>CM048747.1:532452887-533822893 GCA_026315105.1 Locusta migratoria
TTTTAGTGGCTTATCTTATGTTTTTGGGGTGCTGAATACAAATCTGAAGTTTTCCAACAAAAATTCCATCGGCAAATATGAGAAATCATCAAAAAAGAACTAAAATCACAATTGTCAGTGGTTTTCAGCTTATAACTTGCAAAGCAAGCTATTTACACAAAACGTGGCCCAGGAATAAAATGAACAGGAGAAAATTACCCACAACTTATGTCAGTTACATTTTTTTGGACGTTGTATGGTTTCCACGTAAAACAGCGTTGAAAAAGCGGTGAAATCAGTAAATTTTGGAAATAGAAAAAAAAATTGCATGTATTTTCTGGTGGATTATTTCTTCAGCGTGTTTACCTTGCAAACCATGGAAGCAGCTCTTCTGTTTGTCCTTTGTGACGGTGCACTCAGCTGCGTGCCCACGCTGTCCTTCTACCCGTGGCTGGGGCCCGTCCCTCCGTCCCACCTTTGCGGCCGCTGCGCTTAAATTTATGACAGGCGAAGGGGGTCTTCCTGCCGAAACACTGAACTGTCTTCAATTCTCCAGTTTGTGTACGTTCGCTGCCGTGATCGTGTTATTTCCCTTTCTCTCAAAGACGTGAAGCTATGTTTGAATGTTTTCGTTGAGATGTAGCGCAACAACTCGGGCGCAATGTCGAGTGATAAGTGTTTTATTTCTGAAGAAGATTTAGGTGAGGGTGCAGTGATAGTGGTCAAGGAAAAATGAATACAAACTTTACGTGATGCTAGTAAAAAAAGAAATGATAGGGACGTGGCTCCTGTTATTAACAGGAGCCAGCCGATAAGTCATGGTGGCTGCTGACTAATAGTACCGTGATAAATGTTTAAAAAATCTTTACATTAGTAAGCCCAAGGCTGATAAAAAGATAACCGTTGGCCCTTATGCTGAAATACAGAGGGCTATGAATGACATTTTCAATTTTATTTCCCCGTTACAAATTGGGCTATCAGCTTTCTTTTATAAGAAGTATGGATCACGAGAAAACTGATTGCTGTTCTGACATCCTTGGGATTTTGCGCCTCTTATTCCGAAGCTGTTCGTCTTGAAGTGTCAGGCTACCACTACAAATAGATCCGACAGCTTTTCATAAATTTGTTCATGACAACGCTGATTTAAACACACGTACATTGGATGGATATAATGCAATGAGAGAAATACATTTGATTACTCCTAGAAATGCAGTTGCTCCGGATCAAACAATTGTCCGAGTAAAGAAACCAATACCACTACATTGTATAAATTGACCGTAAAGGAAGCCACGTCCTTGAATAAATTGCGGTAAAAACACTACATAAGGTCAGCATACAGAACAACAGCCCATTTGGCGGCTCTACCTCCTACCGACGCTGCATCACAGCAACATACGTTGAGAGTATATTTTCAAGTGAAGCAGTGGCTTGGAAATGAAAAAGATCCTGAACAGTGGGGTTGGAAGAATACCAAAGATGGTCTGCAGCAAGTGCCAACACTACAGCCACCAGCACCAGAAGCAGTTTTGAAACTTATTTCTTGTAAGTGTATGAAGACCTGTCAGACCAACTGTGGATGCAAGAAAGCAGGTCTCAACTGTTCCAATGTGTGCCTGAACTGCGATAACAGCTGCAGTAACATGGCCGTCGCAGAAACTGAAGAACAAACTGAAGATGACCCCGAGTTCTCTGAATTACTTGAAGGTAACTATGCAGGAATAATTCTATCGCACCTTTATTTCTCCACTTAAAACAGATTTGTGATTGAAAAAAGGTTTCTTATTAAGTACTGCTTTCATACCTATTCAATAAATTGTGTATTATTTGGGATTACGGCATTGATTGTTTGCTTTAGGCGTTGAAGACTTGGAGGGCTGTTCCGAAGGAATAACGCAACCCGTGTCTAAGAAGGCCCGTATCAGCACATAAGTCATATAAAATTGTACAGAACTTCGTCTCTTTTATAAGGATTTACAATAATGTTTAATTTCATGAAATAAAAACTATATATTAATGTTATTTTTGTTGCTTCCAAAAAATGACCGATTTTCCAAATTTTTTTATTTTTTTTTTTTTTTTTTTTTTTTTTTTTTTTTTTTTTTTTTTTGGGAAATTATACGATTTACAGATAAAAGTTACAAACATAAATTACAGGTTATTTTCTCCTCTTTACTTTACTACTCGGCCACTTTTCGTGTAAATAGCTTTGATAAACGTAATAAAATGTGAGTTATAGTGGTTTATTGTTGATTTCTCACATTTGCCGACGGAAGATTTGTTGGAAAACTTCAGATTCGTGTTCAGCACCCAAAAAACATAAAATAAACCACTAAAAACAATTACACCAAATTTTTCGACTTCAAACTACCATTTGACTGGACTAAAGACGGAGGCGACTGTTGCACAATGTGTATGCATACACGTCGTCTAATAGGCTACTCCACAAGCAGCAGGTGTTGATGCGTCGACAACAGCTGTGTCAATTCTTATGCCAGTGTTTTTTTACCATTACTGATTCGGAATTGTTCTTAATTTATCACTGATCACATTTCCTAGTTTCCACGCCAACCTAATATTTCAAATAAGGCGATCTGTAAGAGTAAAGATCACCAGTTTCTTTTACAAAAATAATGAGAAGCAGTACTACAAAAAGCAGTTATACCGGTGATTTCACCCAGTTATTGGCAGTAACCAAGATAGGTGGTTACAACCGACAGCAAATAAACACGGAAAAAAATTGTGATTCAGAACTAAAATGCCGGTAGCAGTTTTAATGGTCTATTTTTTTTCAGTCCCTACTTCACGATACGTGCGTAGAAAGTGTTTTTGTGGATGTTACGATTAATTCAAGAAATTTCAGCGACTTCTCAGAAGAGATTTTTTTTTTTGGGGGGGGGGGGGGCTGTTACGTCTTCCATCTGTGGGTTCCAGTGTTAACCATACGGTGCAAATAAGCTACCAGAATACATTTAGTCCTCTCAATAATGCAAATGCTGCATTCCCGCAAAGCTATTCCTCTATTAAACTTTAACAATGACGTAAGTAAGGTTCCCGTCTTTCTACACCATGGTGTGTCCATCTAATTCAAGTTTTATTAGAAAGGGCATCACTGGTAAATATTTGCATCGCGTTGCCAGTAATGTAAGTAGATTTTATTTAATGTGCAGTTCTCCGAGAAATTCGATTTCATGGTACTTTTTACCAATTACTTACAGTGTAAAATTTAATCACATACTAGTTGGTAACCGGCGCGTTGCTGCCGCAGATGAAATACTTGTGCAACTAACGTTTGTATTTTGGAAGTGTCAGCTTGTTTAATTAATTATTCCAGTCTTAATCTATTGTGGTGTTACTTCACATTGTTTAATTTCGGACCGTTGCTATAAATTCTCATCTCTTTTTGTATGGCCTGCCGTTGGCAGTCCGTACAGTTTTACTGAAGAGCAGTCCGGTACACGGAAGCTGGCAGCGTATCGGCCGCGACTGATGGTCGCCTTACCGTGACAAGATTACTGCAGTGCGCGCAGGCAGCCCGGTGCTTTTTCG
The DNA here is from genome assembly GCA_026315105.1 of Locusta migratoria. Classification (NCBI taxonomy): domain Eukaryota; kingdom Metazoa; phylum Arthropoda; class Insecta; order Orthoptera; family Acrididae; genus Locusta; species Locusta migratoria. The sequence goes on from CM048747.1 coordinate 532,456,413, forward strand.
GTCGTCAGAATGGCGAGAATAAAACGTTTAATATCATTTATTTATTATTTACAGTTAATTTTACATAACTCCAGCACTATGACAGATTACGACTGTGGTGTCGCACAAGTCCAAAGTGCGCGCCACCTACTTTCGCCGCGCGCCGCCATGCACGCACGGCGCGGCGTTCTTACGACGACAGCCACGAGCGCCCTCTGCTACAACGCCGCTCGTGGCCACCACTGAACGACATCGGTCACTTGGGACTGAGTTAGCAACCAGTTAGGACCTTCGTAATCAGATAGGCACCAGTGAAGACTTTGCTATCGTACAGGCACTAGGCAGGCCTCTAACAACTATGTATCAACATTCTGCAGTACTATGTAAAAGTTAAGTATTGTTACATTCTGTGCAATATATATCTCTTTCTAATTTACTCTAGTGTTTATAGTTTCTGGCTGCTCCCCTCCGTACCTGCACCAGCGTGCTATCTATATTCCTGTGTCGGTCTCATTCCACTCGGCCACCGACACCTACGACGAGGCTGGGACACAAAAGCGGCGATGAAGTCGGGACTCAAAAGTGGCGACGAGGAGGGATAGACGATCCGTGGACCAGCCCGCTTGCAGCAGCCAGACAGCAGCAGCAGTCGGAGCACGCAGAAATTGCTCCCGCCCCCCCCCCACCCTTATTATAAGATTTTTGGGGGAACATTTAATTACGTGTTTTGTGGACTTTTTTGGTTGCAGAGCGTCCTCTTTCATATTGCATTTGTGTTTTGTTATAAGTTACTTGTATACGCAGCGCCTAATCGGTCAGCATGGCCACTACCCCGAACCCAAACTTAATGGAAATTATTCAGTTACAGACGGCGCAAATCACTCAACTACTGCAGGCCGTGTCGCAGTTGACGGCACAGGCTGCTCACCAACAACAACAGCCGTCACCTCAGCAGCCCACACCTGCCGCTGCACCGCTTCCTACATTTCGCCAGTACAACGAACGTGAGGAAGAATGGAGCGACTATTTCGCACAGTTTCAAGAACTCGTCGCGGCTCATCAAATTACAGGTCAGAGAGTGAAGAACCTTTTCTTATCGATTGTGGGCCCCCAGACCTTCGTACTATTGCAAAAACTTTTCTCTCTCGCATCTCCTCGTGATGTAGACTTTGAACAAATTGTAGATGCACTGAATGCTCATTATGAGAGAAAAGTTCTTGTAGCCGCTGCACGATACCGATTTTTCAGACTTAAAAAATTACCACAGCAGTCACACCAAGAGTGGATTACGGAATTGAAGGGCTTAACCCGCCAATGTAAATTTACTTGCTCTTGTGGACTTTCTTATAGTGACGTTATGTTGCGAGATGCGATTACGCAGAATATTCAGGACCCCAGAATTAGAGCAGCCATTCTGAAACAGTCTGACCCCTCATTAGACAGTGTACTGCAGCTTATTGAAGCGCATGATACTTTTGACTTAGCAGATGTAGAAATGCAAAGCCACAGTGTAAATTCAGTGCGCCGTAACGGACGCTTTCCTAGCCGTAGTTCTCAGTGTAGCACTAGTGATTCTTACAATAGTACAGGCCGTGCTGAACAGACAGTGAACAGTAGCCGATGTAAAAGTGCGACACAAAGGTCGCCCCGTCGTGTTAGAAACAGTGATATGAATAACGGGCGCCAACGCTCATTTCAGAAAAATGTACGTAAATCTTGCCCCCAGTGTGTGTCTCGCCACAAGCGTGCTCATTGCCCTAGTCGCAACGCAACCTGTTATCAATGTGGCAAATCAGGACATGTACAGTCTGTGTGTATGCAAACTCAAAGAATGGTACCGTTAGAAACAGTGCTTGGCAGAGTGCGAGAACAGTTCATTCTGTAAATGTTATATGGGCTGTGGAATTGAACAGTGCTTTCCTTGGATCTCAATTGCAAGAAAGTAGTTCTGCGCCTATTGCAAAACTATGTAGTGAGCCACGTCGCAAGCGCCGACGAGCGCGTAAAACAGTGCAACGGAAAAGGGTTCGGGACAAGCAAAATGACTATGTACAGTGCAATCCTGTAGTGAACCTAGTGCCTTCTACAACTTCTCCTTGTGATAGTGCCCAGTACTGTGTAGCTAGTGACTGTAGACTTGATGTAGCTACTCAAAAGTGTAGTGCAGTAGTTAGTACATCTGGAGTAGCTTCGCATTCTTGCGCGGACGCCGATCCGGCGGTAGTGTCATCTAGTGACAGTGTTGTTAATCCGCTGCGTGCCGAGTCTGCGCCGCTTACTTCACTACGCGGCCCGAGCAAGCGCAGTAAACAAACCGTAGCAGGCGTTGCCCACATTCGCGCACCTGTCGTGCGCCAGAAGCACAAACTTTTTGTAAATCTCTCCATAGAAAATAAGACTGTGCAATTTCAGCTTGATACTGGTTCCGCTGTTACATTAATAAATAAAGATACTTATGAACTTCTGGGTTCGCCAAAATTGTCGCCGTCACAGCAAGTGTTAACAGCTTATACAGGTCAAAATATTCCCGTGCTAGGAACGTGTAGCCTGCCCGCCTCTTTTCCAGGTGTAACAACAACAGTTGCTTTTGTAGTTCTTCAGGTCAAATCGACACAGAACATTTTTGGACTCGATGCATTTGACTTGTTTGGTTTATCAATTCAAAGAGATGTGCTTCAAATTTCGTCCATAGTGCCTCAGGATAAAATCAATGCATTGTGTGACAAATATAGTGACTTGTTTTCGCCGGAACTAGGTTGTGCAAAAGACTTCGTGGCACATGTAACTTTAAAAGAATCTGCAGTTCCAAAATTTCGTAAAGCTAGACCAGTGCCTATCGCAATGCGTGATACAGTTGCCGAAGAACTTAAACGTTGGCAAGATAGTGGGGTGATTTCTCCTGTTTCTGCGAGTCAGTGGGCCTCGCCTTTAGTAATTATACCCAAGCCGTCAGGAAAACTTCGTCTCTGTGCGGACTTTAAATCAACAGTGAACAGTCAAACAATTGCAGACACTTACCCTCTGCCCAAACCTGAAGAACTTATGGACAAATTAGGACAGTCTCGCTTCTTTTCCAAGATTGATTTAGCAGAGGCATACTTACAAATTCCACTTGATGACGAGTCCAAAAAGTTTTTCGTCATTAATACTCACATGGGCCTTTTTCAATTTCAACGCCTACCATTTGGCAGTTCTTCCGCCCCCGCTATTTTTCAGCGTTTTTTGGAACAGCTGACAGTTTCTGTACCTTGTTGCTCGAACTATTTAGATGATATTGTGGTATCCGGACGTACAGTTGAAGAACATTTAGCAAACCTGGAGTGCCTTTTCAAAGTTTTGACTGCAGCAGGTCTACGTTGCAATAAAGCAAAGTGTTCGTTTTTTCAAACTGAAATAGAGTACATGGCCATGTGATTAATGCCCAAGGAATCCATCCCTTACAGTCACATCAAAGACTTGCCTCCTCCTAACAATGTGCAGGAATTGCAAGCAGTAATGGGAAAGCTTAACTATTATTTCAGGTTTATTCCCAATGCCTCTCAGATTGCAGCTCCACTGCATCGCTTACGTAGGAAGAATGTTCCTTTTGTGTGGTCCAAAGATTGCCAGGTTGCCTTTGACAAATTAAAGTCTGCACTACTCAGTGATGCATGTTTAATTCCCTTTGACCCACAGAAGCCTGTAGTGCTAGCAGTTGACGCCTCGTCGTACGGTCTGGGTGCCGTTCTGTCGCATCGTATTGGATGTCACGATCGTCCTATTGCCTTTGCATCCAAGCTACTGACGCCGACGCAACAGAATTACAGTCAGATAGAAAAGGAGGCCTTAGCAATCATTTACGGCGTCACAAAGTTTCATCATTATCTCTATGGCAGAAAATTCTATTTGTTGACAGACCACAAGCCTCTCACGTCGTTGTTCTCACCCACAAAGCCAATTCCGCCACGAACGGCACAAAAGCTTCAGAGATGGTCCTTGATATTGTCTAATTATCAGTATGAGATTTTGTACCGACCTACCACTAAACACGCCAACGCGGACACACTTTCCCGACTTCCGGTTGGCCAGGATGTGTCATTTGATTCTTCAGAAATGGCATGTTGTCAGATAGCCTCCAGAGATGCTTCCGCTGTCGCAGACTTTCCTTTGAACTCTCGTCGGGTTGCACAGGAAACAGCTGCGGATGCAGACCTAAGTGTGGTAGCACGTTTTGTTCGCTCAGGGTGGCCTGCCAGAGCCAAAGACATTGGTTCGACGTTATTTTGCACAACGTCATGCATTATCTTTAAGTCAGGGTGTACTGTTGTTGCATAACGACAACGACCAAGCAAGAGTGATTGTTCCTCGTTCCCTGCAACGAGAAGGGTTACGCCTCCTGCATCAAGGACATTGGGGCATTGTTAGGACAAAGCAACTGGCCAGACGTCATTGTACCTGGGTTGGTATGGACGCTCAGATAGAGAACATGACGTCACAGTGTACAGTTTGTGCGGGGCATCAGGCGGCTCCTCCACAGCGTTTCTCAGACTGGCCACGCCCCAAGGGACCATGGCAACGTTTACATATTGACTTTGCCGGACCTTTCTGGAATACGCGCTGGTTAATTGTTGTAGACGCTTTCAGCAAGTTTCCTTTTGTGATTGCCATGAACTCAACGATAGCTTCTAGTACAATCAGTGCCTTAACATCAGTGTTTTGCATCGAAGGCTTGCCTGAAACTATCGTCAGTGACAATGGACCTCAGTTTGTTAGTGCGGAATTTCAACAGTTTTGTCGTGTGAATGGCATTCAGCATATTACCACTGCACCTTTTCACCCTCAGTCCAATGGTGAAGCAGAACGTTTCGTTCGAACATTCAAGTCTCACATGGAGAAGATGAAAGGTCAGCACTCCAGGCAGCAAGCTCTTCAAATTTTCCTGTCTACGTATCGATGCATGCCACGTGACGGCCCGTCTCCTGCCGAGCTGCTACACGGCCGCCGTCACCGCACTCTCCTTCACCTGCTGCAGCCTCCCACCCACCGAGTCGGTTCGTATGGCGCTACGCGTTTTCAGGTTTCTACGCCGGTGCTGTACAGGGTGTTTGCTGGTATGAAGAAGACATGGTTGCCAGGCACCATTCAGCGCGTGCTCGGTCGCAATATGTATGTTGTACGTTCTTCCACAGGGTCGGAGCTGCGGCGCCACGCAAACCAATTGCGCTTGCACAGGCCGCGCGGTTTCTTGATTCCAGACCCTGTTCACCGCCAGGGCGCACGAACACATCGTTCGTCAACGGATCCAGCGTCGCCGGACTACGAGATCGTCCCGATGGAGATCGACGCGACGCCGCCGCTGTCGCTGCCTCAGCTGCCAGCGTCAACGAGAGGGACTCCGGGACCGTGCGTGCCCCCGCCGCCTGGGCCACGCACCTCAGAAGATGACCTGCTCCCTCTGGGCGGGGGGGTGCGCCCTTCCCCAGGTTTCGGTGGGTTCCCTGGAGGATCGCAAGGCGGATGCCGGGGCGCGGACGGCGTCTCGATCCCAGCCTCAGCTACGACGCCCGTCCCACCAGTAACGCCCCCGCCCAGGCCCTCCTCCCAGTGCCGTCGCCGTGGCCCTCAGCCCTACGCCACGACGGCGCGGCGGTTTGGTGGGGAGGGGTGTGGTGTCGCACAAGTCCATGTACGCACGGCGCGGCGTTCTTACGACGACAGCCACGAGCGCCCTCTGCTACAACGCCGCTCGTGGCCACCACTGAACGACATCGGTCACATGGGACTGAGTTAGCAACCAGTTAGGACCTTCGTAATCAGATAGGCACCAGTGAAGACTTTGCTATCGTACAGGCACTAGGCAGGCCTCTAACAACTATGTATCAACATTCTGCAGTACTATGTAAAAGTTAAGTATTGTTACATTCTGTGCAATATATATCTCTTTCTAATTTACTCTAGTGTTTATAGTTTCTGGCTGCTCCCCTCCGTACCTGCACCAGCGTGCTATCTATATTCCTGTGTCGGTCTCATTCCACTCGGCCACCGACACCTACGACGAGGCTGGGACACAAAAGCGGCGATGAAGTCGGGACTCAAAAACGACCATGTTTCATGGTATTAACAACATTTTTCTTATTAATTAAAATGACTTTTTATTTGAAAGATTTTATATTTACAAAGTGATGTCTTATTGGCAGTTTTAAACCAGACAATCGTGTGGAGACTTCTAGAAATAAGGCGCAAAGTAAGAGCTTGGTGGTCGGTGGCGGGCATCTGGATAGGCGTCATGTAGGGTTGAGGTGAGGTTCTAAGTGATATAGTGGAAGTTATATCCGCCTGGTGCTTTTTTTTCTTTCTTTTTTTTTTTTCATTGGTGAGACCCAAGAGCTATTAGAAAGTGCATTTGCGCGTGGAGGTCTTGCATTAACATTTTGTAAATTAAGCGAGCTGTTGCTCTGGTGATAGTGTGAGAATATGACGAGATACTTTTGTGGTAGAGTTGCTTCAAATACTCAAATATTAATAATTAGAAGGTGCTCATTTGATTACCATTATGATACCGCGGAATTATTGGTGATGCCTGTGCATATGGCTCCAATATTACTTGCTTAAATGTAAAATCACGCCCGTTCGTACAGTAAAATCATTAAAAGTACTGCCATTAAAGCTACTAACCTCACAGGTAGAGCAACTCGAAAGGTTTCTCTAATAACCCGTTTCCAATTAATTTGCCCATCAATTTTTACTTATATTACCAATCAGGATTCCAATAACGGTAAATAAGATCAGAGAGAGATGGAGGACGATATTCAGATTGGGGACGAAATTGATTTAAAAAGGGGGGAAGATATAGACGCAGAGAGGAGGTGGAGGATATGGATATGGTATGGGATAAGAGGGGAACGTCCTAATTGTGGCCTTTCAATGCGTTTTTTCTGAACGTGTGGGTATCAAATTTCTGTAAAATCTCGGAAATTTGGTAAACTTTATCGTTGCTTCTGCTGTAATTTTCTATTTGTGTCCCGTGTGTGAAGTTCTTCTTTAATGTGCCAGAAATCTTGAAAAGAGCACACACGCACTCTGTACAAATAGTCCTTGTTCTGTTTGAATCTCATGTGTTCATAATAAACATTTTTCTAGACTTAAAACAAAGTAACCTTTATATATAATTGTATACAAGCCTAGGCTGGGCTCCTGACGACAATTAATTGTATCGACCTCATTGTTTGTTCCTCTGATGCAGGAATACAGTATTCACGCTGCGAGCATTACAGAACAAATAGGCTGTGGTAATAAGAAAGAGACAGTGTGGGAATGGAGACTTGGGTGTGGCGGGAGACGTGCAAGGAAGAGTCCTTTGCAGTCACGCTGGGCACTGTGTCCTCAGGAACCTGGCTTCAATTTGCAGAACAGCACCGTAACTCATTCATCTCATCTCGGTACTGAAACCTGACCGCAATTACTACCCAATCAGCAAGAAAAACACATGGATCTGGATTGAAGGGCATACATTATACTACATATCCAGTGCACTAGACAAGGCCTCATACTCAGGCTATAGAGTGTACCTCGCCACAAGAGCCCAACTCTTGGAGAAGGCTGCTAACTACAGGAAGAGATTTGCAAATTATATCACGGCGCTACAAATAACGAGGATATGAAGGAAAAAAGAACAAACAGAAAAGAAGAAACGAACAAAGGACGAAGAAAGACGAATGTGGAAATAAAGGGATGTGCGGCATCCACTATTCAAAGTTTGCCACCGTTTACCTATTACTGTTCATTTAGATAACTTTTATTTCAATTCCTTAAGAAGATGGTTTGTTTCACATTCCGTAACCTCGACGTAGAGGGGTTGAGTTACCTTTCTTTTATATTTTCATTTTTATTTTCAAAACACTTTCATCTCTAGCACTTACGGAAAGACAAAGGAACTTCATATCCCTGCACATCCCCAGGACATGCGCGACCTCCGGTGACTGGCGCACTCAGGGCTAAGAGACGACAAGTTGAGAGAACGCACGATGACAAATGGGTAACCAGGAAAACGTGACCTGGCATACTGCTTGGGGAAATATAATAATGCACACATCGAGACGACTAGCCTTGAGTGCTGTCGATATGCTAAGGTTGAAGTATGGAGAAAATATAGGATTAGTTGGAAGGGGAGGAAGAAGACAAAAAAAATGGCGGAATTGTCAGCTCGTCTGGCGTCTGCCTATTAAGCAGGAGCCGGCCGCGGTGGCCGAGGAGACTGAGGCGCTTCAGTCACGGTCTGCACGGTCACTACGGTCGGAGGTCGAATCCCCCCTCGGGCATGGATATTTGTGCCGTCTTTAGTATAAGGTAGTTGATAAGTAGTTTGTAAGTTTAGGGACTGATGACCCCGTAGTTAAGTCCCATAAGCTTAACAAACTTTTTTTTTTATTAAGCAGGAGATCCCGGGTTCGAATCCCGGCCGGGCACAAATTTTCATTCGCTGCAATTTGCTATTCCATCTAAACCTAGTACAGTGAAGCTATAACTGATCCCAAACTGCGGTTTATTTCATTCAAAGTAACCTTTTTTGTTAGCATATGCTTCTCAGAGATCTGTCCTTTCTACCTTTTGGTGAAGACAAATTCCAGCACATTAATTATTACATTTCTTTCCTCTTCCATTCCGGTAGTTATCTCTATCAGAGATACAGTAACGAAATAGTTTCTTCTTCATTATTTCATAGTTTATCTGCAAATTACGAACGAATGAATTCTAAGGCCGCCTCCTTCTGAATGTAAAATTCATAACTGATCCTCTCTTCCTAACACCCTGTAATATCTAATTAACAGGGTCGCGTAAAAAGACGTAGCTTTTGTTGAACGGATTTCATTTGATAACGAAGATTTTAATTAAGAGATCTCGGGAACTTTCATTAAGCTCACAAAGTACTGCCGGAGCCGTGACTGACGTCCGAAATCTATAGGGGGCGCTGGCCGCGCCGTCTGCCGTCCGGTCTCCAGGCGACAAAAGGTCTTCCGTTGCCTTGGAGACGCCTTATTACTGCAGGTGGCATTATTTACACTCCCTCGAGCCGTAAAGGCGGACAGCTGGCAGAGGAAATCTCTTCGGAGAAAACGCTGGTTTTTCTCGGAGACCACGCGCAGAGTCCTATCAAGATTCGGGGAACCAACGTACGCAGGAGAGTGGCGAGGACTTTACACCTCAGCCACAACTGAGTCTAGGTAAATGAAGTACACTAGACCAGTGCCAGGTCTCGCTCGGGAGGTCACCATAGCATGACTAGGGGTTCAGTAACACAAAAACGTATGCCTAAGTGAAATTGATTTCATGATAAAGTTACGGAATACCTTGTGTAAATTTCATTCTGAATTGAATATGTCATAGATTGGTTTATAATACAGTGAATAAGCGCAAAGTCTTAAAACTATTTTCAGGAACCAATCGATAGGTAAAAACAACATGATGCAATAGTAATTCAGAAAAATTTCGAAAAAATAATCCCACTGACGTGTTTTACGGCCCACTTTAGATTTGTAGTTTTATAAGGTTTTACAAACATTTTGGACTAAAATTATAATCTAAATAATAAAAAGTTAATAAGAGTGTCTGAAAACTTTTTAGGAAAAAAATAGGTAGTGGTGGGTTCCGAACCACTGACCTTCAGCATCACAGATCAACGCATTGTCGACTACGCTACTGCTAACAATTAGAAGCTGCCCTCTTATTCTCATACTATTGATGACCGTTGTTAACTGATGCTAATATGGCCTTTGTAGACACTAGATTATGCGAGGAATGTCACTTGACATCTCCGAACGGCTGGTTTTCGTTAATTCAATGGAGGGTGTCATATCTCCGTTATTTTTTTAAACTATCTCTCAAACGACACAAGATATGAAAAAAAATAGGGGAACGAAGTTATAGAGAATTTTCTCCTCTACATATTCAGTTGTTCAATTTTCGTGTCAGATGAACGGTTTATTTGCAATTAAAATTACATTAAAAACGGCTTTTTTTTTGGTATTATTAACATACTTCTGTCCGAAATATATGAAAAAGCGAGGTTCTGGTCTCTGATAGCCAATAATTACGTCTGTAAAATGTGCTGCCGATCAGTTGAACGATTCGACGTAAAAAGTGGGAACACTTTCCAAACATACAGACATCGTCAAATCGCCATTATTTTTGCAAATATCTCTGCAACGATGCAAGATATGAAAAAAACACAAGGGAATGAACTTGTAGAAAAGTTTCCCCAATGAGGTTAGTCAATTTTCGTGTCAGATGAATGGTTCGTTTGAAATTACAGTTATATTACAAACGGCTTTTTTTAGTATTACTACCGTATTTTATGTCCGAAAATTTGAAAAAGGGAGGTTCTGGTCTCTGGTGCCCTACAATTATGTCTTTAAAATTTGGTGCTGATCGGTTGAACGGTTCGTCTTAAAAACAGGGAACACGTTACGGACAGACAGACAGACGGACAGACATCCCAAAGTCGCCGTTATTTTGGCAAATATCTCTGAAACAATACGAGATATGAAAAAAAACATAATAGAGCAAATTTGTAGTGAATTTTCTCCTCTACAAATTCGGTTATTCAATTTTCGTGTCAGATGAATGGTTAAGCCTTTATTTTTATTTAAATTTCGCGCTGTCAAAAGAAGACCGCAAAGGCCTACTTTTAGTGTTACTACCGTAACCTAAAGTGGGCCAGTAATCTACTTCTTCTCAAATAGTCTATAATGTATGACCTGACTTAAAGGGCATATTTCACTTCTGAGGCTTGCCTCAAATTCCGTCGGGAATCATGTAAAAATAGAATAATGAGTTCCATTCCGAAAAATTCACAAAGAATCTTCGTCCAACAATATAAAAGAAGGCTCAAGCAAAACATAGGACTGTTACGGTTTGTAAGGTGACGGGGTTCGCAAGAATAATTTTATTTGATACGGGGTCGCCAGAAGTTTTACTTCGTAGGTGGCCGCATATTCGAAAAGGGTGAAAAACACTGCGCTAATCTCTTGCTAATCCGGTCATTACTCTGACATACACACGACTAATTATCTGATGTGCCGATTTATTGAGAGCACTGACACAAATACGATGTCATACAAAATATATCTCTGAAAGATCTCGCGCCCCTTACGGCAGCAGTGTATTGTAATCAGAGAATTGTAGAGAGAAGCGTTATTAATGACCGAGAAGGAAGACCGCGCGAGTATAGACGCGCGGTTCTGGGCGCCACATCAAGGACTGCGCGGCTGCTCCTGTTTGAATTTCGAGTTCTCCTTCGAGAAACAGTGTGTCTGTGTCTGTGCGTGTGTGCCCGTGTGTCAGTGCTGAGCTTAGCATTATTTACTTTAACTGAGGTGTCGATGACCTTGGTAGTTTGGACTCTTTGATTCACAAACATCTAGGAATCCTCAGAAGAAAACATAGGTAATTTCGATTTTCCTTTTCCAATGATAATCATCGAACAGATGGGCTGAATCTGACGTTGCCGTCTGATGTATGTTGCTAGTTTGGTTGTTACGTCGAGTGTGGGGAAATATGTCGAACGTTGCCTGGACGCAGGGGAAGACAGCGTCCTCATAGGCGCCCCCGTATCTACTGGTTTCTATATCTCGTTTACGAAGAGAGATTCACGTTTGGAAGGATCCTTGTGAAGGATGGCTCGCTCATGGCCAATGGTATTGAGTTGCTAAGAAATTTCTTAGCTTGTAGATCACATCGCATGTCGAACGTGTGGGAAAAGATGACGTGGTATAACATATCGCATTCCCGAGTGAAATTGCGGCAACACTGCCAAGATATTTTCTATTGACTCCCCTCCCACCCACCTATGTATAAGATCTTCTCTATGAGCCTTTAATTATAGATATTAGATAAAGTATTGTATAAAAGTTTAGGTGATTTCGTTTAACTAATGTGTTTACGTGAAGCTTTATAATGTTACGCCACAAGGGAGTAGCCGAGCGGTCTGTAGCGCCACTATACGGATCACGCGGCCTCCCGCGTCGGAGGTTCGAATCCTCCCTCGGGCATGGATTGCCGCGGTGGAGTAGCCGAGCAGTCTAAGGCACCTCGCTGCGGATCGCGCGGTTGCCTGCCGTCGGAATTTCGAGTCCTCCCTGGGGATGGGTGTGTGTGTGTGTGTGTGTGTGTGTGTGTGTGTGTGTTTGTCCTTAGGTTAGTTTACCTCAGTTTAAGTAGTTTGTAAGCTACAGACTGATGACCACGTAGATTGGTACGATAGATTTACAAACATTTGAACATGGATGTTTCTGCTGTCTTAAGTGTGTTAGTTCATAAGTAGTTTGTAAGTTTAGGGACTGATTACCCCGCAGTTAAGTTCCATAAGCTTTACAAACATATTATGTTACTCCATATTTATATAATTATACTCCAGTTTTACGAAAGAATTTAATATGACTTTTCTAGAAAGAGCGCTATGCTGTAAGATTGAAGATACGTGGGACCAGCACAAACCGCTCTGGCATTAAGAACTATGACACTCTTAAAAGAGCCTGTTGTGCTGTTCAAACTTTATAAATTTTGTAATTAGAATTCAGGTGTTAGAAATTCATGGATAGAGTTACATATGTCGCTTGTTGTTTCACAACATATAAATAAACATAATGAAACAAATGGTATACATTTTTATTTGAAAATTCAACAGTTTTGAAAGTTCCGCAGCACTTCACTACAAGATAAAAGGACCGACGAACTTAGTAGGGACAATAGCAGAAAATAATAAGCCAGATTAGTGACCAGAAACTTTAACTGCATGCACTGACGATGCATGTGATTCTATGGCCTTCACGTCCAGTGCTACGTAGTTAAATCTTACGACATTGATACGCGGGTGGCAGAAACACCTCCGAGGGAAAGTGGTAGAGAAAGTGTTAAAGAGACAGACAAATTACAAAATTATGTAATCAGTTTTATCTAACTCTCTATCCTCCTTTTATCTCCGAACCCGCCGTACTTGTCTTACATTTCCCATCTTCAGAAATGTCTTACAAGGACAGTACTTGGTCTGGAACAAACACATATACACCAAAATCGTATGAGAGGTAATGTAAAGATCCCTTATTGCTTTAGTGATACTCCCGCATCTGCAAAACTCTGCAGTCGTCCGTTAAAGGCCTCTGCGTGTGCCATGCCGCATTGCACTTTGACCTGTCGGTTCGCCAGTAGAGACAGTGCGGTGTGCCTCCGAAGTTGCTTTTTGTGATGTTATTTGTGTGGTGAAGCGTCAGATGGGGTGGCGATTGCTAATCAACCCCGTTAATGTATTACGATCATTTGAGATTAAGTTACGAAGAACCCTTCTTCGTGAAGATGGTATTAGTGTAGAAGATGAATCATTTGCATGCTTTCTCGTATCTGTTATGGTACAGAAATATGAGCATAAGTTATATACTGTTGTTACTAACTCATAATAATGATAATAGGGATGATAATGACGAACAACTCATTGCAAGCGGTAGTGCTACGGTAAGTTCGGGAAGAGGCGATGGAAGCAGTGGCAGTGAATACTAACAGTCTTTCTAAAAGAAGGTTAAAGTTGCAACTATCATCACGGGTTTTAATGACAATTCGCTAGAGAACATGTACGATGATTATTACATAAGTTAGAGTAAAGATATCTGCATTACGTATGGCGTGTACAATTACATCTACAGTGCTGTCTAGAGCATGGTTGCAGAGATTTGTAGAAACACGACACCCACCAGCACATTGAGGTGTACGTAGAGCTCCTGTAACCAAACGTCCATACAGATATGTTTGTTCGAGCCCATTTACTTTCCTTGTTAGGAGGTGAGCATTAGGAAAGGAAAAAAAAAATGTTTCCTTTTAAGAGACGTGATAGGCAACCGCAAATAATGCCACCATATGAAATACGGATTGTGTAGAATTGTTTGCCTAACAGTAGTTTAACGAATAACAATGTTGCGCATGATTATTCAGTGCTGTCTGAGTATTTCTGAATGCGCTCCTGGTTACTGAAAATACGGATTAGTGAAGGCCAGATTGCCGAGGTTATTGTGCAGAATAGCGACTACCGTACAATTTCAGCAGTGCGGCTCAACAAATTAAGTAGAAAATAGTTTAGAAGCTTGCAAACTATTTAAAGAAATTCACCGCCATTTGAATGAAAATTGTTTATTTGCACAACCGGGTTTCGGCCTTACGCCATTATCAAGTGATGAAACTCTACAGACAGGTTTTTTTCTAAGAGTTTCATAACTTGATAATGGCCTAACACCGAAAGCTGGAAATGTAAATGAACATTATATCAAATGACGGTGAATTACTTTAAAAAATTTTACATGAGTGATGGCCAAGATGCATACAATACATGGTAACTATATTTTCAAGACGAAATAACCAGCTGAAAAGAACTCCTGTCGGAGCAAAGAAAGGCTAATGTGTTCATATTTAAAAGACTCTGACGTAAGAGTAGCAAACCACCTGCCTTCCTCATATTGATGGCATGCGAACATATTCCCGGTGTTTTAATATGAATCAGGCTACATCCTTTTATTCGGTCTCTACCTGTCTAGAAATCTTCATGCGAATCACCTCCAACATTCATCGTCATTGCCAGGTTGTCTTTGATACTGTCTCGTATTTCTCTTATTGTCTCTCCCACTGACACTGTCTTCAATCTCTTCTCTCTGTCTTCCTTACTCTGTGTTCGCCCCTTGCACTACCTTTCTGCCAATGTACACGTTGAATTCATTTTCTCCACATTTCCACTGTCTCTTTCTTTCTCTAAGTGGGCTGCAAAATAAAAATGAAACCTGAGTAGCAAAGAGTAGGGGACAGGTGAACCTATTACCGTAGTCTCGTTTTGATTTTCTGTTTAACATGATAAATGTTCCCGATAATCTTGTGTTCTGGAAACCTTCTTACCACGTCATCAGAATTTGTGGAGTATTAACACAAAAACACGAAATTACAGAGAAAAGTTGGGAACTGTTTCTGTAGCAATATATTTCATATATCTGAGTTTTTCCCAATTACACAAAGCAGAAATGATAAAATGTAATGTATTCAATCCCATTTTCAATATATGAATAACTAGGCACTTACGCGACAGAGTGACTATGTTTTTTCATTAATCATTTAACACATTCACAGAGCTTTAAAATAAAAGAAATATATATTCACTGTCATTAATAAGATGAGAGTTATCCGAATTTATTTACCGAAAGGTGCGCGTATTCACCAGCCAGACTCTTGTTTTGTAATACAATTTCCCTACATTTTCTTAAGCAGATATTTTTAGATCTTTGGTTAAGAATTTTCAGTATTTATGATTTAGAACCATACTCTTGCTGTTCGTGCCATTAAGAGAGGCCTTGTGTTTTCTGAGTGTTAACGTGTTCTTGAGTAACGTGTAGATCTGTTTGTATTTTATGACTTTAGTTAACTTTAGCAGTAGTCCTTCGATCCACGCTGTATCATATGCTAATGTAAGATCTTTCATCTTGTTTTGGAAGCATTGGGTGTAAAATTAAATTGGGTGCAAAGTGGACATCCAGCTGAGGGAGGCGATGTGAATTATTTAGGGTACACTCAGGGCCACCACCTGTGCTTGGCTCCCTGTCCTTGCCAACATAGAGCCCCCTGAAATAAGGCAATCACAGCTAGCAGGAAGTATTCACAAAAGAATGCTAGGCAACCTGGACCTACCTATCCATGAAGATCTAATAGCTTGAAACAGGCTTAAATCCAGGACATCTTGGAAAACCTGGGAAGGGCTTCAAGACTTCAACTCAAAAACAGTCTGGAAAGAGTTATGGGCTACAAAGATTAAATCTTCCAACGAAACGGTGGACAACTTTGAACCGTGTAGAAACTGGTGTCGGCAGTAGAAATGGGGCCTGTCAGACAACTCTGAATGTACATCGACATTTTAATAATAAGAACTATACAATTTAAACACTGCATATTCTTAATTCGTATTAGTTACACTATAAGCTTATTTCGACTTAAAAGTCATCTTCAGGTGTTACACCTGCAATACATAACATTTAATACTATGCTGCTTACTTGATTATATATATAAGTTACGGGTTTTGATATTTATTTGACACCTCTACAGAGATGTAGTACGTTTACATTATTTGCACAGAGAATATATATCTCTGAGTGTTAAGAGATAGATTATATGATCGTTTTGTGAGTGTGATGTCGATTCCGTACATTTGGGGGAAGTTTCTATTTGAAATTAAACGAAATATGTAGGATTATTTCATCTGCGATAATTTTGTTGGCATATTTTTATCAAATTGAATTAAATGTGTTGGGTTTTTTCATCTTTGATAATTTTTTGGTATATTTTTCTGATTCCACAACCCGCAGATTGGGGACTTTCTGAATATTTACTACGAAATTAAAAAGAGCTTATTTTTAAAAAGTCTCATCTCTATCTTTTTTGTTTTTGTTTTTTTGTTTTTTTGTTTTTGCTATTAATTGCATAAAAGACCTCGACTAGTAACCCACTTCGGTCAGTCTGTCATTGCCTACAGGAACGAATATTTTGATACAAAATATTTTGAGACACAATGTTCAACATAAGAAGGAAGAGTGAGTGGGTAAATTTAAGCAGGAAGACTACAAATTCAAATGTTGAAATGTTTGTAGAGCTTATGGGACTTAAATACGGGGTCATCAGTCCCTAAACTTAAAAACTGCTTATGAACTAGCTACAACTAAGGACGGCACAAACATCCATGCCCGAGGGGGGGATTCGAACCACCGACCGTAGTGACCGTACAGACCGCAGTCCCCTCGGCCACCGCGGCCGGCAGGAAGACTACGACGCGAGTTCACGAAGCAGGTTCAAATAGATGTGGGTCGCCGTAGATACTGTGACAATTACCGTTTTACACTGTATAATAGGTAAATTAACAAACAAATAAATAATCTAAATATAGACATTAGTTTTAACCGTTAAAAACAATTAGTCTAGTAAACCAAAATAAATAAAAATGGTTTTAAAATTTCAAGGGTAGGAAATATTTCTGTCATGTGCCCCAAAATCATTATTTTAATAAATTTACTCTTGAAATGACGAAAATAATAATTGCAAGATCATCAAACCCAAAATAAAGCAGAAGAACATAAACCATGACTAATCATCAATGAAAGGGAACTCACACATCCACTGTCATGCATTGGTATTGTCATTGGTGGGTCCACTTCGAAATAATGTGTGCGAAATCCTCCACTGAAATTTGATAACAGAGACCGTTTTCTACATCGTATAAGTGGCACAGTGAAAATTGTGCGAAATTTTTACCTTATGACATAATGACAAATGTTGGGAAAATACTCCAAAAGCTATGTAGATACCTACAACGTCATTTGGTCTGGTTCACTTTAATTTGGCTTCAGATCGTTCTACTTTGCCCCGTAGTACGTTCTCAATATACGAGGCATGTTTTTAAGTAAGTACCGTTTCAAAATTAAAAACAGACGTGTAAGATATCTCAATAATTTTATGTTGACTCGGTACCTGTATCTGTTGTCTGTGCACTGACACAATTACAGTCTGATTCCTCCTCGTTTACGTTGTGTACTGAGTGTTTAAGATGCTTACGATAATCGTGAGTCCCGCCGACTGTGAAGTTCGGGCTGTTATGAGATTTCTAACTGCTTAAGTCCTACAAGCGATCGATATTGATCTTGAGATCTGAGCAGTTTACGGAGTGGGCATCCTTCGGTCGTTAATGAAAGTTTGGTGCAGGAAGTGGACAATAAGGTGAGAAATAACATATGGTTTACGATTTAGCCCTTGCGATCTGAATAAGATATCAGTATGGTGTAAAAATTGCCAATTGACTCTAAATAATGAGAAGTGTGAAGTCGTCCACATGAGTACGAAAAGAAATCCGTTAAACTTTGTTTACAAGATAAATCAATCAAAAATGAAGGCAGAAAACTCCACAAAATACCTAGGAATTACTATTACTTCAGCCTTAAATAGGAGAGATCACGTAGATAATATCGTGGGAAAGCCAACCAAAGACTGCAGAATCCTTAAAACATGCAACAGAACTACAAAAGGAACTGCATACACTACGCTTGTCCGTCCATGTTTGGAGTATTGCAGCACAGTGTGGGATCCTTATCAGGTGGGTTTAACGGAGGTCATCGAAAGAGTCCAAAGAAGAGCAGCTCGTTTCGTATTGTCACGATACACGGGAGACAGCGTTACGGAAATGATGCAGCATCTGGGATGGGAATCATTACAACAACGGCACCAATCGCTGCGGCGTGGGCTGCTTACGAAACTCCAATCGCCAACATTCTCCTCGAATGCGAAGATAAATTGTTGACTGCCATTTACATAGGTAGAAATGCTCATCAGAATAAAATACGAGAAATCAGAGGTCGAACGGAGAGATTAAGGTGTTCCTTGTTCCCGCGCCATATTCGAAAATGGAATGGGAGATAAATAGTATAATGGTGGTTCGATGAACCCTCTGCCAAGCACTTAAATGTGATTTGCAGAGTATCTCATGTAGGTGTAGATGTAGATGTAGAATGTTTCTCGTAGTGTTTTGTATGGCATTGTGACCGAGCAAGACGATGACGAATGTTTCAAATGTTCGTATAGCTTATGGGGGTCATCAGTCCCTAAACTTACAAACTACTTATTAACAAGTTAATCCTAAGGACGGCACAAATATCCATGCCCGAGGGGGGATTCGAATCCCCGACCGTAGTGGCCGTGCAGACCGTGACTGGCACGCTTCAGTCCTCTCGGCCACCGCGGCCGGCACTATGACGCAGTCAAAACAGTTGAGATGCAGTTGTTAACAAGTCAGGCGGCAGACTTCTATGAGAAGGGTTTCAAACACTGATACAACGTTAAGACAAGTGCCTCAGTATTGATGGAAATTATCTAGAAAATGTAGAAAAGTAGATTAAGGTACAGGCTTTCATGTAATTTATTAATTTCAAACCGGTACTTACTTAAAAATAAAAGAAACCTCCTCGTAATATTACGGAGCGTCATTTCGGAGGGACATAAATCGCTACCCTTCCGCCGATTTCATGAAAATTAATTTTATTTCTTCGATGGGGCACTCAGTTCTCTTAAGCTGCGACCAATAAATTAGTATCGGTGCAACCTCAGGGAGTAAGACTCCTTGGCCTGCAGCGCGGCGGCCAACGAGAATGTCCTGGCGCGTCGCGCGCTGCCGGCTGCGCAAAATCTGCGGATTGATACACATCGTCTGCAGCACTGTGCGGCGGAGACAATTTGAAGCGGACTTACTTTCTGGACCCATCTTGTACTTACTTTTAAAAAAATGGTTCGTAATACTACGGAGCGTCATTTCGGAGGGAAATAAATCGCTACCCTTCCGCCGATTTCACGAAAATTAATTTTATTTCTTCGATGGGGCAATGAGTTCTTTTAAGCTGTCACCAATAAATTAGTATCGCCGAAGCCTCAGGGAGTAAGACTGCCGGCCGCGGTGGCCGAGGGAATTGAGACGCTTCAGTCACGGTTTGCACGGCCACTACGGTCGGGGGTTCGAATCCCCCCTCGGGCATGGATATTTGTGCCGTCCTTAGTCTTAGCTAGTTCAAAAGTAAAAAACTTCCTGGCAGATTAAAATTGTGGACCGGAATCGGTACTCGAACCTGGGACCTTTGCCTTTCGTGGGCAAGCGCACTACAGACTGTGCTATCCCGACACGACTCACGATGCCGCCTCACACCTTTACTTCTGCCAGTACCTCGCCTCCTACTTTCCAAACTTCACAGAAGCTCTTCTGCGAACCAAAGGTACCAGGTTCGAGTCCCGGTTCCGGCACACAATTTTAATCTGCCAGGAAGTTTCATATCAGCGCACACTCCGCTGCGTAGTGAAAGTATCATTCTAGTTCGTAAGTAGTTTGTAAGCTTAGGGACTGATGACCCCGTAGTTAAGTCCTATAAGTTCTACAAACATTTGAACATTTGGAGTACAACTCCTTGGCCTGCAGCGTGGCAGCCACGTGAATGCCCCGGGGCGTCGCGCGCTACCGGCTGCGCACAATCTGCGGGACTGGGCGCTCCCACTCAGCCCCCCTACCTCTCCTGCCCCGTGCCCCCTGCCCCCTCCACCCAACCTGCTCGGCTGATTACGCGACCGTTGAGGCACAGCCGCCCGGAAAGAGGCGCCCCGCGTGCAGCCGTGCTGCCCTCCCGCCTCGCTACCTGCCGCCGGCTCCGCACTCGCGCCGCGTCACAACCGTCCATTCAGTCCGGTTTATTCGCGACCGGCGGCGCGGAACGCTGACACTTCGCAGCGCCACCTAATTAAACGCCAACCTTTAGTCTCGCGCACTCGTGTTTTCAGATGTCGCACCCTCCACCCGGCGGAGGTAGTCGCGCGTTATAAAATGTAGCCAATTTTCCACTTCCAGAATTCCGAACAAATATTTTTATATCTATATTCACTCCGGAAGAGGTGAAAATATCGCAGCCTGATATTGGGAAGAGCCACAATACCAATGAAATTCCGATTTTGTCTTGTCATTATATTTCGGTGCAGAAAATCCAATTAACTGTAAGTTAAATGTCCCTGATACTTTAACGCGGCGTTTTAAACTAGTAAAGTACAATGCGCTTTATATTTGCCCGTTAGACATGCTTGCCTGAGCGTGAATTACTCACTTGTTGCTAACTTCATATCAGTATATGATAAAGTCAGTTTATAGCTCGAGCGTCCGCTGCACTGGATTAGCAATTGAAACAATACTGTTCAGTAAGCACTACGGCAAACTGGGGTAAAGTGCAACAGTCAGAATTTTTAAGTTTCTTTGGCTACGTTTTATGTCGAGGCGCTTCAGCGCCCAAAATTGAACATAAACACACATAAAAGTTAGTTTCAAATAATGTTCTCAAGCAGAAAAGGCTATGGTATGTAAAGAACTGAGTCAAATATAATCTTACTTTAAATGTGTTTATTTCCGTCAACAGTTGCAATATAGTTATTACAATTATATTGCAACTGTTGACGGAAATAAACACATTTAAAATAACATAGTGTAGTTGCCGACACTCTCCAATCGATCATGTCGACTATAATTCAAAAATAATCATTTATTAAATCACATGGTTAAAGATTCGAATCCGCTCCTCCACAAAAAAATAAAGATTGTTTAGTTTAGCAGAATTGAACTCTCAAAGATCACTTGGCTAATCACGATAAAGCTCATGTGTTAAAAAATGAAACGTGAAGTTTCAACTTAAGGTTCCATATATTCAAAGAAAACCAAGTCCAAACTAGTTCGCGGTATAAATAATGAAATTTCGCTTTTGCGTACCCAAATCACAGAAAATACAAAGTCATGAGAGGTTCGAAGCTCATATGAAAATCTCGTTCACCAAACACGAAAATCTTATAAGCATCGGCTTACGTTCACTATGACAACGAAAAAAATTTAAGTTCCAAATTGCAGACACCTACCACACGATGATACTATGTCCCAACCAATGAGTAATTTTTATAAGTTCCCAACACGAAATCTTAGACTATCTCTCAAAGCAAATCGCTGAGGTGAGAAGCGCAAATGCGTCCTCAACGAAACCTGATCGGAGACTGCCGAAATGAGTAAAAATGACAAGTTATACTGAGATAAATGAAACGCAGTATACAGATGAAGATCAAGAGAAAAATAAGGATAAAAGAATATACTAGAAATGAATCAGGCAGCCCTGAGAGTTTTATATTAGGAAACGAGACAACTGATTATCAGAGCAGCAAAATAGTTTACGTTGGCTCGAGTAGAGAAGATATGAAATGCGAGATGGCAATTTGAATTAAAGCATTTATATGTAGAGAAATTTGTTAGCATCGAATATTAACTTCTTTCTTAGAAATCCTTTTTAGTTGCGTATTTAGTAAAACCCTGTACGCAGTAAAACATGGACGATGAGCAGCTCACGCAAGGAAATGACGGCATAGCAGGTTTTAAATGTAGTGCCACAGAACAGCGCTAATGATTAGTTGGTTAGATCCCATAATTAATAAGGAGGTACTCGAAAAATTCGAGAGAAAAGAAATTTGTGGTGTGAATTAAGTAAATAAGGAATCAACTGATAGGAGAATGGTTTTTGTGGTTCTGTGACAGTATGCTACGCTACAGTGTGATTTTATACTTTTGCTCACATGATTTTAAGAGGAGACTACAATGATTTATTATGCTGACTTTTATATCGGTATCACTTAATGGAATACACATTGACGAGGATCGTGCTCAGCGATGGGACTCAGAAGTGAAGGAAACAATATGGGTGGGAAATATGGCTTGTACATACTGGATATGTTGCCTTCTTGACTGCTATCGTGGTTCCAAAAAGGATAAAAAGGATTTTTAATTTACACTCTAAACACATCGCTCGTCTCCAACCAGAGCATGTTAGGTTTCTGAGACATTTAGTGTTGGAGGGAAGCATGTATCTGTATAGGCATATTCAGATGTATGAAGTTTGCCGTTATAACCTGGAGATGAAGAGGTCTGTACTGGAATGAGTAGCGTGGAGACCTCAATCAAAACAATCTTTGAATTTAAGACCTCAACAACAGTTCCCTTCCCTAATTATAGCTGCTTTCGTATTCCTGCCTGGAAATTACTACAGTTGTGCATATGAACAGTTTCGCTTATACCATCAAAGAAACCCACATTACGGGATATATGAGTTCAAATAATTGCAGGCTCTACGATAAGATCTTTTCCATTCTTTTAGTACCGGAAAGTCCATTTCCAGTATTTGTTTTTGTCAAATGTCGTCTTTCCTGATAAATCAGTTACTTAAACTCGTGTAAGCCGGCCGCGGTGGCCGAGGGGACTGAGGCGCTTCAGTCACGGTCTGCACGGCCACTACGGTCGGCGGTTCGAATCCCCCCTCGGGAATGGACATTTGTGCTGTCCTTAGTCTTAGTTAGTTCATAAGTACTTTAGGGACTGATAACCTCGTAGTTAAGTCCCATAGACTATACAAACATTTGAACATTTTTTAAACTCGTATAAACACTTTCTCATTTGACGATTGTCTGCACTTATTTTGGGAAGTATTTCAGGTAATAATTCGACTGAATGCAGATTTGACGGTTACCACTGTTGCGCAAAATTTAATGCATTTTAGTTACGCGATTTTTCGTTGGGTATGCCCAATTACCAAAGCAATAGTATACTTCTTCTTCATCTCCCTCATACGTCTGTATGAGGGAGATGAAGAAGAGTGATCAATCACACATTTTATAATTTTCCACTACAATAGGTAACTGGAAGGCAGGATCTGATGTTGGTTTGCGATGCGTATCTAGCCCAGAAGAAGAACTGTATAATTAATAAGTGTCTGTGATTTTTGATCCACTGTTTTAAAATGATCAGTACGTTCGCTCACATGTTACGGATTTTATCTTATAATGATCTCAAAGATAAACAAAACATGAAATCATCGTTTAAACTTTCTAATTCATACCAGCTTCCATTGATTACAATGTATGTCATTAAACGAGAAACAAGTGCAGTAACTGGTACTGAACATAGCGTTATAACAATTAGGAAATGTTCGTAACAATCTGTCTTTACCGCTGAGTTTATGTAGATTATTCAAATAAGCAAAATGTATTCTTCGTCAACATTTTACTTGGTATTTATTATTTCAATGATGATAAGAAACCAGTTCACTGGTATTTAATGGAATATCAAGAGTTTTGTTGTTTTAATAAAGTACAATTAAAAACTTTCCACTCCGTGAGGCCAGTAAGCTATATTTCTGTACACGATATGGGGTATGTGCGAATAGTATCGCTTAAAATACTTTGTAACAGTTTTTAAAATACGTAACGTATGTAGTGACATAAAATTTTGGCAGTAACTCCAAAACCAAGCCAATGTGTGTCTCTCCTTTCTCTTACATGAACCTCAGGAGATTACATTATAAGACTTAGGTGCACTGGTAACTAACGGGTATTTACTGAGTACTGTCGGGATCGTTAAAAAAATTAAAATTTGTTTCTAAATACCATAAGACTCGACCTTCTGCAGAAAGACGTTTTTATCCACTCAGGACTGTTAAGGTTTCATCACAGCAGCTGCACTCACATTAGTGGAACGAACGAAACGTGTATAAAATTCAATACTTACACTTATAAACGTGTCAAACAATCATTCACAACTGTAGCGGAAACATCTCGACGTGAAGAGCAATCAAACCGTTTCCCAACAAAGATATCAAATTGCTACTATGTATTAGTCACCATACGATAAGAAATTTCGGTATTTCGATACATAGGTAATTATTTAAAAAAATATTAATGTACAAAAAACACGAGTGAAGTGTAAGAATTTGCGTATCATTACACCCCATACCGAATTATTACGACGAAGTTGTGTATCGTAATAATAAGGCAGACTTTTCCACCACTAGAATCATTGGAATTGTGTGGGAACAACTTTCACAGGAATTATTGTTGTGGCTGTAAATGTGAGACTGTGATGTAACGAAATTTTAATTATGGAAATATATTTGGGGGTCAGATCATACACAGTTATTTAATCTTTGTAGTATAACAGTAATTGTCACGTACTACACAACTTGAAACTTTATTTGTTTGACTTTCAAGTGCTGAGAAATTATTGTTTGCGCTTTGGGTAAGGAGTATTTCAGATACACGTCACACATGTTTACAACACCTGAAACGAACTTAAGCCAGACTATATGGACAGAGAATTTTATTGTGTAGATGTACTACGATATATATATATATATATATATATATATATATATATATATATATATATATATATATATAAATCAGTCGGCTAGTCAGTCAATGTTCATTCAAATACACACATACAGTCAGATGCAACAACACACTTAAAAGGATTTACATTCAATAACACCACCAAAATTTTTATCGACAACCTTCACTTGTTACCGGGGCATCGTTACAGTCTCTCGAAAGGATACCATCGCTATAAAAAGACGTGAAGGATGGAGAACGCTTTACATGTGCTAAATTGCATTTGCTTTTACTTTCTTAGCATTAGGGCCCAATTTAACAATTATTGATATCGTAGAGTAACCATATCAATAATTGTAAATAAGTGCACAACGGGCAATGACAGTTTCACTGCGGACATATTCAATCGCCCAATTCGTTTCGGGAATCCAGTTTAGGCAAGAGGAATCAATGGGCCGGGGCAAGAGGTTAACATTTTGGGTTGGAGGGAAGCGTGCATGGATAGCATAATTGTATTAGTCGACCGCTGGCCCGAAGCAGAAAATCCGGGTTCAAATCTCGGTTCACCACGAATTTTCATCTTTTTCATTGGTTTTTTTTTCACATAATTTTTTGATTCATACATGAGAAAGAAACAATATAATTTACATGTCCCTTTTACTTCTTTTAAGAATTTTTTATATATAGGGAACATTTGGTAAGACATAGATATGTTTTTCGAAGTAAAAATAATAAACTTTGAACTAACAGACCTTAAAAGAAAGGATGCAAAGACGTCCTATTCTTCCTGTATGCGCCTTGCCGCGGAGCGCGCGGTTCCTCCAGGTAGAAGTTTCTAGTCCTCCATATGGAATGGTTACGTTAAGTTAGTTTCAGTAGTTAGTAAGTCTAGGGACCGATAACCACAGTTTTAAAGTCCTTCTCATTTACAAATATTTGATTTTTTCCTACTTGAGTTCTTTTCTTCTTTTTTTTCAATTTTGTGCTGGACAGTGGTCCTTAGTACTCCAAACATTCCAGAGACTTGTCATATTGATGATTTCCCTTTTTGAGTCTGTAATAGGGTATTTCGTAAATAAAACTGACTGTAATTACAATATGATAGCCCTCACAACACTTTCGTATGTAGTTTTGTCATGGCCGAAGTTACCCTGAAAATTGACACATGCGACCTTAAAATAAATTTTTTGCTGTAACCCATTTAAGAGAGCCAGCAATCAGTATCCTGTATCTTTTGAAAAGTTACAAGTGTTGTGCCTTGTATGTTGTGAGAAGTACTTGTCACAACATAGACGAGTCGAGTTGCAGCCTCAACTACAATATGTACCAGGATTGGAACATGTCAAAGGAAAAAAAAAAATCGGAACTGTTTGCTGATAATCAGATAATAAAGGGTTTCAACACAAATTGTTATTTAATTACACTTTTGTGAATATAAATTAAGAAATATTTACCTAGCAAACCAAGATTCGGCTGCGCAACGCCGTTATTCTGTACTAACTCAAAATCAGCAATCGCTAAAAAGTATTTTTCATGCGGAAAGTTACGTGAGACAAACAGATTGTTATATACCTCTAAAGACTACACATTACAGCCGTCGAATTAGTTGAGCCATTTCTGCACTAGATTGCTGAGGCAAAAAACTAATTTGACAGTCCAATGGCCGAACATAGCTCAGGTGGGCGAACTTAGGCCAGTTTACGGCATGCTGGCACACTTATCAAATCGAATACATTTATATATATTTAGATATTAAGAAAAAGACTTTTCCTTTTTTTACTACCATAAACAGCAGGAACATACAAAATATTAATGTGTGGTGGAGAAATGAGAAGAACTATCAAAATGCGTTGCTTATAGAGGTGCTATTAGCAACATTAAATAGGAAGTTTGTTACACTGTTTTATGCAGCATGCTAAAGTTGTTTGCTGAGAAAGCCTGGTGGTAGAACGTTATCAGCTGAGATCTTTCCGCAAAGTAATCTCGGGAGCGCGGTGCAGCAAAGCTGTGTACGCAAGGCTCGTTGTGGCGTAGCAGGCTGCCACTGTGTCGCCTGCAGCTTCGGCCGTATGCAAGCCCGCGCTACACATCGCGCCTCGCTGGGTGGCCTACACTGCGCCGGCGCAGACGCAGCAGGTAACACGGCCGAGTCTGCATTCTGGATGAGGCGGCGGCTGAGCACACAGCGGCCGCGGGCAGCCATTCTTCCCGCCTAACGAGATTTTCCGGAATCCTGAATTATCGTAAAGCCAATAGCAGCGGCTGTGCTCTCTGAGAGACGCCGGGGGTAGCGACGGCCGTGTAAATAAGCCGGCTGCGGCTGCTAAGGAGCAGAGTAAACAGGCCAAAGGTAAACCCGAGCGCCGAACAACGTCTTGCCCGCGTTATCCAGCATTATCGTCTACAGACTGCCAGGAGACACTTTTTAGGGGGAGTGACTTGCTGTTCGTTTTACAGAACTGGCAGTCAGTAAAAGTGGATTATAAACCGGATGAAACAAAAGGACTGGAACATTATTGTACAGAGAAATGAAATAAGGCACTGAATTAAAATATGGGGAAAAGTTTAAAATCTGTGCTCGGCTGGGATTCTTATCCTCGCTTCCCGTTTAATGTGTCGTTGCGTTGCCCAGGACGCCTTCCAGACACAATAGTCTGCATACTTATACATAATTTGCAAATTTTCCGCATGCTACTGCCTTATTACTGACAACACTTCATCGGTTTGCTTCAGATTAGGGGTATGTTGTGAATTTTCACAGAAGAAGGGACCACTAGGCATCTTGGCCTTACGTATACAGGGTGCTACAAACAGGTACGGCCAAACGTTCAGGGAACATACTTACACTAACATTCCTACAGGAAAAATTCCTACACTAACCAGTTGCTACGTACTCATGTGCTTGATGCTAGTACTATAGAGCAATGAGTCGCATGTGAACACAAGCATTGAAGTCATCATTACCTCCTTCAATTGGGCCAACTGGCGGTGAATCAAGGAAGTACAGTACATACTAACGAAACAATTGGTTATTTAGACAATTGTCTGACGAATTATTTCAATTTACACCTAAAGAGAAATACCAAACGTGGAAATTAAGCGTTTCCGAACACATGTCCACATAATATATTTTCTTTCTTTGTGTGTGATTCTCAATCTTGAAGCATTTAGGTGTCGCAGTTGACAAATATTGGAATCAATAAGAACATGAGGGCACCCTTCAAGTCGCGCGGATCAATGGACGACCGTCATATGGGCCGCCGTTTAATGCGGAAACCCATGATCTCGACACCCGCCATCCGGGAACGTGGAAACCCTACAACAACGTGTGAATTCCCAACAGAGCCTCGACGACTCGCGTCTTTGGGTTTGGAATCCTAATATCCCATGATTAGCCTCCAGAGAATTGCAGCGTAGAGTAAGACGTGTTGCAGCGGATTGCGTGTCTACCCCCGTAGGAGAATTTTCCTCTGTTACGAGTGTGGGTGTGTATGTGTTGCCCTTACAATTAATTTGTATTTTTAGGGACGGGTGACCTGTGTAGTTTTGTACCTTAGGACTACAAACGTTTTGAACCTCATGCTTAGGTTATCACTGAGAACACAAAAGTAATGCCGGTGTTTGCTGTGCTACCGTGCCTGGAGGCACGGATAGATAACTTGTCTTCGTGTTCAATGATAAGTCCTGCCTCTCCATAATCAAAATGCATTGTGTTCCTGTTTCACTGTAGAGGTCACATCCAGCCGATACTGTGGTAATACACACTGGGTTAACCCCTCAAGTAATGGTGTGGGGAGTCATAGGATATGCATTCAGGTCATCTCTTATCGTTCTTTGTAGACATCGACGTCACAGCAATCCGTTACAGACATTCTACGTCTTACACCCGATGGCACAAAATCGATGTAAAGCACGCAAACATGCGGCACAAGTACCGTATCTATGTTATCCCGTGGCTAGCAGGTTCGACTAACAAGCCGTGGGATATGAAGAGACATCTAAAATAGTGGACACAGGTACTTTAGCGGATGATCCAAATGCTTTTTGACAGCATTCCGAACTTCGTAACGACATGCATTGTGGCCAGAGAAGCTCGACACCTTACTGACCTAGCTCTACCTTTCCACTTGTAGCTGCCAACGACCTCGTCCCTTTCATCTCATACTGTAATCTCTTAAATAAAGTCACATGGTCTTTCAACAATTACGTAGTTTTATTCACTTCAAACGACTCTACCGTCAAGCACGTATTATGTTCCTTTACTATACGATAAGTGGACTACAGTTCTACTTCCAATTCTTTAAACATGTTTGGATGAAGTAGTCTTGACTCGATAATTTGCACTCTGTTTTAAGAAAAACTAGTTATCCACGCGTCTGAATGCTTATCACCCGATACCTCCTGAAGTACCAGTCATGCAATGAAATAATTCTGGCGATACACTAATTTTTAAATAAGTACAAGATGTCCTGCCTTACTCTGAAAAACGAAAATGTGGTAAGTGATAAAAAACCGGGGTGCAGGTAGCGAAGCAGAATGAGGTTTAAAAAGTGCAGGTAATTATATATCAAGTTCGCAGATAGTAACTAAGTGCCCTTAATAACAAAAGGCCGCGGAGGATTAGCCGTATGCACTGGTGTTCCGTCCTGCGGTGCGCGCGTCAGTTCGCCGTCGGGGGTTCGATTCCCCCTTCGGGAATGGCTGTATGTGTGTTTTCCTTAGGTTAGTGGAACTTGGTTTAGGTAGTTTGTAAGCTACGGACTAATGACCAAGAAGTTACTTCCGATAGATTTTCAAACATCTGAACAATGACAAAAGTTTAATATTCATAGAATATATGACTTCAACTGCTATTGGGCAAAGCTGAAAATGTGTACCCAGCCGGGATTCGAACCCGGGTCTCCTGCTTTCTAGGCAGTTGCGCTGACCCCTACACCACTGGGGACACACGGATCACCGCACCTGCAAGGACTACCCATGCACGCCTCCCGTCAGATACAAATTCCCACATTTTCAGCTTTGCCCAATAGCAGTTGAAGTCATATATTCTATGAATATTAAATAATAACAGCTGCAGGATCAGAATGTGACGTCTGTTCTTTCTGAACAGACGCCACATGTATATATATAATATGCCGGTGACGGGCAATGATCCTATCGTTAGTGGGGCGGGGTGGGCAAGTTTGAAGCCCTTACTCTTACGGGAATTAGTTAAACTACGAGTTTGAGTACTATGGGCAGGGCGAAGCTGGGAATTTGTATCTGACGGGAGGCGTGCATGGGTAGTCCTTGCAGGTGCGGTGATCCCTGTGTCCCCAGTGGTGTAGGGGTCAGCGCAACTGCCTAGAAAGCAGGAGACCCGGGTTCGAATCCCGGCTGGGTACACATTTTCAGCTTTGCCCAATAGCAGTTGAAGTCATATATTCTATGAATATTAAATAATAACAGCTGCAGGATCAGAATGTGACGTCTGTTCTTTCTGAACAGACGCCACATGTATATAAATGACAAAAGTGTAGTCAACCTGTGGCATTATTTATGCTCCATCAACACACACATGGTGGGTCAGACATTATAAGATGAATTACAATTTAGGCAACTACTATTATTTCCGATTATGAAGCGGCACAAGAGGATCTATTGACTAATATTCCAGAACCGCATGATGAAAGCAGAGCTCACCATCTGCAGCATAGTTGACAGGACCGACTGTGGACCTCTGGTACAGAGCCGAGTGGAGGGTCTGAATCAGAGGCTCAGACGGTTCGGCGACCGTGTACGCTGCAGATTCCTCGACTTGCGACATCGTGTGGTGGATTTCCGGGTTCCGTTGAATAGGTCAGGAGTCCACTATACGCAGGAAGAGGCTACTCGGGTAGCGGTGGCTGTGTGGCCTGGATGGGTGGTTTTCTAGGATAAAGAGCTTCGGGGAAATAGAAAATGGGCAATCTCAAAGGGTTCAGGTGGATCACAGGAGAAATGTAGATCTGGGAACTATCGGTATAACATTTGTAAATTTTCGTAGCTGTGTCGGGAAAGTACCAGAACTGCAAGCGTTAATAGAAAGCACCGAAACGCACATCATTGTAGGCAGTGAACGTTAGCTCAATCCGGAAATAAGTTCATCAGAAGTATTTGCTAAAGATCTAACTGTGTTCCGAAAGGACAGATTAAACTAAATAGGTGGAGGTGTGTTTGTCGCCGTCAAAAGTAGTCTTTCGTGTAGCGAAGTTGAAGTTGATAGTTCCTCTGCGCTATTATGGGTATGGGTTGTACCTGAAAATTGTAAGAAGTTAATAATTGGTTCCTTTTACCGTCCTCCCGACTCTGACGATACAATAGCAGAAAGGTTCAAAGAAAACCTGATTCTATTTACAAAAACGTACCCGACTCACACGATAATAGTAGGCGGTGATTTTAATTTACCCTAGTTCTGTTGGCGAAATTATATTTTCAAATCAGGAGTTACTCATAAAACATCGTGCGAAATTGTACTCAACGCATTCTCCGAGAATTACTTGGTACAGTTAATTCATGAGCCAACTAGAATTGTAAATGGATGTGAAAACACACTTGATCTCTTAGCAACAAATAATCCTGAGCTCATAACGAGCATCAAAATGGATACAGGTATTAATGAACACAGAGCTGTCGTAGCGACATTGAATATCTAAAGTCCCAAAGTTACCAAAAACAAACGAAAAGTATATTTGTTCAGGAAAGCAGATAGAAATAAAATACATTGCTTTTTGAAAGACCGATTCCACTCGTTTCTAACACTAAACGTAGTTGTAGACCATATGTGACTCAAATTCAAAGAAGTGGTATCGACAGCTATTGACAGTTTTATACCAAATAAATTAATAAAAGAAGGAGGCGATCACCCTTGGTACACAAAACAGGTCGGGACAATTATGCAAAAACAAAGGAAAAGGCATACTATATTTAAACGAAGACATAATCCCCAGGATTGGCGATCGTACAAATAAGCTCGAAATTTAGCGAGGATTTCAATGCGAGATGCCTACAATACTTATAACAACGAAACTCTTTCTCGAAATTTGACTGGAAACCCAAAGAGATTTTGGACATATGTTAAATATACTAGGGGCAAAACCAAACACTACCCTCACTACGTAATAGTAATGGCGATCCTGCCGAGGACAGCGCTACTAAAGCAGAGTTACTAAACATAGCTCTCAGAAACTCATTCACCAAAGAAGACGAAACCAATATTCCAGATTTCGAATTACGAACAGAGGCCGTAATGAGTAATGTAGAATTAGATATCATCGGAGTAATGCAGCAACTAAAATCACTTAACAAGAACAAGTCTTCTCGTCCGGATTGTATACCCATTAGATTTCTATTTGATTATGCTGAAGCAATAGCTCCTTACTTAACAGCAATATACAACCGCTCTCTCATAGAAGGATCTGTACCAAATGATTGGAAAGTTACACAGGTCGCACCAATGTTCAAGAAAGGCAGTAGGAGTAACCCACTAAACAACAGGCCTATTTCATTTACATCAATTTGCAACAGGGTTTGGAACATATCCTTTACTTAAATATGATGCAGTATCTCGAACAGAACGATCTGTTGACCCTAGGTCAACACGGATTTACAAAATATCGTTCATGCGAAACACAACTAGCTCTTTATTCACACGAAGTGATGGGTGCTATCGACAAGGGTGCGCAAATGGATTCCTTATTTCTTGATTTCCAGAAGGCTTTTTATACCGTACGTCACAAAAGACTTTTAATCAAATTGCGTGGTTATGGTATATCGCCCCAAATTTGCGATTGGACAGGGGAGAACACAGAGAGGACACAGTTCGTAGTAATCGATGGTAAGGCATAGACTAAAACAGAGGTGATATCGGGCGTTCCACATGGTAGTGTTATTGGTCCTCTGCTGTTCCTTATTTACATAACCGATTTCGGGGAAAATGTAAGTAGTTCTCTTAGGTTGCTTGCAGATGACGCCGTTATTTACCGTCTAGTAAAATCATCTGAAGATCAAAACCACCTGCAGAACGATCAGAATAAGATATCAGTATGGTGTAGAAATTGATGATTGACGGTACATAATGAAAAGTGTGAAGTCATCCACATGAGTACGAAAAGAAATCCGTTAAACTTTCTTTACAAGATAAATCAATCAAAAGTGAAGGCCGTAAACTCCACAAAATACGTAGGAATTACAATTCCGTCAGACTTAAACGGGAAAGAACACGTAGATAATGTCGTGGGAAAGGCGAATCGGAGACTGCGTTTTATTGGCAGAACCCTTAAAACATGCAACAGAACTACAAAAGAAATTGCATACACTATGCTTGTGCGTCCATTTTTGGAGTATTGCTGCCCAGTGTGAGATACTTATCAGGTGGGTTTGACGAAGGACATCGAAAGAGTCCAGAGAAGGGCAGATCGTTTCGTATTGTCTCGATACAGAGGAGACAGCGTTACGGAGATGATAGAGGATCTGGGATGGGAATCATTACAACAACGGCGCTTATCGCTGCGGCGTGGGCTACTTGCGAAACTCCAATCGCCAACATTCTCCTCCGAATGTGAAAATATATTGTCGACGCCCACTTACATAGGTAGAAATGATCATCAGAAGAAAATACGAGAAATCAGAACTCGAACGGAGAGATTTAGGTGTTCCTTCTTCCCACGCGCTATTCGAGAATGGAATTGAATGTAAATAGTATTATGTTGGTTCGATGAACCCTCTGCCAGGCACTTAAATGTGATTTCCAGAGTATCCCATGTAGATTTAGATGTAGAACCCAATAAAAAGCCTGTAATTCGTACAAACGCCAGTCATTCCACAATAGGACCCATCACAAAGTAAGGGGAATATTAGGTACATGGTTTATTGCCATCGCCAAGACAAAATATATTATTTTAGCTTCACAAAAATAGGTGATCTGACAATCGGTGTAGAACGTCTACATAAATCAAAAGGTATTCCCGATATTTGCGACTTACTTATCGCTCTAAAATATGCACATTTCTTGCCACAAAGACATTTATGTATTACAATGATTGGCATGGGATTTACATGGATGATATTTGTTAGAAAAAAATTTGTAGATAAAACGGATGTAACTGAACAAGACGAATTATTACACCGGAGTAACGAAATCAGGGCGGCAAGTTAGAAAGTTAGTTACTTTATATCGGTAAAACTTAGGTTAGCAACAGTATTACTTATACAAAGTGTTGCTCCTGCTCTTACTGGCACGATGGACGGTTTCTGAGCAAGAAACATGATTATTTTGGTGGTGACGATAATGATTGCCGTGTGGCATTTGTATCCGTTACACCCCAAATGGGGTGCAAGTCTTTTGAGCTGATGGTACTTCGGTGACTAGCGTGTCACATTGTGGTGAATGAGTATCCAAAGATTTTACCCAACAGAATGTTGGTGGCAATCACAGTCATA
Source organism: Locusta migratoria (assembly GCA_026315105.1). Lineage (NCBI taxonomy): Eukaryota > Metazoa > Arthropoda > Insecta > Orthoptera > Acrididae > Locusta > Locusta migratoria. The sequence goes on from CM048747.1 coordinate 532,490,602, forward strand.
TTAATTACGAGAACACTCCAGTTGGGATTTTAGGTAAACGTTTTCGCAGCAATTTGACTACAATGAGCCAGTTTATAAACTTACTTCATCAGAGCGTTCTGTGACAGTGAATCGGGGATCATTCATAGGTAATTCTATCATAGTATGTAGAAGAAGGTCTGCTACCAGTCACAATTGAATTTTGTTTAAGACACTTGGGGATTCCGATTTGTGCGCACCTTGCGATGGTTATACACTAATGCTTTTTAACAATTGATTTTGGAACTCACTGTTTAGATATTAGGCGAATACAGTGAAGCTTCTTTAAACGTAATTCCAATTGTCAACCGTTTTCCTGAGAAGGTCGAATCAGATTGTAAAACGCCTGACAGTGCCTGCACAACGTTGTGGTAAGAGACGTTTATTAAATAACAATAATCACCCATTTCATATAGGAGATAGTAGACCATGGCCTTTAACTGGAGTAATTGGAGCAACAATTTTAGTTTCAGGTCTAACTAAATAATTTCACACATTTAATACTCATACATCCTGTATCCTGCAGAAGCACCTCGTGATATGACTGAGTAGGTAGGGTTGGGACGCTCCTGCTCGGTCATGAGTTTACAGACAGGCTACCCAAGCACGATATTATCAATATGCCTCTATTTCTATCAGGTATTTCACTGATATCAGCATTCCTGGAAACACGATGGCAACATTCAATGCTGACTCAGTGAACCTCTCTACATTTAGGAAAAATTAGCATTTCATGTAATGCTCTCCTTTCCACTCATCATCTCACCACTTTCTCCACATGTCCTCTCCTTCTTCAATATTCTATTCCCTTCCCCCTTGCCCAATGGTGTTATGTTTATTTGTCTACATTATGGTTCTGCTAGTTTGGTGAGTTGTATCTTTCATATTCGGTGTATTTCATCTCGAGAATACTATTGAATTATCGGTATTGAATGGTTTACGTTATCTGTCCATAGGGTCTTGACGACGAAGCAGCAATTTACTGTATTTTAATATTTGACAATGCTTTAATGATCCTTATTGTTATCGCTAACTAATACGCCTTTAAGACATGCTTGCGCCCTCGCTACTTCTTGCATTCTAATGCTTAGACGTTCACGATGGGAAAATATAAAGGGTTTAAGAATATTTCTTTTTGCAGTTACCTGATGATGCGCTAAAAGCGTGAAATGAATTTGTTACAACAGAAACTTTATTGTATTACAAAAATAAAAGTATTTTCAACACAGAGAAAGACTGATTCTTTGCTTTATAACTACAAAATTGAGGAAGAACCGTTGGAAGCAATTAGGCCCCTACATTCATATAATGTCTGAGAGTAGAAATAAGGAGCAATTTCAAATGGAATGCATACATAAAATTAATTCTACAGCAGATGCCATACTGAGATTCATTGGAAAAATCCTCAGGAAATATTGTCCGTAAACAGAGAAAGTAACGTATAAAATACTCAATCGAGGAAATCTTGAAAATCGCTCATCATTGCGGGATCCGTACCAGATAGGGTTGGTGGAAGAGATTGAGAAAATGCAAAAGAGACAGTGCCGAATCCATGACGGGGTGGCGGGGGCTATGTGGCTGCAGAATGAGTGAAACTTCTTAATATGAACATTTTCCCTTCCTTTAATTTTTATATTTTAGAAGCGAATCATTTTACGCCTCCTCTACAAACTCCATGAACAAGCATGGATCAAGATAAGCTACCTTTTAGTTTTGTCTTAGACATCAGTTTGAGGTACAAAATTTCTATGAGGTCTGTACCACCCAAACCAAGATCCTGAATTTGTCACTGAAAGGAGGGTAGCACGTTTGTTTACAGATTCAGTAGTAAGCGCGATAGCGTCACAGGTATGGTCAGCAAACACTGCACTGGGAAAGGCTGCAGGAGTGACGTTCTACAGGTAGACTATGTAGTCCTGCCAAGTTACAACAGCGTACGTTTCTCAAAACAGTCAAACAATGTATGAGAGCCATTCCGAAAGTCACGCAGCGGCGAACTTCACTGCATTTTGAATTTGTAGATCAAATTTTACAGGTTTCCCACGTTCCGTAATTTCATTACTACTAGGAAATTGCCATGCATTCGAAACTGAAACAGCATGCATCCATTGAATTCTTGGCTAAGAAAGGATGCGGCCATGCTAACTTCCACAGTAGGCTGAAAAATATCTACGGAGATAACACGATTGTCAAGAGCAAAATATAATTATGGATGAAGAAGTTTATAGAAGCAGAAATCAATACTGATATCAAACCACACTGTGGGGAGCCCGTAACTGCGACCAGTGACGTCAATCGCCTGCAATTGGAGCAACTGATTCTTGAGTCGTGTGGTCAGACTAATCACAGTTCATGAAGATGTTTGCACACAATGCCACGAATAAGATTGTGAAAGAGTTAGGGACGCGGAGGTTGTTTGCGAAGTGGTTATGGTTGTAGCAATCGTCATAGGTTGTACCACCCGCTCCCTTTGTCTCCACGATTTCTATCTTACCCTCCACAACCGCCCAATATGTCATACCCCCACCCTCAAATACCTTGGCCTGACCCTTGACTGCAAACTTTCCTGGACCCCGTAACTCAAATCCCTCCGTGAGAAAGCACTAGCCCGCCTGAACATCCTTAAACTCCTTACCGGCCGGACGTGGGGCCTCCACCCTTCCACTGTACTTCACACCTACAAATCCATCATGCGCCCCGTTCTCTGTTCCTTCCATCACGCCTCGACTTTAGCCCCTCCTACCTTCTACAAATCCCTACAAATTCTGGAACGCCACACTCTCCGCCTCGAATAACGTATCAGACTCCCCCACACGGATCCTCTATGACCTAATCCCCTTCCCTCCTCTCCTACAACAACTCGAACACCTCCGAATCCTTTACACTACGCTAAAAATAGAGTCCCAAAACCCTCTGGTATACCCTATTCTCACCGATCCCGGGCCTCTGCCATGCGTCCACCGAACTATCCCTCTCAGCCTTCACCTACATACACTCCATACCCTTTCCCAGGGCAACTTCCTCACCCTTTCCTTACCGGATAACGAACTTCGTCCCGATATCTATCCCTCCTACCAACCCCGATCCCTTCCCCATAGCATCAGCGCCCCTCCCCTCTCACTCATCCTTTTCCTTCTCCCCGCTTGGCTACCCCTCTCCCACGCCTAGAGTCTCGTCAATCCCTCTTTCCCCTCCTTTCTCCCTCTCCCATCCTCTCCCCCTCCCCCGTGCGTCCCCCATCCCTGTCCCACCTCCTCCACCTCCATCCCGCTCCCCCCTCCGGGGACGATTCGACCTTTTAAACGTGCACAGTGCTAGTGTGTTCAGTGTCATCTGTGTGGTTTTTAATCAGTGCCTCCACTATCAGTGTCAAAGAGTTTTACCACGTGCGCCATCAACTGTCTCCGTGTTTGTCTTTGTGTATCTTGCAGAGAACTTTTAAACCACTGCCCTGGCCTTGGACAGTTTTACTGGATATGTGTGCTTTTATTACCGCTTGTTTGTGCCTGTTTTCGTTCTCCAATACATGTTTGTCTAATTTTTAACTTACATTTGTCCTTCAACAACTCAACTTGTCTATTGTTTTTAAAATCTCCCACTTTTTATTCATCTCTTTTATTTCTTCTCATCATTTCATGACCTGTATTTCGCAGGGCTGAAGAGCAGCCAACGCAGCAGCTGCCAGCTTCCTGACTGTAAATAGTTGGCTTTAAAATGACAATGAAGAAAAAAATATCGATAGTGGGCGGAAAGTGTGGGCAAATCACGTACACATGTCCAGGACAACACTCATGTCACTTTCGTGGAAGTTCAGGGAAGGTTTAAACTGTGATACCATATGGAAAAATTGCGAGGAAAATTTAGATTTAAAACATGTAAAATAATGACTTGGTTGTTTTGTTATCTACTCGACCCAGCAATTCTTTGCAATTGTTAATATGTATGTACTCTTCCTTTGTACGTAAAATGTGCAAAATTTTGTCGTAATCGTACGAATAATATTTATATCCAAAAGAAAAGAGCTCTTTCAGTTTTCCACAAATTCTCCTATTTTCTTGTCAAGTATTCCAAACTTCTAATTCACTCAAACCTACTTCTCTCTTTGAACGTCGAATGTGCAACATTATATGGCAATCATATCAATGGTATTGACATTTCATATAGAAATTTCTTTCTATTCTTCCTCAATTTTCCGATTTTCCGGGAAACTTTTCCACATTTATATTTCATAAGAACGTTACTCTTGCTTTGAACGTCAAATATGCAAAATTTTATCGGAACCGGTCGAATGATATTGATATCCCATTGAAAAAAAGCTATTTCAGTTACTCATGAATTTTCAAATTTTCCGGTTAATTTTCCCAAATTTTTAGTACATAAGAACGTTCATCTTTCGCTGAAGTCAAATGATCAAAATTTTATTGCAATCGGATGAACAGTTCTCAACATTTTTTACTGAAAACTTTTCCAAGACCACAATGAACAAAAAAAAAAAAAATAAATAAATAAATAAATTACCGCTCTCCATCGTGCGAATAGTCAGTTATAATGCTGAATTCAATCAAGAACCCATTGATAAACTCTCTGCGGTTACATGGATATTTCTAGACTAAAATTAGCCAAATCGGTTCAGCTGTTTTCTACTTCAGCGAGACTAACGAACAGCGATTCGCATATATATATTATCTGAAATCAATCTTGTCGTAAGAGACCTTCTTCCAGAAATTGTTGATACTACTACAACTACTTACAGAACTGATAAATCTAGGAATCCGACATAAAACACACTCGCTCAAGGGGCAGCCACTTATGTGGACGGCTAACAGGGCAATTAGAATCACGCCAACTAGGAGTGCAGGGTGCAGAGCGCTCGACTTCAGCCGCTTAATAATGGAACCCGGCCCTCGGAATGAAGTGCTGGCGCCCGGCGTCGTCTGGTAACTGCGCAGTAACCGCCGCCTCCCGCTGGAGTGCCCTAAACAACGGCTGGAAATTAGCACGGCCGCGGCCGCACAATATACGCGCCTGCAATATACATGGCGGGGCCGGCGGCGCGTATATTCCCGAGATGCGGTCAACACGGCCAGCCCCTTTGCCGGCTGGCACGCCCGGAATAAGTCATGAAGCGCGCGCGCTCGGAAGAAATCTTGCGGCGGCTCGCCCGCAATCTATATGCAAGATTACCCGCGCGCGCCCGGCTGCCCGGCAACTCTCGGAAATGTACTCCACTCCTCGCTCCCTGCATTATTAACAACTCGCTCTTTTGTTAAATTACGAAAAACGCGACTCGTCTCCGGCGAGGCCCGGTCCTGGAGGAGATGACTCGGCCGCCACCTCTGGAAGCTCCCCCGCGCTCTGCAATATTCACACGTGTTTTTCTGCCACACCTCCGCCTTACTCGTTCCACACACTCAAACGCGAGGCGAGCCGCTGGTGTCGAGTTGGAGACTCGGTGCTTGCTGGCTTCCCATTGGGGTGGTCAGGGACCCTCAACCTCGAGGCTACTTCTGCGTCTACACGTATACTGCACAAGCCACCTCACGAAATGTACTGGAGGTTTCTTTGTGCACCACTATCACTCCCGCAGTTTCCTGTTCGATTCGCGCAAGACTAGCATTTATAAAGACAACAGGTCATCCTCGTTGTGCGCTCTATTATCTCTGATTTTATCATTATGATCTTTCATCCGATATACGATGTTCATTGCGAACGTAATTTAGCATGGCGCAGTGGAATCACAAAAAGGTTGGGAAGAGTGGAAATAAAGTTGAATGTCCACACGTAGCTTTCTTCACAATAAACCAATGCAAAAATGAGAAAAAGTTGATCCGCTGAGTGAAGTTAGGAAAAAGAAAAAAAGATTAGCTTATTCAGAACTGATGAGCCGCGGTGGAGTAGCCGAGCGGTCTAAAGCGTCTCGCTGCGGAACGTGCGGTTGCTCGCCGTGGAGGTTCGAGTCCTCCCTAGGGCATGGGGGTGTGTGTTTGTCCTCAGGTTAGTTTACCTTAGTTTAAATAGTTTGTAAGCTATAGACTGATGACCACGCAGTTTGGTCCTACAAACATTTGAACATTTTTAGAACCGATGATATCGCAAAACAAAACGAATACAATAGTTGATACAAAGACTTAGGGACACCACGTTTGTATAAAACTAAAGTCAATTCGGACTAGTATTGCCTGTGGTCAAAAATCGACCAATTGTGTTTACAATGGTCACTGGGGGTGAGATTTTACGTATCTTGACGGCGGCCTCGCGTGTTTATGTTGGCAAAATTAACAACAAGATAGAAAATCTTCGCCCATTTGTTCGAACCACATAGAATGACTCGATTAGTGTATCGTACCGACCATGAAGTAAAGAAATAATACTATCCCTGCTTTATGGTTGACAGGTTTTTGTATGTACCCTCGTCCGCTCAGTAACAGTAATTGACTTCGTAAAGCGACGATTCCATGTGAAAACATCAGCTTTGTCAAAAAATGTTAAAATGTTTGTAAAGTCTATGGGACTTAAATACGGGGTCATCAGTCCCTAAACTTACAAACTACTTAGGAACTACTTACGACCTAGGACGGCACAAATATCCATGCCCGAGGGGGGATTCGAACCCCCGACCGTAGTGGCCGTGTAGACCGTGACTGGAGCGCCTCAGTCCCCTCGGCCTCAGCGTTGTCAAGCGATTGGCTAAAATGAAGACTCACATTATTCTCACTATTCAGCATCTGTTGCCAACATTATCATAGGAGGCCGCTGGGATATTTGGTAAAAATTTACCGGCACTGTTAGGTATGAAAAGGTATCTTTTACGTGTTAAGGAAAATTCCTGACACAATAACAACCAATAAAAACGGAAGTATATATTTTCATACCATTTTCGAATTATATAACTGTAATTAGCCTAATATTTGAAATTGAACTACAATTTCGGTGTTCGTATATTTATACAAAGCCAAGAAATAATGTTATTTCGATACAGCGATATTCAGAATTCTAGAGCTGGTAACATGTCGACTTCGTAGTTCCACCCGTGCACTGCTATATCTATATGCCTCTCCCGGCGCATCATCATTTATATCGGCATTCTCGACTTCATAGTTCCACCTGAGCAACGCTAGATGCCTCTCCTGGGGCATTATTCTTTTTATCGGCATTCATATGACAAAATCGATTACCTTTAACCACTGTTAATCACTGCGAAAATGAAACATTTGAATGGCAAAAGATAGCGAGCTGGGAGCACTCCATGTTTCGATATTCACTTATTTTAATACCGCAGATGGGCTGCTTTATAGCGTCTTTGGTCGAGGTGAATAGCCAATCAGTGTATGTCTATGGAGTGTATGTATGTGAAGGCTGAGAGGGATAGTTTGGTGAATGCGTGGCAGAGGCCCGGGATCGGTGAGAATAGGGTGTGGGCAGCCGCAAAACGCGCGAACATTCTGCGCTGCCTCGCTCTTTCCACAGTCCAGACGAATGCAATCATTCGTTGCAAAGGAAAGGCGTTTAGAAATAAAAGTACATGTCTGGTAAAAGTGGACTGTATTTGTGAGAATCGCTACATTCTTGGACAGAAACACATGCGTCCGAACAGGTTGTCGGTCACCGGCCGAGTCCCCCAGCCGGCCCAGTGCCGGCCGTTTCATTGTGCGAGGGCCGGGCAGGAACAGGTAGCGGCCGCCCTTACCTGCAGCCACAGCGTCCGGTCGCTGCTGCGCCCTTGTGGCAGTCCTGTGAAGTTGGCACCCCTTTTTTGGAAAATGTAAATTTTTTTCAGAGTTCTAGACAGATATGCAATAGTTCTGGAGTTCTCTGTACAAAATTTAAATAGTTTTCCACAAATTCGCGAAAAAATTACAAAAAATTATAACAAATTTTAGTTTTTTCCAAATAATTATTTGCCTACAAGCGTAAACATAGTTCTGATCACAACTCTAAATAGCTCTCAAAGAGTTCAGCAGATAATCCTAATGATATTTTTTTGCCCAGATAATAGTTCATGAGCTAATTGCGTAAATAGGGAGAAAAACTACACAAAATTGCGCCAGAGTCGTGTGAAGTTGGCACCCCTTTTTTCAAAAATGTAAATTTTTTTCAGAGTTCTAGACAGATATGCAATAGTTCTGGAGTTCTCTGTACAAAATTTAAAAAGTTCTGCACAAATTCGCGAAAATATTACAAAAGATTATAACAATTTTTAGTTTTTTTCAAATAATTATTTGCCTACAAGCGTAAACATAGTTCTGATCACAAATCTAAATAGCTCTCAAAGATTTCTGCAGAAAATCCTAATGATATTTTTTTGCCCAGATAATAGTCCATGAGATAATTGCGTAAACAGGGAGAAAAACTACACAAAATTGCGCCAGATACGTGTGAAGTTGGCACCCCTTTTTTCAAAAATGTAAATTTTTTTCAGAGTTCTAGACAGATATGCAATAGTTCTGGAGTTCTCTGTACAAAATTTAAATAGTTCTGTAGAATTTCGCCGTAAAATAGTAAAAATTACCACAAACTTGTTTTTTTTTAGTTTTTTTAAAATAATTATTTGCCATTAGCGCAAACATAGTTCTGATCACAGTTCTAAATAGCTGTCAAAGAGTTCTACAGGAAATCCTAATAGCATTTTTCTCTGCAGATTATACTTTATGAGATAATTACAATGGAGTATCCATTTACATGCAACAGTAGAATTTGCACCCGTTTTTCTTTTCTTTCTTTTTTTTTTTCAAAAAATTAAACTTTTTCCAGAGTTCTAGGGACATGTGCAATAGTTCTTGTTTACGATAAGCAGTAATCACTCAGACGTAAAAACAACAAATTGAATGTGCAGCGGATAGAATATCTGTCAAGGCCTAAGAAAAACGTATATTTCTCGAATAAGGGGCACAAATAAGACAGCTTATCAGATATTCAAAATTGTGAATTTTTTTCGGGCAATTACATAGATATATTCACATGAACTCTACAACTGTAGTATATCTACACAGAACCCCAAAAAACAATATGTATTTCTCGAAAAAATGGTGCCAATTTACAGTAACGTGAAAATGAATTCCACATTACTGCATTTATCTGATAAAGTATAAATTGCACAGAAAAATGTTATTAGGATTTCCTGTAGAACTCTTTGACAGCTATTTAGAACTGTGATCAGAACTATGTTTGCGCTAATAGGCAAATAATTATTTTTAAAAAACTAAAAAAACAAGTTTGTGGTAATTTTTACTATTTTTCGGCGAAATTCTACAGAACTATTTAAATTTTGTACAGAGAACTCCAGAACTATTGCATATCTGCCTAGAACTCTGAAAAAAATTTACATTTTTGAAAAAAGGGGTGCCAACTTCACACGTATCTGGCGCAATTTTGTGTAGTTTTTCTCCATATTTACGCAATTAGCTCATGAACTATTATCTGGGCAAAAAAATATCATTAGGATTTTCTGCAGAACTCTTTGAGAGCTATTTAGAGTTGTGATCAGAACTATGTTTACGCTTGTAGGCAAATAATTATTTGGAAAAAACTAAAATTTGTTATAATTTTTTGTAATTTTTTCGCGAATTTGTGCAGATCTATTTAAATTTTGTACAGAGAACTCCAGAACTATTGCATATCTGCCTAGAACTCTGAAAAAATTGCACATTTTTGAGAAAAGCGGTGCCAACTTCACTGTAGCGTGTAAATGGACTCCCCATTATTGCAATTATCTCATGAAGTATAATCTGCAGAGAAAAATGTCATTAGGATTTCCTGTAGAACTGTTTGAGAACTATTTGGAACTGTGATCAGAACTATGTTTGTACTAATAGGCAAAAAATTATTTTGAAAAAATTAGATTTTGTGGTAATATTTTGTATTTTTTCGGCGAAATTTTGCAGAACTATTTAAATTTTGTACAGAGAACTCCAGAACTATTGCATATCTGTCTAGAACTCTGAAAAAATTACATTTTTGAAAAAAGGGGTGCCAACTTCACACGCGTCGCACCGGTACCGAACATTCCGCCCACCTAATTTGTATAAATTACACTAATAGACAAATTACAAAAAGCACAAGGTAGATAACACAAACAAAACAAATTAAATGGTTGAGGAACTCAGGTCCGATGTACATGAAAGAAACACAAGTTCAATTAGTTCTTGAATGGTTATGAACACTAAAGTCTACGTTTCCTGTGGAACAACACAAATCTTCGACAGCGGTCGTCTATAGATTCCTGTTGCTGTGCGCACTGAAACCACTCGCACGAAACCGTCAGGACCAGGGTGAGTGCAAACAATGGCCCCAGACCGCCACACGAGAGGTGGCGAGTTGTCTTCCTTCATGAGAACCAATGTTCCCGTCTGCAGACTGTATTTCGCTGACGTCCATTTAGTTCTCTGCTGCAGCTGTGACACGTAGTCGCGTGACCAGCGTTTCCACGTGCTGCTTACACTGCTGGATGAGCTGCCATCTCGACATCCCGGATGATGGCTCCGGAAGCAAGCCTGGCTCTGGGACTGTTGTCAAGGGTTCACGGATAAGGAAATGGCCAGGAGGAAGGTACGAAAAATCATCTGCATTATCAGGAAGATAGTTCGAGAATTTAATCACGCTTCTATTTGAGTTAGAAGAGTCTAAAATACTTCAAACGTTAGCACTTGGTTTCCCACCATTCTCTTTAGATGCGTTTTTTATGAATTTTACACCTGCTTCCTATAATCCACAAAATGTGGCGCATGAGGAGGGATAAAATGCCACTGTATCCCACTGTGATGCACAGCTCTCGATTTGTGTTACATGTGGCTGAGTGCTGAACAATTTGTGGAGTTCATGCAGATCATTCCTTGCTCCCACGAACGTCTTTCCATTGTCACTGTACAAGTTTGCACAGACACCTCGTCGTGAAATAAATATTTGGAGAGCAGCAATGAACGCTTGAGAGGACAGATAAGTGACAAGCTCCATGTGTACTGCATTTGTTGCCATGCAAGTCAGTGCAGACCTTTGCCTTCGTTTTACATCTCTTTCCACCGTATTGTGGGCCACCATAGTAATTCTCACAATTAAGAAAGGTACTTTGATACACGAACTGAAGGTAGTTTTCCCATAAGATGGGTTGCAGTAGTAGCCTTCAGTCGGTAACAAGGGAGACACTTCTGAATCATTTGCCTGATGACTGAGCTTCCTGTTTGATCCAGTACCTTGGTCAGAAACTTGCTACTAGGATTACTAGGAATTATGATCCTGGATGTAACAAATGTAGATGCTCGCCCATGAATGTTTACTTAGTTACACGATGCTTACGAGCCAGAATCATGGGATGCCTTTGACTGTAGGAAGCATTTGACTGCTCCAACCTGCCGCCCACCTTTAACAACTGTTCTTCGTCTAAGAGCAGATGAAGTGAGATCATTCTGCTTTTCTTGGGGATCGTTCGACCATGTAGTAGCTCTATGATCTTGCAATACTCGCAGTCCAGCGTGGTTGTTTTTCATTGGTAGTTTCACCACGTATCTACCGTTAGCATTTCTTTGTATGGTTCTTTCAAAATACTCCTCACACAAACGCTCTTCTTTCGTTCGCACAGAAACATTCATTTCTTCTTGCTGACAGGACCGTTCAACCTGAGTGTTAAGGTTACTGGTGCGTGTGAGGCACGACAGTAAATTTCGTGCCTTGGACTTCAAAGACAGAGGAGGTATTTTGCCTGAAACAATCCAGCCGAACGATGTCTCCTGCAATGTTGGATGATTCTTCCTCTGCAGCTGGCCTGGCTTCAGGGCGTCAAAAAAGATCGATGCCCCAAGCAGTAGATCAATCTCACCAGGGTTATGGAAGGCTGGATCTGCTAGCTTTAGGTGTCTTGGAAACTGGCAGGTGGAAATTTAAAAGGATGCAGTTGGAAGTGGCCATGTTATACGTGGAAATAATGCGCAGACGGCATTTGTGCTGTAGGTACCAACTCTTGAGGAAATATTCACCTCACAAACATGTGACGATTCTACCGTTTGAACATCACTGATCCCACTTATTGGTATCAGACGCCGACTGAGCTGTAGGCTCATCCTATCTGCCAGACTGGCAGATATGAAGTTCATCTGTGATGCGCTGTCAAGCAGTGCTCTGCAATGGTGTACCTTCCCTTTATTGTCCGCGATGTCTACAAGGACAGTTGATAACAGTACTTCTGTGCATTGGTGGTTTCCCTTTTCGGCGCAGTATGTCTGCTGTTCTGGTACGCTCGTCTCTTGCTCTCTATCGCCACTGCCACTGACTCGTTCCTTGTGCAGTAATGTGTTGTGGCGCTTTTTACAAATGCGGCAACTCCCAGCACGGCATTCCCTTTGCCTATGATCCGTGCGCTGGCAGTTGAAACAAAGCTTTTTTCTGCTCACAAAGTCTAGTCTGCTTACAATGTCGCTCTCTTTGAATTTGGGGCACTTATTTAGTTCGTGAGCTGCGCCACAGAATACACAGTTGGATGATGTTGAGAGGAAGGTTCGTTGCAAATTGTAACCTTCTTCTTTAGTACGCTTGGCGGCCGGCTGGTGGGAGTGTTGTAAAATGCTGTCTGAATGAATGAGCTCTAACGTCTGACAGCTGCTTTCCAGAAATGCCACCAAGTCTTTAAGGCGAGGAAAAGTGGTGTTAACTGTTTTGGATTCCCTCTGTTTCCTGGGATTCACACTAATGTGATCCAACAAAATGTGTGAAAGTAATACCCCATGCAGTGGAATGCCGACGTCCAGAACCTCGATTGCGTTCAGATTTGTCATCAGCTGGTAGATTAACATACGCAAGTCTTTAGCCGATTCAGTTTTGATGCTTGGCAGATTCAGAAGTTGCTTAACATGTAAATCTACAATTAATTTTGGATTATTGTATCTATGAACAATCAAATCCCATGCAATTTTAAAGTTGCTCTATGTGACTGGTAAGGTTTCAATCAACTTACGTGGTTCACCAGACACACAAGACAACAAGTAATAATAACGCTGGACATCAGTTAAGGCGTCATTGCTAATAATTAGTGCCCTAAACATATCAAAGAAGTGCATGAATTCTGCAACGTTTCCATTAAATGCTGGCAATGAAATTGCAGGCAGCTTTATTTCAGGTGCATTGTATGACGTTGCCGAATGAGGAGGTGCCACAAAATTCGACTGGAGAAATGTAGTGATTTTTGACTCTACATCTAAGCACAAGTCTTCAAATGACTCTCTGTCAGCATCCTGGGATTCTTCCAGATCGTTAATTTCTAACTGTGTCTGAATGTCGTGATATTCATTTTTGCTTGTGGTTAGCAATGACTGCCTTACTCTAATGTCGTTGGGATTGGATCCGTCCTGAAAGGTATTGACAAATGTCGAGATTCTAATCACTCGTGACTTGATGACTGCTCTTTTCTTAACTAGACTACGTTTCTCGACAGGATCCATGACAGGATATTAGAGCACAGGAAAGAAGATTAAGGAAAAAGAGCCAGGCTGCTTGCAGAGCAGAGCGACGGTACCTGCGATGCGCCGAGTGGACCGCAGCTGCTGGATGAGTCGGCGGCGGTGGCGCGGCTCGCTGGCGTGTGGCGGCTTACTGCGGGAACGGCTGCGCTGACTCACGTCGTCTGCTGGCTGAGACGCACTTCACAACACGATCGACACGATTCCCGCGTATTCTGTACTGCGGACAGCTCTACTACGGACATATGTCACTGTTAGTGCACTGGAGGCACTCGAATTCATGTTAATCTGAGAGATTAACCAACAAAGCCACGAAACCGGATACTCTTAGTTCACGGTACGCACAGTCAAATGTCGGAATGGTTCTATTCGCGCCCGGAGGACCAAATGTGGGCAGCCGCAAAACGCGCGGACATTCTGCGCTGCCTCGCTCTTTCCACAGTCCAGACGAATGCAATCATTCGTTGCAAAGGAAAGGCGTTTAGAAATAAAAGTACATGTCTGGTAAAAGTGGACTGTATTTGTGAGAATCGCTACATTCTTAGGCAGAAAGACATGCGTCACCGGCCGAGTGCCCCCGCCTGCTCAGTGCTGGCCGTTTCATTGTGCGAGGGCCGGGCAGGAGCAGGTAGCGGCCGCCCTTACCTGCAGCCACAGCGTTCGGTCGCTGCTGCGCCCTTGTGGCGCCTCGCACAGGTACCGAACATAGGGTATACCAGAGGGTTATGGGACTCTATTTTTAGGGTATTGTAAACGATTCGGAGGTGTTCGAGGTGTTGTAGGAGAGGAGGGAAGGGGATTAGGTCATAGAGGATCCGTGTGGGGGAAGGGAGTCGGATACGTTATGCGAGGCGCAGAGCGTGGCGTTCCAGGATTTGTGGGGATTTGTAGAAGGTAGGAGGGGCTGATATCCAGGCGGGATGGAAGGAACAGAGGACGGGGCGCACGATGGATTTATTGGTGTGAAGTAAGAAAAGAAGCTATGAGGCGGACGTAATTAATAGGAAGGACATAGAACTGGATCTTGAAAGGGAGACTGAAATACCATACACGGTCATAGGATTTTTGGATATCTAGGGATACAAAAATTGTGGAGCGATAGGAATTGAGTTGGAGGGAGAGGAGATGAGTCAGGCGAAGGAGGTGATCGTTGGCAGTGAAGGTCGGAAGCCACATTAAGAAAGGGGGAGGAACTGGTGGTGGTGGAGGTGCTGGTGGATACGACAGGAAAGGATGGTTTTCAGGACCTTGCTGAACATGGAGGGAAGACTGATGGGACGGTAGGATGAGGTCTGGGATGGGGACTTGTCGGGTTTGAATGACATGAAAATACGAGAGGTTTTCCACACGTTGGGGTAAAAGCCAGCGAAAAGTATGACATTGTATAGGGTGGCAAGAGCTTCGTGGAAGGAAAGGGGGTACGCGCGAAGGTGGCGGTAGGGCAGCCAGTCGTGAACGGGGCAGGTGAAGAGTGTCGATTATGTCACGGGCAGTAATAGGAATGCTCAATTCCGAGGGAGGGATGTGGTCCAAGTACTGGAAGCCAGGGTCGAGCGGAGGAGAGAAGGTATCGGTTCACTCATGGACGTCTGGGAATAGAGACTAGCCAAAGAGGGGAACATCAGGAATGGAAAAGACTTCAGAGAGGTAGGAGACAAAGTGTTCTGCCTTACTGGTGTTGTCAGAAGGAGCCGATAGTGGGGGGAGGAGTGACTGCCGGTAAGGCGGCAGAAGGCATGCCAGTACATGGAGGAGTTGACAGGGAGGAGAGAATTAAGGTGGGAGCATGTCTGGCCCCAGTCCCGGCGTTTCTTCGCGGTCAAGAGGTTTCTGATGTGTCTTTGGAATTGCCAGTGGCGTTGGAGTGTATCCCGGTCACGGGTCCAGAGTTCAGCGGGATGACGGGAATGAAGTTTGATGTCGGCAGCAATCACATAGGTGCAGTCGATGTGGGAGAGGAAAGTGTACGGGATAGGAGAGTAGGGGCGGATGTAAATAGTGGTAAGGGTGACACTGAGGGGAAGGAAGAAAGAGGCTGAGGATCAGGTGTTTGGTAGAATCATTGAGAAGAGGGTGGAGATGAACGGGGTGGTGACAGAAATGGTCAATCGCCACTCCACCTCGGGCTAGGGGTGAGGGACCATTGGTGCGGTGGTGAAGGTAAGGATATGTGTTTTGGGACGGCAGCGATGGAGGAAGGTCTCGTTGAGCAGGAAGGCATCCATGCGGTGTTGGGAAAGACTGTGTAGGAAGATGTTCTTGTTGGCTGAGAGTGAGCGAATGTTGTGATAGAGGAGGATATAGGACAGGCCTGCCATAATGGGCTAGAGGAGGGAGGGGCAGGGAGGGGAGAGGAGAGGAGGGGAGGGAGTGGGACAAGAGAGGTCTTAAACTTGTGTCTCTAGGCGGGAGAAGGCGAAGTGGGAGTGGGTATGGAGAAAGCTGGCAAAGGTGAACATGGACCCAGTGTAATCTGGTGGAAGGTGTGGGGTCGTTGGAAAGGGTAGATGTTAGCGAGGACAGTGATTACGAACCGGATAACGTCTTCAACGGTGCGGGAAGGAACCAAGGATTGATTGGGGTGCATTGGAGGATCTATGGGGCGGATGGGGACGGTGAGTTTGGGTTTGGAGGGACCAGAGGGAGGGAAGGATTTGCACTTGTAAGAATAGGTTGGGTGGGGACCGCCACAGGTGTTGCAGATGGGAGGGGAGGTGAGGTTTGGGCAGTGTTTGTGAAGGTGGGACTCTTTACAGTGGGGACATGTGGGATGGTTTTTGCAGTGCTGCGTCAGGTGATCGTTATAAATGAGGCACCTGGCGCAGAGGTAGGATTGTGGGGGAATCGGGAGGGTTCTACCATGTGGTGCCAATCGTAGATCAGCGCACCCTCGAGGAAGAGGCGGTCAAGGAAAGATGCGGATTCGTTAAAACTCCGCATCAACGGGTGGGGCCGGAATCATTGTGGATCCGCTTGGCGGACGTGATGGAGATATCTGGGTGGGAGTTTAGTTGTTCCAACACCTCTTTCTCCGTGATCAAAGGACTAAGCCTTGTGATCACAGCAGTGAGGGTCGCAGGGCGGCGGGGAGGAGGTGGTTGATGGGCAGAGGAGACTGTATAGTAGAGGGTGTGGGTGGCATGGGGGCCAAAAAAGTCCTTGGAGATGTGGGTGAGGATGTTGGTGTCGAGGGTGGGGCTAGGAGATTTCAGGAGGACACAGTCTCGGCTTGGAATAATTTGGGAGATGGGAGCAGTAGGAAAGTATTTGCGGATTTGGATGGAGAGGAATCTGAGATCAGTATGGGACAGTACGCATTTGAACAGGTCTGGTTGGTGGTGCGGAGGATGGGGGCAGTGTCCATAGGGTCGGGGGGAGAAGGGGAAGGAGGGGGGAAGCTATCTAGGGCTTAGTGGAGGCGGGAGAGGCTCTGCGATTTCCCGTTTCTGGGTGTGCTTGAAGATAGCGCCAGTTGAGGTGGTGGAGGCAGGTGCAGAGGCTTTGACAGACGCATAGGTAGGTGGGGTGGGAGGGAATTGGATCCAGTGGGATTTCCATCGAAGGTGGATGGTGGGGTGGAAGGTAGGGTGGGGGAGACTGCAGCATATCTGCCACCGTGGCTCTGCAGTGCGTGACTAGTGGGTTTATCGGTGCGTTATAGGGGGCGATGAGTGGGAGATAGATAGTGTGGGGACCTCATGGGATGGGGAAGTGGAAAGGATGACATGGAGTGGTATGATAATTGGGGAAGGCTTGATGGACTGCAAGTGATTGTTGTTGAGGCAAGGGAGGAGGTGGTAGTGAGGATGATAGGTGTAGTATGGATGGGGGCAGGAACAGAGGGCGAAGAAAGTTGAAGATGGGTTGCGGTGGAGGTGGTATGGTTGAGGGGGAGGATGAAGATGACGTAGATGAGGATGATGAGGACGCCATGGGCGTCTCGTGCTACAGGGGCACAGTCAAGGGCGAGATATGGAAATCGACGGCGACGACAGGGCATTGACGGCGGCAGTGAAGCTGAGGCTGGTGCTGCTGCCGCAGCGGCGAGGCTGCAGATAGGGGTGGTAGTGAGGATGATAGGTGTAGTATGGATGGGGGCAGGAACAGAGGGCGAAGAAAGTTGAAGATGGGTTGCTGTGGAGGTGGTATGGTTGAGGGGGAGGATGAAGATGATGTAGATGGGGATGATGAGGACGCCATGAGCGACTCGTGGCACAGGTGCACAGTCCAAGGCGAGAAATGGAAACCGACGGCGACGACAGGGCATCGACGACGGCACTGGTGCTGAGGCTGGTGCTGCTGCCGCAGCGGCGAGGCTGCAGATAGGGGTGGTAGTGAGGATGATAGGTGTAGTATGGATGGGGGCAGGAACAGAGGGCGAAGAAAGTTGAAGATGGGTTGCGGTGGAGGTGGTATGGTTGAGGGGGAGGATGAAGATGATGTAGATGGGGATGATGAGGACGCCATGGGCGTCTCGTGCTACAGGGGCACAGTCCAGGGCGAGAAATGGAAACCGACGGCGACGACAGGGCATCGACGACGGCAGTGGGGCTGAGGCTGGTGCTGCTGCCGCAGCGGCGAAGCTGCAGATAGGGGTGGTAGTGAGGATGATAGGTGTAGTATGGATGGGGGCAGGTACAGAGGGCGAAGAAAGTTGAAGATGGGTTGCGATGGAGGTGGTATGGTTGAGGGGGTGGATGAAGATGATGTAGATGGGGATGATGAGGACGCCATGGGCGTCTCGTGCTACAGGGGCACAGTCCAGGGCGAGAAATGGAAAATGACGGCGATGACAGGACATTGACGACGGCAGTGGGGCTGAGGCTGGTGCTGCTGCCGCAGCGGCGAGGCTGCAGATAGGGGTGGTAGTGAGGATGATAGGTGTAGTATGGATGGGGGCAGGAACAGAGGGCGAAGAAAGTTGAAGATGGGTTGCGGTGGAGGTGGTATGGTTGAGGGGGAGGATGAAGATGATGTAGATGGGGATGATGACGACGTCATGGGCGTCTCGTGCTACAGGGGCACAGTTCAGGGCGAGAAATGGAAACCGACGGCGACGACAGGGCATTGACGACGGCAGTGGGGCTGAGGCTGGTGCTGCTGCCGCAGCGGCGAGGCTGCAGATAGTGAGGATGATAGGTGTAGTATGGATGGGGGCAGGAACATAGGGCGAAGAAAGTTGAAGATGGGTTGCGGTGGAGGTGGTATGGTTGATGGGGAGGATGAAGATGATGTAGATGGGTATGATGAGGACAGCAGCGGCGCCAGTGGCTGGACGTCCGAACTCTCTGCAATGCCCTATAAACGAGAAAAGTACGATTTGTAAGGAATCGCCTTTTTTCGTTCGCCTATCAGTCTTGCGACCCTAAGCCAGGTGATGCCAATATTGAGCCGATACTTCGACTATATGATGATGCCTTTACAAAGCTAATGGGACTAAAATGCATTTAGTTATATATATAAACTGGGTGGTCCAATGATAGTGAACGGGCCAAAATAAGTATCAAACTAAAAAAATACAAAGATTATAACTTTTCTACCTTGAACGAGGAAAACAGATGGCGCTATGGCTTGCTCGGTAGATGGCGCTGCCATAGGTCAAATGGATGTCAACTGCATTTTTAATAGGTACCTCCATTTTTATCATATATTCGTCTAGTACATAAATAAATATGAATGTTTCATTTGGAACACTTTTTTCGCTTTGTGATAAATGGCGCTGTAATACTCACAAACGTGTAACTACGTGGTATCGTGTAAAATTTCGTCAGTGCTGACTGTATTTGCTTCGTGATACATTACTCATGTTAAAATAGACCGTTCACCAATTACAGAAAAGTTTGATATGGTATTTATGTATGGCTATTGTGATCAAAATGCCCAACGGGCTGTGCTATTTATATTGATCGTTATCCTTGATGACATTATCCAACTGTCCTGAGATTTCGTCGGATAGCTACGTTATGTAAAGAGCCACAAAGTTTTCAGCCACAAGTGAAACGTCAACCACGCACCACAACAAATGATAATAACCAAGTTAGTGTTTTAGCTACAGTTGCGGCTCATCCGCATATTCAGTAGCAGATCGAAAATCAGGAATCTCAAAAACGTCGGTGTTGAGAAGTCCACATCAACATTAATTTCACCCGTACCATATTTCTATCCACAAGGATTTGCATGGCGAAGACTTTGAATGTCGTGTACAGTTTTGCCAGTAGGCACAAAATAAATTACGAGACGATAACAAAGTTTTACATGCGTACTGTTTAGTGATGAAGCGTCATTCACACACAGAGGTAACGTAAATCGGCATAATATACACTATTGGAAAATGCAAATCCATGATGGCTGCTACAAGTGCAACATCAGCGACCTGGGCGGGTTAATGTATGGTGTGGCATTATGGGAGAAAAGATAATTACACCCTATCTTATGGAAATGGTACAATGTATGCTGATTCTTACGAAATGTTCTACCGATTTTACCACGTTTCTCTGCATGAGAGAATGACGATGTACTTTCAACATGATTGATGTTCGGCACATGGCTCGCGTTCCGTTGGAGAGGTCTGAAATGGAGTATTTAATGACAGGTGGTCGTAAATCACTATACCATGGACCGCACGTTCACCGGATCTTACATCCCCGGATTTCCTTCTGTGTGGAAAATTGAAGGATATTTGTTATCGTGATTCACCGACGACGCCTGAAAACATTCGTCAGCTCACTGACAATGCATGTCAGAATATTACTGAAGGCGAACTACTCGCTGTTGGGAGGAATTTCGTTACGCGTTTGCGAAATGCATCGAAGGACATCATTTTGAGCATTTATCGATGAGGATATTACAGGTAATCACGCAGTAACAGCCTGCGTTCTCATAATGTATCATAATTTCACCTAGCCGTTCCCCACTGTTCGTCTAAAATTCTGAGCAATATGTTTGTGAATATTACAGCGCTATCTATCACGAAACGAAAAAAGTGTTCTAAATAAAACATTCATATTTATTTACGTACTAGACGAATATGTAATAAAAATGGGGGTACCTATTTAAAAAGTGCAGTTGATATCCTTTTGACATATGGCAGCACCATCTAGCGGGCCAACCATAGCGCCAACTGTTTTCCCCCTTCAGGCTACATAAGTTTTGTTCATTGAAGTTTTTCCGTTTGATGCTTATTTCTTGAGATATTTGCCCTGGTCACTCAAATGTTGAAATGTTTGTAAATCTATCGGGCCAAACTGCGTGGTCATCAATCCGTAGCTTACAAACTACTTAAACTAAGGTAAACTAATCTACGGACAACACACACACACACACACACACACACACACACACACACACACACATATGCCCCAGGGAGGACTCGAACCTCCGACGACGAGGAACCGCGCGTTCCGCAGCGAGGTGCCTTAGACCGCTCGGCTATTCCACCGTGACCCGGTGACCATCAATGGACCACCTAGTATATAATTCCATGGTACGTGTTTGTACGCAACGAATTCCATAACTATTAAGCTCATCTTCCAATGTTTTGGGCCTTCAGTGTTAGGATATTCTTATCATTGATTAAATTTTATTGTTACAGCTACAGCTGTTTCAGCATTTTGTCATTGTCAAGCGCCTGTGTGTATATAAGATTTACATTAATTAATTTCACTTCTTATTACGATTTTAATACGACGAAATTGCACGTAATTGCTTGTTATGACGTACGTTTACTATGTTTTGACGTTGTAATTAGGCTTACGTATGGTTTCAGT
Source organism: Locusta migratoria (assembly GCA_026315105.1). NCBI lineage: Eukaryota > Metazoa > Arthropoda > Insecta > Orthoptera > Acrididae > Locusta > Locusta migratoria. The sequence goes on from CM048747.1 coordinate 532,511,828, forward strand.
TATAATAATTGCTATTCATTATTAACCAATTTTGGAAATATATACGTTATTTGCTATCATATTTTCTACAGTCTGATCTGGTATGATGTTAAACGAAATAGAAACTTTTTATATTTTGCGTAATTTTAAACAGATCATCCAAAGATGTTTTATGCACATAGGGTAATAGACTTATTTACCAGAGGGGATTAATGTTTACACTGCGTAACATAGTCGATTGTTCTATGGCTGGAGTTGTCATGTGTGAACTATGTCCTTGGTTATATATATAGGATAGCAATTAATTATCTTGGGTCGCCACCATATTTTTCAAAAATATGGAAAATTAAAATGTTACAGATCAGCTATGATGTGATGATAGATTCAAACATATAATAAATATTCCCACTCTATTGCAGTGTATTAGTTTTACCAAACAAAACAAAATGTACTTGAAAAATTATTGGTAAACTGTGGAAATTAACTATTCTGTTTCCCCTCCAAAATAGTGACAAAGTTACGTTCTTAAATGAAAGACGATCTGCTCAAAATCAATTTATTATAATTAAACATTCAGATGACATTTCCTATCATGTAAAACAGATAATGGTATTCACACAATCTTTTACAAATGTTAAAACATTGACACACAAAAAATGACTGGCTGAGTCAAAGGTCGGAAGTTTTTCAAAACAGAATGCTATTAGATTAGTTACACATGGGCTTGAAATTATCGTTAATCCTAAGGTCCCCAGAGTAAATAGGCAGATCTCAAAATAATAAAGTAAGGGACAGAATCCAACAAGTCTGATTCATATAACCCTCCAGCAAGTGCGTCACCTTACCCACACAGATGATCATTGACGGCAACGTCTCAGGCTAGCAGGCAGCAGGCGGTGGGAGCGGATGAGCTGAAATTTTTATCCGACCGTAATTGCTGCGACCTGTTAAGCAGGGTTGACATGTAACTTAACACAGCGTCACTGGCATCGGCGTCGCTAGGCAGTTGCTGTGCGATTCTATCACGCTTGTAGACTAATCGATATTTTGCATAGGTGACACAAAGGCCACTTGGCACAAATCGATCAGTCACTTGCGTAATAAGATCTGCCCGATTCACAAAGGCGCGAATGCTCAAATAGAGACTTCTACCAAAACGAAAACTAATCTCTGGCCACTCACAGCGTAACCCCAGGACAATGTAACGTCAGCGAAGTAGACACAAGTTCTACAAGGTCCGAATATTCGGAATCACACACAAGCCTAACCAGCGGACCGTTTAAGACGATGTCCTCCCCGCGAATCTAAACGGAGTATTCCGCGTCTCCCGAGGTCCGTACACTTTGGACGCTCAAACAGGAGACTAGCGAGGTCCGTACACTTCGGATGCTCAGACACGAGAGAGTCTCGAGGTCCGTGCACTTTGGACGCTCCGACACGAGTCTTCGTACATCCTCGCGCTCTGCCGCAGCTCACGGCAAGTGCCGGGCGGCCACACCCACGCGCGTAATGACGCACCAATATCTGATATCGGCTAATAGTCAAACCAATCGGATGGCGTAGCGCCGTTGACAAATTGTTTAGTTCATACTAAAATACTCGGCCGAATCAGGACGCGTTCTCTTGCGGCTGCCAAGAGGCTCCGCCCACGCCACCAAAGCTTCCCGCGGATTTCACCGTTCCCAGGGTGAATGCTCTGCAAGGAGTTTCACCTTGCTCCTAGCTACGGTCAGACGACCAAAAAATGTTAATGTTGTGCTATATATACAGCCGCTGGAGCCAAACCCCTGGGGCGTCACACGGGCAGAAAGCTTTCCTCTCTTGCGAAACAGCCGAATGACTAAAACGGCAGTCCCTGCTATCGCCCACCGTAAACCGCGGGCCAGCATTGTAAAGCATTCCACATACTCCGCCGCCTGTAGCGTCGGCGTCAAACAGGTCAAGCCAGCCCCTCTCGTCCTTCCCCGAAGGCGAGCGAAAGTTGGTGGGAGAGCGAGACCCCCAAGAGCGTCTCTGCTCTGTCGCGGCCTGACCGTGCCCAATACGTAAAACCACTTTTTAGCAGTCAAGCTGCGCCAATAAACATAAAAATCCCGAAATTTTCATATAAACGTAGAATGTACTACAATCCCAGGGGCCCATCATCCCTGATGTGTTCCCGAAGGCACAGAAATCAAAATAAATAAAGATCTACAAAGAAAAATGTTACATATTTCAATAATTAGCGTAAAGAGAAAGGTTAGTATGGAAAATAGACGAATTACAGCCCCCTTCTCACATCTGGTCAGAGATGATTACATTTTTGAGTCATATTTAGTCATTTATCATACCTCTGGTTCTTAGCCTTTTACATGGATGAAGTTAAAATCTTATATACACGCAGGCAATCGGAAAAACAAAATGCTGAACATCTTTAGGGATAATCAAAACATCCACGGGTGTACTGCCGGTCTATAGTGTACAACAGGCAAAATATTTCGGCGATCACACATGTCGCCATCATCAGGTGAACTGAAGGACTGAGCTCGTGGAAACGCGCTGGCACGGAAATCCGCACGCTATGGCTGCTCGAAGGGAACTGGGTTCTAGCCCGGTAGCGGGCGATTTAAGTACCCTCGGCCCGCGGAGCGACCCCTCCGTGGTCCGCGCAGTGGAACCGATTGCGACGGCGTCTGAGATGACGTCGGTGTGAAGGCTCTGTCCGCCGTGGTCGTCACTTCGTTACGTTTGCTAGATTTACTCTTAAATAACCCAATCGCTGCTTCCCAAGCTTTGCTAAGATTATAGCCACAGTCACGGTTTATGAGGTCGTCACTTGTGCGAATTTCAATGGCCTCTCTGACGACGCAGTCCCAATATCTCGACGTCTGTACCAGAATCCTAGTGCGTTCATACTCCATCTCATGACTCTCCGATAAACAATGTTCAGTGACCGCCGACTTCCTCGGATACATCAATTGTGTGTGCCTCTGGTGTTCAAAGCATCGATCCTCGACGGTACGCATCGTCTGTCCAATATATGACATTCCACACTCACACGGAATCTGGTACACGCCGGCCTTCCTCAAACCGAGATCATCTTTGGCGTTGCCCACCAGTGCACGAATTTTATTCGGCGGACAAAAAGCAGTTCCAACCTGCTGTTTTTTTTCAAAATGCGGGCGACCTTCCCCGAGAGTGCGCCGGTATATGGAACGAACGCAGTGCCTACATCCTCCCTCGTATTTCCATCCGTTTCCACAGGTTGTGATGTAGCGGTTGGGCGGAGAGCCCGTTGAATCTGCCACTCTTAATACTTGTGCGCCAACCTTGTGTTAATGCTCTGAAAAGCAAATCATTTGCATATCACAGCATCTTCTTCCTGCCGGCTAAATTTCGTGTCTGTAGCTCGTCATCTTCGTGGTGTAACATATTTAATGGCCAAGAGTATAGAAGTGATGGCAACCAGACGCCTTTTGCGTAACATGTTCTTATTTCTCCATTACCGGTTTTGAATAGCCTTGCAATTAATCACGAAGTAGGAAAAGAAGGTTTTTTTTTTTTTTTTTTTTTTTTTTTTTTTTTTTTTTTTTTGGTTTTTTTTTTTCATTTAGTGCGGTGTGGGAGTTATGTATATCTGACAATAAAAGAACAAAACCAATAATTTGTTGTTGTGTATTTTTAGATGGAGGGAATTAGTTATATAGATTTATTCACTTAACGTCGCTACTCACATATGGTAGCACACCCAGTAACGTTATTTTTGTTGCACTTTTCTCTGCAAGACATGTTTTACTTCCACTCACACTCAATAAATACCATTTAGCAGGTTGCCCTTTTTGCTTTTTTAGAAAGATCCAAAGATCTTCACTAAAGATACTGTGCAAAAATTTTGAATTGGGACTAAAATCTTTGTTTAACTGTGAAATTTTTAGAAAATTATACAATTCGTTGAAAATATGTCGTTAGATTATATTACATAATTTTTTACAAGCTGATGTTTCTCATTTATGACCGAATTTACCTTTGGAACTGAATAAATTTCTTAAGTAAATTTTTTTCTGTAATGATGATTGCTATGCTCAGAAGCCAGAAATTACTTTTTCCTATTTATAACATTTTCACCACTAGTTTCGGCACACTATTTCAACATTTTTTAAAGTGTTTATCTTTGTATCAAAGTGTCAGTAATATAATTAACCACCATATTGGACGTTTTAATTTGGAATTTCTTATAAATTGAAATAAATTTATTTTGTAATTTTGATGCATGCTGATTTCATGTTTAACAATGGTAAACAGAATTAACTAACCCATGTTAATCCGTTTGTTTTAAATTCATTAGCTCATTTACAATAAAATACTGAGATAAGGTGCTGTTTTCTACCATGTTGCACAGATTCTTTATTTCCACATTGGTCAATATTATTCTACCTTTAAAAAAATGTCCACTTCTGTACCACGAACGATAAAATTACTATGACTTTGTTCACTTTCTCACTCTGGATTAACTATGGTCCTGAGTCAAAACATATGCAAATAGATAACTATTTCATGCGATCATTTTTTCAGATGTCGTCGGAATTATAACGTCCACTATACGGTGAGCAGATAAATCAATAATCGCGTTATCTTAACACGTGAACACGAAAATGTAATACCATTTTTCAATATTAACAATGCAACGAGGGTAATGAACGTAATATAATTTGAGAGGGACTTCAGTATAGATGTGCACAAAATAAAAATCTTGTGTGGCCGGAGCAGTTAAGAGTGGTTGAAGGAAGTAGAAGTTTTCGTATCTAAATGGGGTCTTAGACTATGATATAGCGAGAAAACTGAAGGACTGACAAAACCGCCATCTCTTGTTAAAATTGGTGTGAGTCCTTCAGGAATGCAAATCAAAATATTACGGTAACGGGATAACGTTATTCATTGCTGTCGCTATTTCGTACATTATCCTTAAAATTGAAATTTTTCTTCGTCTGCTTCTGCTACCAGTAAGTTCCTATTTTTTAATTAATTCCTTTTGAATATATGTGACTTCGTATTTGTCGCGATGAAATGGTCGAGCGATCTAAGGCGCCTAGCTGTGGAGCACGCTGTTGCTCGCCGTTAGAGGTTTGAGTCCTCCCTCGGGCTTGGGTGTGTATATGTTCTCCTTAGTGCAAGTTAGATTAACTAGTTTATAAGCATAGGGACTGATGACCATAGCTGTTTGGTCCAATGCGTTTACAAACATTTGAACTTTTTTGACTTCTACTTCCCATATTATATGGAAATACAAGGATAAGGTAGTAACTAAGATATGTTATACCACATCATTCCAATTACGTTACAATATGAGTTTCTTTACTTTATATACATAAATGGTCCAAATTCGGTTATAGGCAACGCTAGAGCATCAAAATACATTTCGCAGAAAATGCACCGTTCATATATTGTATGCATAATGCTTTGTTAAATGGTATGGCTGTTCTTTGTACGAATCAACGTCCGAGGATGGCAGCAAGTCTGTTGAAACTATTCACGATTTTAAATATGGCTTTTCTGGAGACAGCATCCGTAATAGCTATTTATTGCAGTATAAGTTAGTAGCCCACAACTTGAGCAGTAAAGTGTAAAACATGAATATTTTGATTTCGACTAGGAATGCCTTTATCAGAAATATTTACGAAAATATTACCTGGAGTAGGTTACATATGAACTCTTAGCAAAGCGTTATATGGAGCCGGCCGCGGTGGTCGAGGGGACTGAGGCGCTTCAGTCACGGTCTGCACGGCCACTAAGATCGGGGGTTCGGATCCCCCCTCGGGCATGGATATTTGTGCCGTCCTAGTTCGTAAGTGCCGCGGTGGACTAGCCGAGCGGTCTAAAGCGTCTCGCTGCGGAGCGCGCGGTTGCTCGCCGTGGAGGTTCGAGTACTCCGTGGGGCATGGTTGTGTGTGTTTGTCCTTAGGTTAGTTTACCAAGGTTTAAGTAGTTTGTAAGCTACGGACTGATGACCACGCAGTTTGGTTCGATAGATTTACTAACATCTTGAATTATTTCGTAAGTAGTTCATAAGTTGTTTGTAAGATTAGGGACTGATGACCCCGTAGTTAATGCCCATTAAACTTACAAACATTTGATCATCGTTATATGGAAAACATTTTATTTAGAATGGAATACTATGTTAAAGTCACGCCGGCCGCGGTGGCCGAGGCGCTCCAGTCACGGTCTGCACGGTCACTACGGTCGGGGGTTCGAATCCCCCCTCGGGCATGGATATTTGTGCCGTCCTTATTATAAGGTAGTTGATAAGTAGTTTGTAAGTTTAGGGACTGATGACCCCTTAGTTAAATCCCATAAGCTTAACAAACATTTGAACATTTTTTGTTAAAGTCACAACTAAATCATGTATTAACATAAGACTTGTTACATTAGAGCAGTATGTGCTCATGCCACGGAAAATTAATAGTAATTGGTTATGCTTTGTTTATGGAAATCTGATATTAATTTTACGTGATATGGATACTTTATGTGAGTATGTAATTTACGTATTGTTTAGTACTGTTTCTCATTGTTAAATATTTTTCATATAATGCTGTACATTGCTTTATCTATTGTAGGACATCTATTTATAAATTCTTCTGTTGAAAGCATCCCTAGTCAATGTGTAAACTTTCGTAAACTATTTTCAAATTATACTACGCAACTTGTAGGCTCCTAAATTTTACTACTATTAGTAGCCATGAAATAAAAGTCTGTCCGTCCTAGCGACCAAGATAACTAACATAATGAAACATTCATAATGTTAGATCTTCTGTTTCAGAAAATTCATGTTGAGCATGAGACGTAATCTCGAGGGTCTGAGTGGAGGAAAAAAGAAGAGAAGAAGGCACGCTTCCTCTTATTTCCTTGCAACTCATTTCAGCTCCGGCGAGTTGTTACGTCAGAGTGGGAACTCGCAGCGAGCAGTGGAGGAGAGTTGAGCGCCGCACATTCGTAACTGAGGCAGACGAAACTCCGGCCGCGGTGTCGGGGAAGTCGCCAGAGATTTAGCCGGGCGTGCGCGCCGCGTCTCCCGGGAGCCTGCCAGCCGAATTCATTACAGGTGGCGGGCAGCGGGTTGCCGCCGTCGCAGGCGCCGCCACTGTGCGCGCGCGTGTGTGTGTGTGGGGGAGCAGCCGCGCTTTATCTCGGTCGGTACGCAATGAAACACGGAAAGCTAATTTGTACCGCGCGTGTTTAAGGCAAACTTTACAAGAAGGCGCCGCGGTATCTCGGAAACGGCGTGCGCCAGGTGGCACAGATTGCGAAACGCCCGCAAGAGGCGCTTCCCGCCAGTTTGACTTTGGCTTTTGCGGCGGGTAACTCGTTACCTGTGTAGTAGTCTGCGTGACATTCGCTAAGGGACAAAGGTACAGTTGGGCAGGGAAAGCCTCAGGCGATGATACATGAAATACAACATAAAAAGATTGACGCGGCATAGGGATTCTCCGATGTTATTCAATTTTTACATCGAGCAGGCGGTGAAGGAAAGCAAGGAAAAATTTGGAATAGGGATTAAAGTTCAGGGGGAAGAAATAAAAACATTGCATTTCGCTGATGACATTGTAATTCTGTCAGAGACAGCAAAGGATCTGGAAGAGCAGTTGAATGGAATCGACAGTGTGTTGAAGAGAGCGTATAAAATGAACATTAACAAGAGCAAAACAAAAATAATGGAATGCGGTCTTATAAAATCAGGCGATGCCGAAGGAATTAGATTAGGTAACGAAACAATGAAGGTGGTAGATGAGTTTTGTTACTTGGGTAGTAAAATAACATGCGATGGTCGCAGTCAACTAATATAAAATGCAGAATGGCAATGGGAAGAAAAACATTTTTGAAAAAGAGAAATTTGCTACCATCGATTATTAATTTAAGGCTAAGGAAGTCTTTTCTGAAGGCATTTGTGTGGAGTGTTGCCTTGTACGGGAGTGAAACATGGCAGTGCAGACAGGAAGAGAATAGACGCTTTTGAAATGTGGTGCTACAGAAGAATGCTGAAGATTAGGTGGGTAGATCTCATAACTAATGAAGAGGTACTGAACAGAATTGGTGTGAAAAGGAATTTTTGGCATACCCTGGCTAAAAGAAGGGATCGCTTGGTAGGACACATTCTTAGACATCGGGGAATCGTAAATCTAGCATTGGAGGGACGTGGTGTGTGGGGTAAAAATCGCAGAGGGCGACCAAGAGACGCATATAGTAAGCAGATTCAAGTGGATGTGGGTTGTCGTTCTTATGAGGAGATGAAAAGGGTAGCTCAGGATAGAGTAGGGTGGAGAGCTGCATCAAACCATTCTCCGGGCTGAGGACCATAACAACACAAGGGATTACATCTACTCTGCCAATCACATTTAAGTGCCTGGCAGAGGGTTCATTAACCACTTTCATAACTTTTCTCTACCGTTCCATTCTCTAATAGCGCGCGGGAAGGAGGAAATACAATACAAAAAGTTTGACGCGGTATAGGGATTACATCTATATAGATACTCTGTAAATCACATTTAAGTGCGTGGCAGAGGGTTCATTAACCACTTTCATAACTTTTCTCTACCGTTCCATTCTCTAATGGCGCGCGGGAAGAAAGAAATACAACACAAAAAGATTGACGCGGTATAGGGATTACATCTACATAGATACTCTGTAAATCACATTTAAGTGCCTGGCAGAGGGTTCATTAACCACTTTCATAATTTTTATCTACCGTTCCATTCTCTAACAGCGAGCGGGAAGAAAGAAATACAACACAAAACGATTGACGTGGTTTAGGGATTACATCTACATCTACATAGATACTCTGCAAATCACATTTAAGTGCCTGGCAGAGGGTTCATTAACCACTTTCATAACTTTTCTCCACCGTTCCATTCTCTAATAGCGCGCGTGAAGAAATAACACCTACATCGTTCCGTTTTCGGTCTTATTTCTCTTATTTTATTGGGATGGTCATGTCTCCCTAAGTTGATGGGTGCTAGCAAAATATTTTCACATTCAGAAGTAGAAGTCGATGATCGGAACTTCGCAAACAGATCACGCCGCAATGTATAATATCTTTCGTCTAATGATTTCCACCCTAATTCGTCCAACAATTTCTTGGCGCTTCCCCCCCCCCTGCCCTTTTCTGAACCTTCTCAATGTCTTCCGTCAGTCCCACCTGGTGAGGGTCCCACAAGGGGCAACAGGGGCAACAGTACTCTAGGAGAGGACGCCCAAGTGTAATGTAGGCAGGTATCTTTGGTGGAGCTGTTGCATCTTCGAAGCGTTCTGCCAATGAAACGTAACCTTTTTGTTCGCCTTCCCCAAAATATTTTCTATGTGTTCTCTCCAGTCTAAGTTGTTCGTCATTGTAACTCCTAGGTATTTGGTAGAATTTACGACCTTAATGTTTGACTGATTTATCGCGTAATTGAAGTTCAGCGGATTCTTTTAGTGGTAGTGTCGATTGCCAATTTTCGCACCATGTACAAATTTTGTCTAAATCGCTTTGCAGTTGCTTTTGATCCACTGAACGGAATATCTCCCCCTGCCTAGAGCATGGACCTTAAAACTTTTAGTATATTTTCAACCCCATACAGAAGTAGGAAATTTTTCTCATTTTTCTGCCGCGCCGGCTGCGACCACGCGTGCGTTGGACTTCCTCCTTCACATGTCCGTCCACGTGCCTGCAGCCGCAGACATGCGTGGTGGTTCGGGACTGCTGACCAGGGTGCGCTACCCTCTAACAGTCTGAATTATTGACCAACCAATCAGTGAGCTCCATGTAATCACGTGGCCGCTTTGCCTCCTCGTCGGTTCCGCCACGTTCCTTCCTCTATCTCGAGCCTCCCCCTAATAAGATGTCCTGACTTTCAGCGCCCGTCTTATTTCTCTTCACCTCTGGCTATGCTCCAAAGGGCCAGCTATTCCTCTGTCCTTATTTAGACTGCCTTCTAGCAAATGTTCATTTTAAGTCATTAAATGCTAGGTTAACCCACGTCGTCCTTATTCCACATATTGCCACCTGCCCACACAGTATCAGCTTTCCTTTTACAGGCTGTTTTTTCCAAAAAATCCAGAACATTCCTGGTTTCGTATTAATGGAATGTTGGAGGGTATAGCGGTTCCCAATCCTGCACACAGCGGTTTTTGATGTGTAAATGCCGGAAATATCATTATCGTGTTTGCCGTTATTAAGTGGTGTACTGGTAGCATGTTTTGTCCTACAGTTAACAGAATTAGTGAAGCAACGCACCTGTATTAAATTTTGCGTGAAACTATGAAAAACGTTCAGAGATGTACACTATATGATGTAGAAAGCGTACGCTCTTACGCATTCGCTGTTGCGTATTGTTCACGCGACTTAAAAATGGCCGGACATAAAATAAGCCTCTTTCAGGAAATCCGTCGACTTCTACCGATGACGCAAATATCAGGAACGTCCACGAAATTGTGTGTGCCAATCGATGTCTTACTGTCAGAGATTGCTGAAGAATGTAGCACATGAGTTGCACTGCATCGTGTAGTTGACACGTTCGACCCACGCCTTTTGGACCCAAGATTGTAGATGATGTGACATTTAAGATACGTAATACTTACCCTAATTCATTGAAAAAAAAATCATTTTCATAAATTTTGTACCCATATAACTGTCTGTATTTGGCCTTCACTACAAATTTTTATGATCTGCACCATCATACAGTGACATGGCATTGAAAGAAATGACGAATAACACTAGACGATCATTAAAATCAACTGGCAGTGAGATATAACAGCTTCAAATGTCAAAACAAGGATATCAGCATCTCATCAATCAATCTTTCTTGCCGCCATTATAAGTGTACAGGAAATTCGCCGACTGCTGGTGTCACCCAGAAACATGAAACTAAAACACGTTTCGCACGTTACCACAGTCCACCCACGATTGTGTTATCCACACCCGAACTTCCTAGCGTGAATGGCAAAGATATGAAGTGAGCGAAACCAGGAACGCACAGTTGTGCGTGCTGGGTCTGAAGGGAATAAAATAAGACCAGGAAAACCATCGCCTCGCAATCTGTGAAGAGATTCGGTACCGCTCAATCATTCGTATTCGCCAGAATTGACCCCGGAGAACATTTTTTTTTTTTTTCATTTCCAGAAGTTGAAAACCACGTTCAAAGAACAAATATTTGGTATTATGGACGAAATAAAATAAAATTCGTAGACGGTGTTTCCAGCAAGATATGTACGAAGACTGCTTCCGTTAGTGGAAACGGCGTTTGAAGCGGTTTATCAGTCCTGGAGGAGACTATTTCTAAGGAAACAATGCATAATAAATCAGGAGGGAAAACCGTGCATAAATTTTGTTGACGAAGTTCTGGAATTTTTTGAACAGACCTCGTGTTTGTAGTGAGCAATAAAGATTCACATCGGAGAGCGGGATATCAAACCTAAATAGACCGAACAGCCAAAGAAAAGGCAGAGTTGTCTAAACGCAAGAAATATTCCTGAAATTTACCTATGATTTTAAACATATCATGTCTGAAGCAGCGATGTATTAGCGTAATTTACTGTACAAGAAAATGCAGCCCCAAAAGTTGCTTTAAACTAATTTGAAATATATCAGTACGACCACAACGGATTCTCGTGACATTTAAGTAGTTATTTAGTTATTAATATTTGTAACTGGTGGACGAGTAAAGTTTACTGTGACACAGATTGTGTGTGCTGTGGGAATGCGTAAGGGTGGCCAGTTCCCTGCTGTTAGAGCCCCCAGTATTCTGCAGCCTTTGTGGCCGCTCCACGGAAGTAGATCCTCATCGGCCAGGAAGTACATCGTTCCCCCTGCTCTCGTGGAAACCCCACTGGGCAGTTTTCTGAAGGCCCATTCCGCATTGAGAACACACGATATCTTTTACGTTTTCTGCGTATTTGCTACGACTCTGGCCATAAAGCTGGCGCCGCGGTCGGTGGCGTCGTCTGGACCAGAAGTTCTTTAAAAATCTTCCTGTACCACAAAGAACCAAGTCCGTTACTTTACAGGACGTTAACCCTCGCACCGCACACTTGTTTTCAATTACCTTCCACTGTACACTGGAGTCTACTGGACCCCAGAAAAATTTTATCATATCTCACGTGTTCCAAGCTCATTAATATATACATTGGAATGTCTTATGTATCTGAAACATTGAAAAAACTATTTAGTTACCTGTAGTGATTTTTTTTATTATTAAAACTATGAGTCACGAATGATATTAATAAAATGTTCATAGTATTATTAATAAAAAATGTTTTGTGTTTCTATATGTTTTGCCTTCTTATATTTGAAAGTATATAATGCAACAGAATATCTTAATGACTTTATTTAGTTATTACAATGAGTAACTTATGGTATTTACAAATTTGATATATTTTACACTTCAACATAATGTATAAATTCAACCTGAGTCTGAACTTCAATGTACAAAGTAATATATTATAATATAATATAATGGCTTATTTGATATTTACATTATATTTTGGCATTGGATGTTTACAAAATTACTATTGCAGCATATTTGTGCAAAAACATATAAGAAAGATGAAAATAATGTATATTAGAATGATGTCAAAAACTAGCTAATAAATGTCACCACTGACATTGTCAGTGAGTACACTCGGTACAAATTATAGCTCTATGATCATCAGAGATCGCCCTTTTACAATCCTGGCAACACATTTTGGTTTTTGTGTCCCTTTTTCTCGAATGTAGTGAACCATAAATGAGCTACACGGAATGCACACTGGGGTAATCAAGACCCCACGGGCGTTCAGCAATCTTTACAGCTTGACAGTAGTGCAACAACAATGCGAATGTTTGAGTTAAAATCACGTACGTGTAGGCAGTGCTACCAACCTAATATACACCAAGTTTCAAAAACTTTTAGCCAACGTACTCTTTGTAATACACAACACAAATTACGCTGGGGTCCCTAGGACCGCAGTGTGCGGTGCGAGGGTTAAGAGTTGACAGTGCTCTGGTGCAGGTGGGCAGGAGCCGAGGAGGCGGGGGAGAACAGACGTGTAGAATAAAGGCTCTGAGGCTGGTGCCGGCTGGCGGGCGACAGTCTGGACAGCGGGTGGATTTTGGGATTTCAAAAAGCAAAGGTCGATCACGTCGACGGCGTTTTCCGTGACGTCAGAGGATCTCAGCATGTGAACAGATCTCGTGGAGGCGTGGCTATAGCCGTGAGGAAGCGGGAAACTCACAGGGTGCTTGAGAGATCAGTGACAGTTTTAACAATCCATCTGCCATGGGCAGGCCGACATTTTTCGGACATTGCTAGCTCGATGGGCATTGGTGTATTTACTTTAATAAGGGCGGAGCCCTGTACTTTGTAGTTGCGGAGGAGCGAAGGAGAATGTGGAAAGAACACTCTGGTTTTAGAGGCCGTTTCTATTCTGCTGACAGGCCTTTGCTTCGCGTCACTAAACGTATAACTTTGGTGCAAGTTTCTAACTTGTTCGGGAACTGGCACTATTTTACTGAGTAATAGCGAGTCAAGAACTAGGCCAGCTTGTCTGGTATTGGCCGCACCTACGCGATGGTGATGTATTTCGCAGCAGTAGTGTCATCTGAGCATTTAGCTTTCTCGTGTAGCGATACACGTTGGCTGATGTGGCTAGACACAGCAAACACGTGTATTATTTGACTCTGAGATTGCAAGCTTCCCCTCCTTGGACCAAACCTATTGTACTGTGTAGTTGTAGTGCGGGGTACGTAGAAAATGGAAAACTGGGGCGTACAGATTTACCGGCCCACACTGTCCAACCGGGGCCTGCATATGTAAGCCAACTCGTTCTTCAGTTGACTTGGTGACCACACTTTACGCGCTGCTCCTACCTGCTTTTGTAGAACCGCTGTCGTTACTGACGTCCCTTTTTCAAATTGATACCACACTGGAGTATAAGTGTAAGTGCTAGAGCTTAAGTCTTTACGGGTAGGTAGCTTCTTGAAATAAAAATGTAGGGTGCCAAGTATGGTGTTTCATTAACAATGTCACCATAATACAACGTAAAAATGTAAAACTTTTACCCTAACCAGTAGGAATTATTAACGACACCGAGAGAATGTCTGTTACTTGTATAGTACAGAACAGGTCCTAACAGCGACTGCCTACCGTTGGCGCGCAGCCTCACTATTTCTTACCTTGTCGACATTTCTCTTGATAGCTCGTGTGCCATGTCGTAATTCAATTGGTTCTCTGTTAATATACAATTAAACAAAATAAAAATAATAACAAGCAAAACTAATAATCCTTAGACCACCACTAACGTCTGTCTGCCACCAAAAATTAGTTAGAAACAATTATTAATAAATGCAAAACTGCCCACTTTGAGACATATTATCGGGACTTCCTCAGTTTATCTGGTGCCCAGCGTAACGGTCAGTCTCATGCAGGCCCCCTTCAGAATCTCCTACCCACCCCTCTGACGCCATATGGCACCTACTGCCACTGCAAACACCTTCTTTTGCGGGTGCGCATATATAATCATAATAAAAATATAAAGCTAACAATAAAATAAATTTAACCCCCATACCAGAACTCTTACAACATCCACTTGGATCACAGTGGGTAATTGTAGTCCGGTTCTGCTTCTGTAATACAGACTGCAGTCGACAACGTCTCCGCTTGCCGCAGTGTCATTGGCCAAGTCTCGCCTGCAATGGCAATTGCACCATCAGGTTCGTTATGCCATCTGATTATTGGGAAGACTAATATGTTCTCATGCTTTTAGGTCAGGTATAGGAATATTAGTCCCAAGTCCGTCACTGTTTCTCAGTGATTGTGGGTTGTTTTCTTGAACCGTTGTTGTATACAAACGAGTCGCCAACATTTACTGAAGGGATTTTGAGCCACCTAGTTCGGCAAGGGTAAGAAAAAAATTGCGTTAATTATGTAAAGAGATTTGGTTTGGTAAATGTCTTTCCCACACATTACATCTTCATTTCCGTTACCACGAATTTCGACAAACTGAATTTGGTTGTAAAGAATGTGCAGTACTCATGATGTGCTGTAGTAGCTTTCACTTTCCTCTAAACAAAATGTTCAATAAATTCTTTTCTTCACAGAATGTGTCTCCAGTGCGTCGCGGCGAAGCGACCGAGTGCATAGAGACGCTATGCTGAGATGCGCGAGGCCGTTCACCGTTGGGGGCTTGAATCCCCCCTCGGCCATGGATGTTTGTGCTGTCTTTAGTATAAGGTAGTTCATGAGTAGTTTGTAAGTTTAGGGACTGATGACCCCGCAGCAAAGTCCCATAAGCTTTAAAAACTTTTGTACGTTTTTTCCTCGGTGCAGAAGACGGCAAGCAGGTCGTTGGTTCCTGATGATGAGGCTATTACGTTAATTAGCGAGAAACCTGTCTTTTAAAACAAATATTTGAATGATGCCACATACTTTATTTATGCAGAAACAAAAAAAAACTGCATATTTAACAAAAATGATACTAGAATTAAACTTTCACTCTGCAGCGGAGTGTTCGTTGATATGAAACTTCCTGGCAGATTAAAATTGTGTGCCGGAACCGGGATTGGAACGTGGGACCTTTGCCTTTCGCGGGCAAGCACTCGAATACTGAGCTATCCCGCCACGACTCACGGTCCGTGCTGACAACTTTACTTCTGTCAGTACCTCGCCTCCTACTTTTTTAAACTTCACAGATGGTCTCCTTCGAAGCTTGCAAGACTAGCACTCCTGGAAGAAATGATATGGTGGAGACATGGCTTAGCCACAGACTAAGGGAGCGCTTTCCCGCAAAAGGCAAAGGTCCCAGTTTCGAGTTCCGGATCCGGCACACAATTTTAATCTGCCAGTAAGTTTCAAAAATTCTACTGTGTACCCTGACGAATGATGTTCCTTTACGGAGCCTTCATTACTGTATGATCTATTACTACTTTATGACCGATCCTATCGGACAGCGGGTCGGTCCGTGATGACTGCCGGAATTTGAGTGACCAGCAGCGCGATGCATCTCGGTCTACTGGCGCGCTAACTCCCGCCAAAACATGGCCTAAGCATTTCGTCTGCCTCTTCGTTTTACTTTTGTTTATTAATCTCTTTTATTTCAAATGGTTTGAAACCACAGATTGGTGGCTTGCTATTGTGAGATGACGTCTTCAGCAAAGAATAAATTACTATTGGCATCTAGCCTCCATATGCACTGACTAATCACAACAGAGCACCTAAACTTTAGGCGACCTTTAACATGGAAATAGTACCCTCTATTATGCATATAGCTCTGTGCTGACTAGCTCTAAAGCCGCGGCGCATTCGCCGTGCGCATTGGGGCGCCGTGCTGCGGTGCGCGCGGCCGTTCGCCGTTGGAGGTTGAAGTCCTCCCCCCCCCCCCGCTCCCTCGAGTATGGATGTTTGTGTTGTCCTTAGGTTCGTTTACCTTATTTTAAGTAGTTTGTCAAATACGGGCTCATAACCCAGCAGTTGAGTCCGATAGATATACAAAAATTTGAACCTGACTTGCTCTAAAGAAATTATTATTATGTGCATACAGACCAGAAATATCACATTAATATTATCTCTTTTAGTTGTAAATGTGTTTTTGTGGACATGACGAAGTATGCATTTATGTCATAAAATGAGCGCCTGAAACGTCAGTCAAACTTAATTCAGATTGAGTGTAGAACCCTTGTCAATTTATAACAGCGTTTTAATAAGGTAATTTATGCAGATATAAATTGATATTTAAAGTAGAATCAATCTAAGTATTTGAAGGGTCGGCCATGCCTCTCCTTTGATATTCAGATTAACATTACATCCAATTTGCATCCCTTTCTAAAACGGTTCCCCTTTCCACTGACGACACACATATTTATCTACATATAACATTTAGCAGACCCTATTAGGATCCTTTCTTCTTCCCGCTTACGACACAATTTACCTACACCTTATAAATTGAACATTATCTAGTCTTCGGGTGTCTTCATCAGAAATAAGAACTACGACATTCGACGTTTACACACAGCGTTAAATATGCTCGTGTTCTACAAGCTATAATCAAATGTTCAAAGCCGGCCGCGGTGGCCGAGGTGACTGAGGCGCTCCAGTCACGGTCAGCACGGCCACTACGGTCGGGGGTTCGAATCCCCCCTCGGGCATGGATATTTGTGCCGTCCTAGTTCGTAAGTAGTCCATAAGTAGTTTGTAAGTTTAGGGACTGATGACCCCGTAGTTAAGTCCCATAAGCTTAACAAACATTTGAACATTTTTTTCAAATGTTCAAATGTTTGTAGAACTTATGGGACTTAACTACGTGGTCATCAGTCCCTAAACTTACAAACTACTTATGAAATACCTTATACTAAAGACGGCACAAATATCCATGCCCGAGGGGGGATTCGAACCCCCGACCGTAGTGGCCGTGCAGAACGTGACTGAAGCGCCTCAGTCTCCTCGGCCACCGCGGCAGGCCCTATCCCAGTCATCAGTATCCTGTGTCAAAGTATTTTTACTCATTTGTAGTGTGGCCCGAATACTGAAAAAAGATTTCAGAAATATGACTCGTAAAAATTAATCACGCCCATAACACTGAACTGTTCACTAACTGAAAAAAGGAAATATCAAACACCTCCCATCATTCACAGCGCCGCTATGAAAGTCTACAAGTCCGTAAGTAAACTGCAGTTTTAACCTTCAGAATACAAATAAATTGAATGACAAAGAAACCATGAAATAAAGTCACGACAGCTTCGAGCTATTTCATACGTTCATTGGCCACTGAGTTTCACGTATTATACATTCTTCTTCTAATTCACTGTCCTATTCTTGAAGGCTAGGCACTGATGACCGCGCTGTTGAGCGCCCTAGAACAGCAACCATCATCATTCTTGAAGGCAGGAATTTTGCAAGAAATATGATCTGAGAATGTACTCTTGTGTTAAGGCATTGCCTGGTATTTTGTCAAATACACTAGGTTACAATGAACAGTAATTTACAATCACAAGTCACACGTGCAGGACATGAAAGCTATAATGCCAGTTTCTAAGAAAAGAAAACATGAAGCTGGTACTGAAGATACGGAACGGAAATATTAAATAATAATCGATATCCACATCCGCTTATGTGTCGATCCATGATAGAGTTGACGAGTCTTCTGCTGAATTTAGCACTACCTTCGTCCATATTTATGACGAAGGCAGTGGCTATGGGTACTGTAATTGTAATTTTATTATACTTTCGGAAAAATAGGACAGTGTAAAAATTAGTCCTGGCCCTAGACAAAGACCTAGAAAACAGGACATGTCCGTATTAATGGAGACGTTTCATCACTCTCTGAACGCCTTTTGCGAATACAGTGACTATGATTCCACTCACCTTGTCGCGGCGAACGAAAATATGGCCGCCATTATCAGACAAGCAGAACCTCGATCTATCCTAAGAAAATAGTCTGACGGTATCCCCGTCGCAGTGATGTCATTCCTTAAACCGTGTCCGTCTAACATCTTTCTGCATATTAGCCACAGTTAGGCGTAGGCGACGTCAATTAACCCTTACCGTAATAAAGAGCTATGGACTGTCAACCCTGATTGTGTAAGACGTGCTCTAATGTTACACCAGGACCAAGGAGGACGCACATGTCGTACAATGCCATTCGGCAGAAGTGTGGATCATCTCGCGGCTGGTTCTGACTCATGTCTCGTGCTGCAACCTTCCGTTGTTTTCTGCACTCACCCATTGCATTACCGAAACACATGATCCAGTTTGTATGAATATATCGGAGCCTCTCTGAACAATAATGCGTCCTCTTTCAAACCAACTGTTTAGACGGTGATGTTAGCACATAGTTCAGCGAGGCGTCCTGCATGTCTTCTCAGGTCGCACTGAAGCATTGATTGATTTGATTGATTTTTCCAGGGAAGCCAAAACAGTCTTGGTCCAACCCGTCACTGCCCGCACAGAAACTAAGTTTATTGTGCGGTATCACTCCCCTCTATATCTAGTAAAGCCAACCAATGCCCTTAAACAGTGCAAGGAGTCCCTTTACCAGTTCTTTATTACACACAATTTCTTCGGGTCTGGTTGTCCCAAATATTCTGTGCCTTTTATTCTTCAATGCAATGCTTTCGAAGATTAGATGTGATGCAGTTTCATCACCGTCATCACAGATCCTACATTTAGGGTCCTCTTCTGTTATTCCCATTGTACATAGGTGTTTTTTGAAATTCCCATGGCCTGTCAGCAATCCAACCATGAGTCTAATCTCTCTCCTGTTCAGACCCAGGATTGCAGAGCTTCCTTTAAAACATGGCTTTGGCATCATTACCTTACCATGTTTTTGTTGATAGACTTTGGTCCAATATTCTACGTGCTGTCTTCTGAGCTAGTTACGTAGCTGCAATTTAATCATTGCCTTGGTGATTGTCAGGACAGGTTCCGGTCCAATAAATGGAGTCTCTGCCCCCATCCTGGCTAATCTGTCGGCATGTTCGTTGCCACTGATCACCGACTGGCCAGGGACCCACAATAGGTTTACTCTATTGCTTTCCCCTAGCTCCACCAGAACCCTGTGACATTCTGCAACAATTTTAGACCTTGTTGCAGGAGCTGCCACTGATGCATTACTTCATTTTTATAGCTACAGTGAGAGCCGCAGGCACATGTCACTGGTAGGTTGTGTTACTCCGCGAAATCGACGTTGACCTTGTACCCTCGAGCTGACATGGTTCAAATGCTAATCACTTCTGCAGAACAGATGTACATGTCTAGTAACTATGAACATCCTAACTCTAGTATTTCAAGTATTCCGTATTCTTCTCTGAACTTGAGTATTGATTGGAGACCAATCAGGTGGGTTATTGTTGGAGAACATTCAGACAGGTTATTCCTGTGATCAATATTGTCGAGTTACTACCAACCCGACTTAACTGCAGCATGTTCTGTGTTTACGTAGCGAAAGAGAGCCAAACATGGCTGTTCATTGGAGAAAATTTAGGCGGGTTATTGTTGTGATTAATATTGTTCGAGAAACTACCAACCCGATTAAACTGCGGCATTTTCCTTGTTTACATAGCGAGAGCCAGCCAGACATGGGTATTGATTGAAGAAAATTCAGGCCAGTTATTGTTGTACTCAATACTGATCGAGAAATTATCAACCTGCTTACCTGCAGCATGCACCATGTTTACGTAGCGAGAGCCAGCCAAACATTGGTATTGATTGGAGAAAATTCAGGCCATTTATTGTTGTGATCAATATTGTTCCAGAAACTACCAATCCGACTGAACAGTGGCGTGTTACGTGTTTGCATAGCGAGAGCCAGCCAAGTCGACTTGCTAGCCCTGCAGTGCAGTCTGTAGGGAATAGATTAGATTACCTGTTCTTTCCATAGATCCATTATGAGGCGATCCTGACGGATCCTGTAGCGCTGCAGCGGCCGGGCATGATGGTTGTGAGTGTAGTTGTCCGAGTGATTGTGTGAATGCTTCTGATGCTTCCGTCTCTTTATCTGATGTAGGCCATAGCTTAAAAATTATTTAGGTGAATGTGATTATTTTACGTGCCTTTCAGCAGCTCAGTGACTCTCTTTATGGTGAGTTATCTATCCTCCATAGACATTCCAATCTGATTTTCCATATAATCATTCTAATATTATGAATAATTACAATAAATCATTTAGTTTAAAAATTCGCGAGTGGAGTAGAAGGATTTTGCCCCCAGTAAGTCTTTTAAGCTTCTCTTAACTGATCTGTTTAGTAGCTAAGATTTTTATGGTTATGGGCAAATTATTGATTATGTGTGTTCCTCATTAGTGGAACTATTTTTGAACTGGGGTAAGTGCTTTATGTTGATTGTTTTCGTCCCTAGTATCGTATGTGTGAACTGTGCTGTTTGTTGTTGGAAAACGCGGTATATTATTTACGACAAATTTCATTCAGGATTAAATGTACTGAGAGGCAATAGACAGCGTATCCAGGTCTTTGAACAGGCTTCTACATGGTGTCCGTGAAGTTACCCCACAAGTAACGCGTATTGCACGCATTTAAACTCTGTAAGCTCTTGTTTGACTTGATGAGTTACCCTATCCTATGACATTATGAAATGAAAGTAAGTATAGTACGCAACATTTTTTACTTTCATGTCGCCTACGCCTGGTAAAACTAGAATTGCAAGGATACATTTGTTAAGACCTTTCTAGAGTTCTGTTGTGTTTTGCTTACAGCTGAATTTATTATCTAGTTGTCATCCCAGAAATTTAATACTGTCACCTCTGCTATCTGCTCTTCTACATACTTTATGCATATAGTGCATTGAAAACTCTTACAGGCTCTGAACTATACACGATGAATCTTTTCAAAGTTTTATGTCAATGAATTGGTTTTGAACCATTTATTAATGCCCTTGAAAATATTATTAGCACACCTTACTAGAACTGTGTTGTTCAGAAGCAGCCACATTGTACCACACAGTATTCTCCACATTTGAAAGAAGTGCAAGGGACGGTCTTTCTTCTGTATAGTACAATTAACTATTTCCTCGTGAGTGATATAAGGAGGGCGATGAGGCATTCAGCTCTTCAAAAGTGATACTCCAAGATCGCAAACTACTTATTTATTTAATGCCACCACCATCTGATAATATCAAGTTTTACAAGTTTGACATCTTATTTAAAAATATATATAAAATAATACGTGCAACATAGAACTTACTCTAAATATAAAAATACATTAGTTAAATTATCACAGCTTGTAACGGTCTCAACCTTTATTTATTTCTGTAAAGCACGAGGTCGTCGACTAACGTGTGGAACCCCTGAACCTAGCGGTAATATTTACCATTTCTTGGACGTCTAGACCAGCGTTCATGGCCCAATGACACACCGCCCACATTGGGAACTTCTGCTTCGAGTGATCTCTAGACTGAAATACATACAAAGAATAACAATGGATTTAAAAAAAAAAAAAAAAAAAAAAAAACAAAGAAAAAAAAAAAAAACAAGAACAGTTGTGAGAGAGATATTTTTATTTTTTTGCTGCATTAACATTTAAGTGCTGTCTGGGGACCTGGGGACTATGACACGTACTTTTCATTATGAATTTGTTTTATATTCACAATAAATTTATATCTAGTTAAGTTTAGCAATGTGCACCTTAACCATCAGATGGAATAAATCTGTAAATAATAATTAGAAAATTTAAAATAAATGATTTATATCGATGTATCCGTTAAGAAGAAGAAGTAAAGAATAGAGGTTAGCTGGTTGGGATAGTGGGATCAAACTGCTAATGTTATCGTTCCTCCGGTGAAGAGAGCAAGGAATGAGGATAGAAAAGGAGGGGATAGGAAAGAAAGTGCAGTCCAGGAGGAAAGAAGGAACAATGACTGCATTAGCTTGGAGCCCCGTACTCGCCATGCACGTACTCACGAAGCAATCGTAAAGCAATAGAGAAAAATACAGAGATTTATGTTGAAGAATTTCCCTTCCATCAAATTATTTTCCCTTTTTTTTCCTTTCCCCTTTTTTTTATTTTACTGCCCCACATTAAATTGATAATGGTGGGTTGGAAATTTAAGGACTTTCCATGCTCATCAATTCGTCAACACTCAATCATCGTTAGCATTATATGTACGTACACCAATCGGTAATTCAAATTATAACTAAGGAGGGGTAGTGGACTTCTGTTTCATCATCTATTAAAAGGTTTATAGTGTCATTTGGCGGTGACAAAAATCGACAATTTGCTGACACTTGCTTTGCTCTAGACCGGAGGTCGGCAAGTAATCTTAGACAGGGTCAGGATAGTTTTCAAAATTTTTATCGAAGTCAAGATGTAAAATCTCCTGTTCCTTATTATTTTTACGTTCATTTTTACTCACAAAATAATATGAAATACAAAACACTGGCAAATTTGTAATAAAAAAATCCAGAAAAAGTCCTATTCTCCAATAATTTTTTATTTTCATTTTCACTCTCATACTTATAATAATGTATAGAAAAGGTCCATAAGAACTTATATTATTTGCTATTTATATGTTTTTATTTTAACTCACAAAAAAGTATAAAATAAAATGGATTGTCAATTTTCTATTAAAAAGTCCAGAAACAGGAAATGCAATATACATACGACTTTTATTCTAATTTTCACTAAGAAAGTATGAAGTACAATAAAATACGCGTATATATATTGAAAAAATACTGCATTTGCGGTCTTGAGTAGATTCTTAATGTTAGGTTCACTTGCAGAACAGCTGATGCGAGTAGTGTCTTCAAAGTGGGTTTCCGTTAGTCGTGAGCGATAATTATTCCCCAAGAAAATCATTTTTGAAGATAAAATTTCACAAATATATATGGAGCCAAATATAGCAGCCAGGTAGATCGCTAATGATTTGCAATTTTCATATTTTTACAGGACATGTTGAGTACAAAATTCTTCAGCGGATAGAGTTTTATACTTTTGAAAGGATGTCTATTATCTCCATTTGGAGTAAAGGCTTTGAAATTTGGAATAACTTCGCTCCCACATCCGTCCATTCCGCTGCAGGAGAAACCTCAAAAGGTGATTTTAAAAATCGTGACAACTTGTCTGTTCCTGAAAAGTCTTTGAACTTTCTGCAAATTACTTTTTAAGATCTGCCAAGAAATTTTATAATATGGAAATGTACATTTCTGGAATACTTTTATGATCAAAAATTATTGCCAAATGAAGAAATTCTATACTTGAAAATGTTACTTTCAACGAACCAGCTTGTGTCGAAATCAAACTTTGCATCAACCCACATATTAATTTCCAAATTCCTTGTGGCTCGGTGTTGTTATATTATGTAAAAAAATGTTAGTTTAATCATTAGAGTATCTAACTTACACTTTGAAAATACTTTTGGCGGTCCAGCTTTTGGCCTTCTGCGGTCCGGATCTGGACAGCGACCCGCCAGTTGCCGACCGCTGCTCTAGACAAACTGAGATAATTCGATTTTTGTTCAATATCCCATTTTTTATGCTATATATCGTCAAAGACGGGACGCCAATGATTAAGGTTTCCGATGCATATAACGCTTCGGGTTTAATTACTGCATTGAAATTTCAACGTCTTGCTTTCGAATTCATTTTCCGCTATACGTATTTTAAATTATTATGTCGTAATTTAAATTCCTTACTTTATTTCCTTGTCGTTTTAAACCAGATGGCTCAATAATTTATCCCACATATTATAATTGGTTCACTTACAAACTTTGCAGACTTTGGTTATCAAAGACTGTCCATCTACGTATCGTGAGGTTCCTCCCATGTTATGGGAATACCCGTTTCGATAGCAATTTAATACAATTTTTGAGTGTAACAACCTACCATGAAAATGAACTGCTACGCCCTTAGATTTAATTTCCCATGTCCTTTCTGTCATCTCTTGTATAAACAGTGAAGGACAGAACCCGTATCTTTGGCTGACCCCAGGAGATACTTAGACGAGCATTAAACTTTTGAAATTGTGCCACAATCTCTGTCCTCTTAATTATCTAACTTTTCTACTCAGTACTCCTACAACCAAAAGTTTACATTACTGGGAAAAAGTAATACATATTCATACAGTTTCTCAATTTCATCGACAATTCTTGTTTAACCAAACCGTACTGGGGCACCAGGTGTCGTTGCATGCTGAACTCCTTTATTGGTACCTGTGGAGCCTCAACGTTGTGTAGTGCAGACACTGGTTGCGGCATCCATTCCAGCCTACATATGGCGAACACTGTATTCCAAGCCTGCTCAATTTGTTCTCGTAGTTCTCCAGGGGTTGTGGGTTAATGTGTTAGTTATCGTCGTACGATGTCTTGCTGGCCATGGAAGTAGCTGCACGTCTTGTACAGCAGGTCCTGTTTAACGCGAAGTTTGCGGGCAAACACTGTCGTGTTGGTGTCATAGTTTTGGAGAGGGTATCACCTTTGTCTGTGACATAGCTTTAAGTGTTGGCTTGGCATATTATTAGAACACGGGGGGATTGGCTTTTTTACTGGGCGGCAGTCTGCTAGCCTTCAAGATGCGTATCTGACGGGCCGGGAGGTACTAGTATGTCCTGCCATCGCTTGTCTATTGGTCTACAGTGTGAAAAATTGGAATCATGCCTAAATTCTGACTTGGTGCAACTCCATAACTACTACAAAATCTGTAATATGAAACTTAATGCATCAAAAACAGTAAGTACAGTGATGCATCTGAGCAACAGACAGAGAGGAAATGTTCAAATGTTCGTAAATCTATCTGACCAAACTACGTGATCATTAGTCCGTAGCTTACAAACTACTTAAACCTAGGTAAACTAACCTAAGGTCAAACACACACACCCAAGCCCCAGGGAGGACTCGAACCTCCACGGCGAGCAACCGCGCGCTCCGCAGTGAGACGCTTTAGACCGCTCGGCTACTCCACCGCAGGAGCAGAGTATAAGACATGCTGAGTTTTAAACCCTACCGCAGCCAAAAATTCAAAGAATTTCTGCATGATGTCAGCCAAATCCTCAGAGGTAGAGTCAATATTATCCAGACTCACGCAAGCTCTACTGGGGGGGGGGGGGGAGTAATGCTATGACGATTCGCACTTCCTCCTTCACCTTAATCTATAGCGTTGCAGAATACTGTGCTCCTTTGTCGGCAACAGTTTGCACGTGAACAAAGTATAAAGTGTCTAAATTACATCTTACAAATAACAACTGCAACAGTGGGACCTACTCTAACACTATGGCTCTCTGTGCTAGAAAACATTGAAACTCCCTCTCTACGCAGACAACATGCAATCCAGAGGGAAATACAAAACATTGCTGGTGGCACCACACATTCCATACACAGAAATCTGCATGGCCCGACACGATTAAAAGCAAGAAATCCGTTCTGGTACCATTCATCGATCAATCGCGACACCGTATAAAAATGGGAACACCTGTGGCTACAGGCAAATGTCAGCAATGAACACCTCATCAAGAACACGGCAAATCGTGTTCCTGGCTTCAACATCCCTCGTAGGACCTGTGTGGCATTAAAGACAATGAGAACTGGTGTTGGACGGTGCAACGAGCAGATGGTCCAGTGGGCCGACCCTCGCTGTGAGTTCGGCGAAATATAGGCGATGTGGTCACATAATAGAGTGTAAAATTCATGGTTTTAGGGATGGTTGACTAGAGGACGTCCATAGGATCGCAGACTGTGCCATTTATTGGCTTTGTAGTTTGTTTCTGTTTAATGTTATTTTTTTTAATTTTGAAGAAGAAATGTTCAAATGTTTGCAGGGCTTATGGAACTTAACTACGGGGTCATCAGACCCTAAACTTACAAACTACTTATGAACTAGCTAATACTAAGAACGACACAAATATCCATGTGCAGACCGT
The DNA here is from genome assembly GCA_026315105.1 of Locusta migratoria. Lineage (NCBI taxonomy): Eukaryota > Metazoa > Arthropoda > Insecta > Orthoptera > Acrididae > Locusta > Locusta migratoria. The sequence continues at coordinate 532,538,145 of CM048747.1, forward strand.
GACTGGCACGCCGCATACCGCTCGGCTATCGCGGCCGGCAATTTTGAAGAATTTATAACACCTGTGCGTTAAATGATTGTAAGCATGGTAGTATGTATAATCATGTTTATAATGAATAATGTTTTCACCTTGTGTTGTATTTGTATGCGAACTGAGTATATCACCTGAAATGTTTATAGCACTGTAGGGTATCTGGCGTGTCGATTGCATGACCATTCTGTTGTAAGAATGGTAAAATAACGGGTCTTACTGTATTCTTTACATACCAAGTCCTGTCAATGCCCCTCGAGAAACACACTAGGCGAGAGAGTGCTCACTAGCTCTTCTCCATACGCACAGACGACCATCACTTCCGTGGTGGAAGAATCTGCTTTCCCACCATTAGAGTGCACGCAGGATAACTTGGCTGATAGATGTGCAGACAGATGGCCAAGCGTGGGGATAGAGTAGTGGTGGGAGTAGCGGCCGGATCAGTGAGGGGAAGTGACCGACGCTAAAGGGGAAGTGAAGTGCCGCTCTGAACTGAAGCCTACACTTCACTACCTGCTATAACATCAAACATATATTTTTTCCGAATACTTAATGTTTTTTAATGTTTCATTATTGTTCTAATTTTATTAACATTCATAATACATGTTTTTTTAAACATTAGTTATGTAACATTTGCAATACAGAATATGGACTAATTTGATAGTACTACTAGTGTGTATGCAGTTTTACTTTGAAAAACAACCTACTGTCGTCTTCCATTTATTTTTATAGCATTGTAATTTATTTGATGTCGCTAGATTAGCATTTTGTTAAAACTCAAGGCATGAGGAATACAATTTATATTTCATGTTTTTAAATACTAGTTTCTGAAATGTTAATTAAAATTGTTAGGATTTTGTTATTTTAATAATTTATTATCGTCCCTGTGAGAATGTGTACTTGTTTTACTTTTAAGTGGATGTGCGAAAATCTAATGGCTTTCCATAGTTCTCTCTGCCTCAGAGTCGATAATTAGTCATTACCAGCCCCTGCTGCTGATGCAACCAAAGAGGTTTCTACCCCCTTCGGTTAGAAGCTAGTCGACGAGCATTCTCCAGGTAGATTCTCACGCTCTTCTCTCCCCATCACCACTGTTTTCATGGTTTTTGCCCAGTTTCCGGTAGTTTTCGCGCCTCCTGGCCACTAGATCTTCACTTTGTGCTTGGACCATGGTGAGGTAAGGTAGGTTCTTCTCTTGTGTCTGTGGAAATGACACCGTTCGTTGTGTAACATGTTTAACTTAAACTCTTGAACTTAGATTCATTTTACAGAATAATCCTTCAGATCGTGTGTGGAAATGTGTTCTAGTTTTTCAATCCAATGACTTCTAACAGATAAATGCGTGTATGTGTCACTAGTTGCAGTTTGATAATGGCCTGGTATATTCAATCATTTTGTGGTTATGTGGAGGTGTACGAACTCTGTGTAAATTTTTTTAGGTTTGTGGGGCCCTCTTTCTAACAGATGATATGTTCATTTTTGTACAGTGCACGTAAAAATTTTTCTTATCGTTTCCTTCCATGAGTGATATGTGTTCCATATGGTTGGTTCTTAGAACAAAGCCTTCAGCTTCCACTCTTGTTTGTTCCATGCCCATCAGACAAGTAATTATGCGTGTATCCTTCTGATTTCCATTAACATTTCACGAACTTCCCTCGCCGCGTAGCTGTTTCTTCTCCAAAGTATGTAGCATGTAGTATGCACTTAGTCTTTGTCAGTAACTCTCTGAACTCCGACTTCAGGGGTTTGTAGCTAGTCACCTGAATTCACGCCACTTCTCATAAAACCAATGCCTAGATAGTTCCCTCTCAGGTTGCAACTTAAAGAGTCCGCCGTGATTTTGTGTAATGAATCCGATTTTTAACCACTTCACCTTCAGTGGAGTGCGATCATGTAACGTAGCCGTGTGTCGCCGTTAGTGTGTTTGCTCGCGGTCTAATCTAGATGCTACTTAACTTTGCTATACTCAATCACTATCTCAAATCAGGCATGACAGACCACAGCCATCTTAGCAGTGTTATTGTATATTGTGTTGTGTGGTACCTCCGGGTTTGCTGAATTTCGCCTACGATAGCAGCACGCTGATTTTGGTGAGTTTCGCTGTAGCATTGCGTGTGTGTGAACGAGTGAGTGTTTGTAAATTCCCCTCCCCCCCCCCCCCCCTCAGCAGCGTTCAGTTCTGTGTAATTTATGTTAATTTCAATGCTGGGGATCGTCAGTATTAGTTCCTGCAAATGGAATGCTTTTTTATTGTGTTAACAAAATCGGTTCCCCATTTTGCTTTTTTTTTTCGACCTGAATAAACAAGTTAAGTTCACTATAATTTTGACTTGCCTACAAATTGTAGTTTTCGAGCACATTCCCCCGTTATATTTAATATTATCTTTCATTGGTGGTGAGAACAAGCTCAGATGCAACTTTTTATGTTTCAGTTCCGTTGCGCCTTAAATGTTTTTCTTGTCCACCTTTATGAAATAATTTTAATTGTGGTGGCTTGTTTATTAATGCCTGTGTGTAACTTCCTGTTATTACAGTAATTTGAACAAAGGCAGTTCTCAATTTGGGCCACATGGAACAAGTATTTTCAACACAGATTAGCCGGTAGTTCACACGGATCTTTTGCTAATTTTACTGCTAAAATGAAGTTTATTTTTTATTTTATTTTATTTATTTATTTTTACGACAGTAAACTCTTATCCGGGTACCTCCTAACCAGAATTAAGCTTTTATTTCGTGCAGGGGCCCACTGTTAACTTACATATAGACAATTGTTTCATTATTCTTTAGTTTACTGCAGTCATCTGAACAGAGCTTACTCAATCAGTCAGAAGCAATAAAAAATCAAACACGCACAATACAGAACGCCTTAATAAAACATTTAGTATTCCTGTCGTTGCATTATAGAACGAGTTTAAATTTAACAGAAATGTTCACTTTTTCCTGTTAATAAGTATTGTGGACCAGAAAACGAAAATGGTTCCTTCAGACTTTAGATATATTAATTCCTTATAGTCTGCAGAAGTACTTGTCCTTATCAGTTATCTGCGTGTACTAAAATGAGACGTTGTCCTATTGAAAGTGGCGGCTTTACCCCATTACTTGATCTATCTGTCACTCAGTGGGCGGAGTATTCTAACTGTGAATGGATGTTTCGTCGACAAATATGAGAGGTCAACTCTTTCACGGTGTTATTTTATTTAAATAATCAACATGTTTATTGCGTATTCCTAAAAGTTTAAAGCACCTTTCTGTAACCTGCTTCTTGCGCGAACTGGTAAATATTAAGCGTGTTAATTGTACGAAAAACAGTGCACGTAAGTATTACATTGAAATTAAAGAATACCAAGCCTAACGTCTGAAGTAGGTACCGTAATGAAGAAATACTTCCTTCGAATGCCGTATTTTCGCTTATTACGCAGTAAAGTTACTTGTTCAATATGTTCAAATGTTTGAAAGGTTTATGGGACTTAACTGCGTTGTCATCAGTCCCTAAACATACAAACTATTTATGAACTACCTTATTCTAAAATCAGCACAAACATCCATGCCCGAGGGAGAATTCGAAACCCCAACGACGAACGACCTCGTGCATCGTAGCATAGATCCTCAATGCGCTCGACTGCTCCGCCGAGACCCATCGTAGCTCTGTTGCAAGTGAAACACATATTTCTTTACGAAATTGGCACTGGACGAGGAAAAGTTAATTCTATGTGTAAGATTTATGTGACCTTCAAAATGAACAGTATAGTGTATAGTACAAGAAAAAACAATATTTGGAAAGAAAATGCCACGGAATTGGCAATTCATTGGTTGATTGATTGATTTTCTCAGGGAAGCCAAAACAGTCTTGGTCCAACCCGCCACTGCCCGCACCGAAACTAAGTTTATTGTGCGGTATCACTCGCTTTATATCTAGGAAAGCCAACCAATGCCCTTCAACAGTGCATGGAGTCCCTTTACCAGTTCTTTACTGGTCACAATTTCTTCAGGTCTGGTTGTCCCAAATATTCTGTGCCTTTTACTCTCCAACGCAATGCATTCGAAGATTAGATGTGATGCAGTTTCATCATTGTCATCACATATCCTACATTCAGGGACCTCTTTTGTTATTCCCATTGTATGTAGGAGGTTTTTTTAAATCCCATGGCCTGTCACCAATCCAACTATGAGTCTAATCTCTCTCCTGTTCAGGTCCAGGATTGCAGAGCTTCTTTTAAAACATGGCTTTGCCATCATTAGCTTGCCATGTTTTTGTTGATGGACTTTGGTCCAATATTCTATCTGCTGTCTTTTGAGCCAGTTACGTAGCTCCAATTGGATCATTATCTTGATGATTGTCAGGACAGGTTCCGGTTCAACAAATGGAGACTCTGCCCCCATCCTGGCTAATCAGTCGGCATGTTCGTTGCAACTGATCCCCGAGTGGCCAGGGGCCCACAATAGGTTTACTCTATTGCTTTTCCCAAGCATCACCAGAACCCTGTGATATTCTGAATAGATATAGATGCTACGGTGTTTGTAGCACCTACGCAAATTCTCCTCCAGACACGCCCTGATGGCAGTGATTTCGGCCTGGAATACTGAGGCCAGTTTCCCTAGAGAGATGACGCCTTCCAGTCTTGGCTGCACCCCATATACCCCGGCCCCAACGCCTTGGTCTGATTTTGACCCATCAGTGAACCAGACAATATCCCCCATATGGAGTCGAACTATTTTCTCCCTCTGCTCCCTACTTCCAATTGTTATATTGAAAGGCTTGTTGAAGCAGCATGGTTTTATAATATAGTCGGCTGGCATTTCCCCAACCTTTCCTATATTTATCTCACTCACTATTTTAGTGTGTGATTCTGGATATCCCGAAGAGTTCCAGTTTTGCCAGTTTTAAGTCTGTATGCACCAGCCGCTGCCTCCATCTTGACACAAAGGTGTAATGGTGGCATATCCAACATGGTTTCCATTCCAACAGTTGGTGTGCTGCTAATTCCGCCTGTTATGGCTAAGCAGACTAATCTCTGCCGCTTACCAACCTCCTTAGGAGCAACCTGCTGTTCTACCTTCTTCCACCACACGACTGCCCCATAGGTGATCCTGGGACTAATCATCATGGTGTATATCAAGTGCATACCCTTGGGGCTCAGGCACCAATTTTTGCAACAAGCTCTCCTGGTACGTACGAGGAGCAAATATTCCTAATGTGAGGGGTTCATCTAAGGTAACCCCTAGATATTTCACTGTCCCCTTCACAGGTAGCGCTTCATTGAAAAGCTTTAAATTCCAACTTGAATGTTGGATATGCTTCTTTGTGAATGGTACAACAACAGTCTTCTTAGGACTAATCCCCAGATCCTGTTTTCTGCACCAATCTTGCACAATGTCCACCTTGTGCCATATTCTTGACTGTGTCAGCAAATTTGACAAGTATTACTATGAAAAGATTATCTGTGTATCCTTGGCAAAAGTACAGCCTAGAGTTTAATTCTCCAATGAGATCATTCACCACTAGATTCCACAAGAAAGGGGAAGGAATTCCTTGCGGGCAACCCCTAGTGTTGATTACCATTTTTTTCATTCATCACAGTAGCCTGTACCTTTCTTCCACTGAGCATAGCCCTAGTCCACCTACATATAGTGGTCCCTAGATCATGCACCTCTACTGCCCTAACCATGGAATCGAAGATTGTGTTCCTAAAAGCCCCCTCGATGTCCAGGAAGATACAGACAGCTGTTTCCTGAAAGTGTAGTGCTTTCTCCACCTTCCCAACGAGTTGGTGGAGAACTGTCTCACATGATGTACCTGGCTGATATGCATGTTGGTTTGAATGTAGAGGAGCCCTACTGAGCCTCCTTTCTCCAACATGCACATTAACCAGTTTTTCCAATGTCTTAAGAATGAAGGAGGACAGTCTGATTGGTCTCATATCTTTGGCCTTGGTATGATTAATTCTCCCTGGTTTTGGAATGAAGACAACCTTCACTGCCTTCCAGGCATTGGGAATGGTTCATGCTGGTAGGCTAACCCTGAATAACCTGCTTAGGAATCTAATAAGATTTTCTCCCGCTTGTTGCAGGAGAGCTGGAAAGATTCCATCAAAGCCAGGTGACTTGAATGGTTGAAAATGTTCCCACCACCCATCGGACCTTATTGAAATCGACACACTCTTTGGCCAAATCCCAGTCCTCTTTGCGAATATATATACATGTGGCGTCTGTTCGGAAAGAACAGACGTCACATTCTGATCCAGCAGCTGTTATTATTTAATATTCATAGAATATATGACTTCAACTGCTATTGGGCAAAGCTGAAAATGTGTACCCAGCCGGGATTCGAACCCGGGTCTCCTGCTTTCTAGGCAGTTGCGCTGACCCCTACACCACTGGGGACACAGTGATCACCGCACCTGCAAGGACTACCCATGCACGCCTCCCGTCAGATACAAATTCCCAGCTTCGCCCTGCCCATAGTACTCAAACTCGTAGTTTAACTAATTCCCATAAGAGTAAGGGCTTCAAACTTGCCCACCCCTCCCCACTAACGATAGGATCATTGCCCATCACCGGCATATTATATATATACATGTGGCGTCTGTTCGGAAAGAACAGACGTCACATTCTGATCCAGCAGCTGTTATTATTTAATATTCATAGAATATATGACTTCAACTGCTATTGGGCAAAGCTGAAAATGTGTACCCAGCCGGGATTCGAACCCGGGTCACCTGCTTTGCGAATACCTGAGAACCATTGTCTCTCGGGGATCGCATTTTGCTCTTAGTTATCCACCACAGTATATTGAGGAAAGAGAGTCTTGAGGAGCAGTTCCAGCGTTTCATGTGCTGTCTTTGTATACACCCCATCCTCCTTCCGCAATGTTCCTCCTGGATTAGTTGGTACCCTAGTGAGGATTTTATGAAGTCTCGCTTGAGCAGCCGTGCCCTCCACTTCCTCACAGAATACCTTCCAGGATGCTTCATTTGCCCGTCTTATGGCAAGGTTGTAATTGACAAGGGCCTCACGATACTTTGCCCATTGCCCTTTGCGCCTTACAGGGTTAAACAGTCTTCGTACCTGTTTCCTTTGCATTTCCAGGTTATTATTCCACCAAGGCATACTCCTATTTGTGCACTTCTTGGTGATTGAGCAGTTGTCCTGGTATGAGGTCACTATAGCAGAGGTTACAGCCTCTGCTACTTCCTCAAACTCTGCTGGATTCTTTATCGAGGTTTTAATTTCCGATAGGTTGATGTCAAGGTCTCTACTATATGTCTCCCAGTCCGTTTTCCTGGGATTCCTATAGGCCATGGTCTGTCTTGTATATACATGTGATCTGATGAGGATGGCTTTTGACCACATGCCATAGCTTGACGTAGCTGCCCATCATCATGAAACCAATAGTTATGTCAATTACTTCTTCCCTTTTACTATTCCTGAATGTAGGTTCATCACCCCTATTCAAGATCTCCAAGTTGTTAGATAGGAGAAATTCAAGAAGGTGCTCACATCTACTGTTTGTGTCCTTGCTGCCCAACGATAGATTGTAGGCATTGGCATCACATCCCACCAAAAGTTCGTCACCTTGCCGATGACAGGCTTCTGTCAGTCTCCTCACTTCCAAAGAAGGAGGAGAGCTGTCTTCGTAAGGAAGGTATGCTGAGGCCAAAGCAATTTCCCTTGTGATACCTTCCTCACGTTGTTGCATCCTGATGGTCACCAGGTCTCTGGTACAAAAATCCATCATTGGTATGAAAGGGATTCCATTTCTAACATAAATGCATGTTCTGGAGTTTTTTAGATTTCTAACATAAATAAGCTTACCCCCAGTACCACCAAGACCTGATACACCCCCTTTGTATAAATAGGGTTCTTGTATCAGGGTCACGTCCACTTTCAGTCTCCCCAGGCTACGGCTCAGGGCAGCAGAGGCCCCTTTACTGTGCTGCAGTCCCCATCTTGCTGCCATAATTGCCTTTAAGGTCTTTGATTACCCTGACGGCAACCTGAAGGAACTCTAAAAACAGTTTCATGCCTTGGTCTCGCATTGCCTTCAGGGACTTCTCTCTGACCTCCACCACCAGGATTCGTCCTTCCGGATCGACCTTTTGGTTAATTACCCTCCAATCCTCTATCGAGACTTTTGTGTTCTGGACCCTTATTTTCTCGACATAGTCTTTGAAGAGACATCTTTAATTATCTTTGGTACCCATATAGATACCTTTGTGGTCTTCAGGAGTTCGGCTGCTGTGTTGACCAGCAGCTTCGCATTCTCCCACGCAGATATCATGGGCACCTCTCCTTAAGTCATTCTACTGAGTGCTCCCCCTCACAGACAACAATGAGGGCACCGTGATCTAGATAGACCCTCCTGAATTTGGGTCGTAGACCAGCGTCCGCCCAATCTCTTCAAAGAGGGCAATCTGCACGAGACTGCAGTACTGTAAGTCTGTTTCCCCATTTCCTGCCTCAGCCTTTTAGAATCACGCCTGTCAAGAGAGGAGGGAGTCTTAGATTCCTCCCTAACCCTCTTGCCACCTATCCTTCACGTTGAGGGGGTCTTTGTATCTCCTTCGACCTGAGGTAGTTTCTTTTTGGGGGTCTTCGGCTCAAGCCTTTTTGATTCCCTCCACTTATGCTTAGGAAGCCATTCTTTTCCTTCCTTTTGCTACTGTTCCTTGAGAAATTTCCTCCATTGAGCTCCAGACAAGGCCTTAATCCTAATCTGGTCCAACTTCTCTGTTACAGTTCCCACTTCTTGCTCAGGTCTAGACCCTGAAGTAGGAGTGCAATCCATCGGTCCTGATCCCAATGTCTGAGTATCTGAGGTCTCAGATTGCCCCTCAGATTCTTTTAAAATACTTTCATTCTCTGTGTTCATCTTAGTCCCACGAGATTTGGGGATTTATATGGTCCACACCACGATAACCCTGCACGGTTCAAGGCTACTTACTCATGGAGGTCGCCCGGTATCCCTGAGGCTCCGTTCGAGACTCATCCATGCATGTGCCACTCATCCCTCGGCATGGATTGAATCAAACCTTGGTTTGGGAAAGGACTGGGAGAGGGTAAGGAAGACAGGACATTAGACTGATCCATCAGCTGAGGCCTTTCCGGCAGTAGGTTCCCTACCTTCGGAATGGACCTCAGCTTCCCACGAATGTGCAAGCCTCTCCAGTGTCCTCACGGACAGTGCTTCGTCAAGGTGGTGTCCCCCAGAGAGGAATTGGCAGTTAGTCAACTTCATATTTTTTTCTATGTTGGTGCAAGATATTTATTTTCTGTCAACCATAAAGTACAAGTAAGTATATATTTCCTTTAATTTTTATTTTTTGAAAGTGACTCCAACACGTTGAATTTATCTTGAGATATTCTAAAGCACGTCTGAAATCTCTTTGGAGCCGTTTTAAGCCGTGACAAAAGTTTGTGATATTCTCGTTCTTCATATCTCCCTCTTCTCTTCAGCCCTTTTCCCGTACATGGAAGGTCGGCTGTGTTATAGTAGATAGCATATTAGTAGATAGCATATTAGTATCGACGGGATGGCCGGATGCCCATCCTGCCGCCAACCCCTGCCCCCCCTCCCCGGGAGAAAATGTGTACCCCAAATGCCTGTGTATAGTGTTATACGTGGGAAAGCGTAATGTGTTTGCGAATCGTGTAATTGAAGCGGGATTCAGGGACCAGCCAGGTATTCACCTAGGGGTGTGTGGAAAACCGCCTAAAAACCACATCCAGGCTGGCCGGCATTCCGATCCCCTTCGTTAATCAGCCGGGCGGATTCGAACCGGGGCCAGTATGCCACCCCATCTCGGAAAGCGGTGCATTAGATCACGCAGCAAACCGGTCGGGTATTCTCCTTCTTCATATCTCGAACTGGAAATGTTAGGCAGCCATATTCTTCGCCATTTTGTTGCTTGCTTTTGATTCGTCCTTTCTTCTTTCTTACCTAATAATGAAATTATTACTACGTCCATATCACTGTTGTCCATTGTAGTCGGAGGTTGCCCAACGACTGACAAAATATGCCGCTTATTGTCGCGCCGCAGCAGTTGAGATGCGGTATATCGTACCACACAGAGCCGCGTCGTACCGCGTTGCTCCTCTGCAGTGCAGTTTCGCTTAGTGCGGTCGTACCTTGATTTTACAGTGACCTTTATCGATACAAAATTCCTTATTTATGGTACATACGGGTAATACGCCTAGGCTATGCCGAAAGCAACATTGAATTCGTTATACCTCTACTATCCTTCAGGAGTTTCTGCTGTCATCGGGTGAAAATCGATGTCGTTTTTATTGGAGTACTTTTTTTCCAGCAGTACATATCCTTCAGTATGATCTCTACTGCAATTTACATTACTTCTTAATCAGAATTTCCTTTTGGGACTTATTTATAACAGCTGTCGAAGGTCGAAGCCACTTGTGTAAATTGTGCTACAGTCACAACAGTAAATTAGACGTTTCTCTCTGCAGACGCCTACCTGTTTTACTGGCGTCTGTAAGCAGGTTTTCGGGTGCTCTTGCCGTCGACGTGGATTCATTTCGGCAGTTTTAATTCAGGGCAGCCCTCGAGAGGAGGGAAGCAGGTGGGTAAAAAGGCGGCCGCGGGACGTGTACCGAGGCGGCGCTTAATTAAGGCGTCGGCGGTGATATTCAGGAGGCGCCCGCAGCAACACTCGCCGGCCTAGAGGAGCAGTCGCCGCTCAAAGGCGCCGCGGTCCCAGCCGCCGCCATTCAGGCGACAAGTGCCTGCTGAATAAAACCAGCGTGCGCCATCCACTTAGCAGCCGGTGTCTTAATTCGAGGCTCCTTCCCTCGCGGCTTTCAGTGTCTCTAAACACGCCTCTTTCAACCCCAGAAGCAGACTCATCTGCTTTTCCTGTGTCAATGGCTGCTTCTCCAGAGCGAAGCGTTCTTTCCATTACTCGTTTAGCTGAGATGTCATTTAGAAAAAGCACCACCTCGAAGAGCTGCGATGTCACTTCTTTGTTGTTTCACTTTAGTAAGTTTCGCAGCCTACCTAACACACCAGTAATACGCAACCGTTCGCTCGTGTTTTCATGCGTGAAGGTGTCAGTAGGTTCGCACTTCAGCTGGTTCGAAAGTATGCTGGTGCACCTATGTTAAGAAGCGGAATAATTGGAGATATCAGAAGCAGGAGTTGTTAAGGCTTTGAAAGAGTGACTGACCTGATGACAAATACTCACGGCTGGAAACCGCTCACAATTTATATTCCTATGTGGTCATCAATTTATACGATATACATTATTCCTATTGTTACCTGTCATGTTATGCCTGTGGAGACCAATCTGAATACTTTAAAAAATACACAGTCTTGAGGTTATTGAGCAAATATCGCCAGTATTGTATTTCTTATTTTTCGTTACCGGTTTAGATTATATATATACCATAACCTTGATGATATATAGCAACAAAACTGGTAGAGACAAATAAATAATACGATATTGGGACAACCTCAAGAAGATGTACTTTTATAAAATTTTGTTACACACAAGTTAAAAAGTGTTCTATCTCCCAGATTCTAGTATTTTATGACCCTTTACATCAATGTGGAATAGATAAATATCTATTCACTGCCGAAACCGGCAAAGCTTCTCAGTGTTAAAGATGTACGGATATTTCACATTTTCATTCCTTGCTTCCTTCTTCTGCCTACCTTCTCATACCTATCTCCCCTCTCTCTCTGTCTCTCTTTGTATCTCTACAGATTTCATTCTACCCTGTCTCTCCATCCACCTTCTCTTACTTCATAACTTCAAGGTAATTTCACCATCGCAATGAAAACGTAGACTTTGTTGAACTCCGTTGAGTAAAGTATCACCCAATATGCACCGTACAAAATTTCATGTAGATTGTGACCTTCAACTTTTGATTCAAAAGTCAACTGTCCAAAATTCATCACGACCGAATTATTGATTTTGTGAAAGTCCGTAAATAATCTATCTGTCGCAATGCACCGAACTAAATTATATATAAACAGGGACAGTGAAGAAAGTATGAATTTTGTCAAAGTAAAGTACACTTAGCAAATCACCATATGAAATTTTATATAGAGACGGACCTTCCTCTTATTTTGAAAGTCAAGTGTACAAAATTTCATTGAAATTGGAGACAAAACTGTGCATTTTCTTTAAATCTATAGGGAAAGCACCCTCTGCCATAAACCAAAAGGAATAATACGCAGCGAGTACCTTCCTCTTTGTTTAGAGTGTTCAAAAATTCATCATGATCAGAGGAAAACTATAGATTTTACGGAATTACGAGTAAAGTATCGACTTCCCCGTACCATACGAAATGTTTTGAAGGTCAAGTGTACAAAATTTCATCACGATCGAGAAAAAAACTGAATTTTCCCGAAAATCGATAACCACAAAGCAAAGTACTCTCCGCCATGCACCAAACGAAATTCAATGTAGATAGTGATACCCTTCTTGTTTCGAATGTCAAATGTCCTAAATCTCACCAAGATCGGGACATATCAGTAAATACACTGAAAAAACGCACTTTCAGTTTTTCTAAAATTTCCAAATTCTTACAAATATGAACTTGAGAATTACCAACACAAAATAAGATAAAAAATTATCAGCAAAATTGTTCGACCCTCACTCAAGGTATGGCGTACCCAAGGGAAATAGAGATCCATTACCGGCACACGGAATGGTCCCGTGGTCAAAGGCGTCATGCTGCGGACTGGACGCCCGTTCCTGTTGGAGGTTCGAGTCCTCCCTCAAGCATGGGCCTATGTGTTGTCCTTAGTGTATGGTCGTTTAATAAGTTTGATAGTCTACGGACTGATGACCATAGCAGATGGGTCCATTTGGTTTACAGACGTTTGAACATTTGATTCATTTCCACATATATAGAATAAAACAAAAATTGGCAAGTTGTATGCAAATAACCTAGTCATCCTGAATTATAGTTCCAGAATCCAGAATATACCAAAATCCTGAATACCTGGAAGCACGTCCTCTTGCTCTGATGCACTCCTCTGTTAGTCATGACATACTCTACCCTACAACATGATGGGACTGTTGGTCCAGAAAGTCCCACTCCACACGGGCGATTCTGCGTAGCCGTCTCAGATTTACCTCACCCAAAGACAGACCTTTTGATTATATCCCAGACATGTTAGATAGGGTTCAAGTCTGGAGATTACGCTGGACGTTATAACCTTGCGACGCCGTTATTATGAAGGAACGCATTAACACGATGATCATTACGAGCACAAAACTGGTGTCCACTACACAGCATCATGTACCATTATTGCACAAACATTGTTATCACCATCCACTCTTTTTTATTCTTTTACCCATAATGCAACAAAAACATTAATAAGTTCATTTTGTCTTTTCCAAAATACGCAAATATGTTTTTTGCGATCCTCGACACATTCCTCCTCTAAATAGTATAAACCACTCAAATAAGGCTTCAACACCATACACTTGCGCTAACATCTCACGGGCCGCCGTCGTCTTTACATTACAACAGATGCTGTTATGAGCCAGATATAATTTTACACGATGTGTTGTCCTGAACTCGTTTTTAATCTAATTACGATATTCAATGATCTAAACTATGTCAAACGTGATGTTTCAATGACGCTGTCGACGGTTAGATAATGGACTTTATGAGATTATTTTGATTTTCTTTTCAAGGCTGGAGGAATAGCATTATTATTTCATGTGTTAAAATATTAGTTAATATTGCTACGTTTTTCTTATCTTATTATGTTAAAAATTAATTTTCATATTTATTAATGTGGCAAAAGTACGGCTTCTCCGCTACGCCATTGCCCCTGTGAGATTGGGCAGTTGTTGTACTTTTAAGTGTTTGCGAGAATCTATGGCTGTTTGAATGTGGGCAGTAACAGCTCGCTTTGCATTATTGTCTCTGGCTCAGTATCGATAGCTGCTCAAGCTACCACAGAGGTTTCCGCACCCTTTGGTTGCGGGCTAGATAGCGATCATTTCCCTCCAGCGCTAGTATCGCTGTCCGTCCCCACCACCGCTTTTTTCGTGGATTTTCCGGCTTTCGGCGGCTACCCGCGCTATCCCCGGTGGCCGCTCGACAGATCATTCTGTTCTGGGCGTGTGGTGAGGTAAGGTTGGTTCGCTCTTGTTTCTGGAGATGGTAGCGTTCCATTGATAGCACTTTTAACTTAGATTCGTGAACATAGATCATTTTTCTTTAATTTTTTTTAATATTTTCGCCCATTGTGTGTAGAAATGTGTTTTCGTTTTCCAATTCACTGATTTCCAGTAGATAAACACAGTGTGACTGTGATTCTAGTTGCAGTTTGATAAAGGCCTGAAATGTTAAATCATTTCGTAATCATGTGGCGGTGTACGAACTCTGTGTAAATACTTTCTAGCTTTGTGGCACCCGATTTCTAATAGGCGATATGTTCATTTTATACAGTGAATGTAAAAATCTTTTCATCGTTTACTTACGTGAGTGATATGTGTTCCACAAGTTTGGTTCATAGAACCCATCAAGCAAGTAACTATGCGGGTATCCTTCTGATTTCCACTAATACTTCACGATCTTCTCTCCCCGCCTATTTTAATTCTGCTGTGTCTTCTCTGACTGGCAGTACGTCCTATGTCTTTGTCAGTAATTCTCTCTGAGCCATGTACAACCTCCTTCAATAACTTCCTTATATAATTCTAAACATTTCAATGGGTTCCATGCTGTAATTCTGATTTTTATTTTCCCGGCTTTGTAATTATTCCATTTTTACGAGTTTTGGAGACTGGATTTCATCTGTCTCTGGAATCGCCCCCTATCGTGTATAGCTGTATTTCATTCGCTTCCTTATATAATTCTAAGCATTTCTATGGGTTACATGCAGAAGTTAATTTTCTTTATTTTTCGGAATGGTATCGATTCAATGGTATCGGGTTACGGAATTACGTGGGTCTGGGTTCCGACATCCGGGGTTTGCAGCTAGTCGCGTAAGATCACGCCACTTTTCATATAAAAGCAGTACCTAGATCATTTTATAACAGACTGTAACTTAAGAATCCACCGTGATTTTGTATATTGAATCCGACTTTCAACCACTTCACATTCAGTGGAGTGCGTTCATGTAATGTAGCTGTGTGTCGCCATTGGCGTGTTTGCTCGCGGTCCATTTCATATGTAATTTAACTTCGCTATACACACGCCTATGATAGCTTCGCTTGCTTCCCCCTCGTCTCAGCTCGCTGATTTTGGTGCGTTTCGCTGTGGAATTGCGTGTGTGAGAGAGAATGAGTGTTGTTTGTGAATCCTTCCCTCCAGTAGCGTTAAATCATGAACAATTTAGGCTGGGCGCCGAACGCATTAATCCCTGTAAGAGATGCATTTAACTGTATTAACGAAATTGGCTACCCATTTTGCTTGTTTTCTATCTGAATGCACAAGTTTAAGTTCAGCATAATCCGTAAGTTCCTTATAAATTGTAGTTTTAGAGCACCTTCCCTCTTTTCAAATGTTCAAATGTTTGTAGAGTCTATGGGACTTAACTACGGGGTCATCAGTCCCTAAACTTACAAACTACTTATGAACTACTTACAACTAAGGACGGCACAAATATCCATGCCCGAGGGGGGATTCGAACCCCCGAACGTAGCGGCCGTGCAGACCGTGACTGGAGCGCCTCAGTCCCCTCGGCCACTGCGGCCGGCTTCCCCTCTTTTATTTAATTTTGTCTCCACAAGTTCTGAGAACTAGTTCAGATGCAATTGTTTTCTTATAGATAAATTCCGTTGCCCCATAAATGTTTTCTTTGCCACCATTCTAAGATAACTTCAATTGTGGTAGTTTGCTTATTAATGTCTGTGTGGAATAACACGTGAGCTGCTATGTATATTGACTACTGTAGTATTAACTTCCTGTTATTGAAGTAATTTCAAACGAGTCAGTTGTCAGTTTGAGCCAGGGAACAAGGCTTTGTAGCAGGGAGTAACCGGTAGTTCAAATGGACCTAATTTACTAATTTTTGTGATAAGTCTAGGCTCTTGTTACGTACAGTGGTCGACTTTTATCTGGCTTACAGCTGCCATGATTCTGTTCGATGAAATAGTTTTTTGCTTTAATTGCGTGCGGGAATATTCTAAAAAAAAAATAGTTTTCTTTCCTCTCCCAGTGGATGAATGAGCGAGATTAGCAGCGCGCATTAATCTATTTCATTTTATGTTTACAGCTCTTGTGTGTTTTTGGAAGGATTATTTTATTTAATTGTTTTTGTAAAAGAGCACAGCCACAGTGCATTGAGTGTGAAGGTTTGAGTTCGTGTTTTGTTATGCGGGTTTTTCAGACTAATATTGTGTTTGTTACTTTTGTTTTTCTAAATTACTCGTGATGATGGAAAATAGTTCTGCGTTGTCCGTTTCCACTCGCTCTAGGCAATTAAACAGCTCTTGTGTGTTTTTGGAAGGATTATTTTATTTAATTGTTTTTGTAAAAGAGCACAGCCACAGTGCATTGAGTGTGAAGGTTTTAGTTCGTGTTTTGTTATGCGGGTTTTTCAGACTAATATTGTGTTTGTTACTTTTGTTTTTCTAAATTACTCGTGATGATGGAAAATAGTTCTGCGTTGTCCGTTTCCACTCGCTCTAGGCAATTAAACCAAAGCGAGGACCGTGTAAAGTCGTCTAGGTCAGATCTTTCGACAGAAAGGGAAGATGTTGTGAGTAAAGAGTGCCGCCTTCCCGTTGAAAACGCTACTTGATTAAACGTGTACTCGTCCGGAAGTGAGGGCAGGGGCGAACAAAGCGAACCACATACAAATATGCCGGCTTTTGCTACTGCGCAAGCTAGTTCATGCAGTGTTACTAAGCCTGTGTGCGTTTCTGAGACTAAGCGACCTCATGGCTTTAATGACAGAACTAAAAGCAAAAATGAAAAGAGAGGTATGTTCCATAAAGGAAGCGCAAAATGCTTCTGTTTTGGAATTAAAAACAGGGATGGAAGCGCAAAAAGGTGCTGTTCTGGAATTAAAAGCAGGGATGGAAGCGCAAAGAGTTTCAGTTTATTAACAATTATCTGGATGCGTTGCACACCGATATAGTGCGGCTAGTTCAGGAATGACATGAGGTAGCAGTGAATGGTATCTCAGAAAACGCAACCAAAATTGCAGGCAACCTATATCTGCCCTCTCCCATCGTGTGGATACTAATATCCACTTTCTTGAGGAAAGAATGAATTAGTTAAGACTGAGGTCCACTCTCTTAACGAGAGATTCGATTTGGTATACGGTTGGGCGAAAACGCGCACAGATGAACCAGGCGCGCGCTTTGAAGAACTGGCCAACTCGGAGGCGAAGCTTATTCAGACCGGGGAGACAGCGGCAGTCAGGGTAGCTCCCACTGTTGTAAATGAATCAGAGGAAGTTCGCGACGTACACCGATTCAAGGAACAACAGTGGGGAATTAACCGTAGGCGTCGCTATGTAGTGGCCGAGTTATAAGAGCGTGTCGCACATCTGGAGCAAGTCTCCGTCCCACCCCCGCCTCCCCCGCAAGTACAAAATGTCTGCCGCAGTTTGTGTGGAGGTCGGCCCTGTCGTTCCGACCGCGGGGATGATTCGGCTTTCGAGGAATTAGAGGTCGGACCTCTGCATGCCCGTTCTCCCATAAGAGAAAGAACGAGTCGAGTGCCTGTGCCACTTTCTCACCATAAAGAAGTACCAGGTCTACCGAAACTATGCAAGCGGGATACACCAGCATGCGTGGCTAGAGCAATTCGAGTACTCTCTGCCTCCGAACTGGCCAGGAGGACAGAAAATTGAGTATGTGTGCGGATATCTCAAGGGGGACCCCGCCACGCAGATGCGACCGCTCTTAAGATATTGCCGCTACTATGATGATTTTATGGAACATTTCCTGTCTGCCTACTGGTCGGAAACGCAACAGGAACTAGAAAAAAGCAGCAGTCTAGTGATGCCTCACTTTGCTAACAGCAGTTCCATGAGTCTCGGAGAATTCTTTCGAGGAATGATGCATAGAAATCAATTCCTCGACTACCCATACCCTCCACGTGAATGTTCGCATCAAAGCTGCCCTCGCGGGCATGGGTCCTTCCAGGCTTACCTGGAGGACTTATAATATGACCAAGATTACGGATCTAGAAGAGACGGCAACGGCTGTTCCAGGAGCGACAATAGCGCTAGGAACAACCGCGCGGAAAGTAATAGCAGTGCGGAGTGCAGTCCTTCCAATGCTCAGAATCAGCAACAGCAGAGGAACGGGCACGGTTATAGGCGTGATAAGCGAGAAGACATGCGGCGAGAGTTTAGGAACGGTAATGAGGGCTACCGACCCAATAATGGCCCGCGAAAACCACGCAACATGCAACAGAAAACGTGGAAATCAGGTCCTCTAATCCGCGCCATAACAAACCGAAGGATCCCTGTCGTAGCACAAACCAGTAATATTTTGCTGTAGTTGATCGTCACTCGATCAGCCTGCTCGGAAAGGAGCATATACGTCCTAAGCTTTCTTTAATTTTGTGTTGCTAAGATTAATTTAAGTGATATTCTCACCACCCATGTCACTTGTGTTTGTAGATTTATGCTGTATTTTGTATGTCTTTTGTAGTGTTTCCTTTGAATGTTTTGTTTTACTAGTGTATTTTCTTATATTTGTCCTTTGTATATGGATGTGTTTGTTGTGTGATTTCATTTTGCCATAACGCATCTTCCTGTTGTATGCATGTTTTTTGTACAGCACGGTACACGCTATTGGGGTGGATAACAGCAACTTGCCACTTCCATCTGGTCGGCTGTTTGGCGTACGTTACCTTGACGCTCCGTTTCGTACATTAAAAAAAATTATTAGTGCGACATGTTCAAGTGTCTCTGTTAGCTATAAGTCAGCCTGCCTCACATAGTCCCTTTTCTTTTTGTCCATTCTTTTATCTTTTTGTTTCCATCGTGAGGATTGATGGTGCATAACCTAAGTCCTTTAGGCCAGGTTAAGTATTTCATTGTGTATGTCTTGTTTATAGTAATTTGTGTCCCTGTATATCGTTTTAAGTGTGTGTTCTCTTCTTCACTGTGCGTGTAACTAGCTTTGTTTAGCAAGTGATTTACTTGCCACTATTACTGTAAATTTTATATCGGCAATCTCCCCGTTAGGTAGCATGTTGATAAGACGCCGTGGTAGGCGCAAACGCAGTAATTCATAGGACTTTTAGTTGCACTTAGATGCACTGTGGTGTTGATGCTCAGGGGTCTAGATAATTTTGTCTAGGGATTGTCCGTTTGAATAACAGTAGGTGTGCGATACGACTGGAAGATGGTCGCGACAGAGCACTAACGAAGCGGATCATCAAAATTTCATTTACAATATACAACCTTGCCTGATTTATAGAACCAACTTATATTTTTCAGATAAGTTTTGCAGGGCAATCTTGTAAATTATTGGACGGAGCATTATCTGTAGAAGAGGCCAGACTCACATTCGAAAGAGGGCAGAATCACAGATGTGAGGAAATAGAAACAAAAATAAAGGAGATGAACAAAGGCAAGCTCCACGTAAAGTAACGTCCGCCCTACATGTACCATGAGGACACCCGAATTCCTAACATCAAAAGGTCAGTAAACCACTAATCTTCCTTCTTAATTTTACAGCATGATGGTGGTAAGGATACGTTACATGGTAAGTCAATTTTACCTTAGATTCTTTTATTAACTTAGGATTGTTTAACTTGGGCGGATTTCAGGTGTTTATTTTATGTGTTTTTACATTTGATCATATGTTGCTTTTTTCTAGGATTGCTTGAAATGTGTAAATTTGTAGTGTTTATTTTATGTGCTTGCACACTTGATCATGTTTGCCTTTTTTATTTCCAAGGTGAATATTTTTTTTGTTAATATGTGTCATGGTTTAATCTTGCCTCTGGGTGAGCTATTTTCACAAGACTGTTTCTAGGCACTAACCACGAATTTACAGCGTTAGAACCAGACCGACGGTCTCAAGAAAACTCTCCCCCCCCCCTTTCGTGCTGTAGCTAGCTAATTAGGTTGCGCCCAGGCAGTAGGTAGTTATGCAGTACTTAGTTTGCATAGCATTGCGTAGAGATTGGTAGTTCGTTTTTTGTTTTGCATAGCGCTGCATGCTCCATGAGTAAAAGTATCTTTGCTTCACTAACACTACCCCTGAGAATCCTGACTTAAATTTTATTTATTATAAATATATTTTGATCAATGTAACATTAGGTAAGAGGATAAACTATTTTTCTTCTATTATTATGTGTTATTTCAATGTAATATGTAAATTTTTGTGTTTATATAATATATATCCTTAATGTTAAAATATGTATGCAGATGGAGTAAAAGCCTAGGCATTCTGTTCGCCATATGGCTAATTCAAGTATTAATGTTTTATATCATAATACGAGTTTAAATTTTAAAATGTATGAGCCTCTGTCAGGGTTATTTGTATTTTTGTTAAATGTTTTCCTTAAATATGAAGGCATTCCACGTTTATGACACGATGGAGTTCCTCATAAGTTTAATATGTCCTGTGGTAATATGGTGCACTAAAGTGTTGGCAGATATCTGAAGGTGTCAGATGCCAAGACGGAGGGAGGCATGCATCCGGAGGCAGCGGTGCGAAACCAACCTGGGAGTTGGCAGGGTCACAGACAAATATATACAGACGGGAAACCTCCGTAAGGGCCTGGTCCTACGCTCAGGGGTGCGAGGAAGAAGGGTTTCTAGCAGTTCCGTAAGATTTCCCATGATGGCGCTGCGGTCAGAAGCAGCTCTTTAAACTGGCCAGAGCAGGCGGCAGGTAGCGGCTGCCCCCACCACTACCTCCCCTCAAACGGCAGCAAGCCGGACACAGCCGTGGCCTCGTGGCAGGCCAGGCGACACGAGCTCTCCCCTCAGCCTCCCCTCCACGCTACCCTCTGACGTGCGAGAGGCACCCTAAGCCAGCGAACGGCCTGACACCTGCTAGCATCTTATGGAACTACGAGAGGAGCGTTGGACAGTGGTTTAGGGGGGGGGGGCTTCTGCTCTGTGTATGTTATTCTGTGGCAAGTTCCACGGGGAGACAGAAGACGAGCGGCTGTCCTACTAAAACTGCTATCTACGTCTGTTCGAGCGATTCCAGCCAGCTACACAAACTATGCTTCCGGTCGGACACACAATGCTAACAGCCCACAGCGTGCACAAAAGAGTTGGGTGATTAGCAGCAACACACAAGCTGCAAGGCCGCCGCTGGTGCGAATCCGACCTGATCCCAGTCACTGGTGGTTAACCTCTCGCTGACGCCCCGCACCTGTCAGGCCGCCTGACACAGGTAAGAGGACCACGAGGCTTGCGCAGAGGTGCACTAACAATACCCTCGTAATCATGTTGGATGCAGTTGAATAACTGAGGAAGAGACACAAAAGTAAAAGTATCTTCTTATGTGCGCCGGTTTTAGCTTCCTCCCAGTACCTTCTAGAAGATTATCTCCCTCCCTTTTCAAAGACCCTAGTCGACGGTTCGAACTAATGAAAACAGTGTTTATTGACTTTAAAAAACCAGTGATGAGTGGACGACAATGTGAAGGACAGCATCAGATTGAAAAGTGGTGTATGTAGTAGAAACTGTGAACGCTCTAAGAGTGCAAATTACAATTCACCTTCTAAGAGGCCCTTTCGCTGTAGCGACCCTGGTCGCCCTCAGCAACTTTAAAAATCTTTCATAAACATGAACACACTTTTTTTCCTAATTTGGAGTTATATTAAAACATTTTATCCATTTTTTTTATTGTAGGAACTGTTTTAGCATTACAGGACATTCAAGATTGTGACCTTTTTTGTGATTTATCTATCTAGGTTTCCTTGTAAATTTTGCATTGTTATACATGTTGTCCCTATCCCGTGGTCTAACCAGCACACTGATTTTGGTGAGTTTCACTGTGGCATTGCGTGTGTGTGAGAGAATGAGTGTTGTTTGTGAATCCTTCCCCCCAGTGGCGTTAAATCATGTATAATTTAGGTTAGGCACCATCCGCATTAATCCATGTAAGAGATGCATTTTATTATATTAACGATATTGGTTCCCCATTTTGCTTGTTTTCTATCTGAATTAACAAGTTCAGAACTAGTTCAGATGCAATTTTTTTCTGATATCTAAATTCCGTTGCGCCATAAATGTTTTCTTAGCCACCTTTGTAAGATAACTTCAATTGTGGTGGTTTGCTTATTAATGTCTGTGTTGAATAACGTGTGAGATGCTATGTATATTGACTACTGTAGTATTAACTTCCTGTTATTGAAGTAATTTGAAACGAGTCAGTTGTCAGTTTGGGCCAGGGAACAATGCACAAAGCAGGGAGTAACCGGTATTCACACGGACCTAATTTCCTAATTTTAGTGACAAAGCAAGGCTCTTGTTACGTACAGTGGTCGACTTTTAATTGTCAATGACAGTATATTTGAATGCATATATCTCAGAGATTGCAGGCAGCTGCTGCGGAGTGCACCACATTTTGCCTATTTGACGCGTTGCTCTATATTGCACTCTAATTTGCGACGACACGAATTCTCACATTGATCCCGTTAGCTGGGTCGCAGCGCGTACCACCGCTTCACTACAGTGCTTTGCACGATAGGGGCACATGTCGCTCAATGTGTATGTGCTGGCACCTTATCCTCGCCAGCACGTTTTGTAATATATAGGACCACTGTCCGAACGTTTCAGACGCATCTTGTATGCCAATCTCAAGGCAAATATCAAACGGGCAGCGTTTGTTGATCAGTCTGTTACTCACAACAGTTGTGTACACATTCACAGATGTTGCAGTATGGCACACGGAGTCTAATCTGGAAGAGTTGCGTAGAGGCAAAGGGTGAACAGACCGCTTCGGGAGAGCGGCCTTCACGTTGTGTTACTTAAAGACTCTTCACAGCCATGTATGAACTTGGTGATCCTAAACTACGGTGGACGTTTTCTCAATAACAATTATCCATGTAAATTGCAACGACCTCCAACTACTTCGTACATCTACAGCGGATGATATAGCCACCATAATTACTCGACATGGATCCCATCAGACATAATCCAGAGCTCCCACAGAACATCTAGCACCGGCAACAGTCGACTTATATATAAATCCTCTGTAACTCACAATTAAGTGAATGGCAGAGTGTTCATCCTATAGCTCTTATGATGTTTCCCTAACATACCATTCTCAAATAGTAGGCGGGAAGAAAAGAACACATACATTTTCCCGTTTTCGTCCGAATTACTAATATTTCATTATGTTGATCATATCTACCTCTGTAGGAGAGTGCTAACAAAATAGCCGGCCGCGGTGGCCGAGGGGACTGAGGCGCTCCAGTCACGGTCTGCACGGCCACTACGATCGGGGGTTCGAATCCCCCCTCGGGCATGGATATTTGTGTCGTACTTAGTAGCTAGTTCATAAGTAGTTTGTAAGTTTAGGGACTGATGACCCCGTAGTTAAGTCCCATAAACTATACTAACATTTGAACATTTGCTAACGAAATACGTGCGCATTGGAAAGTATTTGTTGGTGAAAAGAATTTGACAAATAGATCTCCCCACAAGAAATAACTCCTTCTTTTTCATGATATCCACTCCAACTCGTTCATCGATGCCATGTTCCCCTTTCTCCCCTATATCGAGTTACAACAAAACAAGGGCCTGCCTCTGAACGTTCTCTGTATGCTCCGTCAGTCCCACTGGGATGGAATCCCACAATGTACAGTAATACTCCAAATCAGGACGCACAAATGTAGTGTAGGCAGTTTCGTTATTAGAATTGTTCTGCTAACGAAAAGTACCCTGTGGTTCGCCGTTCCTACAGTATTTCC
This sequence comes from Locusta migratoria, assembly GCA_026315105.1. Lineage (NCBI taxonomy): Eukaryota > Metazoa > Arthropoda > Insecta > Orthoptera > Acrididae > Locusta > Locusta migratoria. Next base: position 532,562,004 of record CM048747.1, read on the forward strand.
TACGAGAGTTTTCCCGTTTAATTTATTCGTAATTGTTATTGCTAGGTATTTAGTTGAATTTACGGCCTGTGGATTTGACTGGTTTATTGTGTAAATGAAGTTTAACGGATTTCGTTTAGTGCTCACATGCATGAATTCACATTTTCCATTATTTAGATTAAGCTACCAAATTTTGCACCATGCAGATACCTAAATCGATTTGCAGCTGTCTTTACTAATTGACTTTATAACCCATTATTGACAGTGTATTTTGCCAACATTGTAAGAGAGTTGTTCAGATTCTCTCCTAAGCAGTTTATAAAAATATGGAATATTCTCGCCCCACAACACGTCCTTGGGGATAACCTGATATCACTTCAGTTGTATTCGATCGTCAGTTACAACATACTGTGTTCTGTCAGAGAGGAAATCGCGAATCGAAACGCACAACCGTGGCGACATTCCACAAGTACGGAATGTAATTAGTAGACGTTTGTGAGGTACAGTATCAAAACTTTTTCTGAAATCTAGAAATGTTGAATCGAAGTGAGATTAGATGTGATTCACAAGAATGATACTTTCTGAATCCGTTTTGAGTATGGGTCAATAGGTCGTTCTCTTCCAGGTAGTTAATAATGTTCGAGGAAAGAATACGTTCTAAAATCCTGCTGCAAACCGACGTCTGTGATATAGGCCTGTAATTTTGCGCAACACTCCTATCCACTTTCTTGAATATTGGAGTGACTTGTGCAACTTTCCAGTCTTTGGATACAGATCTTTCACGAAGCCGGCGGTTGTATATGATAGACCACCCAGTTTAGGAGCTATTATATGAGCATAATGTGAAATGAACCGTACTTTATTGTTTTCGGGGACTTCACACGATAGTGAGACCAAACCACGTCGAGCTACTGCACTTTGCAGAGAGAGAGAGAGCAGATCCGAGAGGATATTAGGAGGTGCCTGGTATCATCTCAATGGACGTTAGGTCCCATACTGAGAGATGTTGCAATTGTATATATCTCAATTCGTACGTTACCAGAAATAATAATTTTTACACTCTGTCAGAGATAGATATTCATTTAGGATTTATTGTTGAAACAGTACATATGGTGTAGATGTAAATTATTTTTCGTTTACATATCAGTAGCTACAGCGGTACTGGGGGAAATTTCATATTGACTCACCCAAATGAGTACGTGGAGAAGCATCTATGGGCTGCACTGCAGGTGGCGACTACTGTGTAGGAATACTCTCCTCCGCGCCTGCTCAATCCGTTCACGAACTTCTATAAGAGTTCTAACTAGAGGACCCGTGCGAATACTTCGCACCGTTAGTGGTATGAGAAAAAAGTTGGGAAAAAGTGGAAGTAAAGTTGAATGTTCACGCATAGATTTCTTCAAAATCATTCAATGCTACTGTTTAAAAGCGCAAATGAAATAGCTTGATCCGGTGAGTGTTGTTAAGTCAAAAAGAACTACGTATCTTAATTAGAACTAAGATGTCGTAAAACAAACCGATTAAAGTATTCAATGCTAGGAAAGAAGGACATCGCGTTTGAATAAAAATAAAGGATGAAGTGACTTAAGATAATTCTGATACTTGATGGCAAATCTGCGAATGAATACCTTTAGTTTAAAACAAAAATGAAGGATACCGGCCGGGTAGTTTGGTCTGAGCGAGTGATTTTAGTTTTAGTTGATTCTTTTAATATACAGGGTGAATCATGTAATACTTTCACCGCAGAGATTGCGGAAACGGAAAGTGCGATTGATGTGTGCATTTCACAGAATGGATAGGTAGTCAGGGGCTCGTATTTTTAGCCGACAAACAGATTGTAATATTACTTAAAAAGTGTATTTTTATCCAAAGATACTGTTTTTCAAATGCAACGGTGATTGTTTCTATCGCACACTTCAATATATGACACCAGCAATGTACAAACAATTTTGAATCACATTTTTATCACGTTTAGTTTGGCAGCTACAACTGTTCAAAGTTTCGGGGGCGGAGGCAGCGATAGTGTAGCTGACTGGCCGAGCGGCTAGCCCATGGGGCACGGCCCACTGAACCATGACCACCAGCCAGTCAGCAACGCTCGCGTATGCTCCGCCCCCAAAACTTTGAATGGTTGTAGCTGCCAAACTAAACGTGATAAAAATGTGATTCAAAATTCTTTGCTCACAGCATGTGCCATAAATTCCAGTGCATGATTGAAACAACCATTGCTCCGTTTGAAAAAATGTATGTCTGCATAAAATACTGTTTCTAGGTGTTTTTACAATATGTTTATTGGCTAACAATACGAGTCACTGACTATCAATCCATTCTGTAAAAAGCGCTTATCAATCGCACTTTCCGTTTCCGCAATATTTGCGGTGCAACTGTTTGGTGATTCACCCTGTATAAGATGACCCTAAGTGTCAGTTTTGGACCCATCATATCCAAAACGTGCTCGATTCGAGACAAGTTCGAAGTTCGTTCTGGCCAGTAACGTTGCTGCACGTTTTTCGGAACACATTGAGTTTATACACAGTAAATGGGTGAGTATTATTCTACTAAACATCACTTTCCGATTGCAAGAATAGTAAAAGGACGGGCGTTACAACATTCTGTGCTTACTGAGCCCTGGCCATCTTTCCGATCACAAAGAGCAATGTGAGCTGCGGCATACCGAATCCCGTACTGTGTGGTCTGGGGTGCTGGCAGTGTGTCTCGGATGAATGCACTCTGCGAGGCAATGCTCACACGTGCACGTCGTACCCGACACCGATCATCAAACGCAAGCAGGCAGAGTCTGCTTTCATCGCTGAAGAGAAGTGCCCGCCATTTCAAATGACGCGCACCAGTTGAGCCGTGAACTTCGGTGGTGTGGCGAGAGTTGAAGACGGGCTACAGGTGTGCCTAGGGCCCACTGATAGTAAGCGATTAAGAACAATTTGTAACCTCCTACCTCTGGGTATAACTACCAAACACGATAAAACCGCGTCCAAAGCGAATGTAAGGGCACAACTCACGGAGGGATTTTTTGGTTTGACTGTGTATGTAGAAAAGAATAAGACACACTAGATTTGTATCGGTCTTCGGACAGACTATTTGCTGAACAGGGACAAAATACTCTGTAAATAATTAATAAGTTTACTGAATGTTATTGAATGGTCGCCAGCCTCATTATGCAATAAAATGTTCGAATTATTATTCATGATTTGATTCGAATCTTTTGTAAGTATTACTGTAAAACAAGGAGTATAAAGTGTTAAGTTTATGGCCCAATAAAAAACAATATAATCTCCATGGAAAGCAATACGTAAGACAAGGCAAACCCAATCACTGATTTAAATATAATATAACCTTGAATACGAATTAAATATTTGTTGTTCATAAAACAATGGATTCCCCCCCTCCCCTTAGGTAGGTAGTTCAGTCACTTCTGGATTGCACACAAATTACACAAATTTACCAAACAAAAACCCACATTTAACTATATTTTGATTAAGCATTGTATAAATAATTTTACTGATGGATTTTCTAAAGATATGATGTTAGCCCTTAAACTGGTATAGTACACTTTTCCACTGTTTTCATTCATTTTGAGCAACATTAACTATTTTTCAGTTCCTTTATGCTATGTTTATTACTTTTAACAAATACTATTGAAAGTAATTTGCCTTTTTTTTTTAATTAGACAGAAAATATATACTGAAGTCCTGATTTGTTGCAGTGAATCACTTTCTGATTACCAACTGATCAATACTATCACTTTAAATTATTTACTGCTTTTTCAGTTATTTTGTTTTAATAGTTTATCATGAAATTTGATATATTAAGTGTAATCTTTAATAATTAGTAAACCAACTGCACCAGTTTCTTACTACTTTTCAATTATCTTCCACAAAAACGGAACTAAGCACTTTAGATTTTTAATTAGCCCATTAAGAAAATTATTCAATTTTTTATGTGTTCTCATTTAGGACACTTGGACATTTACATAGTAGGATAGGACCCTGCCCAGGTAAGCGACAGAGATGAGCAAAGGTTATCACAAATTTTTAGTTCAATTCACTGATTATTGACAGACATCACTTCTTTTTTGTTTGATCCATTCGCGATACAATTCTAAAAGTAAATAACCTTGTCAGGTATCCCGTGTTGCGTACGAGTAGTTGCGTGATTGCACAAATAGAGCCAAATCGTCGTCAATAGTGGCTCATGTTGTGTGGCATTGTATTCTCTCCTTGGCGACCATTAAATTTACATTATCCCCATAATTCCATGCCACGAAATAATAGATACACAACCAGCATCCGAGGCTAACTTTTGCAAACTCTTGATACAATTCCAAGCCTCCGCTTTGCCGGCTCGCTTACTTCTCGCCACGCATGTGCTCACTCACTGATCGTTCGTACTCAACTCTCTCGTTAAGCAACACTGTCCGTATTCCTGCCTCTTTGCTCATGGCGCCTTCCACGTCAGCAACTGGGAAGTAGCAATGGTTTTACATTACACATAATTACATGCCCTTCCTTTGGACCAGACTACAATATTCTTACATTTATAACAAGAAATATAACCATCATAATACTGTACAGTCAAGATACACAAAAATCATTTTTAACAAAACAAATACTCCAAATAAGATAACACACATACGACATTTCAAAAAAATAATTAAAGATGATTACCTATAATGTTATACATCGATAACAGTAAAACAAACATTTGGTATAAAATAGTTCGAAGAAATTATTGATTGTGTTAATGTTACAAGTTCATGATAATACCTCGAAGCTGACTCTTCATCCTTGCAGAGCTAGCAGTGCTATCTGCCACTTCTGTCCTTTCAATAGGGCGATCTTGGTGTGGGCATCTAGAATTTTGAGTGAGAATTTAGCTTTGTGTGAGAATTTAGCTTTGTCGGACGACTAACGCAGCACTTCCAGATTGTGTGACAGCTCTCCGGAAAGACCATCCCTCCACCCGGAAAGTCCCAATTTCACACCTTTCAAACTCTCCTGTTGGTTGTAGAAAGCACTAGTAACCTCAGCAGCACGGCACCTGTTTACTTCACAACCTGATATTAAACTCTGCCTTATGACTGTAACCATACCCTATTAAAGGAACACGTAGTAGACGCTCCAACAACTATGTCAATACTAGCTGCTACCCGTGACGTCATTCGTTTGACGAAATTAAACACCGCACATTCCTTTATTTAACAATCAATTTATTGATGAAATAAAAACAAACATCGTTCATTTTTTAACAGAGAATTTATTAACAAACTTATAACACCCTTCAGTTTTGACACCTTAACAATAAAATCATTGACGTACTTAAAACAACCACCTTTCATTTTGGAATTTTTACAATGAACTTATTGACGTTCTAAAAACGAACATCCTTCATTTTGAAAATTTTTCATAACAATAAAATGATTGACATACTATGTCATTCAGTGATATAATATTGTATCTGTTTTGAGTGGTATATTTGGATATTGTTTGTGGAATGTGCTGCGAACAGCGTAATAAAGACTTAATAAAATGTCAAACATAATGCAGGACCTATTTACGGATGTAACGTTTATGACGTAATATCTCCTGAATTATGTGTCGTACAAAACATTATTTAACAGGTTCGTTGAGTGGAATATTAAGAAACTGTCTACGAAATGTGTTGCAAATGAAGTTCGTAGTAAAGGCGTAGTGAATTACAACCTCGTTCTTATTAGGGCGAATTTTCATGCATTGCATTGTCTTTGACGTCATAGCACCTGAACTATATGTCGTAATACGATATTATTTCATAAGTACATTCCGTGGTGTATATGAAAAATGTCTGCAAAATACGTACGAAAGACGTAATAAGACGAAACGTCATGTGTGATGAGGCGCTTTTTCACGAACGTAATTGTTTATGACACAATATTTCATGAACGGTGTGTCGTACTATGATAAAAATTCGAACGTAAGTTCAGTGGTGTATGTCTATACTGTCTGTAACATTTTTCACGAATACGAATACCAGTGTACGAGAAATAAATTGTAACGTCATGCCAAATGCCGTAATTTTACTGCATGAACACTGAAAAAGTAGTAAGCGACAAACATTATTCCTTTCATCTTTTGCTGAGGTTGTCAGCGACAAGAAGTTTCCTATAGGTTTGAAATTATGTATAAAGTTTGTTGCAAGTCGCTAAGTGCTCTCCTTTTCTCAAATAGTGGACTGTTAAAGTCACACTATTACGTGGCGGAAGAGGGGGAAGTTTTCATTGTTTATGACGTCATATCTCCTGAACTAATGGCGCTATCGCAAAATCGTTTCTTAGATGATGTCTTCTACGTATAAACGTCAAAGGTGAAGTAATTTTCGAGATTTCGTGTTCAGTGAGTGAATGACTGTCCTTCCGCTTTTATATCGCTAGGGATTCTATGGTTGGCGGATAACACTGAAACCCTTATGAGTACATATACTAACACCATAGTGGCATCAGCGATCGTCGGATCAAAATCGACGTCATCTGTCCGGGTGCACTTAATTTTCTGGCACTGCATATTAATCAAATTGAACAATGAATCACTGATATTATTAACAAGTCGAAATTTCTACGCATTGTGAAATTGTTCATTAGTAGGTGATAGCGTTTTCCCTGCTGCGACGCGAATTGAAGCGCCACTTCTGCACTTACCATCTTCTGAGTTTGCAGGTAAATAGAAGTAGCTTCATGTGTGTATATTGTAAGTTATGTTTTATGTACTATATATCTACTTTTTTGACTGTTTTGTTTATTTCACGTGCGCAGGAAACGACGTGGCACACTGACATAGCTGGACAGTAAGTGAAGTAAGTCCCATGTAAGAACTGCTCTCTTTGGTGTGTGCTGCTCCGCGTTTGAGCCGGTAGGATTCATTGCCCCGCCACCGACGACTGACCAGTGCCACAGTGTTGTGTAGGCATTCATGGAGCTAAGTTTTGGACAGATTAATCTAGTTATGTGCAATAATAAAGATATTTTTTTCTACGGATGGTGACGTAAACAAATTTCGAGAATTTAACGATGATTGAAAGTGTTCTGTAATTATGAAAAATGAAGTTAAGGAGAATCGTCATTTTCATTATTAGTTGCTCCGCGTACTTTTTGTCCATCTCTGACATATATTGAGCATGAAGGGTTGAATTTCGTTTTTAATATACATTTTTCTAAATAATCCAATTTGCAGTGCATGTGTTTAATATGATTATTTCTGTATGAAAGTACGGAGAAAATATGATGAGGATTGGTTTCATTGCAATAACATAAAAGTTGGTTTTTGATCGAATTAACGAGAACTACTGGATTAGGAAAAAAAAGAATGGAAAATAAAAATGACTTACTGTAAAAAAAAAAAAAAAAAAAAAAAAAAAAAAAAAAAAAAAAAAAGTAAAAGTAAAGAAATCACTATTGTTATTGTCTCATGTCCATCATTCTTGTGGCGAAATCAACCTTTCAGACTCTTTCGCGTTGATCATTTATTCCTAATCCAAATTATTAAAAGATAGCAGACAGGGAAAAATTTTGAATTTATGTAGTTAGTGGATTCGCACTGAACACCTGCGAATTCTGAAGTTAGCTTTGACTTTGCAGCGGATGCAGCTTTTGCAGTAAGTTTTTGAGCAATGTGACATTTGCTGTTTTCTTGAGCTTTTGTAGACCATAAATAAGCGTTAACTGACAAGTGAGCTACCACAGGAATAATAGCTGAATTGTGACAGAAACTGCATTCAGTAACATACACAGAAAATATAATTATTATTGTTCGGAGAGTTTCAGTCATTATTGAGTCAGACTATTTCCTACAAAGGTTTAAATTGCTTACACTCATTGAATAAAACCAAAGAATATATTCCTTGTTCAAACACAGATTAACGAAGTTTTAATTACAGTGAAGATTCATTAACAATCACCGATAACACAAACAACTTACGACACGCTTCCTTAAGAAGCCAGTCAGGTACAATTGAAGTAATGTTAATAACAGTCTTTACTTAATTGACATCTTTAAATTTAACAAAAAATTTTCATAGACGGGACCTGAGACGGAAATTCTGATTAATACACTTCACCGGTTGACAGCTACTATGTGGCTGTGTGTTATGTCAAAATGAAATAATATTGCAGACAAGGAAAACTAAGGAATGTAGTCACAACTTTATTGAAACAGTTATAGATGTATTGTCAAGAGAGTTAGTTGGATTCCAGCTCGCTTGAGAGAATACTAGACTTACTTGACTCCACAACACAGGAAGAATTAACAATAGGGTGAAGAGATTTAATTTGAAGAAATTTTAATAGTATGTTAATATGATATGAAATTTGGCAGTTTGAATAATACGAAGGGTTGGGAATAGCAAGGCGCCTCTGATTGTGTTGAAAAAAGTATCGGCCTAGCAACTAAACAACGTTTGTTCAATACATTTGAACTAAGTGAAAATTGTTGTTCAGAGTCATAGTTTTGTTAGAGTTATCCTTTTCTGTGCAGGAAACATTGTAGGATACGGTTTAACACTATACAATTCAGTCATTCATTATTTTTATTGTGTTCCAATAGTATCCATAAAAATGTTCGACTTTAGATACGTCAGAATTTGTCGATGCGATTTTACATGACACACATTGATCACCAACAGATTCATAACGTCGTGCCATTTTTTTACGAAGCGAAGGGAAAATCGACAAGATGTTCACACAAATTTTGCTTTATTCATAACGGGGTAGAAATAATGACTTCAACTTCTCCTTAAAAATCCATTCTCAATGTTTTGATGCGCCACATGCCGTTTCTTTAATGGGATGGTGTGAATTTTCTCTATGGAAATGGAGAAAGCATTTAATTTTGCGTATGGAAGGTGTCGGGGTGATGCGTAGTGTGATATTTACCACTTTAATACATGACTTTTTATCTGAAGCTATGAAAACTACCACGATTAAGGTATACTGCTTATATACTGAGAAAAATATTTTAAAAATATTCCTTAAATTTATTACGAACCAATAGCAAAAAATGTTCGTATCTGGTCAACTATATACTGCTTCCATGATGTATGTGATGCAGTAAATGTCACTATTATAACGCTAATGTTTAAAGATGGTAACTCATACTGCAACAGTAGTGTGTAATTGACTACTTTTACATGGCAAAGGAGGAATACTAAACTAAACAAACGCAATGCAGCTAAATGTCTGATTCAGTAGCACTGTACAATTTATAATTTCTACGACGAGCTACTTGCATGTATAACACTATGTACAGAAGCAGCTACAAATGAACTTGTGGAAAATGTTGATCAGTTTGAGAGATAATTGGGAAAATAAAACATGTATCTTAGGAGCTACACCGTGCATTAAAGGGTTGAGAAATAAGAGTTTTTGGAAACATCTTTTTCTCTCCCTCCAAAGGGGGCTCAACGCAAATAATAATGACGATAATAATAATAATAATATACATTATGTGTCAGACAACGTCTAGTGACAATCCTTCTGCGCTATTAACGTCATCCTTTTTGAAAGTGGACTGTTATTCAAGATTATAGCCTATTTACGTGATGCAATTAGATATATGAGTACTGAAAGTAACAAGAATGAATTCAAGATACTAACTGTTTATTAGTCCGAATGATTCGCCGCCAAGACGCCGCTCCGTATGGTGTCGCATTAGCGCACAGTGAGTGAGGTGCGGGGTTTTACTTCGTCCGCCGTGCCGTGGCGAGAACAGCGGAGTAAGTGTGTCAGCCGACACGGGCGGTGGCGGCTATAGCGGGGAACACGCTTATCGCCATAAGGCCCCCACAGCGGGGGAATAATTAAGCTTCATTAGAATGCGCGGCGCAGAAATTAGCGAATTATTCTCCATTAGTGTCAGCGGGCCTTCAGCGGCGCTAAAGCTCGGCCAGTTGTTAGCGCCCCATTTAATATACGGCCAGCCCTGGTGGCGGAGCGGAGTGTGCCCTGCATTCTTATCACCGCGTCTGCTGCTGCTGCTGCTGCTGTAGCAGAGCTGCTGGTATCAGGTGGGGCCTGCAGCCGGTTCTCGATCCTTCTTAACACACTCCTGCGTCCTGTACAGATATGCACACCGTGCTCGAGTTGTGACACTCTTGCAGTGATGGACTGGGTAAGTGGTACGAGATTAAGGGAAGGGGGGTTGCAGGCACTGCCACGTCTAAGATCCGGCTGTTCTACACCCACTAGGTGTGGATCAACGGGTTGTTCGATTAAAAGCAAGTGAGTGAAACGCACCCCCAGAAACGGCAGTATGGGTATGTGTGTGTGTTGCGGTGTTTCTGCCCTGATAGCTTCGACTTCTCAAATTTATTTTCACTGTGTATTTACTACAAAAATGGAAGTCACATACGATAAGTTTGTATGCGCATCTTCTCCCCGTTCATTATAACCTTTAATTTTTCCGAGATACGTCCACAAAGTCATATCCGTTTGGTTATATAAAACAAATGTGTACAATTACAGAAAAAGTATTTATTGTACAAAAATCTGCAACTGATAAACTACTTTTCTACAAAGATTCCGAAATTTTGTAGGCACTGGTCATACCGTGGCACGAGTTTTTCTATGCCTTCTTCATATTAGGTTGCCGCCTGTGTATTCAACCATATGGAAACATATATTTTCAGCTCGTCATCTCTGTTGAAGTGTTGACCACTAAGAACATACAGGGCGAGTCATAAATGAGGAAAAATATTTCGTGCAAATTGTCACACAATCAGCTACAAACATAAATTCGTTTTCTGCATTTTCCTATGTCAATAAATGACAATGAAACTGAATGGTAAAAATCTGACAATATGTATTTTTGGGTGTTACTGTGCGCCGACATTGGCCAAGGGGACAAATCCTCAACAGGGCAACAGGACACTATTTCCTTTCCCTACGCCAACTAACTAAGATACATAATACTGGCCAGCGAAAACGGTTCGAGCTGAATGTGAGTGCTGTCTTTTCTGGCATTGTCATGAAGACCGTCGCTTGACTCCGCATGCCTCACATGTTCGTGAGTGACTAGACTACCTGCAACAATCGCATGTTGTTCCCAGTTCCGACTTGTCCCCTTGGCCAATGACAGTGCACAATAATAACCAATAGTGCACTTCATATTTCCAGATTTTTACCATTCAATTGCATTGTCATTTATTGACATAAGAACTTGGAGAAAACGAAATTATGTTTGTAGCTCAGCGAGTGACAATTTGCACGAAATAATTTTCATCAGTAATGACTCACCCTGTATTTGAGGAACTACTATACCAAGGTCACTAAGTGTAAACTTACGGTTCTGCTTAATCGCCTCTTCAATTGTGTGAACCATTTCATCAGTAATCACAGACGGGCGGTCACTTCGTTCTTTATCGGGCAATTGATCACGTTCGTCACTGAACATTCTGACCAATCATCTAAGCATTTAATAAGACACAGCATTTTGTACGTAAACCTCGCAGATTTGCTGAAGAATTTCCTTTCGTTTAATTTTCTTTGCATTTAGAAAACGAATAGCAGATTTGATTTTACACGCGGCGGAGTTTTCAATTACAGCGGAATTTATAAAGAAGCACTACAAACCACATGTCGGCAGCAGCGATCTGAAATGCTGTACCTGTCTTCTCATAGAGTAACTGACTCGCATACTCGGAACTGCGACCGTAGCGCTGCAGGGGATACAAATAGAAACGGAACTAACTTCGTGGACGACCCTCATATTTCGGTTCCACTAATTCATTTTTTCGAATGTAGACGAGCAGCTTGGCACTAGGAGGCTTTTCTGAATAAAACTTTTTCTTCTTACTTTGTTTCTAGATATCCACATATCGTAGCTTGAACAGTAGCACACAAAGTTACAAATCTTACAATCATCGATCTTATTTCGATTAACATTTCACATTAAAATTACCAACCAACAATACTGAAATAAAATTGGTTTTTTGATTTTATCACCACTCGTCGCATAAAGTAAAGATGAAACTCAAAGAAAATGTCTAACAAAATACAGTAATAATTTCTTTTTATTGCTGTACTATGATGAGTGTATTATTTATTCTTCGTAATAATTTTCTCTGGTCACAAAGATACAGGCTGCGCACATAATCCAAATAGCAATGCAGGCGACGTACTATCTAGATTTACACACCATAGCAGGTCAAATGTTCACTTCCAGAGTGTGGTGGAACAGAGACGGGATAAATGCGATGTTTAATATTGTTATTCCCGCTCTTCTTTATTCTCTAATCATGAAATTATTCCGAGACTAGAAAAAAATTATTAGTTGCTAGTACGTTGTTGATTAGTTAATTACAGTTCCCTAGCAACACCATGTCATAAGCTAAGCTTGTAAATTCTTTGGACTTCGTCCGAAGTGCCCCACACCACAACATAAATTAAAATTTGTAGGAATAATTCCTTGAACTAGTTCATCAAAAATAAATAAGGTTCTTGTACGAGCGGGGTATGAAAAATAGTCTGTAGCCGTTACTAAAATTTTATCAAAGTTAAACACAGGTACTTCTATTCGCTGTCGTTAACTAGTACGAAAAATATTAACATTCCACAGCCCCTCTAAACACTGTTGGTCCACATTCTCTTTCGATACTCATATAATGTCACATTCGAAGCTAATCAGTAGTGATTCAATCAGAATTGAATTGTTTTCTGAAATAAGTCGAGATTCTTCAGAAGAATCAAATTTTTCTTGCTATAAAATATTCTTGATCATAAATAAATCTTCATAAATGCAAGATATCTTTCAACATTAATAAATATTTATTCTTCTTCATGTTAATACAGCGTCAGTTTAGCAAGAAACGTGAATATGGACAACTAGCTTAGACTGAATCTCAAACAAGACTAATTATAACTTTATATTATTTTCTTCTTTGAAACGATTGAAGCACGGTAATAAAGAAGGCGCGGCAACGTTCGTAGCCCCGTAGCTGTTGGTTAAATTTTCATAGTGGCCATCTGCTGTAATGCTGGCTGCGGCGGTGACGACGCTGCCCTTGTTGATTGTGAGGCCTCGATCGTACATGAAACATACAAAAAAAAAAAAAAAAAAAAAAAAAAAAAAAAAAAAAAAAATTAACTATCATATTATAAAAAATAACAGTATTTACATAACCATTAGAATGCATACATATTTTCTTTCATTTTTTATTTATAACTTCAAAATAGGGCTTACATAGGAATATGTAGTACTACTATCTTGTCCCACTACAAGAGGCAAGAGTGAAAGTGAAACTTAATCATTTTTTCTTTACACAATATTTTTAACTATGTCAAAGAAATGCAATATCTGTCTTTAAAGATCGGTGAATAGTCATGCAACATTATCGAAGTTACCTTACTGTCCTTACAAATAGTCACCTTCCGTAACTATGCACCGCTTGGCCCTGCGTTACAAGCTCTCGAAATTTTGCACGAAGTCTTCCTTTGGGACGGTGTTCAAAAGCCTTGTCACGTTTCGTTAAATGTCAGGAATATCGTCAAATTCTTTCAAAGCTAACTTGAGTGAATGTAATAGGAAGAATTCTGGAGGATTGAGATACGCCGAGTGTGACGATATTGGCTACGTATAGGTGACTATTGTGATGAATAAAACACCAGGAAGGTTATTGTGCGTAGCAGGATCGTACCCCGACTTAATGTATCAAAATTTCAATATTATTTGTGGCTATCAATTTCTCTCTGGAAAAATATCCTTGAGCAGAATGCCTTGACTATCGAAAAAGGTGATGAGGATTGTATTGCTGATTTTCAGTCTGACCTTTTTCTGACGGTCTGATTCCGGACAACGTTATTCGATGCTTTGCCGTTTCAGACTCGCATCGGAATCATCAGTTTTCATCCTCAGTGACAATATGGTCCAAGAAATTGGGTGTCGCATCTGCAGTTTCGACAAAATACGCTGTAGCACTGAAACGTGCCTGATCCTGATCATTAGTCAACTGATGTGGCACAAGACGGCAACTAGTCTTCCCTCTCCCCTACTTCTGGGTAACGATTTGTTGCATGGATTCACGGTTAATCTGCATTTCATCTATCAGGCGTGCAGTTAATCGATGATCGATCGCGATTGACGACCTCATTTTCTTTCTCCTTCTGCCATTTAAAATTGCTACACCAAGAAGAAATGCAGATGACAAACGGGTAATCATTGGACAAATATATTATACTAGAACTGATATGTGATTACATGTTCAAGCAATTTGAGTGCACAAATCCTGAGAAATCAGTACTCTGAACAACCAACGCTGACTGTAAGAACGGCCTTCATACGCCTGGCCATTGAGTCAAACAGAGCTTGGATGGTGCGTACAGGTACGGATCCCCATTCAGCTTCAACACGATACCACAGTTCATCAAACGTAGTGACTGGCGTATTGTGACGAGCCAGTTGCTCGGCCACCATTGACCAGACGTTTTCAATTGGTGAGAGATCTGGAGATTGTGCTGGCCAGGGCAGCAATCGAACATTTTCCGTATTCAGAAAGGCTCGCACATGACCTTCAACATGCGGACGTGCATTATCCTGCTGAAATGTAGGGTGTCGCAGGGATCCAATGATGGGTAGAGCCACGGGTCGTAAGACATCTGAAATGTAACGGCCACTGTTCAAAGTGCCATCGATGCGAACAAGAGATGACCAAGACGTGTAACCAATGGCACCCCATACCATCACGCCGGGTGATACGCCAGTATGGCGATGACGAATACACACTTCCTATGAGTGTTCACCCTGATGTTGGCAAACACGGATTCGCCCATCATGATGCTGTAAACAGAATCTGTATTCATCAGAAAAAGACATTTTGTAATTCGTGCACCCAGATTCGTCGTCGCGTACACCCTCGCAGGCGCTCCTGTTTGTGATGCAGTGTCAAGGGTAACAGCAGCCATGGTCTCCGAGCTGATAGTCCATGCTGCTGCTGCATGTTCGTGCAGATTATTACTGTCTCGCAAACGTCCGCATTTGTCAACTCAGGGATCGAGACGTGGATGCACGATCCGTTACAGCCATACGGATGAGAAGCCTGTCATCTCGACTGCAAGTGATACGAGGCCGTTGGGATCCTGCACGGCGTTCCGTATTGCTCTGCTAAACCCACCGATTGCATAATCCGCTAACAGTTATTGGATCGCGAACAACGCGAGCGATAAGATTCACTGCAATCGCGATAGGCTACAATCCGACTATCATCAAAGTCAGAAACGTGATGGTATGCATTTCTTCTCATTACACGAGACATCGCAACAACGTTTCACCAGGTAACGCCGGTCAACTGCTATTTGTGTATGAGACATTGGTTGGAAACTGTCGCCAACCTTGTGTGAATGCTCTGAAAAGTTGATCATTTGCATATAACAGCGTCTTTTTCCTGTCGGTTAAATTTCGCGTCTGTAGCACGTCATATTCGTGATGTAGCAATTTTAATGACCAGGAGTGTATTTTCGTCATTGACGGAAGTCGCCAGTCGTTCGTTACGGGAATTGTCGGAAACACGTTCCCGGCCTGCTCAAAAACGGTCGAATCACTCTACACACATATGATGGACAGTGCTTGAATCCCCATAAAAACGTACAACATCGCATGCTATTCTTTGGGTGTCTTGCCCAGATTAAAACAAAACTGTAAACTGATTACTTGTTGGTTCATTCGCCCGTTCTCAGATATGAACCAACGCACTGAACAAGCACGTCGTCCAACAGTTGTATCAGTGAACACACATGACTCTCAAATGAACTACGGTGGGGGCAGATTGTCAGCACCGTCGACTACGCAGGTGCAGAATTGTCATTCGCCTGCGTTGCCCGAGGGACAGTAGGCATCAGTCACCAAACTTTGCTATCTGAGGTTGTAGAAATGAACATTGTAGTCTTGACAAGTAGCCCCAGTAGCTGTTCCGGCCGCTATCCGTCGGCTGTAATACTCTTGCGACTTCTAACGCCTCTTGCCGCGTCGCATTTTTACCTGTGGTTGTCCCGAATGCACACAAGAGCAGAAACAAACACTTTCTTCTTAAAACTTTTATGACAGACTCATGTTTAAAAAAAAATCATAATTTATCTACATACCTGACTTCCCTCACGCAGGAGATTGCTGCAGTGTCTCTCAACACTATATCGTGTAGTGTTTGTATTCTTGACTGACCCTCGAGCCCATGTCAGGAACTGATTCAAGCTACTACCACAAAAATAAAAATAAAAATGGAATAAAGTAAAATCACAAGTTGTTGTTATTTTGGTCTTCAGTCCGCAGACTGATTTGATGCAACTCTCCACGTAACCCTCCCCTGCGCAAGCCTCTTCATCTGAGAATAAGAACGGCAACCTATACCTTTTGGTATCTGCTTACTGTACTCGTACCTCGGTCTTCCTCTACGACTTTTACCCCACACACTTCCTTCAAATGCTAAGTTGACAATTCCTTGATGTCTCAGAATGTGTCCAACCAGTCTATCCCTTCTCTGAGGATATGGCAGTAACTCCTATTGTCCCCAATTCGGTTAAGCACCTCCTCATTAGTTATGTGGTCTACCCATCTAATTTTTATCATTGATCCGTAGCACTACATTTAAAAAGCTTCTATCAACTTTTTGTCTGAACTTTTTATCGTCCACGTTTCCCTTCCGTACAATGTTACACTCCTAACAAATGCTTTCAGAAAGGACTTCATAATATTTAATTTGATATTGGTTGTAACAAGTTTCGCTTCTTTAGAGACGCTCTCCTTCCCATACCCATTTTGCTTTTTGTATCTTCTCTACTTCGGGCATCAGAAGTTGTTTTGCTACCCGAATAACGAAACTCATCTACTACTTTTATTGTCTCATTACCTAATCTGATTCCTTCAGCATCGCCTGATTTTCTGACATTACATTATATTACACTCGTTTTACTCTTGTTAATGTTCATCTTATATCTTTCTTACAAGACACTGTCCATTCCATTCAATTGCTCTTCCAGATCCTTTGCAGTGTCTGACAGAATAACTATGTCATCATCAAACCGCAAAGTTTTTATTTCTTCTCGCTGAACTTTAATTCCCTCTCCAAATTTCTCCTTGCATTCCTTCACAGTTTGTTCAATGTACAGATAGAACAACTTTAGGGAAAGGCTACAATCCAGTCTTACTCCCTTCCCAACCACTGCGACTCTTTCATGCCCTTCGACTATAATAATTGCTATTTCATTTTTCTACAATTTGTATATAGCTCTTCGGTCCCCTATTTTACTCCTGCTACCTTCAGAATCTGAAAAACTGTAGTCTTGTCAACATCGTCAATAGTTTTATTTAGATCTACAAATGCTAAAAACGTAGGTTTCCCTTTCTTTAACCTATCTTCTAAAATAAGTTGTAATGAGAGTATTGCCTCGCGTTTTTCTACATTTCTCATAATTCCAAACTGATGTTCCCTGAGGATGGATTCCACAGGTTTTTCCATTCGTCTATAAATAATTCGTGTTAGTATTTGAAACCATGTCTTTTTAAACTGATAGTTCTGTAATTTTCATGTTTGTCGGCACTTGCTTTCTTAGGCATTGGAATCACTATACTCCTCTTGAAGTTTGAGGGTATTACTCGTGTGCATACCAGGTGGTACAATTTCTTCATGACTAGCTCTCCGAGCGGAAAGTCGCACAAAAGCACGCCGAAACATGTCAGTTCATTTAATGAAGTGAGAAATACCTTGCGGGTCGTGAAAAATTACACGATCAGTGGGATAAACCACAATCATGATAACAGCCGAGCAGTTTCATATTCAAGTATACAACTGTCAGATATGCCTAAGCTGCATGACACCGTCAAAGTACCTTTTGTTTTATTAAAAAACTTGTCAGTTTGAAAATACGACATGTGATTAAAACTACCCGGACACTCCAAAAAATACACCTTTTTCATATTAGGTGCATTTTGCTGCCACTTACTAATAGGCATTCTATATTAGCGAACTGAGTGGTCTTTTGACATCGTGAGTAAGCAGAATGAGTTGCTCCGCGGAACTCACCGACTTGGAACTTGGTCAGATTATTGGGTGTCACATGCATCTAATAACTGCTGTCTGATTTTTGCATATGTTGAATATAACATTTCGCTTCCCTATATTTTACCTCCGCTACCTTCAAAATTTAAAAGTCGACATTGTCAAAAGCTTTCTCCAAATCTACGAACACCAAAAAAGTAGGTTTGCGTTTCCTTCGCCTATCTTTTAACATGAAATGTGTGCATTGTTCCTCCTAAATCCGAAGTGTGTACCAATAACGGTTTCAAATTCGTCCACCAAAAGATGACGTCGTGACATAGCCTGCAAAATGCCACCTCTGTGTGTTGTTTGGTCGTGAATGTTTACACTCATAGAGACTGCACGTGACGTAAATGTGCGAAGCAGACAGGCGACATTACAAGTGCTTCTGTAACGAGAATTTGAAAAGGTTTAATCTGTATCCAACTGGTGGAATTATCCTTTTGGAGAATTTCCACGTAAGTTGGAAATGCTTCTTCAAATGTGCAACGATGCTGATTGCACGTGTAGGGTGAACATTCTCGCACCAGCAGACGAGCATCTGGACGCCCACATATCACAGATATCCGCCAAGATCGTCGTATTGAAAGGAAACAACAGGCAAATCGTACAGCTATCACTGTCGCATGAGTCCAGAAGCATCAACATGGTTGCGAGCCGGTTTCTAGCTGTGAGTAGTGCCGTCTTCATCTCACGTCACATCATGGACGTGCACGGCTAGACTAGTGCCGTCAGAGCGTCGCTTGGAAAGTTGAGTGGCGGGCCTTAGTCTTCAGCAGCGAAATCAGATTGTGCCTGCACACAAGTGATCGTCGATTGTGCGTATGAGACAGGCCTGCAAGCATTGTCTCTTACTGTGATTACCCATGGCACACTGGCTACATCCCATGCCTCGAAGTATGAGATGCAGTAAGATACAAATAGCGATCTTTCGTCTTTGTTCTTTGCGGTGCGAACGCTGGCCAAAACTCGGTACGTGCAGAATTTTGTAAGACCCGATCTTTTGTCATTGTTGCAACAGCGCGGTGAAATGTTGTTCAACACGATAATGGTCGCCCGTACACACACTGCGAGTGAAACTTGTCTACAAGACGTGAAACAACTGTCCTGGCCAGCATAATATCTACACTCATGTCCAATCGAGCACGATGATAGGACAACTGACGCATGGCCGCGCGAAAGTAGCTGAGCGGTCTGGAGTGCCACGTTACTGATCGCGCGGCCTCCCGCGCCGGTGGTTCGAATACTCCGTCATCCATGGATGTGTATGTTGTCCTTAGGTTAGTTTAATTAAGTTTAAGTAGTTTCTAAGTCTAGGGACTTATGTTCAAATCTACATATACATGGGATACTCTGCAATTCAGGTTTAAGTGCCTGGCAGAGGGTTCATCGAAACACCATTATACTATTTATCTTCCATTCCATTCTCGAATAGCGCGCGGGAAGAAAGAACACCTGAATCTCTCCGTTCGGGCTCTGATTTCTCGTATTTGTTTCTGAGATCATTTCTACCTATGTAAGTAGGAGTCAACAATATATATTCGCATTCGGGGGACAATGTTGGCAAGTAGCCCACACCGCAGCGATAAGCGCCGTTGTTGTAATGATTCCCATCCCAGATCCTGTATCATTTCCGTAACGCTGTCTCCCCTGTATCATGACAAATGTTCAAATGTTTGTAAATCTATCGGACCAAACAGCGTGGTCATCAGTCCGTAGCTTACAAACTACTTAAACTAAGGTAAACTTACCTATGGACAAAACACACACACACACACACACACACACACATGCCCCAGGGAGGACTCGAACCTCCGACGGCGAGTTACCGCTCGCTCCGCAGCAAGACGCCTTAGACCGCTCGGCTACTCCACCGCGGCTAAGGACTTATACCAAAGTAGTTTGGTCCCATAGAATTGCAATCATTTGGAACATTTTTGAACTGACGCCTGCTGATGAAACAGAAGTACGTGAATTGGCCGAACAGGGATGCAATAATTTGTCACAAATCAGTACTCGCCATTTCCACGATCGAGTGAATGTCAGTATGTGCACTGCTGATCGTAGTGGCTATACCGGGTGTTTCAGCATCCATTGACACTTGGTATTTGAAAACACTAGGCAGTTGTACCAATGTTATTTACGGCAGGGTATATATCATGCTTACCATCGGAAATGCTATACCAAGAAGGACTACAGACATCACAGAAAAAATTATTTGGGAAAGAACTCTTTGCACAAAGTTCATATCAGTGAAAATATGATTCTAGTGACCCTTACCTTTGTGTAAATCAAAGTAACTCTGTACCCTTCGTGCAACAAGCAGAAGTAGGTATTACAAGTAGCAAAGGCATGGTATGCTGCGTTAAAACTCGGAAGCGTCTGAAAGATTCCCAGAGAGAACAATTTTTCCAAACAGTAGATCTTACAGTTTGATATCTTTCCCCGAGAAGGTACTAAATTCAGTAGTTACTGAGCATCATGAAATTAAGCAAAGTGCTACACAATTACTTATTTAATAGCTGCAAATAACTACTGCGCTGGGTTTTCATTTTGTCATTTGTTCATTTTACATGTTACAGTTTCTTTTGTATTAATTACAGGTATTAAAAAGAATTTTACTTTGTATTACTTTTAAATTTTGTTTATTCGTTTTTACATATAAATGTCTTTTACATTACTTTATACAGATGTACCTTACATATAACAGGATATGAAATATTTTCATTGAATATGTATGCTTATATACTACGTTTACTGTTTTGTGCCCTGGGGCATACTCTAATAAATATTCCTTTGATCCAACGCGCAAAAAGCTACGTAAAGTTGGCCATGTTAAAACACAATGCTTTTAAATTAATTACACAATATCGGAACGATTGAACTTGTACCTTGTTAATAACAACACCGGAAGTCAAACGAAGAGGAAACTGTAGTCGTTTGAAGTAGGACGGCGAATCTTAAGAATGTAATGCAATACAACCACAATATCTTCCACCTTCTTATAGCTCTCTATATGAAATGTCAATGTTGCACAATGACAGACTTAGGATTACAACCACAAACAAATACCATTCGTCTGCTACGTATAGTTTCTACAGTAGACCGAAATGCAGGTACTTACATTTCCAATCTTATGTAAGTCGACAACTTGAGACCGCCATGTCTTCATGTCTCTTTCAGCTATCGACGTCGATCCGTCCCACGAAGGAGACTTGGAACAACGACTACACACAGGCACTATTTGTCATCGTGAGTAGTTTTTGCTGCAGAGCGAAATATTCATACTCTCATGTAAACTTTTATATATGTCGACAATTTTGAACTCGCATACCTTCCACTCCCTTATCATTATTAACCCGCAACCACCATAATTCACAGTGGAGACATAATAATAATAATAATAATAATAATAATATGGTTTTCTGTTCCACAGGACCTAATTGAGGAGTAAGATTCCATGGTCGTCGAACAAGTCAATACATGAACTTTAATACAAGAATGGTAACATAAAAATTTTAAGTAGTCCTATGCACACGATAATCTTGATACTAAATGAAAAGAATCAATTAAAAAAAAATAAAAATAAAAAAAAGGAATTAGCTTAACTGTTAACTTTTCTAGGAGTTCCTCGACAGAATGAAAGGAGTGAGTCATGAAGTTACTCTTCAATTTAGATTTGAAATCGAGTAGGTTAGTACTAAGATGCTTGAGTTCTTGTAGCAGCTTATGGACAACGAATACTGCAGAAAACTGGACACCTCTCTGCACAATTGTCAAGGTGGTGTGATGCAATTGTAGATTCTACTTGTATTCACCGAGTGAAAGCTACTAATTCGTGGGAATGACATCAAAGGAAATACGTATTGTGACACCAGTGTGAGAATTCTTAGACTATTGAGAACTGATCGATATGACGTTCTTGATCTTACTTCACATAATACTCGCACCGCACGTTTCTGAGCCAAAAATATTCTCTTCTTATTAGTCGAGTTACCCCAAGAAAATAGCTCCGTACGTAAGTGAATGAAAGTAAGCTTTGTGCACCACTTTTCGTGCTGAAAAATCATTCACTTCATATATTGTTCTATAGGTAAATAAAGCAGAATTTAGTTCTGGAACAAGATCCTGAACATGTCACTACAAGACAGCTTAATGTCTAGAAATTTTAACTGTTCAGTCTCATCATATGCCTATTATGTGTAATTGAAATTCCAGCTTTCGTTAAATTGCGTGTTAGAAATTGTAAAAACTGAGCTTTACTGTGATGTAACATCAATTTGTTTTCTACAAGCCTTGAACCTATCTCTTGACCTGCATTATTTGACACTGTCTCAGTATTACAAACAACATCTTTCAGTACCAAGCTGGTATCATCAGCAAACAAAACTGTTTTACAATCAACTGTTATACTCGAAGGCATATCATTTATGTAAATGAGAAACAGTAGTGGTCCCGAAACAGACCTCTGGAGCACCCTGCACTTAACTTTGCCCCATTACGATTGTACGTCATAGCCATTTTCAACACTGCGGGGAATTACCTTCTGCTGTCTGTTATTAAAGTAAGAGGTCAATCAGTTGTGACCTACTCATATTCCATAATGTTGCACTTCTGCAACAATATTTGGTGATCAACACAATCAAATGCCTTTGTTAAATCAAAGAAGACACCTAATGTCCGTAGACTTTTATTTAACACATCAAGTGAGTCACAGAAAAACGAAAATACAGCATTTTCAGTCGTTAAACCACTTATAAACCAAACTGTACCTTCGAAAACTGAAATGATCAATTAATCTTGATTATACAGTCTTTTAATAACTTTATAAAAAACCGACAGCATAGAAATAAGTCTACAGTCTGCTATTCTTTTTGAATACCACATACTTTTTGCCTTATTAATGACATTCTTCAGAACTTTAGAGTAATGTTTGTAATGAACTACTGCATCTTCAGTCTGACTGGTTCTAACATTTTGATACAATTCCCGCTTTCTTCAACATTAATACTCGTATCCTCTTAGTCAGCCAACCTGCCTGCCTGTTCCTGGAAGTATCCTGTTTTGAGCGTTCTAGAGGAAAGCAACTTTGAAACAGCGTAAGAAATGTGTTCAGGAAAGCATTACATATATCATCTGTTCAAAAATGTTTGTTAAACGTACGAACTACTTATAAACTACCTTATACTTAAGACAACAGAAACATCCATGCCCGAGGTAGGATTCGGCCCCCGACGGGAGTATAGCGCCTCAATGCGCTCCGCCACTTAGCCGAGGCTTTTTATCATCTGCATTAACAGTATTATAAACATCCTACCATTCTTTTTCCTCAATTAAGCTTAAATAGGTCTCGATTGCAACTGGATGAACTTTTCTCTGTAGTTGATAATAATATTTAACATTTGTTTGCGAACAAATACTATTTAGAATTAAAATTTGTGGATAGTGGTCTGATAAACTATTTAGTATTCCGCCAACAGAGGGCCCCTCTAATAATGGAGAATGATCAAAAATACTATCAATGGCAGAACTGCTACCGCCTTGCAATTTCATTGGAAAGAATACTGTTTGGATCAGATTACAGGAATTAAGTACTTCTAAGAGCTGACTTCTTCTTGAGCTATCACTTACGCAATTAATGTTGAAATCTTGACACACAACTAAATTTGAATTCTTCCTATAAAGAGAACCTAGAACCAATTCTTGATTGGGCAGAAACATTTTAAAACCTTAGTCAGGGAAACTATAAATAACAACAATTACTAGTTATATTAATATTAACAACTCCTGCAAACACTCAAATATCTTTCCTATGCAACGTTTAGAAAAATCGCTTGACTCAATAAAAACCGTTTTTAACATACGTGGTGTAACAGGGGCACAATTCCGCCGATTCCAGGATTTAATTCTGCATTTATGCCCGCAGAATTTCGCCTGATGAACTCGTAGAATGTGGTCCAGATGGTGTCAGCTGTAAGCTAGCAAATTGTTTAAAGTTGATTGGCAGAGCCGACCTGTTACAATATCTCGCTATTTGTAGTTGCGAGATATAATACTGTTTCTAGTTAACGGCAACGTGGTCTATGGAGTATGATTCTCGCTTGCGATTTGAAATGCAGGAACATTGGAAGAACTGTTAATTCATAAATGAAACAGACGGTGAACTTTTGAAAATAGCACTGGATTTAATAAAACTTCAAAACACTTAAGTAAACACAAGTGAGGGATGCGCCTCTCTGCGCCATGTTATCGCATGCCCTTTTTACACTGACATATCTCTCCAAGCATGTGCTTTGGACTGTTTATACACAAAGCAGACTGACACTGTCAATACGTCCTCTCTTCACGAAGCCAAAATCTGAAGAACCAAAGCCGTTCTACGTCACTTAGTTTTATACAACGGCCAAAATCTCAAATAATTTCTCTGGAAAAACTACGACTAATACATATACAATTCTCTAATTTTCCATGTAATTTTTCACATACACAATTTCGAGGTAACAGAACACTATGACGTTAAGGTTTTTAATCCAATACAAACACTGTAGTGATTTTGATAATATGAAACGAGTGATTTAACAATTCTTAATAGTATCAATCTTTATAAAAGTAGTTCACATAAAATTTTATTTAAAATTTCAATTTTCCAATTATGTGACTGTTTCGACCTAAATCAACATTGAAACCTGCAGCAATCCTTAGTTATTCTCCTAGTGAGATAATAGGCTTAATAATCTTTTACGTAAATAAAGAGATCACAAATAGGCCGTCACATGTGACTTATAGTGTCAATTTCACGTTAATAAACAGTCAACTAAAGAGTGCTACATCTCCAACATGACATAATTACATAAGTAAACTGTTTATTTATATTTTAAGTGAAAATATACTATGTGTGTGGTATGTGTCAGACCCCAAGATATAATAGTTTAAGTTCTTAAAACATTGTTTGAAAGCTTTGCTTAAGATGAAATGAAATATTCTGGATATTAAGTGACTGGTACCGAACGAGTCTATAAAACAGAGTGGTATCGGATATCGCGTACTAGAATTGAGTGTCAAATAGCTGGTTACGTTATGGTGGCCACAGCCGTCACATACAAACACCGTTCTTCAGATTGATTCAGTTTTCTGTAACTTCGTGTTCACAACTACAAAAAAATTTATAACCACTGAAATGAACAGCATTAGTTGTAAAATGTTGCTTTTTATTTACGAAAAATCGTTTTCAATGAAACTCACGTACTCAGCGCTGAAGCACAGCTGGGATATTTGTGATTAACTTGTGAAGATAGTTACTATAAACTGAAATCGATTTGCCAAAAATAAAGAGAAAGTTTTTACGTCTAATGCTGCTCATTTAACTGGTTATAAAAGAACACTATTCTTTTGTGCTGTGTAGTTTTTTTTTTTTTTTTACACTGAAATACAGGCACAAACACCCCAATTTATACATACATAAGACAAAATTACTATAACTTCCGCTTAGCTACAATTAGTAGTTAGTTGTCTTGGTTGATTTTAAAACACTTGGCCTTAACGGCAATGCTACTATAGGTTTTCATTTATCGACGTGCAACTAAAAAGCCTTGCATGTTTCCATTTCCGTTGATGAAACTGTGTGACTGTCGTGTACTACAATGCTACGTAGTGGCTAAGCAACCAACACATCACTATTTATGTGTGTAGGCTGGGTGACATTCGTAAAACCAAAAGCTACCGAATATCCGAGATACTACCTGATAGTTTCCGAATGTCATCCAGCATGATAAACACAAATGCAGACTTACAAAGTCTTTTAGGTGCACATGTAGTATGTATCTAAATTACGGTTAAGGCCAAGTGTTTGATAATGGACTATGCCGGATTACTAATCGCAGAATTGACCACTAATTTTTGGAACTGTAACACCTAAAATAATTATTATAAATATAAAATTACGTCATCAATTTGCGGTTCGCAATTAATGCATCAGTATGTATAACTGTCGCGAAACAAGGATTGTGCTTTGGATATTGTTAAAGAAACTATGTCGTTGCGTGGCTTATTGTTAAGGTAGTGCACAACCTAGTACCTAGGTTTAAGCAACAAAAATTTGAGAAATACTGCGACGAAAAAGTTTTGTTATTTCTGCAAACATTCGAGGTAGAGACTCCTCTCCTCGCTGCATTTCTCAGTTTAATACAAAGCCGGTAAAGTTGCTGCCGCTTCTTGGCTCTAAAAGTGGCATAGTGCAAAACGGAAAATACTAAAGTATCCAACACTTACTATAGAACACTTCAAACATCTGCTACATAAGAATTTTGGAGCAGCTGTTTTCAAATTAAAGGCTGCCATTTGCAGGGACGAAAACTGTCTACGAAAACTAAGCTGATAGTTGGCGTGATAGTTGGGTGCGAACTTCAGTGAGAGCTACCACGCCTGGAGTCAACTTAGTTTGTGAGAAGAGTACTGGCCTATAACTTGAAACTTTTGAGAGACAACAAAAGAGAAAACAGAAAAATTAAGGTGAAATATAAAAAAAAATGTTTTTACAACACCGTTTGTTCTGAATAATCAATGTTCAATCTTATATGAAAGTAGTCTACAAATACCTTCTTTCACGTCTTTCTCAAATAAGATAAACAATAATATCAAGTCAGAAATGTGTGGTTTTTTTCTCACAAGTAGAAACGAGAATGCGTAAATTGTCACGTAATTTCCTCATCTGTATGCAAGGTGTCCATAATTGAAGGCAGCGCGGTAGTAGTCGAGCGGTCTGGAGCGCCACGTTATGGATCGCGCGGACTCTCGCGTCGGGACTTCGAATTCCCTCATCGGGCATGGATGTGCGTGTTGTCCTTAGGTTAGTTTAACTTTAAGTAATCTTTAAGTCTACGGACTTATGACCTAAGTAGTTGGGTCCCTTAGAAATACAAACATTTGAACATTTTTGAACATAATAAAAACCCAATTTCAAAATGCTGCTCAGAAAGAACTCTAACACATCTAAAAGTTCAATGATTTCACCCACGGTTAGTGACATGTTTTTTATGAGATTGTGCTTGTTGAGTCTTAATGTTTCTGAAATTGGTGCGTTAGTGTACAGATTCACAGTATCTAAAGAAGCTAGGAAGGCGTCTTCTGGAATTACTACATCCTTCACCTCGTTGTCAAAGCTCACACTATTTTTAATACTGTAGGTTTCCTGAAATTTTTACGCAGATTTCAATTTTTGTCATAAAGCTTTATTCCGTAGTACATTAACTGCCTCCCTGGCATTGAAAATTACGCGCATATTTTTATTATTTTTATTCAACTTTATCTGAGTCCTCTCTTCTGGTGTTTTGGGATTCATACTGATTAATCTAGCTTTTTCACTCGACGTGGACAAAAACTGGACTGCTTCTAATTTGGCTTTTAATTATACTTGAAATTTCCTCGTAGAGTCTCTTTTGATTTCATTAATTCCATTCTCCTGAAAAAACTGCATTGTTTTAGTGATATATTCTTCCTCGTGCATCACGTCATCTGATTTGATCGCATTTGCACCATATGATTCTTAATTTATTGTGATTTCTTTAAGTAACTTAGTCTCAGTATGAGAGTGCCTTTCCGCGTTCATCCAGGAGACATGTATCGCGATTAAAACCAAAGAGGCAATTGAACGCGAAAAGGCACTTGTTAATCATACTGAGATAAAGTTAGTTAAAGAGATCAACTTAAAATTAGAATCATATGGTGCAATTGTGATTAAATCAGATAAGTGCTGCACATCTGTCGTAATGTACCAAGAACAATTGTATAACTAAAACAATGCAGTTTTTTCAGGAGAATGGAATTAAAGAATTCAAAAAGGACCCTACGAAGAAATTTCTAGTAGAATTAAAAGCCAAGTTAGAAGCAGTCCAGTTTTTGTTCACGCCGAGTGAAAAAGGTAGATTAATCAGTATGAATCCCAAAACACCAGAAAAGAGGGCTCAGATAAAGTTGCATAAAAATAATAAACCTATGCGCGTAATTTTCAATGCCAGGGAGGCAGTTAATGAGCTACTGAATATAGCTTTATGCCAAACATAGAAATGTGCTTACAAATTTCAGAAAACCTACAATGTTAAAAATAGTGTGAACTTTGCAAACGACGTGAAGGATGTAGCAATTCCATAAGACGCCGTCCTAGCTTCTTTAGCTAATGTGAACCTGTACACTAACATACCAATTTCAGAAACATTAAGAATCATCAAGCACAAGCGTATAAAAACATGTCAATGACCGTGGATTGAATCATAAAACTTTTAGATCTCTTAGAGTTCACATTAGCCTTCAACTGTTTTATCTTCAATGACAAAGATTTTACACAAGATGATGCTTTAACGATGTGAAATTACCTATCGCGTGTTTTAGCTGAAATTTTTGTGAACGATTGTGAACACAAATTTTTCACCTCTTATTCCGCAATCAAATACAAACTAATTTATTACAGAGTGAAGATCTCTCGGGCGTGCAGCCGGATGGATTGATCGTTGTAGAACGAATTTTCGATAGCGTAACGTGCCATCATCATCAGGTTACTCCCGCTGACTGAGGCGCTGGACCGGCGGCTGTGCTATATATAACTGCGGTCACCCCCCTCCACTGACCTCGAGTGCGGACACCGGGATGCTGCGGTGGTGGGGGTAGCTCCTGCTCTGGACTCGAGTGGCGGACCTCAGTTTTCACTCTGCCTTCGCTGTGCTCGGTGTTCTGCTTGCGCCGCGATCGAAGAAATTTTAGTGCCGGATTCCATGCGTGGCTTAATTGAAATCCACTGTCCTTGTTTATGAGGTTCTCGCGTAGCCGGATTTCGATGGCCTCCTTATACAGACTGTCCCAGTACCGCGATGTATTGTGGAGAACCTACCCCCACCCCCACCACCGCAGCATCCCGGTGTCCGCACTCGAGGTCAGTGGAGAGGGGTGACCGCAGGTATATATAGCACAGCCACCGGTCCAGCGCCTCAGTCAGCTGTAGTAACCTGATGATGATGGCACGTTACGCTATCGAAAATTCGTTCTACAACGATCAATCCATCCGGCTGCACGCCCGAGAGATCTTCACTCAGCATATTCGCCGGGAAAACCTACGAACACACATTAATTTATTACATACGGTACGTTGATTACTCTATTTTACTTTTTAGGGGGAGGAAAGAGGAAATTGTGGAAATGTCAAAAGTTTTAAACGATCAACACCCAAAGATTCGTTTTTACCTTGGAATTGGAGCAGAATGGGGCAAACAATTTCATTGACTTGACCATAAGATGGGACGGAGAGAGACAGGCATTAGGTGTATACAGAAAAGAAACATACTCTGATAGCATTATAGGAGCGACCTCACGACACCCAGCACAGCATAGCACAAAAGAGCATACTTCTACGCAACGTGCAACAGAGCTCTCAGACTACCATATGTCGAGGACGAATTACAAAAGGAACTAGACACTATTAAACAGGTAGCCGCAGCCAATGAATACATGACGCAAGAAGTCATGTGGATGTTCATTAAAATCAAAAGCAAACCCTCTGGAAATACCATATTTAAAGATATAAAGAAGTTTTTCACTTTAACGTACAGAGGACGTGTGTCGGAGAGAATTGCGAAATACTTTCCGACAAACATAGGGGTGGCGTTCAAAAATGATGGGCAAATGGCACAAAGATTAAGGCATAGACCCACCACGAGAAAACGCACAAAGTACAGCAAATCTGGGGTATATAAGATTAAATGAGGCAGCTGTGATAACTATTACATAGGGCAAAATGAACGCAAATTTGAAGTCCCGACACAAAGAGCACTGTAATAACAGCAATCGTGCAGCATTTGTAGCGCATGCTAAAGACAACAAACACCAAGTTAGCACTATAGGCGAACAAATGGACGTGCTGCACAGGGCACCGGAAAGCTTTCATTTCAATGTACTTGAAGTGTGGTGTCGCACAAGTCCAAAGTTCGCGCCACCTACTTTCGCCGCGCGCCGCCATGCACGCACGGCGCGGCGTTCTTACGACGACAGCCACGAGCGCCCTCTGCGGCAACTCCGCTCGTGGCCACCAGTGAACGACATCGTTCACTTGGGACTGAGTTAGGAACCAGTAAAGACTTCGGAATCCGATAGGCACCAGTGAAGACTTGGCTATCAGTTAGGCATTAGGCAGGACTCTAGCTGAACTATGTAACAACATTCTGCAGTACTATGTAAAAGTTAAGTATTGTATAAATTCTGTGCAATATATATCTCGTTCTAATTTACTCCAGTGTTTCTAGTTTCTGGCTACTCCTCTCCGTACCTGCACCAGCGTGCTATCTTTATTCCTGTGTCGGTCTCATTCCACTCGGCCACCGACACCTACGACGGAAACGAGACACAAAAGTGGCGACGAGGAGTGATATAAGAACCGTGGACCAGCCCGCTTGCAGCAGCCAGACAGCAGCAGTCGGAGCATGCAGAAATTGCTCCCGCCCACCCACCCTTATTATAAGAATTTTGGGGGAACGTTTTCAGTTACGTGTTTTGTGGACTTTTTTTGTTACAGAGCTAGCCCTCCTTTCATATTGCATTTGTTTTGTTATAATTTACTTGTATGCGCGGCGCCTAATCGGTCAGCATGGCCACTACCCCGAACCCAAACTTAATGGAAATTATTCAGTTACAGACGGCGCAAATCACACAACTCCTGCAAGCGGTGGCCCAGCTGACAGCGCAAGCAGCTAACCAACAACAGCCGCCGCTTCAGCAGCCCACACCTGCCGCCGCATCGCTTCCTACATTTCGCCAGTACAACGAACGTGAGGAAGAATGGAGCGACTACTTCGCACAGTTTCAAGAACTCGTCGCGGCTCATCAAATTACAGGTCAGAAAGTGAAGCATCTGCTATTATCTGTGGTGGGCACCAACACCTTCGTGTTACTGAAAAAACTTTTCCCCGACGTATCTCCTCGTGATGTAGACTTTGAACAAATAGTAGAGGCACTAAATGCTCATTATGAGAGAAAAGTTCTCGTAGCTGCGGCACGGTACCGATTTTTCAGACTTAAAAAATTACCGCAGCAGTCACACCAAGAGTGGATTACGGAATTGAAGGGCTTAACCCGCAAATGTAAATTTACTTGCTCTTGTGGACTTTCGTATAGTGACGTGATGTTGAGGGATGCGATTAGGCAGAATATTCAGGACCCCAGAATTAGAGCAGCAATTCTGAAACAGTCTGACCCCTCATTAGACAGTGTACTGCAGCTTATAGATGCGCATGATACTTTTGACTTAGCAGATGTAGAAATGCAAAGCCACAGTGTTAATTCAGTGCGCCGCAACGGTCGCTTTCCTAGCCGTAGTTCTCAGTGTAGCACTAGTGATTCTTACAATAGTACAGGCCGTGCTGAACAGACAGTGAACAGTAGCCAGTGTAAAAGTGCGACGCAAAGGTCGCCCCGTCGTGTTAGAAACAGGGATTTGAATAACGGGCGCCAACGCTCATTTCAGAAAAATGTACGTAAATCTTGCCCCCAGTGTGTATCTCGCCACAAACGTGCACAGTGCCCTAGCCGCAACACAACCTGTTATCAATGTGGCAAATCGGGACATGTGCAGTCTGTGTGTATGCAGATTAAAAACTCGAACAGTAACGTTAGAAACAGTGCTTCGCGAAGTGCAAGAGCAGTGCATACAGTGAATGTCATAGACGCTGTGGAATTGAACAGTGCTTTACTTGGTTCTCAATCGCAAGGAAATTCTTCTGCACCTATTGCAAAACTATGTATTGAGCCACGCCGCAAGCGCCGACGAGCGCGTAAATCTGTGCAACGGAAAAGGGTTCGGGACAAGCCAAATGACTATGTACCGTGCAATCCTGTAGTGAAACTAGTGCCTTCTGCAACTGCTCCTTGTAATAGTGCCCAGTAGTGTGTAGCTAGTGACAGTAAATTTGATGTAGCTACTCAAAAGTTTAGTGCAGTAGTTAGTGAATTTGTAGTAGCCTCGCATTTCGCGGACGCCGATCCGGCGGTAGTGCCATCTAGTGACAGTGAAATTAATCTATGTGCCGATTCTGCGCCGCCTCCTGCAATACTAGGCCCGCGCATGCGCAGCAAACAAACCGTAGCAGATGTTGCCCACATTCGCGCACCTGTCGTGCGCCAGGAGCACAAACTTTTTGTGAATCTCTCTATAGAAAATAAGGCTGTGCAATTTCAGCTTGATACTGATTCCGCTGTCACATTACTAAATAAAGATACTTATGAACTTCTGGGTTCGCCAAAATTGTTGCCGTCTCAACATGTGCTAACGGCTTATACAGGTCAAAATATTCCCGTGCTGGGAACGTGTAGCCTGCCCGCCTCTTTTCAAGGTGTAACAAAAACAGTTGCTTTTGTAGTTCTTCAGGCCAAATCGACACAGAACATTTTGGACTAGATGCTTTTGACTTGTTTGGTTTATCAATTCAAAGAGATGTGCTTCAAATTTCGTCAATAGTGCCTCAGGATAAAATCAATGCATTGTGTGACAAATATAGTGACTTGTTTTCGCCGGAACTAGGTTGTGCAAAAGACTTCGTGGCACATGTAACTTTAAAAGAATCTGCATTTCCAAAATTTTGTAAAGCTAGACCAGTGCCTATCGCAATTCGTGATAATGTTGCTGCAGAACTTAAACGTTGGCAAGATAGCGGGGTGATTTCTCCTGTTTCTGCGAGTCAGTGGGCCTCGCCTATAGTAATTATACCCAAGCCGTCAGGAAAACTTCGTCTCTGTGCGGACTTCAAATCAACAGTGAACAGTCAAACAATTGAAGACACTTATCCCGTGCCCAGACCTGAGGAACTGATGGACAAATTAGGACAGTCTCGCTTCTTTTCTAAGATTGATTTAGCAGAGGCATACTTACAGATTCCACTTGATGACGAGTCAAAAAAGTTTTTCGTCATTAATACTCACATGGGCCTTTTTCAATTTCAACGCCTACCCTTTGGCAGTTCTTCCGCTCCCGCTACTTTCCAGAGCTTTTTGGAACAGCTGACAGTTTCTGTACCGTGTTGCTCGAACTATTTAGATGATATTGTGGTATCCGGACGTACAGTTGAAGAACATTTAGCAAACCTGTAGTGCCTTTTCAAAGTTTTGACTGCAGCAGGTCTACGTTGTAATAAAGCAAAGTGTTCGTTTTTTCAAACTGAAATAGAGTACCTAGGCTATGTGATTAATGCCCAAGAAATTCATCCCTTACAGTCACATCTTAGAGCAATCAAAGATGCCTCCTCCTAAGAATGTGCAGGAATTGCAAGCAGTAATGGGAAAGCTTAACTATTATTTCAGGTTTATTCCCAATGCCTCTCAGATTGCAGCTCCACTGCATCGCTTACGTAGGAAAAACGTTACTTTTGTGTGGTCTAAAGATTGCCAAGTTGCCTTTGACAAATTAAAGTCTGCACAAGTCTGCACAAGTGATGCATGTTTGATTCCCTTTAACCCACAGAAGCCTGTAGTGTTAGAAGTTGACGCCTCGTCGTACGGTGTGGGTGCAGTTTTGTCACATCGTATTGGATGTCACGATCGTCCTATTGCCTTTGCATCCAAGCTACTGACGCCGACGCAACAGAATTACAGTCAGATAGAAAAGGAGGCCTTAGCAATCATTTACGGCGTCACAAAGTTTCATCATTATCTCTATGGCAGAAAAATCTATTTGTTGACAGACCACAAGCCTCTCACGTCGTTGTTCTCACCCACAAAGCCAATTCCGCCACAAACGGCACAAAAGCTTCAGAGAGGGTCCTTGATATTGTCAAATTATCAGTATGAGATTTTGTACCGACCTACCACTAAACATGCCAACGCGGACACAATTTCCCGACTTCCGGTTGGCCAGGATGTATCGTTTGATCCTTCAGAAACGGCATGTTGTCAGATAGACTCCAGAGATTCTTCCGCTGTCGCAGACTTTCCTTTGAACTCTCGTCGGGTTGCACAGGAAACAGCTGTGGATGCAGACCTAAGTGTGGTAGCACGTTTGGTCGCTCAGGGTGGTCTGCCAGAGCCAAAGACATTGATCGGCCTCTGGTTCGACGTTATTTTGCACAACGTCATGCATTGTCTTTAAGTCAGGGTGTTCTGTTGTTACATACGGACAACGACCAAGCAAGAGTGATTGTTCCTCGTTCCCTGCAACGAGAAGTGTTACGCCTCCTGCATCAAGGACATTGGGGCATTGTTAGGACAAAGCAACTGGCCAGACGTCATTGTACCTGGGTTGGTATGGACGCTCAGATAGAGAGCATGACATCACAGTGTACAGTTTGTGCGGAGCATCAGGCGGCTCCTCCACAGCGTTTCTCAGACTGGCCACGCCCCAAGGGACCATGGCAACGTTTACATATTGACTTTGCCGGACCTTTCTGGAATACGCGCTGGTTAATTGTTGTAGACGCTTTCAGCAAGTTTCCTTTTGTGATTGCCATGAACTCAACGACAGCTTCTAGTACAATCAGTGCCTTAACATCAGTGTTTAGCATCGAAGGCTTGCCTGAAACTATCGTCAGTGACAATGGACCTCAGTTTGTTAGTGCGGAATTTCAACAGTTTTGTCGAGTGAATGGCATTCAGCATATTACCACTGCACCTTTTCACCCTCAGTCCAATGGTGAAGCAGAACGTTTCGTTCGAACATTCAAGTCTCACATGGAGTAGATGAAAGGTCAGCACTCCAGGCAGCAAGCTCTTCAAATTTTCCTGTCTATGTATCAATGCATGCCACGTGACGGCCCGTCTCCTGCCGAGCTGCTACACGGCCGCCGTCACCGCACTCTCCTTCACCTGCTGCAGCCTCCCACGCACCGAGTCGGTTCGTATGGCGCTACGCGTTTTCAGGTTGCTACGCCGGTGCTGTACAGGGTGTTTGCTGGTATGAAGAAGACATGGTTGTCAGGCACCATTCAGCGCGTGTTCGGTCGCAATATGTATGTTGTACGTTCTTCCACAGGGTCGGAGCTGCGGCGCCGCGCAAACCAATTGCGCTTGCACAGGCCGCGCGATCCTGTCTCCGGGTTCTTGATTCCAGACCCAGTTCACCGCCAGGGAGCACAGCCACATCGCTCGCCGCCGGGCCCAGCTTCCCCGGGCTACGAGCTCCCGATGGATGTCGACGCGCCTCCTACGCAGTCGGCCCCTCCACCTCCGTCGCCGCCGCAGATGACAGCGTCACCGAGAGGGACTCCGGGACCGTGCGGGCCCCCCAGCTTGGGCCACGCACCTCAGAAGATGACCTGCTCCCTCTGGGCGGGGGTGTGCGCCCTTCCTTAGGTTTCGCCGGGTTTCCTGGAGGATCGCAAGGCGGATGCCGGGGCGCGGGCGGCGTCTCGATCCCAGCCTCAGCTACGACGCCCGTCTCACCAGTAACGCCCCCGCCCAGGCCCTCCTCCCAGTGCCGTCGCCGTGGCCCTCAGCCCTACGTCACGACGGCGCGGCGGTTTGGGGGGAGGGGTGTGGTGTCGCACAAGTCCAAAGTGCGCGCCACCTACTTTCGCCGCGCGCCGCCATGCACGCACGGCGCGGCGTTCTTACGACGACAGCCACGAGCGCCCTCTGCGGCAACTCCGTTCGTGGCCACCAGTGAACGACATCGTTCACTTGGGACTGAGTTAGGAACCAGTAAAGACTTCGGAATCCGATAGGCACCAGTGAAGACTTGGCTATCAGTTAGGCACTAGGCAGGACTCTAGCTCAACTATGTATCAACATTCTGCAGTACTATGTAAAAGTTAAGTATTGTATAAATTCTGTGCAATATATATCTCGTTCTAATTTACTCCAGTGTTTCTAGTTTCTGGCTGCTCCTCTCCGTACCTGCACCAGCGTGCTATCTTTATTCCTGTGTCGGTCTCATTCCACTCGGCCACCGACACCTACGACGGAAACGAGACACAAAAGCGGCGACGAGGCTGGGACACAAAATGAAGGGCTTGAAGTATATGCGCACAAGGATAAAGAACCGGACAAACTTCTAAATGAGCAGACAGATACCATGAATAAAAACTTTTTTGAAATATTTGAAGACATTTTGTAGCCTTTCCATAGAATGGAACGCGCTGCCAAACACCAGCTACGGCGGCCCTCAGCACACTGGCGGCGGTGAATGGGACACGGCGAGGCGGAGGAAACCTCGGCAACGCTGCAGCTGCCTGACACACTGAAGCCTCATCCGCAGACGGGAAAGAAGACAATGTCCACAATATTTTTAAAATGCCATTTTGAGAGATTTTCTAAAACATCGTAATATTTAACCATGTTAAATCTTATTCTAATTATTTATTAAGCTTACTTGCAGTTTTACTGAAAATGTTATTATATGTATCCAGAACCCAATGTTATTTCTATGTCTTCTTATAGTTTGACAGCTAAGTATCTTCATTGTAACTGCTATTTTATATCGTGACTACTATCTTACAGTTCCTTCTAATGCTAAGCTAACAATTTCTTGATGTCTCAGAATGTGTACAACCAATCTATCCCTTCTCTTAGACAGGATATCCCAGAAACTTCTCCTGAATTTGGTTAAGCACCTCCTCATTAGTTACGTGATCTACCCATCTAATTTTCATCATTCGTCTGTAGCACCACATTTCAAAATCTTCTATCATCTTTTTATATGAACTCCTTATCGTCCACGTTTCACTCCCATACAAAGCTACACTCCAGATAAATGATTTCAGAAAGGACGTCCTAACATTCAAATTAATATTACATCAATTGTGTGGGTAAAATTTTACGTAACATGTCGGCGGCCTCGCGTAATTATGTTGGCAACATCAACAACACGATAGATCATCTTTTCCCATTTGTTCGAACCATATAGAACAACTCGATTAGTGTATTGTACAGACTATGAAGTAAACAAATAATGCTGTTCCTGCTTTATGGTTGACAGGTTCTTGTATGTACCCTCGTTACTGTGTAATGCCTTTGTAAAGAGAAGATTCCATGAGAAAACATCAGCGTTGTCAAGCGATTGGCTAAAATGAAGACTCACAGGATTCTCACTATTCAGCATCTGTTGCCAACATTATCATAGGAGGCCGCTGGGATATTTGGTAAAATTTAACCGGCACTGGGAGGTATGAAACGGTATCTTTTACGTGTTAAGGAAATGCCTGACAGAATAACAACAAAAAAACGGAAGTATATTCTTTTCATACCAATTTCGAATTATATAACTTTCATTAGCCTAATATTTGAAATCGAACTACAATTTCGGTGTTCGTATATTTATACAAAGCCAAGAAATAATGTTATTTCGATACTGAGATATTCAGAATTCCACAGCTGACAACATGTCGACTTCGTAGTTCCACCCGCGCCGCTACTTGTCTCTCCCGGCGCTTCATCATTTATATCGGCATTCTCGACTTCCTAGTTCCACCCGAGCACCGCTAGATATCGTTCCCGACGCATCATCCTTTATATCGGCATTCATATGAAAACATCCATTTCCTTTAACCACTCTTAATCACTGCGAAAATGAAGCATTTGAACGGCACAAGAAAGTGAGTTCGGAGCACTCCATGTTTCGATATCACTTATTTTAATTCATTATTTTAATACTGCAGATGCGCTGCATTACAGCCTCGTTGGTCGAGGCGAATAGCCAATCACTAAGCTGATTGTTGGAGAATGTAGAACTTGATCCAAGCTATAGATAGGAAAATTTCTACTTCCTTTTACCACTTTTAATGGCTAAATGCACACGTAATATTCATATTCGTGAAGT
This sequence comes from Locusta migratoria, assembly GCA_026315105.1. NCBI lineage: Eukaryota > Metazoa > Arthropoda > Insecta > Orthoptera > Acrididae > Locusta > Locusta migratoria. The sequence goes on from CM048747.1 coordinate 532,599,823, forward strand.
CTACGACAAACAATCTTTTGAATTATGTAACTTTCATTGGCCTTCTTGTACGAATAAATTAGTAATCTGTACCAAACTTTTCGTGTTAGCGTATTTATCTAATGATGCAGAGACTTTTTGTGAAATTTCTTTAGCCGCGCGGAATGGCGGTATGGTCCAATGCATCACGTAACGGACTAGCGTCCCTTTCCGCCGGAGGTTCCAGTGCTGACTCGTGCAGGGTTGTGTGTGTTGTCGTTAATGGGACTCACTTCAAGTAGTTTGGATGTCTATTGACTGATGACCATAGCAGGTTGATCCAATAGGTTTACAAATATTTTGTCAGCACCCACCTACAAAGAGAGGCATGATCGTCAAAATGTTGTTGTTGTTGTGGTCTTCAGTCTGCAGACTTGTTTGATGCAGCTCTCCACGCTACCTTGTCCTGTGCAAGTCTCTTCATCTGACAATACGTTCGGCAACCTACATCCTTTTGAACCTGCTTACTATATACGTCCCTAGGTCTCCCTCTACGATTTTTACCCTCACGCTTCCTTCTAATGCTATGTTGACAATTCCTTGATGTCTCAGAATGTGTCCAACCAATGTAACCCTTCTCTTAGTCAGTATATGCCAAAAACTCCTTTTCTCCCCGATTCCGTTAAGCACGTACTCTTTAGTTACGTGATCTACCCATCTAATTTTCATCGTTCGTTTGTTGCACCACATCTCAAAAGCTTCTATCACCTTTTTATCTTAAATCCTTACCGTTCACGTTTCACTCCCATAAAATGCTACACTCCAGACAAATGCTTTCAGAAAGGACTTCCTAACATTTAAATTAATATTACATCTTAACCAGTTTCTCTTCTTTAGAAACGCTTTTCTTTCCATAGCCATACCAAAATTAATCTACAACATTTATTGCCTCATTACCTTATCTAATTCCTTCAGCATCGCCTGATTTTCTGACATGGCATTCCATTAGCTTCGTTTTACTATTCTTAATGTTCATCTTATATCTTCCTTTCAAGACACTGTCCATTCCATTCAATTGCTCTTCCAGTTATCTTGCAGTCTCTGACACAATTACCATGTCATCAGCAAACCTTAATGTTTTTATTTCTTCTCCCTGCACTTTAATGCCCTCTACAAATTTCTCCTTCCATTCCTTCACTGCTTGCTCAGTGTACAGATTGAACAACATTCGGGAAAGGCTACAACCCTGTCTTACTCCCTTCCCAACCTCCGCGTCCCTTTCTTGCCCTTCGACTCTAATAACCGCTGTCTGGTGTCTAGGTGTACTTTCTTCCCGCGCGGTGTTAGAGAATGGAACAGTAGAGAAAGGTTATGAAAGTGGTTAATGAACCCTCTGCCATGCAGGTAAATGTGATATGCAGTGTGCCTGTGTAGATGTAGATCAAGAGATTTTTTGTGAAATTTCTTTCCCCGTGCGCATTCGCCGTGTGGTACATGGTACCATGATACGGACTGGTAGCCGTTCCCGCCAGAGGTTCCAGTGCTGACTCGTGCACAGTTGTGTGTGTTGTCCTTAATGGTACTATATTGGATATCTATTAACTGATGGCCATAGTAGGTTGATCCAATAGGTTTACAAATATTTTGTTAGCACCCACCTACAAAGGGAGGTATGGTCATTATTGTGTCCGTCCTCGAAGAGTGCGCGCTCCCGCCACAGAGCGCTCGCGGGCAGGGCAGCGACGCGGGGGCAACGGCCACCAACAGAGGGTGCCACTGCCACCGCACCACTTTATGCTTCCGCGGAGGCAGCCAATAAAGACGAGGACAATCGGATTCCGACCATCCGACGATCGATGTGAGATCCCTCCGCCGCCTGCGGTATAGGCGGCCGCCAATCCGAAGCCAGCAGTCTACGGAGTCTACAGTCGGAAGTCGGAGTCTTAGCGTGCCCGTAAACCAGACAGTCTTCGCACGTCCTCGATAGTTAGTCCGTGTCAGTTGTCCACGACTGTATGGGACAGTCAGTATTAAAAAGTGACAGTCGGTATGTGGCCGTCAGAAACAGTATTCCTGTCGGGACATCGTTACGCATGTCACAGTAACCTGCACACAAGCTAGAGATATATTGGCGTATGTTTGTGGACTATGGAATGGAGACTGTATTGTATTTACAGAAGACTGCTTCGAGACATTGGACATTGCTTGCTCAGAAACTACCAGAAAAGAAAGATAAGTTGTATTTATCTTTGATATTGTCGTATTCTTACGTATTAAATGTGTTTAAGAGTGGTGCTACTAATTTCTGTTACATGAATCGTGCCCTTGAGTTGACCTGGCCGACAATTGTACACCTTGTGTACATAACAATCATCAAAATAAAATAAGAGAAATCAGATCAAAAACGGTTGTCTGTGTTGTCCTTAAAGGTACTCACTTCAAGTAGCTTGGCTGATGCCCATAGCAGGTGGATCCAATATGTTTACAAATATTTTGTTAGCACCCACCTACAAAGGAAGGCATGATCGTCAAAATAAAATAAGAGAAATCAGATCTAAAACGGAAAGATTCGGGCGTTTCTTTTTTTCCCACGCTTTATTATGGAGTAGAATGGTAGAGAAATATCTCTGTCATGCTCATCGTTGTGATTTGCAGAGTATTGATGTAGACGTGGTAAATGGATGGCTGTGGAGCCGCCGCCGTGTGGTTGGCAGCAGTGGCAGCAGCGGCAGGTGACGGTGTGGCGGGGGCTGCGATTAAAATTGGAGGAGTGCTGAGTGCAGTCGCGTGTCGACGCCACGCGCTTCACACTGCGGCGTCGGCAGCCGGCAGCAGCGCTGGCGGTCGCCGGGCAGCGAGTAGCGGGTGGGCAGTCCGTGGGCAGCGGCCACAGCGGCGACCAGCGGCTAGCGGCTGCAGACGCGCCTCCACTGTGCCACGCGGCGTCTGGCAGGCGGGATCCGAGCGGACGGCTGGTGTGTGTGCAGTGCTCATTTTTTTTTCTTTATTGAGTTTTAATACCCTATTACAGGCTGACAGCAGCCGATGACGCTGCTCTACAGCCGAACGAAATAAAACAATAGACAAAAAGAATATAAAATTAACAAGGTGATAAAATGCCGCTTTTACAAGTACAATAAGAGAAAAATGGGAGAATGTTAAAAGAAACATGACAGTAGATAGACATACATGGTTGTTAAAACAAGACATTGCCACGGTGGCTAAAAAACACACACACTGCAGACGACGAAACATAACTTGACCGCAACATTGAGGTAAAAAACACTGAACACTGGTTTCCCACAGGCGTGTACGTAACGTTAAAAAACACTGGGCGACGAAACACTATACACGGAGCATTGAACATTGTTCAAACACTGGCACTGTACTGGCCCTGCAGGCGGAGGGGCGGAGGATGGAGAAAAAGCGCGGGGGTAGTGGAAAGGAGGGGGGGGGGAGGGGAGAAGGGGGGGAACCGGAAGGACTCTCGGGGAGGCGGAAAAGGAGGGGCGAGCCAACCGGGGGGCAAGAGGGGGGGAGTAAGGAGGGGGCGATAATCTACAGGGAGAGGTCAAATTTGATAGGAGGGATAGACGTCGGGACGGTTGTGGAGAACGTCGTATGGGATAGGTAGGTGGCGGAAGCCACCCTCGGAGAGGACGTAGAGGACGTGGATGTGAAGGGAGGGAGGGAGGTATGTGGCGGTAATGGTGTGGCAGGGGCCCGGACGGTGCTCGGTCGTGACCTACAATATATAAATGGCCCCACACACGAATGACGCATCACAGCGATCCGTTGCATGGGTGACCGGCCGCTACGTAGATCGCAAGTATGTGGACAAATCGCAGCGATCGGTTGTCGATCGCCGATCGCATGGAAATCCCAGGCAACCTGCATCGATTCGTGGATGCAATATGGCTGCCTGGATACTGAGCACCGATGTGTGCCAATATGCCTGTGACTCGTTTCTCTTATTATTAACCGTGTTTGTGCAGTTTTGTTTCGTTTCGGTTTTCCCACGTTCAGTAATATCTTTACGATGGAATTAATAGTTATTCAGTGACCACGAACTACTCTGAGCCACGAAGGCCAGTGTGTTTACTTATACCCTCCTGACCATTAAAATTGCTACGAAGATGACGTGCTACAGAAGAGAAATTTAACCGATAGTAAGAAGTTGCAAATGATTAGCTTTTCAGAGCATTCACAGGACGTTGGTGACACGTACAACATGATGATATGAGGGAAGTTTGCAATCAATTTCTCATACACAAACAGCAGTTGACCGACACTCTCCAGTTAAACGTTGTTGCCTCGTGTAAGGAGGAAAAATGCGTACTATAACGTTTCTGACTTTGATAATAGATGGATTGTAGCCTATCACGATTGCGGTTCATCGCAACATTGCTGCTCGCGTTGGTCGCGATCCAATGACAGCAGAATATGGAATCGGTGGGTTCATGAGGGCAATGCGGAACGCCGTGCTGGATCCGAACGGTCTCGTATCACTAGGAGTCGCGATGACAGGCATCTTATCCGCACGGCTTTAACGGATTGTGCAGCCGCGTCTCGATCCCTGAGTCAACAGATGGGAACGTTTGCAACACAACAACCATCTGCACGAACAGTTCGACGACGTTTACATCACACACAGGAGCATCTTCAATGGTGTACGCAACGAAGAACCTGGGTACACGAATGGCAAAAGTCATGTTTTAGGATAAATAAGGTTCTGTTTACAGAATCTGGATAGTCGCATCCGCATTTGTCGACATCGCGTTGCACGCCTCGGTCACCTCTTGTTCGCTTCGACGACACTTTGAACATTTGCTGTTACATGTCAAATGTGTTACGATCCGTGGCTCTACCTTTCATTCGATCCCTACGAAACCCTACATTTCAGCAGGATAATGCATGTCCGCATGTTACAGGCCTTTTACGGGCCTTGTGGATACGGAAAAAGTTCGGCTGCTGCCCTGGCCATCACGTTCTACAAATCTCTCACCAATTGAAACCGTCTGGTCAATGGTGGCCGAGCAACTGGCTCGATACCATGCTCCAGTAACTACTCATGATGAAATGTGGTATCGTGTTGAAGCTGCATGGGCATCTGTGCCTGTACACGTCATCGAAGCTCTGACAATGCCCATGCGTATCAACGCCGTTATCATGGCCAGAGGTGGTTATTCTGGGTACTGATTTCTCAGCACCCAAATTGCATAATAATGTAATCGCACATCAGTTCTAGTATATTATATTTGCCCAATGAATACCCGTTTACCATCTGCATTTTCTCTTGGTGTGGCAATTTTAATGGCCAGTGGTGTATTAAGATGTAATACGAAATGCACCCTAGAATTCGTGCAGTGTTCAATGTTTTGAAGTTTGTGCTCATAGCACTGGAATTGACAGGACTTTCATAATAATAGCCAAGAAACATCGAATGCCATCTGATCATTTTGATTTATTTATTAAGCAATTGCACATTTTATTTAAAAAAATTGAACTTCGAAACAATAATAATTGTTCGCGTCAAATCAATAAGCTGTAGTGAAGTCCCTAGTCGTTTCATATAAACTAACTCTACTGTTCACAATTTGTAGTCATGGTAATCAGAAGTGCGGCTATTGTCAATATTTCTATAGACAGATCGAGACTGAAAACGAATTATGTAATGTAGATACCTGAAGTTAAGGTATAAGACGAACCAATAAAGAGGAACTGAATACTAACAAACGAAAAACAAAACGTATTACTAGTCTAAATAGATGTATACAACTCACGTCGAAGTAATAAAAGTGTAACGTATCCAAACTTCCCAGGATTACAGATTCAGAAAAAGTTTAATAAATTTCAAATCCCATTTTTAAAATTTTTCTTTTAAAAGTATTACTCGCCAGGATGCACAAATCAACTGTGACTGCTGTTAAAAAATAAGAGACTTTTCGTTTCATAATTTGGGGAAACACATGCGTTCGTAATTCTCGTAGAAAATGCTTCACAATTCGCTCTGTGTGGCGAGGTGGAGACGAGCGAGAGATTGCAGCGATATCGCATGCGGCGAATTGATGCGATTCGTCCATCTTCTGTGGGGCCCCTACCAGTTCGTAACGCCACCGACTGACCGTCAACAAAACTAAAAGGCCATTTAACCAGAGCGAGGTAGGCGAAGACAAAAGGTATTATTCAAATGACTGAGGCAATAACCGTTGTTTCTCAACATCTGACTTGTTTGCATCTATTACAATTATAATAAAATGTTCCGTTAGTTTGTATAAAAATAATGTGGTTTGTTTTGCACATCCAGTTCAGTCCATACTCTGCCGTTTACTCTCCGTCTCGTATGGTTTTATACAATTCTGCCTGTTGTTTTGGAACCCATTTTGCACAGACTTTATGAAAACTTAATATTTCTGGCCTACATCCATCATATTCAGCTTTGAGAATTGCTTCCGTACGGCAAGTTAGAACCAGTAGGCTACAGATGGTACAGGTAGTGTGAGAAGCATAACAGGTGCTACCAGTAGGTATGGTTCCCGTGGGAAGGAATGTAGTAAAGATTCTCGAGTTGCCCTTACCTCTCACGCTGATTGGCTGATGTACCGGGAGATAGAAAAGTCATTATAAATTTGAAAACTTAAGAAATAACGGAATAATGTAGATAGAGAGGTTAAAAATTGACACACATGCTTGGAATGACATGTGGTTTCATTAGAAGCAAGAAAAAAAGAAGTCCAAAAAATGTCCGACAGATGGCACTTCATCTTATCAGAAAAGCACTAATTAGCATAACAAATTAAGACAAAGCAAAGATGAGGTTCATTACAGAAAATGCTCAATATGTTCGCTATCATCCTCGACAATAGCTGTAGCTGCACTGTAAAGTATGTCCGGAGATAGGGTGAGGCATTGCCGTCCGATGTTGTCTTTCAGCATCCCTAGAGATGTCAGTCGATCATGATACTCTTGAGACTTCAGGTCATCCCAAAGCCAATAATCGCGCGGACTGAGGTCTGGGGACCTGGGAGGCCAAGCATGACGAAAGTGGCGGCTGAGCAAACGATCATCACCAAATGACGCGCGCAAGAGATCTTTTACGTGTGTAGCAATAGGTTTTTTTTTTCCTAATAAAACCCGATTTCATTCGAAGCATGTGTGTCAATTTTTATCTCTCTATCTACATTATTCCGTCATTTATTAAGTTTTCGAATTTATACTGCCTTTCTGATCACCCGGTATAAGGCGTCACATTTTTATCAATATTTGATATACTAATGGTGAAAAACTTGTGAATTCTGAGTAGGTAACCCCTCAAAGTCATAATAAAACAAAATGTATCACTCAGCCGCTTTCTCAAAGTCCTTTTCAGTAGCAGAAACTAGACTCTGGAACAATCTACCTCACTGTACCAGGGCAGTGAATAACACTGCCAGCTTCAGACGAAAGTTAATGGACTATCTACTAAAGCAATAATTACGCCAGTGTCTATTCCCCTACGCTGCTGTAACAACGTCACATCCATTCCTCCTCCAAGATATTCTCCGCCACTGCTCTCGCCAGGTACAGCTGCCCTAACTTCCTTCTGTCACAATTCTCCATGTTTTAACCAGTTTCTACATAGTCTAAAGTACATCTTGTTTCTGCTAATATCAGTGTTATTTCTATTATAACAGCAGCATCAGCAGAAGGTGTCTCAATAATAGTGCTAGTATTAATCCTCTTAAAGACAATACTATTTATTTGCAACCTTTTACATATCTTCAATCTGTCTAAATTAAATTATTAATTGTTGATCTATTGAAAATATTGTTATATTAAAGGTAACTCAGATGTAAAGAAGAACTGCATGTGTAAAACCCTGGTCCAATATAGTAGAGGGCCTGATGGACCTAATCTGATCAGGTCAAATAAATCAATATATTCATGTCCTTGTTATGTGAGTAGTACAATTTTTCTTCGGCTAATTACAATTATACGTACGGGTTTATAAGGCCTTTCAACGAAAGAAGTAATAATATGAAAATTGGAACGTCATTTTTTCTATTAAGCCCTACGTAGCCTTAGCAACTGACAAAAAAGGAGCATTTATTTCTTTACCGTACATGGTGTACTTTAGTAGCTTAATATGCAGAGGCTATTTTCAAAGTCTTTGTGAACTGAAAGGCTCGTCGACATTCTCTCACATGTTACGCTTGCTTATAAAGTTTCCGTTAGAGCAGCAAAGCTGCAGCAAATTTAAAACGCGACGGCAGGCCATATGCATTACCTGCGACCGCCGGTTTCACGTTGAACGTAAGTGAAACAAAGGCCGGCGAATAAACTTCTTCTGAAGCTTCATTATATCCATTCTCTTTAGAAGGAAACGCCGACGTTGAGAGCCCTTTGTGGGGAATATTTTAAGGGGGCGGGCCATGTTAAAAGAACGGCTCGAAAATAGGCCCCGGTAAGGATACGTCTTCATCTTGAAATAATGAAGCTGACATCTTTGCATCCTGTTTTGTTCTCGTCTTTGTTTTTTTTTCTCCCGCTGAAATGCAATGATATTATAAGCCAGAGTGGGGACACAGATGGCATAAAGTGTAATGCAAGAAGTTGCGGCGCAGATGGAAACAGAGTGCTGCTCCGCAGTCGTCGGCCATCGCTTACAATTTCTTTGGCCTTCCGCGAGGCGCAGTCGTCTTGTTCAGGTCGCGACTAAAAACGGGCCGAGAAGGCAGGGGTGTATAAGAAGAAGCTACGACGCGGCACATAAAAGGCGCCGATACTTCGCTAACGGCTGTCGCTAGGCGCAAGGCGCATCTGTTGATCCTGTAACAGCGCCGTAAATTTTATAGCCATGAGGTGGCACAACATCCTCCGACAACACCGGCGCCGCTATCGCTTCGTCAACCAGCGTCGTCAATAACTATTGCTCCCTGATACCGTGCCACGCCTCTCGTCCATAGTAGACTGAAATTCGTGTAAAGATAATCTCCAGAATCGCACTGACAAGGGAATCTCCCTTCCTATCCACCCCGGATGCAGTGGTAAGTTGGCGGCGTGGGTAGCCTGTCAAATTATGATCCAGTACGAAAATAGAAAGAAGTTACTCGGTTCTGTGGTGAGAAAAGAAGCATAATAGAAACTGTGGGCTCCATAAGCGGAAAGTGAGTACTGTTGACGAAGCGACAACAATCTTCTTGTTATCGGTATGTTGCTGTTGCTACTTTCGTCACCTGTCAAAGTCCAATGGCCGGCCGAGGTGGCCGAAGGGACTGAGGCGCTCCAGTCACGGTCTGCACGGCCACTACGGTCGGGGGTTCGAATCCCCCCTCGGACATGGATATTTGTGCCGTCCTTAGTATTAGCTAGGTCATAAGTAGTTTGTAAGTTTAGGGACTGATGACCCAGTAGTTAAATCCCATAAGCTATTCAAACATTTGAACATTTTTTCAAAGTACAATGTTGTAAGAATTAATAAACCTGTAACTTCTGCTCTCCATTCGACAGGCAGCCTTACGTGAGAATCTTTTGCTGTCATGACAGTTGCCGGTAGTGGAACTCCAATCATCTAACAGGGGTTCCTATTTATTATTTGGTGGACAAAATTGATGCAACAGGGGAAGAGTACAGACAAAAAGTCGGATAGTTCAATTGAAATAAATGGTCATTGTTTTCTGAAATTTACATATTGAAATATAGAGTATCATGGTACCTCTGATAATATACACACCATGACGCTGAGAATGACTTCCTGCAAGACAACTGCAGACACATAGTGACGTAAATGATGGTTCCTTAACTCGTCCAGCCGTTATTGAGAGAGAGGTTGTACTTAGAGAGAATATTGACGTGAACTTTTTTTTTTTTTTTCAAAGAGAATGAACAACTGCGCCCAGGCATCAGGAACACTACAGTGAGAGCATGTTTGAAATGACAGCGTCTGCCGTTCAATATGCAAACGATTGTATTTCTATAAACTCACGGGACGACTCCATAATGAATTGTGCACTCAATCACCACAACACAATAACAATAATAATAGTAAAAGCAATGTTTTAGGTTGGTGGTAGTATATGCTTGTTTATAAATACCGCATATCGATTTCATTCATTAAATAAGCATCTTCACTGCAGTTTCGAGTGCAGAAGACTGACAGATAAATATTTTGTTACTGTTAAATACATAAGAAGGTCTGTTTGGTGTGCGTTACGTGTTCAACATATTGAGTTTTTATGCGGTTTACATGAGTCCTTTGGGCTGTAAACTGCGCTTATGATGAAACTTCCTGGCAGATTAAAATTGTGTGGCGGAACCGGGACTCGAACCTGGGACCTTTGCCTTTCGCGGGCAAGCGCACTACCGACTGTGCTATCCCGACACGACTCACGATGCCGCCTCACAACTTTTACTGGCAGAAGTAAAGTTGTGAGGCGGCATCGTGAGTCGTGTCGGGATAGCACAGTCGGTAGTGCGCTTGCCCGCGAAAGGCAAAGGTCCCAGGTTCGAGTCCCGGTTCCGGCACACAATTTTAATCTGCCAGGAAGTTTCACATCAGCGCACATTCCGCTGCAGAGTGAAGTTTCATTCTGCGCTTATGATGTTCATTAAATGAATGAAATCAATATGCGAGCTTATTAAATAAATATTTTATTTCATACCTCAAAGCAGAAAATATTTTATTACTTTTAAAAGTAAATAAATATATTCAGGATCACTCGCTGGGGTAATTTGAAAATATACTGAAGATTTCATCAAAATTGCTCCAGCCTTTTCGGAGTCTACAGGAAATCTACATACATAAATTGTATGCATCCAATTTTATAAAGATGAAATTTTCCAGGGATACAGAAAGAGAAAAGTGATGTTAGTGACCGGACAGGCAATTCATAATTTAAGAAAATGTAGTAAATATATGAAGGCGGGAGGTAGATTGAACACAGAACTTCTGCATCGTACTCCAGGACCATTGCCACCACCACAAAAACCACGACACCATAGACAGATACTGGGCCATTCATTGTTCCTCTTCTGCTTTTATTTCTCAGATCCTTGAAACCTTCTGATCTGTGTTCTGCTTCTGTCTAGCCGCTGCGTCAACTTACCTCGAAATCTGAGTGGGCTACTATGGGGAGTTTACCTTGTGAGATATCTAATTTATAGGAAGGCGCCACTAAAAGTGGGGCGAAGATAAAATTTTAAAGGCACAAAGGATCATTGCAGAGGAGATGGAGTACTGTTCCTACCTGACTGTAGCTTGTCTCCAAGTGACTACCATTTACCTGTTGGCTCTTCTGCGGCCTGGTCAGCAAGATGCTGAAGGCGCATTATAGCGGAACTGTTGGAATTACGGCCATCTCACCCGAAATGTTCTGGTGTAGTTTGTGAAGACTATAAAGGTCTCAGATCTTGGTCTCCCCAAAAACATTTTTGGCACACTGACAGACCGCGTGACTTCGGGGACCAGATATGGTCGTGATCAGACTGACCACCACTACTTACGAAGACCGAAAAATTTTCGGAACATTTTTTTTTTTGTGGGCAAACAGTGATCTTCTAGAAAATATCAAAACATCATGTATACAAATGATGACCGATTTGGGCATGTTCATAGGGCCATCTTCAGATGTATGTGACGTAGGCTTGACGTCCACAGAGCCGGCGCTTGTTACCGCATGGGAATTTTGAATTCTTATTTATAAATATGAAGACCGAGTTCCAAGATTCAGCCGGTTTCATAGTCATTCCTCTTCCCATTTAGGAGTAACTGTAGGCATTTTTCTCCTCTCTTAAAGCTAACACAAATCAAATGAAAATAGACATCGTATCTGAAACCGTATTCGGACTAGGCGTTGAATGGCACACTTCACTGACACTCTGACACTATCAGACATCTCAGCAAACAACTGCCCACTGTATTTCGACTACTCATTTGTCACGCGACTTTGCACAACGACACCCGCTGCTCCATCGTAAGTACCATCGTCCCATTTGCACTGATCCATTCACACAGCGCCCGCGACACTGTGAACCGATTAGGATCACGTGGCTGTGATTCGATGCAAACAATCATACGTATGCACTCGTAAGCGTTGCTTTTATGTCCCAACGTTCTATAATATCCTGGGTATTTTCGTGTAGGACTTCCTGCGGCAGCGGCGGAATAGCCGTGCGCACTAAGGCGCCTTGCTGCGGTCTGCACGGCCGTTCGGCGTCGGAAGTTGTTCTTAGGATAAATTAGTTTAAGTAGTTTGTATATTGAAGGACGGAAGACTATTGCAGTTACGTTCTAAAACTTTACAAACATTTGAACATCTGAGTTACTTTTAAAAAAGTTTTTTATGTTGACAGTTTATTCTGTCTGGGAATCGGAAATTTCAACGATTTTACTTCGAAATCGACATAGGCACGGTGTTGATTCATATAATACCAAAAATTGTTAATATGTAAACCATATGTAACCTAGTATTAGGCCTGGATCGCAAGGAATCATTTATTTTACTTGCGGATTTGAATTATAGAAATCTTCACCATGAGGGTTTTTTTTTCTTTTTTTTTTTTAATACATCATATGGGAACTTTTGAGGTTTTGTACAATTCTCTTGTTATTCTGTATTACGAAAGTAAAAGTTAATCTATTAAATATATGTACATATGTAAAAGTCATGGTATACGTGACAACACATGTCTGACTTCTATCCAAGTTTCATTGGCCAAATTGCATAATTTTTGTGGTCTTCAGTCCGTAGACTGGTTTGATGCAGCTCTCCACCCTAATCTATCCTGAGCAAGCCTCTTCATCTCCTCTAAAGAACGACATCCTACATCCATTTGCATTTGCTTACGATATTCATCTCTTGGTCTCCCTCTGCGGTTTTTACCCCACACACTTCCCTCTAATGCTAAATTCACAATTCCTTGATGTTTAATACTTTTAGGAAACAATCTATCCCTTCTTTTGGACAAGCTATGACAAACATTCATTTTCTCCCCAACTCTGTTCAGTACCTCCTCATTAGTTACACGATACACCAATCTAATCTTTAGAATTCTTTTGTAGCATCACATTTCAAAAGCCTCTATCGTCTTCTGGTCCGCACTGTTTATCGTCCATGTTTCACTCTCATACAAGGCAACACTCCATAAAAATGTCTTCCGAAAGGACGTCCTTATGCTTAATATTCGAAGTTAACAATTTTCAGTTTTTCAAAAACACTTTTCTTCCCATTGGCATTCTGCGTTTGATATAGTCTGTACTTCGACCATCATATGACATTTTACTGCCCAAGTAACAAAACTTATCTGGCACCGTTATTGATTCGTTACCAAATCTATTTCCTTCAGCGTCGCCTGATTTTCTAAGACTGAATTCCATTATCATTGTTTTGCTCTTGTTAATGTTCATCTTATATGCTCCTTTCAATACACTATCCATTCCGTACAATTGCTCCCCCAGGTCCTTTGCTGTCCCTGATAGAATTGCAATGTCATTAGCAAATTGGCCTGAACTTTTATTCCTTCTCCAAATTTCTCCTGCTTTCCTTTATAGCTTGTTCAATGTACAAATTGAACAACATTTGAAAAAAGTTACAACCCTGTCTTACTCCCTTCCCAACCTCTGTGCCTCTTTCATTCCATTCAACTCTGATAACTGCTGTGTGGTTTTTGTACAAGTTGTAAATAACCTTCCGTTCCCTCTATTTTACTCCAGCGGATTTTAAAATTTGAAAGAGCGTATTCTAACCATCATTGTCAAAAGTTTTCTCCAAATCTACAAAAGGTAGAAATGTAGGTTTGTCTTTCCAAAAACTATCTTCTACGATTATCCGTAAGCTGAGTATTGCCTCCTGTGTTCCTACATTTTTCCTGAATCGAAACTGCTTTTCCCCAAGGTCGGATTCTACCAGACTTCATCCGTCTGTAAATAATTCGAGTTAAAATTTGATAACAATGGCATATTAAACTGATGGTTTTGAAATTATCACCTCTGTCAGCACCTACTGTCTTTGGAATGGGGATTATTACGTTTTTCCTAATGTATGAGGGTATTTCCCCTGTCTCATACATCTTACGCACCAGGTGACACAGTTCTACATCATACTCTGCAAATCAAATTTAAGTGCCTGGCAGAGGGTTCATTAACCACTTTCATAACTTTTCACTACCGTTCCATTCTGTAATAGCGCGCGGAAAGAAATAACACCTAAATCGCTCCGTTTTCGATCTTATTTCTCTTATTTTATCGGGATGGTCATGTCTCCCTAAGTAGGTGGGTGCTAGCAAAATATTTTCACATTCAAACGTAAAGGTCGGTGATTGAAACTTCGCAAACAGATCACGCCGCAATTAATAACGTCTTTTTTTTTTAACGATTTCCATCCCAATTCGTCAACATTTCCGTGACGCTTTTCCCCCCGTTACGTGATAAAACAAAGCGCGCTGCCCTTCTCTGAACCTTTTCAATGTCTTCCGTCAATCCCACCTGGTGAGGGTCCCACAAGGGGCAACAGTACTCCAGGAGAGGACGTACAAATATAATGTAGTCTCTTTGGTGGAGCTGGTACATCTTCGAATCGTTCTGCCAATGAAACGTAACCTTTGGTTCGCCTTCCATACAATATTTTCTGTGTGTTCTCTCCAGACAAAGTTGTTCGTATTTGTAACTCCTAGGTATCTGGTAGAATTTAAGGTTTGAGTGATTTATCGCGTAATCGAAGTTCAGCGTATTTCTTTTAGTGGTCATGTTTATTACTTCACACTTTTCTTTATTTAGTGCCAATTGCCAATTTTCGCATCACGTAGAAATTTGGTCTAAATCGCTTTGCAGATGCTTTTGATCCTCCAGCATCATCCGCAAACAGTCTAAGGGGACTATTCAGATTGTCTCCTAAATCGTTTATAAACACGAGGAAGAGTAGGGGATCTATGACGCTTCCTTGGCGAACGCCAGATATCACTTCCGTTTTACTTGATGAATTACCGTCAATTACAACGAACTGTGTCCTTTCTGATAGGAAATCGTGAAACCAATCGCACAATTGGGGAGATATTCCATAAGCACGCAATTCCGTAAGAAGCCGCTTGTGGTACAGTGTCCCTTGTCGATGAAACTTAACACTTCATGTGAATAAAGGGCAATCTGTGTTTCGCAAGAGTGATACTTTCTGAATCCGTGTTGACTATTAGTTAATAGGTAGTTCTCTTCGAAGTAGTTCATAATATTCGAACAAAGTATATGTTCCAAAATCCTACTGCAAATCGACGTCAATGAGATTGGCCTGTAATTTTGGGGATCACTCCTATTGCCCTTCCTGAATACTGAAGTAACTTTCCAGTCTTTGGGTACGGATCTCTCGCTGAGTGATTGGTTGTAAATTATAGCTAAGTACGGAGCTATTGCATCAGCATACTCAGAGAGGAATCTAGTTGGTATACAATCTGGTACGGAAGATATATACATATATTATATATTTAGTGACTTAAGTTGTTTTACTACTCCAGGAACATCTACTTCTAAGTTTCGCATGCTGGCATCTGTTCTTGGTTTGAATTCTGGAGTGTTCACTTCGTCTTCTTTGGTGAACGAATTTCGGAAAGCTGTGTTTAGCAATTCTGCCTTAGCAGTACTGTCATCGGTAGTATTACCATTGCTTTCGCGTAGTGAAGGTATTGTTTGTGTGTTGCCGCTAGTGTACTTCACATATGACCAGATTGTCTTTGGATTTTATGCAAGATAACGAGACAGGATTTCGTTGTGGTAACTACTATAGGCTTCTCGCATTGAAATCCGCGCTAGGTTGCGAGTTTCAGTAAAATATTGCCAGTTTTGTGGATTCTGTGTCTTTTTAAATTTTGCATGCATTTTCTTTGTTTCTGCAACAGTGATCTGACCTGTTTTGTGTACCACGGGGGGCCAGTCCCCTCTTTTATTAATTTATTTGGTATAAATCTCTCGATTGCTACTGATATTATGTCTTTGAAAGTAAGCCACAACTGATCTACACTCGCATTTTTAGTTTTGAAAGACTGGAGACTATCATCAGAAATGCGTGAATCGAATTTTTATCTGCTTTATTGAATAGATATATTTTTCGTTTATTTTTGGTGCATTTGGGAATTTCGACATTCAGTCTCGCTACGACAACGCGATGTTCCCTAATCTGTATCTGTTTTGATGATCTTTACTAGTTCAGGATTATTTGTTGCTAGGAGATGGTTGGTTTTCCCAGAGACTTCAGTAGTTCTGAGGGAATGTCGTTTACTCCATGGGCCTCGTTTCCCCTTAGGTCTTTCAGTGCTCTGTCAAATTCTTCTCTCAGTATAGTGTCTGCTATTTCATTTACATGCTCTTCCTTTACAACGATATTGTCTCTATTATCCTTTGTAGACCCTCTATATACGCTTTCCACCTATCAGCTTTTCCTTCTTTGTTGTGAACTGGTTTCCCATCTAAGTTCTTTATGTTCATACGGCTACTTTTCTTGTCTCCATATGTTTCTTTTATTTTTCTTTAGGCGGTATCTATTTGTCCCCTATTAATACATTCTTCTACAGACTTGCATTTGCCTTCTAGCCACTCCTGCTTAGCTATTTTGCACTTCCTGTCAGTATCATTTCTTAGTTGTCGGACTCCAGTTTGCCTGTTTCATTTACTGAATTTCTATATTTTCTCCTTTCATCAATTAAATTTAGTATATCCTGTGATATTCAAGGATTTTTGTAGGCTTTGCCTTTCCACCTATTTTGTCCTCTGCTGCCTACACTTTTTCATCTCTCAGCGCTATCCGTTCTTCTTCTACTGTTTTATTTACCCCCGTTTCTGACAATTGTTGACTAAAGCTCCCTATGAAATTCTCAAGAACTTCAGGTTCCTTCAATTTATCCTCGTACCATCTGCTTATTTCCTACCTTACTGCTAGGGTTTGGCCGCAGACCTGCCGCGCTGGAGTAGCCGCGTGGTCTAAGGCATCATGTTATGGATTGGGTGACTGCTCCGCCTGCTGGAGGTTCGAGTCCACCCTCGGGCATGGGTGTGTGTGAGTTGTCCCCAGTGAATGTTAATTTAAGAAGTTTGTGAGTCTATGAACTTATCATTGTAGCTTGCTCCAATAGGTTTGCAAACATCTGAACATTTGCCAGATATGTGTTTTTACACACACCAGTGCCTAAAGGATTTTTAGATGTGAACATATTTATACAAGAATAACGTTAATTTTTATGATGAGAGACTTGATTAGGGAAGCCGAAAAATTACCCTTAATTACTCCATTGTTTTCATTCAAAATCTGAAGATGATGAATCACGATGATAAAAGCGCAACTCAAATAAATAACTACATGCGAACAAGAGACTAAGAATCCCTTACATAACGTTTACATACTAAAAATTGTGAATCGTTGTCCATTATTTTAAGTTGTGATCTTTTTGTTAAGAGCTTGAGCAATTCTACTTCTTAATTTCACCTTGCTTCTTCCATTGCAGCGCATTGCTAAGAAATGACGCGAAAGCGGGGATTTCTAAGAAGCTTCTTATTTGTTATTTTTCCATACAAAAATGACAATCTGAAGACGATAGTTTTCGCTATTTCAAATGTCATCACTGGGGTTTGTAAAAAAGCAAAATCGAATTTCGATTAGGCTATATCGAATGTTGCAAAAGCCGACACAGTATTTCCGGGAAGGTGTCATAGTTTGTTTTTGCTAAAATGAGACCAAATTTGCCTATAATTGGAAATAATATCCCGTCTCATTTTGGAAATTACAACTTAGTCATTCCTAATTTGGAAAGAAATCAACAACGAATCTTCTGCGTGCAGTACCGTAGGCCTACGTAAAAAATTACTCAATTTAGCAAGGAAACACCTAATTTGGCAACAAATAAGTTTTAGTGCAGCAAAAAGGAACACAGACGTTTAGTAGATCATGGGCTAACTTGGTAACAAAAAGAAAGTAGACAAAAAATTATCAGAAAAACTTTGAAACTGACCAAATAATAGCTGTTTTACAGTAAATTACAACAAACCACAAGAAAGAACTTCGCATCTGGTAGAAAACAACAGAACTTCAGGCATAAGTTACACCACTCTTGAAAAAAGAAATACTGAATTTGGACATAAACTAAAACAATTTTTGCTGCCTGTAATTGTTAGTGGTAAATTTTCCAGTAACTTGATTAAGCAATATAGATTGCATTACACATTAACCATATTTGTTAAATTCCATACGAAATCAACTGTTTCTGAATGTTTCACGAAGCGCTGAGTACAGCACTGAAGTATCTCACGTATCTATACTGTCTCGTGTAAGGAACCACAACACATAATTGTGGGCAATAATGTAGATTATGGCCACTCTCCGTATTAGTGACGATATGAATCCTGCTGGACATGCTTTGAATGAGGTAACTGAAATACTGTGGAGGAAAGCCAGCTCATTGTAATCAGGAGTCGAAATAAAGGAATGCAGTTTCCTTCTACTGTTCCCCATTGTGTAATGATCGTCAACACGACGTGCAGCATCACTATTCGAGCCTGGACATTCAAGCAGTTTATTGGCCCTCTCCCTTCCAATCCACTAGCCACCCCTTCCTTAAAGAGTCAATTTGTTTATATCGTGACGCTTTAATTCTTGTTTAGACAGTGTTACGTATGATAGATCTGTGCAGAAATTCGCCTTACGCAAGAAACTATGTTTATTTTCACTACCCAGACAAGTTTATTGTGCCATCTTCTGAAGGTTTTGCCTTGTCTTTTCTGAAATAACGAGTAACAGGATTTTGATTGTACGGTAATTTGGATAAGTTGTTTGATTAGAAAATTATAATGGATATTTTAGGCCTAATTTCGTTGACGGTAGGTTCATAATGTCATTCGCAGGAATTATATGCTGAATTAATTCAGTAATGACAAGTATTCACAGTTTGTCATCTGCGAACAACAAAAAGTTTTTATTTATGTTTGCAGATGACAAGTTGCCTATTTATCACCGAATGGCGAGGAAATATACAAGCTGTGTCGCGCTCTGGCTGGAATACACAAATGTATTTCACAAAGTCAAATTCGCTGTGACACCTGTAGTGGTATAGCATCTTTCGAGACAGTACCGTTACACTAGGAAATGTACAAATCACCAAGCTAAGAATACTGCGGAATTTGGCTGCACCGGTCATGGGCAACTGGAAATACAATTTTTAGAAAAAAAAAAATTAACAAAAACAATAAAAAGAAAGAAAACAACGCGAGGAGACAAACTTCGGCCGATTTTTTCTACGTGCCCTAACTAAGGTTTCAATTTCAGGAAAAGAAATTTCATCTTTCTGACACTTATAAAAGTAGAAGCAATATAAAACAAGAATCATCACAACACTTTTCAGTGGCCCATTTAGGTACGTGCAGGACTGTAGTAAAATTATTATTGCAATTGCAGAAAAGCCCTGTTTTATGCCACAAATTTTACGATTTTACGAAACAATATCTGACAAGTTAAAAGATTTAAGAGATACAACCGCCACCCTCTTGTTCACGTTCCTATTTTAAGAAAGTGATTTACGATACTGTTACTGATGGTTTTGTTTCGATCTGGCATAGTCAGTATCTAATAATAGCTAAAACAGTGTGATCAGTCTGGTTTGAACACCACAGTGCTTTGCTACACATGGTCGTGTTGAAGATTGTATACCATTCTCTTACTACGGCCTTTGAATTAGGTACCGAGTCACTTATATAGCAACCAATTCTTTTACATGAATAACCAAACACGGTTTCAAGTTAGCATTTCTGACATCAGCAACATTACCAAAGGTGAAAAACGTGATAAGAGATAAGGATCTTCTCATGTATCAGGGATGGAAACCGCGACGTTTGGAACTTAAATCCAGCAGTTCACCACCTTTCGTCTGTTCATCGTGTAGACACAAGTAGAAACAAGTACTGCATGTGGTCGAAATTCAACGACTGTGTTTATAAGGTAGCGAAAGTAACTGCCATTTACTGGTAACAAATTATTAGTTTCTGCTTGCAGCCTGAAGGTGATGAAGACGCGAGTGTGAAGAAAGTTTTAAAATTTTGTGATTTGTCTCAACTCTGGCCTAAGCTTTTAGGCAGGAGGTTTTAATAAGTGACAGAGTGGCCCTTTTTTACCACTGTGGTCAGCCAGCCATGGTAATCTGCTTAGTTGTTTTAACTCTCTCTCCAACTTTTCCCATGGTGTGCTCTTCTCATATTTATCTCTAACATTACCTTTTGTATTTTACTTCAGCTGCACATGTTACTTGCTGCATTGCTCTCCTTTATTTTGTTGTCGGTTTCTTAACTGTTCGCACTCTTTACTTCTTAACTTCTAAAATTTGTTCGGGAGGTGGAGACCTAGCTGTCGAGCGCCCTAAACCCCCTATCCATCCATCCGCCCTTGAACACTTAATTTCAACATAAAATGAAAAGTTGGAAATCGTAACTATTGAAGTCATTAAAACTAGGAATTTACTTGAGTTATCTGGTAGCTGCAGCAGGTGTCCACGAAGTTATTCTCTCAGCATAATACGCAAATTAGCGACGGAAAGTAATGGGATTATCCCGTTACCGCGTTATTTTGATTTCTACAACGGACAACAACGTCGATCTTGTAATTCCACCCAATCTACCTTCCGCGGTGTACTGTCGTCATTTAGATCTAAAAACACCCACTTCCTTCAACCACCTTAACAGCTTCGAACACACATGGTTTTATATTTATACTCATTTGGGCCCGAACTTCTCGCGGCTGATCGTTGTCCAATACCCCGTTTACATATGGAAACTTCTACTTCCTTTAACTACTCTTAACGGCTACGAGCACACATTATTTTTGTTTCTGCACGTCTACAATGATGCATTTTTTGAATTATATACGATCTGAGTCATCAAAGAACCCAGTGAAAACACGTGTGTCCCTGTCTTTCTAAATTCATGATCTCTTATTACTTAGTCAATGACAGGTCTGCTTCCCCTCCCTTCCCAAGAATATCAGTGAATGTTCTTATGCTTAAAAAAAGGAGTTTGTGATAATTAAACCCGTAGTGGCACAGAAATATTAGAGCTGCTTTCCGTTCCTGTTGGCCTCCATATCCTCTCCGAACATACCCATAAACTTATCACACCCTTCTGTTCGATTTCCTATGCTGGCGTTGAAATCGTCTATGAGAAAAACACTCTAACTATCGTCCACTGTAGCATTCCTGAGTGCACTGTAAAATCGGCCCATATCATCTTGATCTGTTCCGTCACAGGGTGTATAAATTGACACAATCCTGATTTTCCTGCTGCAGATTGCCAAATCTACCAAAGTCAGTCTTTCGTTTACATACCTTATTGCTATTTGTTGGGTTCAATTGCTCTGTGACGTAAAACCCTACCTCCCACTTTGCTCCTCCTTATTTGACTCCTGACAGATAGAGCTTGTATCTACCACTTCGTCTCTTTGTTCGGCCCTTACTCGAACGTCACTAACAGCTGAAACATCTAGCCCTATCTTAGTTGCAGCCTCTGCCAGCTCTCTTACCTTCCCAGTGTATCTCCCATTAATATTAATGGGTCTCTCAGAGGTTTGACAACACGTATCCGGTAGGTGGGACACCATTACCTCCGAAGGTCCCAGGCATTTTGGTCTGATAGTTACCAGCATCAGATTGAGGTACCTGGGAAGCAGTTTGATGGTCTTACTTGCCTAGGGTCCCATTGGATTTTACTTATTATGGTTGAGTAACTGACCGATGGATTTGGTGGCCCCGACTCAGAATACGTCCAAGTTGCCCGACTTTATTCCAAGTAACCGGTATCCCCACTGTCAAGAGCACTTAATTGGCCACTCATATGTTGCCCGTGATTCATGAACTATGACATGACGCCCACGATGAAACAGACTACAGGAATCGACACCATTAACCACAATCGGAATAAATTTTCAATTTTTTTCTATATCTACCAATCTACATCTACATACACACTCCGCAATTCACCGTAAGGTGTGTGGCGGAGGGTACACTGTACCACTACTAGGCATTTCCTTTCTTATTCCACTCCCAAATTGAGCGAGGAAAAAAAGAATGCCTATATGCCTCCGTACGAGCCCTAATTTCTCTTATCTTGTCTTTGTGATCTTTACGCGAAATGTAAGTAGGCGGCGTAAGATCGTACTACACTCAGCTTCAAATTCCGGCCCTCTAAATTCACTCAACAGAAATTCACGAAAACAACGTCGTCTTTCTTCCAGCGATCCCCAATTGAGTTGCCGGAGCATTTCCGTGACACTCGCGTATTGGTCGAACCTACCGGTAACAAATCTAGCGGCTCGTCTCTGACCGTCTCTATGTCTTCCTTTAAACTGATCTGCTGCGGGTCCCAAACACTTGAGCAATACTCAAGACGTGGTCGTACTAGCGTTTTATACGCGGTCTCCTTTACAGGTGAAGTACATCTTCCCAAAATTCTCCCAATAAACCGAAGTCGGCTATCCCCCTTACTCACAACTGTCCTTACATGTTCGTTCCATTTCATATCGCTCTGCAATGTTACGCCTAGATATTTGAACGACGCAACATCATCAAGAGGCTCAATACTAATGCTGTATTCGAACATTATGGGATTGTTTTTTCTGCTCATGCGCATCACCTTACATTTTTCTACATTGAGAGCTAGCTGCCATTCTTCGCACCAACTACAAATTTTGTTTTAGTCATCCTGTATGCTATTACAGTCAGTTACAGACGACACCCTCCCATACACCACAGCATCATCAGCAAACAGCCGCAAATTACAACTTACTCTGTCCATCAGATCATTTATATAGATAGAAAATAATAGCGGTCCTATCACACTCCCATGGGGCACGCCTGACGATACACTGATGAACACTCGACGTCGAGAACAACGTACTGCGTTCTATTACTTAGGAAGTCTTCCAGCCAGTCACAAATCTGTGAACCTATTCCATAAGCTCGTATCTTCGTTAGCAGTCTGCAGTGTGGCACCGCGTCGAACGCCTTTTTGAAGTCGAG
The DNA here is from genome assembly GCA_026315105.1 of Locusta migratoria. NCBI lineage: Eukaryota > Metazoa > Arthropoda > Insecta > Orthoptera > Acrididae > Locusta > Locusta migratoria. The sequence goes on from CM048747.1 coordinate 532,622,788, forward strand.
AAAAACACAATCCGTCTGTTGTCCTTCATCCAAGTCACACAAGATGTCATGTGAGAAAAGGGCAAGCTGAGTTTCACATGAAAGATGTTTCCTAAACTCGTGCTGATTCATAGAAAGAAGCTTTTCCGTTTCAAGGAAATTTACTATATTCGAACTGAGAATATGCTCCAAAATTCTACATGAAACTGAAGTCAACGATATTGGCCTGTAATTGTGTGGGTCAGTTCTCTTTCCTTTCTTATATACGGTAGTCACCTGCGCTTTTTCCAATCACTAGGAACTTTGCTCTGAATTAAAGATTCGCGATAAATGCAAGCTAAGTAGGGGGCCAAAGCCGCAGAATAGTCTTTGTAATGTGTTCTCAGTAGTCAGTGAATGGTGCACATTAACAATCATCATGCAACTACACGCTTACTATAGCTGTAATGCACTCAGTATTATTATTAAATCGTTCCATACAGGTGCTCCAGTATTTTCGACTGCTACGCCCCGGCTAAGACTGAAGTAAATATCGCTAGCAGCCATCGGTTCATCCGCCACTTCGCAGTGAACCGTAGGCTCACGTCACCTCACACTTCTTTGCCGCTCACGGCATAGATTTTTCTTTCAGATATTCCTCGGCTAATTAACAGCTCTCAGAACTTAGCCCTCCTTTGCGAAGCTCTACGTTCAAAGTGTAGGAAGATTAAAGACTGCCGTCGGCTTCACAGCCTTCAATTAAGACTGAATACTGCAACGTCAACATGTAACGATGACGCATACGTCAGGGAACTTCTTTATAACCGGGCTGTTTCATACATTATTCGAAGCACGTGTAACTCATCAGAAATCATTAGTGGTAATTATACCGTACATATGGGGAAGAAAGGTTGGTAATTAAACTCTAACGAATTACTGCACACCCACTGTAGGTAATTTCGCTTAATGAAGTGTCTGCCTCACAAAGGGACCGTATCAAGGCGTTACCTCCAGAGAAGAGTTCTGCAGGAATCTTAGATATGTTGTCATACGGAAGTCAGGTCGACGTATTCGTACATCTCAGAATTTTCATTTCACTTATAAATTGATATACCGAGCGAAAGAAGTTATTTGAACACTAATGAATGGACCTAGGACACTGTGATGGTTAATGAGAGCAAATCCAAAATATTCCGTTCAAATCCTATAGTGAACACGTATCGTAAATGAAAACGTCTTCTGGTAATTCTTGTTACTAAAGCAGTCCATTACTTATACGAGTATCTCTGAGATTAAACATAAATATCAATATATTTTCAGTAGAAGCCGACGGTAACAATACAGTTCATTAGACTTTCATTAACATGGGACACCTTTGACCTCCAATGCTCGGAACCGCACAAACAATGCTTGGTAATAGTGCAACCATAAACAGGACAGTGCTGTTCGTCGTTTGCATGCAAACCTGAAGTAACATTTTAACAGAGAGAAATAAAGTACGAAGATATCAGAACCATAGGAAGTAAATTATTTGTAATTTAATTTGTATCATTACATATTCCATCAACAGCGCCAAAAACACTCTGCTTAAAGTACTTATAATAGCGCAAAACACACAAACGTTGCAGTACAACACTCCTGAATGTGCTTTGATCAGTCCTGAAAGTGCAGATGCGGGATTTCGATGAAGTGGTTAAAACCAAGTGTGAGAAATAATTTGCACACTTCTATAAAACCACATTATTACATTTTAAATTAGTTTCGCAGTCGTGTAATGCAATATCAATAGCCACACTCATTACATATTCAAATGATGATATTCATAAATAAAGGTAATATGCTGATTTTCGCCAAGGATATTGCAACATAGGCTTATACGTCGTGTATTTTGTGTCGACGCCATTATATTTATGAACTATTATGTAATATAAAATATTCCCATCCTTCAAATCCTTAGCCCCAATGTCATTTCCATATAAAGCACGGCACAACTGGGTCCCTAATCTTTGGACTATGTGAGTAGGATTAATCCTGTTCATGATATCACTACACTCTACATAGCTTACAGAGTAAATCGCTTTCGAACACTCCAAGAGGCAAATAAGTACTGCAGCTATACCACTCAAGTAACTGGAGCAGTGGATAGTACTGTTAAATTATTCCACCATGTAGTGGCGCTAACAGAATAGTGCGGCGTTTTGCATGCAAATGACGCAGAGCACTGTTTCGTTTATGATTGCTTGTTATACTAAGCTTGGTTTCGTGGCCTGTCAAGCGTTCAAGGCATCCCTTGTAAAACCAAACGCCATAAGATCTACAAAATATAATGATATTTTCATGTCATGAATGAAGAGCAAGAGGAAGATTGCATATTGCTTATTCTCCGAAAGCGGTACGCCATAGCAAATTCCAAAGAAAAACGAACATATGAAGTATTTTCCGTGATATGAGTGGCTCGAAGACCTCTTATCTAACAAAATCCATTACGTTTCCCGCGACGGCAAATAGCCATGAGTGACAAGTATACCGTCAGGAGTGCCCCAAGGAAATACTCTATGACCGTTATTACTTATTACTTTCTACGTACATAAATGGTCTCTCGGTCATTAGGAATCGGCAGCTGTTTGGTGCTGTTGTGCTTTAATGGAATTTATCGTCACTAGTGACTGATACAAGACAATTTAAATAAAGTTTTTTGCTGGTATGTTCAAATGTTTGTTAAGCTCATGGGACTTAACTACGGGGTCATCAGTCCCTAAACTTACAAACTACTTATGAACTAACTAAGACTAAGGACGGCACAAATATCCATGCCCGAGGGGGGATTCGAACCCCCGACCGTAGTGCCGTGCAGACCGTGACTGAAGCACCTCAGTCCCCTCGGCCACCGCGGCCGGCTGCTGGTGTGACAAATGTAGAAAAATACCCGGTTATGAAGATGAGTAAGTAAAACAATTCCGTAATCTAGACACAAAGAGTTTATGGCGTTAACTGGTAGTGGGAACTGAAATAAATCAGTGGAGAAAGTTTAAAATTTATGCCCCAGTCAGGTTTCGAACCCTCCTGGCTACCACGTTCAATGGGCTGTGACCATATGTTGCGAGCAGGTGCAAGTATCTGGATGATTGTCACTCACTGCTACATATTGCCCGATGAGTCACATAATTGTTTTTCGTTCTGGGAAATAAGATGGAACCGGGACGCAAGAATGTATTGCCCATATGGTGCCTTCTTTTGTTCGGAGAAGAACCGTCAGTTGTCGGGGAAGTCAGTTTCAGCGCCAGTGTCCGCAAGAGATTAACCGATGGTATAATGTATCTGTTTCGTGGCAACGACTGCAGTGGTATGTGGTATACGAAAGAGTCTTTGGTATAAACGGTGGACCCCTTGGTACTTCCATTGAAAAAAAAGGAGGACTATCATTGAACCAAGCAATCTTCCAGTCCGTTTCTGTGGACAAAGATTCCACAAAGGAAAGAGGTAACAACATTTTTATAGAGGGGTTCCGCTGGGAAAGAACGTTATCTCCTAAGTAACAGACCTCGAGAATGAATTCCAAATTGAAATGTTTGTAAAGTTATGAGACCGACCTGCAGTGGTCATCAGTCCCTAGACTTAAACTAGTTTATGCTAAGGACATCACACATACACACACAATTTCCAACGGGGAAAAGGAAATAAGTAATATACTTTATAATTCTACCAATACCGTATGGAAGTGAAAATCTTACTGAACGGAGACATTAAGTCGAGTTGTAAGTGAGTGACGTAAGCGAAGACGTGATAGAACGGTGAGACGGACGTATAACGCACAACCCTTAACCCGAATAAAAAGGAGACCCAACCCTTACAACAGACGGGGACGCGTCATAGCCTCATAACGCACGCGAAATACAGGGCAGCCATACACACCTGCCAGATAAACTTTACAATTTGTGGCTAGACGAGACAATTGTGAGTCAAAATAATCGTTACTTAACACCTAAATTCCAGCCCCAGAATTATGTGAAAGAGTGAGAGCGAGCGACGTTGATTTTCAGTGATTGCAGCCGAAATCTTACCCATGACAGTTGTAATTGACTGCTGTCATTCGTGGACAACTATGAACTTTAACTCCTAACGATGGCTGTCGGGGTCCCTTCAACGACCATGGTAGTACAATCATGTCAAATCCACGCAAACTGAGTAATCGACGATTCTGATTATTTTCATGTGACCCGGTAAGATGACAAAAGGCATCCGAAACTTGTTTGAGCACCGGTATCTCAACATGAATACCATGTAACTAGCTTCATAGCAATATTGGTGCAGTATTAGATAACGCTGTAAAAATAATAACGGCTTGTAGAAAATAAATTGATGCCAAATTACAGTATGACTTGGTTTTTACAGTTTTTAATACACTGTTAAAAAAACATTTGAATAACACAGAATGGTCACATGATAATTGCCACCGAACAGTTGAAATTTCTGTATAGTTTGTAAGCTGTCGTGTTCAGAATCTTGTTCAAACACTAATGCTGCGTTTTTCATCATTCGAACAGTTTCTGAAGTAATTGATAGTTCAACACGAAAAGTAGTCTACTATGATTATTTCCATTCGTTTATGACGTACTATTTTATTTTTTCCAGTAACTCCTCTGGTTTGAAAATGATATTTATTTGTGCATCTTCAGGCTTTTAAAATAATAACCTGCATACAGCTGGATTACAGTCAATATAACTGGTTTCGTTGTTCCTTGTTGCTGTAATATTGCACGAATGTGCGATACCAATTATATTGACCGTAATCTAGCAATATGCAGGTTTCTTACTTTAACGACCTGAAGATGACGTCATTGACCGTGGAAACTAGTTGCTAAATAAATAAATTGATCATAGCTGATTGTATTATTTTTCGTTACAAGTTATACAGCTGAAGCCCCTGGTCCATAATTATGATGAACAAAGTCAAATTAGCTGTGTAGTATTCTTCCACATCCCTTTTTAGTAAACTGCCTCAAGGATTCAAAATATTTATTAGTAATACTTGTACTTTCAAGGCTCGACAGAATAGTTTCCTCGTCGCTCACCCTTTATATTAGGCCAAAGAATTTCTGGCGAAAAATTTAATAAATTAAGCTAATATCTGTGTTACGGTTTAAGTTTTTTTTACTTATGCTTTTGTCACAGTTTGATGTACTAACCTGTTCCACGGCCATGGAGACTTGTTCGTCAAGAGACGTTTCGCTTTTTGGGGGTCAACACAACTTTTCAAGTTCAAAGGAAGGCGGGATTTGGTCGTCGTGCACTACTTAATTCACTATAGAAATTATCGCATTCCATATTAAAGGCCATCTTCTGGAAGAACATCGAAATCAGGCGATTTGCAGAAAGGGGAGCTGGGGGCAGTATCAAAAATATCATCGAACTGGAATAGTGAAAAAAAGAATTCATATTGGGAACAACTTCATCAGGGAGGGAGATTAGATCAACCGACGCTAACACGTATGAAAGCACTAGTGTGTGAATTAAAGACAAATAGTGATAAATGGCAAGCGTCATATCACGTTGGGAAGACCACTCTAGCCCATCAAGTGAACGAATGGTAGAACGATAAATCCTTCGAGATCATTTTCGAAGTCGGATAAGTTGATGCCGAGAGGTTAATTCATCCTGCAAGGTTGAACGCAGCTGGTAACGCAACCGAATACCACCCAGTTATATTCGCTAAAGTTTTAGGTGTTGCGCCTTCACTCAATGTCCTTCTGTAATTCTCAAAGGGGCATTCCAATCACTATCGTAACGGTCGCGAACAACGGCTTAATAAAATTCCCCACTTCGCCTTGTTGCAACAGCTTTCAAAGCACTGAAACCCATGAGTCCCATCTGGAGCTTAGAAATAGCAGTACATCATTCCAGAATTGAGGAATATTGCGCTTGGGAACGGATTATCCACCTTGATAAACAGGCGATAACATTGTCGAGAGAAAGGATACTATCCGTGCGAAGACGTGGCGGTTTTTTAGTTAGTAATAAGACAGTAAACGTAGGTCTGTGGGCGTTCAGTGTTCAAAACTACTAGGCGAATTTTCATGTGGTTTCCATAGGAGACTTGAACGAAGTTTGGGTCAACAGATAGACATGATTTCTTAGAAAACCTGACCACGGAAATAAAGATATCATAGTTTTACATGTTTTCAGTAACCGTCGTGTACGTCAGTTCATTTATTTAGAACCTCGTATCCGAAAACCTACTTCACGAATTTGTATGACGTTTGACAGGCACCTGGACCGCGTCTTTAAAGAAAGTATAAGCTTCGTTTCATAAAAATTGGATAACGAAGAAAAAAAAAGTAATTGTAATTCAAAACTTTTTTCCAAGAGCAATACGTTTGTTTGTCTCTCTGATCACTTTACTGTCCAAAACTATAAACAATATTGTATGGTATTCTCACAAGTAAATTATGCGTATCTGTCAGAAACAGAACTAAACGCCACAATCTTATTTCTACAAATAAAATGTAACATCGAATAGCGAGTTACTTATCTGGCTGCCTATTAGAAAGTTAAGGCCATTCCTTTTGTTATATCGACAAGTTTCTTTTGTATTGAAAACAAAACAAAACACATACCTACGCTTTCATCCTTAGGTTGCATTTACATAAGAATCCTTTACAAGGGCAATGGAATTCATGTAGTTTGCTTTGTGACTCCGTTTTGCACTGATTAGATTTTGAATCCGTTCTGTTTACGAGTAACTATGCGTAGAATATGGTCCAGCCTTTAGCAGTACACAATAGTGGCTACTTGGGAAATACGCGACCGTATCTGATTGGATAGTGCGGCGTAATTTGGTGTTATAATCTCCAAAATCCACGCATATCCTGCACTAGACGTAATTAATTATTGATTCTGACAGACCAAGATCGATAGAGTATGTATTTTGTGGATTTGCAACATACTATGACGATTCCTGTAGTTAGAATCATTTACAGCATTGCAACATAGTTCTACAGCAGTATCACAAATTTAGGCGATGATCACAAGAGAGTTGTTAATAGCAAAGGCATCACCAGATGAATTCGCCCTCCTATATTGTAATTTATTATTATGTAATGAAAGGAGGAACTCATTCAACAATTTATGTACACTTGTTACTATCATTTACATCATCTTCCTCGTCGGAGCTAAACGAATATAGTTTCAGCACTACATTCAGTATCTACAATGTATATAATGGAAGGTTATACCCAAGTAATTGAATCTGTTGGAAAGTGAGTTATTAGTAATCACCCATGGTCAAAAAACGCCCTTCTCTATCTATTTCCGGTAAAGTATTATAGTGATACGTGTCACAGTCTCATCGTGGACTCGATACTGTTCTCATCACGTTGTGCTTTGCCTTGTTCATTGACAATCAACCACGTGGGGGCGACCCTAAACTCATTCCTGCATCGTAAATTGCCTTGCGTGCAATACACGTGGCGATGACTTTGTCAAAACGTTGTACAGGCTCAGAAATAACGTCAACGAAAACGTTGTTAACACACGTGATGCTTCTGCGCTGCATTAAATCCTAACGATGCAAGCCACTTTAAAACGAATGTGTGCCGTACTCTCGAAATTCTCTACGTCATACATTGCACCTCGTGCTGTCCAACGAACTCAAGAATTCGAATTTCCATAAAACATTCTGTATAAATATTGTGAAGGCCTCCAAATACGGTTTTCATTTATAAAAGGTTTTTTTGAAATGATGTCTCTCTTATTAAAATGCTAATAACCTTCATCAAAGCGAACGTTAATTAATATGAAATCCTTGCAAAGATGAGGTGCGCGGTGTCTGGAATGGAAAAGGAACAAATTAAATATTTGCACCGTCCTAAATTATCTGTTGCGCGAAGCTACTTCTAGAACGGTCCGTCTACAATCATACGGTGTTTTTGCTTATGACATCATAATCCATTAATCAGTATCAACACGCGAATGTTAAATTTTTGTTGCTATATTTTAAATCGTATGACATAGTTTTACGTTGCTGGATTTCTTCGTCGTATTCTAATTTAGATTGGCGACACTGTTTGCACTTTTGCGGCCAGTTCTAGTAACTAGATTCTGGTACATTCTATTAGTAGCTATTTCTGTATTTTACATAATGATTTACTCATTGATGTGATTTAAAACTGCAAATGCTACCCTCTCTCTGTGAGGTGCTGCGCGAAAAATTTGCTGGATTTAGGAATCTTTGTCGTCTTAAGTAAGGCGTTTGATTCTGTTTAGCAGTAAATTGCTGAGCTGTGGAATAGGAAGAACAACTCACAGATGATTCATCTAATTCTTAAAGAAGCAATGAAAGAAACGTCATTCTTCTCAGTAATGACAACGGCTATGATATGGGGCCTGATTTTCTGTCATCTAATCCTGTCAAGCATCTAGGAACCGTGTCCAGAATACTATACCGATATTCTGCCTAATGGCTAGGTCCAAATAACATTTAGTGCAACATAGATACTGTATCTTGTATTGCATTTTAAGATAAAAATTTATCGTTTATAGAACACTACCTGCAAATCCGACGTTGCTCTGTTTTTATTTATCCCGATCTTCTTTTTCTTCCTCTTCGTCCTCTCTCTCTCTCTCTCCATGGTGTACAACAACCATCAATTAGAATAAATATTCCTTCAAACCGTCTTGATTGCAAATTTTTTATTAGTTAATGAGGCGTTTCGCCCTTTAGTAGGGCATCTTCAGATTATCTGCTTGACAGAATTTACACAAAATTACAAGGCGGAATACGGTTATAATGGCACATGGGCTTATTTTGTGTTAAGAAGACAGTATAAATGGTAAACAAAGCTTACAATGCGCTCTCCGTGGTGTGACACCGTAAGTTGTTATTGCGGTGTTTCTATTTTCTTGGAATGTTTTTTGGTTTTCCTTGTGGCCCTATAAATGTTCGGGTAACAACGAATTACAATTGGAACATACTCGGTAAAGATGTGATAAACAAAAAACCGATTTTTAAGATTACCTTAATCGAAGCGGTGGTCTGTGATGACACAAGATAAGTCCATGCTTACAATTGCGCTCACGGGCGGTGGGCGGGCGTGGTGTGCTGCTCCGCCGACTTGTACAGACTAAGGGAGTAGGTAGGGAGTGACATAGGAAGCCGATGTATAAGAGGGGACAGGTGAAATCTAGCTATCTGAATACAAATTTAACGAAAGGGAGGTTATTAAGCAGGACAGAAGTTTATAATTTATGTTGGTATTTGTAAAGGAGAGGAATTTTATTTGAACAGAGACATCATAATATCTAGGAATGTTTAATCTTTGCATGCCAACTGATCGTTTAGGAGGTGTGGGTGTCCAAAGTAAGCGCGCTTCGCTATCTCAAACTCTTCCAGTAAATTTAGGTTACGCCCCTTCTGCGCTATATGTAAGATTTGCATGTTGTCAATGGTAGGTTGTTGATGATCGGATGCTTTAGTGTGTTCTGCAAAAGGGGAATGCTTTTTGAATTGGCCTTTTTTGTAAGAAGGTTCCCAGTAAAACGTACTTTAAAGGTCCGGCTTGTCTGTCCTATATATTCAGCTTGGCATTCGGGACATTGTAGTTTGTAGACTCCAGGGGACAGGTATCTGTCCTTGTTGGTTTCTTCGTTGAGTGGGAGAATTTGCTGTATGCTCAAAGGTCTACTAAATACGACTTGTACATTTGTGCCACGAAAGAGTTTAGCCAGGTCATAAGAAAAATATCCCATGAACTCCAGTGCCTTAATGTTTTTGGACCTACAGTTACAGTTAGCTGAAAACAAAGTGGTATTCCAAATCTACAGGAAACCGACCACAAGTTACTCAGTCATACATGCATCTTCATGCCATCCATGACAATACAAAATGAGCATTTGTAAATCAATGATTAACAGAATTTTTGAGATTTCCCTTTCTGAAACTTCCGTCAATAAAGAAATAAATGCTCTGGAATACATCGCCGAAATGAATGGTTACAACCCGTCCTTTGTTCGCAAAATGTACAATTAAAAACGTTCTAAAGATGTACCACAGCTTCACTCGGTAACACCTGACGATGAAGTTAAACGTATCCCCATTCCTTTCATGGGATATTTTTCTTATGACCTGGCTAAACTCTTTCGTGGCACAAATGTGCAAGTCGTATTTAGTAGCCCTTTGAGCATACAGAAAATACTCCCACACAACTGAACGAAATTTTATACAGACACTGTTATTCCTCTTTCTTTAAGGTAGAGTGTGCAAACGTTCATCGATATCGGAACAAAATTATAGATTTCTATGCAATAAAAACGCAGGGTCACATTGAAAAACGCACTTAGTTGTTCTCAAATATTCCAGTTTGATTTCATACAACCCTTGTGCTGAGAATAACGAAAACAACAGAAAAAGGATCTGCGAAATCGGTCAAGTTACAGCCCGACCAAGGTATTTAGGGATCCATTTTTATGTTGCAAAGTACCCTCCTCTATGCAATGTATGAAACGTAAGGTAGACGGTGACCTTCCTATTGTTTTGAAGATCAAGCGTGCGAAATTTCGTGAAGATATTTTGTTAGCTGACGTTTTCTACCTAGAAACTACATTCCTGCAAAATTTCAGCTTCATAGGTGAAGTAGTTTTCAAAATTTCGTGTTTAGTCAGTAGTGAGTGATTATCCTTCCTCTTTTATATAGATACAGATTAAGGATACACATTGCTTAATTTTGGATGCAACGGAATTAAGGGAGACTTGCAGACAAAAATTAATTCTGACATTCAAATCTGTAATGCTAACTTTATTTCACACAGGGTCATGCCTAATGCGAGAGTTTGACATCTACAGCGAAACTGTTGTGAGCGGTAGACTTCTTTTCGTCAGCTACAAAATGCTTTATAAACGTTCGAAATTACATGCAAACTTTGTTGCAAATATATAGCTACTCCCATTTTTCAATAATTGACGCATAAATCTGGGTATTATCACGCGGTGGCCTCTCATTATTTATGACGTCATATCACCTGACACCTGAGCTATGTGTCGTGCTCCTTTGTTGTTGTGTTGGGAACCTTTGTAGGCGTACGGTGGACAGTTCGCCAAAATTCCATTGCAATCGAATGAAAGGTTTATGAACACACAGACGACATACAGAGAAACTTTTTGATGAAACGAAAACTACAGAAGGAAACCCTCCTGGCGGAATAAACAAACATAAAAAAATAGAAATCGGATGACTCACCAAAAGGACCGGCTCGTCGATAGGCACAAATAATCACACACAAACACACATACAAATTGGTCAATGTCTGTCTAGGTATGTTTGCGTTTGGATATGTGTGAGCGTGTGTGTATTTGTTTACCTTCCTTTTTGTCTCCTAAGGTAAGTCCTTCCACTCCTGGGATTGGAATGACTCCTTTTCCACTTTCTTAAAACCCACATCCTTCCCTTGCTCCTCCCCTTTTTTCTTCTTTTTCCTGAAGAAGCTGCTAGTGGTGGCGAAAAAAAATGAAAATAAAAAAATAAAAATAAAAAATAAAAAAAAGACCGTGACTGGAGCGCCTTAGTCCCCTCGGCCACCGCGGCCGGCGATGAATCCCTCTGCCATGCACTTTAATACGTTTGTGGAGTATTTATGCAGATGTAGTTGTAGAACTTGTGAATGAAATCAGCAGCCGTTAACATATTTTTCATCATTTGATACTAGTTTTTATACACACTAGCTTTTTGATAAGTTTCACATATTTAGTTCAGATTAGTTGTCTGTCATATTATTAAACTACAGCATTTTCGAGAGATCGTTGTGTAAACTTTATCAGACCGCTTTTTAAATTCACATTTTTTTAAAGAATGAGCTAACATCTTTGTACAGAACTTAAGTAGTTTGCTGTAGTCCCCAATTTGACAGGAAACAGATTAACAGTTAATATTTTTGTATTTACCACCTATAAGTTATTATTAATGCGGTCTGACATTTGCAAAAGTGACGGAATTTCAATTAGTGTTACATTTAGTGTTTTTTTTGCTCTTGAACTTCCTCTGAATCCTTGAGGCTTCGTTACTTCCGTTCCTCTTGTGCAATATATATGAAACGAAGGCTATACCTTCTGTTTTCATCCATTAGGAAGCTGGTGCTTCTAATGGCAACTCGATGCAGGTTGTGAATATTGCAGTACACGTAGCTACCCTGTGACGAGTTACTGCGCATTACTGGCTGTGCTGTAAGCTACTACAAGCTACTACGAAGGGAAACCAACCGCAAGGAGTGTTGCACGACGACCTCAGGAGCTTGGTCTCTTATTATTGCAAAACAGTTGAACACTGCACATTCATTTGCATCGAAGCCATATAAGCTTGTCCGTGTTGTCTGTCTGTTGCTGTCTTCTGTCGGGTTCTACTTTTGACGTTCAAGCTACCTGTCCACGCTAGTGTATTAATAATTATTGTAGTTGCCTGGTGCATCGGACATTGGTGATTAGGATAAGTTGCCCTACATCGCTCTGCTGTTCTGAGGATATTTCTTTTAAATTCAGCGTATAAAATGTGAATATCCAACTAATCCACATTGATGTACATGTTTGCAAGCGAGTAATGTTGAAGTAAAAACGGCCTGCAATGCAGTGAAACGTGTTGACCTTTTGACACAGAGTAACAACAGAGCCCAGTTTGACACCGTTTGACCCGATAATGCGGTTTCCGTCCGCAGTCTCTCCAGCTCTAGAAAATTCCTAGATATTGTACGACACTTTTTAACGTCAACACTGAGAAAGGCTGTATAAAATTGTGTTCTCAGGAGCCATATGAAGAAACAGTAGTTCGTTTAATATCTCACAAGGGAACATCATCAACTCGACCTCATATTTTCTTGAGAAAAAAAATACATGAGCTAGATATCAACCCAATAAATCTATATCACGTGAAAATTTGGGCCATCATTCAGATACTACGCAGTTACGGCTTCCTCAAAGTGCAGCTTTTAAACATTCGCGCGCTCGGGATGTTCCTCACTCGGCCCGCTTCAATACGGCCACTTAATGCGAGAAAGCGAAGTGCTGTGCAACGAAGGGACAACAGCGAATCCCCCGAAATGTGAAGTTCAAAGAGCTAGGGAAATGGAGGAGGAAATAATATTGCAAAATTAAACATATGTAGTGTAGCTCTTTCAGGTTTACTCCAATGCAATAGTGTCAGTTTTACATATAACAAAATGATGTGCATGAGAGGTATTGAAAATTAAATTACTTTACACTGCTGGTTGAAAAACAGTCTCATTCGTTTACAATGCAGTTGTGACGCACTGTATAAAGCGCAAACTGCTCGTTGCATATATTATTTTGTTACGGAGACGGGCAAAGTGGTATCCGACGATTTAAAATCATCAAAGAAGCTTTCACAATTACACACGACCTCAGTTCCACGCCCAAGCTCCGTTGAAGCAATGAAAGTCCTCGACGAATCTGACGGTGGTGCAACAGCAGCGTCGTTATCGTCGACGTCATCCGAACGTCATCTGCACCGAACGTCAGCCCGCTATTTTCTTCTACATCCAGTAAGTCGTCAACAGTGCAACTGTTTATGTCTGCAACGCTGTTGAAATATATAAGGAAATCATATAGATAGCGCCATGTATTTTCTTTTACCAAGCATAGTACTTCTATTAACCGCAAATTCAAAATGTTCAAATGTTTGTTAAGCTTAAGGGACTTAACTGCGTGGTCATCAGTCCCGAACGTCAATCCGCTATTTTCTTCTACGTCCAGCACGTCATCATCATTGCAATTGTTTATATCAGCAACACAGTTGAAAGATATAAGAAAAGCATAAAGAAAGCGCCATGTATTTTCGTTTACCGTGCATAGTACACCTATTAACAGCATATTCAAAGTGTTCAATTGTTTGTAAGCTTAAATGACTTAACTGCGGGGTCATCAGTCCCTAAACTTACAAACAACTTATGAACTACCTTATACTAAAGACGACACAAACATCCATGCCCGAGGGGGAATTCGAATACCCGACCGTAGCGGCCGTGCTGTCTGTGACTGGCGCGCCGCAGACCGCTCGACCACTGCGATCGGCTAGCCGCAAATTACGAGGAATGTCCACAAAGTAAGTTCCGTTTGGTTACATAAACCAAACGTAAACAGATTCAGAAAAAAAAATATTTATTGTATAAAAATCTGCAACTGTTCAACTACTTTTCTACATAACTTCCGAAATTTTGTAGGCACTTGTCATAGCGTGGGACAAGTTTTGTGTGCTTTCTTCATAGAAGGTTGCCGCCTGTGTATTCAACCATGTGGCAAACATTTTCTTTCAGCTCATCATCGTTGAAGTGTTGACCACCAAGGACAGATTTTAGGTGTTAGAAGAGATGAAAGGAGTCTTCTTCTTCCCTTCATGTTGCCGTCCGACCTCACAAGGCGGATGTTACCAAACAACCCTTACGGGAATTTCACTGGGACGTGTCTGATCATCCTCCGTACACTCTCGCTACTAGTGACTTTCTTATTACACCTAAAACATGTCCATGGTGGTCAACACTTCAGCGATATGACGAGCTGAAAGAACATGTTTCCACATGGTTGAATACATAGGCGGCAACCTTCTACGAAGAAGGCATACAAAGACTTCTGCCACGCCATGACAAATGCCAATAAAATTTCGGAAGCTATGTAGAAAAGTAGTTTAATAGTTGTATATTTTGTACAATAAATATTTTTTTCTTTATCTGTTCACGTTTGTTTTCTATACTAAAACGGAACTTACTTTGTGGACATACCTCGTATTATGCTTACCGGTGACGATCCATATCGCTCCTCGAGGTGTCACGCGACAGCCTGTGGGTTAATTGAATCGCGAACACAAACCTCTTACTGCACTCAGCAAACAGCAATTCGCATTCGGGCATTAAGCGGCCGCTGTGAAGCTGGCTGAGTGAGGAACAAGCCGAGCGCGCGAATATTTAAAAGCTATACTTTGACGAAGCCGCAACTGCGTAGTATATGAATAATGGACCATATTTTCACATAATATCGATTTCTGGGATTGATATCTACCTCATCTATTTTTTTCTCAAGAAAATATGAGATCGAGTTGGTGATGTTCCCTTGTCAGTTGACACCAGCGCTAAGAAGGTTAACCAAACAATGCAATTCCTACCCCTTGCCACCTCGATATGAGTAACCGTTCACGAAATAAATGGCCTATTAAGTCTTGTAAACTTGACGCTTTATAAGAACATAGGTCAAATGAAAGTGCCGTATTTCAACGACAGATGAATAGTGAAAGAAGCTTACATTCAAGAATTTGGTATTATTACCGTTCATAGTTTTACAGAGACAGTCTGACTATATCTTTTACATTTAGTTTCCGTTATGTTGAAAATGAATAGCACATTGAATCATCGCAGAAAGAACTGGCCCTCTGTGCATCGATTATGATGACATGGCAGGCAACAGGCAACCAACATCTCATGTGACACGCTTATTCGCATCCTCATTGAGGAACTGATGAATTGTATTATTCTAACGTAATATTATCTGAGGTGCATTCCAGTTATAAACATCCGATTATCTCTCTCATGAGTGGCTATTGGCACAAACATGAGGTTTCTTTTAAAATACGCTGGAATTCATTGTCAGTGAGTGAACTCTAGCGGCAGTGCAAGGAGAACTGTTGTTGTTCTCGAAGGCGAGTGTTCATCACAGACTACGTTTGATCCGGTGGTGTTGGGGTAAAGCGCTCGACTGGAAACCGAAGAGTCGCGGGTTCGGAAGACGATTGGAACTCGAATTTTTTCAGTCTGACTTCTCAACGACTTGAGGAGTCGCCAGAAACGACACACGGTGTAGGATCCAGGGTAAGCTGTAGGTCCCCTTTCATTTCCTCTGTTGGATAACCGTCGCATGCTAGGGACACACAAATAGCCAAAGTGGCGTCCAATTGAAACCTGCACCAGGCCCATGAACCATAGTAAATAATTTATAAAAAAAAAAGCTAGGGTATCGTTAGGAGTGTCCTACGAAAGTGACGCGACCGCTTTCATTTTCTGTCTATAACTGATGAGACGGAAAGAGTGAGTTGCAATCTGTGGTTGATAGTGCTGCGGTGTACAGGGAGGTTTCCTCATTCAATGACTGTAGTAGGATGCAGAATGATTTGAAACAAATTTCTAGGTGGTGTGAGGAATGGCAGCTAGCTCTAAATGTAGAAAATTCAAGGTGATGCAGATGAGTAGCAGAAACTATTCCGTATTGGTGGTAAAACTCTTCTGGTTATTGGACCGCATCGTCAATATATCAAATATTTCACCGACGTTTCGGCCACTATTGGAAGCGGTCATTTTCTGGATGTTACGTTTACTGCTGGATGAGGGAGATCTGGTGTCTTAAATATAGAATGTCGCCAGTTATGATTGGTGGTTTCAGATCTCTCTTTCATTGGTGTTTCCTTTATTGATTCCTATTGGTGGAAAACTAAGTCCTTTGTTCACTGTAGCCGGCGCTAGGCATCAGTGCTATGTCATTGCTACCACCGCACCTGATTCGTCAGTTTCAACCAATGGAAAACATTATTGTAAACACCAATCAAGGACTTCCTTTTCTACCAATAGGAAGAAATAAACACCAATGAAAGAGAGCTGAAACCACCAATCATAACTGGCAAAATTCTATATTTAAGACACCAGCTTTCCCTCATCCAGCAGTAAACGTAACACCCAGAATATGGCCGCTTGCAATAGAGGTCAAAACGTCGGTGAAATATTTGATATATTGACGATGCGGTCCAATACCCAGAAGAGTTTTATCAACAATGACAAGGGCCGCGGAAGCCTTCGTTTACAATTCCGTATTGGTCAAATACCGCAATAGTAGTGTCCTTCTTGACGCAGTCGCGTCAGTTAAATACTTAGTCGTAACGCTGCACAGAGATATGAAATGGTACGAGCATATAAGGACAGTCGTAAGGACAGTGGATCGTTGACTTCGGTTTATTGAGAGAATTTTAGGAAGGTGTGATTCACCTCTAAAGGAGACCGCATACAAACCGCTTGTGCGACACTGTCTTGAGTATTGCTCAAGAGTTTGGTATCCCCAGTAGATCAGTTTAAAGGAAGACATAAAAACAAATTAATGGCGGATAGCTAGGTTTGTTACTGATAGGTTTGATCAGTGCGCCAGTGTTACCGAGATACTTTCGGAACTCGTATGGGAGTCGCAGAGGGAAGGCAATGTTCTTCTCGACAAACAGGATTGAAGAAATTTATAGGGGCAGAATTTCAAGCAGGCTGCAGAACGATTTTACTGCCTCCAACTTGACATTTCGCGTCAAGGCCATAATCATAACATCAGAAAGATTAGGGCTCGTACAGGTGCATAAAAGTGTTCATTTTTCTCTCGCTGTATATCAGAGTGGAAGAGGAAAGCAAGTAACTAGTAGTGGTACGAGGTACCCTTCGCCAAAAACTTTTGGGTGGATTGCGGGTTATGATGTAGGCATTCAATTTGCAAAGGGTACAACTGTAAAAGGTGCATCTTACCCACATATTTGCAGAAAAAGTTTCTAACAGCACTGCGTGATAAACGACCGGAAATGGCCGCTAGAGTGGTATATCATCAATACAACGTTCCAGGTAATCCGGCGAACGCTGTGCTGCAGCGTTTCGTGAAAACAAAATTGCTCTACTACCTGTTCACCTTACCTGTCTTTTCTATGGATCAAAGAAACGCCATTCGTTATTACGCATCCTTAGAATCATGGCATCGTATTTGTGGAAAACTGCAGGGGGCTTACATCGAGAAGTTTTTGTATGATTAGTTCGTGCGAAACTAACCGGAAGTGTCATGAGTGCTCCGTAGTCAAACGTATACTGTCACGACACTCCCACTGACTCCTTTTATACACAGCGTTAGCAGCGCTACAAACGGCCGACAAGCTACGTTTCTAAATACCGTCTTGGATGAGTGCGAATAGTATCGTTCCTATTGATTTTAACGTATGTTTATATTGGGGAACGTATGTAGCGCCATAAAAATAAGTAAAAAGTTAAAAATAAGTTCCCTTTCAAGGTATGAAACGGTATATCACACGACGGTTTATTTCCAGTTATCATGTAACATGCATTTTTTCAAAACAATTTATTTTTCATAAAATGCCTTTTTTTAAACCATCAGCTGTTTATTAAAACCTTATTCATCTACCAGTTTCGGTCATAGACCATCTTCATGGATAAAAAGGTGTTAAAACACAATGGTTAAATGCATCAAATAAAATACATCCAATTGAGATAAACAGGAGTCAGTATAAGTAAAAGAGTAAAAAATTACTGTGGTCATCTTAGATAAAATCTATCAATCAAACATGACATAAAAGGTGAGAACAGTCTATCGCAACGTACGAAATCATAGACTGTTCTCACCTTTTATGTCATGTTTGATTGATAGATTTTATCTAAGATGACCACAGTAATTTTTTACACTTTTAGTTATACTGACTCCTGTTTATCTCAGTTGGATGTATTTTATTTCATGCATTTAACCATTGTGTTTTAACACCTTTTTATCCATGAAGATGGTCTATGACCGAAACTGGTAGATGAATAAGGTTTTAATAAACAGCTGATGGTTCTTAAAAAATGCATTTTATGAAATATATTGAGGCTGTTGACACTCGCCTCACCAAACCATTCACAATTTATTTTGCCTGTCGAAGTTACACAATTTTGAATGTATCACCAGTTTTGACTCCTACTTTCAATTTTAATGTAACTAGTGATATGTATCGACAGACAATGATGCACAAGATTATAACAGACATTTCTAACATGCATTGAGTTATCACGGTTTGAGAAAGGCTAATTGTTTGATAATGGACTGGAGTGTCCGAAACTAGTCACTGACTTCAAAACTGTGAAACTGCGACAGACAAAATAAACTGTTTTACTAAATATTCCCAGTTGCTGATCCTATAATATCATTACGATGAATTTTTATACATGTTTTTTACTGACATCTTTCATTTTCTATTAATAAAAATATGTCTAGGAAACACCAGAATACCTGTCCTCTAGCAGAAAGACATCGCTTTTGTACTCAGGAACGTTATCGTAAGGTTTCTTCTATAGAATTCCAGTAAACTCAGTGTGTGTGGTACGTAGGAAACGAATATAGAATGAAATAAGTACAGCGTTTAACGTACGAAACCAGCCACCAAAGCTGTAACTGGAGAAAAAGTCGCAAACGCGGCAATAAATCGTCAAAAGCGGGAAGACTGGTCGCCAACAAAGAAGTCACCAATTCCACAATTGTTGCCATACCTGAACCTTAAACTGAAAAATTAAAAAAAAATTAGCTTCTTAATCCAAAGTCATCCTACTCAAAAGCACATATAAGACCGACGAGACTTAAAAATGTGAGAATCATTAGACTCAATATCGAATTGATACGATTCAAGAAACTACTTATCATAGTAAGAAAAAAACGTTATGGAAATTTATGTTTCTCTTATGATTATATTTTACTTACTTTTAGCGGAATAACTTGCAAATATACACATGGGTTAAACCTACACAACTCCAGGACACCCTTTATTATGCAACATAAACGATAATGTGAGTTCGTAAGGAAGCCACACCCTTCTACACGGTGCTCGAACCGTTCCCAACAGATGGAACGAATGTATTCCGACAGCTAATGTATTATTGTAGTTAGCGCTGCCTGCGCAAGTGGTCACAGTATCTAATGTGGGGGGAAATAGGTCGTTTGCTGCGCTGATGCTGTTACACACAATCATGAGGGTAAGTTCTTCAAGTAATTGTTCAGAAAATTACATGCAGACATGTTGCGTATGAAACAAACTTGCAATAAGTCATCATTGTTGGATTTGCTCGCCTTATTATTAAATAAATCTCTTAGGAAAACGGCAACAGTTATTACTTTGTGTATCAATTTCTAAAACAATAGCTCCGTCGCTGAGGAAACATTCGATGAAGAAAAAGCAAAAACTGGGTTCTGTGACTTCGAGGAGAACTTCAGTAGGTTTTAGAAGAAATGTGGTACATATAAAAAGATGCCAAACATTTCGCCGTTCCTTGGAATAGAGTGAGTGATACGAGGTGTTCATCTACTTCATCAAGAAAACACACACATCATCTTGTTGATAGTCTTCGATGGATCCTAGACTTAATGACGGCCGTGAAAATAACGCCAACGTCTGGCAGTAAGCAGGCAAGGGACAACAATATAACTGTGCACGTTTCCGACTAGGAAACAACTTCTATCACACATCGAAATACATATGCTGCTGATCAAGCGAATAAAACATCAGTGATATCACAGTCCAAGCGAAAACAAAGCCAATGAACAAAAAAAGAAATAAATGAATAAATAATTACAACATCGTCACTTTCAAGGAGAATTACAGCTGTGGAAATAACGAAAATCGATGTATATATTGTGGCTTTTGCTTGAGCTGCCAGTCCATCTATTCGCATGATTCTTTGGTACTTTTGAGTGAGATTTGTGCAAAAATCAGTGACAGTCACACTGACTACGAAAATAAACAGTGTGCTAAGTGAACTTTAACAAAATCAAAGAGCGTTTTCTTAGACTTAATAACATCATCCCGAAATTAAGTATATAATGTGCCGGAATGAGATATACAATCACGATGTTAGTTAGCGTGCTCACATTCTTCATCTTATCACTTCAACCGTTTTTCGTTTCTTGATTGTTCTTTATCATGGATTATTAGGACAATGTATTTGTATGTTACTTGTAAAATGTATAACTTCTACCTAGAATATTTGTGCGTTATCTCATTTACAACTCTTAACTCTTCCATTCCCAACAACAATGTTTTAAACGGAGATTCATAACGTAATTTGTGTATCAGTTCTGAAAGTCGCATTGTTGTTAGGGACAACATGCTTCCTAGTATTACATTTTGCCGCTTGGTACGGCTTGTAGCCACTTCTGAGGCATTAATCTGTCCATCTTGAAGGTTGTGTTACGTTGACGTCTTTACGTGGGAGTGAGTCTGAGCGTGAATGTGGTTGATGTCATTTTATTCCAGCAGTGAATTGCCTTGTCATTGGTGGGGTGGCGAAGGTTATGCTAGCATTGTTGATCTGAAAGAGTTAACTTTCAACAAACTAACGTCCCAAGTAATAAAATACCTCGTAACAAGCGCCTGAGTTGTGCAAGATATACATGACATAAAAGAAAACAGGAATACAAGGGTTAGTAACACGAAGCCGGCCGCGGTGGCCAAACGGTCTGCGGCACGCCGCGCGCCAGTCGCGGTCTGCACGGCTACTACGTCGAGGGTCAGAACCCCTCGGGCATGGATAATTGTGCCGTCCTTAGTATTAGCTATATTCATAAGTAGTTTGTAAGTCCCATAAGGTCTACAAACATTTGAACTTTTTGAAGTATCACGAAGTTAGGTGGGTTTAGACTATTCATTCCTGAGTATTTTTTCATGACGGAGTTTACAGCACTGAATCAATGAAATTCGCCTGCTCTTGAATTAATTACCCCATTATGTATGTCTCTTGATATTTTTCTAGTGTTTGTAACGCAAAAATACTTATAGTATCTATTTCGTTAATTACGTACAGAAACACTTTAGACAAACATTACTCATTCGGAGACTTACCCACCGCTGGAGCGCTAGTGTCGCTGAAACTGTCAGTTGGTAACAACTGTCAAATGTTTGTTAAGCTTAAGGAAGTACACTGCCGCGTCATCAGTCCCTAAACAACATTCACAACAGTAATTGTCACGACTATACAGGGTGTTTCACTAAGTGTGTTTGCCTCTGTAACTTATAAAATAATAGGTGACGGGAAATTTTAATGCGGTAGGTCAACACAAGAAATGTTACAGTTTCTTCGGAGCTATGAACATAGTTTATTGTATTATTTTCCAAAGAGTTACACCACAAAGATATACTTTTTTAAATGGAACAACAGTTTTTTCTATCATGTATTGGATTCGTTTAAACCAGCTGCGTCCAAATCAATTTAAACTACATGCCTATCAATGTTAGTTTGGGAGCTACAACCCTTCAAAGTTCTGGGGGCGGAGCCTGCGATAGCGTAGCTGATTGGCCGAGTGGCTTTCCCCTGGGGCACGGCCCAATGTCTCATGACCACCAGCCAGTTAGCTACGCTGTCGTAGCCTCCACCCCCTAATGTTTGAAGGGTTGTAGCTCCCAAACTAACAGTGGTAGGAATGTAGTTTAAATTCATTTGGACGCAGCGGGTTTCAACAAATCCAATGCACGATAGAAAAAACTATTGTTCCATTTAAAAAATTATATCTTTGTGCAGTAACTCTTTGGAAAATGATACAATAAACTATGTTCATAGCTCCGCAGAAAGTGTAACATTTCTTGTGTTGACCTACCGCATTAAAATTTCTCGTCACCTATTATTTTATAAGTTACAGAGGAAAACACATTTAGTGAAACACCCTGCATTTCAGTCTGAGAACGCACCGCATAGTGGAAAAACCGCTCGGCTACTCTGCTGCAACTGATTACTGTCGCTGCGTGTGACGTCATTATGGAAATAACGTCGAGCACGTGGCACCCACGTGGCGTGCACCGCAGCAGCATGACGCCCGCTCCACACTCGCTGCGATACTTTTTCCGCCTTTTTTCCCGCGTTTTCCGCAGGCCGCGTTGCTGTCGCGCGCAAAACTTGTATGAACGGAACACTCAAAACAAATGTCAGCGCAGGCGGCGAATACGTCGTCGCTGTTGAAATTTTCAGTTCTGTTATAAAATGTTACAAAACAGCCATAAAAAACGCGCACCGACACTGTTATTTCATTCCATTAATCTCGTGACACGCTGGAATGATGTTCCAATAGAGCGACGGCCCGCAGTAAAGTCACGTCAAACGGCAGCTGAAATGCGGTTCGGTTATACGTCGCGCTGTTGACGTCGAAAACGCGATCCCACATAAAAGCGGGTCGCTCTCTCTTCACCGCTTGCCGTGTTATGCGATCGTCCGGCGGCAGATATATTGTAACACAGGTCTTATATTTTCGCAGCGTGGATGACAGACATATTGATCTAAAGTGTAGGCTTCCTGTAGTATTTTTCACAGAATGGTCAGTAAAACAGTACTTTCCTCCACCTTTTGTAGAACGACCAGACGCGCCGACTTTTGAAAATCAGTGTGGGTGCTCTATTCCACGGTTCACAAATGTTCGAAACCAACCCTCCTGAAAATCATCTTCATGCATTTTGAATGAGCAATACTTGATACAATTAAATAGGAAGTTGTCTGGCTTTTAAAGATAGAAGGAGGAGGAATGGAAGGAAAGCATGGCTGTATTAGAACACTACAATAAAGCGATCTAATATGGCCGAAGTGGATATATCGATATAAGTAACACCCCAAAACTTCCACACGACCAATAAAATAATTTTTCACTGTACACTAATCTATCACTTTTTGTGCGAAGCTATTCTTTCGGACAATAGCGTTAGGTAGAACACCGTCGCCCAGGTTTAAAGAAATCTTTGAAATATTTTGAGATTTTGAATTCCGACATCAAATGTTTTTGGTCAGTTCCAAGCAAAAGCTGTATACTTTATCGAAATATTCATCACTTCGAGATAACTTCATGACATCTCTGATAGTAGTAATATTGGCCAAGGTTTATTTAAGCCTGAGAGAAAAGCATTACAACTTTCAACTGAATCTATAATTTTAATAACAAGGGAAGTGACAAAGATAAATGAAAAACGATTAACTTTAGCATCAGTATCTGATTCTTCAAGCTAAATTCCTGAAAGAACACAACAGAATGTTCATAAATTCGGACACCTGAAAGGTCAAAAGGACCGACGTGCTTCAGGCTGAATAAAGCTAGCATAGTGGGTAAAACACAGACACTCATTACTACTCGCTATGGGACCCGCGTACAAAACTGATCATTTCTTTCACGTATGAAATATCGTGTCTCACGTTTTGCATTGCCTCGTGAGCCATAAGGTAGATTATGATGTTCCCGACTTTTTGAAAAATTTATACAGTTTTCTTTTACAACTCAATTTTATGTGGGTGCTCAGCACACCTAAAAAATTCTAGGGGGGTGTACGAGCCTCGGAGCACCCACGGAGTCGGCGACCCTGAGAACGACGATAGGGGACAGGAATTGTTCAGTGACTGTCTATGTTTGCTTGAAACAGGAAAGGAAGAATTAAGCTGAAACAAACGGATGCACAGTTGATAACAAAAATGTTAGGAATTTCAGAATAGATTCCAGGTCGCTTGTACTGCTATTGCTAGTATCTAAACTTGCATATCCGGAAGGAAAATTAGAAATTAATCGAACATCGCTACACTTTTTCGTTACACGTCGATCACTTACAGTTTTTCAATCTAGTACTTTGATAATGCTTCATCCAATTTTATGTCATTGTGGTTATTGGTAACTGAAACCACATAAATTTCAAGAAAAAGAAGTAATGCTCGCACAGAATAAATATTTTCATTCCGTTCTGCAGTCTTCACAAGTTATAGCACAAGCGCGATACTGTAATTCACCTTTAATGTAACAACGTACGTACAGTTGGTAGACAAGATAATATGAACACCTAACTTTGGGCCAGTATCTAATTGTAAGGAGTTCGTTCACCGTTGGCTTTTAGAGCACCTCTAATCTTTTGAGCAACAGATTCGTAAAGTGTCTCCATAGTTTCCGACAGAATATTAGCCACTCTTGTACGAAAACATCTGGCAATTTCATAAAATAATTTGGAACTGTAAATTTTATCCACACTCTCTGCTCTAAAACTCTCGGTAACTGTTCTTTTATGTTGAAACGCAGCAACTGTGTTGTGCAGGGAAGCTGTTTGGTAATTTTCAGAATGCTGTAAAAAACACGTCTGTACCTTCATGGCTGTGTGTGTTGGGGGGGGGGGGGGAGTGACCAAGAGAGAAGAGAGAGAGGGAGGGTACTATTATTTTAGAAACTAATTACAGCGTCGTTAGGCAACATGTTAGTCATAATAAGCAGATCATTGACGACGGTGGTGAGCTATTTACTCACAGTTATCCGAACAGCGAGGGTAATGATCGAAACTGTTGAATGCTACGATGTACCTGGTCAAATCATAACGGAACCTTACTCCGGCTTCACCTTTGGTTGCAAGATTGCCCAACACTAAACTTCTTTTAGGTTTTCGACACACGAGCTCTGTTGTTTGCAGGAATCAAAGAATACCATTGCAGCGGTCAATAAATGTAATACTAACTGTATCAATGTTTTATATGTCATAGGAGACTGCACCAATACCTGTATTGAAAACCAGACCGGGAAGAGTGAAAAACAGAAATGCGACGAGGTCACAACAGCTACGAGGCGTGGTTTTTAAGAAAGTACCGTATTGAAATTTAAAAAAGACGTGCTAAGATATCATAATTATGTAATTCTTACATGAAAGCGTATATCTTAATCTACTTTTCTACATAATTTCCGTCAATAATGATGCACTTATAACGTTGTACAAGTTTTTGAATGCCCTCTCATAGAAGTCTGCCGCCTGACTTGTTAACCACTGAATCACAACTGTTTTGACTTCGTCATTGTCTGCATTGGTCTCAATGCCATAAAAATACAACGAGAAACATTAGGAAAGCCATCCCGCAAAGGAGGAAATCGTAAAGCGTCTGTTTTTGTACTCTTATTATTCACTTCCTGCAAGTAACCATGTAAGAATAGAGCAATCTGTGTTATACACGACCGATGCTGTCTAAAGCCACGCTGATGCATCGACAGAAGCTCCGGTGGGAAAAGCCTATGCTTCGTATAGGCGCATCAACCATGTACACAAAAGTCAGCAATTTAGAGAATGCATGTGTCTGAGTATTCTGTACCCTTCTGAAGGCCCGTTACTCCAGCTAATCGCCTAGATTGTGAGTAAACCAATTCACTTTCCCCTATACATCCCTTTCTTCTTCTTTCTGTCTACTGCCGGAAGAAGGATTGATTTCAAAAATTATCTATGTTAGATTTCGTTCAATTTTTGTCTCACTGTCAACAGTACTAAGATTACGTAACTACTGACAGCTACTCTATCTATTTTAAGCATCTTTTTTAAAAGAGTTTCTCTCATATTAACAGATAAAAGTAGCCGGTTCAGGTAAATGGCCAATGGCTCGACATTTGAATAGAAGGAATGCCACTATTTGACTATGTTGGGATCCTAAACACTAGGAAGTGTTCGACCTTCAAAGAGGACAGAACATGAAGACCCTGCAGTGGTCTGATTCCTATTTCGGGTTTGACGTGACCACAAGTAGCATTAATAATCGGCTCGCAGATTGCTCAGCTTGCAACGTCGTATGAAGAGGAACTCGTTTGCAGTGTTGCGAGCTCATTCCACCTGGAATCTAATCGGTGATCGGTGACGGCTCCAACTCATTCCCGATGGACAGTGAAGACGTCACTACAGGCGTACTGAACAGCGGTGGAATATCAACTTCGCCCGACAATCAAGAGAGATGATCTGAGTTTCAGTTTCATTTCATACCAGGGTCTCTTTATCATACTTCACAGCGAGGCCGCAAGTCTCCATTTCTAACTGACCTTTCCGAGCAGCAATAAGAGATGCGACTGGTCGACCACTGTGGGGATGATCGTCTAAACAACCTCTGACTAAGTAAGAGCTTTGTGGGAGGACGGTAATTCAAACCCGCCTGCGTCAATTCTAATTTAGATTATTCATGATTTCCATGAATCACTCCAGGTGAATCCTGAGATGGTACCTTTCCATGGGCCACAGGCGATTTCCTTCCCTATCCTTGACAGAAACTATATGAGCGTATGTTCCATCTCTATTTACCATTATGTCGACGTCTTTCTTCCTTGATTGCTTGCTTTTAACTTCGTAATCATTTACTTCACATTAACTGTTGCACAGAAACTTTATCCGTTGGACCACTCTTCTTATCGCAATAAGATACTAAAAGTGCAGTAACGAGTTATTTATTCTGACAGTAAACCCTTTGGTCAAGCGGTACCTTCGGTGGTAAGACCAACATGCAACAATTGCTGATGCATCTGATTCCCTTCCTCAGCGTACCTGATTTTATACATAATTCTCCTGCGGTGTCAAATGACATGATGCTGCTTGGTGCCATCTCTTATCCCGTTCATGCACTTGTAAGTTTCCATAAAACCGTGTGTCGTTTTAGGAATCTACGGGATGATAAAAACTCAGTATAAATTTGAAAACTTTATAAATCACGGAATAATGTAGATAGAGAGGTAAAAATTAACACACTTGCTTGGAATAACATGGGGTTTTAGAACAAAACAAAAATAACAAAAGTAAAACCACAAAACAAAACAAAAAGTTCAAAAAATGGCCGACAAATGGCGCTTCATCTGATCAGAAAAGCAATAATTAGCATAACAAATTAAGACAGAGCAAAGATGATGTTCTTTACAGGAAATGCTCAATATGTTCACCATCATTCCTCAACAATACCGTTAAACGAGGAATAATGTTGTGAACATCACTGTAAAGCAGGTCCGGAGTTATGGTGAGGCATTGGCGTCGGATGTTGTCTTTCAGCATCCCTAGAGATACAGAATGAAACTTTCACTCTGCAGCGGAGTGTGCGCTGATATGAAACTTTCTGGCAGATTATAATTGCGTGTCGGAACCGGGGCAAGAGCTCTTTCGAGTGAGCTATCCCGACACGACTCACGATGCCGCCTCACAACTTCACTTCCGCCAGTACCTCGCCTCCTACTTTCCAAACTTCACAGAAGCTCTCCTGCGAACCTTTCAAGTCTAGCACTCCTTGAAGAAAGGAAGACGTGGCTTAGCCACAGCCTAAGGGATGTTTCCGGAATGAAACTTTCGGGCCTCAGGTACGAATCCCGGTTCCAGCACACAATTTTAATCAGCCAGGAAGTTTCATCCCTGGATACGACGGTCGATCACGATACACTTGCGACTTCAGGTAACCCCAAAGCCAATAATCGCACCGACTGAGGTACGGAAACCTAGGAGGCCAAGCATGACGATAGTGGCGGCTAAGCTCACGATCATCACATAACGACGCGCGCAAGAGATCTTTCACGCGGCTAACAATACTTTTTTTCTTTTGTTCTAATAAATCGCCATGTCATTCCAAGAACGTGTGCGAATTTTTATCTCTCTATCAACATTAGTCCGAGATTTATTTAGTTTTCAAATTTATACTGACTTTTTGATCGCCCGATATGTAAATTTGTATCTGTCTACCGTTTCCGAGACGTAGTGAATATCCGAGCGGTAATGTAATTCCAGGTCACCGTGTATGTATTCCAGCTTTCGCACAGTTATTTAATGAAGACCTCAGTAACGAGCAACGAGGAATAGACCTGACGTGTAAGTGTAAGGATCACTGGAGTTCGAGTGAGCAGAACAGAAGAGCGACATAGTGAATATCCCCACAGTAATGGAATTCCTGGTCACCTTTCATGTATTCCAGTTTTCGCACAGTTGTTTACTGAAGACCTCAGTTTCATACGAGTAACGAGAATTAGGCAATGTGTGTAAGTATTAAACGTAAAGGATCGCTGGAGTCCGAGGGAGCAGAACAGAAGAGCGACGAGAGAGAAGGGTAACGTTAGGTGAAAGGAAGATCATAAAGAGTGCAGGGAGAGAGAGAGAGGGGGTGGGGACGCCCTGGCTATTGGCTGATGGAGTAGGGGTTGGTGGTGGGGGAGGGTGTGGGCGTCGTGCCGGCTCCCGATAGCGTTAACAGCGCGTTAAGCGCCGGCGCTGCCGCACTTTGCGTCCGTCCGATAAAACATGGCGGGCGCTTATGAAAACAGCCCGCTTACACCGCCACTGACGTGCCAGCGTCCACACGGTTTTTCAGTATTACGTTTCCCCCTCTCGCGCCTACGCGTACATGCTGTGAGTACCGTTCATACACTGCGCGACCAGTGCCCGCGATAATACTGCACGAAAACGAAATTCGTTTCTTAGAGGAAAATACATTTTATGGACAAAAAAATGAAGATTTTAAATTAAATGGGGTCACCATTCGTATCTCTCCATAGGGTAAGGTGGTACAATTTCGATCATTTCGGACAAATGTTATTGTAACTGGAAATATATTGAGAAAAGATGTAATTTTAATTGTAGCACTTGTTCTTGGATGTTTAACTTATATGTAACACAAATATTAGACAATTACAAATGTCGGTATAGACACACAAAAAAGTTACAGAATTGAGAAAAATCGATCGAAAATGTACCACACTAGATACAATTGTGATCACTTGCTAGTAGAATTTTGACTAAGGGCATCTTCCACACTTTTTCCGTCACGCACCGACGCATACTTCGTGGTAACAAATATTTCACTTTGGGTGGAGAATCTAGTCTCCCTTAAATAGAAAATTTATAAGAGTTCGTTAGACTAAGTAGCTTCACGTACCTCCTTACGGGAAAACATTTATTTCTCCTTAGCACAAAGTGGTGTATTCTTGGAAAAGGCAGGAGGAGCTGTAATAAACCTGCTACGCTACAATGCCACACAACGAGACTGACAAATAGCGCGAAAATTTATGTTGATCAGAATTGTACCTATATCGAAATTTTACCACCTTACCCTATAAAATGAAGTGTACCGATTCACTGAAGATAGAAACTTGAAATTTATGAATGGTGTTGATCTTACTCTGTAGGCGTCATTTAAGAAGCGATTTTTCGATATTCCGTCCGTAAAGGGGTGAAATAGGGGATAAAACGTTTTTTGAAAATACGTAGCTATTTAGGCAATTTTGAAGCTAGAACGACAAAATTTCGGATTTTATTTCAGGGTTCGTCATTTTTTGAAATTCGACAAACAAGGGGGTAGAGTAGGGGACGCTAAAAATTGATTTTCAAAAACATGTTCCTGTTAACTCAAATTTTAAGCTACAAGTCTGAAACTTTGGATATGGAATCTTGGTGAGGACTAAAAATCCATGATTTTTAGTATTTTTGGAAATTCAACAAGTAAGAGGGTTAAATAGAGAATCATAAATTCTTTTTGAAAACACGTTGTTATTGATACAATTTTGAAGCTAGAGCTGCAAAAATTGATATTTGTATAGTTGGTTAGACGTTAAAAAATACGTGTTTCTGTGTTTTTGGAAATTCAACCATCAACTTAAGTTGGAGAGGGGGTGTGTTTTCGAAAATATATTGCTATTTAGGCAATTTTGAAATTAGAACAACATATATCCGGATTTGGATTCGGGGTTCGAATTTAAAAGACACGTGTTTCGGTACTTTTGGAAATTAGACTAATAAGGGAGTGAAATACGGGATGCAAAAATTGATTTTCAAAGATATGTTGCTGTTAACTCAAATTTCGAGCTATAACTACGAAACATAGGATATGGACTCTTGATAATAATTAAAAAGACATGTGTTTAGGTATTTTTGGAAATTCAACAACTAAGGGGGTAAAAGAGGAGATCAAAAATTCTTTTAGAAAACACATTGTTGACAAGACAATTTTGAAGCTATAGCTACAAATTGGTATTTGTATTGCTCGCTACGATTAAAAAAAATACATGTTTCCGTATTTTTGGAAATTCAAGCATCAAGAAAGTAAAATTGGAGATGAGGTGTTTTTTGAAAATGTGTTTCGGTATTTTTGGAAATTCAGCCATAAAGGGGGTAAAATTGGAGATGGTGTTTTTTGAAAATGTGTTGCTATTTAGGCAATTTTGAAGTTAAAATTACAAATTTTCGGATTTGGATACGGGGTTCGAATTTAAAAGATATGTGGATTGGTATTTTTGGAAATTCGATCAATAAGGGGGTGAAATACGAGATACAAATATTGATTTTCAAAAATATGGTGCTTTTAACTCAAATTTCAAGCTATAACTACGAAACTTAAGATATGAATTCTTCATCAGGATTAAAAAGAAACAACTGGTGCAGAACAACCAGCCTACGCATGCGAAGCAACGGGCGTTCAGTCTAAAAATTATACAATTGTACAACATATAATTCAATAAATATGAGATCGTACTAATATTATATATTTGTATTTTGATTACCATCTTTCCTTGTTTTGATACTGTACTTATAATTTCGTACATTATGCAAGGCATTGTTATTTCATATGTTGTTGTTGTTGTGGTCTTCAGCCCGGAGTCTGTTTTGATGCAGCTCTCCCCCATACTCTATCCTGAGCGAGCGTCTTCATCTCCACATAAGAACGGCAACCTACATCTGAATCTGCTTACTGTTTCCATCTCGTGATCTTCCTATTCGGATTTTACCTCAAACACTTCCCTCCAATGCTAAATGCAGTAAACCTTGATGTGCCCTACCAATCGATCCCTTCTTTTAGTCAAGGTATGCCAGAAATACCTTTTCTCCTCAATTCAGTACCTCCTCATTAGTTTGCGACCCACCCACATAATCTTCATCATTCTTCTGTAGCACCACATTTCAAAAGGCTCTTTCCTCAACCTGTCCACACTGTTTACCGTGCACGTTTCACTCCCATTCAAGGCAACACTCCTCACAAACGTCTTCAAAAAGGACTTCCTTATGCTTAAATTAATTTTCGATGTTAACAAATTTTGCTTTCTCAAAAACGCTTTCCTTCCTATTGCCATTCTACATTTTATATCCTCAGTTCTGCGACCATCATGTGTCATTTTACTGCTCAAGTAACAACACTCATCTAGCACATTTATTGTTTCGTTACCTAATCGAATTCATTCAGCATCGCCTGATATTCTTAGACTACACAATATTACCCTTGTTTTGCTCTTGTTAATGTTCATCTTACATGCAGATTTCAACATACTGTCCATTCCGTTCAGCTGCTCTTCGAGGTCCTTTACTGTCTCTGACAGAATTACAATGCCGACGACATTTCTTATATATTCTCCGATAAATATAACATGATTTTAGACAAAAAGGTGATGGACAGAGAGGAGGGATAGGAAAAGTACTAACTCAAGACAGGAATAAATGAATAAATACCGGGTAAACGCTAGGTTTTCAGCTAGTTATATAGAAAGAAGATATAATTATATCACTGGAGATAGAAATACGAGGAATGTCTACAAAGTAAGTTCCGTTTGGTTATATAAAACAAACGTATACCGACACATAAAAAATATTTATGGTACAAAAATCTACAACTGTTAAAGTAATTGCCAAATTTTGCCAAATTTTTAGGCACTTGTCACAGTGTGGAGCAAGATTTTGTATGCCTGCTTCATAAAAGGTTGCCGCCTGTGTATTGAATCATAGTTATCATATTCTTTCAGCTTGTCATCATAGATAGGTGTTGACTACTAGGAGCGAGGTCCGGGCTGTGGCGAGGATGATGACACACGTCCCAGGAAAATTCGCGTAAGAGTCGGTTGGTCACATTCGTCGTGTGAGGTCGGGCATTATCGTGAGGAGAGGGAAGGAAAAAAATTAAAAAGGGCACTTTTTGATAGTACTCCTCGACGCTTGTTCTGCATTGCGCAGCGAAATTTCTTAATGGTCTCGCAGTAACCATGTGATTGTCTGGCCTTGTGGTAAGAAATCAATCAGAAAAATGCCTTTTCTGTCCAAAAAAACGGCGCACATGACTTTATGAGGTGTAAAGATTTCCTTAGGCTTAACCGTCGTTGGAGGTGAGGTGTGCGTCCATTTCATTGATTGCAATCTTGTTTCCAGTGTGCGCGTACGATACTCAGGTTTCATCAACCATGACTATCCGAGAAAGAAAACCGTCGCCTTCGTCGTTGGAGCATGTCAAAAACTAAAGTGCAATGCCCATCCGTTGTTTTTCGTGTTGTTCAGTAAGAAGTTTGGGTACCCAACAATGTCATTTTCGAAACTTCCTGGCAGATTAAATTTGTGTGCTGGAACCGGGACTCGAACCTGAGACCTTTGCCTTTCGCGGGCAAGCGCACTACCGACTGTGCTATCCCGACACGACTCACGATGCCGCCTTACAACTTTACTTCCTCCAGTACCTCGCCTACTACTTTCCAAACTTCACAGAACCTCATTCTGGAAACATCCCTTAGGCTGTGGCTAAGCCATGTCTCCACCATATCCTTTCTTCCAGGAGTGCTAGTCTTGCATGGTTCGCAGGAGAGCTTCTGTGAAGCTTGGAAAGTAGGAAGCGAGGTACCGGCGGAAGTAACGTTGTGAGGCGGCATCGTGAGTCGTGTCGGGATAGCACAGTCGGTAGTGCGCTTACCTGCGAAAGGCAAAGGTCCCAGGTTCGAGTCCCGGTTCCGGCACACAATTTTAATCTGCCAGGAAATTTCATATCAGCGCACACTCCGCTGCTGAGGGAAAGTTTCATTCCGGAATGTCATTTTGTTGTTACTGAACTGTAATTGCTAAAAGCGAGGATGGGTCACTAGTACTGAAATAAAAGGTGACAGAAGCTGAGCGCTTTTTGTTTCGTACTGAACTGTCACTGCTGCCTGGTGAGGGTGAAATGCACCGTCTGGAGTGCTGGAACGGTGCCTGGAGAGAGAGAGCGCCCTGGAAGGACACGGTTAGT
Source organism: Locusta migratoria (assembly GCA_026315105.1). Classification (NCBI taxonomy): domain Eukaryota; kingdom Metazoa; phylum Arthropoda; class Insecta; order Orthoptera; family Acrididae; genus Locusta; species Locusta migratoria. The sequence goes on from CM048747.1 coordinate 532,656,298, forward strand.
CATTTTGCGACTGGCGACCGCGCGAGCAACTTTTTCCTGCGGCGCACTTTGCGGCGCATCCAGGGCCGGCGCGGAAGTGGATCAGCGCGCGCTCGATCGCCGCCCAACTTGGGGGCGCGCATTAGTTTGATTGCTAACCGGCTTAACTTCTGCCGCCGGCACCGCCTGGTACCTCCCACCTCCCGCCTCTTCTGTCTGCTCTGCCACCGCGGGAGCGCTTAATCAAAACGCAGCACAGTTCTCTCGATTGTGCCAACAAACTGACTGGGGCAAGCGAGTGTGTTCAGGACCGATATCAGTTATCAGATATGTGCATAATAAAGATAAGACACACTTACGTGTTTGCTTACACAAAGCTGACCCCCTTACTACTCGGAAGATTTTGTTTTCAAAATGTTTCAAATGTTTCTATAGCTTACGGGACTTAACTACGGGGTCATCAGTCCCTAAACTTACAAACTACTTATGAACTAAGTAACACTAAGGACGGCACAAATATCCATGCCCGAGGGGGTGATTCGAACCCCCGACCGTAGTGGCCGTGCGGACTGTGACTGCTGGCCGCGGTGGCCGAGGGGATTGAGGCGCTCCAGTCACGGTCTGCACGCCCACTACGCTCGGGGTTCGAATTCCCCCTCGGGCATGGATATTTGTGCCGTCCTTAGTCTTAGCTAGTTCAGAAGTAGTTTGTAAGCTTATGGACTGATGACCCCGTAGTTAAATCCCATAAGTTCTACAAACATTTGAACATTTTGAACCGACCGTGACTGGAGCTCCTCAGTCCCCTCGGCTACGGTGGCCGGCGACGATTTTGTTACACTGAATGCCGCTGACGTCACAATGACCAAAGAACTAACATAATATCACAAAAAACATCTATTTAACTTTGTAGCCAAAATATCTTACATTTAACCTTTATAATGAAAATATGCGGTTTTTAACATGATGTTATATGTTAAACTAAGATCCTTACTGGATTCATGCAATCATTTTGCTTCTCCCTGGGGGAACTCTGATTTAAGGGTCGCCACTAGCTTTTATTTAAAATATACAAAAGAATATATATCAGATTTGAAAGACAATAAAATACACTTAATATCTAAATGGTTTACTTTACATGAAAATTGAAAAGTAACTCAAGTTGGTACACGAAATAAAATGTTTTGACTGGCTCAGTCACAGGAGGGAGGTGGCAAACCCATGAAGTATAAAATTAAATACAAAAATGAACATTTACCCCAACTCTGTTCAAGTCTATTTTTGATCTACAAGAATAAGGACGTCCCTTCTAGCACGCGATAAATTCTCACTTAATACTACCATTCAACTCCCATTTCTCAGCAGATGCGTTGGCGCAACCTTACCGTCTTTCTGTTGTACGGCGTTGCAGGTGGAGAAGACCAGCTGAGAGCAGTGCAGTGTTGACAGCAGTGATCGCGAATGTGGACTGATACGATTAGTACACGTTTTGTCGGTTAAACCGACGACAATACTAAAGTGAAAATAAAACTGTACTCTCAAGAAACGGTAAAAATTCTGATTTCGAGTGGTGTAGCTGACAGCAAACACACACTTCAGAATATTACAAGTTTCAATTCGCTATATAGTAGCCACGCAAGACTAACACCTGACTGTGCAGAAAGCACACTGAAATAATTCAAAGTTAACACGGAAAATTACACAACTCAAAACAGCGCGATCCGGTCAGGATCGTGGCCCAGACCAGAGTCCCAAAATACAGCTCGATGCGGCCAATAGCGCCGCCGACACCAGAATCCTCACGCTCCATGGCAAAAATTCCACAACCCCAAAAACCTTCCTCTCTAGCCCCTCCCGTCGGTGACGTCAAGCCAATCACAAATTTTGCTTGATGGTCAAACCAATGGAATACGAGAGCTATTGTTCAACACGGCAGTCTCCTTCCCCACAAAACTGTCCCACGCTGCATTCCTCACGTAAGCCAGCATTTCGCAGAAATACATAGAATTTGCGGACCATTGGAACGAATCTGCAGACGCTGAAACTGCACTCGTGACCAGCAGCTGCTCTACATTGTAAGATAACCGGCTTCTTAATAGAAGCGACTTAATTCATTATGTGTGTGCTTTCTTTTACAGTTCTTAAATCCTTAGTGTGCTCGCGTGTTTATCTACTAAGAATCGCGTATAGTTGTCAGTTTAGTTGTTAAAGATTTATTAGCTCGCGTATATATTTTTCAGATTCGCCGTTAATAAACAGTTTAGTGTCAGATCCATATTTTCGGAGCTCACTGTTTATCAAACTTCTGTGTCCTCAGACATACTTACTTGGAAAAAAAGGTTTTTAGAATGGCTAGGAACTATTACTGCTGCGAACGGATGGAGGCAGAGTTGGTGACTCTTCGCTCGCAGCTTCAGGGGGCGTTGGCTTCGCTGGCAACGATTGAGACTGCGGTGGGTGGGCGCCGCTGTTGTGGGCCGCTCACGGGGTTACAGCAGACACCCAGTGCGTCTGTTGTGCCCTCCGATCGGCCTGCGGCTGTGGCCAGCCCGCTCACTGCCCGCGAGGAGGTAGCCCCCCAATCCGTGGCGTTTCAGGCGGCGTAAGACTTCCCGGAGGACCGAAGTGGAGGCCTCCCCGGTTAGTCTTGTCAACCGATTCGAGGCGCTGTCTGTGTCAGAGGATGTTCCTGACGCAGATGGTGTCGCTTGTCCTGTACTCGCCCCGCTGCCTTCAAGATCTGGGCACTCACAGAGGGTGGGTTTGTTGGTGGTTGGGAGCTCCAACGTTAGGCGGGTGATGGAGCCCCTTAGGAAAATGGCTGCTAGGGAGGGGAAGAAATCCAATTTGCACTCCGTGTGCATACCGGGGGCAGTCATTCCAGATGTGGAACGGGTCCTCCCGGATGCCATGATGAGCACAGGGTGCAGCAAGCTGCAGGTGGTGGCTCATGTCGGGACCAATGATGTGTGTCGCATTGGATCGGAAGAGATCCTCTCTGGTTTCGAGCATCTATCAGAAGTGGTAAAGACTGTCAGTCTTGTTTGCAAGATGAAGGCTCACCATCTGCAGCATTGTCGACAGGACTGACTGCGGACATTTGGTTCAGAGCCGAGTGGAGGGTCTGAATCAGAGGCTCAGACGGTTCTGCGACCGTGTGTGCTGCAGATTCCTCGACTTGCGTGAAAGGGTGGTGGGTTTTCAGGTTCCGCTAAATAGGTCAGGAGTCCACTACACTCAGGAAGCGGCTACACGGGTAGCGGGGGCTGTGTGGCGTGGACTGGGCAGTTTTTTTTAGGTTAGAGGGCCTCGGGAATATACAAAATGGGTTTCAGTCTCAATGGGGGCAGGTCAGACAAAGGAATAAAGCAAATCTAGAAAACATTGGTATAACAGTTGTAAATTGTCGTAGCTGTATTGGGTAAGTTCCAGAGCTACAAGCGCTGATAGAAAGTACTGAAGCACAAACCGTTATAGGTTCTGACGCCTGAGATAAGTTCGGCCGAAATTTTTCCAAAGGGCCAAATGGTCTTCAGAAAGGATAGAATAAATAAAATAGGGGGTGGCGAAATAGAGAGAGATACTTCCTGTGAGTTGGTCTGGGTAGAGGTTATTCCTGACAACTGGAATAAATTAATATTTGGATCTTTTTATCGGCCCCCTGACTCAGACGATGCGGTTGCCGAAACGTTCAAAGAAAGCTTGAATCACGTTTCAACTAGGTATCCGAAGCATACTGTTATAATCGGTGGCGACTTTAATTTACTCTCGATATGTTGGCATAATTACGTATTCAAAACTAGTTCTGAATGCTTTTTCTGAAAACTACTTCGAACAGTTAGTTCATCAATCCACTAGAATAGTAAGTGGTTGCGAAAATACCTTTGATCTCCTAGCAACAAATAATCCTGAGCTAGTAAAGAGCATCAAAACAGATACAGGGATTAGCGAACATCGAGTTGTAGTAGCGAGACTGAATGTCGAAATGCCCAAATGCACCACAAATAAACGAAACATATATCTATTCAATAAAGAAGATAAAAATTCGCTTCACGCTTTCCTGAGTGATAGTCTCCAGTCTTTCAAAACTAAAAATGCGGATGTAGATCAGTTGTGGCGTACTTTCAAAGACATAATATCTGTAGCAATCGAGATATTTATACCAAATAAATTAATAAAAGAGGGGGCTGACCCCTCGTGGTACACAAAACAGGTCAGATCACTGTTGTAGAAACAAAGAAAAACGCATGCAAATTTCAAAAAGACACAGAATCCACAAGAGCAATCTTTTACTGAAACTCGCAACCTAGCGCGGAGTTTTATGCGAGAAGCCTATAGTAGTCACCACAACGAAATCCTGTCACGTAATCTTGCATAAAATCCTAAGAAATTCTGAAGCGCACTAGCGGCAAAACACAAACAATACCTTCACTACGCAATAGCAATGGTAATACTACCGATGACAGTAGTGCTAAGGCAGAATTACTGAACACAGCTTTCCGAAATTCTTTCACCAAAGAAGACGAAGTGAACACTCCAGTATTCAATCCAAGAACAGCTGCCAGCATGCGAAACTTAGACGTAGATGTTCCTGGAATAGTAAAACAACTTAAGTCACTAAACAAAAATAAATCTTCCGGGCCAGATTGTATACCAACTAGAATCCTCTCAGAGTATGCTGATGCAATAGCTCCGTACTTAGCTATAATTTACAACCGATTACTCAGCGAAAGATCAGTACCCAAAGACTTGAAAGTTGCCCAAAGTTATTCCAATATTCAAAAAAGGCAATAGGAGTGATCCCCAAAATTACAGGCCAATCTCATTGACGTCGATTTGCAATAGGATTTTGGAACATATACTTTGTTCGAATATTATGAAATACCCCGAAGAGAACGACCTATTAACCAGTAGTCAACACGGATTCAGAAAGTATCACTCTTGCGAAACACAGCTTGCCCTTTATTCACATGAAGTGTTAAGAGCCATCGACAAGGGATCTCAAATCGATTCCATATTTCTGGATTTCAGGAAGGCTTTCGACACTGTACCCCACAAGCGGCTTCTTATGAAATTGCGTGCTAATGGAATATCTCCCCAATTGTGTGATTGGATTCACGATTTCCTATCAGAAAGAACACAGTTCGTTGTAATTGACGATAAGTCATCGAGTAAAACGGAAGTGATATCTGGCGTTCCACAGGGAAGCGTTATAGGTCCCCTACTCTTCCTCGTGTTTATAAACGATTTAGTTTAGCTCCCTTAGACTGTTTGCGGATGATTCTGTCGTTTATCGGTTAGTGAAGTCAATTGAGGATAAAAAGCAACTGCAAAGCGATTTAGACAAAATTTCTGCATGGTGCGAAAATTGGCAATTGACACTAAATAAAGAAAAGTGTGAAGTAATACACATGACCACTAAAAGAAATCCGCTGAACTTTTATTACGCGATAAATCAGTCAAACCTTGAGGTTGTAGATTCTACCAAATACCTAGGAGTTACAATTACGAACAACTTTGACTGGAGAGATCACACAGAAAATATTGTGGGGAAGACGAACCGAAGATTACGTTTCATCGGCAGAACGCTTCGAAGATGCACCAGCTGTCTACATCACACTTGTGGTCCTCTCATGGAGTACTGTTGCCCCTTGTGGGACCCTCACCGGTGTGAATGACGGAAGATATTGAGAAGGTTGAGAGAAGGGCAGCTCGTTTTGTTTTATCACGTTACGGGAGGAAAGCGTCACGGAAATGTTGCAAGAATTGGGGTGAAAATCATTAAAAGAACGACGTTATTCATTGCGGCGTGATCTGGTTACGAAGTTTCAATCACCGACATTTAGTTCTGAATGTGAAAATATTTTGCTAGCACCCACCACCTTAGGGAGACATGACCATCTCAATAATATAAGAGTAATCAGATCGAAAACGGAACGATTTAGGTGTTCTTTCTTCCTGTGCGCTATTAGAGAATGGAACGGTAGCAAAAAGTTATGAAAATGGTTAATGAACCCTCTGCCAGGCAGTTGAATGTGATTTGCAGAGTATCTATGTAGATGTAGATGTATACTTTACTGTTGCTATGACGCCAGCGCCTCGTCGAGAGAGCGCCGCTCTAACTTCCCCAGAAATCACCTCTGGCAATTTACACAAACATTCGCAGACGCCCACCTCTGGTCTTCCAAACCTCAGGTGCACGTTCAGACCAGAACGAGTCCAATTTTTAGTGCCTCTGCTCATTGTACTTTAGCGCCCTTCAGGGTGCGTCGTGACTGGAGAGCCTCCTTACACAAAAGCAGCATTGAAGCGGTAAACAAACTACTGGGACCTAGGCACAGAGTAACATATACAAAGGAGAAGCCCCCCCTAAACCACTGTCCTACGCTCCCATCGTAGTTCCGTAAGATGCTAGCAGATGTCAGGCGGTTCCCTGGCTTAGGGTGCATCTTGCACGTCAGACGGTAGCGTGGAGTGGAGGCTTAGGGGAGAGCTCGAGCCGCCTGCCACGAGACCACGGCTGTGTCCGGCTTGCTGGCGTTTGAGGGGTGGTGGTGGTGGGGACAGCCGCTAACTGCCGCCTGCTCTGGCCAGTTTAAGGAGCTGCTTGTGACCGCTGCGCCATCATGGGACATCTTACGGAACTGCTGGAAATCCTCCCTCCCCACACCCCTGAACGAAGGACCGGGCCCTTACGGAGGTTTCCCGTCTGTATATATTTGTCTGTGACTCATGTCAACCACAGACGTGCCCAGCCCAAATATAAATGTCCGTCTGCAGACGGAGTGGTTTCACCACGGGTGGTGGCGGCCCTCCTGGGGGTGTCGGCAGAATGCAGTGAAAGCAACATCAGAGAACGTACCGCCAGCGACCCCCGCCCCCTCGCGGGCCGTGCCATCGCCTTCTGCCTCGGAAGACAGTTATCCCATCGGCGATACTTAAACAATAATCAAAACAGAGTAATACTCCGAGAGAACAGAAATTCACTTGCCAAACTCCTATCCTCTGATAATTACAAGACAAAATGAAAGAAACTGAATATAAACAAGATAATACTGTTGATAACCTTCCAGAATAAATCCAAACAATATTATCCAAATAAAAATAGAGCAAATAATTCTAAAAATAGGACCACAACCTCTCAATAATATGACGGTATTGCCTAATATATGGTTCCTTGTTATTTTTCCTCTATGCACCTGACATCTACAAGGATGTATCTGATGTTGTTTAATATTGCGACACAATGGCATCTAATGGCCGGAACCATTTTATGAGCTCAAGTTTGTTGTGTCAGTATGATTTTCTTTGCATCTCCGATCTGAAAACTATTTGTAGTGCTATGGAAATAAGGATGCATAATTGTTGGAATTTGGGGATAAGGGTTTAATTTATTTCGTTTTAATGGCAAGTACATGTTGATTCAGTATCTGTGAAGCCTGTGGATATGAAGAAAAATAAAGATGTCTGGTAACTTTGAGGAGCTATGTTATAAATTGATTTTTCTCTCGAAAATATTCGTTCTATTATTTATGAAGTGAAGAAAGTACATTACATTACAATGTATTATATTTATCATATACCTTATATAAATGTGGTGTATGTTCTATTAGGTTTGTCCGAAACAACGGACACCAGTTCTGATCCTACAGTTACTAGCTTAAACCCGCGACTCCGGTCGTGTGTTGGTTGATTATGATAGATAAGCTATCTTTCAGTAGTGTGAAATGAGACTGGTTTTGAAGGATGAAATGAAATACAGGATCTTCTTTAGAAAGAGACATTTTTAATCAACATTCAAACAAAAAAATAAAATTATGTATTAAAAGAAATTTCTTTATTACTGCTTTCTTTATTTGTTCTTATATTTCCTTATCCTTATGCTTATCCTTACAGAAGAAGAGTTGAAGACATTGTAGCACACATAGACCAAAGATATGGTCTGTGGCATCACGTTTCACTGTATGTAACCTACTTGCTATAGAGTCGCAAACGTCATCGCTGGCTTTCAATTCGATTTTTTTTATAATTCCGCGACTTCCAACCACCATATCTTCCAGTCCCTTATAGCTATCGGCATGGGACTGCTATGGTGTATAACGGGAGACTTCGGACAACAATTACACGCAGACCATTCGTTTGCTTTCTGTATTTTTCGCTGCAGAGCGAAATATTAACACACACACACACACACACGTACAATTTTATATATACCGATAACTTTCCATCCCAATATACTCCACCCTTTTATCACTATCAATCCTCAAGCAACAATGCAACCAATAAAACCATTTTCATATATATATATATATATATATATATATATATATATATATATATATATATATATATATATATATATCCGGTCCCGGAAAACCGTGCCTAAAGCCTTCCCCGGGTAGACATTGGTAACTGTACAAATTTTTAGCTCTTTATGTCTTGTGGTTCAGACATGATAAACGTACACCGAACAGACATTCACGTTTATAGATACATATTTCTCATTGGTGTTTTTTTGTGGGTGCTTATCAAAAATTAATGATTGACGTATTATTTTCAAGATTTCTTTGTCCACTAATGACGAAAAATACATAGATAGTTTGAAGTTATTGTTTTCACAAAAAACTTTATTTGAAAAATTTGTACTGTTGGAAAAATGTCAGTTGATACCCGGCAAACAATCGTAGGTGGGACATGTATTTACGGTTTTTTATTATCTTTTCATACGTATCTGCTTGCAACTTCTCCATTAGTCTTACCTTTCTGTAATTGATCAGGATAGAGTGCGAATTATTTGCACGGGTAAACTAGTCAATTCATATTCAGGGTATTTACCATATTAACAATGAATGGGTAAAATTGAAAATGTGTACCCAGCCAGGATGCGAACCTGCGAGTTTGGATAATAGTGGGCAGGGTAATGTTTGACGAGAGGCGATCAGGAGTAGCCGTGCAGGTGTGGTGATCGCTGTGTCCACAGTGGTTTAGGCTTAGCAAGCAGGAGACAAGGGTCCCAATCCCGACTTGGTACACTGTTTTCAGCTTCACCTTGTCGGGGTTAATGTTGTAACATACGTGAATATGAATATTTATCAAGTTAAATTTTTTTCTTATTAGATAATTTCACTAAAGAATAGAAAGGCATCGTATGAAGACGAAATGAATCAGGCTGTGTAAGCCATTTTAATTGATTTCCTGAAACGTAGACTGTATTAAACTATTTGAGATAATAAGTTTGTTGTCATATTTTGAACTGAAAATTGTGAGAAATGGAAGTACCTTATAGTAGAAGCTACCTCCATACTATGAATAGTATTTGTAAGTACATAAAAAAACACTTAACAAGCTGAAAAACAAATAAATGTAATATTTCAATCCCACATTTTAATATAAGTGTAGAAGTACTATTTATTTGCTAATGAGACAAAATCAAAGTCTATCGCATAACAGAATATTTTAACCTAAATTAGTGCTAGAAACGTTACGGTATTTAGAATGGGGTCATATTCCGCAGTGGCTTTCAGTGTAAAAAATATGAATAAATTTTAGTATGTTGTAAATTTAAAATCCACAACACACTGGAAACAACAAAGTGCCAGAAAGTCTTATGTTTTAAAAGTAATTGCTTTGGAATCAAGATATTTACACATTTACAGTTAGCTCATTGGGTCATATTGACACCATCGGCACTACTACCAGATGGGGCGAAGAAACGGGTGATGCAAAAAACCGTAACAAGGGTACAACAGCTTACTGGAAATAACACTTCCATGTTTTCATTGTGTATTGTACAACAGAAGGTGAACTTGACATCCATTGACTTACGAACATAAGTATACAGTCAAGAAACAAACACAGTGGTTTACACAAGGGACATATTTCGTCTTTAAACTCTTGGAATCGTTAGAGCCAATGTATCGAATAATATTTATATGCCCCACATTACTTTCTCCTACTAGCTCAAGAAAATGTCAGGAGGGAAATTGCATGTAATTCAATAGCGGTTGTGTCATTATATTATTGCTCAATATTGCCATATACACAATGTTTATGTAATTACAAAAGCTCCAAACAGATATACTATGATCATATATTCATATTTGTCATGAAAGTACAATTTAGGAATTCGATGACGTGGCTAAAACTAAGTTACAGAGGTAGGCGATATTTATCCCTTCATCGGACTTGACTCAGTGACGTATAATAAATTTAAATTCCTCTGTTCCGAGTTTCTTCGTAGACCTCAGGTTATGACACACATATACCAATTTCACCGTTTCAAAATATAATTAGTGTCGCTTTTAACATTCTTCTACATGAATGCTTAAGTGAGTTTGAAAGTAAAACTTGGTTCCAATGACGTGTGCGCATAGTTCTCTTCCACTTTGCCTTATCTAAGTCATCGAAATGCCACTACGAGGTGTGTAGATAATGCTTGTTTTGCACTATTATGATTCGTGAAGCATAAAATTGTCAGGAATGGAGAAGGTGATATTATTGGATGCATTAGAATTATAATAAAAAAGTGGCTCTTAAAAGCTCCTCGAATTATCGACCTATTTGTGTCACAAATACATTAAGGATAAATTTTGAGAAAGTAATTAACAACAAGCGAGAAAAAATATTTAGGACCGACGAAAAACTATATGGTATCACTACTGCTAGATCATGCATAGACCATTCACATTGCGAGAGATTTTTCATAAACACAGGGAGAAGTCGATAAAGATAAGAATAAATTTCACAGATTAAGAAAAAGCCAATGATGCTGTCCCAAGAAATCTTCGCTGAAGAGCATTACGCCTGGTAAACAGCAAGTATCCCTTAAGTAAAATAATGCGATACAATTACAGTTATGAAGCGAAAGTTAGAACAAACAAGGGTGTGTGAGAAGGCTGTCCCATGTCATAAAAAATATCCCAAATACGTATAGACATTAGTATTAGGTCAGGGTCTCATACATTTAATCGGATGGAATTAGAAATTATAGATGTAATCTGTTTACAGATCTACCATCTGCTGATGATCAAGTTCTTATAACACATGATGGGGAGAATGCAAATTATATATGCAGTCAGCTAGCAAAAGAATACAAGGAGCTGGGGTTTAAAAATTAACTATTAGAAAACAGAATACTTTACTAATGACCCCACATGAGCTGTACATATAAGGAAAGAAAATAGAATCAATCAAAACATATTGTTATTTGTGTTTCACTTTCGAAATTGAGGTAAAATCGGAAGTAAAAATTAGTAAAGAAACTAGTTCAAATGTTTGTAAAGTTATGGCACCTAAACTTCGTTGTCAGTAAACCCTAGGCTTACAAACTATTTAAACTAACTTAAAGTAAAAGTAAAGTAACCGAAGGACAACACACACAACCATGCCCGAGGGACGACGACTTGAAACACCGACGGCAAGCAACAGCGCACTCCGCTCAAGGCATCTTAGATCTCGTGACCACTCCACCAGGGAAAAGAAGTAGCAACGAATGGAAGGTCATTAGGATGCTGGGTTCAAACTAATGGAGCAGCAATGTAATGAAAAGAAATAAAAATAAATACATAAAAAAAGCTGCAAGTGGATTTGTGAAAAAGGTCGGCAAGAATTTCTAGGAAATAGGAATTACGACCTGGGAACCGGTTATTGGGGAGTTGAAGAGGGCGTGGCGATTGTGCTATCAAAACATTACCAAATATGGTCAAGAACAGAATACCGGTGACGTAACTAGCGGCGGCACAGTGATATAATCAAGACAGCGTCATCAACAGAACTGCCAACCACTTGATAAAGGCATATATATATATATATATATATATATATATATATATATATATATATATATATATATATATATATATATATATGTGTGTGTGTGTGTGTGTGTGTGTGTGTGTGTGTGTTTTTGTGTGTGTGTGTATGTGTGTTTCATGGTTTGTTCCTGTAGTACATATCATTAGATGCACTGTTGTAGTTTACTTTGCCGTAAATTTCCACTGTACCTCCCTCCTATCATGTAGGAAGTTTCCTCCAATGATTGTCGCAACGGCACGTGATTTGGTAAACACGTACTTTGCAAAGACGTAGAAGACCCTTCACACAGATTAAGGCTGTGATCAAACACTACCGCTTTTCTTGTCAGTATTGTTGTTTTGTTGAATAATATCAAATATGTGCTTTAAATGAAATGATGTATGATATTAAGAAAAGGAAAAAGAAGTATATACTGACAACTAAAACCTAGCGATGTCCTTCAAGGAAATGTTTTACAAATACTTTCTTCAGTTGATTCATAACATCTAACCTTCACAACAGGAGCATACATTTCACCTCACTGAAAGGCACTAGCAAATGATGTACTGAACGTTATGCCTGATAATGGAGGCACATAGTGTAACTTAAATAAAGCACGAAATAAACTGTGTCTGAAGGTATTTTAAAACTTATCTCCTGTATATGTAATTTCGTTACATATGTCATGTCGTTAGTGCCCTAATCACTCAGTACTTTAACACAAGCTTTAATACACATTCTGACACAAATCTGTCTGTGTGTGTGTTTGTATGTGTTTGTTTGTGTGAGTTAGTATTCTTCTGATTAGCACACTTCGACACTGTTTAACCATTTGTTTAAAAAAAGTAAAAACTGGATCACACTTACATAATACAAATGAAACATACTTGCTCAGACCAAAAAATGCGTAACTTTGTTATCGATTTGGCAGTGCGGCGCCGCATCATTCTTGTAAAGCACTGAGCGGACAGGCTGACACACACTAACCGCCACAGGGTGAGGGGAGAGGTCTGGCATGCTTGGCGCCGAAAACCGCACGTCACGCTTTTAAGAAAGCACAAGTCTCGTGCGGAAGCAAAAATGTCCTTAATGTTATTTGTAAACGAACCTGAAAGCGTCTGACATGTTTAATGAAGGTACTGACTGCGGCAATTGTGTACACTTATCACAAGAAAAGGCAATAGTAGGAAGTGCAGTTAAGTTAAAAAAACTAAGACAGCCGACATCAGTCACTACGTTTGCATGAGACATATATTCCGGCAAAAGCCTGTCGGTATCAGTCGGCACTTAAAGTAGCCGCTCGCATTCGTAGCTAACAGTCTGTGTTAATCTCCGCCGAACCGTAAGCAAACATTTGCGATGATGTTACTACCAGTATAAAGCCGCAGCCGAGACTAGTCACGTGGTCTTCCCAGTTAAATGTGCTTGAAACTAACATTTAAGCTCCGTCTTTTGCGAAAGGTTTAGCAATAAACTGAAATTTTAGCGGACACTACAAATATAAGTTACCGAGATATATGTTTGTTTCAATTTTGTGACGATATTTTTCCTGATACATAGAAAACTACTTATAAAAGCGAAATTGGAAGACTTGAAGTTGTTCATTATGGAAAATCGTTGACGGAAAATCGTTGTTATTTAGGAGACTGAAAATGGACTTATATTTATTGGGAAGAGGCGACCTAGTAGAAAACAAATTGGACAATAAGTCCAAAAGAAGAACGAAACAGTATCTCCTCTGCCAGTCAGTGATGAATGGTATGATAGATATGACAATATGTTGGCACCTCACAGATTACGGGCGAAAAGGAATTTGCCAGTTTTGTCTTCAGAGGCACTTAACTGTAAAATGTGGAAATCATGGGATTGTTCTGAACTTCCACCAAAAACGACTTGTTTGTACACGCTTCTCATGAAACAGTCCAAGATACAATAATTTCTGCTGTGTTAAGAACAACACTGTAGTACTGATACCGTACCACCATGCGAAGTTTAGGGCAATGTTACTTACAAACCAGGAACTATATTTTGAAAAAAGTTGTATAAATAATTTCACATGGCCCTACACATATAGTTTAAGTAACATAATACTTTTTGTTCTCGTGAATTCTGCGTGTGCCAAATAAAAGGTTAATAAAAGTACATTGCTTTTGGGGGGGGGGGGGGAGGGGGGAGGGAAAGAGGGAAAGAGAGAGAGAGAGAGTGAGAGAGAGCGAGAGAGTAGCACAACATTGTCACGTACACTTCCCAATGCAATGCAACAATCTTAATGGTGCTCTTACTCCATCATTGTTTCTCTGCTGGTAAAACTTCCGGGCTGAGAGGCCATGGTCGAGGAGAAAAAATTCCTCCCGACGTTTCGTCTCCAAATGCCATTGTCGTCTTGATGATAACAATGTAAGTGAGAAAGGGTTTAGGAAATGACTAACATTCTGCCTAAGATTTGTTGGATGTCCCTAAACGCTCTCATTATGAAACACTGGGCGATTATAGGATGTGTAATTTGCACTTTATTTTAGGAAGAAGAATGTCTTTGATATATATCATTTTTTTATCACGACATTTGTCCTGGCCGTACAGTGATATAATTTGGCTGGCACTTTAATTGAAATTTGTAGATTACATGTGTGTTGTGAATCGAAGCAGTAGTTAATAAGTTATGAGTGAAAAGAACATGGCATGTGATGACGTTTGATCACATAAACATGGAATAATCTGGTAAGCAAAATACCTATCTCATTTCATTACTTTGTGGGGCGTACCTACGAGAACAATTTTCTCAAACTTTCAAATAATATGTAAAGTAGGCCTACATAGGAAGTCGCAAAGTGTTCGTAAACGTTTCAAATTATATGTGAAGTATGTAGTAAGTCGTAAAGTGTTATCATTTTCCAGGAATGGATTCACACATTTGGAATATTTCAATGCTGGTAGCTTCAAGACAAACACAGTTTTTAATTGCAGTACTTGTCTCATCGTGTTAAACTCAACATTTTAACTATTTATGATTGCATTTAATTTTTTCTTTAATGTAAGTCAGTAATTATGCGAAAAATTGAAAATTATTATTATTGTTATATCAACGCAATTTTCAGGACACCGAATAGGATTCTATATTTGAGCGTTATCCTCAGGTGAAACTTGTAGCTAGCTTCAAACAGCTAATTGTTCAAATGTTTGTTAAGCTTATGGGACATAACTGTGGGGTCATCAGTCCCTAAACTCACAAACTGCTTATAAACAAAAATATTCTACAGACAACACAAACATCCATGCCCGAGGAAAGATTCGAATTCCCGACGGGGGGCGGCCTTGCGTATCAGAGCATAGCGCCTCAATGCGCTCGGCCACTCCACCGCGGCTCGAAACAACTCCGTAGCTTTGCGGATTCCAACGTTAAGGTTAGCGTCCACGCCTGGTATATTATGTGGAGGATGATGGAAGAGGTGAGTGAAGTGGGCAAAGAGAGGATAAACGGAACGAAGAGAAAGGAGGAAGGTAGGTGAAGCAACACTGGGTATACGCAAATGAAGGGGACATGGATTCATAAAAGTTGAGGGCGGCCGCGGTGGCCGAGGGGACTGAGGCGCTCCAGTCACGGTCTGCACGGCCACTACGGTCGGGGGTTCGAATCTCCCCTCGGGCATGGATATTTGTGCCGTCCTTAGTATTAGCGAGTTCATAAGTAGTTTGTAAGTTTATGGACTGATGACCCCATAGTTAAGTCGCATAAGCTCTACAAACATTTGAAAATTTTTGATTAGAAAAGTTGAGGCAAATAAAAAAGCACTGAGTAGTATAAAAAAGCGGAGGGAACAAAAACTAAACTGGCGATAATAGATGTAGAATATGATCATCTCTCTCTTGGCTTTCTTAGGCACTGGTCTTCATGACGGCTGTAATTTTTACTACCTCATTCCATCTGTCCTGTTATTGGAGACATGACATTCGATGGAATACATCGTAGACTTACCACACAGAGTACTCGTACACTGACGGATCAGGTGAGCTGGATGGCCAGCCAGGGCCAAGACCAGACTGACTTGGGCTGATGACTTTGTCAGCCTTGAGGACTGCGTAGATGTGCTGGGTGGACACTTGTTCATTTCCTCTACGTTAGTGCTGATACAAATCATACGGAAAATTTTGATTTGCTCCATCCATGGAGAATGGAATACCTGAATAGAAACTGGAGGAGATATAAGTAGAAGGAAAATAGTGAAGGACTGGTATGGATTGAATAAATACCAGAGTAACGCACAGTTAGTCATTCAACAAGCATCTACGTCATTGGAGGTGAAACGTGAAGTTGGCAACACTGAATGCCTCGAATTCGATACAGACACGTTCCTGGACAAGGCGCGTCTTCGTGTAAATTGAAAACCGCCGTCCGCTCTTCTTGAGAAGTGCGCCAGCTCTATTCAGCCGGAGCGCAGAGTTCCAGCGGGCGACACGGCGCCTGCGGCAGACTGCAGCCAGAGCCATTATGCGTTCTCGGATTACAGCGCGGAGCTCCGCTTCTTCTCCCTCCCCCACACTCCCCCATTCCAACTCCCTCTCCTTTTTCTTAACGTCCCGCAGCAGACAGTGTAATTAGGCCAGTGGACGGCTGTAACTTAATCCCGCGCCAGCGACCCGGAGACACTAATATTCTTATAAAAGTTGCCGCCCACCCCGCCCGGCCCTCATCTCGCGCAAGACATCCCCCACGCCCGGCGCGGAGTAATACAATCACGGGCCTGTTGCCTGTCGCCGCCTTATCGGCTATTTAGCCGCCCCGTCCCTCGCACCCTCGCGGCACTTACCACCGGCTGCCGGCACACCCCTGGCTGTCAGCCGCAGCACCGCCCTTGTAAGTAACCCCCTCGCCACGACGACCCTCCAGCGCACGGAGTATGGCGCCAGTCCCCCGTATTCCTCCGTCAGAGATTGTCTGCCCCGGGCTGCCGACAAGTTACTTCCTCTCTACGGGTTCATAATCCTCCTGTGAGGACACCAATAGATACAGTGTAAAAGATGAAAATAACAGTCAAGTTCGCAAAATTTAACAGTTCAGGCAACCGGTTTCGATCTCTGGTGAGATCATCCTCAGACCTAGTTGTCTCGCTGTTGATGTCCAGGCGATGAGCAGTCGCGAGACGTCTAGGTTCGAGGATGATCTCACCAGAGATCGAAACTGGTTACCTGAACTAATAAATTGTTAAATTTTGCGAACTTGACTGTTATTTTCATCTTTTAAAACATTACCAGTTCGCCGTCTTCCAAATAAGGAAACTATATTTCCCAAACTAATTAAATGTTGCGTAGTTTTTATTTAGTATATAGGCTGAAACACCTAACGCTTGCACCGCAAATATTGCGGAAACGGAATGTCCGATTGATGTGCGGTTTTCACAGAATGGATTCTTAGTCAGGGGCTCGTATTTTTAGCCAACAAACAGATTGTAATATTACTTTAAAACTGTGATTTTTATGCAAACATACAGTTTTTAAATGGAACAATGATTGTTCCTATCGTGCACTGGAAGTTTTGACACCTGCTGTGTACAAAGAACTTTGAATGACATTTTTATCACGTTTAGTTACGCGGGGGGTGGGGGGGGGAAGAGGTAGTGAGGCTGCGATAGCATAGCTAACCGGTCGAGTGGCTAGCCCCCGGGGCACAGGCAGTTACCTACGCTGTCGTAGCCTCCGCCCCCAAAACTTTGAATGGTTGTAGCTACCAAACTAAACGTGATGAAAATGTCATTCAAAATTCTTTTTACACATGTGGTTTCAGAAATTCCAGTCCATGATAGAAACAACCATTGTCCATTTGAAAAGTGATATGTTTGCATAAAATGATACACTTTGTAGGTGTTTTCACAGTCTGTTTATTGGCTAACACTACGAGACCTTGACAACCCAATCCATTCTCTGAAAACTGTACATCAATCGCACTTTCGGTTTCCGCAATATTTGAGGTGCAACTGTTAGTTGGTTCAGGCTGTATACAGTTACTGGTGATTGCAGATTGGATAGAAAGGTTGAATTCTAATATTTCGGAGCTATATCACAGTGTTAAGGTATGAAGATCAGCATCTACAAAATGAAAGTAATGTCTTTGGAAAATGGATATAAACAGGCTTAGTGACAAATTGGAGGAACATGTGAACAGTATCAAGTAATAAGGATGTTTAATTTTCCACGATAGGACGGGCGATCTTCTTGCTTTGAAGTATTAAAATACCAGGATCGCAATTAACTAATTTATTTTTCGGTTGCCACTTTCGGTACACTTAGGGTACTATCATTTGGTCATTTGTGTCCTATGCTTTCCATTTCGTGAAGGCGTTCCGTTATAATGTTGTGCGTCTTCACGAAATGGAAAGAATAGGTTAAAAATGACCTGATGGTGGTATCCTAAGTGTACCGAAACCGGTCATCGAAAATAAATTAATTAACTGCGAACTTGGCATTTTAATAGTATAGGATGGCAGCATAGAGAAAAAAAAATGGAATCAGAGTTAGCGAAGTTAATGAAGATAACTCAGCTACGATCTACTCTCTTCTGCCGGAAGAACTACTGTACGAAGACTAAAGTCACTCCGCACCGTTCTATATCTGCTATATCGATAGCTGAGATATAGCGCCCGTCACATGGATGGGTTGGCAACAGCACCTTCGCGGGCCGCCACAGTGAGCGCCCCGCGAAGCCACGGCCGATGGGGGCGCCGCCAGCGTCTTGCTATGGAGCGAAAGAAGACACCACGCCAGATGACCTGCTGACGGCGACCAGCACTCCTCTACATACCTTGCGTGTATATAAATAGGATAGCTGCTGTACTTGTTTTCTATTTAAGTTATGTATCGTACTAATTCTGGAATATACTTCTGACTAATGCTTCGATGTCTGTACCAATTCTTCAGAGTTCCCGATTGCGGCCTACAACCTGGAACCCACCTTCCTTCTGTGTGATCGCTAATGACACAACAATATCGACCACCTTAGTTGCATGCGAGTAAAAGCTTGGTGGATAAAGGGTACCTTATTAATACGGTTGTCGTTACAGACATCAAAGTACCAAGGATTTTACAGGTACTAAAAGATAAGAACAATGACAGAGAGTGTCCATCATGAAGAAATCAAAGAAAAGTAAAATCAAATAAAAAAGTAAAAAATCAAACAAAACAAAAATAAATAAATAAATAAAAATAAAAAATAAATAAATCTGACCGCTCAGCAACTCCACCGCGGCTGGGAGAAGCAAGGTTACCTAATGTACTCATTGGTTCGGCAATAGATGGTAGGAGGAATCGATGTAGACGAAGGATGGAGTACATGGATTCGCTCACTCGATGCTAGAATTGAAGAGGGGTAATGAAGAAATTTTTAAGGGGTATTATGGTCCAGGCTGACACCTGAAAGGCAGGATCAGTCTTAAATCAATATAGTGATAGAAGATTTGTTTTGGCGTACTATGTCGCCACTTTCAAGTGTTAATCCTCTCATCAATATATGTAGTTAATCAACCTCACTGAATGAAAAATTGAAGATTATACATGCAATGCATTAAACTTATTTTTCCACAAATGTCTATCCGGTGCTTCTTCTCTGATCCATCCTTTCTGCTGTTGGTCCTCTGCTACCTTGACAATCCACGGTCTTCCTCTTCTCTTTGATCGTTCGATTTCCAGGTCTTCAACTCTTCTCCCCAAATAGTACTTTCCTCTTCTCTACACATGTCCATACCATCTGAGCCTTCTTTCTTGGGTCTTCTTCCCTATGGCCGCACTTTCACTGTTCCCCTGGTGCACTCATTCCTTAGTCTATCCTTTCTTGTCATCTAACTCATCCACATTTTCTAATTTCTTCCACTTCATCTTTTTCTCATGGGCTTTTATAATTGGTCAAGTTCCTACACTATACAGCATAGCAGGCCTCACCACAGACTTGTAAAGCTTTCCTTTTATTCTACAGCTAACCTTCGTATCACACTGTACTCCACTCAGTTTCCTCCAGTTCATCCACCCACGATTTACCTGTGCTGTATTTCGGCCTCCAGTGCTCCATCACTTTGCATGTAAGAGTCTAGGTATTTAAATTTACTTACCAGCAGACGTTGTTCTTCTTGCAAGTTAATATATAGATCTTCGACATCCTTTGTACACATATACTCTGGTTTCACCCTACTAATTCTCATTCTCCTTTCCTCTAGAGCAGGTGTTCTCAAACTTATTTAGTCGCGGAGCACCTTCAAAAAGTGGAACTAAAGGTGGAGCAATAAATTATACGTCGCAGATATATACTCCATTCGCTAAATTCAGTGTCAGTATTATTGACGAAGCCAGCTGATTTCACAATTTGAGCACGAAGACATTAAGATTAATCACTCTAAATGGAAACTGTTTATTTTAATTTTCATAATGAATTTGTTCTACCAAGAACTGACGGAAGAATCATTTAACATGAATCACTGTAAATGTTTATTTTAACCACAATTCCACATTACACAGAACGTCGCGCACGTGCAAAAAAAGGTAACAAAACGTTTAACAATAAATTCAGCTGAACAAGTATTATAGATCAGTTTTTACACACACGGATAAATAGGTATTTAAAGACACAGTTACAAGTTTTCCTTGGTTTATGAAAAGAAAAAGAAAAGAAAGAAGGCTGTCAATGAGAAGAATGAGACTCTTAATGTGCACAATGATACTATACCTGGTTGATTATCGGACAGCTGCAACC
Organism: Locusta migratoria; assembly: GCA_026315105.1. Classification (NCBI taxonomy): domain Eukaryota; kingdom Metazoa; phylum Arthropoda; class Insecta; order Orthoptera; family Acrididae; genus Locusta; species Locusta migratoria. The sequence continues at coordinate 532,676,801 of CM048747.1, forward strand.
AAATGTCTTGCTGTATATTGAGACGGATTATTATTATTATTATTATTATTATTATTATTATTATTATTATTTAGTGGAAAAATATTCAGGAAACCCCAATTCGCATAAATATGTGGTTGAGAAAGGCAGAAGAATAAGTTTAGCTTTATGAGAAAGGCAGAAGAATGAATTTAGCTTTATGTGATAAGATTTTAAACTCGTTTTTTAGCGTACACCAGAATTCCGAAACTGCTTTTCGGTTATCTCGGAATCTGATGTCGAATCAAGCAAGCATTCATACTGCTGCAGCGCCAAAGAGGCTGGTCTTTTTTATACTGAATACGAATTTACAGCCCAAATATTTTCTTTAATGTTCTCTTGCAACCTGTCTGCAAAAAAGATTAATTTCGAATGTCTGATTCGAGTCCATCTCTGAAAATTTTTGTCGTTGTAAAACTATTAAGGCTTCTTTTTTTAGTAATTCTGCTTAAAATTTTAGCTTTAAAAAACTAATTCTTCCGACATTAACATTAGCATTAAAATAGTCACTGCAATTCCATGGATGGACAAATATAAAGCCTTAAGTTTTGTAGAAAACGTCTGAAATGCAGTGGCTTTTATTCCTGAAATTAAAGTACCTTTCACATCCTCTCATACGTCTCAGATTCGTTATGAAACAGTATCATTTAACAAATAACCTGCTTCTAAGATTTTAGCGGCCATTTCGTCCAACATGCATTCTACAATGTTTTTTACACAAGGCTTGATAAGCTTTTCAGTGAGCAACTCTGTAACTTATAAAGTAAGATGCTATCAGTGCCTTTTCGTTGACTGTTTCTGAATGGTATATCATGCTTTTCTGCACCTCCCTCAGCTCAGTACACAAGGAAAAAAAATCCTTCTGTACCTTCTGTATATCCTTGGATTCTGGCGTGCACCGCCTCAAAATGACGACGCAATTTTGCTGGAAACATTGAACTATTTGACAGGACTCCACTGCAAATTACGCACTGAGTTTGATTGTCAATGGTCTCAGGAATGCAATATCCATGTTAGAATCGTGATATGTTCTTTATAAATTTTGGTGAACTGTGGAACTGCTCTTCATGGAAGTACAGGTAAGTAACTTGGAGATTTCAGGACGCGGTGTTGCAGCCGCTGTCGCTGATTCGCCCTAAGAATTTGGCTCTAAGCAAGGAACATTCTCGGCATAAAAAATAACTTAACCTTCAAATAATAAATCCTGTAAATTGGAATACTGGCTGTTTATTCAAAATTAGAGTTAATAACACAATTAGAAAAAGAAACTCCTTACGTGTTTGTCGATCAAACCAGTTTCTTACCCTTATCTCAAATATCGCCAAGAAAAAAAGTATTCCAACTCTGTGTGGAAATCAGAGGACTGTGAGTGAATTTCACTTTGGGAAACTTGGGGCAACCATAAATAATCAACTATCTAAATATGTGGAGCAATTTTAATGGTGAAAACAACTGACTTTTGTAACGCACTATACTAAAAACGGGTGCATATCAGTTACATTTGAATCACTTTGAATATCGTCTGTTTTGTCACTGGAATTGTTGTCAGAGTTTCATTATTAGGTTCCTCGCACGTCAATACGAGACTGGTAATATATTCTCTAAAAATGTGGTAATGAAATATCACAAACCTGTCAGTAATACAGTTCCAGTTTGAAGTATAACAGTAACCTGAGGATTGCAATAACGATGAAAGTGCTACTGTGAAAATATTTGTGTTGGTTGTAATGCAGTACATGGTCTAAACGAGCCGCAAAACATAAAGTACACGGTAATTGTTACGACGAACAATCATGACGTCGATATGCATCTGTTGCTAATGTGTGTAGCAACTGTTTTCATAAAGTCTAATATACATTTATCTTGTCTTTACTTAACGAATTAAGTCTAGAAACTTGTAAAATTGCTGTCGAAGTGTTTGGTTATGATCTTTGGTAGACGAAATTTGAGTAGGAAAAAGAAATTGACAACAAGATACTGCAGTTAAAAACGCGCCTACCTCATCTGCCACCAAGGCATTTCGCGTCGAAATATGGCGTCGTTAATAACTTTCCTTGTTGTCATGCTGAAACAAGTAATGTTTGTTACGTGAAATTTGAGTAAAAAGACGAAAGTGACAACAGAATACTGCATTAAAAATGCGCCTGGTACAGCTGACACAAAAGCATTCCACACCGAAATAACGTAACATTAATAACTTTCGCTGTTGCTAAGCTGAAATAAGTACACATTTGTTGTAAAGAACACAGGCATATATAAGTAAACAATTCTGGCTGTTACTATTGCTTCCACACTTAACACTGCTTACGTGTCAACCATGTTTGATCAATTATTGTCAATTACAAGTAAAATATTTGTAGAGAAGGTGTAAACACTTAAAACATTTAAAATATCTCAAAAACACAACAACACTAGGTAGAAAACTGAGCATTTTTTTATGGCGTGTTCTTCAAGAGTATTTCAGGATAGGTCACCTGAAACTTCACTCTTGGTGCAGCTAAGTGTCATTAGTCTCGAATTTTGTTTGAGTGTAGACACACTGAGATCAAATAAAGCAAAACATTTTGTGTTCTTGCATCAAGTAATTCTCGTTGTATCACTTCGATTTTGATTTAAATGTTGAACACACTTCAGACATATTTCAGCAGCAAAAATTGTACAGACAATAGACACTAAATACAGTACACACTAAATACAACACTTCAAGTTCAACAACAACGTACGATAGACAGAATCCTGTCAATTGCACTGACCGCCAAAGATATGGCGGCACAGTTTACACAGTTTGCCGCAAAGAGTGCTGTGTGTTAGCCACTCTATGAAATTTGAGCTCGTTGGGCAGCGGACAGAGAATTATGATTGAGAAATTGTTGACGTTCTCACAACAAAACAGCGTGTAATCATTCGTTCCCTCCATTTGGGTGTTGTTGCCACCGTGTGAAATTCATTTGCAGTCAGTGAGATATGTGGTGATAGTTTCACTGGTGCTTCCAATATGAGTTCCAAGTTTCGACAGTTCAGAGAAGGCAGGACTTAGTGATGTCACACGCAGGCAACCGCGGCCAACGGGAAATACAGCTTCCAGCGCATACATCATGCCACGTAAGCAAGGTAGCTCCGAGCCGGAGCGATCGCTAGCTCAGTGGCTGCCCGCTATGACGCAGTGGGCTATGCCACTGCAGCCGGCTAATCGGCTAGCGATCGCGCCGGCTCGGAGCTACCTTGCTTACGTGGCATGATGTGTGCGCTGAGGCCTGTCTTTCTCGCCGGCCACGCAGGCGGGTTTGCACCAAAATAATTTCGGGTAATCCCTAGAACTGAAAAAAATGAAGGTGACCATATTCTGGAAGAACAGTGACGTAATCACGCACTGCGTTCGTTTGGGCACAACTGTGACAGGTGCTTCCTATTAAGATAATATACAGAAGAAGTTCCTTACAGCATTGTGTGAAAAACGATAGGAAAAGTCATGGGACGGGTTTTCTTTTCGTCAAGAAAATCCACCCGAATGTTGGGCAAGTGCAACGCTACTATTTTTTCGTGACAACCATTTTGAAGTGATCTCTCATGATCCACTTGACCTTGCTCGCAGCATCTTTTTGTTTTCTCCAACGATGAAAAGTTTTCTTTGTGGGTACACATTCACCAGCCTTACTTCAATCGCATCAGCGATTTTCCAATAGACAGCGTAGTTCCAAAATACTGTTCACAGCGGCCATGGCGTCTTGGTCAATAATAATGTTTACCAATTCAGTTAGATTACGTCACCAAGTAATAGAAGCTTCACTGTTTGCGTATGATTTGTTTGTAAGAAGAAAGTCACATGAGTTGTAACTGAAATGTATCACGTTAAGTAATTCCAATGAATTATCAAGTGTAGCATACTACCTCACGTTTCAGTGTGTAAATTTCAAAATACAATGACCATTTATTTTCAACGAAAAAGTCCGATTTCTGGTCTATAGTTTCCTCTAATATTTTATCTGTTAGAGAAGAGTTTCGATGCTGCCAATGGTCATAACAGCAGAAGAATCACAGGTAAGCCTCAGAATGAAATTCCAGCATGTTGGGTTGATTAGGAACAGTAAGATATTTATTATTTATGATCACCATTTCATAACATTTAAAGTTACATAAAATGTTAGTTTTTATTGAAACTAGTCGTCAATCAAAACCAATATTTATATAACTTCAGCTGTTTTGAAATACTCAACATCAGGAGCAGAAGTTAGGCAGGTTTATTAATTATAACAGCTTCGTACCTTGATGAGTAACGGCAGTGGTGTCACCATGACAATCTTTGAGCGAATCCCTAGATGAAAGTTGAATGAGGATAAGCAAGGTGAAAGAATTTATATGTGCAAAGGATGCAGCAGACATATATATAGTAATTTACAAGGAGAAGAGTATAAAATTCAGCACAAGATAAATGATGGACGTATGAACTTTGCCGAGGCGGAATAGCCGTACGCCCTAGGGCTCCTCGCTACGGTGCGCGCGGCCGTTCCACGTCGAATGTCATTCTTCTGTCATGGATGTGTGTGTGTGTGTGTGTGTGTGTGTGTGTGTGTGTGTGTGTGTGTGTGTGTTATTGTGTGTTGTTCTTAGGATAAGTTAGTTTTGTTAGTTTAAGTTTACGACCTGATTATCACTGCAGTTAGTTCCAATAACTTTACAAACATTTGAACATTTTGAACACATCAACTTTCGGATATTGAATTGAGTTATATGTGACGCAAAAGCTATACAACCTCATAATGAGACTTAGAATGATCTCCAGTGCAGAATTAGTCAGTCACAATGCTTCAAGAGGGAAATGGAAGTGGCAGAAATGGTAACGCCGAGGTGAATGAGTGGAGTTACAAGACTAGAACTTAATGAATGAATGCGGGACGATTGAAAGTGGGTTCATAGAAACGAAAACGGAATACTATAACATATAATGAATCAGCTAGATTAAAGTACATACAGATTGAAGAAATGTTTACAAATTTGCAGAGCGGTGTGAGTATACTATCATGTCTCCGAACGTCATCCTACAAAGTACATTCTGATCTTTGATATTATAAGTACGTTGCTGAAAGATCTCTATTATCCAAGTATTTGCTGAAATTACTACGACCAAAACAAGAAAAGAATGCGTAATAAATAACGACTATAAAGTACGAGCTTTGAGTACTTGATCAGTAGAAGATATGACTTTCAGAGTAACGAAAATGAAGAACTGCTCGTTCCTTTCATAGTATGCATTTCAAAGTTCAAGCTTAATGAATACTCATTCTTGTCTTTGGTCCATATTACGTCCGCAATATAGGAAATGCAAAGAACTTGCAGTAGCAAGTGGTTGTTTAACAGACTGGAAGGTTAATATGTGTTCTTATCATCGTTGGAAAACATCTGTAGGCACATGTCCTCATTCCCTTAACGAAGCCCTCGATGTCTGTAAAAGTTTTTAAGAGTTTTATTCGTTATTTTTTATTTAACTGACTTGTAGATTTTTAAGATGGAAATAATGTATTCCCTCCGATCCACCTTTCCCTCCGTAGCCGTCATATTGTGAGTGGGAGGAAACATAATATGAACCGATAAGATATACTATTTGTTAGTATGGAGTTCACCCTCCTGAACTTCCTTTGCGAACAGCTCATTGAGGAAGAGATTCGTTAGGTTTCCTCGGAGTTTCCAAGAAAATGTTGTCCATTCTTGTATCGAAAGATCCGTCGGTTGCTTTAACAATGTTACAGCTGTAAATCTGGTTCTCAATCTCTGCTGTAAACCCTTCCCACATTGTTTCAGTTGAGACATGGCGATTGTGTGCACACGCAGTATGTTTGATAATGTTCTAATGCGGTACAAATCACTCCTAAACGTCTTGTCACTGTTTCGGGACATTGCCATTTAAGATTATGTCAGTGTAACAATATGTTAGTCATGCTAAGCAGTTCATTGTGGGACAATGGTTAAGCACTCATTGACGGTTACCCTGTCAGTAAGGACTATTATAGGTGCATTTCAGTACGCCAATCGTAACGGACTCTCTCCTATGCTTGACAGTAGGAAATAGGGATGCCCCACCCTAAGCTTCTTTTGGGTTTTACCGTATATAATTGCGGTTATTTTGAGGAATGTATGTAAACGATGATTGATCGTACCATAAAACACATTTCCAATCATCAAATATCCAGGTTTTATCATTCCGGCAACCCCATCTCCACAGATTTCCGTTGGATCCCTCTATTAAGAGTTCAACAACTACATCCCACCCATGAATGTTGAGCTCCAGTTCTTTCTTTCTTTTTTTTTTTTTTTTTATTTTTTTTTTATTTTTATTTTTTTTTTTTTATCGATAATATCTTGCCCAAGTAAGTGTTGAGTTCTGTAGTCGCTTTTGCTGCAGCTGTTTTATGTTGTCCATCCACAGTTATTCTTAATGCTCGTTGCTCGTTGTTCACACTTCGGGCTCACCCTGCGACATTATGCTGTTTCCACACTGCGTTTATCACAGCTAAGATTAAATCAAGTGTGACTATATGCTGTAAGAACCTACGTATTGGGTTCTGATTTATAAGTTCGTCTCTATGTTATCTTAGGGCTCGAACCGTACATGTCTGCTTTCCTAGCAAATACCTTAGTTGCAGATATTATCTTTTACCTGTAATCCTGTAGTAAAAAACACTCTGTGCATAGGCTGTAGTTTGCGAAACAAATAAGAAATATTACATAAAATATTTATTTAAATGGTTTTATTATAACCTTTTTAAATTTTGTACGCAATGTCAGAAATTTAGTTAGATGTGTTTTATTCAATTAAATTGGTTACTTATTGGAAGTGGTCAAATGAAATATTAAACATAAATTGAATAAAATGGTTAAACAGTAGCACTTTTACCCGACTAAGTAATCAGAACTTTAAGAAACACAGAAACTCTCTATAGCTATTTCGTGAGCACTCATCATGAATATCACCAGTTCAAAATAGTTCGTTTCGCGAACACTATTTCTACACGCGTCCTTTCTTGTGTAAAAACATACATTATCAGTTGCACTGGCGTTCGCTTGTTTTTACCAAATTTAGAGCCTCGAGAAGCGACAGTTCGGTGCACAAATCTCAACACTCTATGCGATCAAATCACTCCAATAATTTTTCCAAGACTAGGCATTGTGTTAAAATTTCCGCTCACCCCTTCACTCACCACCTCCCTCTCAAACATACACTCCACACCAGACTTGTCCCTTAGTCGCTTCCAAATTAGACAATCGCCATCTCCTCCAAAGTAGTATACATCTTCACTTATTTATTTAAGTAAAGGCTCACCATCTGAATGTAACTGTATTTAAATACACAGAATATTAATCTTGAGACCCCAACTTTTAATTAGTATTACATAAAGTTTCAAATGAATAAAGAGACAAACCAGCTTTCTTGAGCTTGAACACTCAAGCCACGCCAATTGTACGTAATTTACTGGGAAATTGTACCATAAATTGACACACTAATTTAAATATATGAAAGGTAAATCATGATGCTTGTATTTTTAGTGTTACTGTGGATAATACGATGATCCGTATATATTTCGATTATCAGTTTATATCATTAAATAAAGGTATACAAGCGTGATGCTTTTAAGTTGATAGAGACAATAAGCTACCATCTAAACCTGAGTTTGTTGAAACTGCATGACGCATTTGTAAGTTAATAATTTTAAGCTGGATTTTCTATATTTTGATATAGTAGTTATCATTTGTAATTTTTGAGATATTGATATAGTTTATTAAGTCATGAGATGTGCGTAATTTTTTCCCGGAATCATAGATATTTCGAATGTTGGCAGTAAGTAATTTTGCACATTGCTTTATTTTATTCTGAATTACTGGAGTGTGGAACACACAGATGTACTCTGCTCACATCCTTAACAAACGCTCGACTAATAGCCCTCATTAGTTTTGAGTAAAAAGCAAGGGCCTCTCTCAGTGTTCCATCGATATGTACAAAAACTCCGAACGGCCATTCAGTTTAACACGCTACTTGTACTTTGACTGTCTGGCAGCTATTCCAACGGCGTACCGCGGTTCACTGCCAGTCCTTTATGTTTCCAAATAAAACTTATAATAATTGCGTGACTCTACAGACATTACTTCCGTAAAGTCACTTCCCACAGTACCTCTTCTGCAATTATGTTTTCCCTCGATTTGTATACGTAGTGATTACTGAGGATATTATAAATTCTGAAACTGTAGCGTGTTTTGCCACAGATAGTCCCACAAATTGTTATGATGCTTGGTAATTCCGTCATTCTACGTCTTTCCCAATTACAAAAACATTCGACACCAGGCTAAAAGAAAAGTATGGGTTCAACGCCAATTTTGGCCATTTTCTACTGTCATTCTCAATTACTTTTATTATGTGGTGGTTATGCCACACATAAAGTTAGAAACACTGTAATTTTAGCATATTCCGAGATATTTAGGTTAATGAGTAACACTACTTACGCGAGTGTTTATGATTCAGAGACTGTGTGCTAGTAGAATATATTTAAAACAGCTCATCTTTTGGTTGATACTATATTCAACATAATATTCTTTTTAGGTCCGTAACATTATTTTTAAACACACTTAATAAAAGTTATGTAATTTCAGACGCACATTTTCTGGTTGAATATCATTAGTAATTTTGTTATTAAATGTTTCACACAAGACTGTTAAACACTGTAGACACAGTCAAACGTTGTCGTATGTAATAATTTAAATGTAAGTGTATTTTCCTGTAATCTATTATTACGATTTGTTAATTACGATTATGCTTTGACAGTTGCTCTCCTAAGATAATTGTATGTACTCTAATCTTTTTCAATAGCTGGCGGGAGATACGTATTTTCATACTTACGGAATTACGATATTAACTGCGAATGGATGAAATATAAAATGTGTACCCAGCTGGGATTCGAAGCCGGGTCTCCTGCTTATGAGGCAGTTGCGCTGTTACCAACACCATTTGTTACACAGCGAATAACACATGAGCACAGATTTCTGTAGCACCAGATACAAATTGTCAACATTTCCCTGGGAGCCTTAACTCCAACTCTCGGGTTTTCATCCTAATTCCCGTAAGAGCAAAGGCGTAGGAGAGCGTCCTCACTGAAGATAGGTTCATTGACCCACCATCAGCTTATTTAGAGACGGATGTAGTGACTCTGTCCGTGTATAGTAACCGTGAATTCATGGCTGCTGGAACAGCAGCGCAACAGCAAGGTAAACCGCATCACGACCGTACGAGGGTTCGTCACGCACGATAAATTTGCCGCCGCCCCCCCCTCCCCCCCAAATTCGAGCGCCCCAGGCAACCGCCTAGTTGGCCTATATGGGTGGATCGCGCAGCTAGTCACTCAGTTTCCGGCAGTCATCATGGACCGACCCGCTGTCCGATACCGAGTGTCATAAAGTAGTAATAGATCATATGGGAGTGCAGTCTTCTTAAAGGAACATCAGTCGTCATGTTATATAGTAGCATTTTTTAAAACTTCCTGGCAGATTAAAGTTGTGTGCCGGAACCGGGACTGGAAACTGCGATCTTTGCCTTTTGCAGGCAAGCGCTCCCTTAGGCTGTGGCTAAGCCGTGTCTCCAAAATATCATTTCTTCCAGGAGTGCTAGTCTTGCAAGGTTCACAGGAGAGCTTCTGTGAAGTTTGGAAAACTACGAGGTGAGGTACTGACAGAAGTAAAATTGTGAGAATGGACCGTGAGTGGTATCGGGGTAGCTCAGTGGTAGAGAGTTTTCCCACTTAAGGCAATGGTTCTAGATTCGAGTCCCGATTCTGGCTCACAATTTTAATTTGCCGGGAAGTTTCATATCAGCGCACACTCCGCTGTAGAATGAAAGTTGCATTCTAGTATCATTTTTATTGAATGAGCAGATTCTATGTTTCTGCTTAAATAAACAATGTGGCATCCTTCAAACATTTGTTTTAACAGACAGGTTCCTCGCTAATTAGCCTAATAGACTCATCGTTAAGAAACAAAGACCTTCTTGCCGGCTTCTGCACTGGGGGAAAATTAAAAAAAAAAAAAAAAAAAAAAAAAAAAAAAAAAAAAAAAAAAAAAAAAAGAATCAAATGTTTGTTAAGCTTATGGGACTTACCTGCAGGGTCATCAGACCCTAAACTTATAAACTACTTATGAACTACCTTATAGTAAAGACACCAAAACATTCATCCCCAAGGAGGTATTCGAACCCCCAAGGGGAACGGCCTCTCGCATCGCAGCATAGCGCTTCAATGCGCTCCACCGCTCCACCGCGACAGATTGTTGAACATTTTATTTGGGACCTTTTGGTTTTCACTGAAGAAAGTGAAAGCTACTGCGGCACCTCACAAATACTGAAATTACGTTACAATTGAATTCAATTTCTCTAAATACGTGGTAACATTTAATTGGTCACGGAATGAAGATGTAATGTGAGGGAGACAGATCTATCAAACCAAATTTCTTTACATAATTAACGCACATTTTTTCATCCCCCTGGTGTACAAGGAGGCTCAAAATCCCTACAGTAAATGTCTGGCAGCAAGTTTGCATGCGATAACATTCAAGAAAGCAACCCACAATAACACTGCGGCAAGCGAAGACGATGTCGACTGGAGTCTGTATTACAGATACAGGACTCGACTGTAATCAACCACTGATATCCCGGTGGATCTCAGATTCAACTGATACACGACTTTGGCAGTGTGTAGCCACTTTAGCCAACATGTATCGCTACACGAGACAAGTTAAATGCTCAGATGAGACTAAAGCTGTGAAATACGTTATCAGCGCGTAGGTTCGGCAAATATGAGACAGCCTGACCTTGTGCTCGACTCGCTAGTACTCAGTACAATAGCACCTGTTCCGGAACAAGTCAGAAAGTGGCATCATAACTATAACGACACGAAACAGAAACCTGTGAGTAGAATTGAAGCTTTACAAACCAGAGTCCTCTCTCCCCACTCTCCTTCGCTTCTCCGCAACTGCAAAGTACAGGGTTCCGCCGTTACTAAAATAAAAGCACCAATACCCATCGAGCTAACAATGTTCGAACAATGTCGCCCTGCCCTTGGAAGATGGATTGTTAACAATGTCATCGATCTCTCGCATACTCTATCAGCGAGATTTCCGCTTCCGCGCTGTTAGAGCCACGCCTACACGACAATCCGTCGACGTGACGGACCTGTGTTTTTTGAAATCCCAAAAACCACCCGCTGTTCAGACTGTCGCCCGCCAGCCGGCACCAGCCTCTGAGCCTTTATTCTACATGTCTGTTGTCCCCCGCCTCCTCGACAACTTCCCACCTGCAACAGAACACTGCCAACTATTGCTTGTAAAGCAACGGACTTCGATCTTTGAGCTACAGAGACTTTACTGAAGAACCCCTCGTCCAGACCGACCGCGGCGCTAGCTTTATGGCCAGAATCGTGGAAAATACGCAGAAAACGTAACAGATAGTCTGGGCTGACAATGCCCGGTGGGCTTTGCACAAGAGCAGGCTATAGCCGTCCTCACACGGAACGTGTTGTCCCAACGTGGCAGCAGGCCAGACTTGCTGTCTACAGCACGCTCTGCAATGAGTCGCTACATCCCACGGAACGTACTGCTCATCGTGATTTGCGACTGCAGCGCTCTCCAGCGCCCTTTGCGGGCCTCCGCATAGATAATTGTCTTTACAAAGATGTGCGTAAAATTGCACGGTATCTGTTAGCGAATGCCGTAAAAAAATCTGAATACTGTAGATTTCTTATGCCATCACGTTGCATGAAATACTCTTCCAGAAATAATTTATTTAAGAAAAAAATAAGACACGAAAAACCGTTTGATAATGATAAAAAATGAATGATTAAATCAGTTTTGGCAAAATATCATTAAAAAACTGTAAACGGTGAAATCCTTCGTCTGCGCTAGCTTCCCTTGTCTTGCACTCATACATTGCTATTTTTCTCGATGTAGATACTATTGGTTTATTGAAGCTCGAATGAATACCTTGATGATATATTGGAAAGTGTAGCCCACTTTGGAACCGAAAAGTATTCGAAGTATGCCCAATTAAATGTTCAGCGCTGAGTAATCATCGTTTCAAACTTCACTAAAACTATTGGGTCTCTTCAAATCTTCAAATGTTTGTCAAGCTTATGGGACGTAACTACAGGGTCATTAGTCCCTAAACATACAAACTACTTAGGAACTACTTACGAAGTAGGTCCGAGGAGGGATTCTAACCCCCGACCGTAGTGGCCGTTCTGACCGTGACTGGAGCGCCTCAGTCATCTCGGCCACCGCGGCCGGCAGTGGGTCTCTTTGAGAGGCCACGTATTACAACGACAACGTGTGTTAACTGTCTCAAAACAAAGCGTATAATGTACTGCAAGATAACGTCGAACAATTCTCAAATCAATTGTACACTGCAGCCGCGTCTGGGTACTAAGTCATGCGCATTGGTGCCAATTTGCAACAAGATGTTGCATATATAGAGGTACGGCCAAACTTTCAGGAAACATTCCTCACCCACAAAGAAAGAAAATATGTTATGTGGACATGTGTCCGGAAAAGCTTAATATCCATGTTAGAGCTCATTTTAGTATTTCTCTTTAAATGTAAATTGAAATAATTCGTGCAGACAATTGTCAAAATACCCAATTGTTTCGTTAGTATGTACTGTACTTTCTCGATCGACCGCCACTTCAGTACGTAGCATCAACTGGTTAGTGTTCATCACGAACGTGGTTTTGCAGTCAGTGCAATGTTTACAAATGCAAAGTTGGCAGATGCCAATTTCATGTATGGATTAGCACGGGGCAATAGCTGTGGCGCGGTACGTTTGTATTGAGACAGATTTCCAAATTCAAATGTTCAAATGTTTGTAGAGCTTATGGGACTTAACTAAGGGGTCGTCAGTCCCTAATCTTACAAACTACTTATGAACTAACTAATACTAAGGACGGCACAAATATCCATGCCCGAGGGGGGGGGATTCGAACCCCCGATCGTAGTGGCCGTGCAGACCGTGACTGGAGCGCCTCAGTCCCCTTGGCCACCGCGGCCGGCCAGATTTCCAGAACGAAGTTGTCCCGACAGAAAGACGTTCGAAGCAATTGATCGGCGTCTTAGAGAGCACGGAACTGGGTAAGACCTAGATCAACGAGGACACCTGCAATGGACGAGGCAATTCTTCGTGCAGTTGACGATAACCCTAATGTCAGCGTCAGAGAAGTTGCTGCTGTACAAGGTAATGTTGCCTACGTCACTGTATGGAGAGTGCTAAGGGAGAGCCAGTTGTTTCAGTACCATGTACAGCGTGTGCAGGCACTATCAGCAGCTGACTGGACTCCACGGGTACACTTCTGCGAATGGTTCACCCAACAATGTGTCACTCCTCATTTCAGTGCAAATGAGCTGTAACATGGAAGTTAAGCGTTTCCGGACTCATGTAAACATAACATATTTTCTTTTTCTGTGTGTGAGGAATGTTTCCTTAAAGTTTGGCCGTACCTTTTTTGTAACACCCTGCATATATATATATACAGGGTGTTTCACTAAGTGTGCTTGCCTCTGTAACTTATAAAATAATAGGTGACGGGAAATTTTAATGTGGTAGGTCAACACAAGAAATGTTTCACTTTCTGCGGAGCTATGAACATAGTATATTGTATCATTTTCCAAACAGTTCTTGTGTTGACCAACCGCATTAAAATTTCCCGTCACCTATTATTTTATAATTTACAGAGGCAAACACACTTAATGAAACACCCTATATATATATCCCCACAAGAAATACCTGTCGCCACAATTATCTGTCTCAAAAATGTATAAGTTGTATACTGAGAAATGTGAAGAAGAAAACATTTTTCCAGTGAAGGAGTGTATTTACCGTAAAGTGTTAAATTCATAATTTAATCTAGCATTTTATAAGCTAAGTTGTGACACATGTAATACTTGTGACGGTTTAGGAAATTTAATCAAAGCGGAGGCAGAGGTCAGCATCATCTACCACACTCTCCTCAAAGCACTGCACAGCCAAGTGATGAAGAATTCTACTCCGATGTCAGTGATAGTAGTGCAGCGAATGAAAGCGAGTAAGCAAAAAGTGTTCATTGCTTAAAAGCATAGCGGTACAAGTGACATTTTATGAAGACGTTTTGAAAGCATAATGGTACAAGTAAACTTTATGAATATTTTACACAGTGATGCCTCACACTCAGAACCTTCAGATACTTACCAAGTATATGTACCTCAAGTGCAAACTATTGTATAAAACTTTTGTTCCATTTTATATATAACCTGTGACGTTAAATAAACATTTAAATGTTTAAGGTCGTTTTTCTCAGAATAACCTGTATGGCACTTATACCGTTGTCATTTTCACCCCTTCATATATATATATATATATATATATATATATATATATATATATATATATGTGTGTGTGTGTGTGTGTGTGTGTGTTTGTGTTTTCACTTACTGTACCTTCTTTAAATTATCATATGTCTCACGTTTCGACTGCATCTTGTTCGTAAGGATTTATGCTTCTGTTGTGAGTTGCAGTGATAGCTGTTTACGTGACGTGTATTACTGCATTACAAACGTACACCCGGAGACTTTATCAGCGCAATAGCTGACAGCGGGGCGGTAAATTTGGACGCCGCGCTGCGGTGTGACGTCACGCGCCGCTACTGTACGAGGGGCTGCCGGCGGCGGTCGCCATGGCAACGGCTGGACGCCGCGATTAACATTAACATCATCGCCACGCCGCGGCCGCGGTCTGCCCGTCGATTTATGGGGCCGCCCCTCGACGCTAAAACCAGGCGCCAGATGAAACGCGTCATTAGCGCGTGTTCCGCGCCTGTGTACACTTATTAGCGCGCAGAGTGTGAAATGACACACGCTCCGACACGCCGGCCAGATTGCCCGGCTTCGAACCCGGCGCGCGTTCCGCGCAATAAATTTGAGAGCCGCACTCGACGGCGTCGCCAACGCAGTCCGCAGTCGGGGGAACCACGAGCGCTGACACACTTGTGTCAACAGGGACAAAGCGGTGGAAATTAACAAAGAGCTGTGAGGGACTATTTTCCACTGGTTATTTTATTAACTACCAGTGACCCAGGCAATGCCTCGCAGTTCTAAATATGCACGGGAATTCAATTTACACAAGTGGCCATTAAAATTTCTCCACCAAGAAGAAATGCTGATGATGAACGGGTATACTAGAACTGACATCTGATTACATTTTCACGCAATTTAGGTGCATAGATCCTGCGAAATCAGTACCCATAACATCCACCTCTGGCCGTAATAACGGCCTTGATACGCCTGGGCATTGAGTCAAACAGAGCTTGGATGGCGTGTACAGGTACAGATGCCCATGAAGCTTCAACACGATACCACACTTCATCAAGGCTAGAGACCGGCGTGCCGCGGTGGAGTAGCCGAGCGGTCTAAAGCGTCACGCCGCGGAGCGCGCGGTTGCTCGCCGTGGAGGTTCGAGTCCTCCCTGGGACATGAGTGTGTGTTTTTGTCCTTAGGTTAGTTTACCTAGGTTTAAGTAGTTTGTAAGCTACGAACTGATGACCACGCAGTTTGGTCCGATAGATTTACAAACATTTGAACATTTGAAACGGGCGTATTGTGACGAATCAGTTGCTCGGCCACAATTGACCAGAGGTTTTTAATTGGTGAGAGATCTGGATAATGTACTGGCCGAGGCAGCAGTTGCACATTTTCCGTACCCAGAAACGCCCATACAGAACCTGAAACGTGAGGCCGTGCATTATCCTGCTGAAATGTAGGCTTTCGCAGGGATCGAATGAAGGGTAGAGCCACGGGTCGTAACACGATTGAATTGTAACGGCCACTGTTCAAAGTTTCGTCGATGCGAACAAAAGATAGCCGACACGTGTGACCAATGGCACCCTATGCCATCACGCCACTCAGGCCCGGTGGTCGTGGGGTAAAGTGTTCGACTGTAAACCAAAGGGCTGCGGGTTCAAAACCTGGTCGGATCTAAGAATTTTTCAGTCTGCACTTCAACCCATCCTTCACCTCAACAATGTGACGAGCTGCCAGAAACAACACGTGGTTCGGATTCCACTTTAAGCTGTATGTCCCGTTTCCCCGGTAGGATAAATGGGGTAGGCAAGTCGCCGAAGAGGCGTCCAATGGAAAGACTTGCTCCAGGCCAATGGGCCACGCGAAATTATTATTATTACCATCACGCTAGGTGACAAGCCAGTGTGGCGATGACAAATACGCGCTTCTTATGTGCGTTCACCGCGATGTCGCCAAACACGAATGCGACCATCATGATACTGTAAGCAGAACCTGGAGTCATCCGAAAAAATGACATTTTGCCTTTCGTGCACTCAGGTTCGTCGTTGCGTACACCATCGTAGGTCCTGTGCGATGAAACGTCAAGGGTAACCGCAGCCATTGTCTCCGAGCTGATAGTCCATGCTGCTGCAAACGTCGTCGAACTGTTCATGGAGATGGTTGTAGTCTTGCAAAGGTCCCCATCAGTTGACTCAGGGATCGATAGGTGGCTGCACGGCCCGTTACAGTCATTCGGATAAGATACCTGTCATCTCGAGTGTTGGTGATACGAGGCCGTTGGAATTCAGCACGGCGTTCCGTATTGCCCTTCTGAACCCACCGATTCAAAAAAAAAAAAAAAAAAAAAAAAAAAAAAAAAAAAAAAAAAAAAAAAAAAAAAAAAGTTCAAATGTTTGGGACTTAACCATGGGGTCATCAGTCCCTAAACTTACAAACTACTTTTGAACTACTTACGAACTAGGACAGCACAAATATCCATGCCCGAGGGGGGATTCAAACCCCCGACCGTAGTGGCCGTGCAGACCGTGACTGAAGTGCCACAGTCCTCTAGGCCACCGCGGCCGGGCCCACCGATATTCTGCTAACGAAATCGCGACAGGCTAGAATCCGACCTTTATCAAAGTCGGAAACATGATGGTACGCATTTCTCCTCCTTACACAAGGCATCACAACAACGTTTCACCAGGCAACGCCGTTCAATTGCTGACAAATCGATTGGAAAATTATCTCCTGTCAGCACGTTGTAGGTGTCACCACCGGTGCCAACCTTGTATGAATGCTCTGAAAAGCTAATCATTTGCGTATCACAGCATCTGGTTCCTGTCGGTTAAATTTCGCGTCTGCAGCTCGTCATCATCATGGTGTAGCAATTTTAATGGCCAGGAGTGTACATCCTACTGTCCTACTCTTTATCTGTTTACCCCAACTTTGTGACTAAATCTTGACTTACTTTTGAGACCCGTCAGATCTCGTGTCCTTCGCGAACGTTTAAATCAAGATTAAATATTCATAATACGAGCCGATTTAATCGTGAGTGTATGGCATGTTTATTGTGTTTTTAAATTATTCAGCAGGTGAGCATCCATGAGTACTTACAATTGTGGTAATTCCCGTAATTACTATTTTCCTGGGGTAATGTGGGTAGATTTAGCCTGGCAGTTTGGTGTATAGTAAAAACAGCTTGTGGCTGGAGGGCGGGTGGCTGGTCGCTGAGAAGCAGGTGATTCCTTCCTAGCTGCGCCTCCCTACGCAATGTCGGCAGGCGTCCAGCCGGGGACTGAGAGTAGTAAAACAATAGAGGAAGCATTGGAGGCAACCGTAGCTCCGACTGGCGCCGGTATGTCGCACGCAGTATGCTTCGGAAAGAGCAGCGACACATCGAAAAAGGGGAAGCGGGTGCGTGATTTAAGTGAAGAAGGCTTAAGATATTAGCCGCCCACACGGGAACCTGGGATAGTACGTTGGCAGCCGACTTGATTATTTTGTGAGAGTAAAACCGTGTATGTAATGAAAGCCTATTTCAAATGCTACACTTGTGTACACAGGAGACGCCACCAAAGACATTTATGTTCAGTAACACGCAACGACTATAATGTAATTAAATAAAATATTATTATCATCACTGTTATAGTTAGTATATAAATGCATGTTGGCCAAGAAAATTGTTCTGTTTGTTCTTGTTCTTCTTGTCTGATTGTTGATGTTACAGAGCGTATGACAGAAAGTATAATTTTACATCAGGTGTCAGTAGATTTTTTTTCCGAATAGTATGGAATCACTTATAAAAAAGGTGTGTATTGATTAAAACAAAAGAAAATATAGGTATTAAAAATAATCTCAATTAGTGTTCGACATTTTTACCCACTTTCAAGAGATGTCTCTTAGAAACGATGTTAGCAGTTGTAGCACCTGGACCTGGACTGAAGCAACCTGCCGCCATTACGTGGCAGAAATTTTCAGAACATACTCTTGTTTGTTCAAGACTCGATGACATTTTGCAAACTTGGCCTTCGAAACAAGTCGTAGGACACTGCCTACATAAGATTTCGAATGCAGGAGAGTGTCAGTCATGATTCTTCAACAACGTTTGACCGATCACCGTGAAATTTGGGAGATATCTACGTCTACATCTACAGCTACATGGGATACTCTGCAAATCACATTTAAGTGCCTGGCAGAGGGTTCATCGAACCACCATTATACTATTTATCTCCCATTCCATTCTCGAATAGCGCGCGGGAAGAAAGAACAACTGAACCTCTGTGTTCGAGCTCTGATTTCTCGTATTTTATTCTGATAATCATTTCTACCTTTGTAAGTGGGAGTCAACAATATATTTTCGCATTCGGAGGAGAATGTTGGCGATTGGTGTTTCGCAAGAAGCCCACGCCGCAGCGATAAGTGCCGTTGTTGTAAAGATTCCCGTCCCAGATCCTGTATAATTTCCGTAACGCTGTCTCCCCTGTATCGTGACAATACGAAACGAGATGCCCTTCTTTGGACTCTTTCGATGTCCTCCGTCAAACCCACCTGATAAGGATCCCATACTGGGCTGCAATACTCCAAAAATGGACGGTCAAGCGTAGTTTATGCGGTTTCTTTTGTAATTCTGTTGCATGTTTTAAGGGTTCTGCCAATAAAACGCAATCTCTGGTTCGCCTTTCCCACGATATCTACGTGTTCTTTCCAATTTAAGTCTGAAGTAATAGTAATTCCTAGGTATTTTGTGGAGTTTACGGCCTTCGCATTTGATTCATTTATCTTGTAAACAAAGTTTAACGGATTTATTTTCGTACTCATGTGGACGACTTCACGCTTCTCATTATTTAGAGTCAATTGACAATTTTTACACCATAGTGATATTGTCACGTTGCAATGGAGGTAGGCTTGACTTCGAAGGCAACTAAACACAGCACTTATACTGAAAGCACGTTTATTACGAACTCAACATACACGCAGCACTGACTGCCTCTCAGGCAGAGTGCTCTGCTATTTATACACAGACAGATTTTACCAGAAATTAGAAGAACAGTTAACATAAGAAACAAGTAGAATTTACAAGTGAACATAAGAAAGATGTATAATCTTCTGGAATTGTAAATTACAAAGAAATAAATATTTGCCGGTGGGCGGGATTGGAGCGGCGACCTTCCGCTCCGCAGTCCGTGACGCTATCCCCTGCGCCACGCCGGCAGTTGGTCTCCCGGGGCATTGCTCCCTCTCCTGGAGAAACAGCGACCCGCTGTTGTGATTCCTGTGGAGCCAGCTGCAATGTCCTGGATCTTGACCGTGTCATGGGTCCTCTGTATGACAGTTCAATAGAATCTTTTCCTTCTCCGCGATTATCGACGACAGACGTTCCTGACGTGGCTTTATCAGAAACATTACCGTCCTTAAAGTCCTTGAACAAGAAGCCACTGTCGTCTACCTGCTCTTCAGGATCGAAGTAAGGCTTCATGCGCAGGACGTGAACAATGTCTCTTCGTTTTTGACGTTTCGACGACGGCTCATAATCCTCAACTTCGTATGTGACGTCTGACAAGCGGCGTATGACACGATACGGACCAAAGTATCGCTTCAATAACTTTTCTGACAGTTCAACCTTCCGTACAGGGGTAAAAATCCATACCAGCTGTACACAACAGGTCGGTCCTTCTCCTGGGCGTCCAGCGTCCGTATGAAAGCCAGATGTCTTGCTTCTTCGACCCTGGTGATGAGCTGTTTAACATAGTCATCGTGAGTGTCGTCCGGTTGGAACGGGAACAGTGTATCCATTGTCGTCTCAGCTTCATGGCCATGGAGCAGGAAAAACGGAGTGAAGCCTGTGGTGTCTTGTCGTGCGGTATTGTAAGCAAATGTCACGACTGGCAGAATTGTATCCCAATCCTTCTGCTCAACATCGACGTACATCGACAGCATGTCGGCTAACATTTTGTTAAAACGTTCCGTAAGACCATTTGTCTGAGGATGGTATGCAGTTGTCATTCTGTGGACAATGTTGCACCGTGACATTACCTCTGATACTAGTTTTGACTGGAATACTTTTCCACGATCAGATATCATGACACGTGGTGCTCCATGCTTCAAAATAATGTCTTCTACAAGGAATTTTGCGATCTCTGGAGCTTCTGCAGTCGGCACAGGTTTGGTGACAGCGTAGCGTGTGAGTTAGTCAGTGCAGACTATTATCCAACGGTTACCGGTTGTCGACTTCGGGAACCTCCCTAAAAGATCGATTCCAACTCGGTGGAATGGTGCTGCTGCCGGCGGAATCGGTACGAGATGTCCTGGAGGTAATTGCGGCACATGCTTAGGTCGCTGGCACTCTTTACAGTGACTCACATAGTGCTTGACAGATCGGTAGAGACCTTTCCAGTAATACCTGCGTCTGATTCTGTCTAGGGTCTTCACGAATCCCAGATGACCGGATATTGGAGCATCATGGAAGTATTTGAGAATATCTGGTTGGAGATGAGCTGCAATAACAAGTAGCCATTTGGGGCCAAGTGGATCGTAGTTGTTCTTGTACAATGTTCCGTTTATAAGTTGGAACTCTCCATTGGTCGGTTCTCCTTTCTCCAAGGCCTCTATCATTTTTAATAGTGTTGGATCTTCCCTCTGTTCAGCTGTAACGTCATCTAATTCAGTGAGAGCTGAAATTTCATTAATGCTGTTTTGTTCCACTAATGGATTCCTCGAAAGGCAGTCGGCATCCTTGTGTTTGCGCCCGTTCTTGAATACCACTGTGACATCGTACTCTTGGAGTCTTAGTGCCCATCTTGCTAGTCGACCTGATGGATCCTTCAAGCTAGTCAGCCAACACAAAGAATGGTGGTCTGTCACGTCGGTGAATTGTTTGCCGAATAAATACGGCCGGAACTTGTTGATAGCCCAGGTAACCGCGAGACATTCTGTTTTAGTTGTAGAGTAGTTTATCTCGGACTTTGAGAGTACTCTTGACGCATAGGCTATCACTTTTTCGGCACCTTCATGAACTTGTACAAGCACGGCACCAATCCCATAGCAACTGGCGTCTGTGTGAAATTCCGTTTCTGCATTCTCGTCGTACAAGGCTAGCACTGGTGCGGAAGTTAGAGCCTCCTTAAGTGCTCGGAAAGCTGTTTCTTTTGTCTCATCCCAGGCCAATTTGGCGTCTCCCTGCAGAAGTTCTTGTAATGGACGTGCCTTGTTTCAAAATCCTTTTATGAAACGTCGGTAGTATGAGGACAGCCCGAGAAAACTTCTCACATCACGAATGTGCTGAGGAGTTGGAAATTCTGTGACTGCCCATACTTTATCTGGATCAGGACGGACAACATCTCCATTGACTAGGTGCCCCAGGATTTTTATCTCTTTGGCGACAAATAGGCACTTCTTTGGATTGAGGCGGAGACCTGCAGCCTGAACACACTTCAACACAGTTGACAGGCGACTCAGATGTTCTTCAAATGTTTTCGAGAAAACGACAATGTCATCTAAATAGCAGAGACACGTCGTCCACTTAAGGTCTCGAAGCAAGTTGTCCATCATGCGTTCGAATGTGGCTGGAGTATTACATAAGCCAAATGGCATTACTTTAAATTCGTAGAGACCGTCAGGTGTAATAAAAGCCGTCTTCTCCCTGTCAGCTTCGTCAACCTCGATTTGCCAGTAACCTGTCTGCATGTCCATAGTTGAGAAGTATGTAGCTCCTTTCAAGCAGTCTAAGGTGTCATCAATACGCGGCAATGTGTAGACATCTTTCTTTGTGATACTGTTCAGCCGCCGATAGTCGATACAGAATCGCCACGTGCAATCCTTCTTCTTTACGAGGACCACCGGAGACGACCAAGGACTCTCCGAAGGTTGAATAATGTCATCTCGCAACATCTTCTCCACTTCCTCCCGAATTATCCGTATTTCAGCAAGCGACACTTTATACGAACGCTGGCTAATTGGCGGATGGTCCCCAGTATTGATACGGTGCTATATCGTGGGCCGTTTCGTCTGACTCTTCCCCTGCTGAGGTGTGAATGCACCCGAAAATTGGCGTAGTATACCTAACACCCGCTGGCGTTGTTCCTTGGTCAGTCCAGGCCCTGTTGGCAGTTCCACGTTTGTTTCCTCCAGCGTGTTGTCTGTACTAATAGCAGGGCATGGGTCTTCATTGATGACTTTGAGCTCACCGTCCTGGATTGGTTCAGCTGTCCTGATACACATTCCCTTGGGTATAAGTTGTGACTGCTCGTGACAATTTGTGATCCAAATCTCTCCTTGACCACCTGTAATGCTTATGATAGCCGCTGGTATGTAAATTTCTTTTGTGAACCTGATAAACTTTTTACTATCAACAAGAACTTCACAGTTTAACCAGTCATCTGTGTTAGTGACTGCAACTCTTCTCATTGTCAATGGCGGTATCGTCACATTGTCAATGACGAATAACTTCCCATAAAATTCTGTATTACGTGTATCTGGCGGAACAACTTCTTCAATTTGAAGCTCAGATCTTCCACAGTCAATGATAGCTTGGGATGCCTGAAGGAAGTCCCATCCGAGGATGACATTGTGACTACATTCTGTTAACACGACAAATTCAAACGGCTCCTGTTGTTGATGGTTATTCTTGCGACACAAGTTCCTGCTGGATGGACATACTTTCCATTCGCGTTCTTCAGCACAGTTGCTCCCGTATCACAGAACATTGTCTTCTTTAGTGTGCGGCGGTAATTATCCGATAATACAGAAAAAGAGGCTCCTGAATCAACAAGTGCCCGGACAGGTTGGCCGTCGATTATGACGTCGATGAGATTTCCCGACATCTTGGCGACTGTCGTCCATGGAGGATTTTCATCTGCGGCGGCCTCACCTCCGTAGATGGTCATCTCGCTTAGTTTTCCTGGGCGCAGCGGCTAGGGGATTGGCTGGTACCTCTGAACGGCGACGGTGAACGGCTGCGGCGCGTCGGGGAGCGACCTCGTCTAGGGTACGGCGATAGGCTTCTTCCCATAGGTCGACTGAACTCATCAGCAGGTGACTGCCTTAGATAGAACTGCTCCGACGGCTGACGTCTTGCGGCAAAATAATCATCGAATACTCGCCTCCTCTCTCTGCAGTAGCGTACGACATGTCCAGGGCGTCCACAGTGGAAACACAGTGGTGTGTTGTCTTCTGTCCTCCAGATGTCTGTTCTTCTGCGGGTCGTCATATTTACCGGGGGAGTTGGCTGTGGTCGCGTCGGTCGGTTCATGGGTTGCCGTTTGGCGGCTGCAGCGTAAGTCATAGCAGGGCGACGCCATTCTTCACGTCGGATGCGATTGACGGGGCAGACAGGAGCTAATATTTGAAATACCTCGTCCTCAGCGGCATCGGCTACCTCGTGACTTACAGGGCCCACATCAATGGCCATAATCTGATGCTCGCTCGGTCTAATAGTCCTGGTTGCCATGCACTGTTGTAATTCTTCTCTCACGATTTGTCGTATGAGAGAAGCCAAGTCCTGCTGGTCTTCCACAACGGCCATAGGGACTACATTTGGGAGTCTGTCATACTTCTTGCGTCCAACCGTCCTTTGTTGCATCTCTTCAGTACGCTGGCACCACTTGATGAACTCTTCTGTCGTAGCGACATCATTTATCAGAAGAGCTTGGTACATATCTTCTGCAATTCCCTTCATCAGGTGCGTGATTTTGTCCGCTTCAGTCATGTTCGGATTGACTACGTTACACAGGGTCCGGTTTTTTAGTTGTTCTTCCGCCGAGCGGATTTGTCGCTGGCGGTCTCCAAACGTCTTCTTTAGTTCGTCCTGGAACGTCTCCCAGTCATTCAACTTGTCTTCGTTGTTTTCGAACCTTTGCTGGGCTGTTCCATCCAGGTAGAAATAAACGTTGGCCAAGCACATCGTATGATCCCACTTGTTGTACTTGGTGACTCGGTCGAACCCTTTTAGCCATTTCTTGGGGTCCTGTCCAGCGTCTCCAGAAAACACCGACGGGTGTCTAATGTGCAGCTGGCCTGTTTCTGGTTTCGTCTCCATCGTTCTTCTAATAATACGGACTTTTGGAAGGATGTACTCGGTGTATCTCTTGTATTCCGGTTCCAGTCCGTGTAAGCGACGGCTTTTACATTGCCTAATCGGAGCCACGGTGATGCAGCTGTTGCACAGTTTACCCGGCGCCTCCAACAAATAATGTCACGTTGCAATGGAAGTAGGCTTGACTTCGAAGGCAACTGAACACAGCACTTATACTGAAAGCACGTTTATTACGAACTCAACATACACGCAACACTGACTGCCTCTCAGGCACAGTGCTCTGCTATTTATACACAGACAGAATTTACCAGAAATTAGAAGAACAGTTAACATAAGAAACAAGTAGAATTTACAAGTGAACATAAGAAAGATGTAGAACCTTCTGGAATTGTAAATTACAAAGAAGTAAATTTTTGCCTGTGGGCGGGATTGAACCGGCGACCTTCTGCTCCGCAGTCCGTGACGCTATCCCCTGCGCCACGCCGGCAGTTGGTGTTCATGGTCTCTCGCGGCAATATCTTATTCAGATCGTTCTGCAGTTGGTTTTGATCTTCAGATGATTTTACTAGACGGTAAATGACGGCGTCATCTGCAAACAACCTAAGAGAGCTACTTAGAATTTCTCGTAAATCGTTTATGTAAATAAGGAATAGCAGAGGACCAATAACACTACCCTGTGGAACGCCCGATATCACCTCTGTTTTAGTCGATGCCTTACCATCGATTACTATGTGATGTGTCCTTTCTGACAAGAAATGCCTTATCCAATCGCTAATTTGGGGCGATATACCATAACCATGCAATTTGATTAAAAGCCGTTTGTAGGTACGGTGTCATAAGCATTCTGGAAATAAAGAAATACGTTATCGATTTGTGAACCTTTATCGATAGCACCCATCACTTCGTGTGAATAAAGACGTAGTTGTGTTTCGCATGAACGATATTTTGTAAATCCGTGTTGACCTTGGGTCAACAGATCATTCTGTTCGAGACAATTCATAATATTTGAATACAGGATATGTTCCAAAACCCTGCTGCAAATTGACGTCAATGAAATAGGCCTGTAGCTTAGTGGGTTATTCCTACTGCCTTTCTTGAATATAGGTGTGACCCGGGCAGTTTTCGAATCATTTGGTACAGATCCTTCTATGAGAGAGCGGTTGTATATGACTTATAAGTAAGGAGATATCGCTTCAGCATAATCAGATAGAAATAATTGGTACACAATCCGGACCAGAATACTTGTTAAGTGATTTTAGTTGCTGCACTACTCCGATGATATCTACTTCTACGTTACTCATTACGGCATCAGTTGGTAATTCGAAATCTGGAATAATGGTTTCGTCTTCTTTGGTGAATTAGTTTCTAAAAGCAATGTTTAGTAACTCTGCTTTAGTAACGCTGTCATTGGCAGGATCGCCATTACTATCACGTAGTGAAGGTATTGTTTCTGATTTGCCCCGAGTATATTTAAAATATGACCAAAATCTCTTTGGGTTTTCAGTCAAATTTCGAGTAAGAGTTTCGTTGTGATGAATATTGTAGGCACCTCGCATTGAAATCCAAACAAAATTTCGACCTTCTGAGTTCGATCACCAATCCTGGGGAATTTGTGTTCGTTTAAATTTATTATGCTTTTTCCTTTGCTTTTGCAACAGTGTCCTGACCTGTTTTGTGTACCAAGGGGGATCGCCTCCTTCTTTTATTAATTTATTTGGTATAAAACTGTCATTTGCTGTCGATATCACTTCTTTGAATGTGAGCCACATCTGGTCTACACCTACGTTTAGTGTTAGAAACGAGTGGAAGCAGTCTTTCAAGAAGCAATGTACTTTGTTTGTATCTGCTTTCCTGAACAAATATACTTTGCGTTTATTTTTGGTAACTTTGGAACTTTCGATATTCAGTTTTGCTATGACAGCTCTGTGTTGTTTTCACATCCATTTACAATTCTAGTTGGCTCATGAACTAATTGTTCGAAGTAATTCTCAAAGAATGCGTTGAGTACAATTTCGGAAGAAGTTTTATGCCTACCTGCTGATTTGAAAATATAATTTCGCCAACAGATCGAGGATAAATTAAAATCACAACCTACTATTATCGTGTGAATCGGGTACGTTTTTGTAATTAGACTCAGGTTTTCTTTGAACCTTTCTGCTATTGTATCGTCAGTCAGTACCGCCGGTAAAAGGAACCGATTATTAATAGCTAGCATGAAATACTACTTTTGATGGCGACAAACACGGCCCACCTATTTTGTTTAAACTATCCTTTCTGAACGCCGTTAGATCTTTTGCAAATACTTCTTCTGTACTTATTTCCGGCTTGAGCCAACTTTCGCTGCCTATAATGATGTGTGTTTCGGTGCTTTCTATTAACGCTCGGAGTTCTGGTACTTTCCCGACACAGCTACGACAATTTACAACTGTTATACCGATAGTTTCCAGATCTACATTTCTCCTGTGTTCCACCTGCACCCTTTGATACTGCCCATTTTGTTTTTCCCCGAAGCTCTTTATCCTAAAAAATCGCCCAGTCCACGCCTCACAGCCTCCGCTACTCATGTAGCCGATTCCTGCTTTTAGTGGACTCCTGACCTATTCAGTGGAACCCGGAAACCCACCACCCGATGGCGCAAGTCAAGGAATCTGCAGCCTACACGGTCGCAGAACCGTCTGAGCCTCTGATTCAGACCCTCCACTCGGCTCTGTATCAGAGGTCCACAGTTGGTCCTGTCAACTATGCTGCAGATGGTGAGCACTGCTTTCATCTTGCAAGCAAGACTGGCAGTCTTTCCCACTTCAGTTAGCCGCTGGAAACCTGAGAGGATCTCTTCAGATCCGAAACGACACACATCATTGGTACCGACGTGAGCCACCACCTGCAGTTGACTGCATCCCGTACCCTTCATGGCATCCGAGAGGACCCGTTCCACATCTGGAATGACTCCACCCGGTATGCACAAGGAGTGCACGTTGGCCTTCTTCCCCTCCTTGGCATCCATCTCTCTAAGGGGCTCGATCACCCGCTTAACGTTGGAGCTCCCAACTACAAGTAAATATGTGTAAGTTTTGAATGCAGGGTAGGGGGAGATGAGCAGGGAGAGGAGACTGGAGAAGATCTGCGTGGAATGGTAGAGGTAATTACAGAGAGAGAGAGAGAGAGAGAGAGAGAGAGAGAGAGAGAGAGAGAGAGAGAGAGAGAGAGAGAGAGAGAGATAGATAGAGAGACGTACAAATAAAATCAAATGTTTGTGAAGCTATGGGACCAAAATACAGCGGTCATCGGTTCATAGACTTACAAACTACTCAAACTAACTTATGCTAAGAACAACATACACATCAATGACATGGGGAGGAATTAAACCTTTGACAGGGAACAACGTGCACTTCGCAGCAAGGCGCCTTAGAGCGTATGGCCACTTTCCACTTTCCTGTGAAGCAGAGGCATAGAAAGAGAAAGAAAGATGAGGGAGTATGTGTGTGTGAGAGAGAGAGAGAGAGAGAGTGAGAGAGACAGAGAGACAGAGGAGTGCGGTGCAGTAGTCTAACTTGTCTATGTGGCGTCTAAAGCTACATTTCACTGTATCTTAGAATTCCTTGCAATACTCCCTTTGAGCAAGAGATCAGGAAGCACTGCATAAGAGTTCTAAAATTTTTCTGGTGTCCTACAACGAAACGAAACCAATAATAGCTCATCCGCTAATCCTATCAGTCCCTTGACGTTACCACAGTAATAAAGCTTATTTAATTATTGATAATAATTTGTAGATAGGTAACACCTCACTGTAAAGACGAAGGTTGAGCCGCCGACAGACACAAATAAAAGACACACAATTCTCAATTTTCGGCCGCGGCCTTCCTCAGAAAGAGAACACTCGTTTACACACTCGGGCATACCCATCCACATACATCAGCCATCTCTGGTCGCCCAACACAGTCTGACTACATGATAAGCGGAAGGGATGGGAGTGGGGCCAGGGATGAAGCGGAAGAGTGGGAGAGAGGAGAGGGAAGATAAGAATGGGAAAACAACAAGCAGGGGCAATGTCAAGCGGAAAATGAGATGCAGAATGAAAAAGAGTGGGGTATATAGAAAGTATCCCAAATTGATTCCATAGCTCTCCAGCAGCTGGAGCAACATTCTAAACACCACCTTCACAAGTTATACAGCCTGCGGACATCCTTCTGACTATCCTAACAGTGCTCCCACCACCCACGTGAACCACTCATAGCACCCAGACCTTGCCTCACTGACTTCTCTGATTAACACATCCTCCCAAACTCCCCAACAACACCATACAACATCCACAGCCTAAAAACCCCTACACCACCGTGGTAAACCTATCCAGCAAAACCCACAGAAGTTTCATTCCTTTCCAAAGGTCTCACTATCGGTACCACACCAAAATTTAATCATGTTGGACTTGTCAAAGACCTCCTCTCCTTCACCTGATCCCTTCAGTGGAAACACTAATTAGCCACCAATCACTCCAAACAAAGCCAACCTAATCCTTACATTGAACCCTGCCTCTCCCAGTTCATACCACCACCAACCATGATCCACCCTCACTCCAACATAACCACCCCCTCGTCACCTTTCAGGAGTTCCTCATCTCCGACCTGGCATCACCATCCTTTCCTAAGAATGCCAACCTTTTAGCAGAAGAAATCAGAGCCCTACACAACCTCAAGTAATATCACAACCCAATTTTTCCTGCAGACGAAGGTTCCACAACTGTGTTAAATCACAGTGACTATGTGGCTGAAGATCTCCACCTATTGTCTGATTCCTCCACCTACAAGGTATGCCAGAATGATCCCATTCCAAAAGTCCAGCATGACCTTCAATCCCTATGGCCCTTTCGAGAACCTCTCCTCACTCCAAAGACACCCCACACCTCCTACAGGCTTCGTAAAATCCGCAAATCTAACAATCTGGGATGCCCAATTGTGGCTAGTTACTGTGTCCGCACTAAAAGAATCTCTGCCCTCATCGATCAACACCTGCAACCTATTTTCCGGAATTCTCACACACAAAGATACCAACCACTTCCTTAACCGACTCTCCAGCATTCTCACTCCTCTACCTCCTGAATCCTTACTCATCACGGTTGATGCCACGTCCCTGTACATGAATATCCTCCACACCCATGGTCTTGCCACACTCGAGCACTACTTTTGTCAATGTCTTTCAGGCTCCAAGCCCAATATATTCTTCCTCATAGCCCTTGCCAACTACATTCTAAGCAACAACTACTTTTCCTTTGAGGGAAAGTATACAAACAGATCCGCAGCACTGCCATGGGCAACCGTATGGCACCTTCCTATGCCAACCCATCCATCTAGAGGAAACCTACCTAGCGTCTCCCTGGTCTGATTCAGGTTCACTGATGACACCCTATCATCATTCCTCAACAACCTGAACTCTTTCCTATCCACCCGTTTCACTTGCTCCTTCTCAACCCATGTCACCTTCTTGGATGTTAATCTGCATCTCTCTGACAGATCCATCCACACCTCTGTCCACATCAAACCCACTAACTCTCAACAGTACCTTCACTTTGACAACTGCCATCCTTTCCACATTAAAAAATCCTTCCCATATAGTCTCGCCACCCATGGAAGGCGTATCTGCAGTGATGAGAACTCCCTTAACCAGAATGTCAAAAGCCTCACAAAGGCCTTCACAGACAGAAATTACCCAACAGACATAGTACATAAACAGATTTCCTGTGCCATATCTTCACACACCAACAGTCCTCCCTCAAACCCTACTAACCTGCCGCAAGAAGTGCCCCCCTTATCACCCAATACCATCCTGGACTGGAACAACTGAACCATGTCTTACGTCAGCCCTTTTAAAATCTGTCAATATGCCCTAAAATGAGAGTCATCTTAATTAAGATCCTCCCAACTCCTCCTAAGGTGATGTTCTGTCGCCCACACAACCTCCACAACATCCTAGGCCACCCCTATGCCACTCCTAATCCGAACCCTCCACCACAGGTGTCACATATCCCTGAGGAAGACCCCGATGCGAAACCTGCCCAAACCAGCCACCCAGCACTTCCTATTCCAGTCCTGTCACAGGCTTGTCCTACCCCATCAGAGGTCGGGCCACCTGTGAAAGCAGTCACATAATATACAAACTCTGCTGGAATAGCTGCTCTGCATTCTCATTGGAACGCTCTCCAACAGGATTAATGGCCACTGTCAAACTGTGGCCAAGAGCAATAAGGACTATCCTGTGGCGCAGCATGCAGTGGAACACAACACCTCGGACTTTAAAAGCTGTTTCACTACCCAAGCCATCTGGGTCCTCCTCTCCTCAACCAGCTTTTCTGAAGTGCAGAGATGGGAGTTATCACTACAGCACATCCTATGGTCCCGTAACCATCCTGGCCTCAACCTCAGATAACCTAACATCCTACATTCCATCCTCCACAGGCCTCCTTCCCCTCACGTCCTACATTTCCTTCCGACTCATGCCACTTTCCCTATTGTGTGCTTCCTGTTACATAGTAAAATAAAATAATTTCTGTATACCTCCCCTCCACCCGGACGTTTTTCATACTGCAGCTCATTTTCCGCCTGACATCGCCTCTGCTTGTTGTATCTCCACCCTCATCTTCTCTTTCCACTTTTCCCCTTCCTCCGCTACTTCCACCTCACCCCCCCCCCCTTCCGAATATTATGTAGTCAGACTGGGTTGGGCGGCCAGAGATGGCCAACGTGTGTGGTTGAGTGTGCCTGAGTGATTGTCTGGATGAGTGTTCTCTTTCTGAGGAAGCTTGCGACCGAAATTTTTGAATTATGTTTGTGTTTCTTTCTCTTATTTTTGTCTGGCGGCTGCTCTTTATTAGTTTTTATGTTGAGTTGTTCCGTATCTACATATAATTATTAGCATTCCTTACTGGACCTTCCATTGTTGTTAATTATTTATTTATCGTATTGCACAGAGTAGAGTGTATACAAATATAATTACACAGAAAACAAGAATACATATTGAAATGTAAGTACAAGAGTTCACTTTCAGTACAATGAGGAACAATGTTGTACATATGAGAAAACACATGGCATTAGGACATGTATCGAGCTACACATCCATGTCCAGATCATGAATCTACTTCATAACCTGAGGTGTAGCTTCTATAAAATCCTCAACAATGCCACTATATTCTTGTGCTCACTCTTATGATGTGGTCTAGCGTCTTCTCAGATGCTTCACAATCACAACTTGTGCGTCCACGAGGCTCCACTTGCACCTTGTATGGCCACTTTGAATGCGATTGAGCTTACTCTAGTCTTTTCGTGCGAAGTGGAACGCCTTTAGTGCTTTTGAGGGATCACTTATGAGGTGATGATTACTGACTGAATTTTACCAACTTTCTACTTATCTTTTAGGTTGAAGGTGAACTCTCCTCTGATATAGCAGTTACTCCATATGGGCTTTCGTAATAAGTAATACAGCTGTTATCATATGGGTAGGTTGCATCTCAAAACTCTGGACCACACACTGATCCTTGCGGTCAAAAGTGAGATGGTGCGAGGACGGGGTGTGAGTGGATACGTAAGTTACATTTTTGACGGAATTTGCGGGAAGTGTTGCAGTCTCATTAAGCGGTCGCGTGTGGGAAGTCTGGAGGTATCGTGTGATGTAATTACAAACCTGGTAGCAGGTGAGTGAGAGAGCGGTATGTAAGAAAGGGTTGAGCAGAGGCAGAGAGGGGGTGGCTCGGCAGATGCGCCCCCACAGAGGGGCGGGCTCGGCCTTCTTTATTTAAAGCCTGGCTGCCGGTCCTTACTTCTTGCGGCAGCCTTTTGTGCCCTCCTCGGCGGCTCCTCCCCAGAGCTGTTGGAGTGAGTTCTTTCTGAGGTCAGAGCCGTCATCAATTACTGGTGGGCGGCCGCGCCCCACAAGTGGTGGGGGAGGGTGAGGGTGGGGTGACCGACAGGCTGCGAGGGGCTTAGAAGCGGCTGGGCGGGGAATCTGGCTGGGAGCAGACGGCTGCCGGCTGCTCTTGTCAATACCACGGGAGGCTGGGGGCTGAATTGGTCTGTGGAACAGACGTCCTCCTCTGAACGATATGATAATGATGTCAGCTTCATCTGCAGTGCAGATTACATTAATACGATTTGGTACCTAGCCAGTACACTACAGTCGTATGCTGTGCTGGCTTCAGTCCGGAGACTGGTTGTAATACCGATCTCCATCCTACTCTATTCTAAGCAAGTCTCTTCATCCTCTCATAAAAACGCAAGCGACATCTATTTGAACCTGTTTACTGCATTCGGCTCATGGTCCCGCTCTGCAATTTTTACCCTTCAGTGCTAATGTCACGATTTCTTGAAATCTAAGATATCCCACCAATCTATCTGTTCTTTTAGATGAGGTGTGCCAGAAATACCTTTTTCTCCCTCATTCTGTTCAGTACTTCCTCATAAGGCGACGTACCCAATGTAATATTCAGTATTCTTCTGAAACACCACATTTTAAAAGCCTCTATCGTCTTCTTGTTTGAATTAAATTTCGTCCGTGTTTCACTACCGTACAAGGGAACACACTCCACAAATGCCATAAAATAGACTTTATAACACTTGAATTGATATTCCATGTTAATCACGTAATTTTCAGTATTCTTCTGAAACACCACATTTTAAAAGCCTCTATCGTCTTCTTGTTTGAATTAAATTTCGTCCGTGTTTCACTACCGTACAAGGGAACACACTTCACAAATGCCATAAAATAGACTTTGTAACACTTAAATTGATATTCCATGTCAATCAATTTCTCTTTTTTAGAAACTGTTTTCTTACTATTTCCATACTGGATTTAGTATTATGTGTGCTACGACCATCGTATGTCATTTTACAGCACAAGTTGAAGCACACCATTACTTGGCACACCACCTGTTGCGCAGATATTGCGCTTATTGAAGCTGGCTGCTTGAGACCATTGAGAAGAGAGATGAAAAGGTTAGTGACAGTACACAAAAACAAATGCAGTACCTTATACAATGATTCCCCCCTGTCAGCCGCGATGTAGTGCGCAAGGGCTTCAAGGCGCCTTGCCTTGTCCTCAAGTTACCTGCGAAAAACCATGCAAATTAGTGAATTACTTTTGAAGATGAGTGTTTGCACATAGATTAGTGGATGGACGCGAAAGTTTCTTAAAGCATTTAAATCTCAATATCTTTCTCTTTCGTGATCAGATATTGACGAAATCATGCCTGTACGTTGAACCAAACTACCCAGCTTTTCTCTGAAAACCACGTCAATATATGTCTATTAGTTTCAAAGATTATTGTGTAAAATGACAAACTTACATTCAAAGTATTATTAATCATTGAGAAGATCTACTAGGTGTGTTCAAAACAACTCCTGTACATTGACTACAAAATTTTTAGTGCTTACCTTCTACTTATTGTGCATGGTCTCCTTTGAAATAGCCTCTTCCACAATTGATACTCCTCTTCCAACGCCGTTTCCACTTCCACAAATAGTGTTGCTACCTCTCTTGCTGGAATTCGCAATGCGCCGCATGCGAATTGTTTTCTGTCACCTCTTCGTACTTTGAACATCGATTTCAACCGTAGAAGTAACATTAACGTAGGGTGCCGAGATACTAAAATGAGTATTTCATCAAAGGAGAATCTGCTACTATCTGCTCCTGAAAACTAACTTTCTGCGTAACCCAACCGTTGGCATTGACAGTGTCGCGGTTATTCTGCGGGTTTTTTTCAGACGAGCGCTGGAACATTACGACCGAAAAAGATGCAGTAACTGAAAGTTCTCTTGTGGCATTACACCGAATAGCTGGGATTCGGCATTAAAGGTTCCACCTTGCGCCCAGTCTCATCAAGCTATACCATCAATCGTGGGCTGTGGTACTGGTAGCTGGGCCCACAAGATCACTCGTGTGGCGCCTGCTATGGCGGTGAGAAGAGTAAAACGCAATAGCTTGCTCCACTCGGGAGAGGCTTACAGGACAACTCTATGGGGGAACTCTCCTTGTCCTCATGGGACTGTGTCCCTTGGACATCAAAATAGGGCAACAAGCAGCATGGTACTGGGCAAATAGAGAAGATGAGAAAAAGATCACCGACAGAATGGGAACCTTTGCTGCGGATAAATCCATGAAAAGGCCGGGGGAGGAATTGTGGCCAGAGACATGGAACGAAGATGAATCAGATAGGACAACCTATGAGCTGCTGCCGAGTGTGCAAGAGAGTCTGACAATGAAGCATTTCCTGCCGAGCCGCGGGACAATACATTGCCTCACTGGCCGGGCTCGTCCGAACTGGGCAACTTCTACCTGTTGGTGTTAAACGGAAGACTCGAACTGGGCAACTGTCACCAAAGTGCCCCCTGAGTGGCACGGACGAACTGGGCAACTCGGCAACTCCTACCTGCTCCTGGCAGACCGACTGCGCAATCTCTCTAAATGCTTCCAAATCTAAACTTACCAAGTGCGCAACCTCTGCCCTATTTGTAGAGTTCTTAAGGAATAATGTCAATACTGTGCCAAGGAACAAGAGGTAATAAAAAACGTATATGTATAAATTTTTTCTACAAGTTTCACATACGAAAATATTTGCAGAAAAGAAATGCATTTAATTTGGCTCATATTCTGCTCACAGGCGCTTGGTATGAAACGCACTTTACAAAGTCTAATTTGCAAATCTCACCATTTCTTTGAAGGTCTTTCAACCAAAGCGTCTCCTTTTGTTTTTAGAGAATTAGATATTATTTCTCCTCCAGAATGAAACTTCACTCTGCAGCGGAGTGTGCGCTGATATGAAACTTCCTGGCAGATTAAAATTGTGTGCCGGAACCGGGACTCGAACCTGGGACCTTTGCCTTTCGCGGGCAAGCGCTCTAGCGACTGAGCTATCCCGACACGACTCACGATGCCGCCTCACAACGTTACTTCTGCCAGAACCTCGCCTCCTACTATCCAAACTTCACAGAAGCTCTCCTGCAAACACGCAAACACTTTCTTCCAGGAGTGCTAGTCTTGCGTGTTTGCAGGAGAGCTTCTGTGAAGTTTGGAAAGTAGGAGGCGAGGTTCTGGCAGAAGTAACGTTGTGAGGCGGCATCGTGAGTCGTGTCGGGATAGCTCAGTCGGTAGAGCGCTTGCCCGCGAAAGGCAAAGGTCCCAGGTTCGAGTCCCGGTTCCGGCACACAATTTTAATCTGCCAGGAAGTTTCATATCAGCGCACACTCCGCTGCAGAGTGAAGTTTCATTTTGGAAACATCCCTTAGGCTGTGGCTAAGCCATGTCTCCACCATATCCTTTCTTCCAGGAGTGCTAGTCTTGCGTGTTTGCAGGAGAGCTTCTGTGAAGTTTGGAAAGTAGGAGGCGAGGTTCTGGCAGAAGTAACGTTGTGAGGCGGCATGGTGAGTCGTGTCGGGATAGCTCAGTCGGTAGAGCGCTTGCCCGCGAAAGGCAAAGGTCCCAGGTTCGAGTCCCGGTTCCGGCACACAATTTTAATCTGCCAGGAAGTTTCATTATTTCTCCTGGTTAACAAGTCTTCTGCAACAGGTGCAAGGTCATGAATGCCTTCCATACGAGAAATTGTGTGTTCACTGCCTACTGCAAATAACTTAACAGCCCCCCGCGAACGTTTACCGCAGCATCGCCATCCACATTCTTCCGTTGCTACGACTCTTCTGTGAGGTTTGAATGTATAACCGTCACAGATCAAATGTGTATTACCAAGATCACTAATAAGATTCTGCAAATCGCGATTCTACACAGATGGCAGCGACCTGGTGTTCAAAAATATTCAAATGTTTGTAAAGCTTATAGGATTTAACTACGGGGTCATCAGTCCCTAAACTTACAAACTACTTATGAAATACTTACGAACTAGGACGGCACAAATATCCATGCCCGAGGGGGGATTCGAACCCCCGACCGTAGTGGCCGTGCTGACCGTGACTGGAGCGCCTCAGTCACCTCGGCCACCGCGTCCGGCCGACGTGGTGTCATTCACAGGACTGACGAGTTCAGTTAAGGCCAGAAAAGACTTGGGTCGTAAAGTCTTGCTACCTGCGAGCGGTAGTTGCCCAGTTCGAGTGTGGAATTTAACTGTCCTTTCCAGAGTACCCTTTTAATGCCCACTAAAAGTTGCCCAGTTCGGGTCTGCCCGATTGGCCATTGGCCTATCCGCTTACCCATGTTGGGGGGGGGGGGGGGGGGGGGTGTTCGAATCACCCCTCGCTGTCTTTAGTATAAGGTAATTCATAAGTAGTTTGTAATTTTAGGGACTGATGGCCACACAGTTAAGTCCCTTAAGCTTTACAAACATTTGAACATTTATACGTATATTGTTTAGACTGCGGGCAACGAATGTAGTGCTGAAGAGGGGACACTTAAACACGTGGTGTATGACTGCCCCACATACCCCAACTCTGTAACTGATTTGATACGATAGTTATCGAACTACGATAAGTATACCCTTTTATGACGCGCTGACACCTTCCATATCCTTTATAATCTTGCAGATGCATTTTCTGTTAAGGTCAGACAGGATTTGCTGAGAGATGAGAAGTAGAGGTGCAGTCACACTAGCCACCGGCCATGTTAGCATGATAGCGGAGTCCGCCACCTCTTGGACCAGGGGGAATGGAGTGCCTCCACCGCAGAACACCGTAGGCTAAGTTAGACGTAGTTACAATTAGTTAGTAGAAGTAAACTCATTGAGACTAGCTTCTTTGTAACTTGCAATGAGATTAAATGGCCAGCCAGGGGCAAGTCCGCCGGGCTTATTTTGGCATCTGCAGTAGAGCGGCCGAGCGCATTGAGGCGCTAAGCTACGATGCGCGAGGCCGTTCTACTTCGGGGGTTAGAAACCCCCCTCGGGCATGGATGTTTGTGCTGACTTTAGTATAAGGTAGTTCATAATTGTTTTGTAAGAGCTGATGCCCCGCAGGTAAGTCCCATAAGCTTCACAAACACTTGAACATTTTTAGTTTGGACGACCTTGGCCACCTCAGTATGTTTATACTTCCAACTGGGACGACTGTAACCAGTGAAATAATATAACTACTATTTCAATACTTGTGGATCTGAGAAAATGAAGAACCAAGGTCATCAGATCGGTAGTATCTTCAAACAAACTATTCTGGACATAAAATTGCCATTATTAAATGTAGCATCTGAAGACGCATTTATGATAAAGGTGATTGGTTATCATGGTTAATATATCCTTTTTTGAGTAGGTAGCCGGCCACAGTGACCGAGCGGTGTGCGGCGCTTCAGTCACAGTCTGCACTGCCGCTACGTTCTGAGGTTCCAATTCACCCCCTCGCGCGTGGATATTTGTGTTGTCTTTAGTATAAGGTAGTTGATAAGTAGTTTGTAAGTTTAGGGACTGATGAACCCGCAGTTAAGTCCCTTAAGCTCAACAAACATTTGAACATTTTTGTAGAATACCTAGAATGAGGCCGCAAATTAATTTCGTTTTTTGTGAAACAGTCATGCACTAACACAGTAGAATGTGATGGTGCCATTTTCCGATGCAAAGCGCCCTGAATTGTCTCGCTACGTTGCAGGCAGTTTCCTTCTCACATTTTCTCGCACTCGTCACAATACGTGCCGACAAGATCACGGATTAACTATTTCTGCCTATGGCAAGACGACATCATGAACTACTGTTTCAAAGAAAAGTATCGGAATGACTTTTATGTTTGACATGATTTATCAAACTGTTCCTGGAGCACCCACTGCAGAGGTTGAACCTTGGTATCCGCCTCATAACCGTAGACCCACTTGTCTAGTTGTGATGGTGTTAATCTATTTCTCAATTATATGATCCAAAAACTCTTCTCAGATCGTGAGGCAGGAGTCTTTCTCGTCTTGACTCACGAGTGTGGCGTCTTGCAAGGAGTTCCACCTGGGTTGTTTGAGAACGTACCCTTGGCTTTTGGTGAAAGCATGTGGTTACGAGATGTCTGTGCACTGCGTAACTTCAGAAAGAATATCCTCCACATTTGCTGGTCACTGGATTGGGAGGGAGGACCTACTTCATCGCCTCTTGATAATTTCCTGTGAGGATATCTTAAGTCATTTGTGTATTACACGGAGATCCAAATAGTCGCCATAACTGTAGCTAAATTAGAAGTGATTCTAAGTCTAACAGGGATATTTATCACGGTGCGCGAGAATATTCTTCGCCCATGTCATGCTTGCATTAAATTTCACAGCCTTAAGTTTCATCATATTTTTTAAGATACAGTGCATGTGGTACTTTCATTGTGTCAATGACTATATTGGCAGTTATTGTAGAGGTGGTCTTCAGTCTGAAGACTGTTTTGTTGCAGCTCTCCATCCTAGTCTATCCTGAGCAATCCTCTTCATTTCCTCATAAGAACGGCAACATAAAAGGATATATGTTGCTTAGTGTATTCATCTCTTGGTCTCCCACTCCGATTATTACCCCACGCACTTTACAACTGGAAAGTGTCTTATAGGATTGTGCTAAATCGGTCCTATATCATTTTCTTTCTCCTCCACCTTGCCATGGATGAAGCACAACAGTTCGCGTTTGTACCGCAATTACGCGAGGGTTGTAGTTATTCCCCACTGCACTGTGTGAAGAGTAGAAACTCTTAAAGTGCACCAACCTGACGTCTTCTATAGATGTACCCACGCAGATGATAGCACCCAGGTCGGAATTCTTGAAGAGAGGCTGAAGTTATTAAACTATTGGGGGGAACTGGAACTCATCTAATTACGGAATAAAACTGAAGTCCTTGGGATGCCAGCTGATTTATATAAAGAACGCAGGAAACCAGAAAACCGCATAATAATTTACACTTGCCACACTTTGTTTTAACTGAAAGTTCAATACATTGCTATTCTGCATGGTTCTTAAATAATTAAACTACACCTTATGACCGCCTGCGTATATGACATTTTACTCCTCCAAGTGCGTGTTCTGGACTGAAGTGTGACGGCTCGATGCAAGTCTGCCTTCGCTCCGCAATTTGGCGCGCAATCATGGCCGCCGTGCATCGTCTGTCTTAAATTAATTGTTTTTGTATTAATTTGGAAATAGTTAATATATGTTACCTAGTCAGAGCATATCTTGGCTTCGAGAGGTTTTCTAGCTTGAATTTGATGTACCTACAATAAATAATTAGTTTTTTGATTATTAATGGAGATATGATCTCGTTTCGGCGCGTGACCGCCAGTACTGCAGTCATTCGGCGTCCAGTGCCTGTCGCTCGGGCACTTTCCTAGAATTCGGGGAAACTTGCCAGTGCTCTTTCACATGAGAACCCGACCTATTGTACCACCTGCCGTGATTCTCACCAGCTTTTTACCTCCTGTCGCCTACTGGTTCTAGCCAGCTGTACTGTAGCAATACTAAAATCTTAATATGATGGCTTTAAGCCAAATATATTACAACTTCCCTCCAAAGCTAAATTCACCATTCCTTGAGATATAAGAATGTATCCTAGTTTCGGTCCCTTCTTTTAGTTCAGGTATGCCAGAAATTCCTTTTCTCCCTAATTCTGTTCAGTACCTCTTCATTAGTGACGCGATCCACACACCTAACCTTCAGCATTCTTCTGTAGCACCATATTTCAACAGTCTCTATCCTCTTCCTGTCCACACTGTTTATCGTCCATGTTTCGGTCCCATACAAGGCACAAATGCTTTCAGAAAGGACTTTCTTACTCTTAAATTAATAACCGATATTAACAAATTTCTCTTTTTATTCCCATTAGCATTCTGCAGTTTATATCGTCTGTACTGCAACCATAATAATTTATTTTATTGCTTAAGTAACAAAACACATTTAACACAGACATCGTTACCTAATCTAATTCCTTCAGCGTCGCCCAATTTTCTTAGACTTCACTCCATTATCCTTGTTTTGCTGTTGTTAATGTTCATTTTATACGCACCTTTCAAGACACTGTCCATTCCGTTCAACTGCTCCTCCAGGTCCTTTGTTGTCTCTGACAGAATTACAATGTCATCAGTAAATCGAAAAGTTTTTATTTCTTCACCATGAACCACGATTCCTTCTCCAAATTTCTCCTTGCTTTTCATTATAGCTTGCTCAGTCTACAAATTGAATAGCATTGGAGAAAGGCTACAACCCTGTCTTAGTCTTTTCCCAAGATCTTCAATCCTTTCATGCCTTTCAACTCTAATAACTGCTGTCTGGCTTTTGTACAAGTTTTAAATAACTTTCCGTGTTTATTTTACTCCTGATGATTCCAACTGCAGTTATGTGTGACTAATTTTAATGCAAATAAGGCAATAATGTGACTGTATTCTTATTATATCCTTCAGCAGGATTCGGCCACCCCAGTAGCATCTTCTATCACCTAATAAATTTTTGCACGGTCTTACGGAAACATCGAGAATATTAATTATATTGGTAAACTAAAATTACGTTTCCACCCTTCAGCATTCTGCTCTATGTAGACACGGTAGTGTCTGCTGATCTGCGAAAAAC
Source organism: Locusta migratoria (assembly GCA_026315105.1). Lineage (NCBI taxonomy): Eukaryota > Metazoa > Arthropoda > Insecta > Orthoptera > Acrididae > Locusta > Locusta migratoria. The sequence continues at coordinate 532,717,663 of CM048747.1, forward strand.
TAATGTTGTAGTATTATGGGAGCAGTCGGAGATTGTTCTCTGTTTATTCGGAATTAGGTTTGGTCTTTGAACGTGGAATAATAACTGTAGAATTATTCCCATACGTGAATATTTCTTTGTCGGGAGGACTGGTGTAGACAGGTAACGCGGTTTCGCTTGGAGTATTTAAGTGAAGTCACTGTGTTACAATATTTATATAGAGGTTGGTAGAGTCGCTGTACGAAACGAATCGTCCGTTCTTGGATACATTCGTTTTGAGTCAATAGAGGGAGAGAGGGGTGTGATACTGTGGTAGGGAGGAGAAAGACACAAACACACACACACACACACAGAGAGAGAGAGAGAGAGAGAGAGAGAGAGAGAGAGAGAGAGAGAGAGAGAGAGAGAGAGAGAGAGAGAGAGGTATTGTATGTGCACAGTGCAGTGAGAAACTGAAACAGCATGGGGAGTGTTCTCCCTCGGATATGCGCATGTGCGGGAAGCAGACATGGAGTGAGTACATCAGTTCTGTGGTGCCGCAGACGAGTCGGTTGGTCTGCCTTTGAGCAGGCTAGATGCAACTGATGGAACACAGAGAGTTCCAGCTCACAGTTACAGACTGCACACGTTGCCTGCACGACACACACCACGTTCTGATAGGCTACATCTCGTTTGAGTGTCTTGCACTCATAATACTGAAATGTTTAATAGATACAAGTGTTTTATTTTTATAAGTCCCTTATCACACTCATGATTCAGCTGAAATCCATCAGTTCTGTTCCTAGCTGCCGGCCTATTCATGTCATATTTGAAGCCGTCACTTATTTTCATTAATAAAGGTTGTCTGCAATTTCTCTGGAAGCCTGACTGTTACGTAACATCAATATTGTAGTAATGATTTTTTTAAATGATCACTAGAGCTGCATTTATTATATTTTATATTGATAGCGCTAGCGATTGCAAACTCTGTTAATTTTTAAACGGTACCTATAAACAAGTTATTATCAGTGCATATATCTATATAAAATAAGTAAAAAAAATATTAGGCATTATTATATTTATTACTAACTAAATAGGATGGTAAATACTATTTACTAATTAATACTGTTATGCATATTTTATTACAATATCGATTAAGTTCATCTTCGCTCTTAATCGATTTATGTCTTACTAAATATTTGGACCTGTCTCTCATTCTGAGTCATCTATGATCGATAAGAATTTTGTGGAAGTTTTCAATATTCTTTTTATTTCTGAATTCTGTTTGCTGATTAAGAATTTTATCTGCATATTTTGCCAGACGCGTATAAATTTTAATTTCATCCAAAATGTTCACATACCTTCCTTTTCCAGCTACGTGAAGAATTAACAGCTTGCTGCTTATATCCACTGTAAAATGCTGATTTTGTTGTAGAGGCATACCACAGATTGAAAGGTTGTTTTCTCTCTTTTAAAAAAAAAAAATACCTTGTTTGTATCTTGTCGTAAATTTTCACTCTGTCTGTCATATATAAAACATGTCGCAGTTACTGCATTTAATATTGTATATGCCTCACTGGTCGTCTTTTTGTCTCTGTTTTGTGACTTATCTTCCTTCCTAATTAATTCTCGGTACAGAAACTAATTCTAATATTAGTACCAGACATGTCCTGTTACATTTGAGCTACAGTATGTGCTCAAAAGTATCCTGACATCCCAAATAGATACATTTTCACATTAGGTACACTGTGCTACCAGGTACTCCAAATCAGCGACATCAGTAGTCATCGCCATCAGTAGTCATCGCCATAACGAACCTCTTAAGTGGTCAGTTGATGGGTGTCAATAGTATGTATTCGATATTTCTACACTCCTAAACATCCGTAGGTACAATGTTTCTGATGTGATTGTGAAGTGGAAAAGTGAAGGTACACTTACAGCACGAAAGCGACAAGGCCGACCTCATCTGTTGACCATCTCACATGAATTCCAAAGTTCACAAGGATCTATTCCAAGTACTATAAGAGGCGGGAAGTGAGAAAACTTGCATTTCATGGTCTACCGGCTGAACATAAACCACACATCATTCAGTTGCTTGCTTGGTGTACGCAGCGTAAATATTTGACGACTGGACAGTGGATAAACGTTCTGTGGAGTGACGAAACACGGTAAACAATATGGCGATCCGATGACAGTGTGTGGTTATAAAGGGGGTTAGCAACCCTTGTTGTTTTACATGGCAATATCACAGAACAGGCATACATTGATGATTTAAGCACCTTCTTGCTTCCCACTGCAGAAGAGCAATGCGATGACGGCCAATGCTACTTTCGACACGATCGAGTGTCTGTTCACACGCACGGCCTTTGTCGGAGTGGTTACACGATAGTAACATCCTTGTAATGGACTGGCCTGACTTGAATCCTATAGAACACCTTTGGAATATTTTGGAAAGCAGAATTGGTACCAGGCCTCACCTATATCGCTACCTCTCCTTAGTGCAGCACTCCGTAAAAATAGACTGCCATTCTCCATCTTCCAGTACCTGATTGCATGTATGCCTGGAAGCTTACACCTTATTGAATTCCAGTACGCACAAGTGCCACGCACTTATCAGCTATTTTCAGACAGGTATCCACATACTTTTGGTCACATAGTGTATTTCCTAGATATGGCAGTGTAACGAATTTTTCTTTCTCCTCTCTCTCTATGTCTAAAACTTTTGTGCCATTGTGGGTTTCCTATTCCATGTAAATCAGAAGTTTTTATGCATTTTATTGTATTGTTGATGAAATTCACTATTCCAGTAAAGAGAATGAGTGTATCACCAACATAATTGAGGTAATAAGTAACATTATCAACCTGTTGGGTCTGGCCTCTAATTTTTTTTTTTTTTCCTAAGTAATTCACCAGCTCTCGATGACCACCAGTCCATAGCGACGGCTATGGGATGTAATGATCGGACATTACTCGCGTGATGATTTTTAAGTTATTATGCTTCGTTGCCGGGCGAATTAAGCGTTTCATAAGAAGAGTGAGCTTGTAGGCTGTAAGACCTGCAGCACAAATACCGGCAATACTTTTCATTAAAAACCAAGCTGAGGTCTTACAGAAACTGACTGGAGAGATTTGTCAATTGAATACGTCGAGACACACTGAATGACTTACACCATATGCCATTATTTTATGTTTCGTGGTGAAACGTGAAGCGACATGTGTGACCACTCCAGCGTATCTGATGAGGTGAAGGCCTCTCTACATCCAGTATGAATTTCACGTGCAGAGAGAGAGAGGAACCACCACCACAACCACAGTGCGTATCACGGTTCGTAGAATTTAACTTGTACGATAATTAATTATGGACATATATGTGGGCTGTTTTACATCTATACCACAAATAAAAATGCTGGATTCTTTCTAAATTTGGAACTCTCTGTGAAATTAACCTTTTCTCTAAGGTACTGTTCAGTTTTCACACAGTAAGCGGCGCAAAACGAACATTCTGAAAATTAGACCACTTAATGCTGTATTCGGAGCCCTTTCGCTTAATTTACATTTTTATTCATTTATTGAGTAGGGAAGTTTCAAATAAGCTATGTTGTTGTTGTTCTTCGACACATTCTGAATTTTCCTCGTGTCTTAAAATTTCCTGTTTAGCTAACAGCAAATTGCATTATTTTATCTACGATGTGCAGTGTCCGTGTTTATTGATACAACGGAACAAAAATGTACTTCAGACATGCAAGCGCGTTGCCATTACGCTACCCGCGCACGCTTTCCGGCACGACCCACACCTTCAAATGCCACACATTGACTACTGCCTGTGAGTGCTGGATGATGTAATTCCCGCACAGGGTGAGACTTTTTTTATTTTATTTTTTAGTATATTTGTCGCCAGCCTTGCTATGACTGATATAAAATCGCCCGCGATAAGCGGGAACTCCGGGTTCGAGTCCAGGCCCGGCAAAAATTTTCATATGTCACCATTACACTTTACAGCTGATGATGATTAATATTCGCAATTGCGAATACATTTCTTGTATTATTTTATCTGTTCCGTATAGTCCGTTATTTCTTACTTTCTCAGAGTTCACTTCCGTTTCTACAGTTTGTTGGCATTCAATCAATTTGTGTTAAAGAAATAGAAAGGCGAATTTCAGAGAAACTATCTGTTTAGTTTTTTTTTTTTTTTAACTGCAATATTAAAATAATTTAAATCATAATATTCCTTCTTATTCGCAACAGTTTTCTTTGTACAATAAAATGTTCTCGTCGTATTACAAAAATGCCTCTGAAACGCTTCTCCACATGTTTATACTGTTCAGATGTTAAGGTAGGACACGTTCTGCCATTGTATCCTCTGACGGAACCAGTAGAGCAATTCCAGTCAATGCTGTTTCGCGAATGGAAGACGCGCTGGAGATGTGCGTGCTTCTAGTCCCACTGCTGGTAAATGGTTGGCAGTTGTTCGTGTTGACCCTTCTGGGCTGCGATATATGTGCGGTATGCCACTGCTGCCCTTACAATGTGACTATCAAGTTAGGGACCACATGCCCAGAAGGAAGGGATGGGGGGATAGAAAAGTCCCAGGAAGCCAGGGGTGAAATGGAGGGGAGGAAAGGAGAGGAAGGGAGTAACTGGAGGGACATCCAGGGGAAATAGGAGAATAGACGGGAAGTGAGGAATGAGGGGGAAAATGAAATGTGGGAGGAGTGAGGGCGAGTTCACAGCTGGTAGGAAAGATAAATTTTGAAATTGGGGGGGGGGGGGGAGGGGCATCATCCAGGAGGGAGAGTGTGCGGAAATTGCCACTGCCTAGCAACTGGAGACTGGGCAGATGAAGGCAGGGGGGACACAGTGATGGAGACGTGGCAACATACCATTTGTAGACAGGAGGGAACGTACAAAAGTACTGGGCAGTTCTAACTTGCGGGAGAGGTTGCAGAGACTGAAATGAAGAGACGAATTGAGGTAAATGAATTAGGTCATAGAGGATCCATGTGAGGGGGAGAGGAATAAAGCATGCAGAAGCCAAAGCAGTGGACTTGGGACTCCAGGATCTTCAGTGATTTGTAGGAAGGTGGCAGGGCGGTATGGGCTAAGCAAAGGATGGGGCGGAAGAATGATTTGTAGGTGTAAAAAACAAACAGTGGAAGTGTGTACGCCCCAGGTTCAGAATACGAGGAGGCGGAGTCTGGAGCGAGCTTTATCTAGGATGGACGGAGGTGGAGAGTTGAGGAGAGAGTACAGTCATGGTTAGGTCTAACTATTTGACGATGAGGGAAAGGTGGATGGGGCAGTCGTGTTGGGTGAGGTATTAGTCGTGAGGATGGAAGGAGGGGATGGTGCGATCTACAATGATCCTGGATCTTGTCAGGAATTATAGATAAGAGCTACTAGTTATACCATGTGTTAAAGAGGTGAAGGTGTTTCTGGAGAAGACGTTGGGACAGGGCGACACTGACCTCTATGAGGTTTGTGGGAAGTGTGGAATTTTAAGAGCAGGTCAGAATGCCCGACTCGGCCATAATTTTTTTCCAGGTCAAAGGAGACAAAGATGGTGCGACAATTGGAATTTTACTGGAGGGAGAGAGGTGAGGTGGAGGAGTTGATTGTCGGTGGAGAAGGCGGGGCGAAATCCACACTGAGTATCTGGAAGGAGATCGAAAATGTGATATGGTGGTGGCTGTGTTGGGAAATGACGTTTTCGAAAACTATGCTGAACTCTGTGGTGAGGATGACAGGCTGATACTAAGTGGTGCAAGAAGAGAGCTTGTTGGGTTTGGGGAACATGAAGATACAGGACGTTTACCACAGGCTGGGATAGTAGCCATTGTAGAGGACGGTGTTATAAAGGGTGAAAAGGAAAAGGAGGCACATTCCTTGCGTTGGAAGTAGGTGATGTCATTGTGACAAGGAGGTATGGTGCGTTTTGTGCATAGTATCAACTGTAGGTCGTGTGCAATGATTGGGGTCTTAAGGCCTGATGCAGTCAAAGTAGTGGAAGCGAGGAGCGAGAGGTGGGAATGGGGACATCAGTTTTTAAAGACATCTGGGAACGGAGTAATCCAAGTTAGGATTGTCAGGGAAGGAGAAGACATCAGAGACAAAAGAAACAAATTGGTTTGCTTTAATGCCATATCAGGAAGGGGCTGATACACATGGAGGAGGGATTAGGTGGGTGTGGGTTTTGAGCCAATAACACGGTGGAAGAAATACCAGTTCTAAAACGAGTTGATGGAAAGGTGGGCATTCAGCCATGTAACTGGCTGTTGCCATTCCTGGCGGTTTTTGGTAGTCAGAAGGCTGTGCACGTGTCGCTAAGGTTGCTGTATTCCAGTCAGGGGTGTAGAGGAAGTAACGGTAGAGGTGGTGGAATTCCTGTAGAAGCAGGACAGCCTGTCAAAAAGTACAGGTCAGTGTGACTGAAAGAAGAAGGGGGAAGAAGTGGGAAGAAGGGAATGGGTTGAGTCAGACAAGGACTGCTGGAGGAATGAGAGTGGAGGGGCTGGGGGTGACTTTCGATCTGGAGAGATACAGGCGAAAGGCACTGCAGTCTGTCAAGATCATGGATGATCATACAATGTAAGCTTTCACGGCCAGCGTCAACTTCATTTAAAACATCCGGGCTCATAAGCCGTGGTCAGTTTGTAAAACTTCTTCCTAACGTTTCATCTTCGGCTGCGAAAGACATCTTCAGAGGTAGACAGATTTACATTTAACAGACGTATTTGGTGGTCGCCTGCGATCATACTTTCCCACTTGTGGCATGAAAGAACGCCACTAGAGGGCAGCACTATGCACTACGGCGGCTATTATGCATAGGATCGAAATATTTTCCAAGAAAAAGGTTTTCTCAATAACGAGTAACTTTTGTTTTCCTGTATTTTTACTGTGAAAGTTTAATTTGTAGGAGAAGGTTGGGTGAGCTTCGCCACAGGTGTGGCAGGATGGGGCGCAGCGAGTGTGGAAATGTGGACCTTTACAGTGGGGACATATGAGAGGGAGACGACAATTGTCGGTGAAGTGGTCATTATACGTTAGAAAGTGGGAGCAGCCGGCCGTGGTGGCCGAGGGGACTGAGGCGCTCAAGTCACGGTCTGCACGGCCACTACGGCCCGGGGTTCTAATCCCCCCTCGGGCATGGAATTTGTGCCGTCCTTAGTATAAGGTAGTAGATAAGTAGTTTGTAAGTTTGTAAGCTTAACAAACATTTGAAAAATTTAAAAGTGGGAGCAACAGTAGGATTGGGGACGGGCTTGAAAAGGATCTACCTAATGGAGGTGGTTGTAAATGACAGCCGCATTGTATAGGACTTGTTAAAGAATGGCGTGTCTTCAGTGTAGACATGCACCAGGAACTTGGAGCCAATAGCATTAACATGGCGGGCAGACTGGATGGATAGGCGAGAGTCCCGCCGGAGAATCTCCAACACATCTGCTCTCCATGATCCCCAAACTGATCTTGGTGATCACAGCAGTGAAGGTGGGAGGCCATCAGGGTGGAAGTGGTTGGCTGCAGGAGACAGGAGGGGGGGAAGGGGACTATGGAGGTGTTGGTTCCCAAATGAATTAGTGGAATTAGTTGAGGATCTGGTTGTGGAGGTTGGGTTCAGGTGATTTTAGGAGGACGGAGTCCCTTGGTGGAATGATTTGACCATGGATGCATACTGCAAGAGATGGGTGAGGGCATGGGATTCCAGGAGTTTGGGGTCTAGGTTGTTTCGAACAAAAGTGTCAACGAAGGGGTTACGATTGAGGAAAAGGTTGATGAAGGAGCGATTGAAGAGGCTGAGTGGGAGGGGCAAAGGATGAGTTGGGAAAAGGGACTGGCTTCCAATGGAACAGGAGGGCCAGTTGCGAGGGGACCTGGGGCCGTTTTGAGGGTGGAGGAGGCAGTGTCTGTGAAGGAGCGTTTCGTCTTTTTAGTTTTTTGGATGTGCTTGGAGAGTGGAGTGTATACAGAGTTGACAGGGAGCAACGGTGTTCGCGATTGGTAGGGGAAGATGCGAGTGGATGGTGGCCTGCCAGGAACAAGCCCTGCCAGGCTAACCACAGGAGGCAGGGAGGAGGGAGGATTGAATCAAGAAGTTGGGGGGGGGGAATTCCGAAGAGGAAAGTGTCTCAGGGATGGCAGCCTATGAGGGGCGGAGGAGAGGGCGATTGTAGGGGTTGTTTAGGATGAGGAGGGATATCTAATAATGTCTTCCCAACTCATCTTAGACGAAAACTGAATAAACGGATCTGAGAAAGTTCTCTAAGAATTTTCTCTGTTATCTTTCTATCATATATCACACTGTTTCAATTTGCAAAAATAATGGCGATTTTACATTGTCTGTATGTCAGCCTGTAACATGCTCTCAAATTTTAGGTAGCGTCGATAAACCTATCGGCACTAAATTTTACAGATGTATTTGTTTTTCACCTGTGATCATACTTTCCTCACTTGCGGCATAACAGAACGCTACTAGAGGGCGGCACTACGTCGGCTATTATACGTAGGATCGAAATATTTCCCAATAAAAAGGTGTTCTCTACTTAATATCGAGTAACTTTTGTTTTCCTGTATTTTTATTGTGAAAGTTGATACAAACGTCTAAAAGAACAAGTCCTCATATGGCTCTAACTTCATACGTTCACACTTCATACCTTCAGGTTAACGTCATTTAACTCTTTCAGTGTTGGTGGTTAGTGTTACTAACCACCTCTTTTCGATCATGGTACTTCTGTTCCACCCCATCTAGCGATAAACCGTTGAATTAGTATATCCGTTTGTACTGTGCTTCCAAACAAATGACAGATTCTGGGTACATTGCACGAATGTCAGTGCATACCAGTTGCATTGAATATAGCTCTAATGCACCTTGTCTCGAGTGTCTTATAAAAATGTCAATACAACGGGTACTTAAGATGTTTTCTGTAATGTATTTTATTGAACGTATTCTCATAGACCTACTTTATGTGTGTTGGCATGCAGGTACTGTTACTTTTGTGTTTTCACTGAGTAGTTACAAAAGGAATGTGGTGATACGCTTACAAACCACCATGACGGTGGCGGGTTAGCTTATGGATGTAACGATATTTTTTCATATTCTTTACAGTATGTCGCACCGCACACGCCGCATAGGAGAGAACGAGATTGGACAATACTTCTTTGAAGGCATCCTTTCAGGTAACGAGAGCATTTGTAGCTGTGACGATGAAGAAGAAGAGGCAGCAAATTAGCCCAATCCAATGGTGTCAGATGATTTCAGTGTAGTTCAAAGTGTTCCTGACGACAGTTATGATTCTGATGATGACCTCCCTTTATCTAGCCGGTTACAAGATGCCTGATTCTACAGAGTCTAATAATGTACGTGCAAACATGCCGGTTATGATTGCTCCAAAATGGACGAAGATTATAGAATGGATATGCCTGGTGCGTTTTCTGAAAGAGTGGGTGTGTCAGATTATATTCTAAGCATAGAGAATGTGACCCCCCATTTACTATTTCGCCTTCTTTGGACTGAGCATTCCAAAACCTTTTATGTTTCCAACCTAACCTTTATGCTACCTGAACCGGAAAGCTATATACACCTATCACAACAGAAGAGCTTGATGTTTTTATTGCCTCGAATTTGGTGATGGGTATAAAAATTGCCGAGCTACCGAGATTATTGGTCTTCAGCGCCTGATTTGGATGACAGCTATGTTTCTAAGTTCATGAGCTTCAACAGGTTCAGTTGGCTTTTGAACCTTTTGAATAACTTACATGTCAATGACAATAGTGTAATGCCCGACCGAACTGACCCTAATTACGACAAACTGTATAAAATTAGACCTCTACTCGCCATACTGCACAACAATTTTCAAAAACACTACAGGCCATCTGAGAGATAGTTGCATTCGATGAAAGGATTATCAAATTCAAAGGCAGAAACTCCCTAAAACAATACATGCCACGAAAGCCGACGAAACGTGGATACAAGGTGTGAATGATGTGTGAACAATCAGGTTATTGTCTAGATTTTTATATTTACACGTTGAAACGGACTTAGGTGGAATCGTTGTCAGGACATTTTCCGAAATCTTGAGAAATAAAAATTATAATGTTTATTTTGACAATTATTTCAGTAGTTACCTTTAGCAGGTGAAACTACTTTAGGACCAGATTTCCGCTTGTGGAACCGTGAACGCAAACAGAAAGTTCTTGCTAACGCTAAAGAATGACAAGCATTTACAAAGAGGTCAACATGATTACCGGGTTAGCGACACAAACGTAAGTTTGCTGAAATGGAAAGACAAGAGATCAGAATTGATTCTGTCAAACTACCATGATCCGACGAATGTGGGAAACGTAAAACGCAGAGAGCGTGATGGCAGCAGTATTGAAGTGTCTTGTCCTCAGGCCGTCATCGACTACAACGCAAACATGAACTTTGTCTACAAATTTGATCAGCTCAAAGGAAGATATGCTATTGACAGAAAATCCCATAAGTGGTGGCATAGGATTTTCTTTCACTATCTTGATTGTTGCGTTGTCAATGCTTTATTTTTTATTTATAAAGAACTACAGTCCTCTTCACGCCAAGACCTCGACAAGCTGATTCTGAAAGACTTCCGGAGATAAGTATATCGAGGCCTACTGGCACCAGCATATGTCTGAGACAAACACAGTCCGGATTCAGTGAACAGCAGCCGTAATTCCGCGGCCTCATCTCCAGGACCTGCATTTATAAAACTCCAGAAACCTACAGTCCCACAGGAAATTCGTCTAGAATCCAGTCGCTATCAACCTGAAAGAAGCACATCAAGAATATGGAATATGTTGCAATTGTAGCACTAAAATACCTCCCGTGCGAACTGTATGGCAGTGTGGTACATGTAAAGTGCCTCTTTGCTTACGCAAAGGTAAAACATGTTTTCAAATTTTCATATAAAATAATTTATTTTTGTTAGTTTTGTACGTTTGTAATGATGATTCGTCTAATAAATAACGTTCACAATCATCCTAGTACTATTTATAGCAATAGCCATGGTGGTTAGCGTTAGTGACCACCTCAGTCCTTGAAAGCCTGAATACCTATATTATGTTTCCTCTATTGTCTGTGATATTTCAGTTGTAACAGTTGCTTCAATGAACCGACATTGATATTTATATTCCTATTGTACATGTGTCAACAGACATTGGTAATTATGATCCTACTGTAAAAGTGTGACTGAAAGAGTTAAGGAAGTTTCAGAAATATTTGAGGTTGATAATTCATATAGGGATGATTACGGTACGTCGCAGGAAAATACTCTGTTATCAAGAAAAAAAAATTATAATACACTACAAAAAAGTTCTGCACAACTGACAATAATTGATAACTAATACACGAATGAAAGGAATAAAGTAAAAGACGAAGTAGCTGCACAAAATGATATGAATATTTGAACAGTAAGAAAGCGGTAAGATGGAGGAAGTCTTTAAACATAAAACTCATTTACAGCATGTTGGAGGTAACTTCATCAAATTGGCAGCTTTATGACTATATATACTATCACTTGAAGTTGCGCAGAAGTATTTTATTTTATAGTAGGCACCGGTTTCTGACTTGTCTATTTTCAATCCAAACATTTAGAAGGCCATAACAACCAACAAGCAACTGGCCACATGATTTACTGTATGGCTAGTTTTCAAATACGTTACGTGACTGACAAAAGATAGTGAATAAAAACAAAATATTAAACATTAGGTACAAAATAAAAAGATACTATCATTAAATGATTCTCTTAGACTTAGTAAACGGACCAATAGGTGAAAGATAAATCTGAGTAAAAAAATTCAAAAATAAAAATCGCACTGACCTGTTTAATGGCAGACTTTTGCAAATATTCATCATCATCATTAAAGTCTGATTATGGTCTTCAGCGTTCAGTTTCGGAAATAGTCCTCTCTAATGCAATTCTTTCATGATCCCCTATTCAATGCTAAAATTGCTGCCTCGTCTGATGTTAACTCTGCTACTTCAAAATCTTTCTTGGCCGAACCTAGCCGGCCGCAGTGGTCTAGCGGTCTACGGCGTGCCAGTCACGGTCTGCACTGCCGTTGCGGTCGGAGTTTCGAACCTCTCTCGGGCATGGATGTCTGTGTCGTATTTAGTATAAGGTAGTTCATAAGTAGTTTGTAAGTTTACTTAAGTCCCATAAGCTCTACAAATATATGAACATAATTTGACCGAACATAAGAACTTTCACCTTGGTCTACCTCTTATCTCTGCTGCTAAACCCCTGAGTTTCTTAGGTAATCTTGCTTCTCTCATGTGTGTAACATGACTACACCGTCTCAACCTGTTAGCTTTACCTACTATACCTATTGCGTTCACTTTCAGTTTTTCTTTGATTTCCTCATTATGGACACACTCATGCCATTGTTCCCATCTATTAGTGCCTGCAATCATACTTGAGACTTTCAGGTCTGTAGATTTAATCTTATTAATAAGATAATCTGTATCCACCCAGCTTTTACACTCATACAACAAAGCTGATGGAAAGATAGAGCAATGTACCGATTAGCCTTCATACTGACTCCTTTTCTGCAAGAAGAGAGTTGATCTTAGCTGAGAACTCACTCCGTTTGCTTTCCCACAGCTTAATTCAAGCACTTTAAAATGTCCATGTGTTCTAACTTATATCCTTCTATTTGGAACTAAATCCGTTTAAATTTCTTTCCCAAGTACATACCTTTTGTTTCTGAGATGCTGATCTTCACAACTAACCTTTGCACCTCTGATCGTACTTTATAAGATGGTAACCTTTGAATCGAATTTACAATTATAATTGCGTGACTGCTTATCTTGTTTTCACCTATTTTAATTTCATTCTGCCAGTCTCTTGTTTTCAGCACAAGATCCATAAATAGTATGAACAGCTGTTGTAAGAGGTTGTTGTAACCTTGTCTTAGCGCTGAATTACCATGTACTACGAACTAAATTTACCGTGAACAAAAACTGCTGTCTGGCAATCTACGTACATACCCTTCACTGCCTGCAGAAATTTACCTCCTATGCCATAATCTTGTAGAAACAGAAATAGCTTCCTCCTAGGAACACGGTCATAAGCCTTTTCTAGATCAATAAAACGCAAATGCAACTGTCTGTTTCACCCATAACACTTCATTATCTGCCGTAAGCTAAAGATTTGGTCCTGACAGTGTTTAAAATTCCTAAACCGACACCGATTTTCATCCAACTTGTCTCCAACTAATACTAGCACTTTTCTTTCAACAATACCAGAGGATATTTTGGCCACGGCGCTAATGAAAGAGATAACGCAGTAGTTTTTACAATGTTTCCTTTGTCCATGTTTGAAAATTGGCGAGACTCCTGATTTCGTCCACTCATACGGAACGTGTCCCAACTCCCACGCCATTTCAGTTATCCTGTGTAACCATATCAGGCCTGTCATTCCAGTGTATTTGGTGAGTTCAGACATTTTGTCTATCTTTATTGCACTGCAATCTGTTGAACATTCTCTCCATTTCCTCAATTGTGATTTTGTTTCCCTCATCATTCCTATCCCATTTTACCTCGAAATCTCACACCATCATTGAACGATTCATCTGGATTGAGGCAATCTTCAAAATATTCCATCTATCTGCCCACGGCATCCACATGATTCACTAGCAGATTTTCCGACCTGTCCAAAACACTTTTTAATGCCTTCTTCCCTACGTATCGAAGAACTCTAATTACGCTCCAGAATGGCTGTCTCGTTGTTTTACCCAAATTTTCTAACCTATTTCAAAAATCTTCCCATTATATCTGCTTGGTTTCTGCAATTATCTGATTGGCTTTGTCTCCTTCTTCAACAAAACTTCTCTGTCTGCCTGAGTTCTAGTATGGAACCATTCTTGAAATGTCTTCGTTTTCCTTTTACAGGCTGTCTTGACTGAATCATTCCATCAAGTGTTCTGCTTCTTCCTTCCTTTATTGTTCCAACACATTCTCTAGCCACTTCTATTAGCGTGTCCCTGTACCTTGGTATGAATCTTCCAATGACTGGGACTTCATTCAACTAATTGGTTCCTTTGTGAGATCATTATGCTGTAATACCTTTTCCTGAAGCTTCTCCATTTTTATCACACCACATATGTACAAAACTTTCTGCACGTTTCGCCTCACAAAAGCAATTTCACTGCAGATTACACAATGATCAGTATTATCGAAGAACCCTCTGATAACAAATCAAATAATTAAGAAATTATTAAAAATAAAAGATATCGAGTAACATAATATTAAACTTATAAAATATGATTTATGACAATTAAATGTTTCCCACATTTAATTCTGTATTATTTTATTAACTGCTATACATTTTCGATTGGTTTTAACGCCACATTGCTTTACTAAGCATGGTCCTATTTGGAGATGGTATTCCGTTGCCTTCCTCCGACCTACGCACTTACTTACTCACCCAGTTATATGGGGACCTATAGTTTCACATGGGTTCCGAACCACGCTGCTACTCGATATTTTTCAGATCGGCCACATTACCAGAAGTGAAAAAAGTGGAAATTAACGGGTAAAAATCCTAGTACCTGGCGGGGATCGAACCCAACACCTTTAAATTTATATAAGGGCACTCTACCACTGTCACAAGTACATAATTTTTTTATTGGCAATACTTTTATTTTTCCCGAAATATTGCCAAAATCATAAAACTATAGGAAAATTTTAAGTGGGCCATAAAACATGTCACTGCCACTTTTTTAAATAATTATTATTATTGTTAAAATTATTATTATTGACTCTCGTAATGCAAGCTGTGTTGCAGTATTAAACGTTGTTGAAAGGCTTCAGATGAAACTTCCAGCCAGAATAAAACTGCGTGCCGTAACCGGGACTCGAACGGGCTACCTTTGCCTTTCGCGAGTAAACGCTCTACCACTTCTTTTTTCCTCTTTTTCCAGTTACATCTGTTCGTTCCGGTCGTAGGTTCTGTACGTTCTTGGTTGTTCTTTGAATATTTGGCTCCACTTGTTTTTATTACAGAGGGCGTTGAGCCCTCTGACCGAGCGCGCTGAGCCACGGCGCCTGGGTACCACTGAGCTATTCCGACAGGACTCACGGTCCGTCCTCTCACCTTTACTTCCGCCAGTACTTCGCCTCCTACTTCTCAGAAGTTCTCCTGAGAACCTTGCAAGACCAGCATTCCTGAAAGAATGTTTCCAGAATGAAACTTTCACTGTGCAGCGGAGGGCGCACTGATATGAAACTTCCTGGTAGATTAAAATTGTGTCAGATCCGGGACTGGAACCTGGGTCCTTTGCCTTTCACAGGCAAGCGGTATATCAAATGTAGTTTGGAAAGTAGGAGGCGAGGTACTGGCGGAGGGAAAATTGTAAGGACGGACCGTGAGTCGTGTTGGGATAGATCAGTGGTAGAGCACTTGTCCGCGAAAGGCAACGGTCCCAAGTTCGAGTCCCGGTTCCGGCAGACAATTTTAATCTGCCAGGAATTATCGCATCAGCACACACACTGCTGCAGAGTGGAAGTTTCATTCAGGTTTCAGATATTTTTTATACTAACCTGAATGACGCTGCTGTAGGGGAGAGTAGTACACATTGAAACATTGCATCTCAGTTGTTTTTAGTAATTTTTTTATTCATACTTGTTGGTTTCCTTGTATTTTTATTATGATAAGATACATCTTTGACTGTAATGGTGGACAGTTTGGTTCATTATTCTTGTTTCTGTACGTCATTATTGATTTTCGGTGGTCAGAAGTTACAGTTAAAGTCTCTTTGTAGTTTTAATACCTTCGATATAACATACAGCTAAAAGCTATATATTGACCAGTTTTAAATTTGGTAGATACGTAGATTAAGAGTTGTGACTAACTTTTTAGTTTTCGGTGACTTTGGTACACAGAGAAACAGGACCATTGTCCTCAGATGCATGTATGACTCCTCCTAACACCAGAGTGAGCAGCTATTGAAGAAAAGACTTTGAGAAAAACTATAGAGCTGGAAGAAAAGAAGTCTGAAGAGATTCAACAATCATAAAAATAAGTGGTATGTAAGTAAAACAGTTTCAAGTTTCAAGTGAAGAAATTGTCAAAGACGAAGGTCATCCAGTGACATAGAGATAAGTGTATCACTACATCTTTTTAACTTGAAGCGGAACGTTAGGATTGGTGACTACATTTTGGTGAAATTTCAAAACAATGTGTATATTCAGAATGAAACTTTCACTCTGCAGCGGAGTGTGCGCTGATATGAAACTTCCTGGCAGATTAAAATGGAACCGGGGCTCGAACCTGGGACCTTTGCCTAGGAGGCGAGGTACTGGTGGAAGTAAAGTTGTGAGGCGGCATCGTGAGTCGTGTCGGGGTAGCTCAGTCGGTAGAGCGCTTGCCCGCGAAAGGCAAAGGTCCCAGGTTCGAGTCCCTGTTCCGGCACACAATTTTAATCTGCCAGGAAGTTTCAATGTGTATATTGTAGCTAAAGTCTTGAAGTCAGTAGTTTGTGGTACTGAGTATGAAGACTCTTATCTGCGGAAAAGCAAAAAAGAAAAGTTACTGGTTTTGTATTTCCAGTTGCAGAACACGTAGTACGTGATTCACATAAGAGACTCTCCAATCACCAGTATATTCGTTTTCCAATCAATTTTGGTCGACTTAATATTCACTGAACAAAATTTTTTAATTGTTATGTTTTTACCTGTATTTAACAAAGATATTTATGTTTTATAAGTCAGTCAGCAAGTAATAAATATAAAAAATTGCAGCTGTTTCACAGTGTACTATACACGGTATACAGTGAAACATTTTCGGAGGTTGTTTAAAATTGTTATTTCACTTATGAATTAGTAGGAAAATTATTATTTTTGTTGCAAACTATTGACAAAGTATTGTACTTTCAAGTAAATAAAGAAAATTTGTTTTGTGAGTAGTATTTTATACGAAACAATCAAAAGGGTAATTTTTGTTTCAATGTGTACTATTCTCCCCAACTGGAGAACTAAAGACAGATGAACACCCTTCACTCCTTGTCGCTAAGGAATCGATGCACCTCTCATGAGGGGAGGCCGCCAATTGTAAATTCAGATTCGATTCATACTGCGCATAATGAAACCTCATGGTCAGAGGTGTAATCTGGCAAATCACGTAGATGCACTTCTCAGCCGTCGTCGAAAAAATCGACAATTAAAAAAGCCGTTGCGGTGAGATTCTACGAACACTACGATTAGTAATATTGTGCAGAGGCGTGGCGTAGCGCTAAGCGCTCTGGTTCGTAATCCGAAGGTCTTCATGCCGCGATAATCAATCCAGCGACTTTCGAATTACCAACCAAAGCGCTTACCGCTGCGCCACGCCGCTGTAAAAAATTATTAATCGTAGCGAGTACGTCACCGCAACGTTTTTTTTTTTTAATTGTCGATTTTTTCGACAACGACTGAGAAGTGCATCTTGGTGCTTTGGCACATTACACCTCTGGCCATAAGCTTTTATTATGCGCATTATGAATAGAATCTGAATTTCACAATTGGCGGCCTCCACTTGTCAGAAGGATTGAATCAATCGTCCCCCCTGCCCTCAATGGAGAGGAATAAATCTCCCACGCCACTGCCTCGCTGAGCTACGTAGCATGTAAGCCCAGCGCGCCTCGTGCGTCAGTCTGCTTCCCCTCAGGTGTTGACGCGGCGTGCAGCAGAGGAGAGGCTTGCCGTCGGTAATGCGGCCGACACGCGACGTGTTTGCCGGCGCGGTGGCGCCGACGTCGGCCGATCGCATGCCAGGCACGTCCGCCGGGCGAGCAAACAGCGCCACCGCCTGCTTCCGGGACGCGCGGCGCCGGAAGCAGACAGGATGTGTCTGCTAGCTCTGTCTGTCTGTCTGCAGACAGCCGCGGCTGACCGACCGATCCCAAGCAGCTGGCCAGCCGCAGGCCGCCAACACCTTGCAGCCGGCTGCAGGTAGCCACTCTGCGTAGCGCATCAGTCTGCTCTAACAAGGTACTTGACCAGAGAGTCTCACCGATACTGAAATGATCTTTACGCGTGTTTGCGTGTTTATATGTGTACAGTAGCTCATATGCCCATCTTTGCAACGGTTGTTAAAGAAGGGTCTGTGCGTATCATGACTTTTTACGGTTCCGGACCTCAGTCAATGCGGTGGAACAGTCTATTATTCCTTTATATTATACTCCATGACTAAATTTATGTTCCAATTTGATTTGATCGAACTTCAACCCTGACCCTTCCACTACAATCGAATTTAAAAAAAATGCATTCAGAATAAAAAAATATTTTAAGCGTTCACTGCAAAGTTCTTTGCTAGATATTAGAAGAATGAAACTGTTCAAAAGAAATACTGCAAAAGTTCAAAGTCTATTAAGCACTTTCCTTAAATATTCTCAAAAAATAAGTCTTATTGAAAATTCCTAAGATAATCTTTTTCCATCGCAGATATTGCTCACTGAATCCGACGTAAAATATATGGATTAATGAAAGTTATTTCACTGTCTTCCAGTTACATAAATTATTTCTGAGTCCCTACACTGATATAAATTGGACAAATTCTTTCACTAGTTCCAAAATTATAAATTCATTTCAATACGCGCGCCTCGGTTGCACAGTGGTGCTGGGCGCTGTGGCTCAGCGCGCCCAGTCAGAGGGCTGAACGCTCTCTGTAATAAAAAAAAAGCTGAGCCAAAGAACACGTAGAACCAAAACGAACAAACACATTCAGCGTCCGCAAGGACAAGCACTACACAGAGAGCCAAAAAAAAAAAAAAAAAAAAAAAAAATACCGAGTAGCACCGTGGTTTGGAACCCACGTTAAAATGTAGGTCCCCCTTTAACTCGCTGGGTAAGTCAGTTCAAAGGTCGGAGGAAGGCAACGGCATACCACCTCCAAACAGGACCATGCCTAGTAAAGCACTGTGGTGTTCAGACCAATCTTCGGATTGTTGACCGCTTTACCTTTACATAGATATCTTCTTTCCTTATTGGATGTAATAATTAATTTTCACACACTGGTACTTGAAGTAAAAGTTTTCGTTTTATCACGAAACTTCTAAGTCCATGTAATACAACACATATAATCAGATCGCTGTAGTAGGAGCTGAACAACAAGACTCACTTTCTTTTCTGAACATACATGAAAATACATTTTTTTTATTTCTATTTATTTCATTGTGACGGTTGGGAACGGAGGTCTTCAAACAGGATCCTCTCTGAGCGTGTGGCTGTCGCCCCGCGACGTTTAGTGGCCAGGTACCTCATCTTTGGCTCCAGCAGAGAAGATGCTATTTTCGTAGGTTGCTCCGTTGTCACCGTACATGAAACGTAAAGCTGAGGGGACTGCGGCGCTCCAGTCACGGTCTGCACGGCCACTACGGTCGGGGGTCCATTTCCCCTCTCGGGCATGGATATTTGCGCCGTCCTTAGTGTTAGTTAGTTCATACGTAGTTTGTAAGTTTAGGTACTGATGACCCCGTAGTTAAGTCCCATGAGCTATACAAACATTTGAACACTAATGTTTGTTGGTGTTTGGCCCTCGTCGGCCTATCTTTCGGGAAAGTATCTGCTCAGGACGCGTGGGAAGCCTGGACAGCTAAAACGGCTATACCGATGAGTAACACAAGTTTTATTTACTGAGGTATACAAAATACTCAGCTTTGGTATATGTCTATTCTCGCGGCAGCGTTTTCTCGCTTGTCTTCTCCGCTGACTCATTTTAACTGCCTAGTTCGGGGTTGAGTTCGGAGTGCCCTTCCAGACGCATGTCGCCCTAGACAAAGCTGCTTATAGAGGGCGCGCTTCTCGGCTGCTCCCTCCAGGAGGCGCGGCGCCGGCGTGTGATTGGCTGCCGGTCATCCGCTGCCTTCTTCACGATCGTTTTCGTGTCTGGCGAGTGGCACTTTTACGCCAAAACAGTTAGTATATTTATAAGATTGCGTCGCTTAATTCTGTCACAGACGTACGTCCTTCGCTGTACTACACCAAACTTATTACGCAGCAACGCCGTCTATTACTTCTTTATTGCAATACGGCGCCTCTAACGCTTGTTTACTGTACTACGTCATCCATACTTTAAACATAGCGTACGTAAAAAAAATTTCCCGTGATCCCACTTTTATGAAACGAAGCATCTCCATGCAAATCCGTGAGGTAGTTAAATTGATTAGGGATTTCAAATAGATGAATAGACAGACAGTTACTGAAAACAAGATTACGATATACCCTTTCTCCGTGATTTGAGATTGACAGTCGCGCGAGAGTAGCCGAGTGATCTGGAGCGCCACGTTGCGGATCGCGCTGCCTCGCGCGTCAGAGGTTCGAATCCTTTCTCTGGCATGGATGTGTGTGTTTTTCCTTAGGTTAGTTTATATTAGGTTAAGTAGTTTGTAAGCTGTAGTTGAGGCCGATAGATTTCCAAACATTTGAACAAATTTTTGAGTTTGATGAAATCATGCCTATATGTTGCTCCAATCTTAGCTCACGTTTCCTGAAAAAACCGCATGAAAATTTGTCAGCAGTTTTTGTTGTTGTATTTTATTTTATTTATTTTAATATGTTTCCGAAAAGTTTTGGAAATGGGCATTCTTCATGAATATGATGAACCTTATACCATACACCAATGATAATATTTATTCAGGATAATCCTTAACTCTTGACGATGTACTGAGGCATGGAAAGCTGAAAAATAATAATAAACATTTCCTTAATGCAGTAGAAATATCGGTGAAAACAATCTTTATTGCTACGGTTCCCTCTCTTTCCGTTAGAAGCGCTATTGTCGCTCAAAGCGCGCGACGCCCATAGCAATTGTATGTACACGTTAGACTGTGATATCAGTACGTAAATATGGTTAAAAAGGCTAGGATTGTATCAGTTTCATATCCATTACGTTTTCAGAGAACATAGCAACCAAGAAAACGTTTTTCAGAGATATGGTAAATTTCAAAAGTAAAAGAGTAAATAGCATTTTCAAAGGGTAATAATAATCAGAGGTGTATCCACAGACTTACGCTAACGCCATGTTGGATGCCACAAACACATTAGCTGACTACTATTTGCGACTCTTTCTCGTTCTTTATTTCTGATTTCTACACAACAGTTGTAATAAATGAAATCAGTTGTGAACAATACAGTTTAAGAATGAGTTATCAGATGTTTCTCTGGTCTTAAATTAGTATTAATTCGAGTAATATGCCACATTTCGTATCGTTATTTGATATTTTTGAATGTTATACGTTTCGAATTACCACGAAAAGATGTTTGTTTGTAAATCTATCGGACCAAACTGCGTGGTCATCAGTCCGTAGCTTACAAACTACTTAAACCTAGGTAAACTAACCTAAGGGCAAACACACACACCCATGCCCCAGGGAGGATTCGAACCTCCACGGCGAGCAACCGCGCGCTCCACAGCGAGACGCTTTAGAGTGCTCAGCTACTCCACCGCGGCATGAAAAGAAGTATGTGATATGTAGGCTACCTGATAGTATCCTCCCAGTTCATAATTTATAAGGCTATTTCCATTTGTTTCATTTCATCTCTTAATCTTATAATCTCCTGTGCTCTTATTAAACACCTCTTCAAACAGAAAATCCAAGACAAAACACTAGTCTAATCTGTTTCTTAAATGCATCGCGATATTTTTTTTTTTACTCGAAACGTACCTTCCCTCTCTTCAAAATCTCTTCGGAAAGGACACTTTCACCTTCTTAGTAAAAAATAAGGTATCAATTTCTCTCTGAATACATAAAACAATTTACTGTTATGTATTTCTTACCTTTCTAATACATACACTTTCAAGAGACAGCCCTTCTCTATTATTAATAGAAGTTATTCTATTATAGACATTGATATTTTAAAAGGATTCCAATTTTCTTTGTATTTAATTTCTAGGTATAGCATTACTAAACATTAAGCACAGTTGCAGAAATTTTTCATTACTTTTAGGAATTTTGAGACTCGCATTGGTAAGAAGATTGTTTCTAATCTGTAATATATTAGCTGCGATATAGGACAATTCACACGTATTTCTCAGACTTCAACATTTTAACTGTATTTGTATCATAAAGAAAAATGCACTTCCTCACATATAAGTTGTAAAGAAACTTCAGCAAGACTGTAGAATGATTGTGGTAACTATTCTGATCTGAAATCAACAAATTCTTGGTACATGAGTTTCAAAGAATGGTTATACCCGAGGTTTCCCACCTCCTCATCTTCAACGACTTGAACGCAATTCCTATGTATTACGATAGGTACTATTATCCCATCATACTGTTTTATATCCACTGTTGGGAGTAGTACTAAATAGTCCTGAATCAGTTATTGTATTTTTTAGCTAAATACTGGTATTTGCCATGAGCGCAAGAGAGAATGTATGAAAAGTGGACAGTCCGTATCAACGATCGAGATAATGTTACTGTAATACTAATGACATCGAGTGCCATAATTGTGTGTTATATGAACAGCACAGTTTAATTCAGCGCACTGATCGCTCGTTTAATGCGTCATGTCTTCTGTTGCCCTAAAGAGAATTAAATTTGGTGGTTATCACATGGTTATTATTTGTTTGTGAATGTTCTCCTCTCTTGGCACCCGTGATGCTATGGGAGTCCAATCACCTAGTTTCGAAAGCTCTGCACAAACAGCAAATAAATGAATAAATTGTTTTCAATAAATGTGCAGGAGTTCTGTATCGTAGTCAAAAATTCATTTTCAATCAAATGAGGGAGGGAAAATCTAAAGTATTTAAAACCACCGGTTTCTCCTATTCAAAAAGATCTCATTCAGACCATTGGGAAGCTTGACTTCAGCCTCGCGTAAGCACTTGATGCAAGACTGTGTACAGACACAGTAGCTATAAATTACATGCAGCCAAGGAAGGAACTTGGTTATTTGACTCCAGATGAACATGAAAGTCCGTGACACTCGCAGAAATTTGGATGCATGCGCCGAGCTATGGAGGATAACGTATAGCAGCAGTAGGTGACAAATAGTAATGTAGTTTGGAAGGAAGGTGTACCCGAATGACAGAAGGGGCAAGGCACCGCTCGCGTAAATCCAGATACGGGTTCTATTCCAGTCAAAAAGAATATAAAAATAAAAAATAAAAAATTCTTAAATCCCAGTTGGTTTTTACAGTATACAGGGTGAGATATTTAATCGTTTATCGGAATGTTTGGAAAATTAAAAATCGGATCAAACAAACTTTGAAGTAGACCCATGCCGTGGGAGGGAGGGGGGGAACTTTGAAATCTTAGATTGGAACACCTATTTTTTGTATTGCAGACTTCAGTTCTCCAGACGCAATATGTGTAAATGATGATGTTATCGGCAAAAGTAAATTTGAGTTAAAATATCTCGTACAAAAATTACATATTTTTTTCAAGGGCAATCCAAATTTGAAATAAATAATTGGGGTTCGTATTTAAGATGTCAAAGTCACTCTCCCCTCCAGCTCCCGGAGATGGTGCAGGGGGGGGTGGGGGTTCTGGCTCTATGTTAATGGATGGCCTCCATGGAGGTGAACTACTTTTATTACGCCTATTTGTATTTCTTCAAATATCCCAGAAAGCTATGTGTCACACCCGGTCCGTATACACAAGAGCTGAGATCTAAATGTCTCTTGAATCACACTGGAACTTAGATTCCGGTTGAAAATGATCAAATGTTTGTAAATCTGAATTAACTTCTGTGCTTAACAGTCCCTAGGCTTACAAACTAATTTAAACATATGCTAAGGACAACACTAACACCCATGCCTGAAGGAGGACTCGAACCGCCGACGGCGGGCAACCGCTCGCTCCGCAGCAGGACTCCTCAGATACTGGCTTCTGTTGTGATAACAGTCGTGTCCTTTGCTTTTTACCAATATCTATAAATAGTTTTCACTGTGATAGGGAAGTGAGAACGACTTAAAAGGCCTCCCGCTACAGGTATCCTTGTCGAGTCCTATCGTAGGTGCCGTGTGACTGTTCGGCCCGGTTACAAGTAATGTGCTCCCGTCGCTGGAAGTCGGTCTTTCTTCTGCGCCTTTCGTGTACCCACCATGATCTTTTAAATATCTGGTAGTTATCAAACTCAATATCTTCACGAATGTGACGTGCTGATATTAAAAATTCATGCACGGACATATTATTTATTTGTAGCTATATATTGATTTTTTTCTTACTAGCAGGTAACCGCCAATATATGACGGTAAATAGGTGAATAATTTTTTTGAAACTTGATTACGATACTAAGTAGACCCTACTGGAATAGTTTACTAATCAGGAGTGTTCAGTCATTAATTTTATGAAGCAGTAAAATTATGTTGTAGTGAATCAGCACTTTTGTTTCTCATTAAGAGTCCAAGTTTCATAGGAATGAATTTTTAAAGGTTTTGTTCCAAACCTAAATGTGTAACTAACCACAATAAATGAACACTTGTCATTCGTACCATTATTCTCGAACTTGTCAACATCCTTTGCAAGTCAGGTATTTTCGGATTATCTTTTTCATAAGTGCTAAAATTTTTTGCACCACATCAGCTCCGAAATCGATGGTATTTTGAATGTGGGAAATAAACTTTCAGTACACCATCGTTTCGCGGTTTCTTTTACGACACAGTCGCTTAGCAGCGCTGTAGTTGCGATGTTGCAGAAAACCACTGGGACTTTCATTATTCTTACGTTAGACTCTGCTATTATAGAGTGTTTCTAGCTGTCTCGTCGAACGCGCTCAGCCACAACGCAAAGCTGCCACCAATGAGCAACTGAGCTCGACGATTTAATTACCGAATGTACTGTGTCTAATATCGGCCATTTATTTATTTATAATTCATACTTTTAAAGACGTCTTTGGTGCACAGTGTACAGTAGGATCGAAAAGTTAAGCATAATCACTAAACGAGGATTTTCCTCCTTATCAAAATATCAAAAGATTCGCTGATCAAATTGAATCTTAATCATACTTTTTCTTACAACGAGTACAAGTAATATTTCTTTAGAAAGATGTTTATAGTTACCGGAACAGTAAATCTCATACGGAAGTTGGAAAGAATTGTCGTCCTCAACAAAAGGAGCTATTAATATGTGAATGGTGACCTTAAACAGCCACGCGAACTTCACAGAGACGCGGCATGCTGCCTACCAGATGGTCTAAGAACTCTGTTGGCAACCGATCCCGTTTCTCTGAAAGGGCAACCCACATGTGCTGGAGGGACCATTGTGGAGGGTGCCGTGATGAAATTTGTCTCCCTACTGCGTCCCACGTACGTTCTATAGCATTCATATCAGCAGACCTCGCTGCGTAGCCCATGCGATGAATACCTTCCTCTTCAAGCGCGGTGCGAAAGGGCGTTATCGTCCGCAAAGAGATCAGCACCAACCGCACCCCTGAACAGTCGAACATGTGGTCCAGTATCTCATCCCTTTATTCTGAGTGGCAACAGTGTTACTCGGACCTCTAAAAAACATATGAAGCTCCATACGGCCATTCCATTAATGCCTCCCCTCAACACGACGCCACTACCGCCGTACTGGTTCCATTCCGCGATGGTCCTGTGATCGTATCGTCTACCACGTTCTCCAACGATTTAGTGTAAACTGATGCAGGATTCATTCTGGCTGCCGACTCCAAAGTAATCCTGTCCTGGGGCCTTGTTCCGACCTAGGTCTTTCAGGGCTCTGTCAAATTCATCTGCTGAGGTATGGTTGTTATTGGTTGACCTGGCAGTGGCCTTCGACTAACATCCCCTGCGTCTTGCAATAGTCTCTAAACCATTGAAATTACACTTTGCGGCACATTATATGCTATTGTGTCTTTGATCTTGTCTGGCTTGCTTTAAGGCAGCCGAGTACTCTAACCCTACAGAACAGGATCCAAATGGTGTCGTTATGCCAGTATGTTGTCCCTGTCATCTCGTGTCTACACGACAAAGACGAATGAGGAATTTATGGTCTCAAGCGCTGGCCTTTTTCACCTTGTAGTTACGCCGCTGGTTAAATCATGGAATGTATAACCTTCCCCGAATTGACGTTGTCCGAGAGCAGGCTGGAGGAGAAGTAAAATTTAACACGCCCAGGGCAATTCCAAGTTTCTTGCATGTTCGTTTCTCACTCAAATAATGTTCCGTAAAGCCCAGTATATACCCTTCAGCATCATATGCTGCTTGTACCTGGCTGTTCATGTTCAAGCTTTATGTTTAGCGCGGCGACAATGGTTCTCGGGTTTATAGCACACTCTTTATTTAGAACTGAAAGCAGTCTGACTACTCCCTGGTAGTAATATCTCATTGAATAACACGATTGCTGATAAAAGTTTACAATTTCGCGTAAATCTCAATTCGTCTCTAGTACCTTGTTATGTATTCCAAAGATCAAACAGTTCGTTTCTTGGCGATTATATTGTTACCAAACAGTCACAAACTATTTAACGTATTAATTTTCAAAATGTCTATCATAACTCAAAATCATTTATCTGTTCAAGCCTTTACAGCGTAAATCACTTCTTAATATCGTCACTGATCGATAAATTTTATTTAAGAGGTCTCCAAATGATCGTTCGAACTTTCTGTCCAGCAAACATATTAACACTTCTATGTCTGGTCCAATTCAGTTTATATTCTGAAATTCATTTATGATAAATGATTGATATAGAAATGAAATTAACTCCCTTCATTGACCGAATAATGTTCTGAAATAAGCCTATACACGTATTTTACACAGTCCGCAATATCGACTACAATGTTCAATCTCGATAAATTAAAACGAGCGGCCTTCATTTATTTCCTCGCTCCGTACCCGCGTTCAAACTTTTACTCGCGTTCAAATTCAAATATTTAAAACGCACTGCAGTTAACACTCAATAACCGCCGATAACGTTAGATAACATTCGATAATCTGTAACAATCTCTGACATTTGTCTTATATACCCCTTACAGGGAGAGAAACATTTCGTATTCGGTTCTAATACCCTCTTTTGTTTTGCGTAAGTGAATTTAAATATTGTTTACAGAAATAAAATTAATTTTACCCTGATAAAACTGAATATCTCTCCTATAAAATCCCCAAGGAAAGCAAGGAGAAATTTGATGCAGGAATTAATGTTCAGGGGGAAGAATTAAAAACATTGTGTTTTGCCCACGACATAGTAATTCTGTCAGATACAGCAAAGGACCTGGAAGAACAATTGAATGGAATGGACAGTGAGCTGAAAGGTGCATATAAGATGAACATTAACAAGAGCAAAACTAGGGTAATGGAGTGCAGTGTAAAAAAATCATGTGATACTGAAGGAATTAGATTGGGAAACGACGCAATAAAGGAGGTAGATGAGTTTTGTTACTTGGGCAGTAAAATAACAAATGATGGTCGCAGTACAGAGGATATAAAATGCAGAATGGGAATAGGTAGAAAAGCGTTCTTAAAAAAGAGAAATTTGTTAACATCGAATATTGATTTAAGCCTAAGGATGTCCTTTCTGAAGGCATTTGTAGGGAATGCTGCCTTGTATGGTAGTGAGACATGGACGATAAATAGTGCGGACAGGAAGAGGATTGAGGCTTTTGAAATATGGTGCTACAGAAGTATGCTGAAGATTAGGTGGGTGGATCGCGTAACTAATGAGGAGGTACTGAACAGAATTGGGGAGAAAAGAAATTTCTGACATACGTTGACTAAAAGAAGGGATAGATTGGTAGGACACATTCTTAGACATCAAGGAATTGTGAATTCAGCATTGGAGGAAAGTGTATGGGGTAAAAATCGCAGAGGAAGACCAAGAGATGGATACAGTAAGCAGATTCAGACAGATGAAGGTTGCCGTTCTTATGTGGAGATGAAAAGGCTTGCTCAGGATAGGGTATTGTGGAGAGCTGCACCAAACCAGTCTCCGGACTGAAGACCACAACAAACAAACAAAATCCCCAAATAAAAATACTTTAATAGTCACATATAAAATTAACTTCCCACAAATGAAAATACTCGAAGTGTTAAGGGCCGTAATAAATACCCTTTTCCTACACAGAGAGAAGAAGTATGGTTGCTAGCTAAACAATGACTGCGATTATCGGCGATCGCTCACATTTCCTCCTTTCGACACTAGTTTAAATGACGAGTACCTATTTTGATTATTTCAGAAGCAATGTAACTACGAAAGATTTTTTGTTAGCTAAATACGAGCTCTGGTCAAAAAAAAATCTGTAACATTCATAATTTTCGCCGTTGGACTGCCAGAGCGATTAGCATCGCTGCACACGCCTGTGTCAACTGTATGAGTGCCGAAGATACATTAGTGTCTGTCTGTTAGATATTGTTCAGTGCGCCAGACTGTTCCCCGCCGCTGGCGTGGGCGGATATTCGTATTCCCCCTCGGGCATGGACGTTTGTGCTGTGTTTAGTATAAGTTAGTTCATAAGTAGTTTGTAAGTTTAGGGACTGATTACCTCGCAGATAAGTCCCATATGTTTTATAGACATTTGGACATGTTATTGTTCATTGCTGTACTGAGTACAATTTTGTGTCGCACAGTTCCCTAATGTTGAGACGTCAGAGGGCAACGCGTCTGCATTGAATTTTGCGTGAGACAGGAAGAGTACAATGATGAGTTTTTAAGCCGTGCTCCGGCTCGCAGCTTACAAATGAGGCCGCGCGTACTGCCGTGTGGTCTAAGGTGTCATGTTACGGACTGGGCGGCCGTTCCCGCAGGAGTTTCGAGTCCCTACCGCATGGGTGTGAACTTTGTTCTTAACCTTATATTGTTTAAGTAATATGCAAGTTTAAGGACCGAGTGCTTTGGTCCCATCACTTTTCTTTGCTTCACTGTTCTGCCTCATAGTTACGTGCTCTTCAGACCTTCCTCATGTAGATTTTTTGAATGTACAATGTTGCAACCAACTTCAAAGAAAATTTGCAACGGTGGACAAGATTACAGAAAATTCACAAGATTTGTGCCAAGACTGCTTCTGGAAGTGGAATAACATTGATAGCGTTGTATCAATTATAGAGGATCCTCATTCGAAGGACGAAATGCACAATAAGTAAGAGGTAAGCGAAGGAAAAATTTTGTGGGCAAAGTTCCGGAATATTTTCGCTGACCGTCTATCGATGTTGAAAGCACGCTGCTTATTACTAGCTGATTCAAAACTTTTAACTTGCAACACACACCAAGGGACTGATTTCCTAGATGTTTAATCCCCTGAAAACCACAACAACAATAACAACACACTGTTTGTTGCTGAAAATCATCTTCAAAGTTGAAACTTCTTGGCAGATTAAAATTGCGTGCCGGAACCGGGACTCGAAACTGGGACCTTTGCCTTCCGCGAGCAAGCGCACTACCAGCTGTGCTATCCCGACACGACTCACGATGCCGACTCACAACTTTACATCCGCCAGTACCTCCCCTCCTACTTTCCAAACTTCACAGAAGTTCTCCTGCAGAGTAAAAGTTTCATTCTGGAAACATTCCTTAGGCTGTGGCTAAGCCATGTCTCCACCATATCCTTTCTTCCAGAAGTGCTAGTCTTGCATTGTTTGCAGGAGAGCTTCTGTGAAGTTTGGAAAGTAGAAGGCGAGGTACTGGCGGAAGTAAAGTTGTGAGGCGGCATCGTGAGTCGTGTCAGGATAGCACAGTCGGTAGTGCGCTTGCCCGCGAAAGGCAAAGGTCCCAGGTTCGAGTCCCGGTTCCGGAACGCAATTTTAATCTGCCAGGATGTTTCATATCAGCGCACTCTCCGCTGCAGAGTGAAAGTTTCATTCTGGCATCTTCAAAGTTCTCTGCAGACTCACAGGGATACATTCAAAATATTAAATAGTATCTTCTCGCAGTGTGAGAGTCACAGCAGCATAACCTGTGGAGATGTGACCAAACAGTAGCACAGCGGAATGATTGCTTTCTGCAGAATCGAGTAATCAAGGTTATACACCTGACGATAAATGAAGAAAAGAACACTTTAGACAAAAGATGGGAAGGGGATGCTGAAATGAGAGACAAGAAAAATTCAAATTAAATAGTGATCTATTCTGAAAGCGATACTCGTAAAATGGTGAGACCGTTTTAAGTACAACAAAAGCATACACCTTTTACAAAGTTCATAAAATAAAATCTACTGTCAATATATGAAACTTAACTTTTTCAGAGAGTGTGGCGGGAGTGGGGCGGGGACTTGAGATATAGTAGAAATCACTTCTGGGAACAAATCACACATTTATTGAGACACACACGCACTCATAACGCTGCCGACACTTACTGGAGCAGCGGCAGCGACACAGCAAGGCGAAATGTAGAAAAAACACGAGGCGAGCTTCGGTTAAAAATAGCAACGGACGGCATATCACTCTGACAAACTAAGCTCTACCTGATCATGGTACTGCAGTGGCAGCGATTTGCAATTTATTAAACGCGTGGTTGCATGATCAAGACATAAGACTGAAACGAAATTAGCTAACAAAAAACTCATGTGGAAGAAAAGATGTATATTACCAAGGAAAAGCACACGCGATAATTTAAATGAGGTATTCCAATAGAAATAGAAGTCTGAAGGGCAAAGAAAACAGTAACATGGCTGAAGGCAGAAACACGTTACCAGGAACACTCTAAAATTGCGTGATCGGAAAATATAGCACGACCTAATAGCACCGTTCGACGATGACCTCAGCAGCCCGGTCTGCAGTAGCATGCCACTAACCTGTCGCTGCGCACGCTCCATTGCCCTCCCACCGGAAGCTGCCCACAAGACCTAGCCTCCCTCACTGCCAACCTTTAGCGACCTGACGAGACAATTGCCGCTCGCGGTCCAGGGAGATCGCCACAGTCATCCCTTTGGACCGGAGATTATGTTGTTATCTCCGTCGAGAACTATGCCGACCCAGCAAGAGGATAATGTTTTGGCAGAAAAACAGATGGCAAAGCATACAAATCCCTAAGAAGCACCGAACTATCATAATACGTGGCGCTAGCGGCAAGTGTTGATGGCAAATCATCACAGAACAGGCATCCAATATTACTGGTATAGTTTAAACCCACAGATACACTCGGATTCAATCACACAGGGAAAGTAAACCCTAAAATGTTTAAAATAATCAAGTGGGGCTCTTAGTACCTTTTGGGAGACATAAACAACTTTCAGATATTCAAAAGGACAAGACCACTTCATTTAGTCTGAAGGAATTGAGATACAAACAGCCGCTTGTATAATAAAATATTCATTGTATCACAACCAGTTTCAGCATTTCACCATGCATCTTCAGGTCCCTACATCGGAGCATAATATCCATAAGTAGGTATACTAAAACTGTATTCGTGGACTTCTCTTAGTGGGAAACAACAACAATTCTATACCATCTTTGAAACCACAACCAGTCCATGTTGTCACAGTTGTTGTTGTTGGTGTTGTTGTTGTTGTTTCCCACTAAGAGAAGTCCACGAATCCAGTTTTGGTACCCCTACTTATGGATATTATGCTCCGATGTAGGGAACTTAAGAGGACATAGTGGAATGCCGAAACGTTGTAATACAATAAATATTTTATTATACATACGGCTGTTGGTATCTCAATTCCTTGAGACTCTTGACCAGCCGCTGTCCCGTTTCCAACACCAATGATGGATTCAATAAGACTTCATTTAGTGGTAGTGTTACGTTAACATTGATTGTATCGATATATCGAATAACTTTCGATTGCTTTGGGCTGATATTTAAATAAAAAAAGTATATCTTTATACTTTAGAATACTGTACAACAATACAAGAAAAAAACTGTCTTAGAAAAGTATGATTTTTAAATTCTTGTTGTTGTGTTGTTTTTGAATAACGAAATGAGTGACCCAGAAGCCACTGTTGGTACACAGAGGTCATCTGCTTTGATTTCTTGAAGAACAAGAAGTTTAAGGGGTGGCATTCTTTGTCGTGACTGTCGCAAAATTATTAATTAGGTGCCTTAATGCTGTAACCTCGGAAAAATAATAATGATGGTGAGCTAATTCACCCTATGCACTTGTTTCAACGAAAGGCTTCAGCATTAACGGGCAAGAGCTTAAGAATTACCTACAGGAATAGCAGTTCTTGCAAAAATATTTCAGGATATTCACCTTCTACTGTTGTCAAGAAGAGATTAATTTCATGTCACATACGTCGAAAGATTCACATTTCGCCCGAATTAATGCTGAATAGCAATTACAGCAATGTGAAAGCACATTGCGTAAAACAGAGTTGTATATTTAAACGATTATGTCCACTCATCATGTAAATAAAAATCTTGACGTCCTACAGGTTGTGCTTTGCCTGTAATCAGATTGAGGAAAGTCTTGTATCCTTGAAGGAACAAGCACCACTGATCGAACACAATGCAGGCAACCAAAATATGAACGATATTTGTGCTTCTATAAAATCACACGTGACGCGGAGGCGTTTGGATCTGCGTCTTTGTTTTGCATTTTCGAATTACCTATACATCAACATGTGAGACTGAAAACACTTTTAAGTATAATGAGAACTCAGAAGAGGACAATAGTGGGCGTACGTAATTAAAACAAAATAATAATAGTTTGTTTCTCGGTATGAGGTCCGCCTGATATGCAAAACACTGTTTTATCATACACCAAAACTAGTTTCAACACCTCTGTGCCATCATCATTGTCTCTTTTGTTTTCCAATATATTTAATGCTGTGAAAACAAAAATACATTGATTTTACAACTGTACTATTTGTAGTAAAATCAATGTATTTTTCTTTTCACAGCATTAAATAAATTGAAAAACAAATACCAATGATGGTGGCACAGAGGCTCTGAAACTAGTTTGGGTGTATAATAAAACAGTGTTTTGCATATCAAGTGGACCTCATGCCCAGAAATTTTTACTGTAAACATGGTAAAAATAAGAGCTGCAAGTCAAGAAATTGATGGAAAGAATAATAGTATTTGCGGTATTCAGTACACTCAGTACGCCCAATAAACGAATATAATGTCGTTGTTCCCTCTACTAACTGTGTTGCATTACAAAAGCCTTACATGTGTTTCTTGCTACAACTAAGTCTGCTCACAAATTTGAGAATGAGAATCTATATACTGCCTGTTAATGAATCTATGTTATATTTTACCATCAGCATCTGATCGGTACGAAATGTGCACAAGTCAAACAAGGGAATTCCCTCTCCCACCTCCCATTCCCTGTAGCGTCCCATCTGTTTAATAACACAGGATGTAAATAGTGTTGACCACATTAAACGTTGATTAAATACCTATATACAATTTACTTTGCATCTTACTTCACATACAAAGGAAGTAGGCTAATAGGATCCAGAAATTTTCACTTGCTATTTAAAATAGAATTGCATTATAAACGATAGGACTGTCAATAGTTAGACTACCGATTGTGACGATAGTGGAAACACTATCGAGTAATCGACGTGTTTCAATGTTTGGTTCCCTACCTATTGCGGAAGCTAGTGAGTTGTTTAATGAAGATCGCCCGATGGACCTATAACCCTATCCGTCCTACACCATCGGTTAGTACACGATAATTAGAAAAATGAGCCGTGTGCCTAACTATGTTAATTGGGTGCAAAGGTTTCGGTAATGAAGCTGATGATGTAGCGGAGGCTATAACCGGAACGTTGCTGTACCTCTTTGGTAAACAACAACGATTGATAGGAATAAAATAAGTGGAAAGTAAAATTTGGAATAAAATGATTACTCTTTAAATGAAAAATGCGGAACAAACAGAACACAGGGATTAATTTGAAAAAAGTGAATACCTTATTGATTTACGGTCGCCAGCTCGCTGTACGAGGAAATAATTTGGTGGGATCTCAATAATAGCAAAGTTGATTAACAACGTGAAAAATTACGTAAAATTTGGGTGGGCAGGGAATCACAGTATGTGCATCAAATCTGGTACAAAAGACACTGACAAAATACTAATTACTGAGAAATAGTTCATTAACACAGGGGTTGAATATAAGACAGTGAAATGTAAGCAATAGCCACGCAAATGCAACATGCAGCAGATCATGCAAAACTCTCATCTTAATACTTACTATTTACAGCTTCAAATAATTAATTGTTTATATAAGTACCAGAAATTATTCAACAGCGACTATGCCATGTGCTTTAGCAATAACCAAGATGTAACTGAACTATTAACTTTACTAATGGCAAGCTCAAAACTTAATTAATGACTTGACGTGATAACACAGACTATGAACTATTTAACTGTCTGATTATCTTTTGCGCTCTCTCTTTAACAAGGAATTATTAGCATTTCAAACACAAACAATCAATATTCTCACTAATCAGCATTAGCAAGTAAAAAACTTTACGTCAAAATAATATGCAGTGGAAAGCAATTAATCTTTTGCACATTTGTTGAAATATCTCTTGAATTTGAAAGTTAGTCTACCAGTTTCATTCCACTTAGTGACCTATTGATCAACAACACTGGCATAAGCTACGTCTAGCAATACTTTTCTGAACGAAGTGTTATTAATCACTGTCACACTGTCTTTAATGACTTTGATTTTCAGTTTTCTATAACTTTGTGAATATTCTCGGTAAAACAATGGATGAGGAAGGAACCTGACTAGGCAATGACAATAAGTAGTGATTTTTAAACACAGGTTCTCAAATAATAGTGTTCACTTTTGAACAAATATCACTAATACGCTGGTTAGCTGTACATGCTAAGACGAACTGGACAGATCTTACGGATGTTGCTGTGCGACTTGATGCTGCTGTTGGAGACTGTTGGCACTTAACAATTGACAAACACAGGCTCTTCTTTGCGACGATTGTTAATTACAATTGTGGGCCCACAGCATTCCTCTTGATGCATTTATTAATTATTTCATCTGTGCCCGTATGAATAAATAACAATGCTTGTTAGCCGTCTCCTCCACCAGTGCCAATCCAACACGCATTCTCCTTCACGTACTTTTGCTGTACACCATTGCGCGCAGCGTCTCACTAATACGTCTGTTCGCTACTACTTCAGAACAACGACTCCCTCTCGCTGTGCACCTCTGCACCACCAGCGATAAAAACTCCCTACTCAAAGATGATTCTATACAATAGCAAAGCCCTCGCTAAACCAGCGTGTCTACTATGTAAGAGTACACCTGTCGCTGTATCTTACAGTTTGATTTAACGCAATGTAAGTATGTTCTTAAATCTGTTCATTTTGTGTATTTTCATTTCTTGTATGCTAGATATATTTCTTATGTAACGTCATTTCCTTTATTGAATCATTTAGTGTAAAAATGTACTCTATGTGTAAACCAGCATGAATGCACGAACATTCTTATGCTGTAAGTTGGTAATGCGCCAGAGAAAATTTTGAACCTGTTGTAAAGACTGTCTTTGGTACAGACGTAGTAGCTGTGAGTGTCGCGCTGCTGAAGCAGTCGCGGAGCGGACTCGCCAAAGTAAACACATAAATGTTTTGTCAATGGTGTAGAGGCACGGTAGGCGCAGTGTGGCGCGAGTTTAATGAAGTAGCAAAGTCGCAATAAGCCTGAGAGGCGTACTGTTTAATGTATTGAAGGAAGTGCGAAACAAGTTTATTTATACTCGAAAGTGATCAGTGTAATGTTTTTTCATGTGTGCAAGAAAAGTAATTGTTTGGTTATCAAGTCTATTGTCACCGAGAGTGATCGTTTCTGTAATTACGGAGATTAGAAGGTGTATCGAGATGATATCAATGCATGAAGATTTCAGCCATATGAGCTGAACAAAGAGTTGTCGATAAAAATATTATTGAACCAGCAGTAAGAGTATCTATTGTAATCATATCTGTCTTGTATGGACTTCACGACGAAGACGACGAAAACAGATGAGTACTTTTGTAACATTTTATTTTGTATGCATGTAAATGTAGTGTCAACCCAATCAGAATTTTGGTTCAATTATACATGACTTATTTTGAAACCAGTCTTAATTTTGTAAGTAGTTGTAGTCAACCCATTACCACCATTATTATGCAAGCCTGTGCATTGACTAACAAGTTCAATCATTTTTCAAAGTAATTACGATCAGTTTTAAAGAAATTGCTAGACGAGTTCAAGAATTGCTAAACGTGTTACAACCACAGAGACTAGTAATTAAAGTGCAGTGCTGTTCTAAGTTGTGCATTCAATTATTATGCCAAAGCTTTTAACTTGCAAGAGAGTTTGCACGTAAAGTAAAGTTGGTTTCATTTATATAGAAAGTAACCCGGCTAACAGTAGTCAAAGTATTATAGTTGATTAACCATACTTGACTAAAGTAATTTTTATGAAATACATTAAATGTCAGACTCTGCTCAGTCAGTTACACGCTTACGCTACCCTGGCCCCGGAACCAATTAATCAAAAAATAGTTCACGTAAAATTTTGTAAGGAATTTGAATGCTTTAAACAATATTATCAAAATTATTTGGAACTTTGTAGTATTTGTGAAGCTCATTGCACCACGCAGTTTCACAGTACTGAGCTATTACCATTGCAATCAGAGTCTATCAGCTATTACGATTTTGATTATAACACGAACACGCCATCACCACTACATGAATTCTGACACATTTATTAGTGAAGTTGTGCTGTTCGTGAATCGTAAGAGGTGCTGGTTGAAGGCTGTAGTCAATGCTAAGTCAGATACGGCCCAGCTTAATTAATTACCACAGTGACTGTTTCAAGTTAATTAATATCATTTTTTATTCAAAATTTTAACTTTCACTGTGAAAGTGTTGTTGCGACCCATTAGTTGTGATTTGCTGCAACATTCAATAACGAAATTATTATTACTACAGCATATCATTACGCATTCTGATTTTTGACATCTTTTTACGACCTCCAACAAGGCAACCTTTTACAACTACATCGATATAAATACAATTTCTTTCACAATTTAAAAATGAACTGTGATGTCGCACGAGTCTAAAGTGCGCACCACCTACTTCCGCCGCGCGCCGCCATGCACGCACGGCGCTGCGTTCTTACGACGTCAGCCACGAGCGCCCTCTGCTACAACTCTGCTCGTGGCCACCACTGAACGACATCGTTCACTTTGGACTGAGATAGCAACCAGTTAACACTTCGGAATCAGATAGGCACCAGTTAAGACTTGGCTATCTGATAGGCACTAGAAATCATTAGTAGGCAGGCCTCTATCTAATCTATGTATCAGCATTCTGCAGTCAAGAACTATGTAAAAGTTAAGTATTATTAAGTCTTTATGAAATATAGATCTCGTTCTAATTTACTCAAGTGTTTCTAGTTGCTGCTGTCCCACTGGCTGGTCACCTCCATACCGCACGAGCGTGCATCCTTTATTCCTGTGTCGGTACTTTTCTACTCGGCCACCGACACCTACGACGGAAACGAGACACAAAAGCGGCGACGAGGCGGGGACACAAAATGAACATACAAAATTAACATAAATTACATAATAAATTTAAAAATATATATATACAAATAAGGAAAAACTACATACTGTACGCACACATGATTGGAAACCGGCGTTGGTCACTGTGTTGTTGTGTCACAGACCGAAAACCGGAACAGCAAAATCACTTAATTTTGCCTAGAATCTCCAGTTGACGGAAGTATAGGGCAGATGACGTCACGGGTCATCGGAAGCTGCAGAGTGCGATGCGACGCAGCGCGGCGATGGCGGCGACCCGCGGGTCGGCGTAATGAGTCCATTTCGCGCGCCACAGCCCGGCTAACCCTGTTAAACCGGCGCCGACCGCGCCGCCTATTGGTCCACACACTGACACACACACACACACACACACACACACACACACAGGTTGACACGAGTACGTGGGCACGTCGCGTTTCCGCGACCCCCATCCCTATGTCCACACACTCACACACACACACACACACACACACACACGCACACGCACGGACAGCAATGGACCCGGCCTGATTAATGATAACTGCGCATTACGTCGCTGATTGCTGATTACGTTAAGTTCGTTGCTGCCACCTGCCGACAGCGAAACCGAGGTCGGCGGACTTTAAACAATAATGGCGGACCAAGTGAAGCGAAATGGAGGGGCAGCCAGCTGAGCTGATCCGCTCCAGCGTCGGAAAAAAAAGGGAAAAAGGAGAAGAAAAATGAAATTGTATTCCTGCGCGTGTAGTGGTGACACCTTGGGGGGATAGGAAACTGCGTTGTTGAGTTCCGTACAACGTACTTTTAGAGTGTGACTACTTATTTTAACTTTATAAAGGTGAATAGATGGGGCATAACAGCTTTCAGATAATTGCAGAACGACATGTTGACCATAGCTGTTTATTAATTCTCAATGCTACCGGTTTCGGTTTTATACCATTGTCAAGCGTTAGCAAGGATTAGCTAATAGCTTAACATGTCGGAATATAAAAGTACAAAACTGTACCACAAGTATTCGTTGTCATTGCTCAAGTTACAAGTTATTGTCACAGTAGCTGACTGCTATAGACTGATTGATAAGTATACTTATCTATGTAGCCTTTAGTCTATAGCAGTCAGCTACTGTGACAATAACTTGAGCAATGACAACGAATACTTGTGGTATAATTTTGTACTTTTATATTGCGACATGTTAAGCTATTAGCTAATCTCTGCTAACGCTTGACAATGGTACAAAACCGAAACCGGTAGCATTGATAATTAATAAACAGCTACGGTCAACATGTCGTTCTGCAATTAACTTATTTTAACCTCATCGAAGATCGCAGTTCGAAGATTTTTTTTAAATTAATTAATACTGCATCAGTCACTCTTTACTAATACCATAGCGCTTAGAAGCAGTGGCGGCTCGTACAAAATTTGACCAGTGTGCTACAATATTACAAAAATAAACAGGAAACAAAATATACTAAAATAATAAGCGTGACTGACAATGGAAATAACGGAGCTTAGCAATATTCCCGCCACGTCATCTGCGTTCTACACACGTGACCAATGAAACTGCTTGGCTGAAAAGTGCAGTTTCACTCGCATGTTGGCTACACATTACTAATGTCGTTTGTGATTGAAGTTTTATTTACAGAAATTAAAAATTTGGACTCAGAGGTATTTGAATACGACCCTCACACAAGTAGGTTTGAGAGATAACGTGCAAGACGCCTGAGCCAGACCGCTATTTGACTCTATATGCTGCAACAGTCGTCATAGACTATTCTTCCGCAACCGTTACACGCAGTGCGAAGAGAAATATTGATCTGGTGCTGCAGTCGGTCTCAGCACACATGAGTCGCCAGGCCAGACGTTACGTCTGCGCATGCGCACTAACGAACAGACGACTGCGCCGCCTCTCTGCGCATGTACCAGCACGTCTGAATCCCACTTCAGCACACGGAGCTGGTTTCCAGCTATCGCGGCGAGAGCGTTCCAAAATGCGTTTTCATCCTTATTACTAGCATTGTCATACGTATTGGAAGGGAATTGGCAGAATTTTATTGCGATATGTGGATCGCATTCCACGAGAAAAGATGTAATTTTACAGCGATTTCTCGCTTGCTTTCTAAGATAAATGGCATAATTTTAGTAATATATTTACAGTGTGCTGCAGCACATTAGCACATTATCACCTGCCGCCACTGCTTAGAAGGTAAAGTGCCGTCACTTCTGTTTTCGTGGTATCTTCTGTAATTGTAGTTGCTGCGCTCTCCGACAGATTCCGCAACGATCGCTAGTGGCTGGATGAATTATATTTCGAACAGTGCACCTAGTAAGACACGTTTCGAATTTTTGTTGTGTGTATCAGTGTTTCGCGATGTTAAATAATTTTCTATCAAAAATTGCGGTGGAGTAATATTTAGGTGTGTGTGTGTAGACTTTTTATGCATTTACTGAAAATTTGTGTGGTGTACTGAATAACTGCCATCGGAGAAAGAAAACTGTGTTTGTGAATTATGCCGCGTTGTTTCGTTCCCGATTGTCGATCTGGATACGACAAGTAGGTAGGCACACCAAAGAGCGACAGTGATTTTGCTAAATGGGCTAAGGTTATTCCCAGGAAGGACTTTCAATTAACAACTAAATCATACGTATGTGACAGACATTCCGCTGATGATTTGCTTATTAAAACTGACTCCTTTGTTATAGAAGGAAACAGGGTAAAAATACCGAGAACGATATGGAAGTTAAAGCCAGGTTCAGTGCCTCATATTTTCCCAAACTTGCCAAGCTATTTATCAACTCACTTGAAACCACGCATATCTCCTCCAAAGAGAGTAATGAAGGAAACAGTCCCCACGTGTACCGAAACACCAGCGATTTGTACACCAGTTGCAGTACGTAGTGCTTCCCATGTAGCGGATAGTGAGGCTGATGCAAGCAAAATTATCGACAGTCTCAAACAAAAATTAAATTTATGAAAAGTAGGCTAGTGAGAACACACAATCAGCAATTGAAAGAGAGAGAGAAGGAGAGAGTAATTTTGTTAGAAAAAAAAGTTTCTACTGAAAAACAATCGAAGTCATGTGCATGTAATGCCTCGAATTTTCTGAGCAAAAGACAAAAGTGGCTCATAGACACTATGCGTAGAAAGTGCCAAAAAATCCCAACCGGTATGCCGTATAATGATGAGTTTATTTTGGAAAGCTTGCTTCTCAAAATTAAACAACCTAAGGGCTACAAGCAATGCCAAAGGCACGACTTATTTCTTCTGACTTCTGAAGATCATTTGAGAAAGCTCTGCAAGGGATTTAAATGCTCATATGGCGTCTACACACATGCCATAAATACTATTAGAGAATTATTTAAAAACGTCGGTGTATTTTATTTGGTTATTATACATGACCCGATATTCGTAATTGCCTTAAAGGATGTCAACGTTTGATATTTTCAATGCAGATGGTATAATTCCCCTTATCTTGTCTTAATCTTGTCAAATACAGCGTTTTAAAATTGTGTAAGATTCGAGTAGTGCATATACGGAAACGTTCCTCTCCTAGCGCTTAGCGACGGTGGAGCCACCTAGCGGCAGCCCCACGTAAACTTGCCGAGTGCCTACACTTCTTCTTCTAGACGCTATGCTCATACTTAATTAGCACGACGCGTTTCTGAAACATGTTGCCATCATCAAGTGCGTTATACAATTATTTATACATGTGTATGGTTCACTTTTTAGTTTCGCGGCGGATTAGCCGCGCGTACTGGAGCGCCGTGTTGCGGTGCGCACGGCCGTCCGCCGTCAGGGGTTCGAATCCCCCCCTCGGGCATGGATGTCTGTGTCGTCTACAGTATAAGGTAGTTCGTAAGTTGTTTGTAAGTTTAGGGACTGATGACCCCAAATTTAAGTCCCTTATGCTTTACAAACATTTGAACACTTCACATTATGTGCCAGAGAGGTTATGAATCGAACAATAGACTTTTTTTCATATTTTGGCACAGAGAGCACAATAACACCAATACAACTATTTTCATAATGCACCTGATGATGACAGCATGCTGCCGAAGTGCGTCGTTCTAATTATATATTAGTGAAATGTGACTGATGCAGAATTGATTATTTCATAGAAATATCATACAACACAGTCTCAAACCTCAAGAAATATCCAGATAACATGGATTAATTTAAGTCGAAGATTTTTATTGACTGAACTAGTCTGAGACACATGGAGTTCCGTGGGGTTGTATCTATTCCAGGGTTATGTGAGCCCATCTCTTACCATATTTCCTTCACTTTCTGCTCCACTCTCACTCTGTTTCATCTGATCTGAATTTCAGCCTGTAGTTGCTCAACGCTCCTTAATCTTTATGACGTTATACCTCCTATCAGTCTTACTACCCCTGCGCCAGGTTGTTCATTTCAGAAAAGCGCACCTTGCGTCCTCAATTGTTTGCTGGATATATTTCAGTCTTTGTATTCCTTTCCAGTGCGTAACCTCTACATCTCTCTCTAGTAACTTAGCATGCAGGTTATTTTCTAAAGCCATATCCTACCATTCCGTCCCATTTGTTAGTGTCTTGCACATGAAATGTCTTCGTCGATTCTATAAGGAAGTTCCTCAATCATTACCTTACAATTTTCAATATACGTCTGCAGTACTAGAACTAAAATTTTCGATTCTGTTCTCTTCCGATTTACCACCGTCGCTTGCTGACTTCCGTATAAAGCTGTGCTCCAGAAGTAGATTCTAAGAAATTTCTTCCTCACGTTAGTGCCAGTGTTTGATTTCAGTAGACTCCCATTGGCCATGGATGTTATAACACTACCTGACTGATAACGTGAGAGGCATGGGACAAAATCTGTGCTGATAAAATTACCGCATAATCTGACAATGTCAAAGCACGGTTAGTACTGAAAATTGTTATTGATTTTGACACTGATTGACAGGAATAGATACTGTGATCTCACTGACAATAATAAAGAAATATGCAACAAATTTGAAAAAGCTTTGTAGATAAAGTTATGAAATTGAAAGAAGTATCTAGTTGTAGCTCTCGTAGACAGATGTTAGTTCTGCCGTAAGCACAAATCATACCGTAGCTGCTGCTTCGAAAACCATTGCAGCACAGCTTAATTTGGTGCTATTGACTGTGGTTGCGTGAGATTAAAATCGCGAGCGCGCAGCGTTAAATTTGTTCCTACATGAAAATTCGGACCAGATAGAAATAACAAAAAGACTGCATTCTATGAAAATGTCCGATACAAAAGGAGATTACAAAAGGGATGTTTAATTTCGATGGTAATGGCGGCACAAAACCAAACTCGCGAAATGGCTTCCAATCCACATCTACACATTAATATATATAGAGAATTTCTGAGACTGCATAATAGAAGGGGAATTTAAATGAGAAGTCAGGGAAATAACGAATTAGAAGTGATTTATAAGCTGAAGAGCATGCGGACCTCGCGTACATCACTGATTCAAATGAAGAACACAAATGAGAGTGACACAAAGCAAAAAAAAAAAAAAAAAAAAAAAAAAAAAAAAAAAAAAAAAAAAAAAAAAAAAAAAATTATGTCCTCTTCTTCTCTTGGCAGACAAAGATAACGAGTGAGCAGTGAACAGAGGAAAAGAGAAAGAAGGTAAGTATTGTTTTTCTATATATATTTTTTAAATTTATTTATGTACTTTGTCGCCGGTACAAAAGTAGCGTTTCAACGTTCCCTTTGCCATTTCTGACCACGTTAGTGTCGTAGATGTCACCTTCTTGCTCTTGTACATTGTTCTGCTTCCTTCGGCCGTCATCAGTTATTTTGGCCTGCAATACATGTGCTTTAATAATATATTTTGCAGGTTCTTTTAGTGGAATGTAATGAATTACTTTGCCAACACAGTTATTACTAATGGTATAATAGATACGAATTTCCCGTTTGATAGTGCTGATTTCATCTAAGTCATTGTTTACGGCATGATATATCCTGAAGTATGTGTAATACTACGGCAAAATAAGTGGATAGTTTCCACAAAAATGTCTCACGAATACAGTTAATTGTGAAGGCCTGAAATTGTTTGAAATGTGTTTTATTTATTATATCTCTAGTTGAGAGTTGCACATTAATTGTAAGAATTTGAGACTACTTTCGGATTATTATTTTTTTCAAACCTCTGGCATGTCCATTAACCAAAGGCCAGAGGTTTGAAAATGGACCAGTTATTGTGCGAAACTACTCACAAAATATGAGAACCTAATGTGCAAATGTGACAGAAAAATATAATAAACGAAACATATTTCAAATATATTTCATTTGTGGATCCTAATCCATCATTTTATGATGAATTTACGCAAATAAATTGTAGTGCCAAGGGAAATACTTTAGTTTTGCTGCTTGAACAGCGGAAATGTAGTACGCGGAATACGTCTGTGTGTTCATCATTTTCATATATTTGATAATGGGATGACATGGATTTGAGAAACATGTTCAGAACTATAAGACAAAGTCAGGGACATTTATTGATCATATCTAATTGGTCATGAACTGTAGAGTGAAATGGAAGAAACTGCAGAATGTTGCGAAAACATAGAGATTGGACATGTATAGACTAAAGGACCTAAGGGACGTGAGAGTTTCAGAGGAAGTTTTAGGCAACAATTGAACGAATTTTGGGGAAATAAGACAGTTGAAAATCAATGGGTAACTGAGAGATGAAATAGTGAAGGCAGCATAGGACCTGACAGGTAGAATGACAAGTTCTGCAAAACGTTCCGGCATATCACAGAAAATACAGCATGAAATTATAAAATATAAAACGCAGTAAATGAAGCAGCTGAAATGATTGCTAAGGTCTTCGTTTCTATCTGACTGTAATTCTATTGCGATGGCGTCAGTAACTTGGATGCAAAGGCAATGGGACGATCGTGAGATCCAATAATACGTGACAATACTGCGCCCAGACCCTAAGAAGAGGCATCCACTGTTAGCACTACAGGCTTCTGTGTGTCGAAGGGAATCAAACATACATCACTGAGTAGTGCAGACTTTAATTT
Organism: Locusta migratoria; assembly: GCA_026315105.1. Classification (NCBI taxonomy): domain Eukaryota; kingdom Metazoa; phylum Arthropoda; class Insecta; order Orthoptera; family Acrididae; genus Locusta; species Locusta migratoria. The sequence goes on from CM048747.1 coordinate 532,761,998, forward strand.
GTCAAAGTCAAATTGGCAGTCTTTAGACCAAACAAAAGGAACATTCTTCCTATGTAAGCGATGCAGTAGAGCTGCAGTCTGAGTGGCATTGGGAATAAACCTGAAATAATAGTTAAGCTTTCCCATTACTGCTTGCAATTCGTGCACATTCTTAGGAGGAGGCAAGTCTTTGATTGTTTGAAGATGTGACTGTAAGGAATGGATTCCTTGGGCATTAATCACATAGCCTAGGTACTCTATTTCAGTCTGGAAAAAACGAACTCTTTGCTTTATTGCAACGTAGACCTGTTGCAGTCAACAATTTGAAAAGGCACTCCAGGTTTGATGAATGTTCCTCAACTGTGCGCCCTGAGACCACGATATCATCTAAATAGTTCGAGCAGCACAGTACAGAAAGTATCAGCTGTTCCAAAAAACCCTGAAAAATAGTGGGGGCCGAAGAACTGCCAAAGGGTAGGCGTTGAAATTGAAAAAGGCTCATGTGAGTATTAATGACGAAAAACTTTGAGACTCGTCATCGAGCGGAATCTGTAAGTATACCTCTGCTAAATCAATCTTAGTAAAGAACCGTGACTGTCCTAAATTGTCCATCAGTTCCTCAGGTCTGTGCAGGGGATGAGTGTCTACAATTGTTTGACTGTTCACTGTTGATTTAAAGTCCGCAAAGAGACGAAGTTTCCTGTCGGCTTGGTTAGAATGATTAAAGGCGAGGCCCACTGACTCGCAAAAACAGGAGCTATCACCCCTCTATCCTTCCAAGGCTTAATATCTTCAGCAACTTTATTCCGAAGTGCGAAATGCACTGGTCTAGCTTTGCGAAATTTTGGTACTGCAGATTCAATTAAAGTTACATGTTCCACGAAGTCTTTCGCCTAACCTAGTTCCAGCAAAAATAAGTCACCGTATTTTTCACACAATGCATTGATTTTGTCCTGTGGCACTACAGACGAAATTTGAAGCACATATCTTTGAATTGATAAGCCAAACAAGTAGAATGCATCGAGTCAAAAAAAAAAAGTTCAAATGTTTGTTAAGCTTATGGGACTTAACTACGGGGTCATCAGTCCCTAAACTTACAAACTACTTACGAACTACTTACAAACTAGGACGGCACAAATATCCATGCCCGAGGGGGGATTCGAACCCCCGACCGTAGTGGCCGTGCAGACCGTGACTGGAGCGCCTCAGTCTCCTCGGCCACCGCGGCCGGCAAAAGTGTTCTCTGTAGATTTGGCCTGAAGAACAACAAAAGCGACAGTTTTGTTAACACCTTGAAAAGAGGCGGGCAGGATACACGTTCCCAGCAAGGGTAATATTTTGTCCTGTGTACGCTGTGAGCACTTGTTGAGACAGTGACAGATTTGGCGAACCCAGATGTTCATATGTGTCTTTATTCATTAATGTGACAACGGAACCAGTGTCGAGCTGAAATTGCACAGTCTTATTTTCTATGGAAAGAGTCACAAACAGTTTTTGCTTGTGGCGCTCGACAGGTGCGCGAATGTGGGCAACGTCTGCAACAGTTTGTTTGCTGCACTTGCGCATGCACAGGCTACGTACGGAGGAGGCGACGCAGAATCGGCCCACAGCAGAGTAATAACACTGACCCTAGATGGCACTACCGCTTGGATCGGCTTCCGCACAAGCGTGCAAAGCTACTACAGATGCACCAGCTACTGCACTAAAATTACTTTGAGTAGCTACACCAAGTCTACTGTCACAAGCCACACAGTTCTTGGCACTATTACAATGAGAGGTCGCAGAAGGCACTAAGTTCACTACAGGATTGCACTGTTCATAGTCATTATGCTTGTCCCGAACCCTTTCCGTTGCACATTTTTTTGCTCTCGACGGCGCTTGCGATGTGGCTCACTACATAGTTTTGCCGTAGGCGTATAAGAATTTCCTTGCATTTCAGAATCAAGAGAAGCACTGTCCAAGTCTACAGCATGTATGACATTTACAGTATGAACTGTTCTCGCACCATGCGAAGCATCATTCCTAACAGCACTGTTTTTTGAATTTTTGTTCTCGATACACATTGTCTGTACATGTCCTGTTTGATAACAGATGGCGTTGCAACTAGGGCATTGCGCACGTTTGTGGCAAGATGCCATCTGGGGGCAGGACATATGAACATTTTTCTGCAAAGAACGTTGGCACCTGTTTGTCAAATTACTTTGTCTAACACGATGGGGCGACTTTTGTATCGCACTTTTACACTGGCTACTGTTCATTGTCTGTTCAGCTCGGCCGGTAGAATTATAAGAATTGCATTTCTACATCTGCTAAGTCAAAGGTATCATGTGCTTCAATAAGCTGCAGTACACTGTCTAATGAAGGGTCAGACTGTTTTAGAATTGCTACCCCAATTCCAGGATCCTGAATGTTCTGTGTGATCGCATATCTCAACTTCACTATAAGAAAGTCCACAAGAGGAAGTAAATTTACATTTGCGGGTTAAGCCCTTCAACTCCATGATCCATTGCTGGTGTGACTGCTCCGGCAATTTTTTTAGTCTGAAATATCGGTATCGCGCCGCAGCTACGAGAACTTTTCTCTCTTAATGCGCATTCAGTGCATATACTAGTGCATCAACGTCTAGATCGCAAGGAGGTGAGTAGGGGAAAAGTTTCTGCAGTAACACGAAGGTCTTTGTGCCCACTATGGAGAGGAACAAATGCTTGACAGTGTGACCTGTAAGTTGATGAGCCGCGACGAGTTCTTGAAACTGCGCGAAGTAATCGCTCCATTCTTCCTCATGTTTGTTGTACTGGCGAAACGTAGGATGCGGTGCGGCGGCCGGTGTGGGCGGCTGAAGCGATGGCTGTTGTTGCTGAGCTGCCTGCATCGTCAACTGAGACACCGCTTGGAGTTTTTGCGTGATTTGCGCAGCCTGTAACTGAGTAATTTTGCATTAAGTTTGTGTTCAGGGTAGTGGCCATGCTGATCGATTAGGCGTCGCGCATGCAAGAAAATTAGAACAAAACACAGATGCAATGGAAAAGAGGATTCTCTGCATCAAAAAAGGTCTTCCCCCAAAAATCTTAAAATAAGGGTGGGTGGGCGGGAGCAATTTCTGCATGCCCCGACTGCTGCTGTCAGGCTGCTCCATGCGGGCTGGTCCAAGGTTCTTCTATCGCTCATCGTTGCCTCTTTTGTGTCTCGTCTCCGCCGGTTGTCCTGGGTGTCGGTGGCCGAGTAGAGAGAGACCGAATCAGGAAAATAGGAAGCATGCGTGTTTGGGTACAGAGTCTGAGGTGACCAGCCAGTGGTACAGCAGAATCTAGAAACACTAAGCTAGATTAGTACAAGATATATATTTCGTAGAGATTGTACAATACTTAACTTTGTTAACTGAAGACTAGTTGAATGCAGATACATAGTTTAACTAGATAGAGGCCTGCCTACTGATGAGAGTCTTATCTGGTGAATGTCCTATTGCCAAGTGACCGATATAGTTCAGTTGTGGCTATGAGTGGAGTTGCAGCCGAGGGCGCTCGTTGTTGACGTCGTAAGAATCCCACGCCATGATTGCATGGCGGCGCGCGGCAAAAGTACGTGGCGCTCACTTCAGATTTGTGTGACACCACACTTATACCTACAAATTAAAGACACAGCAGCTGTAAAAGCCTTCAGAAGATCCGATCATGAATAATAGTGAAGTCATTTTTCTCCACATACCAAGAATAGACCTGTGGTTAACTGCATAATTGTGCAGTGGTGCAGTGGCGAAGGTAGTTGGGTTCGAGACCAACTAAAAGCAATCTACAGAAACAACAACGACTTTAGTACTGTTACTTGCCACATATACTTAGGACGTTTTTGCAAATGTGTCAAGATTTTAAGTGTAAATGATATTTATACTCTTCGTTGTAACAAATATTTGTTGTTGTTCTTGGTTTTGTGTTTTAGGGGGACAAAACTGCAGACGCTATCAGTCCTCCTAACAAATATTTAACTGTTTGAAAAGGCTTGGGGATAGTAGCCTCTGCACGTGCATAAGGTTAGGAGAGAGTGATGCTTAGAGTGTCGCGTGACCCAAAGGTAGGTTGTCTCTTCATTGTAACAGATTCATTTTGTTACAGTGACTGAACAGTGTAATCAGTTACTGTGTTTTAGTGTTCATGTGCATATTCATATGTTCTAGGTGTTTATTATCAAAGAAAAATGAGCAACGCTCAGTACAAATTACTCAGCTTTAAGCTTGAAAGAGAAGTTTGAAATAAAAAAAGCTTCGTAGGCAAACGCCTCAGTTCGAGTTGAAGCCTTGAAGCAAGCGCAAACAAGCTGCAGTAAGTCATTATGCATAATTATGTAAAAGGGGGGAGGGTAAATTTGGGCGATTTACCCCCGGCGCAGCAAAGAGGTGCGCCAAATTGTTTGTTTGGTCCCCGACCGGGGGGAGATCACCGGAACATCGACCCCGGCGCGGGATAGGGGGCGGCACCACTATCAACATGCGGCACTGAAAAAAGTGAACCCCCAGTAATCAGAAGCATCAGACGACACCGTCAATTATATTAACTTTCGTACCCATTTTCTTTGAACACCCCACGTATATTGTAAACATTCCTCCCTCCGATTACCTATCACTTGCCACCCTGTTACAGGTATAAAAATGTGTTACAGCAGATCTTAGTGTCCCGATTAAATAAATGACGCGCAACGGAATTCGCCTTACGGAAACTATGGCAACTAATTGTATTGCGGTGGCAGTAGCTTACCCAAAGGGATGATTTCCTATCTGAATATTATGCATACAAACAAGGACGGAAATTAGTATAAAGAAAGCAGTTTTCCTTTTAACAAATTTACATTTATTTACAGATCTTGTCATTACTCAATTAAGCAAGAAATATTATGTGGTATTTCAGTTAAAACATTTAGAATATAATTAATATTTTGTGGAAGGATTAATAAAGGGACCAAAAGGTTTCACACTCTCTGTCTACTGGCTGGATTCCACAGTCGTAGTACCACGATGTACTACCCACGTGGCGACACACACGTAAATTCAAACTGCCACAAAGAAAATCCCCACAAAATAATGGATCACAAAGAATATGACACGGATACCTACTACTCACTAGCTAACAGTTAAATCCGATTAAGAAGGTTATCCGGCCACTTCTCTTTGTGTATCTTGGCCCACCACGTCACATAGTCACCAGCACGTGAATCAAAGTGGACAACAAAACGATAAACGAAGCCACATGAGATTTCATTGATAAATATCTTCCGCGCACACAGTAAAATCTGAAATCGGCAAAGCGAACGTTGTTCCACTTCCCACCCTAACTATATTGAAATATGCCAACTTGGTACACAAGAGATCCCCACATGAACTGAGTGTAATCCTCAAAGAACAGAACTCGTCCAAATTCCGTGAAAACGCTCCCAAAAATTTATAAAATGGACTTCTCCTAACATTGTTCATTTACTGAACGTTTTCCCTGCGAATCTGTTCCAAAATTGTCACAAATCACACACTCTTCCAAATACATTACCCTCGGAGTCCAACGTACTCACGGCCATCCTCAACCAGCCCAGGAAACATACTGCCGAAATATGGCTGCCCTTTAACGTAACCACACTTCCCTTTCAACTTTACCGGAGCCGTCCTGAAATTGTCCAGTCACCTAACGGGACCATCCTGCCTACTTGCGAATCGTGGAGGAATCGCAAATCGCAGACACCTCTCGACCACGATCCCCCAGGAGATCTCTCTGTCCAATACCGAAATAAAGTTGGCTAACTTTCTATCTTTGAGCATCTATGCCTTCCCACCTGCAGCCTCACACCCACGAACACACACACACACACACACACACACACACACACACACACTTACACTTTGTAGGATGGGGAGATTGGTGCTGTGGAGCAAAGCCCCTTATGTGAGCGGGGCTCACTTATTATGCCTGTAATTACAATAGCAATAATAATTATCATGCTTTCTTGTCTCCACAGCTCCTATCACTAGCCCCGAAATGAATGATTAAGGAGGCACGAAAGATCAAACACAAAATTAAAATTAGAAAGTAATGCGCACACAACACTGTGGTTTGCATGAAACACGTATAAAGTCAAATGGTATGATACTACAGTATTCTTTCAATATTAACTGTGTTTTACATTTACGCCCTTTATTTTCAATAGATTCCACAAAAGTTGTTAAAAATGGACAAGGATCATGAGAAATATCTTGTTTAAAAAAATGTATAAAAGTCAACCGGTTGCCTAAAACATTTTTATGTTTCTCAGCTGGTTTCTTCATCGCTAAGGGTGATTTAAACAGTAGAATTATAAAGTTTGCATAAAATGATAACAGCATGATATATGTTTTACATCGACAAATTTTAACAGAGGCGAAAGTAAGTACTTCATTCTCCTTTTCACCTGTGCTAATTTATTCTGGTGTTATCATTTTAGGTAAACTTTTTATTTCATCTGACGAAGTCACCCTTAGCGATGACGAACTAGGTCAAGAACCTTAAAAGAATTGTTCGCAACTGTCGGTTGTTATACATTTAAAACAAAGTGTTGGATTACAGTTCTTGCCAGATGCGTAACTAGGACTTGGCTTTGGAGGGGGGGGAGGGGATAGATCTGCTTGACGAGCAAAATTTTAGTCATTTTCCAGAGAGACTACCATCTACCACTCCCGTTGAAGAAACCAATTCACTCCCATCCAATGAAATATTATGGTAAAACACCCAAAGTTTTCAATCTTTACCGTTACCAGATTTCTTTTATGCAATTTCTTTTTTTTTTTTTTTTTCTTTTTTTTTCGGGTTCTGGGGGGGGGGGGTTCTATACCCCTCATCTCCCCCCTCCCATAGTTACGCCACTGGTTCTTGCTATCCAGCAATGTTTGAAATTGTAAGTTTCTGGTTCGTAGTCGAAGGGGGAAAGGAACCATTACCATGCCCTACAAAGAATTTACTACCGTGATACTCAGAATAAGGAACATCATGGAATGACAGAAGATTCGACGCTGTGGACTAATTTACAGCAGCCGGTGAGTTTCCCAAATACTCGGGGGAACTTCTGTCCGTCCGTGTGTATACCGCCACGCCAGCAAATCACCTCTGCTGTGCTGCTTGATCCCCATGCGCTTTCGTAAATGCCCCCCCGTATCCGAAACTAGCGGGCGAATCGGTCGCGGAGGCGGGGCGGCCAGTGATTGTCATCCAAGCCGAATTGCCGGGGCGCGCGAGGAGACAAAGTAAGTTCCGCCGGGCACACAGCACTCATTACCAGTTTCATTAAGCCTTTGAGCACGATCGGCCTGCTTCGTTACCTGGAATCAGGGCGGCGACGAGTCCCGTATCCCGCTGTCCGCAGACGCAGTGGCGGCCATCGCTTCCATTTGCCGGGCACCTAATTAGAAGAATGGCGGCCGGCCGCGCTCATTGGCTGTGACGTCACACTCACTGGGCAGGAAATTAGCGCCCACTGTTGGCCGGCGACTTCAAAGAGAGCCGCCGCCTATAACGCAACAGCGGCTTTCTGCAAGTGCGGTCGCCCGTGTTAACTGCTCACCCCTGGGGGTGAGTTGACTACCCCAACTCTTGTCACTGCTTTATACCAAACCATTAAAATAGCAAGTGAGAAACTACTGCTTGGAGAGTCAGAATTAAAACAGGAAATAATCAATACAAGCTTTTTAGCCGCGAACGTGATGATAACATAGAGAAAAAGTCCAATACTGCCATTAAAGCTGTGTGAATTAAAAAACAAACGAGCAAATTGTGATAGCCAATAGTGGACAAAGGAAGACACGCAGTCACGTACCAGTTACAAGTGCACTACTGGCCATTAAAATTGCTAAACCAAGAAGAAATGCATAAGATAAACGGGTATTCATTTGAAAAATATATTATACTAGAACTGACATGTGATTACATTTCCACGCAATTTGGGTACATATTCTGAAAATCAGTATCCAGAACAAACACGTCTGACCGTAATAAAGGCCTTGATACGCCTGGCCATTGTCAAACAGAGCTTGGACGGCGTGTACAGGTACAGATGCCCATGCAGCTTCAACATGATACCACAGTTCATCAAGAGTCGTGACTGGCGTATTGTAACGATCCACTTGCTCGGCCACAATTGACCAGACGTTTTCAATTGGTGAGAGATCTGTAGAATGTGTTGTCCAGGACAGAAGTCGAATATTTTCCGTATCCAGAAAGGCCCGTACAGGACCTCCAACATGCAGTCGTGCTTTATCCTGCTGAAATGTAGGGTTTCGCAGGGATCGAATGAAAGCTAGAGCCACGGGTCGTAACACATCTGAAATGTACTGGCCGCTGTTCAAAGTGCCGTCGATGCGAACAAGAGTTGACCAAGACGTGTAACCAATGGCCGGGTGATACGACAGTATGGCGATGACGAATACACACTTTCAAAGCGCGTTCACCGCGATGTCGCCAAACCCTTATGTGACCATAATGATGCTATAAAGAGAACCTGAATTCATGCGGAAAAATTACTTTTTGCCATTCGTGTAGCCAGGTTCGTCTTTGTGTACACCATCGCAGGCGCTCTGTGATGCCGCGTCAAGTGCAACCGCAGCTATGGTCTCCGAGCTGACAGTCCATGCTGCTGCGAACGTCGTCGAACTGTTCGTGCAGATGGTTGGTTGTTGTCTTGCAAACGTCCCCATCTGTTGACTCAGCGATCGAAACGTGGCTGCACGATCCGTTACAGCCATGCGAGTGAGATGACTGTCATCTCGACTGCTAGTGATACGAGGCCGTTGGGATCCAGCACGGCGTTCCGTATTTCCCTCCTGAACCCACCGATTCCATATTCTGCTAACAGTCTTTTGATCGCGACCAACGCGAGAAGCCATGACGCGATACGATAAACTGCAATCGCGATAGGCTACAATCGACCTTTTCAAAGTCGGAAACGTGATGGTACGCATTTCTCCTCCTTACACGAGGCATCACAACAACGTTTCACCAGGCATCGCCGGTCAAATGCTGTTTGTGTATGAGAAATCGGCTAGTAACTTTCCTTGTGTCAGCACGTTGTATGTGTCGCTAACGGCGCCAAACTTGTGTGAATTCTCTGAGAAGCTAATCATTTACATATTACAGCAGTCGCTTAAATTTCACGTCTGCAGCACTTCATCATCGAGGTGTACTAATTTTAATAGCCGTGAGTGTATATTACCCACCTACAATATAAAGCATGTCTGAGAGAAAAGACACCATGTGACATTACGCATCTCGATTAATACATCAAAATACAGTATAGGGCCCCGGTGAATGCGAAGAAGTGTTGCGACTCTGTTAATGTCTGAAGTAGTATTGGAGGAATTGATACTATGCATCCTGCAGGGCTGTCCATAACGCCGTAGTAGTTCAGCCAGAATGCGTAGGTACGGGTTACTTGTCGTTATCGTATCTAGACGTATCAGAGGCCGCATATATTGGCACATGCCCCATGACATTACAGTGCCTCAACCAGCTTCATTAACATCCGATGATGACATTCAGGATTCATGGATTCAAGAGGTTGTCTCCATACTCCTAAACGTCCATCCGTTGGATACAACTGGAAACGAGACTCGTTAGTCCTACAAGTTTCCGGTGATCATCAGAGATCATGGGTTTAAGCGAAGCTTCAATCTTTGTGTCGTGCAATCAACAGGGGTACACAACTGGGCTTTCGGCTCGAAAAGTGCTGAATAGTACACTTGTTGATGACAACACACTGACATTCGTAGCATTTTGCGGAAGGGTTGTACTTCTGTGATATTGACCGATTCTCCGGCATCGTCGTTGGCCTTGCAGGATACTACGTCCTGCCACAGCGGTGTCGGACATAAGATATTCAGGTGCACTCGTGAAAAGGTCATAGGGGATAATCGCTACCACGGAGATTTTGTGTGCCATCTCTCCTACGCCGCTGGAAACACCACGTTGAAACTGAAGTAAATTGAGGTAACTTGCCATTGTAGGAGCAGCAAATTACCTAACACATACCCCGCACACCTTTTATCTTACGTAGACATTTCAGCATTTCAGATAGTACTGCCGTCCTCTGGGTGTTTAAGTAACTGTGTCTGCATATGCATGCCTACACGTGTTTCTTTGTCTGTTAAATGTACATGTACTGTGATACGCAACGGTCCTGTAACACTTCCTTCTGACACGCATCACTTCCACGTCGGAAACAGGAAAGATACCTCCGTTGAACTAGTAGGCTGCATTCTTTTAGCTAGAGTTTTCAATCCAGGTCACGCAACATCATATTTTGGTCATTAGCAACTCTACATAAACGCATCGAACGCCTTTAGAAATTGTAGATGTACAGTCGTAAATCTATGGGACCAATCTACTGTGGTCTTCAGTGACTTGGCATACAAACTATTTAAACTAAGCGAAGGAGAACACACACACACACACACACACACACACACACACACACACAAACAAGAGACCAAGGGAGAAGTCGAACATCCTCGCTCACACAGCTCCTAGAACTACTCGGCCATTCGCATATTGGCACGGACAATGTAGTTTAAGAGGGTCTTACGAGGAACAGCATGATTTTCTTTGAGAGCACATCTTTTCGAGAAATTCCTTACCCGAAAGCTTATTTCCTTGGCATGATAACAGATGGTAGAGCCTTATAAGTTTATATTTGGTGCCAAATGATCGTAGTGACTGCTTCTCGTGCCTGATTTCTGCTATATACTATACAATGAAATGGACTACAAGAATTACTACTCTATTTAAATTACTTAAAGGTTTTCAAACCTACGGTTCTTGTCTTTAATTCGATCCAACCGAAATCGAAAAGCCAAAACCCAGAGTAAGGAAATGAGGTAAAATTGAAGACGACGAACTCATTGCTCTATCCAAAAAAAAAAAAAAAAAAAAAAAAAAAAAAAAAAAAAAAAAAAAAAAGTTACTGTATAAGTGCAGTCTATGGTGGAAAAAAAGATGATGACAAGTACTTTCCTGCCTTCTACAGGATCTTTATAAATTTCCATACGTCCCGCACCTGCAGCGCGCTTGGGAAAGCGGTATGTTTTTATAACGTCTTTTGTTATAACGGACGACAGTACTGATGATACTTTTAATCAGATTGCGTGGTTATGGTATATCGCCCCAAAATTGCGATTGGATAGGGGATTTCATGTCAGAGAGGACCCAGTTCGGGCGTTCCACACGGTAGTGTTATTGGTCCTATGCTGTTCCTTATTTACATATATGATTTAGGGGAAAATCTAAGTAGCTCTCTTATGTTGTTTGCAGATGACGCCGTCATTTACCGTCAACTAAAATCATCTGAAGATCAAAACCAACTGCAGGACGATCTGAATAAGAAATCAGTATAGTGTAAAAATCGGCAATTGACCCTAAATAATGAGAAGTGTGAAGTCGTCCACATGATTACTAAAAGAAATCCGTTAAACTTTGTTTACAAGATAAATTAATCAAATTGAAGGCCGTAAAGTCCACTAAATTCCTAGGAATTACTATAACTTCAGACTTAAATAGAAAAGAACACGTAGATAATGTCGTGGAAAAGGAGAACCAGAGACTGCGTTTTATTGGCAGAACCCTTAAAACATGCAACAGAACTACAAAAGAAACTGCATAAACTACGCTTGTCCGTCCATTTTATGGAATACTGCTGCCCAGTGTGGGTTCGTTATCAGGTGGGTTTGACGGAGGACATCGAAAGAGTCCAAAGAAGGGCAGCTCGTTTCGTATTGACACGATTCAGGGGAACAGCGTTTCGGAAATGATACAGGATTTGGGATGGGAATCATTACAACAACGGCGCTTATCGCTATGGCGTGGGCTACTTACGAAACTCCAATCGCCAACATTCTCCTCCTAATGCGAAAATATATTGTTGACTCCCACTTACATAGGTAAAAATGATCATCAGAATAAAATACGAGATATCAGAGCTCTAACGGAGTGATTTACGTGTTCTTTCTTGCCGGGCGTTATTCGAGAATGGAATGGGAGATAAATAGTATAATGGTGGCCAGAATGAAACTTTCACTCTGCAGCGGAGTGTGCGCTGATATGAAACTTCCTGGCAGATTAAAATTGTGTTGCGGAACCGGGACTCGAACCTGGGACCTTTACCTATCGCGGGCAAGCGCACTACCGACTGTGCTATCCCGACACGACTCACGATGCCGTCTCACAAGTTTACTTCCGCCAGTACCTCGCCTCCTACTTTTCAAACTTCACTGAAGCTCTCCGCTGCAGAGTGAATGTTTCATTCTGGAAACATCCCTTAGGTTGTGGCTAAGCCATGTCTCCACCATATCCTTTCTTCCAGGATTGCCAGTCTTACATGGTTCGCAGGAGAGCTTCTGTGATTTTTGGAAAGTAGGAGGCCAGTTACTGGCGGAAGTAGAGTTGTGAGGCGGCATCGTGAGTCGTGTCGGCATAGCACAGTCTGTAGTGCGCTGGCCCGCGAAAGGCAAAGGTCCCAGGTTCGAGTTCCGGTTACGGCACACAATTTTAATCTGCCAGTAAGTTTCAGTATAATGGTGGTTCGATGAACCCTCTGCCACGCACTTAAATGTGATTAGCAGAGTGCCCCATGTAGATGTAGAATAAAAATTGTGAGAGCAAACGAACCTCTATGAAATTGCCGAGAGGTGACGGTGAGAGCCTTCTCGTCCTCTGTTGCTTTTCTTTGGTTGGCGAGTGCAGCCGTTGACGGAGCAGTTAATTCGGCGGATAATCTCGCTCCGGCAGACTTGAGCGGCCGCTTAAAAGCCGGTGGCAGTCACGCCGGAGACGCTGGGGGAGGGGGGGGGGCATATTTAGCGGCCGGCGGCCAAGTTGCGGTGCTCGGCGGGCGTGAAGAGCCACCGGCCGCAACTTGCCGCAGATAAGATAAGCTGATTAAGCGGCCAAGCCACCGGGGCAACCAGCCGGCGCGGCGGGCGCAGCCGAGGTCGGCCGAGCAGAGCCGAGCCGAGCCGAGCCGAGCCGAGCCGAGCCGAGCCGAGCCGAGCCGAGGCGAGGAGAGTGGGGCAAGGCATCGGGGCACAGAGGGCACTTGCGGGTCGCTACTACGATTACTAGGCCTGACTGTAAGTCCTTTAAGGTGGAATGATGACTTTAAAGAAGCTGAATGGTTGCTTGTTGTAAACTTCTTTAATTTTCTTTGTCATGATGCGTTAATGCATCTTCTAATGACCTATTACTGTACAAAACATAATATAACAAACCAGATATGTGGTAATGTCACACAATCAAGCAAATTTACAAGAAACAAAAGGATGAGAGAAATTTTACCTACCAAAATTTATAAAAAGACGACACGGTGTTAAAACGTCATGAATGGGCGTGGTTTACATTGTAGATATAGGCTTCTCTTCTAATATTCGACTGATGGATGGGGCAGACAAAAGTGGCATGGAAGGTATGAGGAAAGTACACATGCAATTCGTTTTAAAGTAAGATAATGTAAGAAAATAAGACATAGCTCAAAATCATTTTCTACAATGGGGACAGAAATGGGTACATACAAAATATATAAAAATTAAGATAGGAAACTAGAGAAACATTGGACAATTTACTTTAGAGAAACGCCTACATAATTTAAGCAAGTCAGGCCCTCAATTGTCCATTGGTCCATTTACAACCCTCAGGCAAACATTTTTTTTTTTTTTTTTTTTTTTTTTTTTTGTAACTTCAGTCTGTGACGGAAATTGTGCCAGCCCACCACACTATTGCAATAAAAACATTTTCCGCTTGGTATGTGGTATGAAATATTTATTTTTCAGAATTCACATATCGACTTCATTCTATAATAAAACATCATCAGTGCGAAAATTGGATGTCATGAAGACTCATGTACTCTGCATAAAACAATTACTGGTCATGTCCATGAAACAATCAAAAGTTCTTTCTAGTAAACATCACAAATTAAAAAAAAAAGAAATATTACGTTTACCAGAAAGACCTCTTCAATGTTTTTTTATGGATATGGCCATGCAGAGTAGATGAGTCATCATGATTTCTAATTCTGCATTGATGTTCTATTACAGAATTAAGTCGATATGTGAATTTCGAAAAATAAATATTTCATAACGCAGTGCAAACTACTTATTTTAATGAGAACTATTACACAATGCCGGAAACATCCTCTTAGACTTTTCCATTTATTTCAATATTTATTGCTGAAATAGAGAAGATGAAATAATTAGATTTACTTATCAATAGCTGAAGCGGTACAAAGGCGGCAGTGCATGCGCTAATTCTGGGACGAAATCGATCCAACAGATGGCGAATAGTTGGGATAGACTATTCCACGCTTGCGCGACCTGACGACCGACTTATGTTGCCTATCATCGAATCACGTCCCACATCTGTTCCATTGGAGCGAAGTTCCACTTTTTGTGGAGCACATCGATTTTCACCTGCAGTTTGTGGGCAAACTTTATCTTGTTGCAATAGCTATTCGCCTTCGTGTTGCAAGAATGGCAATAGGACGGGTCTTACAACAGTTTGCAGGTTCGCTGGACAGGATTTCATCCACAAGTACCAAAGGCGAACGAGAGTTGTAGCCTGTCGCACCCCAGACAGCAATGTATTGGATGAATACACTGTACAAGACAGCACTCACCGGGACTGCGTCATACGAGCAAACAACCATTATTTGTGTTGTGGCGTGAAGTCAGCGCCAAACCCCGGACGCACGAGAACGATCGTGGAGAAGGCAGCGGACGACCGGCAGCCAATCACGGGCCGGGGCCGCGCCTCTTGGAGGGAGAAACTTAGATGCGCGCCCTCTACAATCTGAACTTGGCTCCAAAATAGGCAGTCACTAGGAATCAGCGCAGCTAGCATCATACAGAAGACAACGCCACGAGAAGAGAGGAAATATGTTCAAAAGATAAGTAACTGTATTCTTCAGTAAATAAAGTACTACTAATCTACATAGCTGTTATAGATTCCCACGCATCATGTACTGAACCTTTCGTGAAAGCTAGGCCAGGAACGACTAAACAGAGGCTGATCAGAACGACAAAACAAATGGCAACTAGGACTCAACAATTTGCGTGTAGCCGGTGTCTGCTTTTATATCTGAAGGCAACGGCCTGGCATTCCAATTTCGGTGGACGATGCTCTGACGCCACCAGTCGATCCGTTCAAGTTGATTCCGTGATAACTCTTAGTTTCGACACTTCTAAGCTCACAGACACGGGGACATCCAAAACCTTGTCTATATAAGTGAGAATGTTGACCTGATCATTCCAACTAAGTCTACGACCGAAACATAATTTGTGCCCGAATCGAAAACCATTACCGAATAGTCGGCTCCTCTTCTAGTTTCGGCTGAAACCGAAACCGTAACCGAAACTTGCGTAGTTAATTTAAAATTATTATTTGCTATTATATTGCCATCATCACTTCCGTCTTTGCAATCGACAAACAACTTCACATAGCTGGTTTTTGTCATTTCTGAATACATAGCAGCTTCATTCGGTGCTGAGAAGTATTTCGAAAAATAAATTCACAGTTTTGAATAACAGTGTAATTGTGGTCAATATACATTTACACAAACTGAAAAGGAAAAGGTGTGTACCACATGATCAATGTTTCGTAAACCCATATTATCTATTGAAAAAAGCTCTTCGGTTTCAAGGAAACTCATTAATGAAACTTTACAGCAAAACAATATGATTTCCCGTTCCATTACATACAATGTTGATTAAGTGAAGTTGTTACTAGCATAGTATATTACAATAAGGTACGACTGCATTATAGTGTGCTTGATAACAATACAGCCACAATTTTTACGCGCGATTAGAGACTCCTAGAGGTTAAACGGGACGCCGTAAACCGAGGTAAAGCATTTTTGTTGACTGAATATCTCCAGAACGCTACCGGTATTCATCAGTAGGTTCAAGAAAGCTAATTTCGGCCAACCCGAACATATCGGCTGATTTCTGGCTGAAACTGGAACTGCGGCCGAAACGAATTATTTGAACGAAACGGTCCTGAATTCCAAACTTCACTGTGGCACAACTGACATAGTAAGTCCACCCTGTATTCGACATTTTCCGAAAAGGCCGCAAGCTAACTTCTTCAACATTCAGTTGACTGTTGCTGACTCGATCACATCCCCGTGGTATGGTGCCTGTTTACTTCAAACATCGTTTCCACACTGTGCCTTATTGCTGCAAACATTCCCAATCAAAGGGTGTACACAGTTGGCAGTCCGACAGTTATATCTCTATGCTTTTCTTTGGCGGATACGTGGAAATCATTTATCAGTACATTCACTAAACCTACCTGCATCTGCAGCCGTAAGATATAAATAGACGTTATCATTCCAGTCACATAATTTTTATAACTTTTTTCCTGGCGGTGTAGGTAGCTATCAGGTCTTTTAGACTCCTCCCAGATCCTTTCACATTTCCGTAACGCTGTCTCCCCTGTATCGTGACAATACGAAACGATCTGCCCTTCTTTGGACTCTTTCGATGTCCTCCGTCAAACTCACTTGGTAAGGATACCACACTGGACAGCAATACTCCAAAAATGAACGGACAAGCGTAGTGTGTGCCGTTTCTTTTGTAGTTCTCTTGAATGTTTTAAGGGTTCTCCAAATAAAACACAGTTTCTGGTTCGCCTTCCCCACGACATTATCTACGTGTCCTTTCCAATTTATGTCTGAAGTAATAGTAATTTCTAAGTATTTTGTGGGGTTTACGGCCTTCACTTTTGATTGATTTATCTTGTAAACAAAGTTTAACGGATTTCTTTTTGTACTCATGTGGACGACTTCACACTTCTCATTGTTTAGAGTCAATTGCCAATTTTTATACCATACTGATATCTTATTCAGATCGTTCTGCAGTTGGTTTTGATCTTCAGATGATTTTACTAGACGGTAAATGACGGCGTCATCTGCAAACACCCTAAGAGAGCTACTTAGATTTTCCCCTAAATCGTTTATGTAAATAAGGAATAGCAGAGGACCTATAACACTACCCTGTGGAACGCCCGATAACACCTCTCTTTTAGTCGATGCCTTACCATCGATTACTACGAACTGCATCCTCTCTGACAGGAAATCCCTTATCCAATCGGAATTTTGGGGCGATATACCATAACCACGCAATTTGATTAAAAGCCGTTTGTGAGGTACGGTGTCAAAAGCCTTCTGGAAAGTACGGAAGTACTGAATCGATTTGAGAACCCTTGTCGATAGCACCCATCACTTCGTGTGAATAAAGAGCTAGTTGTGTTTCGCATGAACGACATTTTTTTAATCCGTGTTGACCTTGGGTCAATAGATCGTTCTGTTGGAGATAATTCATAATATTTGAATACAGGATATGTTCCAAAACCCTGCAGCTTTGTGCGTTACTCCTACTGCCTCTCTTGAATATAGGTGTGACCTGTGCAACTTTCCAATCTTTTTGTACATATCCTTCTATGAGTAAGAACGTGATATGTTCGAATTGCGGTCCGCAAAAACTTTCATCGTTCCCTATAGAAGTATCTTCAGCACTTTTGTTTCTTTCTTTCTCTTTGGCCACCTTCCCGCTGATGAAGGGAGGCTCTGCGTTAAATTTGTATTTAGCCTGTGTTAATATTTACGGGGTGGCCGGATGCCCTTCCTGTCGCCATCCCATGGGCTCCAGGGAGGAAATGTGTACCCAGAATGCCTGCGTATAGTGGTAGGTGTTAGAAAACGTGAAGTGTTACGAAATACTTGCGTATAACTAGGCCAGTATTCACCTAGGATTAGGGGAAAACCGCCCAAAAATCGCATCCGGACTGGCCGGCACTCCAACCCCCTTCGATAATCCACCGCACGGATTCGAACCAGGTGTGGTACGCCTCTCCGTCTCGGGAAGCGGTGCGTTAGATCACATGGCTAACCCAGCGGGTAGGTCTCTTCAGCAACTGTTGTTGTCTTCAGTCCGAAGACTGGTTTGCATCTCTCCACGCTACCCTGTCCTGTGCAAGTCTCTTCATCTGAGAATACGTTCGACAACCTACATCGTTTTGAATCTGCTTACTATATTTGTCCCTCGATCTCCCTCTACCATTTTTAGATGTTTCCTTCTAATGCTATGTTGATAATTCCTTGATGACTCACAATGTGTTCAGCCAATCTATCCCTTCTCTTAGTCAGGATATGCCAGAAACTCCTTTTCTTTCTGATTTCGTTAAGCACCTCCTCATTAGTTAAGTGATCTACTTATCTAATTTTCACCATTCGTCTGTAGCACCACATTTCAAAAGCTTCTATCTTCTTTTTATCTTAATTCCTAATCGTCCACGTTTTACTCCCATACAATGCTACACTCCAGACAAATGCTTTCAGAAAGGACTTCCTAACATTTAAAGTCATATTCGCTTCTTTTGAAACGCTTTTCTTCACATAGGCATTCTGCATTTTATATCTTCTTTACTTTGGCCGTCAGAAGTTATCTTGCTACCCCAATAACAAAATACTACTTTTATTGTCTCATTACCTATTCTAATTTCTTCAGCATCGCCTGATTTGCTGACATTGCATTTCATTACCTTTGTTTTACTCTTGTTAATGTTCATCTTGTATCTTCCTTTCAAGACACTGTACATCCCATTTAAATGCTCTTCCATATCTTTTGCGGTCTCTGACAGAATTAATACGTCATCGGCAAACCTCAATATTTTAATTTCCTATCCCTGCACTTTCATGCCCTCTCAAAATTTCACCTTCCATTCCTTCACTGCCTGGTCACCTGCTTTGTCTGGTGCGCTCTGTCCATCGCGCGCCTCGTCTGCACTGGTGGCGGCCCTGAGTAGGGGTGGCTGCCGCCCCTTTCTGCGTCGGCAGGCCACGCACGCGCCCCCTGAACACTGCGCGCTGCGGCTGGCGTGTCGGCCAGCTGGGGTTGATTTACTCGCGCCTGCGGGGGCGGCTCTGAGCGCCGAGTCGCAGGCAGGTGGTTCCCTCCCCCTCACCACACACACACTCCCAACCCGTTATGCGGTGGCGAGAGGGCTGCAACTGCCACAGCAGAAGGCTCTGGTCTTCGTGAGCGTTACCCACGCACTGCTACCGCAGACAGGCCTTCGAAACGAATGGGGATCTGACAAATGCGTTTATTGACCCACGTCAACTCTGGCGGAACAGCCGATTCTTCCTTCAGATTATAATGGAATTGTGTATTCAGGAGTAAATTTCTTCAGTTTGATTTAATCGGACTTCGACCCTGGTCATTCCACTACACTCGAATTAATAAAAATCTTCATTCATAGGAAAAAACGTTTTTTAAATATTCGCTGCTAGGTTCTTGCGAAAGATAATATAAAAATAAAACTGTTCAAAAGGATAGTGTAAAAGTTCAAAATCTGGTACGCACTTTCGTTGAATATTCTAAAAAAAAATATCTTGAAGATTTCCTATCTTTTTATCACAGATGTTGCTCACTGAATCAGTCGTAAAATATATCGATTCATAAAACTTGATCTCACTGTTTTCCAGTTAACAAAATTATTGCTGAGTCCCTACACTTTTATAAAATCGGACTAATTCTGTTATAAGTTCCAAAAATATAAATTTAGTTCAATATATAAATATCTTCTCTTCTTATGCAGTGCAATAATTATTTTTTCACACACAGGTACTGGAAGTAAAAGTTTACGTTCTATTTCGTTAGTTATAAGTCCACGTAATACATGACAAAGAATCAGAACTTGCTCGTAAGGACTCAACATCAAGGCTGAAACTGTTTTTAACATACAACATGGACAGACCTTTTATTACAATACATTTTTCAATTTTTCATGTTTATATGATTGTGACGGTTGACAACGGAGGTACTCTAACAGGATCTTCTCTGAGCGTGTGGCTGTCGACCCGCGATGATTGGTGGCCAGGTACATCATATTTGGCTTCAACAGAGAAGATGCTATTTACGTTATCACTGCACATGCTACATAAAAACAACACATACTTCCTTTGAGAATGAAATAGAACATTATTAACAACAACATATATAATCATGTTCTTTTACCTGCGAAACTGAGCTGACGTAAAGGTAGTAGCAGGGGTAATATTTCGTCCCAAAACATAACGACTGTGATGTTTGTGAACCCTAGACACAACGGGTCCAATCTACACTTCTTAAATATCCGGCTCAACATATCTAAATTTAGCACCTGTCAATAAATACAAGCTGCGGTGGAGTAGCAGAGCGCTCTAAGGAGCCTCGCTGCGGAGAGCGTGGTTGCTCGCATTCGGAGGTTCGAGTTCTCCCTGGGGCATGGGTGTGTGCCTTGTCATTAGTTTAGTTTACCTTAGTTTAAGTAGCTTGTAAGCTACGGACTGATGACCATGCAGTTTGGTGCGATAGATTAAAAAAAAAAACATTTGAATATTTTGAATACTGAAAGTATTGTGCTTTTCATATTTTTACTAGAATATATCATGTTAAACTGGAATAAATAATATAGTGAGGACAGTTTACTACTCACCGCAAAGACCACCCAGCACTTCCTACTCCAGTCCTGTCACAGGCTTATCCTACCCTATCAGAGGCCGGGCCACTTGTGAAAGCAGCCACTTAATTTACCAACTGTGCTGCAAGCACTGTACAGCTTTCTATATTGGCATGACCACCAACCAGCTGTCCATTAGGATGAATGGCCACCGCCAAACTGTGGCCAAAAACAAGATGGACCACCCTGTGGCACAGCATGCAGCGGAGCACATGCTTGATTTCAATGGCTGCTTCACAACCCGGGCCATCTGGATCCTCCCATCCACCACCAGATTTTCTGAACTGCACAGATGGGAGTTATCCCGACAATACATTCTCCGATCCCGAAATCAACCAGGCCTCAACCTACGATAACTTCATTATTATTATTATTATTATTATTATTATTATTTTTTTTTACCCCTTCCATACCTTACAGTTCCTACCTCTGTATCCCAAACCTCGCCTGATTTGAGTGGTGTGTGAATGTGTGATCGTGTGTGTGTATATGTATGTGTGTGTGTGTGTGTGTGTGTGTGTGTGTGTGTGTGTGTGTGTGTATGTGGTCTTGTGCACTTGCAGTGTACATGAATTATTTTACTTTATTTTATTTTATTTTATTTTCTCCCCTAACCCGCCTCCCCACTCCATTCCTAAGCTGCATCTCGTTATTCCCATCTAACCCATCCCCACCACCGTGACGTAACCTTTCTATCCCCTCCCCCTCCCCTCCCCTCCCGTCCCCGATTCGCTGCAGAGCGTGATTCGAAGTGTGGCAGTCGGAGGTGATGGTTGTATGACTGTGTTGTGTGCCTGTGTGATTGCGTGAGTGCTCTATTTCTGAAGAAGGCCATGGCCGATAGCTGAATGTGTTGTATGTGTGTGTCTTTTGTATGTGCCTGTCGCAGTTCGTCGCCACGTCTTTGCGGTGAGTAGTAAACTGTCCTCACTATATTATTTATTCCAACCTGGACTTTCCATTATCATGTTATACTGGATATTTCAAAAATGTTACTTAGGATCTTTGTGCTCTATAGACTATATTTGATACGTGGTATCAAAACACATTATTAATGTAACGAAACACTGTAATGTGACATCATATACAGGGTGTATCACTAAGTGTGTTTGCCTCCGAAACTTATAAAATAATAGGTGACTGGAAATTTTAATGCAGTAGGTCAACACAAGAAATGTTACACTTTCTGCGGAGCTATGAACATAGTTTATTGTATCATTTTCCAAAGGGTTACAGCACAAAGATATAATTTTTTAAATGGAACAATAGATTTTTCTATCGTGCATTGGATTCGTTGAAACTGTGGTGTCGCACAAGTACAAAGTGCGCGCCACTTACTTTCGCCGCGCGCCGCCAGGCACGCACGGCGCGGCGTTCTCACGACGACAGCCACGAGCGCCCTCTGGGACAACCCCGCTCGTGGCCACCACTTAAGGACTTGCCACTTCGGACTGAGATAGCAACGAGTTAGGACCTTCGTAATCAGATAGGCACCATTGAAGACTTTGCTATCGTACAGGCACTAGGCAGGCCTCTAACAACTATGTATCAACATTCTGCAGTACTATGTAAAAGTTAAGTATTGTTACATTCTGTGCAATATATCTCTTTCTAATTTACTCGAGTGTTTATAGTTTCTGGCTGCTCCCCTCCGTACCTGCACCAGCGTGTCGGTCTCATTCCACTCGGCCACCGACACCTACGACAAGGCTGGGACACAAAAGCGGCGACGAAGTCGGGATACAAAAGTGGCGACGAGGAGTGATAGAACCTTGGACCAGCCCGCTTACAGCAGCCAGACAGCAGCAGTCGGAGCACGCAAAAAAATTGCTCCCGCCCACCCACCCTTATTATAAGATTTTTGGGGGAACATATTTTGTTACGTGTTTTGTGGACTTTTTTGTTGCAGAGCGAGTCCTCTTTCATATTGCATTTGTGTTTAGTTATAAGTTACTTGTATACGCGGCGCCTAATCGGTCAGCATGGCCACTACCCCGAACCCAAACTTAATGGAAATTATTCAGTTACAGACGGCGCAAATAACCCAGCTGCTCCAGGCCGTGTCGCAGTTGACGACACAGGCTGCTCACCAACAACAACAGTCGTCACATCAGCAGCCCACACCTGCCGCCGCAACACTTCCTACGTTTCGCCAATACAGCGAACGTGAGGAAGAATGGAGCGACTACTTCTCACAGTTTCAAGAACTCGTCGCGGCTCATCAAATTACAGGTCAGAAAGTGAAGCATCTGCTATTATCTGTGGTGGGCCCCAAAACCTTCGTATTACTGCAGAAACTATTCCCGCACGTATCAACTCGTGATGTAGACTTTGAACAAATAGTAGAGGCACTAAATGCTCATTATGAGAGAAAAGTTCTTGTAGCCGCTGCACGATACCGATTTTTCAGACTTAAAAAATTACCGCAGCAGTCACACCAAGAGTGGATTACGGAATTGAAGGGCTTAACCCGCCAATGTAAATTTACTTGCTCTTGTGGACTTTCGTATAGTGACGTGATGTTGAGGGATGCGATTACGCAGAATATTCAGGACCCCAGAATTAGAGCAGCAATTCTGAAACAGTCTGACCCCTCATTAGACAGTGTACTGCAGCTTATAGAAGCGCATGAAACTTTTGACTTAGCAGATGTAGAAATGCAAAGCCACAGTGTAAATTCAGTGCGCCGCAACGGACGCTTTCCTAGCCGTAGTTCTCAGTATAGCACTTGTGATTCTTTAAATTATACCTGCCGTGCTGAACGGACAGTGAACAGTAGCCAGAGTAAAAGTGCGACGCAAAGGTCGCCCCGTAGTGTTAGACACAGTAATTTGAATAACGGGCGCCAACGCTCATTTCAGAAAAATGTACGTAAATCTTGCCCCCAGTGTGTGTCTCGCCACAAGCGTGCTCATTGCCCTAATCGCAACGCAACCTGTTATCAATGTGGCAAATCGGGACATGTGCAGTCTGTGTGTATGCAAATTAAAAACTCGAACAGTAACGTTAGAAACAGTGCTTCGCATAGTGCGGGAGCAGTGCATACAGTCAATGTCATAGACGCTGTGGAGTTTAACAGTGCTTTCCTTGGATCTCAATTGCAAGAAAGTAGTTCTGCGCCTACGGCGAAACTATATAGTGCACCACGTAGCAAGCGCCGACGAGCGCGTAAAACAGTGCAACGGAAAAGGGTTCGGGACAAGCAAAATGACTATGAACAGTGCATTCCTGTAGTGAACCGAGTGCCTTCTACAACTTCTCCTTGTGATAGTGCCCAGTACTGTGTAGATAGACAGTAGACTTGTTGTAGCTACTCAAAGGTTTAGTGCAGTAGTTAGTAAATCTGTAGTGGCTTCGCAAGCTTGCGAGGACGCCGATCCGGCGGTAGTGCCATCTACTGGCAGTGTTGTTAATCCGCCGCGTGCCGAGTCTGCGCCGCTTCCTTCACTACGCGGCCCGCGCAAGTGCAGCAAACAAACCGTAGCCGACGTTGCCCACATTCGCGCACCTGTCGTGCGCCAGAAGCAAAAACTTTTTGTGAATCTTTCCATTGACAATAAGACTGTGCAATTTCAGCTCGACACTGGTTCCGCTGTTACATTAATAAATAAAGATACTTATGGACTTCTGGGTTCGCCAAAATTGTCGCCGTCACAGCAAGTGTTAACAGCGTACACAGGTGAAAATATTCCCGTGCTAGGAACATGTAGCCTGCCTGCCTCTTTCCAAGGTGTAACAAAAACGGTTGCTTTTGTTGTTCTTCAGGCCAAATCGACACAGAACATTTTTGGACTAGATGCTTTTGATTTGTTTGGTTTATCAATTCAAAGAGATGTGCTTCAAATTTCGTCAATAGTGCCTCAGGATAAAATCAATGCATTGTGTGACAAATATAGTGACTTGTTTTCGCCGGAACTAGGTTGTGAAAAAGACTTCGTGGCACATGTAACTTTAAAAGAATC
Organism: Locusta migratoria; assembly: GCA_026315105.1. Classification (NCBI taxonomy): domain Eukaryota; kingdom Metazoa; phylum Arthropoda; class Insecta; order Orthoptera; family Acrididae; genus Locusta; species Locusta migratoria. Next base: position 532,786,482 of record CM048747.1, read on the forward strand.
TGCAGTTCCAAAATTTCGTAAAGCTAGACCAGTGCCTATCGCATTGCGTGATACATTTGCCGAAGAACTTAAACGTTGGCAAGATAGTGGGGTGATTTCTCCTGTTTCTGCGAGTCAGTGGGCCTCGCCTATAGTAATTATACCCAAGCCGACAGGAAAACTTCGTCTCTGTGCAGACTTCAAATCAACAGTGAACAGTCAAACAATTGTCGACACTTATCCCCTGCCCAGACCTGACGAACTAATGGACAAATTAGGACAGTCTCGCTTCTTTTCCAAGATTGATTTAGCAGAGGCATACTTACAGATTCCACTTGATGACGAGTCAAGAAAATTTTTCGTCATTAATACTCACATGGGCCTTTTTCAATTTCAACGCCTACCCTTTGGCAGTTCTTCCGCCCCCGCTATTTTTCAGCGTTTTTTGGAACAGCTGACAGTTTCTGTACCGTGTTGTTCGAACTATTTAGATGATATTGTGGTATCCGGACGTACAGTTGAAGAACACTTAGCAAACCTGGAGTGCCTTTTCAAAGTTTTGACTGCAGCAGGTCTACGTTGCAATAAAGCAAAGTGTTCGTTTTTTCAAACTGAAATAGAGTACCTAGGCCATGTGATTAATGCCCAAGGAATTCATCCCTTACAGTCACATCTTAGAGCAATCAAAGACTTGCCTCCTCCTAAGAATGTGCATGAATTGCAAGCAGTAATGGGAAAGCTTAACTATTATTTCAGGTTTATTCCCAATGCCTCTCAGATTGCAGCTCCACTGCATCACTTACGTAGGAAGAATGTTCCTTTTGTATGGTCTAACGATTGTCAGGTTGCCTTTGACAAACTAAAGTCTGCACTACTCAGTGATGCATGTTTGATTCCCTTTGACCCACAGAAGCCTGTAGTGTTAGCAGTTGACGCCTCGTCGTACGGTCTGGGTGTTGTTCTGTCGCATCGTATTGGATGTCACGATCGTCCTATTGCCTTTGCATCCAAGCTACTGACGCCGACGCAACAGAATTACAGTCAGATAGAAAAGGAGGCCTTAGCAATCATTTACGGCGTCACAAAGTTTCATCATTATCTCTATGGCAGAAAATTCTATTTGTTGACAGACCACAAGCCTCTCACGTCGTTGTTCTCACCCACGAAGCCAATTCCGCCACGAACGGCACAAAAGCTTCAGAGATGGTCCTTGATATTGTCTAATTATCAGTATGAGATTTTGTACCGACCTACCACTAAACACGCCAACGCGGACACACTTTCCCGACTTCCGGTTGGCCAGGATGTGTCGTTTGATTCTTCGGAAATGGCATGTTGTCAGATAGATTCCAGAGATGCTACCGCTGTCGCAGACTTTCCTTTAAACTCTCGTCGGGTCGCACAGGAAACAGCTGCGGATGCAGACTTAAGTGTGGTAGCACGTTTTGTTCGCTTTGGTTGGCCTGCCAGAGCCAAAGACATTGATCGGCCTCTGGTTCGACGTTATTTTGCACAACGTCATGCATTATCTTTAAGTCAGGGTGTACTGTTGTTGCATACCGACAACGACCAAGCAAGAGTGATTGTTCCTCGTTCCCTGCAACGAGAAGTGTTACGCCTCCTGCATCAAGGACTTTGGGGCATTGTTAGGACAAAGCAACTGGCCAGACGTCATTGTACCTGGGTTGGTATGGACGCTCAGATAGAGAGCATGACATCACAGTGTACAGTTTGTGCGGAGCATCAGGCGGCTCCTCCGCAACGTTTCTCAGACTGGCCACGCCCCAAGGGACCATGGCAACGTTTACACATTGATTTTGCCGGACCTTTCTGGAATACGCGCTGGTTAATTGTTGTAGACGCTTTCAGCAAGTTTCCTTTTGTGATTGCCATGAACTCAACGACGGCGTCTAGTACGATCAGTGCCTTAACATCAGTGTTTTGCATCGAAGGCTTGCCTGAAACTATCGTCAGTGACAATGGACCTCAGTTTGTTAGTGCGGAATTTCAACAGTTTTGTCGCGTGAATGGCATTCAGCATATTACCACCGCACCTTTTCACCCTCAGTCCAATGGTGAAGCGGAACGTTTCGTTCGAACATTCAAGTCTCACATGGAGAAGATGAAAGGTCAGCACTCCAGGCAGCAAGCTCTTCAAATTTTCCTGTCTACGTATCGATGCATGCCACGTGACGGCCCGTCCCCTGCCGAGCTGCTACATGGCCGCCGTCACCGCACTCTCCTTCACCTGCTGCAGCCTCCCACGCACCGAGTCGGTTCGTATGGCGCTACGCGTTTTCAGGTTTCCACGCCGGTGCTGTACAGGGTGTTTGCTGGAAACAAGAAGACATGGTTGCCGGGCACCATTCAGCGCGTGCTTGGTCGCAATATGTTTATTGTACGTTCTTCCTCAGGGTCGGAGCTGCAGCGCCACGCAAACCAATTGCGCCTGCACAGACCGCGCGATCCTGTCTCCGGTTTCTTGATTCCAGACCCAGTTCACCGCCAGGGAGCACAGCCACATCGTTCGTCCCCGGACTACGAGATCGTCCCCATGGAGGTCGACGCACCTCCGATGCAGTCGTCGCCGCCGCTGTCGCCGCCGCAGATGACAGCGTCACCGAGAGGGACTCCGGGACCGTGCGGGCCCCCCCAGCTTGGGCCACGCACCTCAGAAGATGACCTGCTCCCTCTGGGCGGGGGCGGGCGCCCTTCCCCAGGTTTCGGCGGGTTCCCTGGAGGATCGCAAGGCGGATGCCGGGGCGCGGACGGCGTCTCGATCCCGGCCTCAGATACGACGCCCGTCCCACCAGTAACGCCCCCGCTCAGGCCCTCCTCCCAGTTCCGTCGCCGTGGCCCTCAGCCCTACGCCACGACGGCGCGGCGGTTTGGGGGGGAGGGGTGTGGTGTCGCACAAGTACAAAGTGCGCGCCACTTACTTTCGCCGCGCGCCGCCAGGCACGCACGGCGCGGCGTTCTCACGACGACAGCCACGAGCGCCCTCTGGGACAACCCCGCTCGTGGCCACCACTGAAGGACTTGCCACTTCGGACTGAGATAGCAACGAGTTAGGACCTTCGTAATCAGATAGGCACCATTGAAGACTTTGCTATCGTACAGGCACTAGGCAGGCCTCTAACAACTATGTATCAACATTCTGCAGTACTATGTAAAAGTTAAGTATTGTTACATTCTGTGCAATATATCTCTTTCTAATTTACTCGAGTGTTTATAGTTTCTGGCTGCTCCCCTCCGTACCTGCACCAGCGTGTCGGTCTCATTCCACTCGGCCACCGACACCTACGACAAGGCTGGGACACAAAAGCGGCGACGAAGTCGGGATACAAAAGAAACCAGCTGGGACCAAATCAATTTAAACTACATTCCTGGTGGTCATGACACAGTGGGCCGTGCCCCATGGGATAGCCACTCTGCCACTTAGCTACGCTATCGCAGCCTCCGCCCCCGGAACTTTGAAGGGTTGTAGCTCCCAAACTAACAGTGATAGGAATGTAGTTTAAATTGATTTTGACGCAACTGGTTGAAAAGAATCCAATACACGATAGAAAAAACTATTGTCCCATTTAAAAAATTATATCTTTGTGGTATAACTCTTTAGAAAATGATACAATAAACTATGTTCATAGCTCCGCAGAAAGTGTAACATTTCTTGTGTTGACCTACCGCATTAAAATTTCCCGTCACCTATTATTTTATAAGTTACAGAGGCAAACACACTTAGTGAAACACCCTGTATATAATAGTTCTATTTGGTTTTTAGAAGAGCAAAGCAAAATTTTTCAAATGAAGTAGCCGCGATGTGACTGTTTTGTTTAATACATTTTTCCTTTCACATTCACGATTTCGGTCTTGTAGACATTTTCAAGTCCCTTCAAATTAGAAATTGTCAGATAGCCCTAATCTGCAAATCATCGTCACATCAATATAAAGTCAGAGTTTGGGTGACTTACGTGCCTAGCGATACAGATACCATAGCCGAAGGTATCTGTGGAGAGCTCAGACAAAATTGTAGTTCCTGAAGAGGCACAGCAGGCTTTTCAGTAGTGACTGCATCGACAGTCTCTGTAACTGAGCGATAGTCCCTTGTAAAATTAACTAACGTAGATTTGTCACACAGTTACTTCGAGAGGCTGAAAGCTTTGGGAAACTACAGTCGTTACGTTTCCCCAGAACATGTAGCTTACTGTACGAATTCATGATGATCGCCTCCAGTTCCGTGAAATACAGTGCCCCTTTCGGATCTCTGGGCTCCTGCTGAGGATGTTAAGTTAAATGGAACCGTCGTACGCGTTTGTAAATAATTGATTTTGGAACCATTTTCGGCCTCTTACTGAAATCATCTACAGGCTCCAAACAAAATGAACGTACCATAACATAATAAACAGCATTAGTCTATTCAAATAGTGTCGTGGATTCCTGGTCGAAACGACAACATAAGAAACATCCAAATCGCTTATGACGTATTGCTATGTACGTACATAGTCTTACCTATTTACATCTAACCCTGAAATGAAGAGTGCAATACATTGAGAAAAAATAGAAATAAATAAAAATAAAGACTGTTACCTTAAATACGTAAGTTGAAAGATATACGATAAGGAAGGCAAAGACAAGATTCGAGGAATCGAAAATGAGAAAATAAGAAGGAGATCAAAACTGCGAATCGATGACAACATAGCGTCGCGGTGGAGTGGCCGAGCAGTCTAAGGCGCCTCGCTGCGGAGCGCGCGGTTGCTCGCCGTCGGAGGTTCGAGTCCTCCCTGGGGCATGTGTGTGTGTGTGTGTGTGTGTGTGTGTGTGTGTGTGTGTGTGTGTGTGTGCTTTGCTTAGGTTAGTTTACCTTAGTTTAAGTAGTTTGTAAGCTACGGACTGATGACCACGCAGTTTGGTCCGCTAGATTTACAAACACATTTGCACACATAGCTACGATGATTTCTCCTGTAGCAGTTTTAAGTCACAGATGCCCTATTTGGGGATATTCTATTTTTTCTGTCGTTTTGTAACACTTGCTCCTTTAGTGTATCCACATCCCTTCCATGTAATGTGTTGTACGATTACTATTGGTCTGTCAATGTTATAATCAGATTATTTCTATCTTTTGATCGCGTAGTCCCTCCCCACCGTATTAAATTACTTTGGACAAACATTTCTAATTTTTAGTTCATTTTATTTTATTTGTCTATTATTTCTGTTTGTTTGACTTGATTCTTCTCGTAGACGGGTGCTGTCTGTTCCTTGCACAACAATGATCCGATCATATACACAGGGCGGAGAATACTGTGCAGCCAGTAAAAAAAGTAAAATATTTTATCACTATGTGCGCTTTCAACTCCCGTCTCGTTCGTAACGTGGGACACATTATTGTTTACATTTATTCATAATAACTCGCCGTTACCTTTCCAACCTGCAGATCAACAAATAGAGAATGCCACGACTATCAGGTTGTCAAATTTAACTCGTAGGGCTCAAATAGTCAATACTCAACCAACACATTCGCTACGTCCATGAAATTAAAGGTCCTAGTTTTATGTAGTGTGAAATGGATCGAATGGTAAAAGAAGATTTTCATATACGGCAGGGAACCACACTAAAATGTCTTTTCTTCGATTCCGTTTCACAGACGCTTCTGATAGACTTCTTAGTCTTTCAGTTTCAGAACTTCATAATGCGGCCATCGTCTCTATCTACGTAAATAACACCTTAAATGGTATTATATTAGGAAAGAGGTACTGTTTTTTTTTTTTTTTTTTTTTTTTTTTTGTTTTTTTTTTTTTTTTTTTTTTTTTTTTTTAAATTGCTATAGTACATATATTACTGGTGATGGGGAATGTCGCAGAAATGCAGAAACAAGTAGGCCTTTCCAATTATGGGATTGTACGTGGCACTAATGGCTATTATTTTCACTTGATTGTGGTTTCCTGGCATTGTCAGTTACGCAGGAGAGCAATCTCTGTATATTAATGAATTAATCCTCTTGTAAGAATAATTTAATTGCCCCGACTCAAGTAAAGAGACCATGTACCACTGATACATGCCTCGACACTGAATCATAGAGGCTTTGGATGTGTTGTTCCTTGCTGCGTCGCCATGTTACCAAAGTTGATGATTTAGAGAAGATAACTGCATGGCGCAAAAATTGGCAATTCACCTTTAACAATGATAAATGAGAGCTTATCCACATGACCGCTCAAGAAATCCGTTAAAATTCATTTACACCATTAATCAGTCAAACGTAGAGGTCGTCAATTCTACTAAATACGTAGGAGGAACAATTACGAAAAACTTAAGTTGCAAATTTCATTTCATTTGGGCGTGCAGCATTGTGTATGTCTTTTAAGGACATATTGTTAATCTAAGTAATGCCAAAATGCTGCTTTACTTTATAGATTTTAAGAACGGTTTATTATTATAGCAATAGGCCTATTTCGGCACTGTGGCCATCATCAGGCTATCTGTGGACAAATATTCAAGGTTAAAATGAGTAAAATAAAGATACCTACAATTTTGATACATTTTTCGTGACATATTATTCCAGACTTACATCCATATGGCATCGTTGAGGTATAATTTATTATAATAACTGCATGTAATTGTATATAATAGTAGTAATGAACAAATACCTGATAAGCATAAAATATATATACCATCTAAAGAGCATTTATACTGCAATTATATGCAAATATTGTAATTATTAAACTGTAAGAGATATTTCAATAAACTACCTATTACAGTTTGCGTTGATATCATTCAATGTGAATCATTTCCGTCACACTCTCTGCCCTACATCGCGATAACACCAAACGTGGTACCCTTCTCTGAACTTTCTCTATGTCATCCGACAATCCCACTTGGTGGGGATCCCCCAATAGGCAGCAATACTCCTATCCAGGACGGACAAGCGTAATGTTGGGAGTTTCTTTAGTAGAACTGTTGCATTTTCTAAGTTTCTGCCAATGAAACGTAGTCCTTGTATTGCCTTCCCTACAATATTTTATAGGTGTTCTTTCCAATTTACGTCGTCCGTAGTTGTTACTCCTAGGTATTTAGTAGAAATGACGTCTAAGGGAGCTGCTCATATTGTCTCCTAAACTGTTTAGAAAAATAAAGGACAAAAAGGGCCCTATGACACTTCGCTAGGGAATGCAAGATATCACTTCTCTTTTACTCAGTGTCCTTCCGTCAATTACAACGCACTTTGTTCTTACTGTGTAATTTCCTACGTAATGTTTTCTACGTAAGGTGTTAAAAATGGCTACTACGAACTGGAATGGAGGCGTCCATGCGCTTCATCATTGACTGTCTCATTCATTCCGATATTCCAGGCCTGTATTGTATCTGCTCACCGCCTTCCTCTATGCGCTGACGCAGGAATTGCACGCTATGAATAGATGTGGTATACACAATCGCCTTCAAATGACCACATTAGTCTAGTGGAGTGAGGTCTGGAGAAATAACAGACCACGCTGAGGATCCCTGACGTGCTATCCATTTGTATGGGAATCTCCGATGTAAAATTACTCTAACAGCAAAGTGAGACTGTGCTCCATCAGGCGTGAGCCACATTCGATGAATTAAGTAAGTGGAAATTCTACCAACAAACCAGGTAAATTATATGGGAAGTGGTCTGCGTTATGAAAACAGCAACAAGTTTCGGTGATACACTAAAGAAAGCAAATGTAACATATTTTGACCGGACCGGTTCTGCTTCCTTTCCGGCTCTCTTATCGAATTCCTGGAGATTTCCCACGTACACGCTATACAGGTTGTTACAAAAAGGTACGGCCAAACTTTCAGGAAACGTTCCTCACACACAAAGAAAGAAAATATTTCATGTGGACATGTGTCCGGAAACGCTTAATTTCCATGTTAGAGCTCATTTTAGTATTTCTCTTTAAATGTAAATTGAAATAATTCGTGCAGACAATTGTCAAAAAAGCCAACTGTTTCGTTAGTATATACTGTACTTCCTCCATTCACCGCCAGTGGGCCAATTGAAGGAAGCTAATGTTGACTTCAGTGCTTGTGTTGACATGCGACTCATTGCTGTACAGAACTAGCATCAAGCACATCAGTACGTAGCATCAATTGGTTAGTGTTAATCACGAACGTGGTTTTGCAGTCAGTGCAATGTACGACACAACAAAACAAAAAAAAACTTCTTCCAGTTTTTTCGATTTATCTGTGTTCAGTTTTTCAAGGCCTATCCACTGCGGCAACTTATAAATAAATCTGGGGGAGAGGGGGGTGCGTTGAGGAGGTTCTCTTGTGAGATACATGCCAACCTGACAAATTTTGCTGGTGCAAACCTTTTTGTCATTTTGGGTTTTGTTCTTTCGACTTACTTTTTGTTCCTTAGTAATTGATACACCTCTCGGCCTTGAGATATTTAATAAAGATATTTCTTGAGGTGCTTCTGGCCACCGCTTCTGGCTGGATTGTTTAATTTGAGGGGCGGAGGCTCGATTTTTTATGTTTACACTCTTACTATATACTGGCACGAGTTGCTGGTCGCTCGTACTCCCTGATCGAAATCTCTTCGTTTCTTCACTGCGGGTGTAGTGGCTAGTTTCTCGTTCGTCACTTATCTCGTGGCTGTCGTTAGTTGGCGCAATTGGCGACTATATGTCGTGGCGGGATGGGCTCTGTGGACCTTTTTGTGGTGATAGCCAGCTGTGGCCTCGTATGGACACATAGGATGTCAGTTCCCTGTTGGAATTGATGGCCCCTGGAGTACAATTCTGTCTTCCGTGCCTGCCGTATTTTGGGAGAGCCCAATCATCACCGCAAAGTGGAATCGCTTCAGCAATTGGCAAATATGCAGTTGTTCTGCTGATGTCGGCACCGTTCAAGATAAGCACTGTTCTTTTCCTGACTCCACTGTGCTTGTGATGGCATTTGTGTGTATCACAACCTTTCCCTTAGACCCGAGTGTTGCTCTTTCGCTGCTCCTTACCTAGACCTTTTAGTTCCAGGTTTTCAGGTTAAAATGCTCTTTTATATAATCAACTGCAATTATATGATCGACCGCATCGGACAGCTGGTCTGCCCGTGACGACTGCCGATACTGGAATGACTGGACAGTGCGATACACACCGGCCTCGCTGCTCACTAACTCGCATCATAACATGGCTGCAGCGTTTCGTCTGCTATTCCGTTTTACTCTTGTTTATTGACTTACTAGTTTTTAAATTATCTGAAACAACGGAATGGTAGCTTGCTATTGAGAGATGACTACTTATGAAAAGTCATATAAATGCAATGAAAAATATTTCTAATTTTTACCCGCCGGCCGCAGTGGCCGAGCCGTCTGCGGCGCGCCAGTCACTGTCTGCACGGCCGTTACAGTCGGGGGTTCGAATCCCCCAAATGTTCAAATGTTTGTAAAGTCTATGGGACTTAACTACGGGGTTATCAGTCCCTAAACTTACAAACTACTTATGAACTAACTAAGACTAAGGACGTCACAAATATCCATGCCCGAGGGGGGATTCGAACCCCCGACCGCAGCGGCTGTGCATACCGTGACTGAAGCGCCTCAGTCCCCTCGGCCACCGCGGCCGGCTCGAATCCCCCCTCGGGCATGGATGTTTGTGTCGTCTTTAGTATAAGGTATTTCGTAGGGATGGGAAGAACCGATCGGTTAAAACCGATACCGGTATTTTAATTTTGAATACCCGGTTTTTTTCGGTATTTATTTGGTTTCTGCCAAGAACCGGGTAACAGAACTGGTACGACTACTTCTGTAGTAGTGGTTCAAAATGTGTTTTTTGTAAATAATTTTTAAAAATTTAAATTAGTAGACCCTAATATTTAGGGCTATTCCTAAAATTTCCACTTCTGTGAAATATTAGGTAATTGCAGTAACTAAGAAAAGCGATCAGTGATAATTTAAGAAGAATCCCGGCAGTCAGAAACGCGCCACAAACGCTTGCATAAGAACTTAAGAACTGGTGCAGCTATTGAGGCATCGATGCACCTGTTGCCGTGTGGCGTGGCCTATTAGACGACGCGCGCGCACCGGCAGTGGACGAGACTTGCCTCCATCTGGTCATGCGGCAGTTCCTTGCTGTCTTCGCCAGACATCGGTTGTGTCTTAAATGGCACCATTCCGAGTGTGAAATTACTTCACGAAGTTGCTTTAAAAGGCTGAAAACGGGTGGAGGTACTACAAAGATGCTGTATCATTAAAGAATAAAGTATCGAAAATGTTTCTTGGAAGAGAAGGTAAATTCGATGTATATACCTATTATGTAAGTAATGTACTATAAGCTTGGAAGAATAACTTTTAATGTATTATCATATTGTTATGCTAACAAGTTTTATTAATGTGATTCCTTGAAAGCTAGGGGCTTTTTTAATAACCAATATGGGTTTAGGTAACATTGATTGTGTGGTGCCTCACGAGGTAGCCGTGCGATCTGAGGCTCCATGTTACGGACTGCACGGCTGCTCCAGTCGGAGGTTAGTCCTCCGTCCTCCCTCGGTCATGGGTGTGTATGTTGTCCTTAGCGTAAGTTAAAGTTAGATTAAGTAGTTTTTAAGTGTAGGGACCGATGACCTAAGCAGTTAGGTCTCATAAGAACTCACTCCCATATGAACATTCTTTGATCATGTGGTGCCCAGCTTTCCTATTTCAATTTGCGTAAATTTACACTGACAGCAATCATACTGTTAGTCGGAACTGTGACTTTATTTTTCAAAATACTTCTGCAGCACTGACTGAAGTTCATGTACTGACTGTAACTTTATAACGACATATTCGTATGCGCTGGCTCACAAGTTCAACTTACGGAGAGGTTGGCTCAATATTTTCAACTGCCGGATGGAAATACTAGGCCAGTAAATCTGTATGCTTCGTAAATCATCTCCTACGGACTCCTGGCTAGGCTTACAAACACTCAAGAAGGTGTATTATTGGGAGGGGATCTTGCAAAATATGGATAGACTAGCGATTTGTCGTATAACGTAAATTTTAACTAAATTTCGTAAGTTTCGGTTTCGGCCGATACTGGAAGAACCGAAAATTCGATTACGGTTTCTGTTTCGGCCGCAAAATATGTTTCCCTCGAACTCTATTGGAAATAATAGCAATAAAAAGCCGAAAACCGGTTATTTAAAAAACCGGTTATCTCGAGCAATTTTAGAGTGTGGTTAAACTGGTGATGAAAAGAACCGGTATAACCGAAAACTGGTTGTTTCAGCAATAACCGCCATCCCTAGTATTTCGTAAGTAGTTTGTAAGCTTAGGGACTGATGACCCCGCTTAACAAACATTCGAACATTTTTTGAAAATTTTGACCCGAGAAGAAATTAATATTTGCGCGTACTGTCCAGAGTACAGAGTACTAGAATTTAGAGAAACCCTTTCCACGGAATAGTATGTACTGTACTACCTGGCTGTACTTGATACCTGGCACCCCCCCCCCCCCCCTGCGTCAGCCATATACATTTCTGTCCTTACTTGCTCAAATGAAAGTGAGTATGATGGCTGAAAGCCAGAAATAAGGCACAATACCCTACTGCAGGCTACACACAGATGGCAGCTGTGTCTACGCTTTCTGATGGTGGACGACGTTACGTCATTACCAGTACATGTGCTGATGTCATCGAAATAAAATCAACGTCCCCTTTCCAGGAGTAGTGATATTTCTCGAGCAGTATATTTGTAGGCATTGATATATTCTGAACGTGACTTTCATCATTTTTCTGTTGTTCTAAATGTCATAAGTTTCATTCTATACTGCCACGATTTTCCCACTTACCACGATTCGTTACAATACAAAGCCTCTAGCCTCAAGCCAATGTGTGATACCAGTAGACTCACATTGAACACGAATTCCCCTCTGCTGGTTGCAGCCATCTTGTTATGTTTTCTTTGTTTCCATCCAACAGCAGAATTTCTTAGCCGCGGCGGAGCGGCAGAGCGCATTGAGGCGCTATGTTACGATGCGCGAGGTCCCAGTGGGGTGTTCGAAACCCCCTTCGGGCATGGATTCTGTGGCCAGTTGCGGAGAAGAAACTGTTCCACGTCGATATTGATGTCGGACCCCGTTGTGTAGTCGGACGGCAAGTATGTCACCGGGACTGGGATGAAAAACAGATGATACGAATAACGGAAGCAAGGAAGTTTGGTGTCCTGTATGATGAGTGGGAAGAGGTGCCTCCATTTATCATAGCTGCGAACCAGTAAAGGAACTCGTGTCATGCCTCTTCTGTGATGCATTTCTGTAAGTGGCCAAAATTGGTGCACCGTTTTGAGAAAGGTACAATCAAATATTGACGCTCGGCTCTGTCGACACATAGTTAACGGCATTTCAGACGCTTCCACTAGCAAGGCGTTGGTGGGTGTTGACTTCATAGCTCCGAGAACAAGACGAAGCATTCTGTACTGGAGGACATGGAGTTTGCGCAGGGTCGATTGAGCTTCAGTGGCGTAGACGATACTGCCATAATCTAAAACGGAGCGGATCTTTCATGTAGCTGCACGGCGACTTGCGTAAACCACCGGAGTTGTGGCGAATAGCGACGCGACAACACCTATTACGTTTACTAAATGGAAAGGATAACCTCGTGTTCATCAGCTGCTGCTAACAGAGAATTCAAATAAGTCCATTAATTTTTAATTACTTCGTCTTGAATAGCTATGACTTCCAACTTCCTTTATTATACGGAAACGCATCGTTCAGGGGCAACTAAAAACCTGCATTCTAATGAATTTTAATTCATTGCAAATACTTTGAGTTTCGCTTCTTTGTAAACACCATTTCGAACAGATGCAATACTATATATACTACTCCACTCTTGATTGGCCTGGCACAGCAACAGTAAATCCATTTTTGTAATAATAACAGTCTCTGTAGCAAAATAATACTGTTTATTAACGCGTTTCGCGCTCTTGGCGCGTCATCAGAATTGCAACCTACTTCCCACTCCCCCTCCCCCGCTTTCCTCCGCTCCCCCTCACCACACTCGCCTCTTACATTTGCCTTTGAGCTTTCGTATATACCTGAGTTTACCTCCTTAATACATTGTTTACCACTTGATCATGTGTACAATACTAATAACCATTAATTTTTAGCCGGCCGCGGTGGCCGAGGGATCTAAGGCGCTCCAGTCACGGTCTGCACGGCCACTACGGTCGGGGTTTCGAATCCACCCTCGGGCATGGATATTTGTGCCGTCCTAGTTCGTAAGTAGTTCAGAAGTAGTTTGTAAGTTAGGGACTGAAGACCCCGTAGTTAAGTCCCATAGACTATACAAACATTTGAAAATTTTGAACATTAATTTTTACTACTTGAGTGACTCAACACATCTGTACTTAATCCAGACATAGTGACTACAATTGTAATGCTTCTTGTAAACCCCACCTCCCCCCCCCCGCCCCCGTACTGCCAAACTCTCGTGCACATTTAAGCTCTTTCTTTAACTCAACACATTATTATGTTAACACTTTTTACAATTTTAATTAACATATATTTTCACGAACTCCAGTAACCGAATTCATCAGCATTCATGCAAATATAGATCATATAATTTTAATGCTTCTACATTGCCTTTATACAATCGTTTCGCACTTCACACCACTATGATCGTTGCTTTTCAACCCCCCTTATGCTGCTGTTACTACTCTACAACATAGATGTACTCTCCACTTCGAGCTTTTTCCGACAGTTTCGGTCGATTTTCTCATTTAAACCATAGCCGCTCACACGAGCTTACCAGCGTCCCCTCCCGGCGCTTCGTATCGGCCGCAACTCCTCCCACCACTTTACCTCCATCCGTCCGCGCACCAGCACCTGTCTGGCTAACGCAATGCATGTAATGTGTTTCAAATGAAAACGCGGACCTATCCACTGCAGTGCTGTTATTTGGTGAGTTACTTCTTCCTCACCGACCATGTCCACCGTTGTCAACAATTTTCATGTTCGCCTTTACTTACTTCTCTGTTGTTTCAGGATTCCCTTTCATGTTGACGTTTGATCAGCGGGTTATGCCCATGCCTTTAATTTTTATTTATGACTAATGATGTTTACCATCGTGTGTTTGACTAAGGAATGCAATCTTACTGTCCGTTAAGTAGGTCCCGACACCCCTATTTGTTTTGTTTGTAAAGCTAAAACTGTCATGGTTTGTTTATATATTTTCTCTTGTTACAGTATTCTGATGACGCGCCAAAAGCCGAAATACGTTAATAAACAGTATTATTTTCCAATAGAGACTGTTATTATTACAAAGACGCAGTACTAGAAAAAAACATGTTCCCTGCCACAGGACGGGGTCCCGCACGCACTGTGCCCGGCGCCTCTGCTTTTCATTCTCCGCCGCCGCCCGTCGCGTCGCGTCGGACGGCTCCGGCTGCGCCCACGATCACTCTTGCAGGGCCCCGCGTCAGCTCGCCAGCGGAACGGGGCGCAGCGTGACGCAACGTAACGTAACGTAACGGCGATCTGTCGCGGCTGTTACGCCAGCTGACGGGCCTTCCTTCCGGCCCTATCCCCCCTGCCGCCCCCCCACCCCCCATTTCCATTTTTCATGTTGCTGGTTGGCTGCGCGGACAGCCGGTTCCGCCGACAACCTGTCCCCGCCTGCAGCTGCTCGACGCCGGCGCGTCGGCGGCAGCCGCGCAGTCACGTGAGCGGCCAGCAGCGTCTTTCAGCAGCCTCCCATAATCTAACAGAAGTATCCCGTGACCGAGCGTTCGCGGAAATTTTTGTTTCTGTTACTTAGTGGTACTGTTGTATAAATATTTTACAACACTACCTACGCAGGAATTGCAATCTTTAAACGAAAATAACCATTAATGTTCCTAGTTCAGTGTCACAGTAAATATTTTTGTTCACAATTTCACAGATATTTCGAAGTTCACAGGTTGGCAACACATGCAGAAAGTTTTTCAATGAAGTCGTAGAAAACAGTATCTAATATTTATTGTACTTCCCAGAGCGACGGAGCTACTCACCCCTACTTCGAAGTTAAAATATCTTCTGTTATCCGAAATACACGAAATAAATTTTTTGGCATATATATACCGGGTGATCAAGAAGTCAGTATAAATTTGAAAACTTAATAAATCACGAAATAATTGACACACGTCTTTGAAATGACATGGGGTATTATTAGAAGAAATAATAATAATAATAATAAAGTATTGCTAGACTCGTGAAAGATGTATTGTGCGCGTCGTTTGAAGATAATCGTGTGCTCCGCCGTCACTTTCGTCTTGTTTGGTCTCCCAGGTCCCCAGACCTCAGTCCGTGCGATTATTGCCTTACCTGAAGTCGCAAGTGTATCGTAATCGACAGACATCTCTAGGGATGTTTTACAGAGCTGTTCACAATATTATTCCTAAACTACAGCTATTGTGGAGGAATGACGATGAACATATTGAGCATTTCCTGTAAAGAACATCATCTTTGCTTTGTCTTAATTTGTTATGCTAGTTATTGCTTTTCTTATCAGATTAACGCTTAGAGTGCCATGCCCATAATATTACGTTGCTGTCGTTTGTTCGAAGATTGCCGCGCCCGTAATATTACGTTCTCTGTGTCTTTGCGAGAACTGCCGCGCCCGTAATATAACGGACGGCTGTTCTCAAACGAATTCTAGCTTTCGCGCGCACCACTATCCGTACGGCAGTTGTCAGAATGGAGGCAAACCCTTGTAGTATACATCTCTGCCACTAGGAGGCGCCACAAAACTGTTCACTTTACGAAACAAGGGTTTGTGTCAGTTGACTGTGAGACATCAGGGCGAGCGTTAGACGCAATATGTCAAGCAGTAGACCTTGGAGCGACGCCGAGATTCGCCGCATTCTTGATGAATCGGAAGATGATCTGAGTGATGTTTTTGATGGCGATGACACGGTGTCGACCTCAGTGACAAGAGAATGTCTTATGGGATATTTGATCATCGTTCAGTCAAGTGGTGGTGAAAGCTATCATTCCACATTATCTTGATGGCAATTTCAAATGCATGTGTTCTGTACACTCAGGTGACAAAGAAAAACATCACTACCAGCCAGTTTATTATTGAGGTATGCAAAGTCTTGTCATCACCATGTGCCGCCGACTTTCAGCCTTGTACAAGTGGTGCTGCGCTTTCACGATTGGATGGAACACATTTACTGGAAAGAATACCCATTCCACCAGGGAAGAAGAAGGCACAAAAGACTTGTAGAGTGTGCTCAGAGAGGAGCGAGAAAGAAGCAGGAGTCGCCAGAAGGAAGGATACTTCATTCCAGTGTGCAGTATGCAAAGTGGGGTTTTGTGTCCAGCCATGCCTCCAGCTATACCACTCAAAAAAGAACTATTTGCACTAAAAGCCCTTTGCTGATGTTTATCATATTTCCATGTAATCCCATAAACATTGCCATGTTTATTAATAAATAGTTTATAATACGAAGAAACAATTTTTACCTACCTACCCGAATACAGCGTTTCTTGTTTTGATTGTTGTGATGAAGGTTTACAAAGCAGGGAAATGTACGGGGCAAGTATTTGAAAAGGAAATAATATAGTTTATTCCTGACCAAGAAAAATATATTAATGGTTATTCCTAAATCTGTACGAACAGTACGAAATTCTGTAAAAATCGCCGGCACTTGGGGAAGGAGACTAAGAAAATTGGCTTGCACTGGAGTAAGTCGGTTCGCATATATGGCTGGCACTCAAAGTGTTAATCGCCATTTGTCGGACATTTTTTTGAACATTTATCTTTGTTCTAATAAAAACCCATGTCATTCCAAGCATGTGTGTCAATTTGTATCTCTCTATCTACTTTATTTTGTGATTTATTAAGTTTTCAAATTGATACTGACTTTTTCATCATCCGGTATATAATTCCGAAAAATCGCGTTTTTACCAAAAATACAAGTATGTAGGTGAACTGAAAAAAAAACTGTATATATCAACTCTTTTATTTTACACAAACATTTTCACATGTTCGCTATGATATACTGATTTGGATTTAGGTTCTGTTATAACAGCATTAAGGGCGAAATTTGCAGTTCCATATCATTTCCTAGTGAGAAAATATGTACATGGATATTTAAAAATTAGAAAACTTACTCATTACATTTTCTAGCTGTTGTGGTTTTGATGTTTTAGATACACGTTTTGAAATAAATATTCGTACACCTTGTACACAATTGAAGGTGATGGACAGTGTGTTGAAAGGTGCGTATGAAATGAACCTAAACAAGAATAAAACAAGGGTAACGGAATGAAGTGTAATAAAAACAGAGGATGCTAAAGTGGTTAGAATAGATAACGGTACAATACAGGTGATAGACGGGTTTTATTAGTTGGCCAGTGAAATAACGTATGTTGATCGCAGTACAGCCAAATGTTGAATAGCAATGAAAAGAAAAGCGTTTTTATAAATGAGAAATTTGCTAACATTTTATATTAATTTAAGTATAACATGACGGTAAATTGTTCAGACAGGAAGAGGTTTAGAACCTTTCAAATATGGTTCCACTGAATAATGTGGATATTAGATGGTAGACCGCGTAACTAATGGGGAGGTACTGAGCAGAATTGAAGAAAAGAAGTAATTTCTAGCGTACCACGTTTAAAAGTAGTGATCTATTGGTGAAACAATTCCTTAGACATCGAGGAATCCCGAATTTAGCATTAGAGGGAAATGTATGGGGTAAAAGCACCACAGGTAGACCGATAGACTAATACAGTAAGCAGATTCAAATCGATGTCGGTTTCCGTATTTATAAGGAAATATAGAGGCTGCTCCAGCTGAAAAACACTGCAGAGCTCCATCATACCCTTCTCTGGGCTGAGGACCACAGCAACACTTTCTTATGGTTTCACAATATACCCAAGATTTATTGACCATACAGTGGAGAGGGAATACATGAAATGATTACATTTACAGGTCAGTAGCTTAGTCGGTACTGTGTCGATCCATACTGAAACAACCATATTATGACCTGGTGCTGCCTCCACTGTCGAATTACAGTCACTGATTCTGGTATTCAATCGGTCGTAAAGGCAGTGGATCATGTGTCACATCAATCCACGTCTACTCCACCTGTTGACAGTTTTGGTTTCACGAGTCAATATGTGTCAGTTAGCGTCCCATAATGTACCACAAGTGTTCGATAGCAGACACATCTGGAGATTGTTCAGACCAATGAAGTTGCTACACACTTGCAAACTATGTTGAGTTTCGCACACAGGTGTAGTCGCGACTGTTAGGAATAACACATCATCTTTCTAAGAATGTGAACAGAATGTGTGTTACCACACTCTGGACTTACCGAGCTCTGGTTACTGCTCCGTCTACAAACATCAAAGGTGAAATACAGTTGTAGTCTATCACACGTTACGCTGTAAGGCCTGAACACGTTAACACATTGGGACTTATGGTTATAAAAACTTCATTAATGGCTACACACAAATGACGCACTGGCCGCTAGCTATTGATGGACGACGTTGAAAACAATCTACGACCACCCACATGGCATTTGCCGCCATGGCATCAAAGAAGACGTCGACTTTCCTACTATATTATCTAGTTTTCCCTGAGTGTATGCCACAGGCTTCAGAACCTGTGTTGAATGATTATACAAGCTATTCATCAGAAGGTGAGGCATTAAATTAAAATTTGTACCACGGCCGGGAATCCAACCCAGTAACTCGATGTTCACTCTGTAATGAATGTCATAAAGGCCACCATATCTTTGCACCAAAGTATGAGGAGACAGTAATCCAATCACTCTTTCACGTTCTGTTAAAATCAGAAATAGTAAACCGATAATCTTTCAGGGCATTTATTAGTCGGAAACAGTGAAGTTTGTTTCCAAAAAAGGAAAAGTTCCACCATAAATTCTTTATTGAATCGAACACCGCTATCTTAAACATTATCACTTCATTATAAATCATCTAATGAGTTTAATAACTGATGTTCATTACATACTTCAACAAAGGTAAAGTTTAAATTAAAATCTACAATTCATTGGAAATCAATGAAAACCACCCGAAAATATGCATTTCTTGACCTACTGCTCTTTCTCGGAAGATTATACTTACAGTACGTCTAAAAACATGGTGTTTGGTGTCCGTACGGAATGTTTCTGCAAGTAGTATGAAGAATATCTGTATCAAGGGGGAAAAAAGTCAAGAAATACATATATCTGTTGTGCTACTTTTTACGGAAGGTTTTTACTAGCCAGTTTTATTGCATTTGGTGATAGTAATGCAATGTTTTTATCAAATGTCGCTAAAATACTGAACATCGAACCCTGGATGATTATACTCTCGGTTATTTGCTCCTAGCTTTATGGAAAGCTAGTTTATCACGAATGACTTTGTATCCCTATATGCTGTACAATGATGTAATTCAGCAAGTACATTTAGTGGTATATGTAGATACAGTTCAAAAAAAATACTCTAATGAACAGACTTCATTTCAAAAGTATCTGGCTGACAGGCAGTAGCCGATTAGTAAAACTTGAACTCCGATGATGTCTCCCTCAGCCGAAGGCGAAAGTTAGAAGAAAGTTTTACTCATCGCCACGGCCTGTGAGCAAGGAAATAAAGTGAACGCCGGCCGTGAAATTTTACGTTGTGCGATTTAATTAATGCAGTTAGTCGTAAATACGAGTAAGAGATTAAAATGGACGTGCGACAACGGAAGTGTGGTCTAAGGCGTCATACCATGTATTGCGCGGTCGCTTCGGATTCTACACTTCCCTGGGGCATTGGTACATGTGTAGTGTCCTCAGCATAAATTAAAGTATCGTTTGGGTCTACGGACCGATAACAATAGAATTTTTGTCCATTTGGGTTCAAACATTTGATTCTGATTAAAATTCCTTGCTTAAGGTTACCTCTATAGGGACAAAGAAAATACCTTTTTCTTGCTTTCCTTTCTTGGGGATGGGGGAGGGGGGGACGTGTTTAGTACCACGATAAAAGTTTTCTAATCGTTGGAAAACACGTTTTAAGTTTAGTGTAAGTCGTTGCGTTCTCTCGTTTTCGAAACAGTATAATTGCATGAATTAAAAATATTTCAAAAATTCTGCTGTATCAGAACTCTGAAATATATTCAATGTCGAAGATGAACATTTCTGCCGGTGGGGGACTCGAAACAAAATTCCCACTTTGGGCCAGCGGTCGTCTTAACCATTATGCTATCCAAACAAGCTTCCCTTCCTGCCCAAATCGACAACCCATCGCACACTGCGATTGAAGTGCCCTCTATCCAGTATTTCCACTTGTGGGCAGCTATACCATTAACTAGCTGAAAACCCAGCGTTGCTCGGATATTTATTTATTTATTCAAGCCTTGAGTTAGTACTTCTCCTATCCCTTCTCTCTCTCTGATCATTATCTTTTACCTAAATACATATTATTTTTATGGGAGAATATATAAAAATAAGCTATTTTGCATAATGCACAAAATTTTAAGAGCAGTATACAAGCAAAGAAAAAGAGTAAATATAATAAAAATACTGTGACACTCATACAGTCATTGAATTCAAAACATAACGACAAACATGATTTTTTGTTACCTGTCCAGGAGGTAGTATGAATAAATTCTTCGGTGAGACTGCTCTTCAGCAAGCGACCTAAAGTTGAATCGTGGATGTGTCAAATCCACTTCACATTATTTAATAGATTGCCCTGTGATTTATTAATCGTAATAGGAAATGCAAGTCTTACTGGAAACTTCACTTATCATTTTGTTATTGATGACTTTACTGCAGCCCACGAAACTGCCGAAAAAAACGTTGCCGCGCGGGAGTAGCTGAGCGGTCTGGAGCGCCACGCTATGATCGCGCGGCCTCCCGCCTCGGAGGTTAGCATCCTCCCTCGGGCATGGATTTATCTCATTGTACATGTTTAATCTTACAAATTCATTGATATGCGACTAAAATTTATTGATATGCGACTAAATATTAGTTTTTGTAATGGACACGAAAAATATAAATAAATAAATCATTTTGTTGTGGTTGTCAGCGAGAAAAACCATGATAAGAATTTAAAATTATGTTTGAAGTGTGTTGAATATTCTCATTCTCATACAGTGTATGAATAAATTCTTCTCATATAATGTAGAATTTTAATGCAACGCCTTTTGGTTATGATGGATGTTTTATTATCCTCAATCATGTGTCGTATGTTGTTACTACTTTAATAGCAATTGTTACCAGACTGTAAGGAATGTATGTTATTAAATTTGGTGGAAATCGGACTAGTGGTTTAGGAAGAAATATGCAACACTGTCGGTTGATGCATCAGTTATTCGTGAATCTCATTGTTTACACGTCATATCTCCTTACCCTGTCGTCTTGGTCTGAAGATCAAGTGCGCAAAATCTCATAAAGACTGAAACAAAACTTTAGACTTGTGTACAGACAAACATACGGACACACTTCTTCATATATAACCATCCCGCAAGGGATCGGAATTATTTTTGCACCCGCACCGCAATTACCATTTGCATGTTTCACACACACATAAAGATATGGTGTCTGTCTATAATAGGATCAATGTAGTCTCAGTATTTGTACGTTTTCGAAAAACAGTATTAACTTCAATGCTTGTCTTACTTTGTTAAATCTCTGTCGTAACGTTTAATCTCTTTCTGGAAAGTGTATAACAGTAATTAAGTTATTCACTGAATAAATAGATGTAATGTTGAACATCACGTTTTGGTGCCTTGCGTAATGCGTATTATACGTCAGAATGGGTAGTTTTAAGTTTAGGTAGTAGTTACGCTGATCAAGACATTGTGATGTTGCTGCTGTATGGACATTTAACGTGTCAGCGTATGTCTGAGTGCATCTAAGTGGCTGTCAGATGGCTGCTGTTTGCGGTGTCTACAAATACAGAGCGTAGCACTCTCCGTCCAAACAGACGTGACCATTGTCCAAAAGGGTATTTCACGAACAATTTAATTTAATTTTAATAGGAGCAATCCTTCAGTAACATCAAAAATTCATACAACTACACAGCTGAAATTCTGGTGTATTCATACCGCCATCTTACATTACGACCCTGTACAACACCCAGAATACTTTTATGTCACACTGAGATGAATCACAAAACATATACAGTGGTTGAATCTATACGTATTACAACAATTGCTGTCTGTTTGTATGTATGTATGGGGTATGTATGTTCCACAAGTCCTTTAAAACTATTGGATCAATTTCAACGAAATTTCTATGTAGTCCCAACTTGTAACGTAATCGGGACTCGGCTAGTCGAGATTTAATTGTGTTATCTGCTTATCGACCAGGCCGTATCACAGCATCCATCCAAGTGAAGAGCTGAATTCTCCATATATGCCGGTTTCTTACTAATATCTCCGCAGCATCTGAAGAAAAATGTGTCACTTCACACATCTGACAGTCACCTTTAGCTGTTCGTCTATTAGTACATAATGTGAATTATTTCCAATCCAATTTGATGCACGTAATGCATTGTGGAGTTTATAAACACCTAACTACTGTAAGAGCGGAGATACGGACGAAAATGTTTTTTCCAGCCCCTTCCATATAGGCTGCTCTGTAAAACTGATGAGTTGTGTGTGAATAGCATCCAGCTTACCTAATCGATAATCGACCTGCTCTCTGCCGCAGTCTACATATCAGGAGAAGGGACAGAAATGATGAGATAGAATGAGGAGGTTGTGGTGGACAGAAGAGGAGGAGTTAGACACAGAGAAAGGACAGCAGAAGATCAACAGACAGAAAGGAGAGGGAGTATGACGAAATAGCCAGAGATAGGCGAGGGGAAGAGCTATACAGAGGAAGGGCCTTGGGGAATTGGTGTGAGAGATGGAGATGAATGAGATGATGGTTAGAAAGAGAGAGCAGCGGAGAAATAATTGGAAAGAGAGGGGGGAGGAGTGGTAATGTTACAGTGTTGTCTCTCTTTCCACTGGATAGTAATCTTTTCTATCATTATATATTTAGAGTCTTCGTGTGTTTGTTCAAATGAAATGTCTAAATCTATGGGATCTAACTACGCTCGTTATCAGATCCTAGACATAGAAACTACTTAAATTAACTTAAGTACGAACACACACATACACACACACACACACACACACACACACACACACACACACACACAGATGGCAAAGAAAGGACTCGAACCTCCGATGGCGAGATACCGCGGTCACTGCAGCAAGGCGACATAGAATTGTGGGCCACTCCACCGTGGCACGTGTGTTTCTACTGCGTACATATCTATTGTTTGGTTCCAATCTTGATGCAATTTTGCACACTTGACCTTCGAAGCAGGACGGAGGTCCCAATGCAAAATATCGTATAGTGCACGCCGCAGAGAAATTCACAAACGGACTTCGAGAAAATCCGGTCTTCATGTTTTGTATAGTTGACCTTCAAAGCAAAAGAATGGTCACTGTGTATATAAAATTTCGCATGGTGCATGGCAGAGACTACCGTACATCATACATTTACGCAGTTTGACAAATTACCATTAAAAGTGCCTTATATATATATATATATATATATATATATATATATATATATATATATATATATATATATGGGTCTTTTCTTGGAGACCGCTTTGATAATACACAAGCTACCGCATCGAGCATGGCAGAATGCACCTTCAATAAGTGCATCGGATCACCCCTTAAAGTTAATAACGCCAATTCCATAGTCGACCCTGTGCAAGCGAGAAAACGCACAAGGAAAAAAAATAGGTTCAAAGCTTTGTGTACTGCTATGGTAATTCGTCCCTAGACTTATAAGATACGTAAAGTAATTTACGTCAAGGACAACACACGCACACGCCCAGCCCGAGGGATGACTCGAAACTCCGACGGAGAACAAGCGCGCTCCTTAGTGAGGCGCCTTAGAATGTTCAGCCACTCCACCACGGCGACGGAAGATGATGATATGAGTGTGGAACATAAATACCCGGGCAAATCCGGGTTTTGAGCTGGTATACAAGCAATAAATAAAAAAAAGTCAGTCTGTTTGTTTGTATTGCATTCATATCTAAATTCTAAACAAGAGGAAGGTCACTCTTTATATAAAATTTCTTTCTGTGGACGGTGTGGGGTACTTTTCTTGTGGACTTTTACAAAATCTATATTTATATTCAAATCTTCGTGAAGTTTTGAACATTTCGTCATCAAATCAAGATGAAAATAACGGTCTAGGGCCCCACATAATTTTCTTTTCTGGTGAATGGCGGACGGTGCTTTACATAGACACTTCGAACAAATCTACAATTTCATTGTGTTCTTGATGAAAGTTTTTGCACTTTACATTGAAAACGCAGGGAAGATCAGTGCATGTATAAACTTCTGTATGTTTTATGGCACAGGGTTGTTTACTTACGCATTTTGACAAAATCTACACTTTCATACCTATCTTGAAAAAAAAGAAATCAGTTGGTATTTGATCAGTGAAACAAGAGGAAGTTCTATGGCTACATATTATTATGTGCAGTGCATTAAAGAGGGTAAGTTACAAGGTTGTTTTGAAACTTTTTCCATTTATCATGAAAGTTATCTGATGTACGTATGACTTCATTAGGTTCTGACAATTCGGAAGTCATTGAATGGTACAT
Source organism: Locusta migratoria (assembly GCA_026315105.1). Classification (NCBI taxonomy): domain Eukaryota; kingdom Metazoa; phylum Arthropoda; class Insecta; order Orthoptera; family Acrididae; genus Locusta; species Locusta migratoria. The sequence goes on from CM048747.1 coordinate 532,811,060, forward strand.
GGCAAAGGGTACTTTGCAGTGATGTTGGAGACGAAAGTTGACAGAGATGTGTGATGTTTCATTACAACGTGATGAGGAGATGAACTGAGGGGCGCAGTTGAAGAGACAATGAGAATGGGAGAAAAGAACAGATGAAGAGCTCGAGAAAAACAGACTGACAGTGAGGAAGGGAGCAGGGGAGATGAACTATCGTGAATGCGAAATAAGTAAATACCTGAGCAACGCCGCGTTGATCTTGAAAGCAACAGGAAAGTGATGGATGTAAAGATCACGTGCAATACATTCATAAACACTTATATGCGCGAGGGACTGATGCATCACGCAACAATTTTGCACGTCTATGAAACCAAATTCGGGACATATATTGCTTACTGGAGAGAACAATTGCTGTATGTACCACCTGCAACCAGTAGTTGAAGAGGGAGGAAGTTCTAAATAATGGGGTCACTGTCTACATAAACTTTCAGTAGAGCATGGCAGAGGGTCACTTTTCACTGATCACAATGAACGTTAAGATGGGTTGAGAGATGAGGAGGAGGAGATGAACGGAGTTAAAGGGGTAGATACACACAGAGAGAAGGGAAGAGGAGGAGTACTAAGACTGGAATAAATAAATAACCAGGCAACGTCACATTTTCAGTTAGTAATTAATAATGATAATAATAATGACGAAGTCATGTAAAACTCCTACCAATAGAGAACGATAAGAAGCATGAAAATATTTTCATAGTATGTTCCTCCGTCTCCTACGAGAAACTAATGTTGGTGGAAATTCGCCATTATAGTGGATTATGCGAGGTATTTTATTCACTAAAATCAATAAAATACTCTTTGTAATTCCACACTGTTTAATTTAGAATCTGAACTTCTAGGAGCACATCATGGAAATAAAAATACCTGATAGTGTATAATGAATGTTGCTGAGGAGGTTAATCAATGAAACATGTGCACTTTCAAATAGGCATGCACTAGCAAACACAATCAATTAACAAAAGTAATACTCTGTTAATCGTCCAGTATGAACTCCAATGAATGATATTACAAAGAATCCACTACAGTACATTGTATTACAAAGTATAGTTTGATACTGTAGATGGTTGCTGTGGGTGTATTTCGAGATTGTTTCAGACTCATGTTGAATGCAATTGGCCTCCTTGACACCATCTTACTCTCAAGGGCACAAAGTATTTTATTGTAGTTATATCATCAAATCAGCGTCGCCTTTCAGCTGCGGGGGAGTAGCCGCGCGGTCTGCTGCGCCATGTTACAGATTGCACGGCCTCCGTGTTGGAAGTTCGAGTCCTCCCACTGGCGTGGTGTGTGTTATTCTTCTCATACAACAACTATAGAGCGTGATATTTTAATCAGATAGAAAATATCCATTGTCATAAAGCAAATGTGCTCTTTGTGGTAATAATAACAATAGTGATAAAGGGTGTATTACAGACAAAAGGAGCCTAAAACCATTCATGATTTCCAGCACAAAAAATTAAAATTTGTGTACCAAAAAATTGATTTAAAGTTAATTTGATTATTAATGATAAAAGTAAGATGAAGATATAATTCTTTGCATGAACAAACGCTGCAGTGGGAGCTGAGGATCAAAAAGTCATAGATAATGGTGAAAAGTCATGTATTGGGCGACAAATTCAACCAAATGTGTTAACTTCACACATCACTTCAGCTACATAGGCAATGATCACTGTATACTGAAATGTGAGTTTTGGTATCAACTCGCCATGGAGGTTCGTGTCCTCCCTGGGGCATGGCTGTGTGTGTTTGTCCATAGCTCAGTTTACCTAGGTTTAAGTACTTTGTAAGCTATGGACTGATGACCACGCAGTTTGGTCCGATAGATTTACAGACATTTGAACTTTTTTTTATCAATTCCATACGATATTTATCTAGTGTAATAAAATTGACAGAGTAACATTCTTCTGTCTTTGCTCACTGTATTACGTTACTAGTACTACATATTTCAATTACATTTTACTGGGTGTAGACTCCTCGTTTTGTGGTTGTTGCAGTTCAGTGTGTCGCTCTCTTAATCTGTTCGTCTACCGCTGTCGCTGGCAGAAACGCAGAGGAAGAGTAGACAGTGCATGGGTGGTTCTATCGCCTTACATAACGCTCATTGTGAGTCTGCGGCGCAGCGCGGTTTAATGGGTTTTCTTGCGCCCCCTGGGGACGCCCTCTGCCGGCTGTCCGCCCCATTCATTTGTCTTGGAACCGCCGCCCCACCACCACCAGCAGCAGGTAGCGCTGCGCGGCCCCAAACACATTTACAAAGTTCCGCGTGTCTGCAAAGTTCCCCGGCGGCGATTAAGAAGCCAGATTGGCCTCGGGTAAGCTGCAGCACTGCAATCCTGCAGTGGTCTTAGCCGAGAGCTTAACAACAGGCTTCGGCGGCAACTCTGTATGACCCTTTGCGTCATTATGTAACAAAAATATGAGGCACTAGATGACATTCGGAGGAAGGTTAGGAAAGGTTCTGTAAAATATAAGGATGAAGTGATACCCGAAATCCATACTACTACTGTATCGGCATGTAGTGTGGGACACTTCCACACGGAACACTGACTCTTGTGGTGAATTTACAATCAGTTTCATTGTTTTTGTTATAAATATGTGTGGCATCTGTGCTTTTGTGTGGATGGTGATAAATGTTTGAAGGAACAGACGCCACATATATATCCCATACAATTTTCCGATTATGTGCAATGGTCCTTTCTTCAGTTTGAAGGCACTCCTAAGACTTTACGCTTATGGGAATCAGTATACATAACTATGAGTAACAGTGGGCATGGTGCAGTTGAGGATTCATACCATATGAAAGGCTTGCTTGAGTAATCCATTGAAGGTGTGGTGATCGCTGTGTTCCCAGTGGTGTAGGTGTCAGCACAACTGCCTAATAAGTAGGAGGCCCGGGTTCAAATCCCAGCTCGGTACAGTTTTCAACTTTACCCGTTTCGCAGTGAATATCACACATTCTGTGAATAAGAATACAATTCTTTATAAATACATGGGAGCGAAGGTCTGTGGTTTTCAGTTGGTAGGCTTCCAAACTACCTAAACTACTTTAAGCAAACGTAAGGTCAAACACACACAGGAAGGTTTTTAGATACCTGTTTATTTAATATATTACACGTTTCATATATATTTGAGATGGAGACCTCAAGTGTGAGGAATTAATGAGTTAGTAGTTTAACAAGGGTCCTTGACGGAGGCATCACGGTCAGAGAAAGAAATTCCTTTGTTACATCATTCATGCCACTGGGCTCAGAATGAGTGAGTGGTCTAGTGCACACATTGTGTGTTTAAATATGAACAAGCTTTCTTCCCTACCACAGCTATTGAAATGTTTCCCAGTGTAAAATGAAGGGTGTAGTCAATACACCTGTTTTTAAGCCTTCCGGTCCCCGTTTCTTAAGCAGGTGGAGCAGAAGGATTAGCGTGCAGCTACTGTGGAGGGAACAACCCCCGGCCGTGACAGGAGCGGCTATTGTGAGTATCGGTGCCTGGCTATGTGGCTACGTCCGTATGCTGCTAATACAGTCGATTACCCCACAGTGACCTTTCCGGTGGGACACTTGTTTCGCACGCACCGCACTGTCGTCTTGAGACGGGACCTACTATACGTCTCTCGTAGTCCAGCCGAACCTCTGCGATGTCCATGATGTGGTTTTGTACAGACAGACAGCTAGCACATTGGCGGCGTGGAGTCTGGCTGACACGTTGCTCCATCGTGGGCACAGTCACTCTCACTATCTGTTAACACTTTGGTACACACTATTACTAAAAGAAACACTAAACTTATAAGGAACTACAATGCTTCAATTTATAAAGAGTCCACTTATAACCTATATTGGAGTAGGACATTACACAAGACTCCCCAAATTCATATAAAGAAAATATATTCACAAATATGAATTAAAAAATTAAGACTCCATCATTTTGGATCCACACGTGTGAGCTTGGTCACACGGAGGTCAACTGAGATCACAGATGTGCACAAAAACTTTTTAAAATTAAAAGCCAAATACTAACATAACTTTTTGGTTCTAAGCAGTGGCGTAGCTATCATAGCGCTAGGCGGGGCTCCTTGGCCTTCGTGAACAACGATCGAAAAACGTTACGTTTTTTTTTTTTTTTTTTTTTTTTTTTTTTTTTTTTTTTTTTTTTTTTTTTTTTTTACGTTCCCACCCTATCGTCCATCATATCCCCTTACCCTCAAACCAAGTTTCCCATAGTAACCGCACTATGTGGCGCTGCCGACAGGCGAAGCTGCCAGCCAATGTGTCCAACAATCGTCACACTTCAGTCGGCAGAAGTAGCGGCAGTATCAAAGCTGCTCACAGCAACATCGGCGCCTTCCAAGTGTTGCGGCGTGTAATGTGAAGGATCGCGCTCCTCCAAATACAGTATAAATATATTTACTGTACAGTACTTCTTATTGGCAAATATAAGTGTAAATTTCGAATATCCGAATAAACCGGTTTTCCGAATATCCATTTCCCCAAATTACTTCGGATAATAGACGTTACACTGTATATAATATTTTAGTTGAATGAAGGAAATTCGACTTTTAATTTCTCCTGCCTAAATTGACACCAACATGGACATTTCGCCAATTATGTAAGGAAATTATAACAAAATAGGCATTATTAGAATGTGAGGTTACGGAAGTATTTACCGCAGTTTTATTCTTCTGCAGCAGCCGAAAGGTCGTTCAACAAATTAAAAATTATCAAAACGCATCTGAGGTACAGTATGGCTCAAGCTTGACTCGGACATTTGGCACTCATAGTAATCGAAAACAAGGCTGCATCAAGTCTAGATTTAACAGACCATATTGACGATTTTGCAAAAACCAAAGGAAGGAAAAGATTGTAAAATAATAATTGTTAAAATAAAATTGACTACTTTTTGATTGTGTACCCATATTATTACTATAATGTACTGCAGGCACGAAAACGTTTACCGATAATTACAGATCAGAAATAATATATTTGCCAATATCTGCAATCTAACAGTTTGAAGCATTGTATTACTCCAGTACGTATTCTTTCATTCTGACTTTAGTCCGTGAGGAAACAAGAACGAAATCCCCACGACTTGAAAAACGCCTCTCATTAAGTTCGTGATACACAGTAAGGCGCAAAAAATATTTATGAATGTTTTTCAAGGAATAATGGTATTCGTGTTACAAGAAATAGAAAAATTCCCAACTTTTAGAAAACAATGTTTTAACACATTGTCTGCCACGTGAGTTAAATGTAAGTCACAGGAAGTCTTCTCTTCGGGCCACGTGAAGTATACAACTCACGACCATTTTTCCATTTAAATATTCGTGGTGCAGTTGTAACTTACAGTAGCGTGCTGTGACTTGGTGTTACAATACGTTATGGCCCCAGTAACAAATCATGTCCCTGGCCTCCAGTTTTCAAGAGCACAAGAGTAGTTACTGACACTTGAAATCGTTAATTATATATAACTCACATGGCCCAGTCATATTGGAGTTTTATTGTTTTTATAATTTATAATTTGGTGTTACATGTTACTTATACAGTAGATTGTATATCACATACAGTTTTAATTACATTCTCCAACTCTAATTGCAACAAAAATGAAACAGACTGAAAAAAAGGTTAATTCCACTTTGTATCTCTAACACCTGCATGCACTGTGCTTTATAAAGAAACTCTTCGCAAAAATATGAGTCACAATTTCTTACATTTCCATGTAGTTTGTTTACATTTCTTGACAGCTTGCTCTCGTCCAAATTTATTCTTCATTTTTTCGTAGCATCCATACACCTATGACTTACTGCTCCCATGTTCACAAGAGCACAATCTGCAGGCAGCTCGGTGGCTACGGTGAGAGATTTCTCAGGGGCATCGGCATCTTATGTATGGAGTAGTCTCATAGTCACTTCCTCTTTGAATTCTGTGATTGAGATGATCTTTTTGTTAATGTATCGGTAAATCACAAGAGCATTTACCAGTGCTGACCCTGTCAACAGTACAATTGCAAGCTTCCCGTACCATTTCACACCCCGCCTTAGACAATATAGGACTTCATTTGGTGAGAGAGATGACTGATTATAGTCAGTTATCATTGCTGGTTTTTTCTTTGTGCCCCTCTTGGTTTGAACTTCAGCTTCTTTCTCTCCGTGAACAGTACTCAGCATCAATACATTCCTCTTATTTTTCCATTTCGGTAGTATCATCATCTTCTTCACTTATAAATTCATCTTAAAGCTTCTGTTCATGCCTTTGCTCATCTACATAACTTCTACGAGACACTTTCTCCTGCTACAATATCACTGTGTTACGGAGCAAACAACACTGAATAAAGACTGTAGTAACAACGCAGAAACACAATAATGGAACTGTACGCAAATAATGTTGTGGAGTGAAAGACTTACAAGAGTACCAACACAAAATTATTAAGGACATTGCAAATGACACACCTGGCACTTTACTCTGGCGCCATGTGAGTCATATGTAACTCACACACAAAAAAAACATAAACTAAGGTACTAAATTGCAATATTTTCAACTTATTTGTACTTACATAGCTTACTTCAAGCAAACTAAAGCAGAATATGGAAAAAAAGTAAATGTTCCCCGGGGGACGGTAACCCAAGTATACCTTTGGCACCCAATATATTAATATAGTTATTGTTAAACAGAATGGACTAAGACAAAATATTAAATGTATACAGCATATTTTAGTTCAGTAGAACAGTATTGGGCATATGATTTGTTGTGGGGATGTGATGGGTGACAGCAGGAGGAGTTGGAGGGCAGCAGGTGTGGGAAAGGGTAGACCGCTGGAATGGTCAGGCATTGCCGTTCTTTTTGCGCCTGCAGAACGAGTAGCGAGAAAGCGAGTCCCCACTCTGGCTACCCCATTACGTCACAAAAAGAAATTACAAAGTGTTTTACTTATACCGACCCTTCCGCGGTGAACCTCATAAATCACAGATGACGGACTGCGCAGACAGACCTGGAGAGTGTGCATTTTCCACAAAATGCATTGCGCCAGGAAACGGGCATGTTTATTTTCCACAAATGGGTTAATACTGAAAGGAATGCCGTACAGAATGTACATACCTTTCTACACACTACCTTGCAATGGAAGGCGGGAAATGGATGCGGCATTATGTGGCTTTTTTTCTGGGAAGGGCGCCTTCCCATGCCATAAGAACTATCCGCTCTTCAATTTACGTTCATACTAACACTATACCTTCCGCCGCATTCTGATCAGTTCTTCTTTGTGAAAAACAAACAACTTCACTGCGTTTTAAAGTAATGGTGAGAATTCAGCATTTTACGCAATCTTTTAAGGTACGTTTCTATCCGCACACTATTTGTTTATTCTGCCATTTAAAGGTTTAATTACATTCATGGATCAGAAGTTTCATGTAATAATTACTTTGTCTCAATATTGAATTGCTGCCCTCTATCCCACTGTCACGATAATAAGCGAAGATATCGACTTAGTTATTTCAACTTATCTCTTTTTCCTGGCCAGACACTAACATATACTTCAAGAAGCCTGATAAGGGCACGACTCAATCCACAGTGTTTCATTTAACAAAATATGGCAACTTACTTATGATGAAACCATCCTACACGAATATTTCACCTGTTTTCCTTCTTTGACTGGGCTATCAACGAAATGAGCTAACAGCGCAGTAGTTTAGCGAGAGTGAGTTGTCGGCACTGACAACAGTCTGCCTGCTGTCACCACTGAAGAAAAATGTTCCATGGAGCATTCTCATCTGAATGTCCTATCCAGGTCCAACTCTATCTCTAGCCCTCTGCAAAATTTCATCCAAATCACCCAGTAATTTATGCTTGAAAGCATAACAAACAAACAAACTTTCACAATTATATTAGAGACTACGATTAAATTTTATGTGCTGCGTGACATATAATAATTTACTTATTAGTATTTAGGTTTGCCTTATTACGTCTTCCAGTGGGCGATAAGGAGCTGATGATGAAGTAGTTTTGCATCTGTACAGAATTAGTGTAAAGAGGGCCCCAACGTCATTTTTGCCCCGGGGCCCTTGGTGACATAGCTACGCCACTGGTTCTAAGTTCATCATATGTAACTTAAATTTACACACACTCACACATAAACACATAAGCTTTTCCACTAGTTGATTTGAACAGCAGTTTCGAATCTCCCTAACTCACATTAGGTTATTGCAAACGATCTTAAAATTAACATTTTACATAGCGAAATGGCGAATAGAACTCCAAGGTTCTAAGTCCTTATAAGTCATATTACACAGTGATACACATCAATAATAAAATTTAAACCTCATAAATATATAACTTAATGGAACATCAAGAGTAACGGTTATAATAAACAAAACAAGATCCTGTCCGAACAACTGTGTCTTGGCTATCATAATTCAGCCCTAAGGACATGTCAACAGTCACGTCAAGTCACAGTTTGTTAGTTTTAGGAAGGGGCATTTGGCGAGGAAGTCAGGGTAACCCAGTAGCATGCAGCACTATGCAGTCATTAACTACCAAACCACTATCTACAGCCTGAGCGCAATTTGCTCTAACTGCTGTACGAGGTGCGAGTCACTCGGGTGCGACTCGAGATCTGATTCCTCATGATGCAAGTTCCGGATTGGTTTCTGTAAACATACCCTAAACAAATCTCTCTCGCAGAGGCGAGAAAACGTAGTTACACGTATTACTCTAGAGAGAACAAAAGGACACCATATATCAAATGACAAAGTAACATGCCATAATTATATCTAAGCATATCATGTAAATTACACTAAAATGTTAGCAGTCAACAAGTGTGTGACAGAATGATAACACAGAGAAAACACAAAGAGAAACATATAAATTAAACAATACAAATACATTCATATTAGACAGAAAGGTACCAGAAGAATGGAAGTCAGCTCTACTACACCACTTTCACTACAAAGGAGAGAAATCAGACGTTGGCCATGCAGAGTCCTTCCTCTTGCATGGGTGTATGTGTAGTTCTTAGCTTAATTAGTTTGTATGTGTAGGGACTGATGACCACTTACTTACACCGGTTTTCCATTAATGCTGATACTAAGGCAAGCTCGTAAGTTGAAATCTGCCTGTTAATTTCTATGGGTGGATTTCGTTTTCTACATTCCGTAAAAATGCAGGATTTATGTGCAAGCCTAAACTCTGACATAATCGTAGCTGCAAATTTACATTGAGGAAGCCTACGAGACTAATTTTGCTATGAAACTTATCACTAAAATTTCTCCGTGTAAAAGTGTAGATGTATAGGTTGTAGCTGTAGGCACTGTATACTTAACATGAAAATCAGTGAAACAGCAGAACCCTTTGCAAGCTGAAGGAAACTATACTAACTTTCCTGACTTCAGATTAATCGGTTCAGTGCTCCTCCTGATATTGAGACGTGTGTTTCTCTTCTATCATACGATGATGACTTTCTTCAGTCACACATCTTAAAAGCATTTTCAGAAGAACCACTGGGCTTCAAATAAAAAATGTAAGCCTTCACTAATCAGCCTAGACTTCCTACATCATTCAGTGTATACGTTTCCTCGAGTTTCATGCATAATTGAATCCAGACGCGGTGCCCGATCCACGGCATATCCCGGCTGGGGCACAATCTGATACTGGAGTCAGAGTTTGTGACACTTACGTGGAGTGACACTTGCTCGCAGATGGAATGTCTTGACACTTGCCCAAAGCCCAGGACACAGCAGGTTCTAAAAGTCTGCCGCAGGTACCTTAGAGTTCGCTCACCTTTAGGATGTGAGAGCTCGCGGAAAAGGAAAAATGTTTTGCAGTGTTCAAGGCTACTCATGACGGATCTCGTTATGGAAATATTCGCCAACCGAGTATTTATCATTATCATCAACATCATCAGTCGCTTCCACATCATGTAGGGTCGGCGTTGCCTTGCTGAATCCTTCTCTTCCATGGATGTCTATCCAATGCTTCTTCTCTGAGACATTGTTTCTCCAGTAGATGCCCTGCTACCTTGTTTATCCATCTTAGTTTCGGTCTTCATCCACTTTAATTCTTTGATTTCTAGAACTCTTCGCCCAACATATTACTCCCCTCTTCTGTGCCCATGACAATAACACCTTAGGCCATGGGCCATGGGCGCCACTTTCACTGTTCGCCTAATGAACTCATTCCATAGTCCATCTATTCGTGTCACTCCACTCATCCACCTTAAAATTCTCATTTCTGCTACTTCCATCTTTATCTCTTCGGCTTTTGTAATTGACCAAGTTTCTGATGTGGTAAATCAAACGTATCCCCGAATAACTCCCACAATAAAGGGCAATTAAATAAAAATGCAATGATTAATTATGGTACTAGGATGGTTGGGACATTTGATTCAAGGGAATTATTTGAGAACTAAAGAGCTTATACAGTGGATTACCATAAGAAATTTAGTTTTATTTGTAACAAGACTTGCAAAACAATAAGTTCTCAAGGCCGATTTTACTGGGCATGGACACGACTCAGATATGGACAGGGAAGGGGAGGGAAGTCTCACTAATATTGACTTCACGTCGTCGTCAGGGGCTGGCTCAGCTTGATGCGGTGTGGCGGCGAGTCGAAGTCGGCGTCGGCGTCGGCGTCGGCGTCGGCGGCGGTAGCGACGGCGTCACTCACGCCAGCCATGCCCTGCTCTGCACTCTGTGGATGTGTGGCGTGGCGGAACCCCCGTGCAAAGGGGTCACAGCCAAAGTCCCACGTCTGCCCAAGCGGGAGCTGCCTGCACGTCTCCTCGCTTCTCCAATGACGGACCAAGTCACCTCCTCGGCGGGTTTTCTCCCCCTTACCTCTCCAGCTACAGCTTCTCTTCGACGTTTCCGGGTGTCTTTGGCTCTGAGATTTGTGGGTTGGTTTTCGAATGTCAACCAATAGCTGATGGCCATTTTCACGAATACGCCTCTCAGTCGCCGGTGGAAATTTTCTGTGGGCTTAGTTGCTGAAGTGGTGTGTTTCCCATGCTCAAAGCATGTTCCTTTTGTTCCTTCTTGGTTCAGGGAAAAAACTGTTCCTTGTGGCAGCTTTCTGTGTTAGGCCTGCCTGGTATGCCATTTATTAAGGTCTTGTTCCCTGGCCAGAAACATTGTTTGGTGGATCCACTTTCTCTATACTGGAAGCCTAGCTCTCTCCCATTCACGCACGTGTGCACTCCAGGGCTTTGGTTTTCTTCTTCCCATCTGCAGGGGACCACGCTTGATCTGCGTTCCTGTCACCGTTGTTTTGAAAACAACTTCTTTGATATCTGCAGACAAAGACTTTCTCTGCACACGCACTACTGTATCCATTTAGTTATAAGGGCGTCTCTTCCCTGCGTCCGTTGTCGCGATTTATCTGCATGCTCCTAAAGTCAGGATGGTCTCGCCCTGTACATTGTTATGAGAAAGCCACGCCTATTCGCCAGGCTGCCCTCCTGAGGCGGGAGATTGCAGAGCGGCGGCCGATGGCGAAGGTAAAAGTTGGGGCGCCTACCATTCACTGCATCTCGTACCCCAGGCCATCGGGATGGTCTAGGCTGGATGCCGGCATGCCGTGCGCGAAACCCTCCATCGGCAAAGTCACCGAACGAAAGCGTCCCTGGCCGAAATAATAAACTGCACTGTACAGCATCGCAGGCCACACCACTAACTTGAAAAGTTTTCATTCTACAGCTAACCTTCGTCTCATACAGTTTCCTCCAGTTCATCCATCCACTATCTATCCAGTGCTGTATTTCAGACTCCAGCCCTCCATCACTATGTAAGAGCCTAGGTATTTAAATTTCATGACCAGCATCCTTGCAGGTTGATAAATTTACCTTCAGTATCCTTTCTACAGATATACCCTGTTTACACCATGTTAATTCTCATTACCCGTTCCTCTATAACTCCACTGTTCATGCTTGTCTTGAAGTGCCTCCTAGTTGGGTTCACAGATTACAATATCATCAGCAAACATCATGCTCCAAAGTGTCTCTTCTTTCACATCTTTGACTAGTACATCCCTGACAAGATCGAAGAGAAATGGGCTGACAGCAGATCCCTGATGTAGTCGTACTCTCACTGGAAATGCCTTTGTTGCAACTGCACTACTCCTGACTTGTGTCGCCAACCGAGTACTGCCAGTCCAGAAATCTGGAACGTGACTCACTCGAAACGTACGTCGATCAATTAAATAATCGAGTTATATTATCGCGAGAAGGAGTATACCACAGTCCAAGCGCCCACGCACCTCCCCAAACGGGCGGGGATCCGGCGACGTGCATTATGAATGGCCAGGGGCCAAAGTATGCTGCCAAACAAAAGGCTGGAGGCGCGCGCGGTGAATTATCTAGCAGCCAGTAGGCGGGGAGAGCGGAAGAGATTTTAAACGCTGCCGTTCACCGGCTGAATATTTAAAATGGCGCCGCTGGACGCCGGACAGTGACGGCCGACAAGCGTCCAATTTCCTGCAGCGCCGGCCGGACCGCCATTAAAAATGGAAATTATTGTCTGACGCTGGCGGGATCCGATTGGGGGAGGCGGCTGCGATCTCGCCATCGGCAGGGCGGCGATCGCTACATGGCCGAGCGGGCGAGCCCGCCTGTCCACTCAGCGAGGCAGAAAAACAAAACGAAATGGTGCGTAGAGAGGGGGGAGGGAGGGGTCAAACGGGGGATCGTGAACATGAGGACGAGTCATTCGATTATGACCACCCGATTTATCGAGGGTTTCCATGTCTTCCGCATTTCTCAGGATATCAATGACGAGGGTTAGCACTTAAATACACTTAAATGTTGTTATGGTCTTCAGTCTGGAGACTGGTTTGATGCAGCTCTCCACCCTACTCTATCCTGAGCAAGCCTTTTCATCTCCTCATAAGAACGGCAACCCACATCCACTTGAATCTGCTTACTATACGCGTCTCTTGGCCTCCCTATGCGATTTTTACCCCACACATTTCCCTCCAATGCTAAATTTACGATTCCTCGATGTCTAAGAATGTGTCCTACCAAGCGATCCCTTCTTTTAGTTAGGGTATGCCAAAAATTCCTTTTCTCGCCAATTCTGTTCAGTACCTCCTCATTAGTTACGCGATCCACCCACCTAATCTTCAGCATTCTTCTGTAGCACCACATTTCAAAAGCCTCTACTCTCTTCCTGTCCGCACTGCTTATCGTCCATGTTTCACTCCCGTACAAGGCAACACTCCACAGAAATGCCTTCAGAAAAGTCTTCCTTACACTTAAATTAATATTCGATGTTAGCAAATTTCTCTTTTTCAAAAATGCTTTTCTTCCCATTGCCATTCTGCATTTTATATCCTCTGTACTGCAACCATCGCATTTTATTTTACTACCCAAGTAACAAAACTCATCTACCACCTTCATTGTTTCGTTACCTAATCTAATTCCTTCAGCATCGCCTGATTTTCTAAGACCGCATTCCATTATTTTTGTTTTACTCTTGTTAATGTTCATTTTATACGTTCTCTTCAACACGCTGTCCATTCCATTCAACTGCTCTTCCAGGTCCTTTGCTGTCTCTGACAGAATTACAATGTCATCAGCAAAACGCAATGTTTTTATTTCTTCCCCCTGAACTTTAATCCCTATTCCAAATTTTTCCTTGCTTTCCTTTACCGCCTGCTCGATGTACAAATTGAATAACAACGGAGAAAGGCTACAACCCTGTCTTACTCCCTTCCCAACTGATGCTTCCCTTTCATGCCCTTCTAGTCTAATAACTGCGGTCTGGCTTTTGTACAAGTTGTAGATAACTCTCCTTTCCCTGTATTTTACCCCTGCTGACTTTAGAATTTGAAAGAGTGTATTCCAGTCAACATTGTCAAACGCTTTCTCCAAATCTACAAAAGCTAAAAATGTAGGTTTGCCTTTCCTTAATCTATCTTCTAAGATAAGACGTAAAGTGAGTATTGCCTCCCGGGTTCCTACGTTCCTCCTGAATCCAAACTGATCTTCCCCTAGGTCAGCTTCGACCAGCTTTTCCATTCTTAAATACTTGCCACAATTTATTCACAACCGATTGAAAAGCGCGACATGTTTGATCCTGCTACTGGCATTGTGTAGAAATCGTTGCCAGCCATGTGGAAGGAGTAGTACACCGTTAGCATAGCCTGTTGATGGTGCAAATGGAGCGGTATACCGTCTGTAGAATCTCTGGAACAGTTCTGAATTGAATGCCATGAAGTGGTTCCATCATCTTCGGAATTAAATCAAAGTCACAAGGTCTTAGGGGAGTATGCTGGGTGGTACAGTAGTTCCCAGTCCCAGCTTGCGCTGTAGGTGCCCGCGCATTATCGTGCAATGAGATGTGTGCGTTCCGCAGAAATTGTTGCTGCATCATTCGCAAAGCTGGTCGCAAGTAATGCTTCAAAAACTAACAATAGTACCGTGTAGTGATGGTCCCCGTTGTTCTTGTTGCGAAAACATAGTGACGCCTTTGCGTTAGACCTCTCGCTCACAACTCTGCTTCCCTCGATTGTGCAAAAATCGGTGAAATCCTATCAATTAGGAGGGGGGGATTCAGGAGATCCCTACTTGAAACTTTGAAGGGGTAAGTCAGGGTTCCTTTCCGCCCCCCCTCCCCCCTCCGTATTTTTGACGGCAACCTTTTCTGCCTTTGAAGCATCGTGTTACAACAATAACATTCTGTCCTCTCCTTTCGTCCCATATTTTCATTATGTGACTGCTAATAGGGGACAACTTCTGTACTGATGGGACGCTCAAGATCCCCTTGCCCCTTCTCCCAGACCGAATTCCTGAAATCGCCAAGACGAAATCAGTAAATAGGTTTTCTTGCCCTCTCTCTAAAGAAGTAGTTGCAACGCCACTGCACTCCTGTGAGGTGGGACCGCCGATCCATTTGTTTCGAGGTAAGGTATGTAAGGCAACAACGTGTGCTATCACCGACAATAATAGATTTCATTACATAGCGTCTTCACTGTAGTGTTGCCCCTTTTTAAGTTCCAATTCTCGTAATTTGACCCTTTCCCTAATTGTCTCCTCTCTTGCATTTTGTACCACTTTTCTTGCATTTCATTCTGCAGCGAAAAGCCATACAAATTGGTATACACATGCGTATGTAAACACAGAGATATGTAAACAGAGAACGGCATCTCATATATAAGGCAAAAAGTGTCTGGCACACGCGTTAGATTGTTTAATGCTGCTGCAGAGGCATGTTATTGCGATGTAGGTGTGTTTCAACGTGGTCGTATATTTGGCGCACGAGAGACAGGACACAACATATACGAGGTAGTGTTGAAGAGAGGATTTTCCCGCACCCGGAAACCGGTAAAAAATCAAATCTACGACATCACTGCGGGCGGAAAAAAGTTCTGTAAGAATGAGACCAACGACGGCAGAAGAGAGTCATTCAGTGTGCAACGCTTCCGTAAATTGCTGTGGATTTAAATCCAGCTCGCTTAAAAAGTGTCAGCGTGTACCTTGCTGACAACACAAAACAAAGCTCTGCGTCTCGCCTGGGGTCGTCAGTACCAAAATTGTACTTTTGATGACTGGAAAATGCTGTGACAAGACTCTTTTCCTATCTTATGGATCAGATGGACGTGTACGTTTAGAGAGACAACGTCATGAATCCATGGACCCTGCGTGACATCAGAGGACTGTTCAAGCTGTGGAAGCTGTGTAATGGCGTGAAATGGGAGTGATGTGCGGGCCCTTGATACGCCGAGATACGACTCTGACATGTAACACGTATGTACGCATCCTGGCTGATAGCCTGTGTGGAATAAGTATTTTCAGCTGTCCCTCGCCTAATGCAAGAAGGGCTGTGATGAAAGTTAGTAAATGACTTTCTGCATGACGTACCTAATGAATTCGTAATATGAAGAGCGCGAGTTCTAATCCGGTAAGCGATAAAGCTTTTTTTTTTTTTTTTTTTTTTTTTTTTTTTTCAATACCATATAGCATTTTGTTGTTTGAAGGTATTGGTTTTTGACACATCGTTCTATAAGGTATGTTTGAACATGGCTAACCCACAATCCCATAATTAGTTAAGCGAAGTAACTGAAAAAGTGATTGGGGACGGGACTATTGACTCGATTTAGATTTTCAGGTACATATTATGAGTCTGTTTCCGGTGCTTTAATAAGGTAGTTTTGGTATTTTTCCGATTTTGTGTGGTACTGTACTGTGTTCCTAAAAGTGTGTAGAGAATGACGTTTTTGGTACTTCCGTGTGTAGTCAAATGTTATAAGATCGACAGAAACAAACGTATGTGGGAGCGGACAGCTATAATAGGGTACTTATTTAAGAGATGGATATGCAGACAGAAAAATCTGAAATGCCGTCACTTTATTTGAGATACATAACATGAAATACCTGTCCTATTAATCAAAAGCCATCTCTCGAAGTTACCAGAATATCGTAAAACATTCGGCAAATATAGACATTGCTACATGAGACGTATTTCTTTACACATTTTTAGGCCTATATTAACATAGATGAATGGCATTTGTTTTAACCACATACGGATTAGTGAGATAGAGAAAGTGCTTTGGTGGTATGAGTCAAAATTATGTCTTATTCTAATCGTTAAGTGTCGCCATTTCTGCCTGCGTCTCTATGTAAATGGACGTCCTGCTCGCATTCTGGTAAGAACATGGTTCTCTAACCAAAGCGAGCTGCCAGCGTCCTCTGTCTTCGACCGCAGTATGTCTCGTCTGCCGTTGTCAAAACAAGCCAGAGAGAGGCTCAAGCGTATCAACACTGAGTCACCTGCGAGTTAGAGGCGAGATATTGACCTTGCAGCACGACTCAGTTTGCTTTGTTAGCAAACTCATTTGTCCTAGACAAGAAACCGCACAATCCTGTGCCTTATAGCCACTCATGTTTATGGCGGAAGATACAACCGTTTATCGGTAAACTCCAGCAACACATGGACTTCCTCTTTTATTCAATACTAAGGCACGTAGCAGTGATATCAGTTTTCGGTTGCGCTAACAACTGTATGCTATTTAGTCACAAACTGACGTTCTAAGAACCGTGACTGAGGTATTACAATGTTTGTAATTAAAACAACGACCAGCGCCAAGTATGGTGTAAAATATTTATTTTCTTAAACCATGACCGGTTTCTGACTTATTTTCACACGTCATGGGCGCGATATTGTAACACCAGGATGTTGCAGCCCACGCGCTCCTCAGCGAGCTAGAGAGCGCTCACCTGCTTGCGGGGCACGGCTTCTGCGGCCGTCAGCTGTTCAGCTGTCGAATGCGGCACACGGCTGCTGCTGCGCCGATGGCGTGTGCAAGCAAGGCAGCCGTCTGGCTTAGGGCACCTGCATATAAACGGACATGCGCACCCGCCATTTTCGTTCCTTCGCTTCGACGCGTGATTGCAGAATAGGTCAATACGCTTTCAAAATGATGAAATGTTTGTAGAGCTTACGTGGCTTAACTACGGGGTCATCAGTCCGTAAACTTAGTACTTATGAAGCACCCCATAGTAAAGACAGCACAAACATCCTTGCCCGAGGGGGGATTCGAACCCCCGACGGGGAACGGCCTCGCGCATCGTAGCATAGCGCCTCAATGCGCTCGGCCGCTCCGCCGTGGCCCACTACGCTTTCAGCAGGGTGCGCTGTGCAGCTACGAATAAATTCTTCTAATCGTTCAGAAAATGGTTTTATGTTTTTTCGTTTGCAATGGATCCTGAAAGGCTTAAATTTCGGTTAATAAACTGTCGTCGTGACAAATGGACACCAACAAGTTCTTCAAAACTATGCGAGGTCAGTTGTACTTATGCACAATTTCTACACGTTCTATACGATAGGTTTCGACGCGTGTCATTTTTAGCGAAGGTTCCGACACCACGAACTACTGTTACAGACTTTTATTTATACATACATTGGCGATAACAAACAATATCAACATTTAGACAAACAATACTAATTACCTTTAAATGATGCACACTGTTTATTACTAGTTATAATGACTCCTACAGTTCGTAACGATATTTCAAGCTACTACGATGTTAATTTCAGTTACATGTACTGCGATCTTCATTTTAATTACGACATCGAGGGGGTAGTTTGCTAATGTTGGCAACAAAATGTTCGCATTACAAGGATAATTAACTTACTGATCGGAGAAGGGTGCATACAAGAATTTGGTAAACATGAAAAGTTATTTTCTCTCATTCTACCTGTCTGAGTTCTCAAAGAGCATTTAGTCGTTGCCACCATCAGCACACTACGCCGCCGAGGCCGTAACTATAATTGACCAATTTTATCACAGGCAGAATTTTATTAAAGCCATGATAGCTGTTAAAATTCCATTAGCTGTAAAGAGTTTTGAAAATATAACTTCGTCAAACCACATTACAATAATTTTTTATGACGAGATTAATTTTTAATCCAATTATACATTTTCTTTTTAGTATCTGTATTATAAATGAAGCAAGCGATATTTTAAAAGCAATAACAGTAGAAAAACTCCGCGTGACACATGCTTACGTTGTCGCCGTTTGGAATAAAAATGTCGGCGGAAGCTGCCGCTATATATAAATTGATGCGCATGCCCGTCTATATCCAGATGCCCTAGGCTGGGTTGTGACGTCACTAGAACAGGCAGCCGCATTGCGATTCCCGCAACAACTGTTTCTGAAATAGGTCGCATATAAATGAGACTGACATTTCCCTCCATCAAAATGCGGTTCACTCAACACGTGACACCTGGTCCTTGCTCGGAGATGATGATATGTCTTTCGTTATTATAATTAATGCAAAGGCTCTGTGATTCTGAAAATCAAGGAATTTATACCATGGCCGCGGCGGAGTGGCCGAGCGCATTGAGGCGCTATGCTCCGATGCGCGAGGCCGTTCCCCATAGGAGGTTCGAATCCTCCACGGGGCATGGATGTTTGTGCTGTCTTTAGTATAAGGTAGTTCATTAGTAAGTTTAGGGACTGATGACCCCGCAGTTAAATCCCTTAAGCTTAACAAATATTTGAACTAACGAAGGTGCCTATTTACTTTAGCTCGCCGAGTGCTAGTGTACGTGACGTGACGTCAGCTTCCCCCACCTCTGCAGCTCCGAGCTGGGGTAGTGAGCACTCGAGTGCGCTCCTGCTGACGGAGCAGCCTGCTGGAACTGATACAATACGAGGCTCCAGCAAGTATGAACACCCAAGATGGCCTTATCGAAATAAGTCCGAAATCGGTCATGGTTTAAGAAAATAAACATTGTTTACTATACTTGTGGCTGGTCGATGTTTTAATTGCAAACATTGCGTTAACAGCAGTAATCTTTCTCACTACACTAGGGGATGTTTTTGCAGTTATAGTATCTTGACCGCCGTGTTATCTGACAAACTTCCTAGGGTTTTATTTGCGGACGGAGAAGTTAGTATTGCTTCCTCCCACAAGTCCCCTAAATCCTCCACATCCTTGCGGATGCTGTTGCGTAGCAGTGTGCGTTTGTACCGCCGTACAGTACGCACGAGGTGCCGTAGTTGCTGTCCAAGTCTTTATGGAAAGCATAGAGTTCTGACTAACCTGTTGTCTTCTATAGTTGTGTCCCCAGCGCAGAAGACAGCACACAGGTCGTTGGTTCATGTACAGCATACAAGTGAGGCTAAAATAAGTTATGTAGAATGGAAGCATAAGAAGCGACTCGCGAGATTTTTAATTGTCAGGGATTAAATAAATAATAAGATGTGAACAACTATTCTTAATATGACACGGCCTATGCTGCCCGTTGCTCATGTTGAGACCTCGACTGTTAACACAATTACACAAATCTTTACTCATGACCGGCGCGGTCCGGCGCGTATAGTGGTCAGCTCGATACTGAAACTGCGGCGCGTTGCGAGAGGGCACCTGACGCTCTATTTCGCGCCAAAACAGGGCCGTCGCGCACCTTCTGCAAAATCGCTCTTCTCTTGTTACAATAAGAGAAGTCACCTTATACTTTTTCAACTGTCAAAATCTAGCCTGTCCTTGAGATATATTTATTACAAATTCTCAGCTCTGAATAATTAATATGTAGTATATAATAAACAAAACTAATTTCAAAGGAAATCACGTGACGTGAAATGCAGCAGCCAATGCGAGTAGAGCACCAGTAACATAGGCTGGCTTTCCCACGGGAACCAGCACCTATTGTGCCATATGCTACTGCTCCCCACCCACATTCCAACATATGCTGCACTTCTGTCTCTCTTCCGCGTTTAAGACACGTACAATGTTAGCAAAGAAACGGCCAGCGGCCTGAAATATGAAGTGGCCATAGGCCAGGAATATCACAATCTCCGAAGTAAATCTGGCCTTAATATCTCTGAAGTATCTGTTGTTGCACTTCGCTTAACCCGGTGTCACTTCATCTTCAGTCAGTTATGACGTTTCCTTCAGACTAGCAGTTCGCACGCCAGCGCCCCGTTAGCGCGCTCGTCCTACCAGCCATTAGGGCGGTCCCCCGCGGTGCGCTGTGGAGGCCGTGTCTGGGGCGCCGCTCCGTGGCGGTAGGCCTGCAGATTAACAGCTCGCGCTCACGGGCCACGCGGCAGTAACAGCAAGTTGTGCGTCCAGCGGCGTGGGTCGCAACGGTCGGGGTGGAGGGGGAATGGCCGGGGACAGGGCCTCCGCTGTCCCCAAGAGTTGCTCTGCTGGCAGTGGCGGTTGTGCGACAGGCTGCTCACAAGCCGACAGCACCCACTGCGATCTAAGGGCACAGGGAAAAGTCCCAGTACACAATTCAGTTTCGAAAACCCTGCAGGAATTGAGAAATCAGAATACTGCACTAACATATGGGCGACGTGGACCATAATTTTCATGTATGTACTGAGTGGTCACCTATTTTTCGCGCCTACTTTACGCTCTTAGTATTTCATTTAAAAAACCCTGCAGGAATTGAGAATTCGCAATACTGCAGTAAGGTATGGGCGAGGTGGTCCATAGTTTTCATGTATGCACTGAGTGGTCACTTTTTTTTTTTTTTTTGCTTCTACTTTACGCTCTTAATATTTCATTTCAAAAACCCTGCAGGAATTGAGAAATAGGAACACTGCAGTAAGGTATGGGCGAGGTGGTCCATCATTTTCATGTATGTACTATAATAATGTTTGTTAAGCTTATGGGACTTAACTACGGGGTCATCAGTCCCTAAACTTACAAACTACTTATCAACTACCTTATACTAAGGATGGTACAAATATCCATGCCCGAGGGGGGATTCGAACCTCCGACCGTAGTGGCCGTGCAGGTCGTGACTGCAGCGCCTCAGTCCCCTCGGCCACCGCGGCCGGCTTCATGTATGTACTGACAAGGAAAGTACTTAGGCTCGAACAACCAAAAATACACCAAAAGCGTATGATAGAAATGTAAAGGTCCCTTATTGCACTAGTGATTCTCCTGCATCTGCAAAACTCTGCAGTCGCCCATTAGAGGCCTCTGCGTGTGCCCTGCAGCATTGCACTTTGACCTGCCGGTACGCCAGTACTGAAGGTGCAGGGTGCCTCTGAAGTTGCGCTTTGTGACGTTATTTGTGTAGTGAAGCGTCAGATAGGGCGGCGTTTGATAATCAATCCTGCTAATGTATTGCAATTAGCTGAGATGAAATTCCGAAGAGCCCTTCTTCGTGAATACGGTCTTAGTGTAGAAGACGAATCATCACATGTTTTCTGGTATCTATTATAGTGCATAAATATGAGCATAGATAAGAAACACTATAATAGATAATGGGTAACATGCGAATGATTCATCTTCTACACCAATACCATCTACACGAAGAAGGTTTTTTCGTAACTTCACCTCAACCAGTCACACTATATTATCAGGATTCATTGCCAATCGCCGACCCATCCGACACTTCACCACACAAATAACGTCACAAGACGAAATTTCAGAGGAGCACTCCTCCGTCACTACTGGCGTACCGACAGGTCAAAGTGCAATGCGGCATGGTACACGCAGAGGCCTCTAACGGACGACTGCAGAGTTTTGCAGATGCGGGAGTATCACTAGTGCAATAAGAGACCTTTACATTATCTATCATACGAATTTGGTATATTTCTGTTATTTCGAGCCTAAGTACTTTCCTTGTGAGTGGTCACCTACTTTTTGCTTCTACTTTCCGATTTTAGTTTCTCTACCTGCTTGTACGTTTTTTATCAGTAACGAGTGAATAGGATAAGAAATATTTAATGTTTATATCAGTCGCCTAGGTTCGTCATTTGTGCTTCTAACGTATTAATGAATAACCCAAAGTTTCTTGTAAGGTTTCCGCATAAACCTCTACACCAACATGACAGAATTTATTTTCAATTACGCAACGGATAACGCCTTGGAACCAGAATCCAATCGCCTGTCAGATACTTTGTTTACAGCTACTTTAATGATCATTGAAATTAAATTATAAAATTCTTATCTGAACCATCTTTACCTGGGTAATTAATCTTTCGTACATCATTCGTTACACATTACACGGAGGAAATAACTGGGATGTTCAACTAAGAATAAGAGACTGATTTTAAAACATATTTGAACATTTATTCTTACTAGTAGATTGGTATAGCATCTCGAAAACAGCACAAATTGATTTTCGATTACATCTAATGCTATCTGGTCTCATTAATTCTTCCCTTAATTTCTCCACTCTTGCGTATTGGGTAGAATGAATATGGGCACTAGCAAAACAGGCACGCTGATCGTACCCACACACATCCTCTTTCGTTACCGATAGAACGCTGCGTTCCCGTAAATTAATTAATTTGACGGGATATTAACACACTTTAACGAATTGGTGTCAACATTCGCCAAACACAAAACACACACAAGAATTCCTATTGGCTTTACATAATCCTCAGCATATTTACAGAATAAACTTGCTCACGTTGTTTTATAACATTATTCCCTTGGTGTCCCACCAAACGTTTTCATAAAAAGAAAAAAAAAGACACAGGCATGAAGGGTAGTTTGTGTCGTGCCTGGCTCCAAATTCGAACACTAAGTCCCCACATTATTCATATAAATGTAGGTAATATTTCCCCTGAAATCATCACATACAGATAGCAAATGATTATCTGATACAATCCGTTCAATGTAAATACTCATTTAACTCAAATTTCACTCATTCTTTACCTTTACATGAGAGCTACTTATAGTAACATCCTCTTCAGTCAACGTACGGACCAACTCTGCCGAACATGGCCGATCCCTGCTCAACCGTCTTTCTCCTTCAACTTGCCTAGCAGCCGTGCTCTCATTGGCCGACGCCAACTCGCGCCACCTACCAACCTGTTGAAACCCTTGCCACTGCCTACTATCGACATAGACCGCCCAAACTCAAAGGAACCTCTCTGCAGATCCTCGGAAAAACGAAAAGTTGGCAAACCTTCCCCAGATCCATGCAGTAATATTCATTTATTTATTCGTGTTCCGTTGACCCGTAATGCAGGAGAATTACACTGATACGGAACGAGTCAAGGTTTTACAAAGAAATGGTACAATACTTGAATTTCCATATACAGGGTGTTTCACTAAGTGTGTTTGCCTCTGTAACTTAAAAAATAATAGGTGACGGGAAATTTTAATGCGGTAGGTCAACACAGAAATGTTACACCTTCTGCGGAGCTATGAACATAGTTTATTGTATCATTTTCCAAAGATTTAAACCACAAAGATATATTTTTTAAAAGGAACAATAGTTTTTTCTATCGTGTATTGGATTCATTTAAACCAGCTTCGCCCAAATTAATTTAAACTACATTCCTGTAACTGTTAGTTTGGAAGCTACAACCCTTCAAAGTTCCGGGGACGGAGGCTGCGATAGCCTTGGGCACGGCACACTGTCTCATGACCACCAGCCAGTCAGCTACGTTGTTGAGCCTCCGCCCCCTAAACATTGAAGGATTGTAGCTCCCAAACTAACAGTGATAGGAATGTAGTTTAAATTGATATGGACGCAGCTGGTTTCAAAGAATCCAATGCACGATAGAAAATACTATTGTTCCATTTAAAAAATTATATCATTCTGCTGTAACTCTTTGGAAAATGATACAATAAACTATGTTCATAGCTCCGCAGAAAGTGTAACATTCCTTGTGTTGACCTACCGCATTAAAATTCCACGTCACCTATTATTTTATAAGTTACAGATGCAAACACACTTAATGAAACACCCTGTATGTACAGATACAACATATGCTATAAATTACAAGTTTCTATACATATACGTACTATGACCTTTTTTTAGATATTACATACAAGGACACAAAGGTATTAAAATAAATTACAATACTTAAAATTAAAAGAGTTACAGGAATATACACAGCAAATTAACTGGGCTGGAGTAGGTTATTGTCTTAAGTTGCTGAGTACTTATGGTAAATCTTACAGATTTTTATCATATCAATTATATTGTAGAGGCATGTGAATTCATTAAGTGAATAGAAACAGTTTTCCATCTGATATTTTTTCAACTTAGATTTGAAATGTGCTGTTTCATTAGTGAGATTTTTTTCTGCCTGATGGTAGTGCATTACAGTTTTATAATTTACAAAGTTGTTAAATGTAATCAAACATTCACATTAAATAATTTTTTTAATTATTATTATTTTAACTGTTGCTGCTATTGTCTCAGACTAATCGTATATTGTTAAGGTTTTAACCAACCCCAGTTTTCGTTTTCATGTAATTACATTGTACATGACCGCCAAGGAAAGACTTGACATTTCTCATCAATCGCGTGAACCAGTTCTTCTTCAACCAAAGGTGGACGCCCACTTCGTTCTTCATCGTGCACATCACTACGCCCGCCATTGAACTGTCGGACCCATCTTCTCACCGTCGATTCACTCATCGCATTTGGTCCATAAACATCGAAAATTTGCCGATAAATTTCACTTGGTTTCACTTTCCTCGCATTCAGAAACCGAATCACCGACTTGATTTCACAGGCGAAGGAACAGAAATGTTGATTTTAAATCAACGCCGACATTTCAAACAAGCACAACAAAGCGTACGTAACTGACAGCGATCTCCAAATGACGCACGTTCTTCTCCTAGATACACAACGTCTACAGCGCATGTGCGGAACTGCAAACGCAGCGCTGCAGCGGAAATAAATTGAAACGGAACTTACTTTCTGGACGCGCCTCGTATTACTGTGCTTCACAGTTGTCGTCAGATTACCATCCCGCACCTCAAGGGAGGCAACAAGACGTTGGCATCGCCTGTTTCCTTTAAACATTGTATTTTGCCAGTTTATATCTACTAGTCTCGCTTGTGGTCGAAAATCGACCAATTGAGATTACAGTGGTCACTGGGGGTAAAATTTTACGTATCATGTCGGCGGCCTCGCGTTATTATTTTGGCAACATCAACAACAGGATAGAAAATCTTTGCCCATTTGTTTGAACCACATAGAATGACTCGATTAGTGTATTGTACGGACCATGAAGTAAACATATAATGCTGTTCCTGCTTTATGATTGACAGGTTCTTGTATGTGCCCTCGTTCGCTCATTAAAAATAATAGCCTTCGTAAAGCGAAATGAAATGAGCGTATGGCTTTCGTGGCCGGGAGAACCCTTGCGGGTTTGTTCGACCGCCTTGGTGTAAGTCTTTTTCTTTGACGCCGCGTGGGCGACATACGTCCCAATGATGATGAGCACTACACACAACACCCAGTCCCCTGCCCGGAATCTAACCCGGGCCCCCTGCGTGGTAGTCAGCGACGCTACCGCTGAGCTACGGAGGCGGACTCGTAAAGCGAAGATTCCATGAGAAACAACAGCGTTATCAAGCGATTGGCTAAAATGAAGACTCAAAGGATTCTCACTATGTAAGGCGACCAACTGTCTCGGATTCTGTGGGACAGTCCCGCATTTGGACTCGTTGTCCCGCATTGGGATAATTACGGAAAAAGTCCCGGAAAACGGCAGAAGCTACCCGCATTCCAACAATTTCAATTGTAGATCCAAGAAGACCAGTCGAAACTATTTGTTTACGGCAAGCTATGTCACACTACTTCTAAGTCGTCTACACAATGCATCACCTACGAATAAATAGTAGTCTTCTTACATTAAAAAAAAAAATTAAATCATAATTTCGAAATGAGAAATTCGCTACCATTCATTTAAAAAAAAAATATTTTCTGTGCCTTCTTAAGTACGTTTCAGTAAGTGTAATGGAATAGTTATCGGTGCTCAAGGTGGCAAACAAGAAGTAATATTATCACACTCTGTAAAAACGTATTTAAAACCCGACAAGGAAAGACAAGATCATCTTACTTTCTTCAGATACAACATATGCTAATAATTACAAGTTTCTATACATATACGTACTATGACTTTTTTTAGATATTACGTACAAGGACACAAAGGTATTAAAATAAATTACAATACTTAAAATTAAAAGAGTTACAGGAATATACACAGCAAATTAACTGGGCTGGAGTAGGTTATTGTCTTAAGTTGCTGAGTCCTTATGGTAAATCTTACAGATTTTTATCATATCAGTTATAAAGTAGAGGCATGTGAAGTCATCAAGTGAACAGAAACAGTTTTCCATCTGATATTCTTTCAACTTAGATTTGAATTGTGCTGTTTCATTAGTGAGATTTTTTTATGTCTGATGGTAGTGCATTACAGTTTTATAATACACAGTTGTTAAATGTAATCAAACATTCACATTTATAATTTTTTTAATTATTATTATTTTAACTGTTGCTGCTATTGTCTCACACTAATCGTAAATTGTTAAGTTTTTAGCCAAACCCAGTTTTCGTTTTCATGTAATTACATTGTAATCTAGTAAAACACTATTTACATAAAAGGTAAGCCATTTAAAAATAAAACATTTGAAAGGAACAAAGACCTATAACAGTATAAAAAAACTTTTAATCTTGTAAATAATCAAAATTAGCGAGGTCGTTTCCATGGCATAGATCAGTCTATTAGTCTGGGAGGCTGTTTTCAGGAGTTTTCTGTAGGGCCCTAAAGAAAAAAAAAAAAAAAAAAAAAAAAAAAAAAAAAACGACGCTTTCGCTCCAGCGAGCCCATTTGAGGTCCTGATGCATTATCAGTACATGAATTTTTTATATACATTAGTAATTCTATCCCAAAATAATAATAATAATGGAACTAAAAAGTTCCATGACTTCTAATAAAATGTGAAATTACCTTTTATAACTGGCACATTCCACAAAATTTCGAAAATATATTCATGATATATGGAAGAAGTACTAATCTAACCTAATCTATAATTGTGATCTATTGACAAACCGGGCAGTCGACCTCTGACCTGTTTATGTCTCCCTTTAATTCACCAATGCTCAAGACGCGGTGACACAAGCAGTATACACGTTCTGCTTTACAGATAAAATACATTTCCTCCAAATTGACCCAATAAACTGAAAGACGTCTGTCTGCCGCTTCCCTAAGTTTTTACCTATGTAATTTATCTAAGATCACTAGGCGGGCTTTTTTGATAAACGAGAACCTCTTTCGTTCGAAGGCAGGATGAATAGCATTTCATTTCAAGTTTTTAAATGTAATTTTCTGTAATACTGTGTTAATATTGCTGCGATTTTATTATGCTAATAATTTATAATTGTGTCTTTGAATGTGGCAAGATGAACGGTTTCTCCGTGACGCCACTGTCCCTGTGAGAATGTGAACTAGTTTTATTCTGTATGTGCATGTATGAGTATCTTCTAGAATGGCTGAGTGTATGTATGAGAATATTCGTCGTCAGCTGCGGGCTGCGCGCCTTGCACTTCTGGCTTCGTGTCGATAGGTAGTCGTTACCATCATCTGCTTTTGATGCTACCAAAGAGGTTCCTCCAGCCATTGGATACAAGTTGGGTTGGCAATACCCAGTAGCGAGCCTCGGCAGGACGCGCTAGTTGAGGCTCTCCCAATCACCGCGGCTTTTCCTTGGGGTTTTTACCGATTTTCGGCCGCTGGTAGCGGCCTCGCGAGCCGTCTGGACACTCGGTAGCTGCGCTTCGATCTGGTAAGACATTCTG
This sequence comes from Locusta migratoria, assembly GCA_026315105.1. Classification (NCBI taxonomy): domain Eukaryota; kingdom Metazoa; phylum Arthropoda; class Insecta; order Orthoptera; family Acrididae; genus Locusta; species Locusta migratoria. The sequence goes on from CM048747.1 coordinate 532,839,088, forward strand.
ATTTTCTTTCCTCCCTTGAGATGGTAGCGATTCTTTGTCTGGTGCTCATTTCACAACTTAGGTTCATTTTACAGATAAGTTTCTCCGGTCATATATGGAACTGTATCCAATTTCATTTCGGTGATTTTGCATGGGTAAACTAATTCGGTTTGATAACGGCTGAGAATCGGTAACCTTTGTTAGACTAGATGGCGGTGTACGAACTCTGTTGAATTTCTTTCTAGCTTCGTGGGATGCAACCAATGTGTGGGAATATTTTTATTCTGTAAAGTGCATGTGAAATGTTCTTTTCCGTTTTCTCCTTCCGAGAGTGATATGTACTCCACGTGGTGTGTCCTTAGAACAAAGTCTTCAGCTACCGCTGTGTCTGTTTCTATGACCTTCAGGTAAGAAATTGTGTATATTTCTTTCAGATTTCCATTAGTGCCTCTGTATATTTTAAATTGCTGTTTCGTTTCCAAACTTGTACTTTGCACTCCCCCAGTAAATTCTGTTCTAACCTTGTACAGCCCCCTTTATAAGCTTGCTTATGAAATACTACATATTTCTAGGAGCTGCATGCCGTATTTCTTAGTTGATTTACCCCAACTTTGAATTTACTCCACTTTTCTGATTTTTGTAGACTGGACTTCGTCCAACCGTGTAAAACCTTCCAATTGCGTGTATATTTCTTTAGCTTCCTTGTGATATCCTACGCATTTGAAAGCGTTGCATGCCGTAGCTATTTTTCTTTATTTTTCGGAAATTGAATTTTTGGTATTTTTTACTCGTTTTTGGAACCACAGGTTCCGAACTCCGACTTCAAGGTTTATAGCTTGTCACTCGAGTTCTCGTTACTGCTCACATACCAGTGCCTTACTATTGTGTACTGTCGCTTCGTAATCTATGATTCAGATGGTTTTTGTCGAAATGAATACGATCATTAAGCACTTTGCCATCACTGGGGTGCGAATATGTAATATAGCAGACACATGCCGTCTCAGTAATTCTGCATGCTCACTGTTGATTTAAATGGAAATTAATCTCATCATTATCGCATACCATCTTAAGTAAAGAAAGACAGCCCAGAGCCACCTACGAGGTTTATTTTACTTGTGTTACGTTTTATATCCTGGTTCGCTGAATCTCACCTATGATAGCGGCGCCTGCTTCTGTTTCGTATCAGCAGGCTGAGTTGGGTGAGTTTCGCTTTGCTTCGCGTGTGTGAGTGATGAATGCTTGTCTATTGTAAATCTTTCCCCTGACGATGTTCAGTTGTGATTAAATTAACATTTTAAATGGGATGCATTTTTATTATTTAACAAAATTGGTTCCCCCACTTGCTCATGTTTCGAGTGAATAAATAATTTATTATCAGTGAAACTTTATCCTAATTATGAATGTTAGTTAACGAATACCTCCCCTTTTTCATTTAATGTTTTTTTTTCACCAATGCTGACAGCAAATCCAGATGCAAATTATCAAATTTTAATTCCGTTGCTTCATAAATGTTCTCTCAGCCACCTTCATGAAATTATTTAGTTCGGAGTGGCTTGTATATAAATGATTGTGTGTAATTCTCGTTATCTATGACGTGTGCTGGCCACGGTCTCTTTGTCTTCCTGCTACTAAACTAAAGTTTGAGTCAGTTCTCAATTCTGGGCCAGGGAACAAGTTTCTGATGCTGTAAGTAGTCAGTAGTTCACGAGAATCCTTTAGCTGGTCTTACGGCCAGAGTTACATGTTTAAAGTAAGCATTTAACTGGCTCCATTCAGCTAGAATTAATTTTAAAATTAACGGTGGTCTCTCAAAACCGATGTCAACATTTCGCCATTTCCAGTACTTTCCTTACAAGCGCGTTCCATTTTACATCCTTTTCGAAATACGCGTCTATAGTTAATTGAGGCCACCGTGTAAAACAGGACACTCCTGATGTTGTATTCGAACATTATGGGATCTTTTTTCCAACATTTTACACGTTTAGAGATAACTGATATTCCTCACAGCAACTACAAAGTTTTTCCATGTCATTTCGCATCCTACTACAATCAATCACCGACAATTTTCAGCCGCGCCGGAGTAGGCGAGCGGTCTGAAGCGCCACGTTACGGATCGCGCGACCTCCCGCGTCGGAGGTTCGAATCCTCCCTCGGACATGGATGTGTGTGTTGTCTTTAGGTTAGTTTGTTTAAGTAGTTTGTAAAACTAGGGATTGATGGCCAACGTTATATTCTGCAATATCATTGACATTACTACGTGATAATATCCATTAACATGGTAACATTATAATTCAGTGGGAATTCATCTGTAAAATGCAGAGGAGGAAGCATAGAGTTCAAAGCATTTTACGGGCATCATGAGGTGAAGACTTCTCAGCATGCTAGAAGAATAAATTGATGTTTTAACATCACCATCAACAACAAATATCATCTACACAATTACAGTAAATCCAATAAAGTATTAGCACTACCGTACTATGAGCCGTAACAGGTCGTCCATCCAAGGTACTTACGAGAATAATGTACAAGAGAAGCGATAAAAATTGAAGACATCTTGGAAAGGTTGTTTTCTCAAAATATGGTGTAATTGCCGGCAGCCTCATCTTCAGTGATTTTTTTCTATGAATCGGTTTCCAGTTTCTCTCACATTTGGAAATGTCAATCAACGAACGTGAACTCTTGTTGTTGTTGTTGTTTGGATGTTTTAGGGGGACAAAACTGCGAAGGTCATCAGTCCCCCATTCCATCATTACGCGTCACCACAAAGGACGTGAACGAGCAAAGGAGCCTAGAGTGGAGAACAACTAGAGGGGAGGAAGATCCCCTGAGTCAGTTAAAAGACAACAAAGCCGGCAAGAGACAACTAAAACAAGGACAAAGACACAGTAGAACTGAGCAATAACAAGAAATAAAATGTAAAAGCCGACGTCTGTGGCTGACCGACCGTGAGACTAAAAACAGAAAAAGTCAGCCACACGGAAACAAAGGGAAACCTTTAAACGGAGGACATGACAGGACTTGCACAGACACTGAACGAAAGCTTTAAATGGAGCGGTAAAAACCACTGTCCCGAATAAAACTTAAAACAGTATCAGCCATCTTGGCATCGTCAATTAAAACTTGGGATAAAAGCACAGGAAAATTAAAACTCCGCCTCAGAGGTGCTAAAACAGGGCATTCAACTAAGATGTGCTCCACCGTCAGGCGGGCGCCACAGCGACACACGGGCGGTTCCTCGCCACGAAGGAGATGGCCGTGTGTCAGCCATGTATGGCCAATGCGAAGCCGGCACAGGACTACGGAGTCCCGGCGGCAGGCCCGCACTGAAGAATGCCACACAGCTGTCGTTTCCTTTATGGCCCTAAGTTTATTGACTGTCGCCATACTACGCCACTCCGTGGCCCAGAGCTCGTGCACTATTTGTCGCAGCACCGTCCGCAGATCAGCAGCCGGGAGGCCGATCCCTAAAACATGCGCCTCAACAGCCTGCTTGGCCAGCACGTCAACATGTTCATTCCCCGGAATACCGACATGGCCCGGGGACCAGAGGAACACCACTGATCGACCGGACCTGTCAAGGGCAGATAGAGCCTCCTGAATACCCAACACCAGGGGAGACCGCGGATAGCACTGGTCAATGGCTCTAAGGCTGCTCAGCGAGTCACTGCAGATGAGAAAAGACTCACCTGAGCAGGACCTGGCGTGCTCGAGGGCACGGGAAATAGCCACCAGCTCTGCAGTATAGACACCGCAGCCAGCCGGCAGAGAGCGTTGTTCGACATGGGTGTCATGAGCGAATGCATAACCAACCCGGCTCTCAACTTTCGAACCATCCGTGTAAATTAGGTCGAGCCCAGGAAATCTAGCTACGAGTGCTGAAAACTGGCGACGGAGAGCTGCCGGTGGAACTGAGTCTTTGGGTCCACAGGCCAAGTCCAGGCAAATAGACGGCCTTGGCAGGCGCCACGGAGGCGTGCGTGTGTGGACCCGATATGGAGGTGGTAGTGGGTATGACTCAAGTTCCTGCAGCAGAGACTTGACTCTAAAGGCAATTGTATGACCCGACCTGGGTCGTCGTCGTTGGTCATGGACAACCATGTGGGAGAAAAGAACACGGTGGTTCGGGTGGCTTGATGATCTGTGCACGAGCACTGCATAGGATGCAAGCAGTTGTTGGCGACGGATCGACAAAGGTGGTACGCCGGCCTCAGCAAGCAAGCTGGTCACAGGGCTGGTACGAAAGGCACCTGTCACTATGCGAACCCCACAGTGGTGGATGGGGTCCAGCAAGCACAATGCTGAGGGTGACGCAGAACCGTAGGCGACACATCCAAAGTCTAAACGAGACTGCACCAGAGCCTGATAGAGACGCAACAGGGTGGTGCGGTCGGCTCCCCAGGAAGTATGACCCAGGTGGCGGAGGACATTGAGGTGGCGCCAGCACTCCCGTTTTAGTTGACGGATGTGGGGGAGCCACGTCAGCCGTGAGTTGAAAACAAGCCCCAAAAAACGATCTGTGTCCACTATAGTAAGTAGTTCGTCATTAAGATAAAGTTCAGGGTGCGGGTGGACAGTCCGACGCCGACAGAAGTGCATCACTCTGGTCTTGGTGGCAGAAAACTGAAAGACGTGGGTAAGCGCCCAGTTCTGCGCATTCCGAATAGCCCCTTGCAACCTGCGCTCGTTAATTTGGGTGCTGCAGGAACTAAAAGAGAGACAAATGTCGTCAGCATAAAGTGAAGGGGACACCGACGATCCAACAGCTGTCGCTAAACCGTTGATAGCAATTAAAAATAATGGAACGCTTAAAACAGAACCCTGAGGAACCCCGTTTTCCTGGATATGAGAGGAGCTCAGGGAAGCACCAATTTGAACACGAAAGGTACGGACAGCTAAAAAATTCTGTATAAAAATCGGTAGGGAGCCTCGGAGGCCCCAGTCATATAAAGTGTTGAGGATGTGTCGTCGCCAGGTTGTATCGTATGCTTTGTGCATATCGAAGAAGACGGCAACAAGGTGTTGGCGCCGGGAAAAGGCTGTGCGGATTGCAGACTCGAGGTACACCAGATTATCGGTGGTAGATCGACCCTGGCGGAAACCGCCCTGGCATGGAGCCAATAATCCCCGAGTCTCAGGAATCCAACACAACCACCGACTGACCATTCGCTCCAACAGTTTGCATGGAACGTTAGTCAGGTTAATGGGCCGATAGCTATCCAAGGAAAGAGGATGTTTATCTGGTTTAACCACCGGAATAATGATACTCTCCCGCTACTGTGACGGGAAAACACCATCACACCAAATGCGGTTATAGACTGCTAGAAGATTACGCCGGCTGTCTGCTGAAAGGTGCTTCAGCATTTGGTTATGGATGCTATCAGGCCCAGGCGCCATGTCAGGACATAGGTTAAGAGCACTGAGGGGCTCCCACTCAGTGAAAGGAGTGTTGTAGGATTCAGAGCGGCGGGTACGAAAGGAGAGAGACTGGCGTTCTACTCTCTCCTTTAGTGTACGGAAGGCCGGTGGATAATTTGCAGAGGCAAAAGCGCGGGCATAATGCTCGGCAAACATCTCTGCAAGTGTGGCCGGGTCCGTACATAGAACTCCATTTGTGGAGATTCCGGGTATTCCCGCTGGAGACTGTAGTCCCTTCGACCGCCTGATTCTACCCCAGACCTGTGAGGCAGAGGTACCCGTCCCTAGAGTGGAGACGTACCTCTCCCAGCACTCCTGTTTCCGTCTTCTTATTAGCTGGCGAGCACGAGCGCGAGATCCTCCTGAGAGGGGTGACGCTTATAGCGCTGTAAGGACCGCCTAATAGCCTCAGCTATTTCCGGCGACCACCACGGCACTCTTTTCCGCCGTGGGCACCCTGTGGAGCATGGAATTGCAGCTTTTGCAGCAGAAACAATGGTGTGAGTGACGCCCTCGACCACCACATCGATGGAATCGAGTGGGGGAGGTTGAACAATAGTAGTGGACGCGTAAGCTTCCCAGTTATCCCTGCTTAAAGCCCACCTTGGGGAGCGTCCTGGGGACTGACGTTGTGGGATTGACAGAAAAAGGGGGAAATGGTCACTGCCACACAGGTTGTCGTAGGCTCTCCAGTGGACAGATGGTGGAAGGCCGTGGCTGCAGATCGATAAATCAATGGCCGAGAACGTGCCATGCGCCACACTAAAGTGTGGGGGGGCACCAGTATTTAAGAGGCAGAGGTCGAGTTGAGAAAGTAAAGACTCGACTAGTCTGCCCCGCCCAGAAAGTGTCGTACCACCCCTCAATGGGTTATGGGCGTTGATGTCGCCCAATAAGAAGAAAGGCGGGGGTACAGTAATATCCCCTGTAGCCACGAAGGGCTGGGGTCCGCATTGCTGGAAACCAAGTTTCCTATAAGGCAATGCAGAAAGCAGGTGTTATGCTTAAAAGGTGACGTAGCTCAGCCATATGGGGGAAGAAACCGCCGCAGTTTCACTGGAGGATAATACTGTCTGATAACTGGGAAGTCATTAAGATTACAAATCAGCGTCACTCAAATCCGCTGACTGCCGTTGTTCAGGCTCAGCATCCATTATTTCTGGTATGTCCCCGACGCGAGGTCCTCTGGGGACGCTAGAATCTCCACCTCGTCCCCAGAGGTCGAGGTGGAGTGGTGAGGTGGCTCTGGAGCCACCGTAGTATCCTTCACGTCGTCGTTAACATTTTTCCTCCGATCCTTCTTGCCCCTCGGGGGCTTCGCCGGCAGGGCTGGCTTCTCAGACTCAGCCTCAGGGACTGAGGAGGAGCACGAGGCCCCGCGTCCAGCAGCCATCGGTTTTGCCTGCTGCTGGCGTGTGTCGCAAGCGACACGGGCGGAACCCTCGGAAGGGAGTCTCCCAAGGGACCCCTTCCGAACGAGGGGTGCCGGAGAAGGTTGTTGTTTCTCCGGCAGAAGGGTGGAGGTTGCTCCCGAGGCAGTTACCTGGGGAGCAGAAGAAGGAAGGGGGCCCCAACCACCTTGGGGGCAGATGTAGGTTTGCGGCACTGGGGGCCCACAGAAAAGGAATGAACAGACAAGATGGGTGTCGCCACAGATGATGAAGATGATGATGCAATTGCCGCAAAAGACATTGTCATGGCCACTGGGTGTAAGAGCTCAAATTTCTTTTTCGCCTCAGTATAGGTCAACCGGTCCAAGGTCTTATATTCGATGATTTTCCTTTCTTTCCGGAGCATAGGGCATTGTGATGAGCAGGGAGGATGCTCCTGGCCACAGTTCACGCAGATGGGCGGCGGAGTACATGGGGCGTCCGGGTGGGCTGGACGTCCACAATCCCGGCAAGTGGCGCTGGAAGGGCAACGGGATGACATATGCCCAAACTTCCAGCACTGGAAGCATATCATAGTAAAAGGGATGTAGGGTTTTACATCAACCCGGTAGCACATCACCTTCACCTTCTCTGGCAGTGTATCGCCTTCAAAGGCTACGATGAAGGCACCGGTGGCAACCCTATCTTGGAGAGGGACTCCACATCTCCAAACTTCTCCTCCAGATGGTCTACGAAGAACTGAGGCTTTACGGTCGTAAATGATTCCCCATCAACCCTTGTACAGACTAAATATCGAGGCGAATATGGCTCATTGATGGTAGCAGCCCTGCGTTCCTCCCAGGGCGTGGCCAAGGAAGGGAACGACTTGGGGTCATATGAAGAGGCATAAAACTTACCACGCTTTGAGACGGTGGTTATACGTCCACCAACGTTTTCTTTTGCTCGTTTCATTTTGTTCCCACGAGCAGCTAGGGATCTAAAGGTCCACCCAGGCAGAGCCCCGCTTGCCTGGATAAGCCTTATACAACTGAGGTGCGGCAGGTTCCCCAGAGGTTGCTCGCTAACGACTATTCAACCTCAACAGCCATGCATCTCCTCGGCACGTAGCACACCTTGAGATTGAGGTTTTTTTTAGAGAGGTGTGTACCATCCTCGCGACCCGGGCGATTAAGCCAAGATCCCCGGGCTCTGAGACGTACAACGTTCCACCGTCGCGCCGAACGATGGTCGTTGAGGCACGCACAGAGCTTACGGTGTAGCGGACTGTGGGCGCGACACAGCCCACAGCTCAGGACCCCGGGTTCGCCAAGCCCGTACTCAGCAAATTAATGCTGAGCCCCTGAGGGGACGTGAACTCTTGCGAATCCATTTTGTATCACTGTGTGATCTCTGTTTTTAAATCTACATCCAACAATCATATAATAACAGCAATAATGTAATAACATTATTAATAAATGAGCGGTTAAACATAAAGTGAGGTTATTATAATACTGTATTGTTTGTGCTTTGTGAATTCTTTACCTCATGAATTTCTTCAGCTAGGCACATATAATAATCATCTGGTGTTATCATCTTACTACGAGAATACAATAAACGTACTGCCCGGTAACCAGATGCAAGTGCTATTCTTTAGGTGAAATGCGTTTTTACATATGCAACTGTCAGATCGTCTATTAATGAGAGCTTTTTGTTTTCATTGTCCACCTCCATATCGGAGTTAGGTCTCTACAATAAAATGTGTGCAGTAACATTTCCACCTTACTTACCCAACATGAGCCCCTTTTGTTCTGATCTCTTTCATAAATTCAAAGAAACACAGCGAGGTGTCCGATATAAAACCGTATGTGACGTTTTCCACGCTCAGTACAGGACATGATCAAAACCAGAGGCGCCTACGATATGCGATGGCCTTACTGACGACCATAAATAACGAGGGCGTTTATATTACAGATTTGTTGTTGTAAGTACTTCTGTCAGCAAAGACGTTTCAGAGAAAATTTTTATCGAGACCTAGTACTTTTGAAGATTTGGTGAATGCAAGAGAAAGCAAAGTGCGAGCTATAGGTACCCATATTAACGGCTATGTACACAAATTAACTTTAAGTTGTGCAATAAAATACCTTTGAAATGGTATAATATTTACAGGCTTCCTTGAGCATTTAATCATAAAAATCGGTACTTCATTCTTGCTATACACGTAATTGTATTCTGACCACTTATAAATTCCGTCGTGACGTGGGTATGTTTTTATTCCTTTATAAGTTAGTCCTTCCCCTCTCCACTGCTTTGTATCCTACTCTTTATCAATTTCAGAAACTTTTGTATAGCTTTTTTTATTTATTTCTATCTGTCATGTTCCCTAGGACCGACATGAGGAGCAATTTTCCATGGTCATGGAACCAGCCACACATCGGATTGTAACAAAGTAATTGTAATAAACGAAGAAATACGTATAGTAATCCTATGCACACGACAGGCTTAGCACGAGGAAAAAAAGGAAAAACTTAACACGTAAATTTGCTTATTTTTTTTTAAATTTTTCCTGGAACTCCTATGCAGTAGGAATAATAAGCAATGGAAAAAAATATTCAGTTTAACCTTGAAAGTGAGCGAATAACTACTAAGCTCTTTTAGTTCTTGTGGCAGCTTATCGCAAATGGATGTACAGAATGCAACACACCTTTCTTCACAAGTGTCAAGGATATGTGATACAATTGCTCATTTTAGACTTGAGTGAAATATGGTAATTATTGCGAATCACCAGATATTATTAACAAAAGACATTAAATAAAATATGTATTGGAAGGCAATATCACAGTTCCCAGGCTACTAAGCAGGAGTCGACAAGAGGTTCTCGAACTTAACCACATACTCTTCTACACTACGCATTGCTGCGACATTCCCTGATATGGTTCATAATGATCATTTCTGAGTAGTTTGGTGGCCAGCAGACACTTTTAAGCTCTGAAGAGAGTTACTGGAGCCACTCTGTAGCAATTATGGTTGTGCTGAGGTGTGGCATTGTCCTGCTGGAGTTGGAATGCAGATTGGACATGAATGGATGGAGGTGATCAGCAGGATGCATACTTTCGTTCCACCTGTCACATATCTAGACGTATCGGAGGTCCCATATCACTCTATCTCCAGCGCCTCGCACCATTATAGATCATCCACAATCTTGAACAATCCTTTACTGACATACTATACCCATACACATAAATCTACTAGATACAATTGTAAACGAGACCTCAGACCCAGTAACATATTTCCAGTGATCAAGAGTTATTGCCTTGGAGCATACAGTCAACAAAGGTAAACGAGAGGATCTGCGGCTCTCGAAACCTAAATGGACGTTTATTCTTTGAATGGTGCAGACACTGGCGCTTGTTAATGGCATAGCACTAAAACCCACAGAAATTTACGGAAAGGGTTAACTTGTATCACAGTCCTACACGGTCTACTTTCCGGCCGTATAGAGATGTTGGATAATGATCTTCTACTGGACTCTCATTGTTCATTCACAGTGCACTTGTAATGTGGTACGACGGGGAAATCCGCATCCCTCGGAGATGCTGTATCCCTTCTCTCGTGCGCTGACTTTACCGCCACGTTCAAACTGACTTAAATAGTGATAACTCCCATTTTGTTGTAATAGCAATAACCCGCTTAACTTCTGCGCCAGGCACCCGTTGTCTTCATTACCGATCGTGTGCTGCTCTCTAAATGTTTAAGTATCTCTGAGGTTTGCGTATACACGCCTACAACAGTTCTTTGGTAGTTGTATTGAAACGGTACTGTTTGTACCCTTTCATGGTACAATTTTTTCGTGCGATATTATCAATAACAGACGGCGTTGTTAATGATCAAAATCTAGAAGGTCATTTATTTATTTTTTATCTACAAGCTCATTACACCATGTGGGTGGAATGCTTGTTGCAGGCTCTCTGTCAAATAACAAGAAAAACAAGGTGCCAGGCTCCACAGAACCCATTTCCCTGCCCTTGTGTGAGTGCATACGGCGTGATTCGATGTGGCATGAGTGCGTTAACGATAGTTAGTGTCTGCTTCTGGGAAAGGTTTGCCAACTTCTGGTTTGTGCGAGAGTTCGCAGAGAGGTTACTTTGAGTCTGGGAGCTGTAAGTCGATAGCAGCCATTTGCAAGCAGGTGTTCAGGTTGGTAGGTGGCACTAGTTGGCGACAGATAATGAGAACTCGGCCACTAGCCAAGTTTAAGGAAAAAGTCACTTGGGCTGAGGAACGGCCATGTTACGCAGATGTGGTCTGACTGAAGAGGATGTAAGTATCAGAAGCTCCGAGGTAAAAGGTAGAAAAACGTGTGAATTTTGTGTTTAGTTTGCTCTGGCTTGGAATGTGCTGTATCATAGAATGATTTACTAGCCGTTTGTGACGAATTGCGGGAAGTTATTGGTGATTTTAATACGAGTAATGTGGGAACATGTTGTTTGCGTTTGGAATCAGCTACGAGGCAACGACTTTGTCGTTAGTCGGAAATGTTTCGTATGAAATTAAGTTCGTTATTCAGTGCTCTCATCTGCTTGCATTGTTAAGTAACATGGGGAATTTCTTTAAGTTTACGCGTCTTTTCATTGAAACTATAGGTCTCTACTGATTCTCGAACATTTTCGTAAGCCATACGCATGTGAAAGTAAATGCATCGTGCTAACGCGAATGAGTAGAGATATGCGTGTGTACAATAAGCATTACTTTCTACTTCCTTCCCACCGTAATAGAAGAATGAGATGACCGCTCAGTATGAAATTGCCAAGGACACAAAAAAGGAACAGAAATGTCATTGACCTAGCAGACAGGTCATAATTGTGGGGAAAATGTAATGTAGAAATAAAGAAATATATGGAGATCACAACACTGACCTTCTGCATAGCAATCCGAAACCAGCACCATACAGTCTTTGTAATGATACTTTTTTTCTGGATTTTATCGCTGGTGTTGTCACAAAATCAAAGTTGAAAACCGGAATTGAAATTTAACTAACCGTAAGATCAGCAAGAAATATTAATTTTTTTTTTAAATTGTTGATGCACTGAAAAGACAACAAAAGATTCGGCCGTCAGTTTTCAGTAGCAATGTCAGTTAAAAATTACGACAACACCAGAAAGCACCATTACATAAGAAAATGACGGAATCAGTTACCTGGTATGCATTCATTGGTGGAAGCCGTGACATTGTAGTTGAACCTGTATGAATTGATTAATATCTTCGTTCTCGTAAACTGATGCTTGGTTTCATGACTATTAATTATTAAAGTTTTAAGACCGTATGCAATGTTGATCACTATGGTTATCGAAAGTTAAAGAAATTATCGGACTTCGCTTTTAACAGAATGAAGATTTCCTGCAGGCATTGAATTCAATTTTTAATACAAAATGAGAGTAAATAAATTTTGCATCGAGAATGTTTTTTTGTCATCATGAGAAAACAGGCAACAATGACCAAGCATCAATTTACTAATATTTCTGAAAATCAAGTCATAAATTAAATGAAAGATGGGGAGAAATAGTCATTATTTCAATAAAATAGAAATTTCAAATGAAATTGAAAATTTATTACGTTAAAGGATGCTAACCAGGGCGCACACTTACATGGTTCTGGAGGTCAAGTAAAATAATTCCGCTCAGTATAAAGGTAGAAAAACGAAAGATGACAAGCGATTCCGTTTTCTCTCCAGATCATTTGAAATAGTTGAATGTATTACTTGAAACAAGGATAATCAGAGATTTATTGGCAGAGAGAACGGATGCTAGCGATAAGCGTCGCAGATATAATCTATATCTATAAATGTGAATGTCTGTTCGGTGTACGTTTATCACGTCTGAACCACAAGGCATACAGAGCTAAAAACGTGTACAGTTACTGATGTGTACTCGGGGAAGGCTTTAGGCACGGTTTTATGGCGATCGGATAGCTATTTATCTATATATATTAATGTGAATATCTGTTCGGTGTAGGCTTATCACGTATGAATGACAAGACGCAGAGACTTAAATATTTGTACAGTTAGTAATTTATAACTCAGGGAGGTTTTAGGCACAGTTTTATAGCAATTTGATACATATTTAGTAATTTGAAGAATATAACGCGAAATGCGGTACAGTAATTACTGTTTGAAAATTATATTTGCTCTTTGAAAATGGTTTTATTGCTTGCATTGTTGCTTGAGGGTTGATAATGATAAAAGGGTGGAGTATATTGGGATGGAAAGTTAAAGGGGTATACAAAATTCTACGTGTGTGTATGTGTTAATATTTCTCTCTGCAGCGAAAACTACAGAACGCAAACGAATGGTCTGTGTGTAATTGTTGACCGAAGTGTCCCGTTGTTGTACACCACAGCAGTTCCATGCCGATAGCTATAAGAGGTGGAAGAGATGGTGCTCGAAAGTCGTCAAATTAAAAAAAAAATTCGGACTAAAGGCCAGCAATGACGTTTGCGACCCTATAGTAAGGAGGTTACATACAGAGGTCTATGCATGTTACTATGTCTTCAGCTCTTTCTGTGTAAGGATAAGCATACGAATAAGGAAATATAAGAATAAATAAATAATGCAGTAAAAACCATCAAGAGTACAGGCTCTGCTAACGGTATACTATGCCTTCCACATCGCTTCAAAGGGTTCTACTCAAATCTATACTTTTGTTCCGATATTGATGAAATTTTGCACACTCTACCTGAAAAACAAGAGGAATGTCATTTTCTGTATAAAATTTCATTCGGTGCATGGTGGAGGGTACTTAACTTACGGAATTTAGAAAAGGCATAGTTTTGCTTCAATCTCTATGAATTTTTGCACACATGACCATTGAACCAAGAGGAAGATCACTGGGTACATAAATGTTTGTATGGTACATGACAAAGGCTAGCCGACCACGGTGTCCGAGGGGTCTGGGGCGCTCCAGTCACGGTCTGCACGGCCACTACGGTCGGGGGTTCGAATTCCCCCTCGGGCATGGATATTTGTGCCGTCCTTAGTCTTAGCTAGTTGATAAGTTTGTAAGCTTAGGGACTGATGACCCCGTAGTTAAGTGCCATAAGTTCTACAAACATTTGAACATTTTTTTTTTAATGACAGAGGGATGCAGAGAGAGGGCGGACGGGGATGTGGTCTACGAGAGTGAGGGATAAGTAAACACCCGGGATGTGGACTACGAGATTGAGGGATAAATAAACAGCAAGGCAACGTCGGGTTTACAGCTAGTTTTCGATAAAAATAATATTAATGTATCGCTACTTCATGTCGAAATGGCTCTGGCTATCTGGATATTCTGCACTTGGACATTTAACTATTTTGTTTATTTTTTCCACGCTGTCATACAACTTCTTCCCGTGCTTCATCGCTCTTCAGTTTTTGATGGGCTTTCCGCTGCGACAGCTTACGACTAAATGTGACAGGGGTCTGGGGGTGGGGGTACGTGCGGCAGGATGACGCGTTCCACAGACGGGCCAACTGCACTTTTCCGTGCCCGCCGGTATGAAAAGTGTCCAGCAGTGGACCCTAGCAGAGGCGTGGCGTTGATCCCCAGATTTGCGGCTCGTCCGCCCCTCGCTGTGGGCGGCAGCCGGAGAGTGCGGGTGTCCATGCAGAACGCGCGGTCGGCCGACACTCGGAGGCGGAAAAGAGGCTTAAGGAGCGCGGGGGCCCCGGGGGCGGCAGTCCACCAGGGAGGCGGAGGCGGCGGGCGGCGCCCTGGGAAATCTGCGCCCTGCGGCCGCGCACATTCTGCTGCTCCGGCGGCCCCCGAGGGCGGCGGAATTGCGGCCGAAACATCCCCACTGTCGCCTACCGGGCAGGTTCCCAAAGGCGAAGCAGATGGGGAGCGACGGCTGGCACCGCCGGAGACCCGCAAGGTAGCCGAGTGCACCGCAGTGTGGCATATACGAGGCGCGTCCAGAAAGTAAGTTCCGTTTGGTAATAAAATGAAATTGTACACAGATACAGAAGAAATTTTTATTGCACAAAATTCTACAACTCTTAGGGCCGGTTCGTCCATTTCTCGTTAATCTTGTCGTTAGTAAACGAAAAAATGCATTTAACGTCTAGTTAAATGTGCTCGTTAAGTGCACTGCGTTTTTCATTGCCACATACACCTCTCGTTTGCTAACCTGAAGAATACGAGAAGGTACGATACATTTCGACTATGTTGGCAATAGAAACAAATGAAAGTGCAGTCGGAAATAAACAGCTGTTCCCCATATTTGATTATCAGAGAAGAGGTTAGCACACATTTGTTATTTGGTGCTATGGCAAACAGACGTGAAAGAAGCTCAGTTTTACAAGAAATTAGTGCGAGAGTCTTGTGTCCTTAATAGAGAAATATGGCACATTGGAATGTAAAAAAAGGAAAAAAAAAAGACGCTACGACATGGAACGAAAAGGAAGCGACATTGCGGCAAATGAATTCAATACTGCCCACGGAACATGTATGTAGGACAGCAAAAATTCTTAGGGCCTTGTACGATAATACACTGCCAAGTGCATAGTATGTTAGTGCAAGTTAAATTGTACGAATCCTCTCGCCGGGATACTATGGTTATGTTGGCACCAATGGTAATAATGGCAACTCAGATGACCAATAAATGTTTTTTCGTGACAACTGCAATTAAAACGAAAATTATTTTTTTCTCGGCGGACAAGGGTACAGGTACAATATTAAATTTGCTGCGAGTGAAACGAACAGCAATAACATTTACTCTGTAGCTCGTGAAAAATATTAACGCAATTCTAAACTTCATTGTTCATCTGTTGCCAACATAAGCACTGGAGCCCGGCGAGAAGCGTCGTAACATTTTTCCTTAGTGCAAGCAATAAATTGCACGTAGGCGAAGCGCACTGTTCCTGTAAATCGGAGGAAGAAATCACATTTTGGGCCTTACACAAGCAAAAGTAAATTCTGAATTAATAAGTTTGCACACATAGATAATGTATTATTACAACAGATAACTTACAAAATTCATAACCATATGTTGGTCTCTTTAGATGGTCGTGTCGTTTTTAATGCAGCATTTCCAAAGTGGCTTTTCGAAGGCGAAATTGCGTAACAAAATCTGCATCATCCCAGCATTGAAAATGATTTGGACGAACATAAATACGTCTATGACGCCTTATAGGGGCAATGTCCTCTAGATCATCCAAAATATTGACATCGTAGTAATTGTCAACGAAATCTTATTCCAGCTATTTTCATCATACCGATTCTCACTTAACTAGTCGTCACCCGTAAATTTGTTTTTTGATATCGCAACAATATTTTTAAGGTTATGTTGCGTATCTGCAATGTATCAAACTCATATAACCGCTACTGACATGGACAGGTCGAGAAATATGACGATACAATTTACCAATAATGCTACTTTCCACACTAGTTTTTCATCCATGTAGCGCTTCTGTTATTTTGTTCGATAAATCGGTCTTTTTCACGTGAATATATTGATGTATTTTAGCGCTTTGGAATCCTGCCATTTTGATACAGATACTCACTTAAATGGTCGTTAGCCGTGTAACGAGCATAATTTTACTCGTTAACTTAACGGCCAGTTTGAGGTCCTTTAACCTCAGGTTAATGCCTAACGAAACATTGACAAACGCAATTCTCCACTAACGATAAGTTAAAATCTCAACTGGAACTTAAAGAGACATTGACAAACCGGCCCTGAAACTACTTTTCCACATAAATTTCGAAATTTTGCAGGCATTTGTCATAGCGTGGCACCAGGTTTTGTCTACCTTGTTCATAGAAATCTGACGCCTGTGTCTTCAACCAGTTGGAAAGAGTTTCTTTCAGCTCGTCGTCATTGGTGAAGTGATGACCGCCAAGGAAAGACTTGAGATCTTGTCATCAATCGCGTAAACCAGTTCTTCTGTAACCGAAGATGGACGCCCACTTCGTTCTTCATCGTGCACTTCACTACGCCCGCCATTGAACTGTCGGTCCCATCTTCTCATCATCGAATCACTCATCGCATTTGGTCCGTAAACATCGCAAATTTGCCGAGAAATTTCACTTGGTTTCACTTTCCTCGCATTCAGAAACCGAATCACCGACTTGATTTCACAGGCGAAGGAACAGAAATGTTGATTTTCAGTCAACGCCGACATTTCAAACAGGCACAACAAAGCGTACGTAACTGACAGCGATCTCTAAATGGCGCACGTTCTTCTCCAAGATACACATCGTCTACAGCGCATGTGCTGAACTGAAAACGCAGCACTGCAGCGGAAATAAATTGAAACGGAACTTACTTTCTGGACGAGCCTCGTATTACTGTGCTTCACAGTTGTTGTCAGATTACAATCCCACACCTCAAGGGAGGCAACAAGACGTTGGCATCGCCTGTTTCATTTAAACATTGTATTTTGCCAGTTTATATCTACTAGTCTCCCTTATGGTCGAAAATCGACCATTTGAGATTACAGTGGTCACTGGGGGTAAAATTTTACGTATCATGTCGGCGGCCTCGCGTTATTATTTTGGCAACATCAACAACAGGATAGAAAATCTTTGCCTATTTGTTTGAACCACATAGAATGACTCGATTAGTGTATTGTACGGACCATGAAGTAAACATATAATGCTGTTCCTGCTTTATGATTGACAGGTTCTTGTATGTGCCCTCGTTCGCTCATTAAAAATAATACCCCTCGTAAAGCGAAATGAAATGAGCGTATGGCTTTCGTGGCCGGGAGAACCCTTGCGGGTTTGTTCGACCGCCTTGGTGTAAGTCTTTTTCTTTGACGCCGCGTGGGCGACTTACGTCCCAATGATGATGAGCACTACACACAACACCCAGTCCCCTGCCCGGAATTTAACCCGGGCCCCCTGCGTGGTAGTCAGCGACGCTACCGCTGAGCTACGGAGGCGGACTCGTAAAGCGAAGATTCCATGAGAAACACCAGCGTTATCAAGCGATTGGCTAAAATGAAGACTCAAAGGATTCTCACTATGTAAGGCGACCAACTGTCTCGGATTCTGTGGGACAGTCCCGCATTTGGTCTCGTTGTCCCGCATTGGGATAATTACGGAAAAAGTCCCGGAAAATGGCAGAAGCTACCCGTATTCCAACAATTTCAATTGTAGATCCAAGAAGACCAGTCGAAACTATTTGTTTACGGCAAGCTATGTTACACTACTTCTAAGTCGACTACACAATGCATCACCTACGAATAAATAGTAATCTTCTTACATAAAAAAAATTAAATCACAATTTCGAAATGAGAAATTCGCTACCATTTATTTTTAAAAAAATATTTTCTGTGCCTTCTTAAGTACGTTTCAATAAGTGTAATGGAATAGTTATCGGTGCTCAAGGTGGCAAACAAGTAGTAATATTATCACACTCTGTAAAAACGTATTTAAAACCTGACAAGGAAAGACAAGATCATCTTACTTTCTTCAGGAATAAAAAGGTGTTGAAAGTCTGAAAATGCATCAACGGATGTGAGTGATCATTGCGTGTAGTAAGGTACAATTAAACTCCGCATTTCATCGAAAGAACATCTACAGTAAATGGTTTTATAAAGTTGTTTTTATCAACTTTAATTCGAGGTCATTACAAAACATAATTCCTTGGGAGGAGTGCTATACTTATCAAAATGTGTGGAGCACGGATGCTCTAAGAGCTGAAACAAATAGAAGTAGTACAAACAACGAAGCTTATCGGAAAAACGTAACGGAGAAAGAATATGTAAGAATTTTCTAACTCTAAAAGTCAAAATAGGAGCATGAGAAAATATTTATGAACATTAAATAAAGATTGAAAATGTTACTCATGTTAGATATGTTAGTTTAAAAGTAAATGAGTATGCCTACTCTGCTCACCTACATTCTGAAAATGTCCCGCATTTAGTTTTGAAAAAGTTGGCCGCCTTATCCTTTTGGTCCTTTTGTGAAATATATGTAGGAAGAAGTACTATACCTGTTGACTCCTCGGAGATTTCGCCGAAGCGCGAACTACGGTACAGAACGACTCTGCTGCTACGTCCGACACTGGGTTTTTCCTGATCACCTCTGTCACTTTGCCGCCTATTAAATGGGACTTTTTAAAAATGATCAAATTCTTGAAATCCTAATGCAGCAAAGTGCTAACGTCGTCGCTACCTCTGCTTACAAACTTTTTGAACGAACTTACGTTCAGCGCAACACACACGCCAATGCACTAGGTAGGAATCGACGCCACGACTGGGAGCGGCAGCGCAATTCGTGGCGCGAAGCTTTAGACCGTACAGGCATTCCGACTCTGCAAATGAACTCTTCTCCGATGTTCTCTATGTATCGACCCTACCTGTGAAGCGTCCCGCACTGATGAGAAATACTGATGCGTCGGTCTAACGAGTAACCCACTTCCTTTATTGACGAGCAACTCTTGATGATGGTTCTTTCAAACAATCTCAGTCTGGCATCTTCCATACACACGATTAATTTTATATCGTCATTCCATTTCAAACAGCTCATTAATTCCAGATAAATTATGGAAGTAACTTCTTTAGGATTTCTTCTGCTATCTCAGTGGTATTGCTGCGGTGGAGCGGCCGAGCGCATTGAAGCGCCATGATACAATGGGCGAGGTCGTTCCCCGTCGGGGGTTCGAATCCCTCCTCGGACATGTATGTTTGTGCTGTCTTTAGTATAAGTTAGTTCATAACTAGTTTGTAAATTTAGGGACTGATGACCCCGCAGTTAAGTCCCATGAGCTTTACAAACATTTGAACATTTTGAACTTCAGTGGTATGTGCATGAGTATGCAAATACAGACATACGTAAACACTCCAGGCACGACAATGCCATCGGCAACACCTAAATAAAAAAAACAGGTGTCTGACATTACATTTGTTACTGCTGCTATATTGGCAGCATTTCACGATTTGAGTGTGTTTGAACGTGATGTTATAGACGGCGTACGAGACATGGGACACATCGTCTCCGACGTAGTAATAACGTGGGGATTAACCCGTATGATACGTTCACGAGTGCACCGTCAGTATTGGGAATCCGGTAAAAGATCAAATCTCCGACATCTTTGCGCCGAAAGAAGATACTGCAAACTATGGGACCAACGACCAGTGAAGAAAATCATTCACCGTTACAGAACTTTCATTGATGGGCCATCGATAAGTTGACAACTGACACTCGTTTGCAGCTATATCGAGCGTATAGACTTGGACGTTAAAGCTGAGCGTCCACTGGAATCGTATTCGTCCGACTAGCAGGAAGGTCGTATACGGCCGCATACGTCCGACTAATCCCGAGCCACGCATCACAACTGGCCTGCGTCCACTGCACCCGACCAGGACGGCTACATACGACCGTATACGTACGGCTGACGGACGGATCCCAGGGAAATGGGATTGGTCGGCCGTAGTCGGACGTAGCCAGTGGAAGCGAGTGCCTGTTTCTGCTCGTGTCTGGGTGTTTTTCGCGCTAATTGTATGCAGAGAGGCTTATTGGTCTTGTGAACGAGAACAGACCATTATGAGACATGAACGACGTGTGCCTCTTCAGTTCATCATGTACATCATGTACTTCTCCATGTCCACTTCGTTTGCTTAGGATAGGACTGACCAAGAACCCCATTTTCTTTATCCTGGACCTTTTCCTCGTGAGGTATGAATTTTCTAGAAAGTAGAAATCACTGTCCATTGTCCAGTAGACCAGTGCAATACCTCGCGATTAACTTGCGGCTGGTCGTGTTTGGGTATAAAATCAGTTGCAATGGACGAGCTGGAGAGGTCGGCCGTAGTCATACGACCTTTCGGGCGTCCTAAGTCGGACGTTCACGGAGCCAGTGGACGACCAGGCTAAATATGGATACAACCTCATGAATCCATGGAACCTGCATGTCAGTAGGAGATTGTTTAAGCTGGTGTAGTACTTGGGCAATTCCAAAAGGACAATGCGCCACCCCACATGACTCAGAATTGCTACAGCGTAGCTCCAGGAGCACTCATCAGAGCTGAACCCTTCCGCTGCCTACCAACTTCCCAGACATGAATATTACTAAGTATATTTGGGATGCCTAGAAAGTGCTGTTCAGAACAGATATCTACCCCTCGTACTCTTAGGGATTTACGGACAGTTTTGCTAAGTTAATGGCGTCAGTTTCCTCCAGCACCACTTCAGACATTAGTCGAGTCCATACCACGTCGTGGTGCGGTATTTCTGCTTCATCTCTCGGATTCTATGCGATATTAGGCAGGTGTATAATTTATTATTCAGAGTATAATACAGGAACACTCTATGTAAACTTAGCATTTTTAACATTTTTACGTTGAGGGGCAATTAGCAACGCTTGCACCATACATCGTTACGCTGCAGATAGGATTAAATTCGATGTATAAAGCGAACTCTGTGGTAAATATTTTGCTTGTCCTTGGGAATAGTTCCATCATTTCACTATGCTTAGGTAAACGTTCTTCTAACCATTTCCCGTTTATCTTTTAAATTTTCCTTCTGGTGCAACTTCCCAGCAGTCGAGCTCCAGTCTCAAAATTTTTCAATCTGCGATGTCTGTGGTTGTGATGTTGGAATTTTGAGATCAGTTTAAACTTGTTTCATCCAGGCTATTGTCGTTTTTAGTTTCTGCGAGTACATTAGAAATTTCGTTATTAATCTGTTGTCATCCAGTCTCATGATGTGTCTATAAGGCTTCAGGAGTCGTAGCGGAAGTCTGTTTCGATGTTGGATTATTTTTTTGTTGCCGTGTGTATGTGTGTGCAGCTCATATCCTTCATCTGTGTGCTTTGGACCCAGGATGTTGCGAAAGATTTTCCTTTCTACTTTCATGATATCCTCGAAATATCCTTTACAACTGAGGTCTAGGGACTCGCTGATGTACAGTGTTTCAGTTTCGTGACAGTCGCGTAGTGTCGATCGATAATTACATTAAAATACTGGGAGTGACTGTGATGACATTTTGTGGTTTGACGTATTTTATAGCTATAAATTCGGTTTTTATGAAAGAGATTTGGACCCCGACTTTTTCGATACAGTCATTGAGTACGTGAATCTGACTAATTTATGTGTGTTCGCCCTCCGAGAGGATAGCGAGATAATATAAAACTGTGCTTTACTAGGTATGGCCATGTTTGGAAGTGGTATGCCGTTGTATTCTTCCGACCAACGAACTTACTTGCCCAGCCTGTTATAGGAAGACCTACAGTTTAAAGTGGGTTCCGAACAACGGTGATACTCGATACTTTCGCGTCTTGATAGATCGTCCCGTTTCGCCTATATATATTTGTTTACACTCACACCTTACTTCGTAAACTACGGCAGTATACAGCTTGTCGACTGCGTCTTTTGTTGAACGAGGAACATATTTACTTTGTTGTTGCTTTTCAAAATCGGCTTGATGTCCGCTCTGCGAAAACTTGGATTTTATAGATGGACAGTGCAGTCAAAAATCCAAAAGAATTTTATTGACAGGACAACGGCAGCGGAAGCCTTCGTTTACATCTTAACAGAAGATCTCCTGCTAACCTTGAAGGATTATCATTCCTGAAACATAGGGTATCGTGATTATCCTATTAAGTTATGGCTAAGCCAGATATTCATAATATTATTCCTCGGATTATTCGTTATGCAAGGTTAGCAAGAGAACTTCTGTGAGGTTTCGAAGGTGGGAGCTGAGTGACGGCAGTAATGCTATGAGGACGAATCGTGAACCTTGCCTTGATATTTCAGTCGGTGGAGCACTTGCCAGCGAAAGGAAAATGTCGTGTGTTATAATCACGGTCTGACACACAACCTGCCAGGACCTTGCCAATGAGCAAATTGTGTGCGATAGAATGAAAATATCATTCTGGAAACATCCCTTAAGTTGTGGCCAAGTCAAGACTCCACAATATCCTTTCTTCCAGCAGGGCTAGTGCAGTAAATTTCGCAGGAAACCCAATGGTCGAATGTTTGTTAAGCTTCTGGGATTCAACTGCGGTTTCATCAGACCCTAAACTTACAAATTTTTTATAAACTAACTTATATTAAAAACAACACAAACATCCATCCCGAGGGCGGATACAAACCTCCGACGGGGAACGGCCTCGCGCATAGGAGCATAGCGCCTCAATGTGCTCTGCCTTTCCGCTGCGGCCGGTTCCCAGGAAAACTTCTGTGAATTTTGGTCCTAAAACTGTGACGACAGGCCATATGTTGTGCTCAGGTAGCTCAGACGTTGGGGCGCTTGTCAGTGAAAGGTAAAGGTGCTGGATTTCATCTGCGGTGTTACAGGCAATTTTAATCTGCTATGAAAATTTCATTCAGTTTCTACGTATATCTCTGATTATCATACTTCAGGAGACAAGACGTGACAGACAGAAACGTCAAAAACCCTCGTCTGCTTACACTGGCGTGTGATAAAAGTTCAGCATCAGGCGAGTTGCTTAATGTATTTCTCCATTACTACTAACGCTGTTCGTACAACCAATTGCATACAAAATATCTACATGTATTAGTGAACGCATTTGCAAAATTATATGACTGGACAGAGAGAGTTCAGGAGAAATGACGCCATAAAAATGAGATATGTCAGCGACGGTGACTTTTCTTAAAATGGAGCACATGTTAGTGTCATTTCCTAGTCTCTTGGTAATCAGGAGTGAAAGTGTAATTTATTACTTGTATGTTACAGATATGCACACAGAGCAATTAATTTGCCTGTTAAATTGTGATGCAACGGATATACATGAAAATCTAGCTTTTTTCCCGAAATGGAGCAGAAATTGGTCAAACTACTGTGACAATAAGAACCTTCAGTGACTTCCAATCAGCTTGAAACGCAATTTCAAATAATTTATCAGCTTTTTTCTCGATTACGTGTTTGATGTCCAAGGTTGATTACATTTAAGAATAACGTTCTTAGGAAAATATAAGGACCAGTAATGGAAAATAATATTAGTCATATTTCCCAGCCTCTTCTTAATCAGACGTGACAGTATAATTTATTACTTCATTGTACTTGTATATTACCGACTGTATCCACACAAAGCAATTAATTTGCCTGCAAAACTATGGTGCAACAGACAACTCATGCGATACATGGAAATTTAGCTTCTTTCCAGAACAATTGGTACAACAATACTGACAATAAGAGCATTAAGTGTCTTCCAAGTCGTTTGAAACACAATATAAATCATTTATAAACTTCTTTTCTCGTTTACATGTTTAAGTCTACGATTGATCAGATTTAAATACAACGTTCTTAGGAAAATATATGTACGAGTAATGAAAAATAATATTTGAAAGATAAGACGAAATAGGAAGATCCGGGTCCTAAACAAAGAGTCAGACATAATAGTCATAATTAAAAGCCATAGAAAGCGATGATATCGTCTTGTGATGACTCAAGATAGCAGTATTGCTGGAGACTCGATTGAAAAAGAACTGAAGGGAAATAGACCATCGGTAATCCCAAAAATGAGGTGGATGGATTTGCCGAAATGGGAAAGAATGAAGAACGTGAGGACTGCAGGAAGGGTGCGCTCTTGTACCTCAGGACAAGGACCGGCTATGGTTCAATAATTGACCCTACCAGTAACTCCCGAGTAGACCAGCTGATTTGTAAGGTTATCAGAAGTTCGGAACATTTCTATACACTGCAACGGCACCGGAGGTTTTAGTAGATTTTACGAGTCTCTGTGAAGGCCTGACATTTTTATCCATTTTGCAGAGAGATTTAAATCCGACAGCTTTTTATGACAATTTCCCAGTGGTGCATGGGACCGTTTCGTCTTATCCGCCTGCCGCTGAACAATAGTTTCTGAACAAGTTGCACGCATTAATGAAACTCTGCTTTGTGTCGGGAAACGAGTTAACTTTCGGCCTTGGGGTGGACACGTCCCTCCGTTCGGCCGGCTAATGGAGCCTTCCCCAAGTTGCTGACGCACGCCCCGCCTCGTGCCCGGCGGCGGACTGCGCCTGCAGCCACGCTACCCGGCAAACAGACGCTGGCCTCCGGTTAGCAACTCCGCAATGCCTTCACTGTGTATCCTAGCGCTGTTCGGCAAACTATCACTAATTACCGGGCTGCTCCTTTGTGTGCTCGCGTTTCAGAAGATAAAGCGTGCCCTGAAGTTTTAAGATCCGAATACCATTGGATATCGATGTAGACGTAGTCGACTCGGCGTTGACACAGTCTTCGCTAACTTTTAGGTTTGAAGAAGTTGCAAGAAATTGCTTTACGGCGCCGAAGCAATAAGCGAACTTTAGCGCAAGTTTTCCTCTGGGTATTTTCTCATTATAGTCAAGAACACTTAATCTGCATCGCACTCTTGAGGATCCAGCTATTTTAGAACGCCCATACCTTTAGACATTGTTTTCGCCGAATTTTAATTGCGAGCTCGAAGCTCAGGGTGAAATTGTCGCAAAAAACAGGCAGCTTCATATCATCAGAGCTAGAAAACAGTAAGTTCACGTTCCAGACAGAGTGATGCCTTTTATAGCGTTACAGACTTACTGCAGCTCTGTAACTTATTTATTATTATATATTTTGACGAAGGTAAAGCGTTCAGTTAATGAAATAAATCGCAATTTGCAATCAGTTATGGCTTCAGTGTACTAGATTTAGATGGAATACCAAAGTGCTACGAATGAAAATTTGTGCCCGACCGGGATTGCAACCCGTGATTTCCTGCTTACTAGGTAGACGCGTTGACCATTCCGCCACCGATGCACCGAGGAAACAGTGACCAGCCAGACTGCAGAAGACTCTTCCCTGCACGTCTCCTGCCACACCCAAATCTCCATTCGCCTCGCTGTGTATTTCCTATTATCACAGATTTGGGTGTGGCGGAAAACGTGTAGGGAAGAGTCCTCTGCAGTCGGGCTGGTCACTGCGTCCTCGGTGGCGGAGTGGTCAACGCGTCTGCCTAGTAAACAGGAGATCCCGGGTTCGAATCCCGGCCGGGCACAAATTTTCATTCGCCGCACTTTGGTATCCCATCTAAACCAAGTACAGTTAAGCCATAAATGAATGCAAATTGCGATTTATTTCATTCACTGAACTCTGTAACGGCTTCAAAAATATATATAATTGTATACAAACCGAGGCTGGGCTCCTGACGATAATTAATTGTATCTCGATACCTCATGGTTTCCTCTCCCTGATACGGGAATACAGGTTTCAGGCTGCGAGCATTACAGAAGAAATAGGCTGTGGGGTATTGGAGATTTGGATGTGGCAGGAGACGTGCAGGGAAGAGTCCTCCGCAGTCGGGTTGGTCACTCTATCCTCGGTGGCGAAGTGGTCAAAGCGTCTGCCTAGTAAGCAAAAGTTACTGGGTTCGAATCCCGGCCAGGCACAGTATTTTGGTATTCCATCTAAACCTAGTACAGTGAAGTCATAACTGATTGCAAATTGCCTTTTATTTAATTCTTTCTTATTATTTTCCTTTTTGATAATGGTCATGAGACATACTACATATTATCGAACTTGCCAAGGCTTCGCAATTGTTAAATATTTTGTGAACTGGATACACTACACCCGTTCAGTTAATCTCCCTGCCCATTACTCTCCCACTTTTGTGCCTATTTCTTACATGCCCGTTTTGTCCATTTGGGCTCCTTTCTATAGTAGCTAGATGAAAAACAGGTATTCCAATATTTAGTACTTGTACTACCATTCGTTTCGTCCTCCCTCCACTTTCTGTCCTTTTACTTTACCTCTGCCTCTTCCTTCACCAACACTTTCTCCCCCAAGCCTCCTCCTGTTGTTACCGCTCTCTGCCAATCCCTTTCTCTGTTAATGTCTACCCTCTACTGTAAACGAAAAATTATATAATTCTGCCAAATTTCATTGTGATTCCTCAAACGGTGTCAAAGTATAGAGTATGGCAACTTCTTCCACGAACCGTACGAAATCCTATGTAGACAGTAATATTTCACTTTTTTGCAGGAAAAGTCGCAAAATGCACCGAAATAGAATGAATAGTAAGCAGCACATGAAGTACAACTCTAATCAGAACTGCTGATATCCATAAATATAAATAATTTCCAAAGCGCACAAAAGAGAACAAAACAGCTCGAACCCATCAAGCCAATTCCGGGTTATGGTGAGTTAATACACAACGGTTTTTATATGGAGACATGTGGTTTATATGTGCTGCCTGTTGCATCCTATCGCCACTTCCTTCCATCATGCTGGTATTTATCTGGAGATGGTATTTATGGACCTAAATCGGCAATGAAATAAAAACAAGAATTTGGCGTTCTGAACTGTTTGTAATTTCAATTTTAGCCATTATAGCAATGAAATTAACATTCTCCTGTATGATTTCAAACATTAGTAATTATCTAAATGACAAAAAATTTCTAATGGCTAATTTTAACTCAAAATCACATGTTTGTAAATGTATGTGACTCTTCTAGTCATGGGGTCCTACTTACTTATACTAAGTTCACTTAACCTTCGGACAACACACACACACACTCACACCCATGCCGCACGGAGTACTCAAACCTCCAACGGCGAGCAACAGCGCGTTCTTCAGCAAGGCGCCTTAGAACGCTCGGCCACTCCACCGCAGCTACTTTTAACTACTTTTATCAAGAAGCTTCAGTTTCATGAGTTCCAAAATCTTCATCCATTATGAAGTTACAGGTGAGAAAACATGATTTATGTGTAGCAAATGTAACTGTTGTGCTGATGTTAGATGTCACAACATGATTTTATTTTAATGCCGTCAGTCTCAACTGAGGGGTGAAGCTTAGCTCTGAATACATTTATACAAGATCAAAACGTCGAAACGCTTAAGTTTTGTTAATAAATGACAGTTTTGACACCAATACAAATTTGATTAAAAAATTATTCAATTTATTGCTCACTTAGTTTCATTGTAATTATCAATTTTAAATACGTTACCGTACAGTTTTCGTATCAAACGTTGCATAATTTTCGAAACTGTGCGTTTGTATTGAACGATACTGTTGTCTCCTTCTTCATTAAAATTATAAGTCACGACAGAACTCATATAACAAATTAGATACTTCTTTTTTGTTTATTACTCTTAAATAGCAGAATATTTGAAAAGGTTTCTTAACATTATCTCGTTTCCGTAAGAGAGTTATTCTCAAAAGGGAGTGTAGACAGTTTCAGTTAATTTCTTCAGACATCCTGCATCAGCAGGAAACTTGTTCTTACAAAATATACTCCTAGACAAACGTAAAAGTAATAAATAAATCACATTGTATCTGGTATATCTGAATATGTTGCAGGAGGGGAAAACTTCTTTTATTTCAATGCATAAGATGCAATATGACCAAATAAGTGGTTTAACTATGCACACATTAGATAACAAGTTTCAAAAATTTGAAAATTTGAAAATTTCTGCAAATATTATCAATTAGGTATACTCTATAGTATGATTGCGATATGTCTAAATACTAGCCAACAAAGAAGTTCTTTACAGTTCATAACATGTAAGGAAATTAGATACACACCATAATCTCTTTCTCCTGCTCCCCATCTGTCTTTTCCTCTCCTCCATACTCTCGATTTGTCTATCTCCTCTTCTTCCCTTCCATTATCTATATCCCCCTACTGCCCCTGTGAAACACGTTCTGTCCACTCCACGTACATTATTCAACATACAGTCCATTTCCTCTTTTCCCTGGGTCTACTTTCAATGTTATTTTCTATATATCCATTTGATGTCCGCTGATGTCTCGCTGATTGTAAAAATGTAATAATAAATGGGTAAATCTATTGGAATCATTTGTACACTAGGTGATAGAAAGATCTTTCTATCTGCTTTACCTGTGAGGGTAGTTGCGTTAATGACCGTATTCCATATGGAGAGTGAACAGAGGGTGTCGATGACTATTTTCACATACCCTTCGGCAAGTATCTTACAGAGGTTTGTAGACGGTGTGTATTAACTCATACCTAGGTACGTAGATGTGCAATATTTAGTAGTAATGGGGAAATAGTGATAAAATATACTGATCGATTAAACGGCGTCCACGTTTATTGCAATGTACCCTCTGGCCTGCATCTTCCTATTGGCTGCAGAATACAGAAATGTGCTAAAGTTGATGTGTTTAATGTTTTTAAACATTTTGGAAGAAATTTCTATGACCATCAGTCGCTAGATTTACATACTACTGAAATTGAGGACAACACACAGACCCCTGCCAGAGGGACCGATCGAACCTCCGGCAGGAACTGCTGCGAGTTCGTAGCATGATGCCCTAGAGCACGCTGCCAATTCGCGCGGACTGAGTCTGATGATGATCGTTAAAACCACGTTTGATTTTTGCACTTTGCTAGAATTTTCTCTTTACTTTCTAACTGTCGTATTTTTTTCCGAAATCTATACCAGTGTAATAATGAATTTTCCCATACCATAGGCCAAATCGTTGGTCATAATGTTGAGTTCATTCAAAATAAATAAATAAATAAAAGTTCAAGGCAAATCAGTTGAAGTGATGCTCCTGCATTCATACATGCTGCAATAGATTTTGGGAAGTACCAAAACAAACAACGTTAAGTGTGACAACTGCGACATTATTTACAAATGACGAAAATTGTTTATGGAAACTAGAGCAAATTTATTCAAGCGATCGTGAAAAACACATTGAAGACCAAACCAGAGAATAGCATATGCTGCTACGTAGGTTGTGCTCAAGGTACAATACTGACATGTGCGTGGTATTGCAAGTTCCACGTAGCTGGATGTGGAGTAGGTACGCTCTGGAGGACAATGTTCCTGGAGGCCAGACTGCGGCGCGGCAGTGGGCACGCCACTGTGCAGTTGCGCCGCCACTGCGATTGGCTCGGCTGTCCCGAGGCCATCAGGGAGCGAACAGTCTCTGGCGTCGCCGGCAGCTGGCGGCAGTTTTTGACGCCGGGTCCTGCGCAGACAATTGCACAGCGGGGGCGCACGGACGTATCAAAGCGGAGGGCCCGTCTGTGTAGAGAGGTACATCAGGCGGGGCTATCTGTGTAGAGAGGTACACCAGGCGCAGTGTGGCTGACGGCCGTGACGAGCAGCGCGCAGCACGGTACCCACCAATAGCCTGCAGGGGGCGTCTGCATCGAGGCGAAGGCCAGCCAATGGAAACGCTAGCCCAACAGTTACTTGAGCAATATCCTTGTTCAACAAACCTGTTTCTGTAGGAAAATTACAAGGGATGGCATCATCTTCGGTAAAAGGATTCAAATCTGATTCTTAATATATTGAGTGCACATAAATCAGATACGTAACTCATATTACTTAGTTTTGACGCCATTGTAGAATTGTTTGTCACATTACCGAAGCTAACCGCGCATCAGTTGTCACTTGTATAAAAGACTATCATAACTGCCGCTGCTTCGCATGCGTATACTGGATGGTCTCCATTGGTTGTTTCTATTTCCAAATATAAAGTACTAGCTGAAAACCCGGCGTTGCCCGGGTATTTACTTCTTTATTCCTTCAATTTTTCAGGTATATATTCATTTGTATAAGAGCTCTATGTCTGTAAAATCTCTTGGGATTACAGTCAGTAGTAAAGAACTAATAGATTAAAATTGCTGCATGATGAGGCGGTTTTCCATTTACGTTACTGTTTATGTGCTCATATTTCATAAACTATGTGTCGTACTTTGATACAATTTAACTATATGCGTGTATACTGCCTGTAAGATTTCCTGCGCCTACAATTTGTAGTGTACAAATTATAAATTGTATCGCCATACCGAATGCCGTAGTTTTACTCTATAAACAGCGGAAAAGTAGTAAGCGAGAAACTTCTTTCCTTTCATCATTTTGCTGTAGTTGTTAGCGAGAAAAAGTTCAATAAAAGTTTGAAATTATATTTACAGTTGGATACAAGTCACCAAGTACTGTCATTCTGATACAGGATGTGAATAAAATCTCGCCGCATTATGTGGCACTTTCTGCGAATGCTATTTTTTATGACGTAATATATTCTGAACCATGTGTCGTGTGGGATTCTTAACCCTGAAGCAATTGTTACCTCGCGGAAAGGAACGAATGTAACAAATTTGGTTGAATCGGACAAGTGGTTTAGGAGAAAATGAGCTGCATTGTCGCTAAAGACAGCAGTTTTTCGCGCATCTCATTGTTTATGACGTCATATCTCGTGAACTATGAAATCTACGTGATTCCTACACTTATGGCGACCGTCCTCGTGGATTGAAGCTTACGTGTACCAGATTTAATAAAGATTGGAACAAAACTGTAGATTTGTATGCAACACGTACAAAGATACGGACCCTCTGATTTATATATTAGACCATAGATTTAGCTTAAAAAATGTGTTCCAAATCAAGTATTTTGATACAATTTGTGACCCCCACTCCCACTGCAGCATTAATGGCAGAATTCAAAACACCCCGAAACAAAATTATTAAAATTCTAACCATGGTTCCAAATCCAAAGTTTTACATTTCTAGTATCAAAATAATCATAGTATCACCCATAAAATATTTTCCGTTAATTCACCCACTCAGTGGCTGAATTTCCAAGAATATCGAAGCATTAATTTTTGAAATTCCGATGAAAACTCCAAATCCGAAATTTTGTATTTCTTATTTCAAAATTGCCTCAATAGCGACGTATTTTCAGTAAATAAATAAATAAAATAAAAATAAAAAATGTTTATCCCCTACGTCTACTAACACACCAACTACACCCGCTTCTCCTGTGACGGGCCTGTTACAGACCCGTTTGCGTGCTACGACCATACCTGTTGCATACAGCTGGCGGTAGATGTTTTGAAATGTGCGGCACGTTGGATGCTCTCTGTCCGGGTACCGTTTTGCATACACCCTGCAGGCTTCAGCTGCATTTTGTCGACACTCGCCATAGATGAGAATCATCTCCGCCTCTTCAGAGTTCGAATTCTCCATGGCCACAGTTCCTACAATACTACACTATCACAGACGTCTGGTAACACAGTGTACTACAGTTAGTCTGCTTTGCAAAGTCGAATGCAGAATAACAATAGCAGCAAGCCCTACAAGCGGACACTGCGACACCTAGACCAAACCACAACAGTGCACTACAGCCACACTCGTAAACACGGTCGTCATCGTAAACATGTCCCTGCAGAAGCTGCTCGCCGACTGTGATGTAATTAACATTTTACAATGCAACAAACGGCACTGATTACGTATTTGTTTATACGATCAGATGTGCTAACAAAACTAACGGGGTTACGGGTTCCACTTAAAAAAAACGTAGGTTTGTGTTAAGAAACATACTTCCATGCATTTTTTATGGATGTATTAACCAATTACACTAGCCCCTCTCCTCACAATCGGTCTGTGGAATCGGTTCGTCAGTATTTGATGTGGTTTAAGAAATATATCCAGCGGTAATGTTAGGTGACTCACCCTGTATATATAATGAGTTACATAAATAATTTAATTAAAATAAAATAAATTACCTTCAATTTTGAACACCTGTTACATATACAAATATGAAACATTTTTCGCACTAGAATTAGCGTGGCATAGGGCACTTCCAACCACGTTTTAAAATAGTAATTACTGAGTATTTGTGGATTCTTAGATAACGCAAATAACATAAAAACAAATTACGTTTGTACTATGACACAGATATAATAGTGAAGTACTTTCGGCAACATTTAGGTAACATTAACGTGGAAAAACATTTACTATGAAATGGAACTCTGAGATGAGAATCTATAGGTAGGGCTCTTATGGCGGTGCCTTAAGCAACAGTCAATGATCTTTCATTACAGAGTATACAGACTCTATGCCGACTATCATTATGGTGCATACACATAGAGATAATCGACAAAAACATTCCGACACCGTAATTCATAGCACAATTGTCGCCACACAATCTGTGGCGTTAACTCGCTAGTAACCGTGGGAATGGACTCCTTACGGAGAGTCCAGATTAAATTAGTTATTAGTTCCATAGATCCATATTGAAGATATCCCCTTGAATTTGGCCCAAACATAATTGGTTCTATTCAGAAATTCGTCAGTGGAGGAGGAGTTGGCCACTAGTAATTTTCTCAAGCTCCTCTTACCTCTTACACTTATGTTAAATTGTAGGTTCATTTTTATGGTTGCTGGTAAATTATTGAAAATGGTGTGTAGATCGCTTTGTTCCTAGTATCGTATTTATGAACAGCTGTTTGATGCAAAGAGTGATATCTTGTTTATAACAAATTCCATTCAGGAATAAATGTACTGAGAGGCAATAGTTAGGAAGAGGCTTCTACATAATGTCTGCGAATTTACTCCATAAATAATACGTATTACACGCTTTCGACTCTGAAAACGTTTGCTTCTCTTGAAGAGTTACCTCAAAATATTACACCATATATTATGGAATGAACTACATACGTATTTTATTTTGATGTCACCTACTTTTTTTTACGTATTGCAAATACTGGTGTGTTAACCCGTTTCTGCAATTCTGTGGTGTATTCCTCCCAAACGAATTTATTATCAAGTTGTAATCCCAGGAATTTAATAAATTCAACCTCTTATATCTGACCTTCTTCATATTTCATGGATATACTGGATAGAAACTTCTTATATGTTCTGAACTGCTTATCGTGAGCCTCTTCAGAGTTGATTGTCAGTGAGTTCGTATTATTAGTAGACCTTACTAGAACTATGCTCAAAATGCTTTTTATTACTACACTTGTATAATCTGCATAGAAAACGATTTCTGTTTCTGGCAGTGTTAACTCATGGTTGGTCAAAATCGTAAACAAGAAACAGCAATGGCCCCAAGATGGATCTTTGTGGAACGCCACATTTAATTTCTTCCCAATCTGATGATGACCGATTGCTTCATTTACTAGCCCATAGCACTGACACTGCATTCTGCTGAAGTCAACGTGGCATGATACCTGTGAACACTGCTTATTGAGCAAGAGATCGAGTTTGATGTGATACGATTCTTGATGTGACAGAGCGATCCATTACTGTCACGCGCACAAAATAGTATAGCGGTATGGCGAGTGGATGCAATCGGTTCCGGCGGTCTGTCGTTCTTTCCTGCATTCAGCAATTAAAGAACCACGTCACACCTTCTTGGTTACGGCCGACATGATCACAAGTTCCTCTTAACGATCATCCGCAATCCCTGTAAGTAACCTCTCCCGGTCGTCCTTGAAAGACGCCCGCTGTCTTCCATGAAGGCTGCACGAAGCATTACGCAAAACAGCCGCTCAAAAGAACAATTCCAGAACGTCCACACGGCTATCTGTTCCAGTTTCCAATAACTGTTGCCGGTGGCATCACTGGCGGTTGTAGCGTTAGCCTGAGGTTGAAGCTGTAACGAGTATATCTCTCGTCGTCACAAGCGCACATTGCAAATTTCACTTGATCATCACTCTTATTTCAGTACATTGCAGGAAAAATAATTAGTACACTTGCAAAGTCGTCGTCGATTTCTATCGGCAGATACCACTTGATAGCGTTGTAAGTTGACTGTTTTGTAACGCCGTCTATTTGGACACTGCAAAAGGGAAACTTTACAGCCACCGGGCCCTATGAGTTATTAACATGTGAATCAAACAGGCGCAATGTCAGTTGGATGCAAACGAATTTTTGCAGCCAACTCACCTAATTTGCAAGGGACCAAATTGCGTCGTTGATAGTGGCGCTATGATTCCTTAGGATACTTTCCAAACAAGTTGGACCTTCTGCGTCAGTTCTGGACTTCTATATGGACTACCATGGAGTTATGTTCTTGCTCGTCTTCTGTTTAATTTATATATCTTTGATATTCCTCCAAGACAGTTCATAAAGTTTGGCTATGCTGATGACTGGGCAATAGCTACTCATCACAAAAACCTTCAAAACAACTAATGAAATCCTAACTTCTGATCTAGACGTCGTAAGCGAATACTTTCGCAAATGGGGCTACAACCAAATACAAACAAAACAGAAGTAGCATGTTTCCATCTGTCGAGCAGACTGACACGTACAACACTTGATATCTATTTTGAGGGAGACAAACTCCATCATAACAAGCATCCAAACTGCTTTGCAATCACGTTGGACAGGACACTTTCCTTTAAGGAGTACTTAACAGAAACTTTTACAGAACTCAGACACAGAAACAATACCCTACATAAATTCTGAGGTACTAGTAGAGTATCATATGCAGTCACACTACGAATATCAGCTCTCGAACTGAGGTACTGAAAAGCAGAGAACCGTGTATCCGTATGGCTTAAGAGCCCATATGTAATAAGGGTAGATGCTCAGCTTAACGAAACCATTTGTTAATGTGTCAATACGAACTACATCCACTTTCTGGTTATCCAACTGAAGCCATATTCCACCTCCTGATATCAGACGAAATAGCATGTTAATAAGAGAATAACGGAAGATTATAGACAACTCCGACCTCCCAATACTGAATGATGTGTTTTTCCGTGCAGCAAAGAATATTAAGATCAAGAAACCCCAGCGCTTTAGCTCAAAGTGGATTCAAAGCACTCGGGGAATGGAAACGCAATTGGCAATGTAATTGCCATTCAAAGTGCACGAAACTACCGTGCTTCCAGGAGAAACACCCATGTATTTCTTGAACCGCGGGCAATTTTGAACTATCCTGAACCACTCAACACAAATAGGCAAATCTCCATTACCATTTTATGACTGTGGTGCATAACGACGCACAGCTGCGCATATGGTATCAATATGCCCCACACGTGCCTGAAAGGCACTTTTGTAAGTGTTAGTGACAGTGTTGAGTGATTTTGTTCAACATATAAAATATGTTCATATTCAACAGCAGCCGCGTAGTATATAATACTGGATAACTGTGTCGAAATGTCGAAGTGTAGTCCTTTAATATATATATATATATATATATATATATATATATATATATATATATATTTGGATATGTATTCATGTGCCTACTTCTGTTTGCCGTACGATAAATAAATTCAAGTAGTGGTAATACTGCTGTGGAGACACTATGCCATGGAATTACTATTGTCGCTGATTTCACACGTTATTGACATACCCACCTTACCTCCGAGCAAATGTAGTAGCCCGTCCCACGTCACAGCGTTCGCACAATCGAAAATGTTCAAATGTTTGTACAGCTTATGGGACTTAACTACGGGGTTATCAGTCCCTAAACTAACAAACTACTTATGAACTACTTACGAACTAGGACGGCACAAATATCCATGCCCTAGGGGGGATTCGAACCCCCGACCGTAGCGGCCGTGCAGACCGTGACTGAAGCGCCTCAGTCCCCTCGGCCACCGCGGCCGGCATCGCACAATCGGGGGAAACACGGTCACTTGTGAGCGAGCGGTCTAACGTAACGGTGTCACTATGTTTTCTAAACAGGAACAACGGAATTGGATTAAGACTGAATGTACCAGAGGTCGTACACCATAAAAGTGTCATCAATGTCTTCAAGAGGCGTCGATAGTGCGTCAGAGCTCCAGTATGTTGAAGCTATCGTGACCCTCGTGTACTACTGTGATGTTGTTATCCTAACGCACTGCGTTCCTCCACGACAGATCGTCAATGCATAGTAGTATTTAAAAAATACTTACAGGTATGCTGCCACGTATCAAAATCGACGACGGCCGATATTTCGGCAGGAGACCACCCGACCAAGGCGAAACTGCAGTGAGGAAGCAATGTGCAACGATCTTTAAAACCTCGTTTTTCAATGAGTAAACAGAAAAGACAACACACACCGAGCAAGCAAGCACACTGCGCCAACGACCAAAGATGAAACCGGTCAGAATATCAATAATAAACATCAGTTCTCGACGGATGAGGTCGAAATAGTTTTGTCCCACTGTTTTGTGACAAGTGAGAGAGCAGGATCCCAAGCGGAATTTAAGCAGAACCCTCCATCCCTATTCATAAGGTTGTGACATAGTTTTATTTCTATCGCCTCCTTGATAACACAGTCCCAGTAGTTGGAAGTGCATGCCACAGTTTCCGTTTTGTTGTATTCCATAGGGTGACCTCTGTCAAGACTGCGTTCGGCCATAGCAGATTTGTTTGGCTGTTGTAAACGTGTGTGACGTTTATGCTCAATACAACGGTCCTCAACAGTTATAATAGTTTGACCAATATATGACATGCCACAGCTACATGGGCTACTGGCGCAAACCGAGATCATCCTTAACGGATCCCAACAGAGCCTTAATAATAGAAGGTAGACGAAACCACATTTTACATTGTTTTTACGCAAAATGCGTCCAATCTTGTTGGAAGTACTGCCAACGAATGGCAGAAAGGCAACTGACGTGAGACCTATGCACTAAGGTTCGATGAAACCCTTCACGTTGAGGCGGGTGGTGACAACTATCAGCTTGCAAATACAAATCAGTAGTACCATCAGGATAGCGCTCACCCTCCCCCCCCCTCCCACAAACACACACTGCACGTCAATCTCAACGTGGTCTACCAGCGTGCAGCTACCTCAATGGCCAGCACGATCTGTAGACTTGGGTCAAACGTAAAATGGGATTACATTGTGACAGTTTTGAAGATTTTTTTTTCGCTTGGGCCAAACAGTGTCAACTAAGAAGTATAATAAATAATACCAAAATGTTCAAATGTTCAAATGTTTGTTAAGCTTATGGGACTTAACTACGGGGTCATCAGTCCCTAAACTTACAAACTACTTATAAACTACCTTATCCTAAGGACGGCACAAATATCCATGCCCAAGGGGGGATTCGAACCCCCGACAGTAGTGGCCGTGCAGACCGTGACTGGAGCGCCTCAGTCCCCTCGGCCACCGCGGCCGGCTAAATAATACCAAGAAGTGCTACAGCCTCCCACTATGCGGCGATTTGTTATACAAATTAATATGTTCAATATAAACCGTTATATAAATGTAACAAGTTCTTACAAAGTTGCCACACTGGGTGGGGACGGGAGGACTACTTTTTAAAGGCTTTGTTTTCGCTTTGAAATACATGGAAAATCAACATTGAAAGATTAATCTGCATACTCCATGTAATAATTTCGTGTACTCCATATTCAATGTTCCAGCATTAAATCACGATTGATTTACCAAATTTTAAGACGGAGCTGCCATGATTAACAGCACGGCAGCGACAACGAAACTAACGTAGCAGCTTGAAAACTGCAAAGATATAAGAAGAAATAAATAAAGCATGCGTCACCAACGTAAAACGACAGTACTACCAATATAAACAAAACATTGCGGATAATAATTGACTTAATCGTGTTTTTCGGATCACAGAAGATATATTAGCTTCAAAAACGCCGTTAGTGGCACTCAAAATTCAAATGTTTGTAAAGCTTATGGGACTTAACTACGGGGTCATCAGTCCCTAAACTTACAAACTACTTATGAACTACTTACGAACTAGGACGGCACAAATATCCATGCCCGAGGGGGGGATTCGAACCCCCGACCGTAGTGGCCGTGCTGACCGTGACTGGAGCGCCTCAGTCACCTCGGCCACCGCGGCCGGCGTTAGTAGCACTGTGTGCTACAATGTTACAGGAACAAAAACTCCCGAGTCATAACGACCTGCGACTGACAAAGGCCTGTGGTAAAATCCTCTTTGCCTTCGCCTAGTTATCCAACGTTGGTCGAAATGTAGCTACAGCTGATGGAAGCACTATTCTATGAGCCAAATTGTAAATCGATTGTCAGTGTTTCATGCAAAACGGTGGTGACAGGACTGAACATAGGTATATTCGTTTGACATATTATAGCAGGTATGGCTAACATTTCCGCCGGGCGGACGGACCGGTCGCGACCGTGTGTCGCTAGTGGCCCACTACACAGGCCGCTGCGCACAGTGCGCGGGGCAGGAGCGCAGCAAAGGCCACCAGCTGGTGGCGGAGCGGTTACGGTGAGGGCGCCCGCACCCGCGGGGCGCTGTTTGGCCAACCCTGTATTACAGAGTAAAGGTGTAGAATAAGATATTAAATCACGTGTAAAATATAAACATCTATATATCAGATTAAATTAGATGCTGCACACATGTTATCGGCATCATGGCGTTTCGAAAGGTAAATTATAAATGTTACCGTTCCGTCTCCTCCCAGATAAAGTTTGAAAACTGCACCGAACGTCAGTGCCAATGTAGTACAAGCAGCCAAGGAACGAGCCATTACTGCCTTGAAACGTCTCATGGTGAGATACCTCAATAAGAATACAGTTAATGTGTTGAATTGTGGTTGATTATAACACATTCAACTGCTCAGTCTTAATTCTCCCATGTTTAAAGTGCGTACTGAAAAATTGAGATGTAATAGGACGAGTAAAAGTGACATACACTTTATAGCAGTGTTATGTGGGGGCTCTCATGCAGACCTCTCAGCGGTGCGCCGCGCAGGTAGAGCCCTGGCGCCGTGGCTACTTTGCGGTGTTTGGGGCACCTTGTGAAGGCAGCGGCCGGAGTGTTATTGAGAGTGGAGGGGGAGGCGGTATCGGCTCTGGCTGCCCTCATCCGCCTGAGTAGGCCGCCCCCTGGTTTAGAGCCGGGGGCGGAGGACGCGCCCGGTCTGGCTTAAGAGGATTGAACGCCTCCGTCGCACTCTCTCCGTCAAACGGGAAGACAAGGCCGGCACCCTCCCTCACCCTCTCTGAGGGCGGGCCTTGCCTGCTCGTCCACACACACTGGCCGGCTGTCCGCGGCTCCTAATCCACAAACATTATTACGGCAGCCGTGCCTCTGTAGTACGGGGCACCTCAGAGGAAAACGTGACCACGGTGGAGGACACGGAAATCACTAAGCAGGAAAAACAGTTACATTAATAATTAATGCTAACTAAGTATTTTTATCATTTTGCATACATCTGTCCATTGCATCTGAGGTCTGCGACTGCATTACAAACTTTTATCAGCAGTGACATTTTATTAAGGTTTTATTAACACGACGTGTTTCGGCAGCAAGATGACATCATCAGTTGCGTATTTCCAGTTACAAATTCATTACAGTGTGATGAGGTTAGTTTTCTATGTGTGCTAACGAGGTTAAAATCGGAGCCTGTTTCCGAAGATACATCTTGTATTTATAAATCTATATTAACAAAAAAGGAAAGGCCGTATGTATGAAAGCGCATCACTTGAGAATGGTTTCACCGATTTCGCTGATCTTTCCTTTGTTCTGTTCGTAATTCTCAGGGCATGGTGTGTATGAGAGAAATTATTTAGAAAATCTAACGGAAAACATTAGAATTTAAGAAAAACTGAAAGTGCGAAACCAGTTCGGATCGTTTTCTAGATTTTCCAATAATCAGATTATTCATTCGCTACTCGTCTAGCGACCAAATACGATGTAACAGAGCGAACAAATAAGCCAAGGAGGTTAAAATAAAAGTATATGCCAAGCCAGATTTAACATGAAAAGCTGTTTCTTAAGAGCCCCTGCGTATTATTTTTAACTCAATGATGTTTTCGGTGGTGATCATATCTTTGGGGCGTTTTTTTTTTTGTTTTTGTTTTTTTGTTTTTTTGTTTTTTTTTAGAACATTGTCTCCATTTCGGTGTCGTAATATAGGTCAGCGTACGCGCAACACAGTGAAGATTATTAAAGCGCGAGGTCAGTCGTTAGAAGTTTGTGGAATAAATCTTGAATCGCCCTGATTCCCCTCTGGGCAGTAGTACGTGGGGTGTTCGATAGTTGGTGAACCATCTGCACTGTTTCTTTTCTCACCGAACGGAAAGACAAAAAATGGTCATCAACAAGCAACAAAAAACTTTGGAAACGTTGTGTTTGAATTCCACTTATCGTATTTCAATTAATTGGTTTGTTTCATATGGAATTTCTATCATTAAAGTATGACCATCCTACAATAATTTTGTTTTCAAGAAGATACAAACATGTTATAAAATGCAGTTCTATTCTGCTCGCTGCAACAAAAGCATGATAAGTTGTGCTGTAAAAATGTGGGTTTTGTTTACCTTTCCCCGGTCATTATTAACATAAAACAGTTAGTTGTTTTTGGGAATGAAATGGCTTTAAAAGGGGGAGGGGCATGATATAGACACAGAGACGAAGGGGAGGAGATGGATATGGTGTGGGATGAGAGAGAGTGATGTGAAGATAGGGGGAGGAGCTGATGGACAAAGGAAGGGAGAAGGAAGGGATGGACATAGGAAGATGGAGAGACAAGATTACGGTATATATCCCATACACATTAGTGGCTGCGACACGTTGCCAGGTTTGCTAGTTATTCATATAATAAACACACTAAAACAAGTTTATCTTCCTCAACAAGTTTGCATTTACAAACATAATCGCTCTGGTACACACAGCAAATGAATATAACCACACTGTAATGATTTTGTAATTGCCAAAACGCACCTGACGATTGCAGTTTGTTGTCGAATCTTTGTAAAATGTTACCACTGCATTCAAATTTCATCTAAGTTTATAATTTTGATAGAGTCTTAGTAGAACAACATCATATTAAATTAAAAGAACAGTTTTGTGTACGTTGCACTAGTTCATTTCTATTTAGTTAACAATTTTTCGACTTACAAGCCGATCTCCAGAATTTACTGTTTTGTCAAAGAAGTTATCAGCAGTATTCTCAGTTTCCTCACTTACCTTCTTTGCATTCGACAGCGGATCTAATACTCTGGACTTAATCGTGTCTACCGTCAGTTCTAATCTGCGATATCATCACTTGCGATGTTAAGAAGAGCCTTCTTTTTGTTTCTTGAAATGTACCTCCTTTTTCTCTCACTGGCCATTTTAACTTAATATAATAATCTTGATTAATTATTCTTTCGTCCCAGATCCTACAGATTTCTAACCCCTTCCACTGTTATCATCTAATATATCATAAAGCAGTGCAGGTGTAACACTTCCTCTAATATGGATAAGCGTGCTGCCTCTGATAAGTTGAGTCTCTGATACGTTCTGCTGAAGCCGTCACATAGTTATCTAAAATCCCGAAAGCTGACTAAATGGCGAATTTTTTGTGTGTGGATGTTTAGTGGTTGGAATAGCTATAGTGGTAAACCTAGTATGTGTTGCGACCGTTAACAATCGAGATTCGGCCCTATCTGGATCAGGATACCATTTTGGTCGTGTGCATCGGGCCTGCCACATTATTTAGTCGCTCGCGTACAAAATAAGACAAAGTTCAACCGTACATTTAATTTGAGTTCTGGAAAAAGGTTTTTATGCATTATGTAAAAAAAATTTAAATTTATCGCTTGAAATTACTACTGATTATGTATGAGAGAGACATAAAATTAGTCTGTTAAGCCGTGGTATTAGAAATCTGCGCGTTCTTAATTATTGTTATACAGTCGTTACCTATCACTTCAAAACAGATACTCGTTTTAGTTTTCCTTGTTGTATTTATTGATACAGGTTGTAGGTGGAATGTGGCAACGTTAGTTATGCGACAAAGGGAGTCTTTAGGGCGATTGTTTACTTGCGTATGGCAGTAGATTGGCGCAGGAAAAAAATTAATTTCATTCATCAGCAGAGACCTGATAAAGAGATTCTGTTGTACGTCTTTCCAACACTCAACCTACGAAGAAATGTCCACAGGTTCGCGTGGATAGTGGTGCTACATATAAAATAACGAATATACCAACACATTGTTTTACCCTGTTTCTTAGATTCCTGTATTTTCCATAGTGTTAATGTTTCGGACTTGCCCTGAATCGTGTATCAGCAACTTCCCAGACGTTCATCATCTGACATAAAGCCTTTGTCACCTTCTGAACATGGAGTTTTCTTATACGGATTGTACGTAAATCGACACAGTTGAAATGTACGTAGGTCGAAGAGGCGTGTAATGATAGGTCCTGAGTCAGTATCAACGCCACCAGCATTGTCGCCTGTGGAGGCTGCACTCTGTACTATAGTCGGCGTCACATACGAAGGCGGCCCAGTTTTCAGCCGTT
This sequence comes from Locusta migratoria, assembly GCA_026315105.1. Classification (NCBI taxonomy): domain Eukaryota; kingdom Metazoa; phylum Arthropoda; class Insecta; order Orthoptera; family Acrididae; genus Locusta; species Locusta migratoria. The sequence goes on from CM048747.1 coordinate 532,881,739, forward strand.
CTGTGCATCACGCTCCATTACCGCATTGGCAGCCAATAATATTCAATTTGTAGGCGTGTGGCTGGCCGCGAGTTGCGCAATGTTCATCCAACTGTTGGCACTCGGCAGTAGCTCCTCCTTTCCAAGCTATCCCTCCGCCTCTATGCAGCGAATCGCCTTCTTATATGACACGAACTAATAACAGGAGTAATTGCTGTTTAATCTTCCGGGTTATATTGTCGTGGTCGAAGAAACATATCTGTTCCTGACGTTTCGTCCAGAGCTGCGCTGGAGATCTTCAGAGGTGCTACTGGTAGCGGTGAGTCTGGCCGACTACCAGTAGCACCTCTGAAGATGTCCAGCGCAGCTCTGGACGAAACATCAGGTCCAGATATATTTCTTTGATCACGACCATATAAACCGGAAGATTCAACAGCAATTACTTCAACCGGTCGTGAAAGCCTTCACTGCATATTAACAGGAGTATCTGAGTACCGCTCGAGATTCTGATCTGTAAATGAATTCATCTCAAGCATTACATATGCACAGTTTCAACAATAAATTTTGAGGGTGATAAATTTTACTTCCCCCAAGTTTATAATTTGAATAATTTTCAAGGCTTTTAGGATGCTTCCAGTTACGGTTTAGGATGTGGCATCGACAGCCTTCCGTGGGAAGGTGGCCCACCCGTCGTGGGCCCCAGACGTGAGTAGTAGGAGGAGGGGAAGGGGAGGAGAAGAAGTGGGTAAGCCGCGCGGATCGCTTACGGCGGCTGCCGGTCGGTGACTGCGCACAGTGTTTGTAGGCTGGCTGCCGGCTGCCGCCTGCCGCCTGCCGCCAAATCCGCCGGCTTTGCAGTTGGAGCTTAGGCCGCACAAGACCGGCAGAATTTAACCCGGCCAGATAAGTCGCAAAGCCGATTAAACAGCCGAAGGGCGGTCGCTGCAGTGGCGGGAGCGGCGGCGGCGGTGGCGACGTCGCGACGTGTGGGCCGACTGGTCGGGGCGCGTCCCGCCAACCATCCAACCACCCAACCACCACCACCACCCACCGACAGACGGCCGGCACTGCGGTCGCCGGTCGTGGCCCGGGGCTCATTAGCAGAGTTTTACTCCCTACACCCAGCAGCACACCTGCTACCCGCGGGTGATCCAATCTGTGACTGTCTGGTTTCCAGAGTGTGCACACAATATGTCTGGGAGTGGAAGCGCCTGAACATCATTCGTCGGAAAGAAAATCAATTTAAACAACAGAAGCCCCTGTGATTACTCCTTATTAGTTCTTTAATGTATATTCGCCTCACCATGGCGCAACGGCCGAGCGCATTGAAGTGCTATGCTTCGATGCACGAGGCCACTCCCCGTCGGGTGTTCGAATCGCCCCTCGGGCATGGACGTTTTTGCTGTCTTTAGTATAAGTTAATTCATAAGTAGTTTGTATGCTTAGAGACTGATGACCTCGTAGTTAAGTCCCATAAGCTTAACAAACATTTTAACATATTTTCGCCATATATATATATATATATATATATATATATATATATATATATATATATATATATATGGCTTTTGCAGATGGAATTGCACTGTTAGTATGCTCACAGGAAGAGCTGAATAGAAGTATTCAGACTCTGGATTTACAGGCAGCAAGGATCGGTCTTCAAATCAGATGTGAAAAGACTGAGTATATGACCATAGGAAGAAAGATCAAAAACTATCAGGATTTAATAGTAAACCACTCCAAGTATAAGCATGTAAAAGAGTTCAAAATCTTGCATAAATTTTTACGGAAGTAACATCTACTGAAGCAGAGATAAAGGCGAGACTGCAGTGGGGAGGAAGATGTTATCACTCTCTAAACCCTTTACTAATGTTAAGTGTCTCTCAGCAGCTAAAGCTACGATTTTATAAGACATTAATAATGTTAGTAGTACCTCGAGAACTCGAAAGTAAAACCTTTATTCTTACATTTGAAAGGAAGATCCTCAGGAATGTATTTGGACCAGTCCGTGGTCAGATTACTGGAGAAGATGTCATAACATAGAGTTAGAAGAGCTGTAAGAGGAGCCTTAGATCTTGGGAGTGATGAGAAGCAAAAGACTGCAATGGGCTGGACATCTAGTTCGAATGGAGGCAAGAAGGTGGCCCAAACTTGCATTGGAGTCGATCCTGTCAGGCAACAAACCAATGAGAAGGCCTAGAAAGAGGTGGATCGATGGAGTTGCAGTTGTGTCACAGAAAATTGAGGACCAAGAGCAGAAGAAGGAGATGGAGAGCTCTAATTGTGGTGGTGTGCGGTCCACTGGACCTGATCGTGTAGAGTACAGTAAGCAAGTAAGCATTACTATCAACAGTGCAAAGCCAATAAAATGTACTTCAGAAGGCGTTATACCACCTATTAATACGTTCCCAATTATAAAGTGAACAATGTTCATTAAATTCCCACAATATGAAATATGAAGCTCATGTACAGCACCATGACCACACAGGAAAGCAGCAATACATTGTAAGCTCACTGAACAATATTTTCTCTTTCTGATTGTTCCGTAGGAAACAAGTGTTGAATACCAAATCAGGTTGAGAGGTATTGCGTAATTTAACGTAAGAATAATCATGTAATTAGTCCATTACGCGTAATTTGCCGTTGCTGTTGATGGAGTGTTGGAGTAGGACAGTTTTATGTGTGAGATGTGTGGCTGTTTTGGTGAAGGAACAAGTTCCGAGGGGTGGAATTCCAGTGTGGGGCCAGCTACGGCGTTTTTTTAACTGTTGTCGTGCTGTCCCAGGGGTTTTAGGGTTGCGTAGGTGGTGAGACACAGCAGAGGCCTTGAGCCGTGGCCTTGTAAAAATGTCCGCCGAGCTTCCCACATTGTGGCAGGTGGAACGCGAGTATCGTCTGATCTCCTAAAGGGCTGATCTCGCTGATTTTGAGAAAAGATTACAACATGACGGGACGTCCGCTCCGCGCTTTTGAGGCGCGAGCGTCCAAATCGCGTTTCGTAAAAAGCGACAGCTCCTGAAGCTAGCAAGGTCACGATGGCTTTTGCTAACAGAAAAATTCCTTCGGATCACGTGTTGGGAACGAGTTGGGTGGACGGTTACGGAAAGCGTGAGAATCGCGTCAAGAAGCGTTAACGGTAGGGGTAGCCGTCTCTGATTGGCTTCTGGGTAGAGTTTCAGATTTCTAAATGGGCCAGGCGTCAGTAAAATTGCACTGGGCGGTGCTAGGAAGTTTGAATCTAATTGGATTTCTGGAAAAAGGACGTATTTCGGGCGGACTTGCACGGCAGTCGTAGTTTTCGAGGACTTCGCGTCGTGCTTTCTTGGAATGCAGACGGCCTTCGTTTCGTGCTCTCCGTGGGTACTGACGCGAAGGTTTGCTTGTTTAGCCGATTCTTGGATTAGGAAATCGTACAAATTACAGAGTGCGCTCTGAGATTTGAAGTGGTACTGATGGTTCTTGTTCGATGAGAACAAAGTCAGTCAGTCGTAATTTGTTTTACCGAGACACTAATCACTCAGCTGTTTGGAGTCTTTTAGGTCTTAGCACTTGTGCGTACTTGTCTATGCTAACTGAAGTTGTCAGACCTGCTTGAGGTTGTAGGCACTGTGTACTACCGAGAGCACAGTGGCTGATATTAGGCAGTATAGGTTCCGAATATCGGATCGTAATTTATTTCGTGGTTGCGTACTTTTCAGCTCATAACCGACAGATGCCCACGCCACAGAGGCGCAGCGAAGTCCAGCAGTTCGTCCATTGAGTAATATATGGCTTGAGCACGCCAGCAGCAAGTGGCAGTTGTATCAGGTTCGCCAGTCTAACGGGAAATGTACGCTACTCAGAATATTACTTTACAACAACGAACTTGTACGTATACTTCCATTCTGTTACTAAGTTTATCGTTCTGCAATAGGGGATATTTTGATTTGTCAGTAAGTATTAAATTCATGTTGACGGTATTCTGATTAATGTAAGGCAATGAGATATGTTTATTTTTCTTTTTATATTGAATATATGAGAATCTTGATGTCCAGTTTGAGATATTTGAGCTATCGCTGTGAAATAATACGGAAATAGTGTCATTATTATAAACTTATAACTGAGAAAGTCTGTTCTTAAAGAATTCATATATTGTAGTTTCCCGTTTTTAATTCATAATTTTGGAGGGGAACGTCAGTATTAACTGGAGTTGTTGTTGGTTGTCTGTAGGACTGTGCAATACAGGGCCAATCATATTATTGATAATTCAATAATAACTTTATTCATTAATTATCATTAATGATTCCAGTAATTACTGGGGGTCTGCAGCTCCTGTCCCTAATTCCTCGATCTAAATGCCCACCGTACATTTCATTTAACGTCCCTAGCTTCGACTACTGTGTCAACTTGTACAAAAATATAAAAAAATACGTGACACTTTACAAGGTTGCGTCGTTATGGTTTTCCACTCTTTGTATATAACCAGCGAAGTAACTGAGATGTGTAAAAGACCATCTGTTTCGTATTTTGTCGCTCATTACATGTATGTATATATATTTCATGTTCGATAAATATATAGTGAGTTACTCCACTTTTAATTTGTTCGAGTTGTAGCTTTAACTTTCATCGCTTAATCTCAACCTGTGACGTCATTAACATGGAGGTTGGTGGAGAAACAGAAGATCTCGTCTATCAGAGTATAAAACTATTGACCACTTGGAAACTGATTCTGATGCGAACACAGGTGCGCAAGTTATATTTCAACCTCCCTCGATGTGTTTAGGATTTGTAGTAAATTCTGCTATATATAAAAATTGCTTGGTAGTCCAAGAGGAAAATTGTTCGTTGACTGTCGCCGTTCTTCGCTGTAAAGCAAAGCACAGTAGAACTTCTCGCTAATTGACAGAGTGCTAAAAGCACAAATGTTATAGCTTATCGAATATTCAATATTTTTGAAGTTTCTAATAATAACTATGGTAAAATTTATTTGTCGTCCAATATGGCGTTTCTCATTATATCGAATATACGTCTCAAAATTAATGAGTTAGAATCTCTTGAAATCTGGTACAAAGGTTCAATAATTATGATTGAAGATGTATCACAGTATTACAGATGATAATAAATATAATGTTCAATAATAAAGACGTAGAACATTATTGCTGATCCACAGTGTCTGCCGAGAACCTGTCAACGTACATCTAGAATAGGGAACTCAAGGGGCTCAAGCAAATCATCATATTCAAAAGAATTATTTTTGAAATCACGGAGAATTAGCGATCAGAATGACAGAATTCACTTGTACCTGTTAGCCAAACTCACAAAGTATTTAATGCTTACCGATTTCGATCATTTACATGGCCATCCTCAGACCACTGCAATCATAGTGTTGTTCACTTGTTCCTCTCAGAATGAGCAGTCTGAATGATATCAACAGCTCAGTGCTGGAGCCACAGACTGTTACTAAGCCATGTGTCTTACAGGAGTGCTTGTAGTGCTTACGGCAGTCGACATATACACTACTGGACATTAAAATTGCTACACCAAGAAGAAATGCATATGATAAAAGGGTTTTCATTGGAAACATATATTATACTAGAACTGACATGTGATTGCATTTTCACACAGTTTGGGTGCTTAAATCCTGAGAAATCAGTAACCAGAATAACCACTTCTGGCCGTAATAACGGCCTTCATACTCCCGGGCATTGAGTTAAACAGAACATGGATGGCGTGTACAGGTACAGATGCCCATGCAGCTTCAATACGATACCACAGTTCATCAAGAGTATTGACTGGCGTATGGTGACGAGCCAGTTCCTCGGCCACCATTGACCAGACGTTTTCAATTGGTGAGAGATCTGGAGAATGTGCTGGCCAGGGCAGCAGTAGAACATTATCCGTTTCCAGAATGGTCCCTACAGGACCTGCTACATTCGGTCGTGCAATATTCTGCTGAAATCTAGGGTTTCGCAAAGATGGAGTGAAGGGTAGAGGAATGGGTCGTAACACATCTGAAATGTAACGACCACTGTTCAAAGTGACGTCGATGCTAACAAGAGCTGATCGAGACTTGTAACAAATGGCAACCCATACAATAACGCCGGGTGATATGCCAGTACGGCGACGACGAGTACACGTTTCATATGTGCGTTCACCGCGATGTCGCCAAACACGAATGCGACTACCGGATACTGTAAACAGAAACTGTAGTCAGTCCAAAAATATTACGTTTTTCCATTCGTGCATGCAGGTTCGTCGCTGCGTACACCATCGCAGGCGCTCCTGTCTTTGATGCAGCGTTAAGGGTAACTGCACCCATGTTCTCCGAGCTGAAAGTGCATGCCGCTGCAAACGTCGTCGAACTGTTCGTGCAGATGGTTGTCGTCTTGCAAACGTCCCAATCTGTTGAGTCATGGATCGAGACGTGGCTGCACGATCCGTTACAACCATGCGGATAAGATGCCTGTCATCTCGACTGCTAATGATACGAGGCCGTTGGAATCCAGAACGGCGTTCCGTATTGGCCTCCTGAACCCACCGATTCCATATTCTGCTATCAGTCATTGGATCGGGACCAATGCGAGCAGCGATACGATAAACCGAAACCGTGATAGGCTACAATTCGACCTTAATCAAAGTCGGAAACGTGTCAGCATGTTGTAGGTGTCGCCACCGGCTCCAACCTTGTGTGAATGCTCTGAAAAGCTAATCATTTGCGTATCACAGCGTCTTCTTCCTGTGAGTTAAATTTCACGTCTGAAGCACGTCATCATCGTGGTGTAGCAATTTTAATGGGCAAGAGTGTATGATTGAAACTGCTCCGTCTCAACGCTACAAGGACAAACACTATTGTTGCAGTGGTCTGAGGAGGGCCATTTAAATGGTCTAAACTGGTAACCTCTAAATAAATTGCCTTCTTTACTGATTTTTAACTGAACATTAAAGTTACCAATCTTTCTGGGTAAGAAATCGACAGATTAAAACTGTGTGCCTGGCCGGATTCATAAACAGTGCATCTGAAGAGCACCACCCCTATATTCTGAGATACCCTGGCACCCTTCAGGCACTTCCTGACATGTTTGGTTCCGTCTGTACTGCGCCTCTAACCTTCAGCTTCCCCCCTCCCTCTCCCCACCGCAGTCAGCCACTGGGTTCAAGACTGTTATCTTTGCTGCAGAGTGTGCGCTGGTGTGAAACTTCCTGTTTGCCGCACTCTATTAGAACTCAGGACCCGAGCCTCTCGCAAGCCAGCGCTCCGGCGGCTCAGCCCTCCTGCCACGCCTCAGGGCCCGTCGTCATAACTTTACACCTTCCGGTAACTCGCCTCTTACCTTCAAACAAAGACCTTCTCCTGCGAAACATCTCATACAGCGCGGCTACACAGTGCCTACACAACATCCTTCCTTCCTGGAGTGCATACGCCTGTCAGGTTCGCGGGAGAACTTGTGTGAAGTTTGGGAGGTAGGAGGCGAGTGAGGACGGACTGTACAGCATCCAGTTAGTCGGTAGAGCACATCTTCGCGAAAGGCAAAGAACTCGGTTTCGAACCCCGGTTCGACACACAGTTTTAATCTACAACCAAATTTCAGTGGTAAATCTTTTTGCAAATTGTACTGATTGAGGCAAGTCTCTTCCCAATGAAGCAAATCATAGCCTTTCAAGACAGCTCTTTGGTTGCATAATTACTCAAAACGCGTAGTGGCCTCATTTCTGTGAAAAAAATAGATTTAAATGTTGAATGGCTCCCAGTACCGTGCCGTAGGCGTAAAACCTGTTCCCCGGGCAGGTGAAACTGTAACTGACCATTCACTGAAACGAAAGACGTACCGGCATATGCCTTTTCGCAGAGACATTATTCTGCCTCTATAGACATTTTACGATGATGAAATACTAATATTGTAACCGAGCATTAATAAAAGAATTAGCACGTCAAGAAATATTTGTGAGACCATGAGAGTTTCACAGCATGATCGGCCATAACGTTCATCTGTTCATTCCTCCTACCAGGTATTTCATCCTACCAACAACAATGAGGATGGACAACAATGTCAACTACAGTAACCTCCCAGTTCTACGATAATGCAGGCTTGCAGTGTTCACGACCACCTTCATGTTCACAAAATTCAGAAAACATTTTGGGTACTCTGTGCGAATGTCCCAACTTTGCTACTCTGCCAACTAAAGTACTTCTACTAGAATATTGTTCTTCTTTTTCTAATAGTAGAAAATAAAAATAAATGAAGAATTGGAGGTATATATTTGTCTGTTTCATTGTTCCCGTAGTTCTCGTTCATTAAATTATGCTGTTTAAAAAGATTTATTCTCTGTTTTCTCATTGGCCAATTGCGAAGTTTTTTATTTCATTTGCATGTTTCAATCCGTTTAAATCATCTTGTGAATCATCTGAGATTTAACAAAGACCTGTCGAGTTGATGTAGAAAGTATAAGTTTCTGGAGATGATCCAAACGGATTGAAACATGTAACTGAATCAAACCCATTCGCAGTTGGTGACGTACAATGAAAGACAATAAACTGTTTTAAATTTTACATTAGCTGCTGGCCCAGTTAAGGTGATTATGCCGAGTATAGTAAAAATTATCATGTGTCGAATATAGATTATTAATACCTTGCCATATACTGAAATAGTGCGTGCAGTGTTTCGTACGCAGACATGGAAATAAGTTTGAAAATTACTGTGTGATCTTTAAGTTGAGGAATCATTTTACCTGCAATCAGATGATACATAATTTGTACCTGGATGATAATGAGATAAAGCACATTTTCAGAGTTTAACGGCGACGGCTAATACTCTAATATTGTGAAAATCAATGTAATAAGAATCATTATTTTATTTTTAGATACTCCGCGTAGTTTTTGTCCCCCCCCTGACAAAAGATCAGGAGGAATTCTTAATTTCTTATGTTCATTTTGAACACGCTAATTTGTAGTTTAAGGATTGATATCGATATGCAACAAATTTTATCAATGTGAATGAGTAATGAAAGGAGGCAGCGAAAAAGATGAGAATTTTTTATTACATTCTTATATGTAAATAAAAGAAAGAATTGATTTTTGATTAAGGCAGTGGTCAAGTTATCCCCATGAATAATCTTGTAAAATAAAAAGAACTCTATTTAACTTGCTTTCATTACATAAAATAATATCAGAGATGGAGAATTTTTGTACAAGTGTTGTTGTTTGATTCACATACCAGACCGGAAACTTTTGTATGTAGCTTCATTTATGTAGCTTTGGCTGTAATTTTTGGGACTGTGTCACATACGCCGCTTCCTTGCGCAGAGGTGCGTCAGAAATCAATACTATTTCTCAAATGAGCCACTACAGGAATATATTATTTTGACCTAGCCCCCATCAGTTTCTTTCACAACATACTATTTCTGTTGCTCTGATAACTTCAGCTGTTAATATATCAGTTTTTCTTCTATCAGATTTTAAGCTGTTTGCACTTACTGAATACAGTGCCAGGGTAAGGACAGTTAGCTTATATTTGGTTTTCATGAAAGGTACGGCATGTCATTTCGTTAAATTTTTCGTAGATTAGCGAATTTTTCAGTTAAAATACAGAGTCAGTGCCAGTCGCCCATCACACACACAAACTACGACGCCATTCTTCAAGTGTAACTCAGTTTATTGCAATTTCGTATTTTAATTTTATAAAGAGAACTTTCAAATGTACTTTATCGAATTTTGGTGGACTCGTTTTGAACCACCGAATAAATTTCTTACGATAGCTAAAGAGCTCTTCTAATCTAACGTAACTCGACGATCCATTTTATCTTGTTTTTCGTTCATCGTCTTTAACGATGATGACCTAAAGGCCTTGCTAGCATCAATTCACGTTTCATTTCGTTGGGTCTATGTGGAGAGAATGGTAAGGAATAAATTGAAATGAGCCATAAAGCCCAGGCTTGCCGTGCCTTGGAGCAACAGCAGCCGGACAAACGGGAAATGCCCATTGCGGATTTCCGTGAACAAGGCTCCGTACACACGACTGCGGGACAAGTGGTAAACGAAACTTCTAGAACAAACAAGGTACAGGCAAAGTCTGACATATTAGTCACGACACTCGAGGGAAATTATGTTACCCACCGCGGTAGCAGCGCGCCGAGCTGCCAGGATGGGAACTACTAAGTTGGCATTGTCACGTGCATTGTAACTCGTGTCATTCGCAGCTTACATTCGTTTACTTAATGGTTTTTCTAACCGGAACCTTCCAGCGCAATGAAATGTAACATCAGTCGGAAAAAGATACCCCATTTTTCAGATTTGCTGAGGACCCTGAGACGTACAGTATGTAGCACAATAATATTGCTGAATTTTTGTTACAATATACCTTACAATACGTTATGTAAATTTAAACTTTGTTTCATCTTTTAGGAGTATAGAACAGCTCATATAGAGGAGAGGCGGGCGTGCGTGCTGCTCGTGAGCCTACCCGCGGGAACTGTGGGTTTTTCTGTCGGCGTTAGGGCATCATGGGAGTGTATTTCGTTTTCTGTCTTACGAACAGCCCCGAAGACAGCCGACAATGCACGATTGATGACAGACACGCTACACCAACGCAGTCTGAAGAGAAGGTTTGCGCGCTGTCGTGCCACGTCACGCAGGGTAGCTCGCGATCGCGTAGCTCACTGGCTGGCTGCCGACAGTGATGGCTATGCTCGTCGTCAAGTGAATACGGCCCAGTTTTCAGCCGTTCTACGCATCCCCTCCACTACCGCATTGGCAGCCAGTGATATTCATTCTCTATGCGCGTGGCTGGCCGCGAGTTACGCAATGTTTTTCCCACAAGCTCCCAAATGTGCTCGGCCGTAGCTCTTCCCCTCCGTGCTTCCTCTATCGCTCCGCCTCTATGCGCTTAAGACCGTTCCTACATGACGCCGAATATAGTTAGTACTCACACTAGAAACATTTTCTGCAATGTCCTTATTTTACTGTGAGAGTGAAACGGAAAAGCTTCTTTCCATGAATCAGCACGGGCTTAGGAAATATCTTTCACGTGAAACTCATCTTGACCTTTTCTCACATGACATCTTGCGAGCCATGGACGAAGGGCAACAGACGGATTGTGTTTTTCTCGACTTCAAAATGCGTTCGACGAGGTGCCACACTGCAGACTGCTAACGAAGATACAAGCTTATGGAATAGGTTCACAGATTTGTGACTGGCTGGAAGACTTCCTAAGTAATAGAACGCAGTACGTTGTTCTCGACGGCGAGTGTTCATCAGAGACGAGTGTATCGTCAGGCGTGCCCCAGGGGAGTGTGATAGGACCGCTATTATTTTCTATCTATATAAATGATCTGATTGACAGAGTAAGTTGTAATATGCGGCTGTTTCCTGATGATGCTGTGGTGTATGGGAGGGTGTCGTCTGTAACTGACTGTAATAGCATACAGGATGACTTAGACAAAATTTCTAGTTGGTGCGAAGATTGGCAGCTAGCTCTCAATGTGGAAAAATGTTAGGTGATGCGCATGAGTAGAAAAAACAATCCCATAATTTTCGAATACAGCATTAGTAGTGAGCTTCTTGATGCGGTAGCGTCGTTCAAATATCTAGGCGTAACATTGCAGAGCGATATGAAATGGAACAAGCATGTAAGGACAGTTGTGAGTAGGGCGGACAGTCGACTTCGGTTTATTGGGAGAAGATTGGGAAGATGTACTTCACCTGTAAAGGAGTCCGCGTATAAAACGCTTGTACGACCACGTATTGAGTATTGCTCAAGTGCTTGGGACCCGCAGCAGATCAGTTTAAAGGAAGACATAGAGGCGGTTCAGAGACGAGCAGCTAGATTTGTTACCGGTAGGTTCGACCAATGCGCGAGTGTCACGGAAATGCTCCGGCAACTCAATTGGGGATCACTGGAAGAAAAACGACGATCTTTTTGTGAATTTCTGTTAAGTAAATTTAGAGGGCCGGAATTTGAAGCTGGGTGTAGTACGATCTTACTGCCTACTTAAATTTCGCGTAAAGATCACAAAGACAAGATAAGAGAAATTAGGGCTCGTACGGAGGCATATAGGCATTCTTTTTTTTCTCGTTCAATTTGGGAGTGGAATAGGAAAGGAAATGCCTTGTAGTGGTACAGTGTACTCTCCGCCACGCACCTTACGGTGAATTGCGGAGTATGTATGTAGATGTAGAGTGCAACGAATGCATAAGATGACATAAGGTAGTATTGCCTTGAAGACCAATCTAGCGTTGTACAAATGAATACGTAAAATCAGCTTATATCAATTCTGCCTTACAGAGGCACAACACCATGTCAAAGAAACAAATAAAGGAAATATATTTCAGTCGCATAATGCTGAAATGAGTATTGCATCACTTTGCCTAAGTAGCAGTTACGTTCAAAATTCTGTCGTCCAGGTCCTGGTGAGCACGGGGATGGAGAGGCACAAATACTAATCAGTAAAGAAGAATAAACTATTATGTAGCTTTCGATATATACTATTATTTGGAAGTACTTCATCCGACAGGGAACACCGCCGCAGTTGGACGTAATAGGTTAGACTGTGGTACAGCTGTGTCGCCCTCATAGGCGTCCCCTTGGGGGTGGTTCACGTCCACCATCTTCCAGTCGCAAATGGCACAGTGCTGAAAATGCCTCGCTCTTCATACTCCAGTCTTTGAGCTCTGCTGTGACTCGTCAGTGCATATGGAGGCTAGGCACCAAAACTAATTCTCTGCTAACCGCATAATTTGCCACGGCTAAAAGGAAATATCTGGTACTTCTGCCAACCGGATGAATACAGTGTGGAGGAATGTGTGAGGAATGGAATATTCTGGGATGTTCGGTACTTTTGTGTCACTTCCGTAAGATACTTTTCAGGTGCAAGAATAAAATGCATCGTGATGGTTCCTGCAAAGAACACTTCCGTGCTATTTCTAGCTTGCAGCCACCATTTTTAGTTTCGTTAGAGAAACTCAGAACAATGTTGTAAGCAGTTAACGCAGAATGTTGTGAGGTTCCAATAACAGGTGTTACAGTAGGTACCACTCCTGTGGAAAATTCCGCCCAATATTCTAGTGCTCTGGTGTGATCGTTCAGCGCATGTAGAGGATTTGAGCCAAGACTAACCATTCTCTGCTCTATATTAAATGTGTTTTGCAGGTACTGCTAGATGGTAACAATGGTAGGAGGGTGTCCATAATGAGGAAATCGAAGAAAAACTGATATGAACACTATAGATGAAGCGGTTACAGGAGTCATGTTACACTCATGGGAGAAGCAAGGTAACATAAGAGACTCACGAACTCGGCAATGGAGGGTAAGAGGAGTCGAGGTAGACCAAGAAGAAAGAGATTCGGCGAAGAATGATTTTTAAGTGAAACACTCAACATCAGACGAGGCATCAATGTTAGCACTGAACAGGAGATCATGGAGGAATTTTATTAGAAGTACTGTGCTCCAGACTGAACTCTGAAAGACATAATCACTCTCTAATGATGATGATGATGATAATGAATACATTTTTATAAGAAGACTCTAAATAGCAAGCAATAACTCTGTTGTTTCAGACCAAAAACAAAAACATAAAACGAAAAGGCAGAATAACGCGTTCGCCATGTTTTAGCATGAGTTAGCAGGCCAGCAGTACGAGGTGAATCTCACTGTTTAGTCACTCTGGTATTGGAAGTCGTCACTGTCAGTAGAATGGCAGTCAGTTATGTTGATAATCTTCAAAAGTGAAAAGCTAAAATCGCAAAATACTCATTTATTTTGTGACGACCAGTTTATATAAAATTTTACAAGTTGGTCATCTTATTTAAAAAAATAAATAAATAAAAAGGATATAAAATAGTTCGTGCAACATAGCACTTAGTCTAAATATAAAAATACGTAAGTTAAAACATCATCAGCTAGTAAGAGCTAGTTAGCCTCTTGATGTTGATATTATGACCAACCAGGAATATGACTCTCACAGGACTCACACAAGTACTACGTAAGTGGCAAATTCATAAAGAACACTTAGAGAAATATATTAACAGTTATACGCTGCTTTAGTAAAGCAGGAACATAATGTTAGAAAAGTACAATTCGGCAACATATACACATTACAGGTTAGATCAGCAAGCTACAAACACAAAGAACGATAGGGAACATGAAAACTTTCTGTCGAATAAAAGCGATGACTTTATAAATGGTGTATTTTGTACATTTCATATAAGTCATCGATTTTGAAATATTCTGCCGGCCGCGGTGGCCGCGGTGACTGAGGCGCTCCAGTTACGGTCTGCACAGCCACTACGGTCGGGGGTTCGTATCCACCCTCGGGAATGGATATTTGTGCCGTCCTTAGTGTTAGCTAGTTCATAAGTAGTTTGTAAGTTTAGGGACTGATGACCCCGCAGTTAAGTGTCATAAGCTATACAAACATTTGGACATTTTTGACGTTTGACGTATGTCTGGAGCGGATAGGCGAAGACAGGAGCGGGTAGCCACTGGCATTCAAACGACTGAGAAAAATCTACGCCCTTCACAGTAACAAATGATAAAAACACGCTGTCATTTATAAACATATTTCCGGTACAAATAACAAATTAATGTTATTGTATATAAATTTATGTCATTATGTTGCCATGTATGGATTTATTTAGAATTACTTAAACACTAATTTTACATGATATGGAACTGGAGTAGTAATCTGAGCTAGAGGACAGGACAATGGAGTGTCACCTGTCAAACTCATTATCTATCCACCAAATCGAGCACATGCCATGGGAAATAGGCATCACAGAAGAATGCTTGTGTTGCGGCTCGAGTGTATCGTTATTCGCCTAAGATAGTAGTTACTGTCCATCTCATTCATTATTTCCTCAAGTGTGGAAATTCAAATGAATTGGTGGACGGTACTATGCCGATGAATTGTTTTAGGATAAACTTGTTTTGTAATAATTGTAATTTCAAAATAATAGACGGCAAAGTGGCCATGACACATATTGTGTGCACATGACTTAGGTTAAGAAGACGATACATAGCCGATATCTATACTTGTCTTTATTGTTTAAAAAGATAATAGACGGATATAGTATTGTTTGCTAAAAGTAGTGTAACTAAATGATCAAATGACTGATACCTATTTTAAGAGCAGAATATGTTGTGGTATGCTGCTTCACATTTATAATGTGCAATTTTTGATTATTGGATTTTTCCAGTTATGAAATGATATGAGACAAATCACACATTCACATGTTTGTTAAGCCTATGGGACTTAACTGGGTCATCAGTCAGTAAATTTACAAACTACTTATTATCTACCTTATACTGAAGGCAACACAGACATCCATGCCCGAGGTAGGATTCGAACCCCCGACGGGGAAAGGCCTCTCGCATCGGAGCATAGCGCCTCATTGCGCTCGGTAACTCCTCCGCGTCAATTTCACACAGAAAGATTTCATGGTAATTATTACGTGTTTTTTTTTCTTTTTTTTTGGTGACATATTAAGCTCAGTATTATCAAAATTGAGGCAAAAATTCTTATTTGAAATGTGGGCGTTTTCTTCGAGAACAACCGAGTTTTGGAAATCTGAGAAGGATTGGATGTGTGATATTTCTGGCTGGCAGCCATCAGGCTCAATTTCGTAAGCGGAAGTCAGAACACTGTTTATGCGGAGTGGTAAGAGGTACCAAAAGATGTTACAGTAGGTACTTTTCCCATGGGACAGGCCGCCCAAATTTCTAGTGCTCTGCTGTGATAGGTCAGTGCATATGGATACTAGGTGCAAACCTAATTTCTTATCTCCTCAAAATTAAATTTATTTTTCATTTTCTTCAAAAAACGAACATCATAAATATTTAATAAAATGTTCGTCACAGCTACACGCAATACTTACAAACGTACAATTAGCGTAGCAAAAAGATCCATAAGCTTATGACAGATTTCTTGAAAATGCTCTAAGGTCGAAACGGATGTTGCATTAATAGTAAAATAATTAGAGCGTTAAAAGTCAAAATTTATTTATTTTTCATGATATTCAATTCAGTTTTACAAATTCATTTCTCAATGGCAAGCTGTAATTTTGTTATTTCAGATAATTTAAAAACATGTTAATTACTAAACAGAACTGAAATGTAATGGCAGACGACACGCTTCGGCCATGTTTTGGTGCGAGTTAGCACGCCAGCACACTGAGGTGGAAAAATGTTGAGATGTTTGTATAGTTACGGGACCCAAATGCAGTGGTCATCGAGTCATAAATTTGAAATTTACTTAAACTAACTTACCCTCAGAACAACACACACACACACACACACACACACACACACACACACACACACACACACACGAAGGAGGATTCGAAACTCCGACGGCGAACGGCCGCGCCGACAGCAGCATGGCGGCTTGGTGCGCAAGGCTGTTACGCCGCGGTCACTCGGAAGTGGATCGCGCTGTTTATTCACTCCAAAAAATGATCAAATGTTTGCAATTATATGTGACCAAACTACGTTGGTCATCAGTCCCTAGACATACAAATAACTTAAACAAAGTTAAACTAACCTAAGGACAACACACGAGGGAGGATTTGAACCTCCAACGCGGGAGGCCGCGCGATCCGTAACGAGGCGCTCCAGACCGCGCTGTTTATTCACTCCGGTTCCGGAAGTAATCAGAGGCGGACCCGCTATTCGATGCGGTCGACTATACAATAGCAGTCAGTCACGTAGAAGTGTTTTTTGACCTTATATATGCAGAGTAAATCATCAAAGTTTATTAGATATATTGAAATCTAAAAGGCAGTTTGTCAATTGTTCACTTTCATTGTTTCTGTGTAACTAAACAATGTGGCACCATTTGAATAATTTATTTTACGAGACCTGTTCCTGGCTAATTAATCTTACAGCCTCATCATCAAGAATCAAAGAAGTGTGTACTATCATATCGCGCTGGGGATAAAACTAGTGATTATTGGTGAAAGCAACTAGGCATCTCGCGAGTATTGCACTTTCGTTACGAGCAAACTCAGTTACCTGAAGACCATGTCAACATGGAGGAGGCTGCTGAAAATACATAAAATTTGGGACATACTTTTCAAAAAATAGTGTTTCTTAACAACAAGTTTTTTCTTCCACTCCCTGCCGTACTTTCTGTGGTTCACATCAATTACCTCGCCTTGTTCTGTTGAGGCGAATATTACGTGTTCTGGAATTTCACAAAGCTTTTGGAGAAGGGACAGAATGATAGGACGTGTTGAAGTGTTCTGGACATTGGTTAAAGTATTTTCTTCAAACGGCGAACCAACACTTCCATATTTAAAGTCACTCCCAGTTCCTGTATTCAGTTTGATTAAGAGATGCAGCCTTGCTAGGCCTCTGTCATTTCCAATACATGTAATTGTAATTTCTAAACTTTTTGATGTTAATTGTTCAATTGTACTTAATAAATAATAACAAGAACCCAAGTTTACTGAGAAACTTCATAGAATACAGAATGAAACTTTCACTCTGCAGCAGAGTGTGCGCTGATATGAAACTTCCTGGCAGATTAAAATTGTGTGCCGGAACCGGGACTCGAACCTAGGACCTGTGCCTTTCGCGGGCAAGCGCACTACCGACTGTGCTATCCCGACACGACTCACGATGGGAAGTTTCATATCAGCGCACACTCCGCTGCAGAGTGAAAGTTTCATTCTGGAAACATCAACATGCGCAGATCGACAGCACAGTGATAGAGTGCCAGCCTAAAAATTCAAGAAACGTGGGTTCGATCCCCGCCAAGTGCTGGGATTGTTATCTGTCACTTTCCACTTCTTTCACCGCTGGCAGTGTTGTTGATGCGAAAAATATCGCGTAGCACAATGGTTTGGAACCCACGTTAAACTGTAGCTCCCACTATAACTGGCTGGGTAAGTCAGTTCGAAGGTCGGAGGAAGGCAACGGCTTACCATTTCCGAAGACGACCATGCTTAGTAAAGCACTGTGGTGTTCAAACCAATCTTGGGATTGTAGACTGCTTTACCTTTTTTTGCACTGAAAATAGATAAAAATCAACAAGAAATAAGGCTTAATTTGTCTTTTCTGACCTGTTCAGTTACTCCTAGACCACGAGGAAACCTCTTCAATTACTTCATGTGTTATTTGTGACTACACTGCGACGCCTTTCGTCCCCAGAATCTGTAACAAACATTGATTCTGGCGATAGCTTCTGTTCTGCGCAAGGCTGATATCGACTTAATTAATATTTAAATACCTCAAGTCGATGTAAAAAGTTAGTATGTTTAATGTAACACTACAAAGTGTTAGGACTCCAGGGGATAACATCCAGATTACTGGAGGAATGGGAGAGAGTAAAAATTTTTGGGTGAGACGAAGACTAGAATACATCAAGCAAATAATTGACGTTACTGGGTGCAACTGCTTCTTTGGTATGACAAGTGCTTTGCTAGTCATGGACTGGCAACACTTATGACACAGTGATGTACTGGTTAACATACTCAATAGAGAAATGCCTTTCCCACATCCCAGCAACCCAGAAAAGTCTCCTGGTGCACTGGAAGAGAACAACATAAGCACACTGTTGTTGTTGTTGTGGTTGTTGTTTAGAGGGGACTAAACTACTTGGTCATTAGTCCCAAGCAAACATATAAGCACTATTTCTTGCAGTAAAGTTTCGGTAGAGAGGGCTGACCGTGGCATGCCTCGATGTATCCATACACACTCCGTCAATTGGGCACAGCCGGCTATAAATGGGCCTACATTCGGCTCAGTGGCCAGTTGCTTTCCACCTAGTAGAGCTTCGAGATTGAACAAGATGTACGTCAGGACCTTACAATGAGAAAATTTCGACGCAACTTCGTCGCAGAACTTCCGCGACATTTTGCTTGGGATTGTCGTTCGCCTGCAAGATGACCTAGCCTTCGGCTACACTATTCGTTTGCTGTCTGAACTCCACATTATGATTTTTCTGTGAGCTCTCCGAGATGTTCTGTGGTTGATCAAGGCTGTTTGGCATGGTGTTAGGAATTTAGTCGTCTGATTTAACGTTCTTTAATTTCTCACGTTCTGAAATAATTAGGTGGCCTGATTTGGCTTTTGTGCAATTATACCAAGAACTGTGGGAATGTATCTTGTTACTAAGCACCGCTGTTGTAATGATTCCCATCCCAAATCCTGTATCATTTCCGTGACACTGTCTTCCCTGTATCGTGAAAATACAAAACGGGCTGCCCTTCTCTGGACTCTTTCGATGGTTTTCATAAAACCCACTTGATAAGGACCCCACAATGAGCAGCAATACTCGAAATGAGAACGGACAATCGAGGTGTGTGCAGTGTCTTTAGTAGTTCTGTTGCATGTTTTAAGGGTTCTTTCAATAGTGCAGTCACTGGTTCCGCTTTCCTACGACGTTATCTACGTGTTTCCAGTTTAGGTCTGACGTAATTCCTAGACATTTAGTGGATTTTATGGCCTGCACATTAGATTGATTTATCTTATAAACAAAATATAACGGATTTGTTTTAGTACGCATGTGGACTACTTCACACTTCTGATTATTTTGAGTCAATTGCCAATTTTTAAACCGTAGTGATATTTTATATAGATCGTTCTGCAGTTGGTTTTGATTTTCAGATGACTTTACTAGATGGAAATGACTGCAAACAAACAGCTACTCAGAAATTCTCAAAGATTGTTTATGTACCGGCTACATAAGGAACAATAGAGGACCAATAACACTACCGTGTGGAACGCGGGATATCACCTCAGTTTTAGTTGATGCCTTACCATCAATTACTACAAACTGTGGCCCTCTGACAGGAAATCACCTATCCAGTCAAGTCTGTGGCGATATTTCAAACCACGCAGATTGATTAAAAGTCGTTTGTGTGGTACGGTGTCAAAAGCCTTCTGGAAATCTAGAAGTTTGTTGTAAGGTACCCACTGTCACGCACTGTACCAAATTTGAAGTAGACAGCATAATCGTTATATTTTGTACTCTGTGACATTACATCGCATTAACTAGTCATTTTCAGTCAATTTCAGTCTTAATTTTTTGTAAGAGGCAGAATTTTCACATTTTTTTCAAAAATTCCAGTAAAATCAGAATAACTTTGAAGTTTCGAAACAGTAAAGTCACAGAATAACCGCGTCTAAACACTGCAATTCAAATTCATATTTTGTTGTAAATAATAGTATAAATAGTTCCGTAGAATAGCTACTCACTGTCTCAGTCTTTGTTTCTCGTTGCATTAAAATCTCTGTCTTTGTGGTCGTGTTTGCGAAATAGTTAAAGTCAGGTGCGGAAATATTCCGAACTCTTTAAATAGCGATGGAATTATATCATGAAAGGGTCGATCTGTTACGCGAGAGAATAAAAGTTATATGTAGACTTTAATTCGGGTTAGGCTAAGGACTTAAAAGAAATTCTTCCTCCCGATAGGACCGTGAATATTCAAGGGAATATCAAATATCGTTAAAGGATTTTTTCATTGAGAAAGTTTTGAGTTAAATAACTTTAAAATTGAATTGGGAAGAATATTCCGAATATTAGCTTTGTCAAAGATATTGAAGTGTTATCTTCTGTACTGTCGAGAACTGTGTACTAGAATAAAACGTGTGACTTGGACATTGTATGTTACAATTGTGATTCTAAGGTGAAATATAGGTAAAATGGTGATTAAAATTTGTTTCGACCACGTCTTTAGTAGTTAGCACCTGTCCTTAAATATTGAAATTTGAGGAACATTTCAAAAATAATGTATTTGACTTGTCTCTGAAATAAAGGGTTTATGTGACGTGCTTCTTGGAAGGGAACTGCCGGGAAAGAAAATATATTATTTTAAAAGGACTTGGTAATATAATAAATAAGCCCCTGAGAAATAAAGAGCTCATGTTTACACAGTAAGGAAAATTTTAAATGTGTTTATTTCCGTCAACAGTTGCAATATAATTGTTTAATAACATATTTCGTTCACTTGGATCATCTTATAGTTGCGTCCACAACTCGTCTGGCTGAGTACTAATTGGTACCAATAGTACTCAGCCAGACGCGTTGTGGACGCAACTATAAGATCTGAAGATGATCCAAGTGATCGAAACATGTTATTAAACAATTATATTGCAACTGTTGACGGAAATAAACACATTTCAAATAACATAGAGCAGTTGCGGACACTCTCCAATCGATCATGTCGACTATAATAGTAAGGAAAATATTCAAGAAACTGTGTTAGGCTCTGGAAGGTTTAATCCAAAGGTATTAGAAAACTGAATATCATTAGGTGTACCAACTTAAATACTCAACGTATGCCTCAATTAAAATTTTCCGAACCTATAGAACCTAGCATTGAAGACGACGAAAGCTTACACGCCCGCTGACGTCTCCTCTATCATACAGAAGCAACACATACAAACCATAAATTACTACCAACCAAGTATAGGACGTCACAACTCGTATGTCGGGTGCGGAAAATTTCATAATGTAGGAAGCGTTAGGTTATTTACAACTTGTACAAAAACCAGACAGTGGTTGTCAGAGTTGAAGGGCATGAAAGGGATGCAGTGGTTGGAAAGGGAGTAAGACAAGGTTGTAGCCTTTCTCCAATGTTATTCAATTTTTACATTGAGCAAGCTATAAAGGAAAGCAAGGAGAAATTTGGTGAAGGAATTAAAGTTCAGGGGGAAGAATTGAAAACATTGCGTTTTGCCGAAGACATAGTAATCCTGTCGATAGAGCAAAGGACCTGGAAGAGCAATTCAACGGAATAGACAGTGTGCTGAAAGATGCATATAAGATGAACATTAACAAGAGCAAAACTAGGGTAATGGAGTGCAGTCTAAGAAAATCAGGTGATTCTGAAGGAATTAGATTAGATAATGAAGCAATAAAGGAGGTAGATGAGTTTTGTTACTTGGGCAGCAAAATAACAAATGATGGTCGCAGTGCAGAGGATATAAAATGCAGAATGGCAATGGGTAGAAAAGCGTTCTTGAAAAAGAGAAATTTGTTAACATCGAATACTGATTTAAGCCTAAGGAAGTCCTTTCTGAAGGCATTTGTATGGAGTGTTGCCTTGTATGGGATTGAAACATGGACAATAAACAGTGCGGACAGGAAGAGGTTTGAGGCTTTTGAAATGTGGTGCTACAGAAGAATTCTGAAGATTAGGTGGGTGGATCGCGTAACTAGTGAGGAGGTACTGAAAAGAATTGGGGAGAAAAGAAATTTCTGGCATACCTTGACTAAAAGAAGGGATAGATTGGTATGACACATTCTTAGACGTCAAGGAATTGTGAATTTAGCGTTGGAGGGAAGTGTGTGGGGTAAAAATCGCAGAGGAAGACCAAGAGATGGGTACAGTAAGCAGATTCAGACAGATGTAGGTTGCCGTTCTTATGTGGAGATGAAGAGGCTTGCTCAGGATAGGGTATTGTGGAAAGCTGCATCAAACCAGTCTCCGGACTGAAGACCACAACAACAACAACAACAACAGATAAGGTATAATAGAGGACCAATAACACTGCCGTGTGGAACACCGGATATCATCCCTGTTTTAGTCGATGCCTTACCACAAATTAATACAAATTGTGGCCCTATCCAGTCACAAGTCTGTGACGATAACCCAAACCACGCAGATTGATTAAAAGTCGTTTGAGGGGTACGGTCTGAAAAGCCTTCTGGAAATCTAGAATTTTGTTGTAAGGTACACCATGCCACGCACAGTACCAAATCTGAAGTAGACAGTATGATCGTTATATTTTGTACTCGTATGTCAGGTGTGGAAAATTTCATCAAGAACTTAAAAACAAACTGATGTACTAGTTGATTAAATAAGACTCTTCCAGTGGTACAGTTACCTGCTGGCAGCTGAACAGCCCAGCCGAGTCCAGCACTGGCCAGATGGGCTACTTGTTATTCCGAAGATGACCTACATCCGGTCGCAACCGGTAAATAGAAAGTGTTATAATTTTTGCGATCAAGACTGTTTTTTGTAATATTAACTCCTCCACTGTGCCCGTGACAGGCATCCTCCCTGCCGTTCTTCGCATCGCGGCTGCTGGTGTTTGGCGCCGGCTGACCCTCGACCCCTGGGCGGCTGGGCGGTTATTACAGCCTGCCTAATGATTGGCGGCGATCGGCGCGTCGCGTTGTAAATCAACGGCGTGGCGTGGGCGCGGCTAATCTGGGCCGAGTAATCGCGTTTAGGCGGCAGATGGATGGCCCGCCCCTAATTGTTATTAACATGTGCCGGCTGGGGGCGGGGTGGCGGCTGCGGTACAGTCGCCGCAGTCTGTGCAAACACCACCACCACCACCACCGTCAACACCGGCCAACACCTCTCCATCTCCAGTCTAGCGTCTCAAGAGCTGTGACCTGAAACCCAGCCACCGGGCCCCTGATGTCTGCATCTGCCGTCTATGCTCGCTCCAACTTGAGAAGTGTAACCCGACTTCTTTATATCGGATTTGGTTTGGTGGTAATTCGTCGTGGATGAAAAGGCTTTAAGTAATAAGGTGCCAGCCGCGGTGGCCGAGGGGACTGAGGCACTTCAGTCACGGTCTGCACGGTCAGTACGGTCGGCGGTTCAAATTGTTGGGGAAATTTAGTTTCTCCCTTTTTGGTCAGGGTTTCGGAACAAATAAGCCACTGCCATGGCAGACTGATACTATATAAAAGTAGAAACATAGAGGAAGGTCGGGTAGCAACGGGCACTCAAATGACTAATAAATGACTCATAAAACAACAATAAACAATTATTCTGACATTATTTTCACCGTAAAATGACACCAGAAACTTCTTTACTCATATCACTTAGAACTAAATCTCCATAATAATTTTTATAAACTATCATAAAAACACTTTTGAATTAGTTTGGCCGGCCGCGGTGGCCGAGGGGGACTGAGGCTCGTCAGTCACGGTCTGCACGGCCACTACGATCGGGGGTTCGAATCTCCCCTCTGGCATGGATACTTGTGCCGTCTTTATTCTTAGCTAGTTCATAAGTAGTTTGTAAGCTTAGGGACTGATGACCCCGTAGTTAAGTCCCATAAGTTCAACAAACATTTGAACATTTTTTGAGTAATAAGGTAATTTATAGGTAGTTTGTAATTTTAGGGACTGATGACCCCGCAGTTGGGTCCCACAAGTTTTACAAAATTTGAACATCATCAAGAACTAATGTCAACTGACAATTTACGTATTATTTTCTTTAATTTGCTTTCCTGATGATGGTTCGTAACTGAAATCGGTAAAGTTATAATAAACAGCTGATGATTGGCAATATGCAGATTTAAAGTGTAGTACTGCTGTTACCACACATCTCAGTAATAAAAATTTCGTAGAGAAGTTACTATTGTTCACGGAGAACCGAAAACTGCAACAAAATCAATAAGGATTCCACCTTACGACTTCAATGTCACCTCCTCCAGCCGTCTTCGAATTGAGCAACTTTTATTGCAACTGTTTCTGAATCCGATTTAAATTTTCTTCCAAATACTCCGAAAAATATTTCTGGAATTGTAATGGTTTCCATCCAAGATAGCTATTTATTTAATTGGATGACCTGTTTCGATGCTAGTGAGGCACCATTTTCTGCAGTCCATCATTCATCTTGATGACTTTGAAGCTGTAAAACCTCCCACGTTTAATGTATAGCGCGTATATATATTGAGAAAAATATTGAAAGAAAAATCTTTAAAGTTGTTATGCACTACTAGGATCAAAAAGTTTATAGTTGATCAGCTGTATAGTGCTTCCATGATGTTCATTATGCAATAAATGCCACTCTAATGCCTCTCATACTTCCAGAAAGTAAATAATAATGCAATATTAGTAGATGATTGACTACTTTTACGTGACAAACGAGGAATACCAAAGTAAACTTACGCACATGTTAGGAGTACCTCAATGCAGCTAACTGTTGAAATGGCTCAGTAACACTCTACAACTCATAATTTGTAGGACGAACTACTAGCATATGTAACACTACGTATACAAGCAGCTACAAATGAATTTGTAGTAAAAATTTGATCAGTTTGAGAGGTAAGAGGAAAAAATGGTCAGCTACACCATGCATTAAATAGTTAAAAGAAATTGTTGACAGTATCTTTCATGTACAACAGCATTATATTTATCTGCGGGATGCTGCCAACATCTACATCTTCATACATACTCCGAAATCTACCGTAAGGTGCATGGCTGAGGGTACTCTGTACCACTACTAGGCATTTACTTTCCTGTTCAACTCCCAAATAAAACGAGTAAAAAGAAAACCTATACGCCTCTGTACAAGCCCTAATTTCTCTTATCTTGTGTTTGTGATCACTACGTGAAATATAAGTAGGCGGCAGCAAGATGGTACAACACTCAGCTTCAAATTCCGGCCCTGTAAATTTCCTGAACAGAAATTCACGAAAGGAACGTCGTCTTTCCTCCAGTGATCCACAATTTAGATGTCGGAGCATTTCAGTGACACTCGCGCATTGATCGAACCTACCAGTAACAAACCTATCTGCTCGCCTCTGCACTGATTCTATGTCTTCCTTTAAACTGATCTGCTGCGGGTCCCAAACACTTGAACAATATTCAAGACGTGGTCGTACAAGCGTTTTATACGGGTTTTCCTTTACAGATGAAGTATATCTTCCCAAAATTCTCCCAATAAAACGAAGTCGGCTGTCCGCTTCACTCACAGCGCTCCAAGCGGCCGAAAAGCTTCGTTTCTGAATACGATATTGGATGAGTGCGAATAGTATCGTTTAGATTGACTTCAGCATACTTTTTACATTAGGGAACGTATGTAGTGCCTTATAAATAGGTAATAATTTAAAAATAGCTCCCCATTTCTCTTTCTTAGGTTTCGTAAGATCCCTTATAAGGTACGAAACTGTACATTACAGGACAGTTAATTTACAATTATCCTGTAACATACAGGCTTTAAATGAATAATTTCATTTGCTATTAAAAATAAGAATGCCTAGGAAACACCAGGAGACATGCCCTTTAGCAGGGACACGTCAATTTCTACGCAGCAACGTTAAGTATTCTTCATTACAATTCCAGTAAAATCGGCGAGTGTGGAACATAGGAAACGTATACAGAATGCAATAAATACGGTATTTAACGAACTAAATCAACCATCACAGCTGTAGCTGAAGGAAAAACCACACAGACGTGGCAAAATAACGATGAGAGCAACCAAACTGTTTTACAACTAAGAAGAACCCAGATCCACAATTGCTGCTACATCTGAACCACAAACGACAAGAATCATCAAAACATTTATTAAGCTAAAGTAATTACACTTAAAAGAATATGCACGTATAAGAAAGACGAGTGACGTGTAAAAATGTGAGAATCATTAGACTCCATACCGAATTGATACACGTCAAAAACTGACTGTCATAGTAAGAACAGACAATAATAGAAATTCATTATACCATTATGTTTAAATGCAACTTACTTTCAGCAGAATAAGCTGCAAATATACACAAATTTGTAAGTATTTGTTCATGACGGTGTATTTCTTTATACCATTAAATCATTTAGCCGGCCGCGGTGGCCGAGGGGACTGAGGCGCGTCAGTCACGGTCTGCAGGGCCACTACGGTCGGGGGTTCGAATCCCCTCTCGGGCATGGATATTTGTGCCGTCCTTAGTTCATAAGTAGTTTGTAAGTTCAGGGTCTGATGACCCCGTAGTTAAGTCCCATAAGCTATACAAACATATGAAACATTTGATTTGAATCATTTAAATTAGGCTGTTTTATATTAATTTCAGTATTATGTTTGTCTCTCGATATTTTACTAATGCTTGCAACGGAAAAATTATAGTATTTCGTTAATTACGTACAAAATCAATTATAAACAAACATCACTACTTCGGCGGCTTGCCCACCGATAGAAGCGCTAGTGTCGCAGCAACTGTCAGTTGGTAACAACTTTTAAAGCTGTGAGTGTCGCGACTGTATATGTTTGACTGTGTTCTAGATCGTCCCAACGAATCATGTGTGCTACACGAAAAATTTTATATCAAAATTTTCCATAAGGTAGAGGTTACAGAAATGAAAGTAGCAAGAATGATTGCAGTTACTAATATATGGGAACAATGGCAGGAGGGTGTGCATAATGAGGAAATCAAAGAAAAACTGGGAATGAACACCATAGATGAAGCAGTTAGAGCTAGCAGATTGAGCTGGTAGGGTCATGTTACACGCATGGGAGAAGCAAGGTTACCAAAGAGGCTCATGAGCTCGGCAGCTGAGGGTAAGTGGAGTCGAGGTAGACCAAGAAGAAAGTACTTAGATCCCGTGCGGAATGATTTTGAAGTAAAAAGGCATAAAATCAGACGAGGCATCAATGTTAGCATTGAATAGGGGATCATGGAGGAATTTTATTAGAGGTACTTTGCTCCAGGCTGAACGCTGAAAGGCATAATCAGTCTAATGATGATGATGATGATGATGATAGTTTTTTCTGGGTATGAGGTCCGCCTGATATGTAAAACACTTTTTTATTGTACACCCAAACTAGTTTCAACACCTCTGTGTGCCGGCCGCGGTGGCCGAGGGGACTGAGGCGCTCCAGTCACGGTCTGCACGGCCACTACGGTCGGGGGTTCGAATCCCCCCTCGGGCATGGATATTTGTGCCGTCCTAGTTCGTAAGTAGTTCATAAGTAGTTTGTAAGTTTAGGGACTGATGACCCAGTAGTTAAGTCCCATAAGCTTAACAAACATTTGAACATTTGAACACCTCTGTGCCACATCATTATTCTTTTTTTTTAATTTATTTAATGCTGTGAAAACAAAAATACATTGATTTTGCACTGCACTATTCGTAGTAAAATCAATGTATTTTGTTTTCATAGCATTAAATAAATTTAAAAAATCACACTGATGATGGCACAGAGACGTTGCAACTAGTTTGAGTGTATAATAAAACAGTGTTTTGCATATCAGGCGGATCTCATACCCAGAAATTTTTACTGCAAACACGGCAAGAATAAGAGCTGCAAGTAAAAAAAACTTATTAAAAAAGATAATAATAGTATTCAGTACACTCAAAACGATCAAAAAATATAGATATGTCATTGTTTCCTCTACTAACTGCACTACATTTCAAAAACCTTACATGTTTTTCTTGCTACAACTAATTCTGCTCGCGCATTTTAAGATGATCTGTATAATGCCTATTAATAAATCCATGTTATTTGCTCCAGGCTGAACGCTGAAAGGCATAATCAGTCTCTAATGATGATGATGATGATGATCAAAATTTTCGGTGATGTACGCAATGTTAGTTTGAGCAGCTTGCAAGCTCGGTAGTCGGTACAGGTGTTTCTGGTGTCGTGCAGCAGGGCGCTGGTGTGTAGCATACAAGAGGAGCGAGTATAGAGCCGTGAGGGACCGGCGCGCCTCCCTGCAGCGGCAGAGAGAGCCGTCGCCTCCCCTTATAAACAGAGCGGCGCCAGATCCGCGCCGCCTGCCCGTGACGTGGACATCGATCCCACCCGCGGAGGCGAGAACTCTGCAGCCGCGCTGGAGCGCCAGAGAGGCACCGAGCTGCCGGCGACGTGGAGGGCCGCAGCCACTGTGCGCCACTCTGCCGCTGCCGGTGGTAATTACGAGGCGCGGCCGCCACGGCACCCTGCAGAAAAAGCGCTGCTGAACGGCCTGCACACGGGAACTGGTGCCAACAGGAAACGACGCGCCCGATAAGAGGTCACTGAGGACAAACGGGACTGTGTGAAAGACAAACAGCGATCACTTGCAAACACTCCTGTAGCACAGTCTAAAACAAACAGTCGCGAAACTCAGTAGGAAAAAAATGCAAACATTTGACAGCTGAAGCGATACTAGCGCTCCAAGCGGCTGGGTAGCAAGCTCAGTAGCAAAAAATGGCACTACCGAAACGAACAATTTATTATTTATTTTTGCTGTTGTTTACATATTTCCTTGGCATTAAACGTGGCACTGTATTTCGTGACACAAATGAGAAAATATTATTAAAGGAAAATCCCGTTTCCTGTTGATGTCAGTTTGTAATAACAACATGCCAGTGCATTGAAATACATACGGCTCACACTAGCAAGGTCGCAATCATAACATCCAAAAACGATCTAAGACAAGAAGCGAATTGTAACCTGGTGTGTTAAAGTTCAAAATAGATTAACAGTTATATAATGTACTGGTACGTAGTTACACGTTGCACATGTATTTTTTCTGCAGATTTTGAACATCTTAATACATTTGATACTGGCACTGGACACGATTTTTACATTCTTAGAGACTAAGTGTTACGTCTTATAAAAGTCCTTTTCGCTTTATTCTTGCTCAGATGGCTTGCATGTGCCGTTCCTGTCATGTTTTCATCGTACCTACTCCCCAGGGATATAAAGATACAGAAGAACCTTAATAATCTTTTCCTGCTAAAATTTCAATTTGTCTGTACACGTTAAACTACATTAAGTTGCGTTTTATTTTACATTTTGCACAAACAAATCCCTGTTAATTTTCTACTATCATTGCTGCATCACCAATAGTAGATTGCTGTGCAAATTTTGTTTGACAGCTTTAAACCTGTGAGTAGACTACCAAAAATAACATTGAAGAAAAATACTCTGTTACTGAGACCACACACCCTTAAAATTTAACAATCTTTAATTTATCCTACATTGTAGGAGCTTTTCATATTTGAGAAACTACAATTTATCGCGTCGCAATAAGCTCCGAAATGCAGTCGCATTTTAAACGTGTCGTTCGACTCCGTATCTGATCCACAACGGTTTCTCGCGTCTCGGTATGTTCTTACAACCCGGCCGCTTGGCAGCGCTGCAGTCGCCAGGTTGCAGAAAATTACCCGGAGTTTCGTGACTCTTTATATTAGACTCTGCCTTTAGTGTGACGGTACCACAGGGTGTCCAGAAAAGGGCTCCCTGATTTCAAAATCAAATATCTCGAAAACAAAGATCGATAGAGGAAAGCAGCAAACGGTATGTTTGTTGTGAAAGCTGTAAGAAGTATATACAGCAGTTTCCAATAATATTTTTTTATTTATTTATTATGCCCCATTACATAGCAATATTACATGTTTGATGATTTGATTCAGGCGGTTACATCAAATGTTCTTACAAACACAAGTACAGTATACAAGTTGACAGGTTTTACAAAGGAACAAACAATTTTATACATCAGGAAATCTTAATTAATTACAAAAATTGTAAAATTTTATACATTAGGAAATCTTATTGAATTACAAAAATTGTAAAAGTCAGTAGTGTATTTATGTACTAAGTCATATTTACTGACGGGCCAACCTCCTCCTTTGGCAGCTATTTTTGTTTCCTGAGATGGTCCGTCTCTTTCAATAAATTGCAGCAGTCAAAAATCACGTGGTCAATAGTTCGGACAGCACTGTTACATGTGCACGTTCCGTCTTCAATTATTCTGAAGCGCTGATAGTAGGCTTTCAGTTTCCCATGACCTGCTAGCATAGCTGTAAAATTCGGAAATATTGGAAGTTTAATAATTAAACGCTGTCTGATCGTAGGAAAATACGGTTTAGTGTTTCCCCCGTTTTTTGTTCTGTGCCACTCAATGTGCCATTTGTTCCTAAACTCTTCTCGAAGTTTCTTCTTTACGGCACTTGTAGGTATTTTCTTATAGCGTGTTGACTG
Organism: Locusta migratoria; assembly: GCA_026315105.1. Lineage (NCBI taxonomy): Eukaryota > Metazoa > Arthropoda > Insecta > Orthoptera > Acrididae > Locusta > Locusta migratoria. The sequence continues at coordinate 532,912,337 of CM048747.1, forward strand.
TCGTGATCGAGCTGTTCTTTTAGCAAGGTTGTCAGCTAGTTCATTTCCCCATATCCCTTGATGTGACTTAACCCATTCGAAATGCACCAGCCAGTTGTGTGTCTGCAACCTTCTGATATTACTTCTTATTTCTTCAATCAACAAATTGTGGTTCTTCGGATTTCGCAAAGAGTCCAAAGTAATTCTGCTGTCGGTGTGAATTACTGCAGTTGTATCAGTATTTGAGAGATTATTTATGAACTCAACAGCATTGACGATGGCAAATTGTTCCGCTTGATTGTTTGAGCATTCATTAGACAGTTTTAGCTGTATCTGGTAAGTAAGCCTCTTATTAACAAATATTGCTATCCCCGAACCCACTCCGTCGTCTGATTTGCTTCCATCTGTGTATACTTCAACAGCGTAGCTTTTGCTGGCGTCCTTCTCAATAGTTACAAAAGCTGCTAACAGACGGCTCTGTACGCTGTACAGCTCATATCAGCTTACATAAGTGAAATAATCGTGTGAAAAACTCTTTGCAAACAATCACATGACAATGTTTTCAAAATATTCACCATTGGCACTACAGAGGTGGCGCAATCGATGAATGTAATTCGCCATCACATTTCGTAGTGTCTCAACCGAAATGGATTCACATGCCACAGAGATCGCCGATTCAAGATCGTCCAGCGTGGCGGGATGCTTCGGGTAGACTATGTCTTTCACTGTGCCCCACAAAAAAGGTCAATGGGAGTCAAATCCGGCGAATATGGAGGCCAATCCATGCCTGCACCAGTAAATTTGGGATATTCCAAAGCAGTGACTCGATTTCCTAAGTCTGCCTCAAGTAAGCGAACCACTTGTTCGGTCCAATGTGGTCGGGCTCTATCATGCATAAACCATGCAGTACCTGGTCGTTCCTCTAACGCTTGCTGTGTGGCGACAAAGTGTTCCAAAATTGCAACGTAACGTGCACCTGTGAGCGTTTCTCGAATGATAAAAGGGCCAATAATGCCTCTGCTGCATACTGCAGCCCACACAGAAACTTTATGAGAATACAGGGGTTTCGCTTCACACCAATATGGCTTTTCGGAACCCCAAAATCGCCAGTTCTGATTATTCAAGTACCCATTCAGGTGGAAGTGTGCTTCATCTGTAAACCACATGCAGCCAACATCAAACCCTTCACCATCAATCATTGTGAGCATCTGATTAGCAAAGGCAACCCTTTGTTGCATTTGAATTTTGAATGGAAAACTCTGTAGGCTCTTTCTCGGTATTTTCTGCGTGCTGGAACGCTCCAAACCAATCTCAGATGCAATTCTACGGACGGATGACACTGGATTTCGCTGAATAATTCCAGAAACTGTGGCGATATTTTTAGGCGTAACTGCGGTTTGCTTGCGGCCAACATGCACCACTACATCATCAGTTATGCTGCCTGTTCGTTGAAATTTAGCGAAGAGCGTACGAATGGTTTTCGCATCTGGTCCTTTTGGAACATTAAAACGTGCTTGAAAACTTCGCCTTGTTGCCGTAGGACTCTCTTCTAACCTGTGTTACTCTAGCACCAGAAAACGCGTTGTTCAATGGAGTACATGATTTTAAACTCTTCCTTCGGTACTCTAACCTTCTTTTACGTTTACGCTTCGGATCACTATTTATACTAGGCATTACGTATGGCGATTACAGCGCCATCTATTATCAACTTTTGTAACTATTATTTCAAACTGCTGTATAAACTTCTTACAGCTTTCACAATAAACATACCGTTTACTGCATTCCTCTATCGATCTTTGTATTCGAGATATTTAATTTTAAAATCAGGAAGTCCTTTTCTGGACACCCTGTAGCTTGTAAGCCAGCAGCCATTTCTTTATTTTATTTCATAATTTCATTTTCTTACAATGAAATAGACATGAGACAGTAGGAAGTAGCCAGATGGTACTGTAAATACGGTCCCGTGAGAAAACTCCGTCCCTTTCTCTAAGAGTGATCTAATTGGCTTTTGCTATATCTTTCGCGCCACAACCTCCCAGCCATTTTACTAATTATTTAATAAATAAAAATTGAATTATCAATTCTATTGCCACAATCTGCGTTAATTAATTGTTGGTAGATTTGTTAGATTATTTTAGGCAAAAAGTGAGTGTGGCGTCCTAGAATTGTCGGTTGGCGCAAATACTCTAGGCGCTAGTGTGGAGCCCAGCTCCACTGTTAGTTAGTTGACCGCGAGCCCCGACACGGTAAACATCTAGCGGCACTTGCGATAACCAGTCTTGTATTAATCGATCGATAATGGTGCTAAAATATTTGTAATGTACGTTCAATGTATGTCAAAGTGTGTTATGATTGTAACAACGTTACTTTTGTAAATATTGACGTCAACATGCAGTTTGTGGCTTCTGTATTCCTGTGATTGATAAAAATAAAAGAGCCACTGGCATCTCTGAACGAATTCATCGACTTCGTTAATGGTAGTTAGACGGCCACAGTATCCACCACTTTCAATTTCAGCCTCACCTCCGAAAACTTCGAGTCTACGACCTGTGTGTTGCTTCTGCTCTGGGAGACAAGATACCAGGTTAAATATTAAGTGACAACCGCCTACGGGCCTCACGAGGAACGTTCGGTCTATTACAACTAAGCGAGTTAGCACGCTGCTCGCGGTAACGTGACGTGCGGCCTCGGTGCTTTCCCCCCCACCACTCTTGCCTCACTGTGTCCCAGCACGGGTGTGACAGAGACAGCGTTCGCTCTCGCGTCTTCTTGGATGCGATGATAGTCCATTCTGAATGTTATCAAATAGAACAGTGTTGATATATCTTGCGGACGTTCATCATCAGGGCGAAAGGTGCGGATATGTATGTGTCATTTTTATTGATCAATGGGAAGATTCTTTAAGGCTGATGGGAAAGCACGATGCTTAATTCGCTACTCTACCGTAAATATCAAAGCACCGACAAAGTGCCGTCATTACGACAATAAACATTCCGTTACACACGACAGGATTGTCGAACCGGACAATTCCTGTTTATAAAGGCGTTGATCAAGAAGAATTCGCGAGGATTCATTTCCTTGTCCTAAAATGCGTTGCAATGTTCTGAACAACATTCAATCTAGAACAAATGTTTTCAGTTACGAAGATTAACAAAACAAAACCAAGCTCAAGTTTAATGCATAGTTGCAAGCTCTTCGAATTGCAATTGCCAAAACGATTGTGCCTAATATGAGAAAATTAGTGGCTTCAAAGTGATACCAAATATGAGCAGTGTTGAAAATTCGTGAAAAATAAGGACCACAGTGAAACTATTCTTTTTGTCCATACACAAAAATTTGGATTATTATTATTATTATTATTCGTTTCAATAATTACAAACAACCACACGACTATCGGTTTGCTAATCGCTGCGACAACACGTCCTCTTGCTACCACTGTCCTGACAGCACTGTGCCGGCATCGGCCCACACCACCGACTGCTGCAGCAGAGGACCAGTGCTCTCCGTGGTGCCGGCCGGTGCTCACGAAGCACCAGAGTTGGAGAGACCTGGACTGTAGCTGATCTAACGAGTGCCCCAGTTGCGTGAGTGGTATAGTTGCAGAACCTGTTTGTTTCCTGCAGTGTCTGTCTCTGATGACCAAGCTGTCGACGGGATGTTGAACCCTAAGCTTCCTTCCTTCTTGTAGCGTTCGCAACCCAGTTACTGTGCAAACTTTTTTTGTCCTTTGTTGTTAATAACAAGGATTCGGTTACTTTAAATATAATGACAAATTGGTTAAAAGTGAAGCACGTAAAACATTTGACAGAAAGAAGTCATTGGCAGAAATATAAACACAGAAAGATGAATAAAATACATGTAGTTCGTTAAAAGGATTGTGCCACGGTGGCGTTGAAAACATACAGCAAGCAACGTAACACTGAACAGACGAAGAAACGCTGAAGGCACTATATAAAACTTCGAACATGACACGTGTTTATTAAAAGACACTGATGCACTGTAGATACAAACACTGGACGATGTACTAGTAAAAGTCGGCACTGAGGACACCGCAGGGGAGAAAGGTAGGGGTGCGGAAGCAGTGTAGCATGGGGGGGGGGGGGAGAGGGCAGTGATATCATGAAGAGAATTAATCCTACGCATGTGGTCCTAATATTTGTGGTCAAGTTGCGAGGTGCTGAATATGGAAATGACATCGGATCCCAGGATATGGAGTTCGCGAATATATTAAATAACACATTAATTCAGAAATATAATGAAGAAATCACGGAATATGCGACGTATATATATATATATATATATATATATATATATATATATATATATATATATATATGAAGGACAGGAGGAACCTGCACTTCAAGGTGGCTCTTCAAGCAATCAAGACATTCATCTCCAGAGCAGCAATTACAGTCAAGTGACAATGAGTACGTATCCTCGCTCCCAGAAAATGAAGCCCACGGTATTAAGACATACTGACGTACACATTGTTCTCTCCCGCTTTGTTTTAACTATTTATTCAAAATGTCACCTCAACGCTTTTCTGGACTAATATAAACACTTTCATGTGTGTGGTACTGCTGTATATGGATGTTCTGCGCTATTATGAGTACTTTAAGCACAGAGATTTTGAAGCTGCTTATTGAATATGTAATGATACACCGACGCTATTACATTACACATACTTCCCATCCTAAGGTATTTGTACCTTATTACTTTGTTTCTCTCTATTAAAATGTTACTTTAGGTAAAATGCAACGTTTTGCATGGAAATGACGCACATCACTGTTCTGTTTATGATTTCTTATTGTTGCAAGAATAGTTTCGTGCCATTCAGAGCGTTTGAGGTCAAAGGTGTCCGTTGTCTTGAGAGGTTAGTGGCCAGCAAAGGTGCTTAAACTCAGACGAGTGTACCTGGAGTCACCCTGTAGCATTTCTGGACGTGAGGGATGTCGCAATTTGCGGCAAGAATTGCCCGTCAAAATGCACAATGGACATGAATGTATACAGGTGATCAGCCAGAAAGCCTACCCATGGGCTATTCCATTTTTAATCGGAAGAAAATTACAAAATTGACATTTTTCTATTTTTAGCAATTAATATTTTCAGTATGTGCCAATTAATGTAAAAGAAAAAACTGTCATGAAGTTATCCTTTAAACAATTATACTATTTATTGGGTTTAAAATTTGGTGAAGTTAGCGTTATTTTTCCCAACGCGACACTTTCTCTGGTGTGTTACTCAAGAACGTCATACGGGATTTCAGGGAACTACAATTCTTCTCGAAGCTGAGTATCTGAAGCTGATGTACGTATGAAACATGACTGCGATTAATTACTTGTTGTATAACCTATTTCTTCATTTATTAAAATGAATGCAGTTTTCTTCAGAATAAACTTATGCTTCTACGTCTCTTTATTAGATTTTGGTTTCCGTTTTAAGTATTGTGACATCTCTTTTGAATGTGGGAAAAAAATAATTCAGTATTAAATAAGTGATTAGGTAGTACTGCTGTGAAGCTGGTTAGGTCGCAAATTCTTTATTTTAGGTCACACCTCATGTGTAGCGTGCACTCAAAAATGACGCGTTTCGGCTTTACCATCATCAGATTAGCATCTCTTCCGTTCCATGTGCACACGTGAACAGATGTAAGAAGTTGTTTGATACACATACAAAGGCTTTTTGAGGGCACGCTATACATGAAGTGTGACCTATATTAAAGAATTTGCGACCTAACCAGCTTCACAGCAGTACTACCCAATCATTCCATCATGGTCGCCTGCTCCTCAACGACTTTATGTCGCATTTACAATAAGTAAGTGAGCTCACGTTGCCGTCCGCCACTCCATAGGGGGAGACGTCTCGCCTCGTAGATGGACACGGCTGGTCAACAGCGGGCCTAAGGACTGACCTGTTGAATACAATACAGTGCAGCACAGCCGGCAAATTAGGCACACTTCCTAGACATATCTTAGTTTTTTCTACAGCTCTCCAGTCAAAATACTAAAATTTCTTTGCTGGTACTGTTTATAAATGAATTCTAAACAATTTGGCGCTGGCCGCAGTGGCCGAGCGGTCTTCGGCACGCCAGTCACGTTCTGCACGGTCACTACGGTCGGGGGTTCGAATCCCCCTCCCCTTCTCCTCGGGCATGGATATTTGTGCCGTCCTTAATGATAGCTAGTTCATAAGCTTACCTGGCATAATCGGGTTTGGAGACGATCTGATCGTTTTATAGTTTTCAAAATCAAAAGCCAAGATCCCACATTAATAATTTATTAAATGAAGACCGGTTTCGGTGCACTGTGTCACCATCATCTGGTCACATATATGTTATCAACTCCACAATGAAACTTCCACTCTACAGCGGAGTGTGCGCTGATGTGAAACTTCCTGGAAGATTTAAACTGTGTGCCGGAACCGGAACTCGAACCTGGGACCTTTGATTTTCGCGGACAAGCGCTCTATCGACTGAGCTATCCCGACACGACTCACGATGCCGCGTCACAACTTTACTTCCGCCAGTACCTCGCCCCCTACTTCCAAACTTCACAGAGGCTCTCCTGCGAACCATGCAAGACTAGCACTCCTGGGAGAAAGGATATGGTGGAGAAATGGCTTAGCCACAGCGTAAGGGATGCTTCCAGAATGAAACTTTCACTCTGCAGCGGAGTGTACGCTGATATGAAACTTCGTGGCAGATTAAAATTGTGTGCCGGAACCGGGACTCGAACCTGGGAAGTAAGAGGCGAGATACTGGGGGAAGTAAAGTTCTGAGGCGGCAGCGTGAGTCGTGTCGGGATAGCTCAGTCGGTAGAGCGCTTGCCCGCGAAAGGCAAAGGTCCCAGGTTCGCTCACTCACTGTATTAATCTGCCAGGAAGTTTCATGTTATAAACTGGTCATCTTGTTAAAAAAATGGGTATAAAATAACAAGTGCAACATTGCACTTAGTCATTATATTAAAAAAAAACACAAGTTAAAAAACATGACAGCTTACAAAATACTCTAAGCTGTCATGTTTTTAACTTGTGTATTTTTGCAATGTTGCAATTTTGCACTCGTTATTTTATACCCATTTTTTTTAACAAGATGACCAGCTTATAACACATGTCTGACCATATGATGGTGACACAGTGCATCAAAACCGGTCGTCATTTAATAAATTATCAATGTGTGATCTTGGCTTTTCATTTTGTAAACTATAGTTCGTAAGAAATTTGTACATTTAGGGACTGATGACCCCGTAGTTAAGTCCCATAAGCTCTACAAACACTTGAACATTTTTGAACAATTTGGGATTCATTTTATTCCATTCAAAAATGGATTTTATAGAGAAAAGATGACAAATGATGAAAACTACATTAAATTTAAATTAATACAATATTGCCTACAGTTTTGAATTAATTCTAAATTTTATTTTCAATTTTTATATGTGTCAAATTGAGTCATTTTACGTTTTTGTTTCTTTTTTTTTTTTTTTTTTCCTCCTAAAAAACAACCTGAAGCCTTAGCGTATCGCAGCTGCGAGTTTTTCAAAAATATTAACGTCTACTTTCCATGACTGAAAATGAACCACATAATGTCCTGCTGCCCGATTTAAAATGGTATGTCCCCTTACGCGTCAGCTGTCAGTGTCGCATCTAGACATATCAGGTGTCCTATACCACATCAGCTACACACGCCCGCAACATTAGAGACCACCTCTAACTTGAACAGTCCCTAGCTGACATGAAAGGCCCAAGAATTCACGAGGTTGTTTCCATAGCCGTACATGGCTATCCATTCGAAAGAATTAAAAACAAGATCCGTCGGAGCAGGAAATGTGTTTCCAGTCTTCAACAGTTCAAATGTCGGAAGGTCCAGGCGAGGCCTAAAGCTTAGTCTCGCCCATTCAGCAAGCTGAGACTTGGTAATGTCCCTGCATTGAAACCTGCAGCAATTTGCGGACGGGTTGCCCTTCTGTAACGTTGAACTATTGTATTCAGACTTCGTTGGTGCCGTTCTTGTAGGTTTTTCCGGTCGCAGCGATGTCGGAGATTTCCTGTTTCACCGGACTTCCGATATTCACGGGTCACTCGTGACGTGGTCGTAAGGGAAAATCCCAACCTTATCGCAACCTCGCAGTTGCTGTGACCCAACAGTCATCAGCTACTACTCATGAAAATTCAATATGTATTGAATTACACATTCTACACTAGGTCTCAGACCTCTTGTGGCAGCTTTTAATAGGTAATACTGTGTCGAGAAATGGCGTTTGGAAATTTCTTCAGCAAAGAAAAGTAAACAGTGCAGATTTCAAATTAAGAACAGCTTCCAACATGAGTACATACCCTTGGTATTGAGAAGCAAGTAAAAGCTTTTGGGCCATATTGTATTGTCTTTGATCCCAAAGACGAATATTCCACTGGTCACACCGATAACCAAGAAAGGCAATAGATCCACTGAGTGGCAGGCCTATGGTATTTATTTCGATCTGCATTAGAATGTTCAAAGATTATCTCGAAGTGAGCGATCTATTGATCCATAGTCAAAACAAATTTAGAAAATACCATTATTGTGAAACGCAACTACATCTTTACTCAGGTTAACAGTACGAGCAGCAAATGATCTCAAGTCTACTACTTATTTCCAGATTTCTAAAAGACTTTCGAAACTGTACTTTACAATCAGCTTCTAATCAAATGGCGTGCTTATGGAATTACGTCACGTTTATGTGATTGTATTCGAGATTTCCTGTCAGAGGACACAGTTCGTTGTAATAGATTGAAAGGTATCGATTAAAAGAGAGGTTATATCTGGAGTTCAACCTGGCGGTGCGATAGGTCTTCCTCTATGTTTTCTATATAAAAACGATTTGGAAGAAAATCTGAGCAGTCCTGTTAGGAGTTTTGCAGATACCGCCATCATTTATTAACTAGTAAAGTCAGCAGAAGATCAAATCCAACAGCAGAACAACTTCGGTACGAAGTATGTATAGTGCTAAATTTGGCAATTGACCGAAAAAATAGAGTTTTATGTCGTGAATATGAGTACTAAAAATAATCCGTTAAACTTCCTTTACAAGTTAAATTACTCAACAAGTTTGTTTGTTTGGCCATCTTCTGGAGCAAGTATATAATTTTTTTTTTTAATTTTTTTTTTTCGGAAATGAAACAGCCGTTTCTTGTTACAATCTCTCAATTTTCATGAAGAAGCGCTTCCCCTCTTTATTTTAGTGCATCGTCGGTGAATTCTACAAGTTTTATGGTTTCGGAATTTTCATGGTGTTTGTACCACCTGGCCACTGGCTGATACACACAGTTTCGTCACAACTCGCATATTTCTTTCTCATTTTATCATTCTATGTTTCAAAGTTACTAGTTCACATTGTTGAAGGAGTATCTCGTTTAGAAATTCGTTTACATCATGTGTTATCAACATAACTGTGTACGTATATGGAGCGTCAGAGTTTTGTGTGTGTACGAAAAGGATAAATTATTTGTGCGTGTGTGTGGTGTGTGTGTGTGTGTGTGTATGTGTGTGTGTGTGTGTGTGTGTGTGTGTGCGCGCGCGCGCGCGCGCGTTGTATAATTTCAGATTGTATTACGAATTGTTTTGTTTTCATTAATTGATCATTGATTTAGATGCTCTGTATAAGAGGGAGGGTTAATGAGATAGTGGACGCCTTGGGCCGTTTCTTTCGTCTGTTAATGTAAGCAGTATTTGATATGTGTACTTGGTTATTCAACAGGATTTTGTTTTATGCTTTAGTTTTCTAGATGTCTTGTAGTGTTATTAGGTGCTCTCTGTTGCTTACTGTAATTATGTTCAATCTTCTTCTCTGTATGTTGCTTTGTAGTTACGTGTTCTTTGGTGTTCAGCGATTTTTTATTGGTTTGCTCTATACTTCCAGGCTCTAATGTGCTCCCTGTATCTAATAACAAACGTTCTGCTTGTTTGCCCTTTGTATCTCTCATCGTAATTGTTCCATTACTACTGGTATATTCCAGCTTTGTGGTCTTTGTCAAACAAAGCTGTGTATTCAGCAGCGAACAGGCGGGAAAAACCCATGAAAGTCGCGAGACCATAAAACGAGTAGAATCCGCTGATGACGCCCTAAAATAAATGGTGAAATGCGCATGGAGAAAATAGAAAGATTGCAGCAAGAAAACTGCTGTATTATTTCAGAAAACAAAGAAATCACGCAATTCTGAGTGGTCTTAGCTAAATACCTAAGAATTACTACGCCGACAGATTTTATTTTGAAAGTTGATATAGATAATGTTTAGGAAAGGCGACACAAAGACTGTGGTTTATTGGCACAACTGAAGATGGAACAGAAATCCCAAAGAGACTGTCTAAATAACCTTGATCGTCCTCCTTTCGTTTATTACTGTACAGTGTAGAAGTCTTATCAGGAGGGAGTTGATGGGGGCGATAAAAAGAGTATGAATAATCGCAGCTTTTTGTTATTATCGCGATACAAGTGAGAGAGTGTCACGGACTTGGAACAGATTTTGGCAATGTAACGGCGTTTATTGATTATAAGAGGTAATCCGTCTTATGTCGACTGCAATACAGAGATTTATTTTACACCAGACGCGTTTCGATTTTTATTTTAAAAGCGTTTTCTGTGGTCTGTAAATGATACAAAGGTTTGTACAGTTAGTTTTCGATAAAGAGGTTAAAACAGTTATTAAAAAACTTTGTGCACGTTAGGTCTATGTGTTTTTAACTTGATATTTCGTCTACTCACGGTATTTTTCTTTTCTTTACAACTTAACGCTGTTTCTCCGTCTTGTTAGGTGGAGTTGGTTTGTTTATGGCATGTGTTTTTCGGCTGTGTACAGCACATTTCGTTTGTTTTTGTGTCGTTTCTTCGGTTTCATCACAGACAGCACATCGTACACTTCACTCATTTGGACTGCGTACCCATTGCATGTCACTTTGTTTTAAATGGAATGCCTTTCGATTTGTTTATCACTTCACGACAGTATGGCTATGTTGTTTTTGTCTGTTCATTTGTTTTTCGATTAAATGCAGCTTTACTATGTTTTTGGTGTGGGACGGGGAGGGAGTCGAGGGTATCGCCATTTGCTTTTCGTGAAAGGGGGGAGGTTGACTCTCAGTTTATTTTTATGTTAGGTAGTCAATAAGCTTGAAAAGTGTGTTGTTTGCAACACAGCCCAAAAGAACACATGCCATAAACAAACCAAGTCCAGCCAACAATACGGAGAAACAACAGTAAGATATACAGAAGAGAACAACATTGTGAGTAGAACAAATATCAAGTTCAAACACATAGGCCTAACATGCACAAAGATTTTTAATAACTGTTTTTAAGCTATGTATCGAAAACACACTGTACAAACCTTTGTATTATTTACAGACCACAGATGATGCTTTTAAAATAGAAAAGCGAAACGCGTCCTGTGTAAAATAAATCTCTTTATTGCAGTCAGCATAAGACGGATTACCTCGTATAATCAATTTTAACAGCTGCTGCAGAAGATGGCCACACAACCAAACATAAAGGCGTTTACCTTTGCGGCGAGATCGACTTAGAAGTTATGGTCGCCGACTTCCGCTTCCCAATGCGAAAATGTGTCGCTAACTTCCAGCTGTACTGCAACAAATGAGCAATATAACACTATGAATCAGAGGTCGAACGAGAGATCTGTCATTTGTTGCGGTTCGATGAACCCACGCCCAGGTACTTTAGTTTGACTTGCACATTAACCAAGCAGATGTCCTTGTAGATTAACTTGAGGTAGAGAGCCAACTGTCGAAATTTAATACTTGCCTATGTTACCTGTTCTTTCGGTCATGTTCCAGCGAATCGCAAGTATCAATTTTCTTCTATATCTACGTCTTCATCCATGCTCCGCAAGCCATCTCATCGTCAGTGACTGAGGATATTACGCGTATCATTCTCACTTCCTCCAATTCCAGTCGCGCATGGTTCACGGGAAAAAATTAATGTTAAGAGCCTCCGTATAGACACTAATCATTTTGATCATATACTTGTAGTTGCTTAGCGAGATTTACGTAGGAGAACGTAATACTTTGGTTGACTCATCATTAAACGTATGTTATAGGAACTTCCACAGAAACCCGTGCTGCGATGCGGAACGCCTCTCTTGCAACTCTGCCACTGGAGTTTCCTAATCATCTCTTAGACGGTTTCGCACTCGCTAAATAAACCTGTAGTAAAGCGTGCTGCTCTCCGTTGTATACTCTATATGTGTGCTATTAAACTTAACTGGTACGTATCCCAAAATACTGGCCAATACTCAAAGCTCATGTCGAACGACGGCTTTGTACCTATTTACTTTGTTGACGGACTACACTTCCTCAGGATTCCTCCAATGAATTTAAGTCTGACATCTGCCTCATCCGTAGAATGATTTTATACAGTCATTCTATTTCAAATCGCTCGTAATGTTGTTGTGTCCTACATAGGAAAGGTCAGTCTGCATAACCCAAGCGGAAATGTATGACTGCAGAGAGACAGTGCAGGCATCTGCTAGAGATGCGGATTTTTGGACTCGAGAGGATACTTATTTAGGAAACTTTATAGTACTCCTAAGTATCTGCCATTGAATTTATTGCATCCCATACTAAGTCTACTATACTGGAGTTATTTATTTAAAAAACAAGAAGTATAAATCAGTTGCCACAACAAAAGCCAGTAATCACGTTCCCTAGCAGCACTCCCTACACAGACGCATTCCCCGCGAGAAACAGACTGTCGTGGAGCACCCCGAGGCCGACGGCGATAGTCACGGGCTGGCGCCCGACTCGTCTGACTGAGAACTCCCCTCTTGATCCAAAAACCGGGGGTTTTAACGGCCGATGTGGGCGCACTTCTTTTCACCACTTTCCGACAATTAACAATTTCCTATTGGCCGCTGCTTCGTTTAACAAATCTAAATTGTGGCTTGCCCTCTCTCTGAGCCCTCTAGCGAACCACGTTTCAGCCCTGTCCCTTCTGCCATTCCCCGGGTGGGGAGGAGGCTTGCTTGTGCACTAACAAAATCCATACTTGGTAGCAACCTATAGCATCATCCGCAATAATAATATTTTTTTATAAGTAGTACCTGACCGTTTTCATTTTTTAGGTTCTACCGAGCTGTTTTGCAAGGTAATAAAAGGTAATTCTTTCGAGTATGAAATATGACGACTATGTAAAGGGCATCACATGTTCCTGGATATATTAAAAACTTATTTTCATTATAAAATATGTACACGTTTAGTCACTGTAACATAATATTTAAGCCATTTTGTTTTATACTGTTTTTCATGGTAATGCAACATTTCAGAATGACAAATTTGTTAATAAAATACTGACTAAGGCCTTTGCTGCCCTTCAAAGTAGACACCAGCGTTGTGTAGAACCCGTTATCAGCGATGTGGCCTTTGCTGCTCTTCAAAGTAGTCACCAGCGTTGTGTAGAACACTTTGCCAGCGCTGTGGAAGTCGTAGTACACCGTTAGCAGAGCCTGTTCTTTTAATGGTGCGAATGGAGCGGTCTCTTGCCTATCGAATCTCTATAACAATTCTGAAGCGAATGTCACGAAGACAGTCCTAATGCATCCATTTCTACATCTCCGTAAATTCATGCAGAACCCATCGTGATGCAAGTTTTCGCATGCCTATGCGTTCCTTCGGAATGGGAAGCACAATCGTATGCGCTAATCCGGTTTCGTGGCTGAGTTCACGAATCGGCGTTGATAACTGTCGACTGAAGCGGTAACAGTATGCAGTTCTTCTTCAGAGACGCTAGGACGACATGCGCGATGCCTGTCTGCCATATTTTGCAAACCTTCGTTGAAGGCTTTTATCCAACGTGTCACTGTTCTGTATGGCAATGGCGATTCCCCACAGGTCTCTTTGGAGACCTTGATGACACTGTCGTCCTGTACGATCTCTGGCACATTCGACCTGGATTCAACGCGGATGATACTGTTTGGGAAACATAGTGACACCATTATGTTAGACCGCTCGCTCACAAGATTGCTCATTCCGGTGATGGAGGACGGCAAATCGAATTACTCTGAGGTAAGGTACGTATGTCAACAACGTGGGGTATCAGCGACAGTAATGGATTCCACTGCATAGTGTCTCTATATCAGTGTTGTCACTATTTAAGTTCCAACCCTCGTATATGAATTTCCGTAGATGGGAGGCAGATGGACCAAGATAGTGGGAGGGAGGAAGAAAAGTGTAAGAATTGGGCCGAAAGAGGAAAAGATGGAGATGTACAGAGTGATGGAAGCCGAGGAAAATGATGGAGACAGAGGAGGGGAAGGAAGGTGGACTATGAGAGAATAAATAAAGACCTAGGTAAGGCTGCGTTATCACCTACTCTACAATAGAATGACGTAAATGCCGGAACCGTTGTAGTTATAGATGCTGACGAACGAAAAGTTGATCTTCTTGTAATATCAAGCAAATGAACATGGTGAACGACAGTAAAGCAATGTATCTTGATGTATAGTAACGTCTGCTCTGTGAAATACTAAACAGGATCTGGCCGATGCTAGTGATGTCCGTGCTTGGCCACATGACATCCGCGCATACTTTGGCGATGTCACTCCACAGTAGTTGAGGCAGCAGCGGAATGGGGCGCCCAGCCTTCTCACATGACGCTGGTTCGGCACTCGCGCGGCGTCACAGCCCACTGTGTGGCAACCTTGTCAGCGAGATTTTCTAGTTGTTTTCATGTTCACAGAATATATAACTGCGAATGGTAAAAGCTGAAAATGTCTACCCAGCAGGGATTCCAACCCGAGTGTCCTGCTTTCTAGGCAGTTGCGCTGATCCCTGTACCACAAGGGACACAGTGATGACCACACCTCCAAGGGCTACCTAAGCACACCTCCTGTTAGACACAAATTTCCATATATATATATATATATATATATATATATATATATATATATATATAGCCAGTGACAGGCAATGATCCATTCATTAGTGCGGAGGGGTGGGCAAGTTTGATGCCCTTACAGCCGGCCGCGGTGGCCGAGGGGACTGATGTGCTCCAGTCACGGTCTGCACGGCCTCTACAGTCGGGGGTTCGAATCCCCCCTCGGGCATGGTATTTGTGCCGTCCTTAGTATTAGTTAGTTCATAAGTAGTTTGTAAGTTCAGAGACTGATGACACCGTAGTTAAGTCCCATAAGTTCTACAAACATTTGAACATCTGCTCATGAGACAACGTTTATTTGGTTTACAGAAATATGTCTACTAAATATGATAATCCAAGCATTCTTAGAATCCGACGAAAAGGTATATCATCTTTAATAAAACAAACTTTTCAGGAAACACAATTTAACTTTTTTCTTTATGTCACTTCTTCGGAAGGCACCACATTTGTACTCTGGGTCGTCTATTCCTTCAAGGTTTCTTGTTGTCGGTCTTCTTTCCTTTACCAGCTCTTCAACTGCCCTTTTGGCTGCTGATACGCGCTGTAAATCTATTTTTATCAGGACGTCTTCAGTAAAATTTCCTATCTTGGAGCCCATTCATTCTAATACCTTCGTTCTCTCGATGTTCTCATCATTAAAGAACTGCATCGTAAGTTGCAATTCTGACAACTGTAGCAGTTGCAAATGTAGTTTTAGGGCATCGTTTCCATATGATCGATAATCTATTATCACTACACACGTCTTACAAATAAAAGAAAATTTCACTGCTCAGTCAATAATTAAATGTCAATTAATTTAAATCCATTGTACCGAGATTCATTGCTGCATTATGCACCATTCACCTCACTAATTTTTCGCTTGGACATGCAAGTAGACGAGTCTACATTTTCAGATGTTCTTTCTTCGGACGTAGCCTCATTGCTGATTTGTCGTTGTTTCTCATGTCGTCTATTCATTAACTTGTTCAAACGAAGTTTATCCAGTTTCATACACTGTTTGTGATGATGGTAGAACTGAATGAAGCAAGAATCGAACAATTGTTTAAATCTTCATCAGTATCGTAAGGCAAAAAAAACTGCTTCTTGATAAGCGATGCAGCTTGTTTGTTATTATTTAAAATATACGGAACAGAGTCAAAGTTGATCTACAATGGATTGACGGTGTTACTTCGGTTGCAGCTGATTCCGCCCATAAGAAGGCAACCGGACGTCAAACAGCTAAGTTCTCACGCCTCCTTGACAAACCATCTCTGCAGGTTCCGTGCAAGACTGTCATCAATCTGAGTGGCATGGAGTTGAATGATGATGCGGTCTCAGTTTTGGAGAAAGGACTCAACTTTGCTCCTACCCCCAAGTTCACACCGGTTGCAGAAATTATTAGTGCTGTTGAACAGGTTGCTGCTCGACTTCCGCCTGAATAAGCTGAGGAAATACGTTGTGAAACTTGTCGTGCGTTGACGAAATACAAGCCCATGAAGTCGAACATCACTAGTAGAGAGAGGGCGGCCATTCGTGACCTGAGGGAGCGCCCTGAAATTGTTGTCTTACCGGCTGACAAAGGCAATGCAACGGTTGTTGTCTCCCGTAAGGACTACACTGAAAAGATGCAGAGCCTGCTAAATGACGATTCCTACCGGAAGATCAGCGTTGACCCCACAAAGAAGGTGGAAAACAAGACGAGGGCGCTTCTCAAGGATGCGGATTTACCGGAAGGTGTCGCCAAGAAACTGCTACCTCAAGGTTCGGTACCGCCAAGACTTTATGGTCTCCCTAAGGTTCACAAAGATGGGGTGCCGTTACGTCCCATTGTCAGTAACATCAGAGCATCTACATATTTGTTGGCCAAATACTTGACGGGAATATTAAGTCCTTATGTGGGTAAATGCCCTCATCACATCCGCAATTCCGTGGATTTTGTTAAATGCCTTAACAACTTCAGGCTGGATGAGTCAGATATCATGGTGAGTTTTCACGTCGTTTCGTTGTTTACGAGGGTGCCCCTTCGAGAGTCACTAGATTTGATTGGCAAGAAGTTTGACGAGAAGACCACCGAACTTTTTAGGCATGTCTTGACCTCCACGTATTTTCTTTTCAGTGGCGAATACTACGAACAAACGGAGGGAGTCGCCACGGGTAGCCCACTCTCCCCTGTGGTCGCAAATTTGTACATGGAGAATTTCGAGGAGGAAGCCCGGGCATCATCTGAATGGAAACCTACTTGCTTTTTCCGTTACGTGGACGACACTTTCGTCATCTGGCCACATGGTATGGATAAACCCCTTGACTTTCTTACACATCTGAACTCCATGCACCCCAACATCAAATTCACTATGGAGACTGAAACGGAGGGTAAATTGCCGTTCCTTGACGTCTTGGTCAAGAGAAGAGTTGATGGCACCCTGGTTCATAGTATATTGGAAGACAACGCACACTGATCTGTATTTACACGCAGACAGCTGTCACCACCCTTCACAGAGGAATGGGGTACTTAAAACTCTAGTACATAGGGCGCGCACTATCTCCGACGCAGAGAGTCTACCCCAGGAATTGGAACACCTGAGAACTGTATTTCGAAAAAATGGGTACTCAGAGTGGCAGATTCAGCGGGCTCTCCGCCCAACCACTACAACACAACCTGTGGAAACGGATGAAAACACGAGGAAGGATGTAGGCACTGCGTTCGTTCCATATACCGGCGCACTCTCGGGGAAGATCGCCCGCATTTTGAAAAAACACCCGGATGGAACTGTTTTTTGTCCGCCGAATAAAATTCGTGCACTGGTGGGGAGCGCTAAAGATGATTTCGGCTTGAGGAAGGCCGGCGTGTACCAGATTCCGTGTCAGTGTGGAAAGTCATATATTGGACAGACGATGCGTACCGTCGAGGATCGATGCGTTGAACAGCAGAGGCACACACGATTAATGTATCCGAGCAAGTCGGCGGTCGCTGAACATTGTTTGTCGGAGAATCATGCGATGGAGTATGGACGCACTAGGATTCTGGTACTGACGTCGAGATACTTGGACTGGGTCGTTAGAGAGGCCATTAAACTTCGCACAAGTGACGACCTCATAAACCGTGACTATGGCTATAATCTTAGGAATGCTTGGGAACCAGCGATTGGGTTAATTAAGAGTAAATCTAGCAAACGTACGAAGTGACGACCACGGCGGACAGAGCCCTCACTTGATGTCATCTCAGACGCTGGCGCAATCGGTTCCACTGCGCGGCCGCGGCGCGAACCGCGGAGGGGTCGCTCCATGGGCCGAGGGTATTTAAATGGCCCACTACTGGGCTAGAACCCAGCTCGCTTCGAGCAGCCGTAGCGTGCGGATCTCCGTGCCGGCGCATTTCCAGGAGCTCAGTCCGTCAGTTCACATGATGATGGCGACATATATGATCGCCGAAGTATTGTGCCCGTTGGACACTATAGACCGGCAGTACACCCGTGGATATTTTTATTAACAAATCATCATATGAAATGAGGTGTTTTTCTTTTGAGATACAATAAAAGTAAGTTTATATGTTCACTTTCTATATATATTTTTGAATTGCAATGTAATAATTGTATAACCGTCAAAATTCACACTGTTAATTTACAGTTTCATATCTGTAGATGATATCTAAGTTCTTCAAAACCAGGTATCTAAAATAAAATATTGAACAAGTGATATTGGTATATAGATCCTCAGCAAATAATAATTTAGATAGCTCCCTTGCTCAGTCTTATTTTTCATGCAATGATTCTTTCTTCGAATGGAATGTGCTTGTGTCGTTAATAAGCAGTAAGATGGCAACTCATGTAACTGCCAGCCAGTGTGAGCCAGTCTAGGCAATGATAACGAGAAACTGCAGTTTGCTTTTAGCACTGTGTCCAATTTTATTTATTTATTATTATTATTATTTTGTTCGAGTTTGGTCATAGAGGTAAATTTTATTTAACATAAAGCAAGAAATTAAGATTTTAGTGGTGCTGTGGATAACTGAACGACGTTTTGCCAGATACTTGGTTAAGTTACAACATGAGATAAAATTGAGAACTACTGACCCTGACCCCTGCTGCAGTTTAGTCACTGATAACTTAAACTTAACTGTCAATGGAGATTTTCCCACTACCAACATTAACTCTTGGCAGCCTATTACAACACTGCCCTATGTTATAGGATAATATTATCAGCATTTGTGAAGTGATCTGCCATGAATGTGCGTCGCCTACACCTGAATATTTGCCGGAAACCTATGTGACAACATTCTAGAGACACATGAGAAACATCATCTAGCACATTACTGTAATAGAACTATAGTCATATACACAATATCTACGAGACAATGGTGTTCACATTGCAGTGTAATGAGAATAAGCACTCAAAGTCGGGGATAATAGTGGCAGGGAGTGGTACCAGTTATCTCATCAGCAGTAAAGCAGCAGTACCAGTCCCCATTCAGTGGCGTCGTGTCCTGCTGGGCCTCGGTCCCCTCGCGCCGTGTTAATTGCACTTCAGAAGGGCGCGATCCCTTTGGCGGCGCACGTGGCGCCACCTTTCAGTGCCGCGAGTGTGTAAGCTATGCCCCTGCGGGTAGGCAGCCCGCGGCGCGC
The DNA here is from genome assembly GCA_026315105.1 of Locusta migratoria. Classification (NCBI taxonomy): domain Eukaryota; kingdom Metazoa; phylum Arthropoda; class Insecta; order Orthoptera; family Acrididae; genus Locusta; species Locusta migratoria. The sequence continues at coordinate 532,931,826 of CM048747.1, forward strand.
GCCCTCATTACGGCGATGTCCCAGCGCCACCGGCACCTCGTTAGTCCCGCCGGCTGCCACCAGATAAATGGTGGCGCCCTCAGCCAGAGGTTTGCCGCAAAAAGAGAGCCGGAATTAACATCAGCAGTCGTCGGCGCCGCGCGCGCACTCGTAATTTGCCCGCTTTGTGTACTAATTGCGTGCGGAATTTGTGTACTTACAGGCCGCCATTAGCAGTGACAGTTTCTGACACTTTGAGGCGAGGATTCGCCTCGCGCTGAGGTGCCTCTTTCGTGACGAACTTTTTACGCATCGTGTCTAAATGTAAACTGTGGAAAATATTTCGAGCTGAAAGATGACAGATGCTTCACTGATTCTCAATGAAGAGACATGTATTCCTCTCTGCAGCAGTGCAGTTGAGATTCGAAAGGTATATACACATGACAACATGATGTTAATGAAGAGCTGCAACGGTGAATTCAGTACATGTCCATATACTGATACTGGTCCACATGTTTTATTTAACCTTGGAATTCTCAAATGAAAATTTAAGTAACGTCTTAATTGAGACAGGATGGGATAAAGTAAGCTAAGGGCACGCCCTGATCATGATGGTTATTTTTCGTAAACAGTCTTGCCATTATCGTACTGTACACATAAAACTGACAAGAATTACTAATCAATACAATCGTTACACAATTACCTGAACAATTATTATATTTGATTAACCAGAGAGTTACAAATGCTTTAAATAATTGCATGAATAAATAGTTACCTTTAAACCAATATGCAAATAAGAGGAGCAAGTTATGTAAGAGAACTACTTACTTCCCCCCCCCGCATTATTATGCCCGGCTGGATTGTCATTTTAAGGAAAGATTAACGCCGAAACATACATACTCACTCTTATGGACATCACAGAAGTTCTGGAGGTATTGTGGTGTAAGCCGATTATTGCACAGGAAACCGGTATCCAAACACCGGTTTCTCGAAACTTATTCGTTTAGGTGAAATAAATAAATAATGAAATGTACGTGATAGTGTAGCAAAGTACAAAACTGCTTGGAATTGGAGTAAATCATATTATTATTATTCATACCAAAAGCATCAATTAGAAGTTATTTAAATGGCAGCTTATGAGTTGAAGGTGTGAGAATAAAACAGTCCAATGCCATGCTTTCCTCAAAATACACTTTTGTGGTACTTCATCGTCTATACAGCAGGGTGAGCTACTGTAAAATTAATTTAACTTTCACTCACTAGATGGCAGAGCACTTCACACTTGTTGTTCTCATGTGGGGAGGAGGTAGTGTTGCTCATGTGTGAAACAACCGTTCGGTCTGTATCAGAGTAAAATATTATTATGTAATTATAACTATTTTATGCCCGCTAATTAAGATAGATGTGTGTGATTCATGAAAAATTATATTATATAATTATTGCATTATTGGTAATATTTTTCATATTATAAGATTATTTTTATAACATATTAAGTTATGTTATATCTCTTCAAGTGGCTTTGGTTTTTCTCATTCTGAATACTTTGTTTGGTTTAGGATGCTGACAAATGTAAAGGATCTCCCGAACTTTTACCTGCTAAAGAACCTAAACGCAGAAAAAGAAAGAGAAATATGTACAAGGAAAAAATGTAAATATCGTAGAAATTATGGCAGAGAGCGTATCTGATGAAAGAGGACAAAGTGTTTGCGCTTAAGTTCTTGGTCCTAGATGTAAATGTAAAAACAAGTGTTGGAGCAAAATTCATGATTTTATAGAGCAAATATTTTATTATTTTTGGGATATGGGTGATTTCAGTTGCCAAAATAATTACCTTCTGATCAATATTCAGATGGAAAAAGTGCAAAGGAGGTAACTATGATTAATAAAAATTGGAAAATAATTTTATATCATGTACATTTTATAAATAAAATATTATTATTTTGATTAATACTTTTTACTTTTCAGTTAGTGGTACCAAAAGAAAAGGAAAAGCACAGTTTTGCGGCGAATGGTTAATTTTTAGTACCAGGTTAAGGTTAACGGCTGTATTATTTTGGTATGCAGAGAAGCATTTTTAATTGTGCATGGGCCTCAGAACAATCAAGGACGCCTTAAGAACTTACAAAAATACTTGCATGATGGACACTCCACTTCTCCAAAAGACAGAAGAGGTATATAAGAATATAAATTAGCGTTTCTTCCCAGAAAAACCATACTGCTGTTCTATTTTGCTTATTTATCCAGTGTTTTTCTGTAAGTGTCATATCCAAACATAAAATCACTAAATCTCTCTGACCTGTGCATATACTTTTAAATTACATTTTCCTTTGCTTCCAGAAAAAAGAAAAAAAAAATAATAAAAAAGAAAGAAAAACGGAATCCACCAAGGACAATTTCACCAGAAGCAGTTCAGATAGTGCACAACATCATAAATAATATACCTAAGTATGCCATTCATTACAGCCCCTCACAGTACCTTAATAAAGTGTACTTCGATCATGACATGTCGATTTCTCCATTATATCATAAACATTATTTTAAATATTGTGAAGAAAATAATGTACCACAAGTAAAAGTTCCAAATTTCGAGACTCAAGCTTGAGCCTCTGACACGCGGTAACAACGCGCCTCATGTATTTCAAACGTCCGCATCGCTTCGCAGTTTTCCCGGACGTAACTGACGCATCGCGATGCAACCGACGCCATTCTTTTTGTGATTTTTCATTCTATCGATTGCTTAAGATATAATATGGGGTACCCATTTAAGAAAACATAAGTTTGTGTTGAAAATAATATTTATTGACGTTTTAGAGTGTCTCATAGTACCTATTTTCATAAAACCCTGCCGTACGTTCATGACCGTAAAAGTCGTTTTTCAGTACCTCTTGTAGTTTCAGAGATATCTGGAGTGAAACAGTTGAGTGTGAGACCCTGTATATAGACAACATATCAGTATAAACGTATAGTAAACAACAGTAAGATCCACATGTGATCTCAAAATCTCACAAAATCCATGTATTGCAAATAGTCGACAGATGATATATATATATATTGAAAATAACACGCAAAAGTCTAGCATCCATATTATGGCAGTGCCATCGTGCATAAAAGTACAAAAATGGGCTAATAAACACTTTGACTTCAATAACACGATATCGTAGTCTCTAAGGACTACAAAGTCACACAACAACCTTTATTTAACATACATTTCCCATCCAAAACGGAAGAGTGAATGAAATCAACATCACATTTAGAACCTGAATACCCCAAAAACTATTGTGAAACTGGGCAATAGAAGAGGTGGAGGGTAGGGGTGGGGGGTAACAAGAAGACGTCTACACCATAACACACGTATGGTGAGAGAAACAACGAAAATCAACACCTAGGCAGCCGTAGGGCACTGTTGAAGACAAAAGCTACTCACGTCTGAAGAAAGTATTACACTCATTAGACGTTACTCTAGCTATATAGTAAAGTAGTAAAAACGTAAGCTGAAACTCAGTGTAACGCAGTAAAAACAGAAGGAGAATCGTAATATCCCATTTCTGTATCACTGTGCAACCTGTCCGAAGATAATACCAACCCACAAAATGTGCACCAATAACCAACGCTGTCCAGCTGCAAACCACCAGTAGAATTTCAAACGAGTAACGTCAAAAGTAAGCAAATAATGCTGCACTCACCTACATCGGAGTATAATATCAATTAAGTAGGGATAGCGAAACTGGTTTCATGGATTTCTATCTGGAAAAAGAATAAAAATATGTAGGGTAACGTCTAAAACGTGTATAAGGAGCAATCCCTGTCTATGTATGTATCTCCCAGTGGGAACCCACAACAAGAACTGTGACAACGATGACTGGTTGTGGTTTCAAAGATGGTATAGGAAGTACCCTAGAGGATAACAGATATGTTAATGAGGTGTACATCGATACTGTACCTAGCGGTCAAAGATTACACGTGGACATGTAATCAAGTAAGCAAGTGCAAAAGCACTAAAACTTAGAAACCACAATGGCGATAGTATAGTCGTTTTCACATTGTGATGAACATCAAATAAGTAAAACCGTAGGGAAAAAGGTGTAACTGTAGAAATAATCCTAAAACTACTACTATACTTAATAAAGTTACGAGCAAAGCCATTTCCGAAAGAATTCAAAAAAGAAGCTATTTATCGATTCTGTCTGTTCATTCAAAGTCCAAACATAATATTTGTGAAATTTAGGATAACCTTAAGGTATTACACTTGGTTGATAAATGTGGAACGATGAGTTTATGGAAGGATCTTTATCCATTTGGGAATGGATGATGAAGCCCTTTTGAATGTCATACGGAGTTATTGATAGACGATATTTGAAAATACAATTTTATTTTGCAATGTAGCTGTATACAGCTGTAAATATTCACTCCAAACAAACGAGTAAAATACGCAGCTTAAGCTACTTGTGTTTCATTTATATGCCGGTAATGCAAACTCCTCTGGCAACGCTCTCGTCACTATATACACGTAAAAGGCTCGAAGAATCACACTTATGATTTTTGTAAAGAAAGTTACTCGTCAGAAACATATTTTAATTTGCATAAACTTTTTAGTTCCTCTCGTATTTCTTCAGACTATGTATAAAGGGACATTTTTATATTATAAGCAACACAAATTTAGTCATTTTTATCATAAACCACAGTAAAACGTGAACTTAACAGAAAATACTCAGACTGAAATATGTTAGAGATCTCACTTCAGAAACCATAAAATTTCCTCCGGTCGTGAGAAACTTCTCTAGTTGTAATCAGCTGCATTTAAACAAACACAAAATGCCCAGGATTGGCGATCCTACATAGAAGCTCGAAATTTAGCGAGGGCTACAATGCGAGATGCCTACAATAGTTTTCACAACGAAACTCTTTCTCGAAATTTCATTGAAAACCCTCACTAGGTGATGGTAATGGCGATCCTGCCGATGATAGCGCTTCCAAAGCGGAGATGCTAAACATAGCTTTTAGAAACTCATTCACCAAAGAAGACGAAACCAATATACCAATATACATAGGCCAGATATCCACGCTGAAGTAGATATCCACGGAGTAGCGAAGCAACTTAAATCACTTAACAAGAACAAGTCTTCCGTTCGGAGCCGTATACCCCTTACAGTTATGTCTGATTATGCTGAAGCGGTAGCTTCTTACTTAACGGCCATATACAACCGCTCGCTCAAAGATGGATCTGTATCAAAATACTGGAAAGTTGCTCAGGACACATATATATTTAAGAATGGCAGTAGGAGTAACTCACTTAACAACAGGCCTATTTCATCGACGTCAATTTGCAGCAGGGTTTTGGAACATATCCTATATTCAAATATTGTGAATTATCTCGAACAGAATGATCAATTGGTCGAATGTCAACACGGATTCAGAAAATATCGTTCATACGAAACACAAATAGCTCTATACTCACACGAAGTGGTGGGTGCTATAAACAAGCGTTCTCAAATTGATTCGGTATTTCTTGATTTCCAGAAGACTTTTGAACCGTACATCGTGTTAGAGAGGACACAGTTTGTAGTAATCTATGGTGAGGCATCGCCTAAAACAGGGGTGATATCAAGCGTTCCACAGGATAGTATTATTGGACCTCTGCTGATCCTTATTTACATAAACAATTTGGGAAAAAATCTAAGTATCTCTCTTAGATGATTTGCAGATGACGCCGTCATTTGCCGTCTAGTAAAACCATCTGAAGATCAAAACAAACTGCAGAACGATCTAACTATCATTATGGTGTAAAAATTGGCAATTGACTCTAAATAATGAGAACTGTGAGGTCGTCGACATGCGTATGAACAGAACTCCGTTATACCTCGTTTACAAGATAAATCAATCAAAACTGAAAGCCGTAAACTCCACAAAATACTTAGGAATTACTATTGCTTCATACTTATACTGGTAAGGCCAACCAGAGACTGTGTTTTATTGGCAGAACCCTTAAAAGATGCTACAAAACTACTAAAGAGACTGCATACACAACACTTGTCCGTCTTCTTTTTGGAATATTGCTGACCAGTGTGGGATCCTTATCAGGTGGGTTTGACGGACAACATCGAAAAAGTCCAAAGAAACGCAGCTAGTTTTGTATTGGCACGATACAGGGGAGACAGCGTTACGAAAATGATGAAGGATTTGTGATGGGAATCATTACAACATCGGCGCTTATAGCTGCGACGTGGTCTACTGACGAAGCTCCAATCGCCAACATTGTCCTGAGAATGCGAAAATATATTGTTGAGTCCCACTTACAACGGTAGAAATCATCATTAGAATAATATACGAGAAATCATAGCTCGAGCGGAGAGATTCGGGTGTTCTATCTTCCAGCGCGCAATTATAGAATGGAATGGGAGATAAATAGTATGAAAATAGTATAAAGGCGTTTGATGAACCCTCTGACAGGCACTTAAGTGTGATATATATTGTCACGTTGCAATGGAAGTAGGCTAGCGTCACGCCGCCAGTTGGTATTCGTGCTCTCTCCCGGCAATATGAAAAGAACTGTCCAAAAAAAAAAAAAAAAAAAAAAAAAAATCTACTCGTTTTGGTCTTATTTTAGATCATCTTCAGGAAATTAAGCTCCACAACATCAATGGAGCTTAATTTCCTGAAGGTGGTCTAAAATAAGACCGAAACTAGTCGAAAAAATATTTTTTTTCCCCTCTAGACTGTTCTTTATATGTAAATTTAAATAAGAGTGCTGTTCCCCATAAGTGAAATAAAAATGTTTCCAAAAATAAGTAAATGTGATTTGCAGAGTATCCCATGGAGATGAAGACTCTGCCGCCTATTGAGATGTCCTTTCCACACGACGTCCCAGACGCCGTTTTTCAGCCTCCTGACGCCCGCCATACCCAGTTTGGAATGCTGTGCCCTGGCGTTCGTCAGTAGGAGCGCTTGGCTACTGTGCGCTGCAGGGTTGCAGTCAGTCAGGGACTGCCCAGTGTTCCCGAGTCGTCACTACCAGCCGCGAGTACTTTGTCTGGCCGGCTGTGGCTGCGTGCGAGCGCGGGCCATGAACCCAGGATCCCGTAATTGGGTCACCGCAGGACACGGGCGCCCTAATGAGGCGCACTGGACCGGCCACCGAAAACCTATCCAGCCGCCCCTCAACAGCAACCCGGGGACACAGCTGCTCCCGACAATACACTGCCTGCTCCGCCATTCGGCTCTACATATACAGGGTGTTACAAAAAGGCACAGCCAAACTTTCAGGAAACATTCCTCACACACAAAGAAAGAAAATACGTTAAGTGGACATGTGTCCGGAAACGCTTAGTTACCATGTTAGAGCTCATTTTATTACTTCTCTTCAAATCACATTAATCATGGAATGGAAACACACAGAACGTACCAGTGTGACTTCAAACACTTTATTACGGGAAGGATGGCATATTGTATCACAGCCGTCCACAATACGAGCACGAAGAGTCACTACATTTGGTACCGGGGTTGCGTAGAATAGATCTTCCAAACGCCCCCATAAATTAAAGTCAAGAGGGTTGAGATCAGGAGAGCGTGGAGGCCATGGAATTTGTCCCTCTACCAATCCATCGGTCACCGAATCTGTTGTTAAGAAGAGTACGAACACGTCGACTGAAATGTGCAGGAGCTCCATCGTGCATGAACCACATTTTGTGTCGTACTTGTAAAGGCACATGTTCTAGCAGCACAGGTAGAGTACCCCGTATGAAATTATGATAACGTGCTCCAATAACAGTAGGTGGAAGAACATGAGGGTCAATCAAGACATCACGAACAATAACTGCCCAAACGGTCACAGAAAATCTGTGTTGATGACGTGAATCGAGGAAGTACAGTACATACTAACGAAACAATTGAGTATTTTGACAATTTTCTGCACGAATTATTTCAATTTACATTTAAAGAGAAATACTAAAATGAGCTCTGAGATGGGAATTCTTTCTGGAAACATGACCATATAACATATTTTCTTTCTTTGTGTGTGAGGAATCTTTCCTGAAAGTTTGGCCGTACCTTTTTGTAACATCTTGTATAAGTAGGAGGCGCTAAACGTCGATCATAGATCTGTTGACTCGGAGACATAGTTGACACTGGCGATTGTAGCGGCCTCTAATGAACTTACATTTACATACCTCATTGTGACATTACAGATACAGGAGGAAGCTGACTTTTTCCACGTGACAAGCGGGTTTTTTGAGGCTGTTGTGTTCCCCAGCCAGCCGGCCAACAGTTTGGACCTAGTGAATGGAGTACAGGTAGTTAGGAGTTCCCTAAATGCTCAGAAACCGGAAACGACGCTCTTGGCTGAGCGGGCGGCTCACCCACATTGCAACTGAAATACAATATAGAACACACAATATTCTAAAAGTCCATATAAAATAAGGGAATGATCATATGATGGTGCGCTAGTTGAAGGCAGTTCAGCACAGACCGCTCTCGCGTTGACACCCATGATAGTCGCGCTCTTAAAATATCTTGTTAGGCAGTTCAATCTTTATGTTATTAACTTCTGTAATTAGGATTCAAGTGTACGAAGATCATGGACAGTGTTAAATAGGTCGCTTGTTTTTACGACATATTAAAAAACATTATGAAACAACTAGCAACCCTTCGTATTTGAAAAATTGTCACCAGTTTTAAAAGTTCAATGGCATTTCACTTGACGATAGGAGAATGGAGGACCTGTACGCTGCTTCTTCGTGGGGAGAACGGAAAATAAAAGCCCAGGTTAGTAAACAAACACTTTAACTGCGCGCACTGACAATGCCTGGACTTCTACAGCCCTCACGTACAGTACTATGTAATTAAACTTTGAGACATCGGCAAGCGTGTAGTGATAACACCTCCGAGGGAAAGTGTGAAAATAATAGATGGACATAAATTATATAACATTCCGAACACTTTTATCAAACTTGCTACTACCAATTATCTTGGATCCCGCCGTAATACACTTGATACAACCAACAACTTTATCAATTTATTTACCTTGAACATCACGTGACACTGTTTCCTTATATCACTCATGAACAGCACGCAATAATAGGCAAGGACTCTCAGTAGGTCATCAGCTAATTTTCAAGGGACCACATTTGCACTTATTTAGACAGAACATGAAACACCCTTGAAGGTTTTTTCTAACGTGATCAAACACCATCAGACGTATGACAGCGTGCGACAGCGTGCGACCTATGTCAGATATCTTCCTATAACTCTTAACAGTTTTCTTGATCGTGAATAAATAACACTAAACGCACCACACGACAGCACTGAGCATGTGTCAGTGTACAATATCCTTCTATTCAAAACAGTTCTAAGTCGAGATATAGTTGTCGATCTCGAACCAAACCATTGGGTGTTAGTTTTGGCTCTATGCAATACTTGACCACATTCAACAGGAGCCATCTGCACCCGACAAAGAGCTCACGGACCAGGCATGGTCATCCTCAGGGCCACGCAACCTTCAGGTTCTCGGGATCGGCCGTGTCTCCTCACGCTATCCTCACGACTCTGTACTTTCCGCCAGATGGCGCAAACACCGACTCACGGTACAGCCAGTGACAGAATTCGCGAGTCCCCTCGCCTAATCGCTATACACGACCGCAAAGTTCTGCTGCTTGGTGGGAAGTATATACAGCTAGGCAACACGATCGTACATACTGTCGATTACCCATCTGACACGAAATCTGAGAGGAAAAATGTTAGCTTCCAGTATCACAGCCAGTTGTAACAACACGCGTGGTTTCTATGCGACGTGAAAACTGATTTTAGAAACTGCTTTGCGTATTAGCCATAGCGTTTTAAGCTGTTCGCGACCGACAAATTTCTTTTCTTATAGTTTCAATGAACAAAGACAGCAATTAGAATTGAGATGCTGCAGTCCGTGAATATTTTCGGACGTTACTAACACATTCAAATGGAAAAATTGCATGCATATCATAGAATTAATTCAATTATATGAATGGTTATGAAGCTAAGTGTTACATCATGGTGCATCATGTTCCGAGTATCGCTAACGGTTTCCGCCCACCGCCTCGGTTGCGCTATAAAGACGAGAACCGTTTGGCGCCGCAGATCACTGATGGTATTTCCGAGAGTGAAGGTATCGTGTCATTTCCACTGGTTCTCTTTCGGTTGATGTTGCAACTAAGATATCAGCACAAATTTAACAAACATAAGCCAGCTATGTCACCACAAATTACAGTTCTCCTCAGATGTTTGGTACTTTTCCATACTTCTTGTCTTATTGAAATGCCTAATATTAAGCATTCGACAACATATTGGGCTATTATAATACCAGATACGATTATGTCAAATAAATGTGCAGAGAAGCAAACAAACGATAAAGATAAGCTTATTTATCTCGCCAAATGGCCAACTACTGATCAACGAGCGACAGTTCGATTACTGACTCTTGCACATTTTTTTCTATTTTGAAATATGGTTCATTATGTTTCTCACGTAATAATAACAAACACACATGATAATTGCCGCGGTGGTGTAGCCGACCGGTCTAAAGCGCCTCCCTGCGGAGCGCGCTGTTGCTCGCTGTTGGAGGTTCGAGTCCTCCCTGGGGCATGGGTGTGTGTGTTTGTTCTTAGGTTAGTTTACCTAGGTTTAAGCAGTTTGTAAGCTACGGACTGATGACCACGCAGTTTGGTCCGATAGATTTACAGACTTTTGAACATTTGAACACATGATAATTGAGTATCAATCTGTATCGCAATCATTGTGAGGAAATTATCATTCCGTAAACATGAAAATATATTGATAATACTATATGAAACATGTGCAACAGAAAATTGTGTTGCATCCGCAGCACTTTTATTTTTAATTATTCACTCATTTTCACGAGTTTCAATCTGTATTTCAAATGTTCCAATGTTTGTAGAGTCTATGGGACTTAACAACGGGGTCATCAGTCCCTAAACTTACAAACTACCTATGAACTACTTACAACTAAGGACGGCACAAATATCCATGCCCGAGGGGGGATTCGAACCCCCGACCGTAGTGGCCGTGCAGACCGTGACTGGAGCGCCTCAATCCCCTCGGCCACCGCGGCCGGCAATCCGTATTTTTCACATACGTAACTTTTCTGCTCAGTAACAACTTTGGTATCGAATATAGTATCAAAAAGTTTTAACTCTTCATTCAGCCAGTTGACATGATAACAAAGAGAAGTTTTGAATGAATGAACGAAATAGACAGTTTATTTGCGTCAGGTGTTCTGAGAAAAATGCAACAGATCGTGTGAGTCATAGCGTAAGTTTTTCCACAGACAGATAATAAACATTGGTTTCAGGGCACATATCGTATGGATTTATAAATATCAAACAATATAGTAGTCACAATTTATTAGCTGAAATAAGTGCATACCGGAAAACGTTGCCTTTACGTGGGTTCAAAACTTGACAAGCACATACGAAGAGTGTAATAGCTACAACGACAATCTTCGAATGCGATTGTCTTGACAAAGGCTAATAATATCCCCTTATACGTTTGCATGTTGAAAGTCTCAACACTAGGGATCGCTGGATGGGTCTCACCTACTTGGCCCAATCTGTGCGAGAAGAAACACGAATATGAACGTTTTAAATTCCTCCAATATCTCCCCTGTGTAGGCCATAGGAAAAGAGAAAACTCACGCCAAATGATCCAACTACAGATAGGTGCAATATCAGCTAATATTGAGGCTCACCATTGCTGATGACGGTGTTTTCGGTGTTGCGAACTAGTTAAACGATTAGCTTTTGAATGAAACAGCACGGGTTTGAATCCCGTCCCTTCCAAAATACTTTTCTTATATTAACCCTTGTAGTTTTAATTATCAATTATAAAAATTTCAATGCATAGTATATATATTTGGTTTCGTTATAACTAATTTAATTAATTATTACATCTTATTTCATCATTTAATTTTCATAATTCTATGAAGTATTAAATGAAAATAATATTTCAAAAATTGTAGCACGTATTTATATGCCGAAGTTGTATTACATTCCTTAGGGTGTTCATCGCCATCGTCAAAGAAAATCTCCACAATATGCAGACTTTACGAAAGTATTTTAAGCGAGAAATTTTATCCGAAATATGCTTCGGTGCAAAGCATACTTTATTCAAGTTTTTAAGTAAATAACTTTTCACTGCTAATTTTTGTGCATACCAAGTGTATGGATGGGAATTGTGGCACTGAACTGATGTTGTAGGATTGAATGTGTTTTAATTGAGACACCTCTTGACATCAACGTTCGTGACACACTGAAACGTTTGAGTAAATTTAAATTTCATAAATGAAGGGTTTACATTGCGAGGGGTAATATGAAATGAACAAAAATGTAAGGAGTACCGGGGAACCGAACCTTGACTTCCAAGTTGCACTCCAAGCACTTGTCCGCTACACTAGGCACACTGCTCGAAGAATGGAAGTTAATAAGCAGCTTATATAACACCTTTTTGTCTGTGAGAAATTTTCGCCACCGTATTCGCTTTCCCTTTAGCCAACTCGGACGGGATATTTTGGGCATTTGAAAGGTTTGTCAACTTCCTTCTTGCAGGGTTTGAACAAAATCTTTGAAAACCATCCCGCAATCTACTCTGTCAGTCATAAACATTCTACAGTATAAACTGAAAGACAGAATCGTTGAGGAAATGTCTGCGCCCTCCCCCCTCCCCAATCCTTGAGGGTTAAAATTCTAGGAGTAGGAACATCCTCATCCATGATCCACGGCCTGAGACGCGATATTTTTGTGAAATTCTGTGTCCTGTTACAGCGACAGTCGTAAAAATTGTGGGGATAAAGTTTATGAAGTAGTTTCTGTTAATATTTATAAAGAAACTTTACGCTGTAGCTACGAATGCCTGATCTACGAAACAGCAAAGAATCTAAATCATTAATACGAACGTGTTTCTGACGGCATTTTCACTCGTGAGTGTTCTATAGTTCAAAGGCACATGCGGTAACTTGAGAGTAATTTTGCGAAAAATTTGTAACAAAAAGTGAGGGAGACGTATGTCGACCACGCTACTAAACACCCACATGCAAGTTCTTCGTATTCTGGGGTGTTCATTCTACTATCAATCGCTGTTTTATGCCCTCTGACTTTCTTGAAAGCAGTACGGTTTTTTTAATAAATTAAGCATGTCAAGTTACTAAAAAAAGGTGGTCTTATTTTTGTCACCCTGATTTCTTTAATGAACAGTTTCATATTAATAACGTACCTAACGCAAGAATCATATATGAATTGTCTGAGACCAACTGAATAACAGTTGGTAAGATTTAGCTGTAGTGGATTGTCGTGTAAGGAAGTTTGTTTACACGCGCTAGCCGTGCTGTGAAGTGCCCCGTTTACTTCCGTTCAAACCTCTGGCCGGCCACAAGCACCGACTGGAGGACGAGACATTCGCTGCGACTGAGCAGAGTAGAGGCATGCCTCGCCTCTTCTCGACTGCCCACTGATGTGTCTCAACCTGTCTTTTCTTAAATGGACTTTTTGCCTTATCAGGCCTGGTTATCCCGATAACGAACTCCTAATGGATTCTCGTTGTAGGTTGTTTTATTGTGCATTGAATTAAAATTTTTATTATTGGATGGTAACCTCGAAGCAACTATCAAATTATATCTTAATAATGACATGGCCGCGGAGGAATGGCCGAGAGCATTGAGGCGCTACGCTACGATGTGCGAGGCCGTTCCCCCTCGGGGGTTCGAATCCCCCTCTTGGGCATGGATGTTTGTATCGTCTGCAGTATAAGGTTGTTCATAAGTAGTTTGTGAGTTTAGGGACTGATGACCCCGCAGTTAAATCCTATAAGCTTAACAAAAATTTAAACTTTTTTTATGATATGGCAGTTACGTATTGATTTGAACGTCTAGTTTGTTGGTGTTGAGGAGTTTTTAATGTTTTTAATACCATTTCGATAGTCTTAGCTGCAAGCAAAGAACTAACCTTCGGGAAATCTAATGGTGAAACAAAGTACGCTGTTGTATGGACAAAAAATACAAAAGTTTCGAACCTCTGTTATAGTCTCTGTATCTGTTAGCTGGTTCAGACGAATTTGAAAGTAATGTATAAAATCCGTTACTCCACGACCCAAGTTATTGGCGCTTACCTTGTATACTATTGATATACCCGGAATATTACTACTATATATCGTACAAAGAGCTTTGCAACCTACTTCGAGAAACCTGCAGGAAACCTCTGGCCTGAAAAAAAAGACAATAGTAATGATAAAGGGTTTCATTGTGTTTTATTTTTCATTTGGCCTTCATCGCCCTTCCAGACCAACCTACTCCTTCCAGAACGCTTTTTTATACTTGCTTCGTCTTCTGTACTATAATTGTTCACAATATGTTATTCATTCCCTAAATTAATGTTTAAAAGTAATACTGTTCTCCCTTATTGAAAAAAGTACACAATATTATAATGAAATCATAGATTAGAACGTTAAAACATACTACATCCGCTTTAAAAGAAATATACTAAAAATGATTTCATTTCGTAGGTGAATTTTTTTTTCTATTCTATTGAACCTCGGTGTTTGACTCGCTTGTTTTTTTGCCAATGGTAGCCAAACAGTGGGTCCTATGAGTAGCACTCTTATACTGTTACATACTAAACCATTATAAATAAATGAACGTCTTCTGCTAATACTGCTTCCGCAACGATTCGAAGCTTATTGGGTATTCTCGTTTCTTATTATATTGGTGTGGTGTCGGTTATTTCGGGCTCTCCGAAGTAACAGACACCATACCAATATAATTAATTACGACACGCGAAGACGGCGTTTCTTCAATGACTTCACAGCATATGTAGTCATACGTTCGACCTCGCACGATAGGGGCGCTACCGCCATAGCGTGCAACTTGTGGAAGTTTGAGACGGACGCAGGGCGAGCACCGGGATCCACGTGGTTAAGTTCACCGCTGGCCCGAAGCTGGAGACCCAGGTTCGATTACCGGCCTGCTTCACATTTTCACTTGTCGCCATTGTTTAATTTCAATGTCCTAACGCAGTACTATCGATCCTTTTCTTCCTAATCCTTATTCCGTCACCTACTTCACAATTGCTTACTAGGCAGACTACTCTCCACTAGACCATCACACCACTAGCGATTAAGGCGCCTCCAAGTCACAAACTTTACTTCAGCCTCTGTGTTCCAAAGAATGTTGGAACAACTGCCAAGGCTCTCCACGCAGCGAAATAGAGTAGTAAGCATCACAAATTTTAATTCAGTGCTTCACCTTTATCTTTAATGTCTTTGACATGTTTGAGAAGAAAAACCGTCTCAGGTTTCGTGTATTTGCTTATACATTAATATTCCTTCATAACTATTTGAAAATTCTTGTATCTTTTTGTTTGGGCCTCTCTATCTCCCCTTCTAGGCTGAACTTCCCTCAAAAATTACGTCTGCATCGGCGATCTTCTATATTTAAACTTTCGCAAATGTTTTAAATACAATTCTGCACAACCATATTTGTTTTAGAGATTGATTAAATTTAGAAAATGAGTACTCCTTCTCTCGGAAAAATAAATATTACGATTCCTGGTGAAAATTAGTCTGTGCGTCCAGTTTAAACTTACAGATTTCTGGGGC
This sequence comes from Locusta migratoria, assembly GCA_026315105.1. Classification (NCBI taxonomy): domain Eukaryota; kingdom Metazoa; phylum Arthropoda; class Insecta; order Orthoptera; family Acrididae; genus Locusta; species Locusta migratoria. The sequence continues at coordinate 532,947,429 of CM048747.1, forward strand.
ACGGCCCACCGCCTCACAGCGGTCGGCCAACTAGCTAGCCGGCCAGCCGGCTCAGGACTGCTATGCTTACGGTTGATGACGTGCGCGCCGGGGCCTGTCTTTCTCGTAGGCATCGCTCCACGGCTGCAGACGTAGCGCTGACTGGTGAAGCACGACATTCACTGTCGAGTCGCCACCAGGTTTCTCATGTGATTCAGGACTCTTGGAACATTTTGAAACAAAATCCGCTTCGACTGCAATTAACTTTATTTAAAAAAGCACTACCGGTTTCGCGTCCTGTAGACACATCATCAGGTGCTAAAATTCCTTAGAAAAACATATCTGCCATTTAGCCTTCCCCAGCGTACACGTTAAATTTAAAACAATCGAAAGCTTAACTTCACGTCCTCATTAAAAGGTATAAAACTTGAACGCGGTTGCGTTAGTCCTAGTGTTTACAAATATACCGCGGGTGGAGGGCAGGTGAAACCGTGCCATGTGGAAGCGGTGTTGGCGCGAAACCGACCGAGGCAATACTCTTGGAATCAGTTACTTGAATGTCCATGTTACATGATTAGAATTGTGGGTTCACTGCCCGACGGACTTCGAACCGTCTTTGAGGCTGAAGGAGGATATACGGGATGTTGAACAGTATTAGTAGAGTTTATTGGCCGAGCAGTCTGCGGCACGCCAGTCAGGGTCTGCACTGCCACTACGGTCCGGGGTTCGAATTTCCCCTTAGGCATGGATATTTGTACCGTCCTTAGTATTAGCTAGTTCATAAATAGGTTGTAAGTTTATAAGTTATTAACCACAGAGTTACAAATGCTTTAAATAATTGCATGAATAAATAGTTACCTTTAAACCAATATGCCAATGAGAGGAGCAAATTTATGTAAGAAAACTATTTATGCCCCCATATTATGTCTGGCTGAATAGTCATTGTAAGGAAAGATTAACGTCGAAACATACATACTCTTACGGACATCATAGAAGTTCTGGAGGTATTGTGTTGTGAGTCAATTACTGCACACGAAACTGGTGTCCAAACACTGGTTCCTTGAAACCTATTCGTTTAGTTAAAGTAAGTAAATTTCCCATGAACCACAGACATTGCCGAGGTGGGGTGGCTTGCGTGCCTCAACGATACAGATAGCCGTACCGTAGGTACAACCACAGCGGAGGGGTATCTGTCAAGAGGCCAGACAAACGTGTGGTTCCTGAAGAGAGGCAGCAGCCTTTTCAGTAGTTACAGGGGCAACATTCTGGATGATTGACTGAGCTGGCCTTGTAACATCAGCTAATGTGGCTTTGCCACACAGCTACTGCGAACGGTTGAAAGCAAGGGGAAACTACAGCCGTTACCTTTCCCGAGGACATGCAGCTCTACTGTATGAACATATGATGATGGCATCCTCTCGGGTAAAATATTCCGGAGGTAAAATAGTTCCCCATTCGGATCTTCGGGCGGGGACTACTCAGGAGGATGTGATCATCAGGAAAGACAATACTGGCATTCTACGGGTGGAGCGGGGAATGTTAGATCCCTTAATCGAGTAGGAAAATTAGAAAATTTAAAAAGGGAAATGGATAGGTTGAAGTTAGATATAGTGGGGATTAGTGAAGTTCTGTGGCAGGATGAACAGGATTTCTGGTCAGGTGAGTACAGGATTATAAATACAAAATCAATTGGGGGTATAACAGGAGTAGGATTGATAATGAAGAAGAAAATAGGAATGCGGGTAAACTACTATGACCAGCACAGTGATCGCATTATCATTGTCAAGATTAATTAATAAAAGATTGAGTAATACTTTTTACTTTTCAGGTAGTGGTACCAAAAGAAAAGGAAAAGCACAGTTTTGCGGCCAATGGTTAATTTTTAGTACCAGGTTAGGTTAACGGCTGTATTATTTTGGTATGCAGAGAAGCATTTTTAATTGTGCATGAGCCTCAGAACAACAAGGACGCCTTAAGAACTTACAAAAATACTTGCATGATGTACACTCCACTTCTCCAAAAGACAGAAGTGGTATATAAGGATATAAATTAGCGTTTCTTCCCAGAAAAACCATACTGCTGTTTGATTTTGCTTATTTATCCAGTGTTTTTCTGTAAGTGTCATATCCAAACATAAAATCACTAAATCTCTCTGACCTGTGCATACACCTTTAAAATTACATTTTTCTTTCCTTACAGAAAAAAAGAAAAAATGAAAAAAGAAAAAAACGGAATCCACCAAGGACAATTTCACCAGAAGCAGTTCAGACAGTGCACAACTCCATAAATAATATACCTAAGTATGCCAGTCATTACAGCCCTTCACAGAACCTTAATAAAGTGCACTTCGACCATGACATGTCGATTTCTCCATTATATCATAAACATTATTTGAAATATTGTGAATAAAATAATGTACCACATGTAAAAGCTCCAAATTTCGAGACTCAAGCTTGAGCCTCTGACACGCGGTAACAGCGCGCCTCATGTATTTCAAACGTCCGCTTCGCTTCGCAGTTTTCCCGGATGTAACTGACGCATCGCGATGCAACCGACGCCATTCTTTTTGTGATTTTTCATTCTATCGATTGCTTAAGATATAATATGGGGTACCCATTTAAGAAAACATAAAATTGTGTTGAAAATAATATTTATTGACGTTTTAGAGTGTCTCATAGTACCTATTTTCATAATACCATGCCGTACGTTCATGACCGTAAAAGTCGTTTTTTCAGTACCTCTTGTAGTATCAGAGATATCTGGGGTGAAACAGTTGAGTGTGAGACCCTGTATATAGACAACAGATCAGTACAAACGTATAGTAAACAACAGCAAGATCCGCATGTGATCAACATCCATACTATGGCAGTGACCTCGTGCACAAAAGTACAAAAATGGGATAATAAACACTTTGATTTCAATATCGTAGTCTCTAAGGACTACTAAGTCACACAACAATCTGTATTTAACATACACTTCCCACCTAAAACGGAAGAATGAATGAAATCAAGATCACATTTAGAACCTGAATACTCCAAAAACTATTATGAAACTGGGCAATAGAAGAGGTGGATGGTAGGGGTTGGGGGGTAATAAGAAGACGTCTACACAATAACACACGTATGGTGAGAGAAACAACTAAAATCAACACCTTCTAGAGAGCCGTAGGGCACTGTTGAAGACAAAAGCTACTCACGTCTGATGAAAATATTACGATGTTGTAAGTACCAACACTCATTAGACTTTACCCAAGCTATATAGTAAAGTAGTAAAAACGTAAGCCGAAACTCAGTGTAACGCAGTAAAAACAGAAGGACAATGGTAATATACCATTTCTGTATCACTGTGAAATCTGTTCCAAGATAATACCATCACCAAACCACTAAATGTGCACCTATTTACCAACGCTGTCCAGTGGTAAACCACCAGTAGTACTTCAAACGACTAACGTGAAAAGTAAGCACATAATGGGGCTGCACTCACCTACCTCGGAGTATAATATCAATTAAGTAAGGATAGCGAAACTGGTTTCATGGATTTCTATCTGGAAAAACAATAAAAATATGTAGGATAACGTCTAAAACGTGTATAAGGAGCAATTCCTGTCTATGTATGTATCTCTCAGTGGGAACCCACAACAAGAACTGTAACAACGATGACTGGTTGTTGTTTCAAAAATGGTATAGAACGTACTCTATGATAAAGGATATGTTAAGGAGGTGTCAATTGATACTGTACCCAGCGGTCAAAGATTACACGTGGACATGAAATCTAGTAAGCAAGTGCAAAAGCACTAAAACTTAGAAACCACAATGGCGTAGTATGGTCGTTTTCACATTATGATCAGCATCAAATAAAAAAGTAAAACCGGAGGAAATATAGTGTAACCGTAGAAAGAATCCCAAAACTACTTTTTATTCTTAATAAAGTTACGTGGAAAGCCATTTCCGAAAGAATTAAAAAAAGATGTTTTTTTCGATTCTGTCTGTTTGTTCAAAGTCAAAACATAATATTTCTGGAATTATGAATAACCTTAAGTATTACGCTTAGTTGATAAAAGTGGAACGGTGGGATTATGGGAGGATTTGGAAATCTTTTTCCAGTTGGGAAAAGATGATGAAGCCCTTTTGAATATCATAAGGAGTTATTAATAGACACTATTTAAAAACGCAATTTTGTTTTCCTATGTAGCTGTTTACAGCTGTGAATATTCATTCCAAACAAAGGAGTAAAACACGCAGCTTAAGCCATTTGTGTTTCATTTCAATGCCGGTAATGCAAAACACCTCTGCCAACACTCTCGTCACTATATACACGTAAAAGGCTGGAACAATAACACGATTTTTGTAAAAGAATATACTCGTCAGCAAAATTTTTTAATTTGGATAAACTTTTTAGTTCCTCTCGTATTTCTTCAGACTACGTATAATGGAACAATTTTTGCATTCTAAGCAACAGAAATTTTCTCATTTTATGATAAATTACAGTAAAACGTAAACTAAACATAAAATACTCAGACTGAAATATGTTAGAGATCTCACTTCAGGGAACGTAAGAATTTCTCCGGTCGTGAGAAACTTCTCTAGTTGTATTCAGCTACATTTAAACGAACACAAAGTCCCCAGAATTGGCGATCCTGCAAAGAAGCTCAAAATTTAGCGAGGACTTCAATGCGAGATGCCTACAATACTTTTCACAACAAAACTCTTTCTCGAAATTTGACTGAAAACCCTCGCTACGTGATAGTAATGGTGATCCTGCCGATGAGAGCGCTTCCAGAGCGGAGAAACTAAACATAGCTTTTAGAAACTCATTCACCAAAGAAGACGAAACCAATATTCTAGGTTTCGAATAACAAACAGAGGCCAGAATGAGTAACGCTGAAGTATATATCCACGGAGTAGTGAAGCAACTTCAATTACTTAACAAGTCTTCCGTTCCGAACTGTATACCCCTTACATTTATATCTGATTACGCTGAAGCGGTAGCTTCTTATTTAACAGCCATATACAACTGCTCGCTCTAAGATGGATCTATACCAAAATACTGGAAAGTTGAACAGGTCACAACTATATTCAAGAATGGCAGTAGTAACTCACTAAACAACAGGCCTATTGCATTGACGTTAATTTGCAGCAGGGGTTTGGAACGTATCCTATATTCAAATATTGTGAATTATCTCGAACAGAATGATCTATTGATCGAAGGTCAACATAGATTTAGAAAATATCGTTCACGCGGAACACAACTAGCTTTATACTCACAGGAAGTGGTGGGTGCTATTGAAAAGGGTTCTCAAATTGATTCTGTATTTCTTGACACCGTACCTCGTGTCTGAGGGGACACAATTTGTAGTAATCGATGGTAAGGCATCGCCTAAAACAGAGGTGATATCAATCGTTCCACTGGGTAGTGTTATTGGTCCTCTGCTGTTCCTTATTTACATAAACAATTTGGGGAAAAATCTAAGTATCTCTCTTATATTGTTTGCAGGTGACGCCGTCATTTACTGCCTAGTAAAACTATCTGACGATCAAAACAAACTGCAGAACGATCTAAATATCACTACGGTGTAAAAATTGGCAATTGACTCTAAATAATGAGAAGTGTGAAGTCGTCGACATGGGTATGAACAGAAATCCGTTATACCTTGTTTACAAGAGAAATCAATCAAAAGGGTGAAGGCCGTAAACTCCATAAAATACATAGTAATTACTATTACTTCATATTTATACTGGAAAGGCCAACAAGATACTGCGTTTTATTGGCAGAACCCTCAAAAGATGCAACAAAACTACTAAAGAGACTGCATACACTACAATTGTATATCTTCTTTTTCGAGTATTGCTGCCCAGTGTGGGATCCTTATCAGGTGGGTTTGACGGAGGACATCGAAAGACTCCAAAGTTGGGAAGCTCGTTTTGTATTGTCACGATACAGGGGAAACAGCGTTACGGAAACGTTGAAGGATTTGTGATGGGAATCATTACAACATCGGTGCTTATTGCTGCGGCGTGGGCTACTTACGAAGATTCAGGTGTTCTTTCTTCCCGGGTGCAATTCGAGAATGGAATGGGAGATAAATTGTATAAAGGTGGTTCGATGAACCCTCTGTCAGGCACTTAAATGTGATTTATATATCAAGAACAGTCTAGAGTGCTAAAAAAATTTATTTTTTCGACTGGTTTCGGTCTTATTTTAGAGCATCTTCAGGAAATTAAGCTCCCCAACTTCAATGGAGCTTAATTTCCTGAAGATGGTCTAAAATAAGACCGAAACTAGTCGAAAAAATAATTTTTTTTGCACTCTAGACTGTTCTTGATATATAAATTTAAATAAGAGCGCTGTTCCCCATAAGTGAAAAAAAAAGTTTCTAAAAATATGTAAACTTTATTTGCAGAGTATCCCATGTAGATGTAGATGTCGATTCTGCGGCGTATTGAGATGTCCTTTCCACACGACGTCCCAGACGCCGTTTTTCAGTCTCCTGACACCCGCCATACCCAGTTTGGAATGCTGTGCCCTGGCGTTCGTCAGTAGGAGCGCTTGGCTACTGTGCGCTGCAGGGTTGCAGTCAGACAGGGGCTGCCCAGTGTTCCCGAGTCGTCACTGCCAGCCGCGCGTACTTTGTCTGGCCGGCTGCGGCCGCATGCGTGCGCCGGCCACGAACCCAGGACCCCGGTAATTGGGTCGCCGCAGGACACGGGCGCCCTAATGAGGCGCACTGGACCGGCCGTCGAAAACCTGTCCAGCCGCACCTCAACAGCCGGGAACACAGCTGATCCCGACAATACGCTGCCTGCTCCTCTATTCGGCTCCACATATACGAGGGCTATCCATAAAGTACATTATGTTTTGGAATCAAAAATAAATAAAGTATTGGAATTTTTTATTACATACAGATGAAAGCCACACTTAAATACTTTTGTACATAGATGCCATTTAAATTTAGGCACTTATCGTAGCGATGGACGAGCTTGGAAATTCCTTCGTCGTAAAATTCGGTCGCCTGCGCCTGCAACCACGTGGTTACCTCTTCTTGAAGCTGTGCGTCGTCATCAAAACGCTGCATAGCCAACCACTTCTTCATTGCTGGGAATATATGAAAGTCGTGTGGGCCCGGGCGTTGTCTGAATCAGCAAGATCTTTGAGCCCAACATTCCCCTGCGCTTGTTTTGTAATGCTCTTCTGAGGTCGTGCAGAGTTTGGCAATACCTTTCAGAGTTTATTGTAGTGCCTCTTTCCAGGAAATCCACAAATATCACACCTTTTCTGTCCCAAAAGACAGTCGCCACCACCTTCCTTGCCGACATTGTCTGCATGCATTTCTTGGGTTTTTGGTGGGGAATTTTGCGCCCCCACTGCATTGACTGCAATTTTGTCTCGCAGTTCACATGCTTAACCTATGTTTCGTCATCAGTAACGATGCGATCGAGTAATGAATCACCATCTTTCTCGTAAGCGTCCAAAAACGTTAACGCTGCAGTCATTCGCGGATTTTTGTGAATCTCTGTCAAGACTTTTGGTATCCATCTTGCACAAAACTTGTGGTAACCAAGCTTTTCGGTAATGATTTCGTGCAACAAACTTCGTGAAATTTGTGGAAAACTCATAGAGAGTTCCGTTATTACGAAATTACGGTTTTCACGGACCGCGGCAACGACTTTTTCGACAAGTTCGGCAGTCACTATGCTGGGTCTTCCACTTCGCTCGTCGTCATGAACGTTAGTTCGGCCATTTTTAAATTTTATGACCCATTGACGCACTCCACCTTCAATGATTATGTGGTCCCCATACACGTCACAAAGCTGCCGATAGATTTCTATCGGTGTACAGTTTTTTTGCAGTCAGGAACCTTATTAAAGCACGCACTTCACACTTCGCGGCATTTTCAATTAACGTTTACATTTCAAACAGTCACAGTAACTCAACGGAATACAGCACGAACTTATCATTAGCACGGGAGGATGCCGACTGAGTGGCGGAATGCCATGACACCAAGATGGCCGCGATAGCCACGCCCCTAATGGACACAAACGAAAACGTAATGTACTTTGTGGCTGGCCATCGTATAAATAGGAGGCGCTGTACGTCCGCACTCATAAGTGTACTTTGATGAAGCATTTGAAACACAGTTGAAGAGTAAATATATCAAAAATTAAATTAGTATCAGCCTGGTTCATAGATCTGTTGACTCGGAGACATAGTTGACATTGGCGATTGTAGCGCCATCTAATGTACTTACATTTACATACCTCATTGTGACATTACAGATACAGGGGGAAGCTCATTGTTTCCATGTGGCCGGCCGCGGTGGCCGAGGAGACTGAGGCGCTCCAGTCACGGTCTGCACGACCACTACGGTCGGGGGTTCGAATCCCCCCTCGGGCGTGGATATTTGTGCCGTCCTAGTTCGTAAGTAGTTCATAAGTAGTTTGTAAGTTTAGGGACTGATGACCCCGTAGTTAAGTCCCATAGGAAAAAAAAAAAAAAAAAAAAAAAAAAAAAAAAAAAAAAAAAAAAAAAAAAAGTTTCCATGTGAAAGCGAGTTTTGTCAGGATATTGGGTTCCGCAGCCGGAAGCTAACAGTCTGGACCTAGTGAATGGAAAACAGGTAATTAGGATTTTCCTAATGTGCTCAGAAACCGGAAACGACGCTCTTGGCTGAGCGGGCGGCTCTCCCAGACTGCAACTGAAATACAATATAGCACACACATTGTTCTAAAAATCCATATAAAATAAGGGAATGATCATATTGTAATGTATATACCCTAAATAATCCCGATTGTTTGAACAAATGAAGTATTTTAAACCACATTTGATCATAGTATTGTGCTCTAATATTCCATGTTTATATTATATAAGCATTTTATGGCTCTTCTGGCTGGTCACATCGTCAATTTCATTACTTGGGTCTTTTAATGAACTAAATAAATAAATTAATTATTGGAAGTAGTAAGCTTAATGTTGGACAATAATGTGTTTGTTAATGAAATTAGTAACTAACAATATCTGAGGTCCTCTGTAACGTATTGACCGTAATGTAATACTTTGCTGACTGTAAAAGTAAATAATAACTTTAACTTGATAATTTTAAATAATGTAAACATATATTAATACTGCACTAATTGTTGTCTACTTACGATCTTTTGTATAATTTTTTTTTTTTTTTTTTCATATGAAAACGTATTCTTACATTTGTCATGATGTTGTGTATCTTTACGTAAAGCAAGATTTATGTTACATGAACTAATTGTTTTACATTAAATATTGTAACTTCCGTGTTCTAGAAGGTTCTAGAAATTATACCATATATTAATACGCGCGAATTGGCGTGAACTCAGGCGGTTGTAAGGTTAGTATTACTTTGAACACAGTCTCAGATCAGTAGGCAAATAACTTAGTCTTGAGTCAGTATGGAAGCAGGAGAGCAATTAAAACAACATCTACCACTGAACAACTGAAAAAGGTGAAATATTCATAATGTGGCTTTAATGTAGTGCATAAAATAAGTCACAATATGATGGTGCGCCAGTTGCAGGCAGTCCAGCACAGACTGCTCTCGCGTTAACACCCATGATAGTCGCGCTCTTAAAATATCTTGTTAGGAAGTTCAAACTTTATATTAATAACTTCTGTAATTATGATTCAAGTGTACGAAGATCATGGACAGTGTTAAATAGGTCGCTTGTTGTTTCACGACAGATAAATAATCATCATGAAACAACTAGCATCCTTTCGTATTTGAAAAATACTCACCAGTTTTAAAAGTTCAACGGCATTTCACGTGAAGATAGGAGAATGGATGACCTATGGGCTGCTTCTGTATGGGGACAACGGAAAATAAAAAGCCCGGTTAGTAAACTTAGACTTCAACTGACAATGCATGTAGCTCTACAGCCCTCGCGTACAGTGCTACGTAATGTAACTTTGAAACATCGGTAAGCGTGTAGTGGTAACACCTCCGAGGGAAAGTGTCAGAATGTTAGATGGACATAATTTATATAACATTCCAAACCCTTTTAACAAATGAAATAAATCGCAATTTGCGATGACGTATGGCTTCACTGTACTAGGTTTAGATGTAATACCCATGTGCGGCGAATGAAAATTTATGCCCGGCCGGTATTGGAACCCGAAATCTTCTGCTTACTGGGCAGACGCGTTGATCAGTCTGCCACCGAGGACACAGTGACCAACCCGACTGCATAGGACTCTTTCCTGCACGTCTCCCGCCACACCCAAATCTCCATTCGCCACGCGGTCTCTTTCCTATTACCACAGTCTATTTGTGGCGGGAGACGTGCAGGGAAAAATCCTCTGCAGTCTGATTGGTCACTGTGTCCTCGGTGGCGGAGTGGTCAACGCGTCAGTCTAGTAAGCGGGAGATCACGGTTCGAATCACGGCGGGTCACAAATTTCCCTTCGCCGCACATCGGTTTGAATCTAAACATGGTACAGAGAAGCCATAAGTGATCGCAATTTGTGATTTATTTCATTAAAAATGAAAGCTTTAACGTCGTCAAAAATATATAATTGTACTTTTATCAATCTCTCTACTTCGTTTTATCTTGGATCCCGCCGTAATACACTTGATACAACCAACAACTTTATCAATTTATTTTCCTTGAACATCATGTGACATTGTTTCCACATATCACTCATTAATAACACGCAATAATAGCCTAGGACTCTCAGTAAGTCATCAGCTAATTTTCAACAGATCACATTTGCACTTATTTAGAAAAAAGATGAAGCTGCCTTAAAGGTTTTTCATAACGTTATTGAACGTCATAAAACGTATGACAGCGTGTGACAGCGTGCGGCTTACGTCACATATCTCCATATAAATTTTAAAAATTTTCATGTACTTGAACAAATAACACTAAAAGCACCATAAAACAGCACTGAACATGTGTCAGTGTACAATAACCTTCTATTCAAAACAGCTCTACTTCGAGACTTTGTTGTCGATCTCCATCCAAACCATTGGCTGTTAACTCTGGCTCTATGCAATACTTATATCATGAGATATAGCGAAATTACGTTCGGATTGAGCAAAGAGGAATTACGAATAAATGGAGAATCTTTGTGCAAAATACCATACTTTCAAAATGCCATTATTTTTTGTATCATAAGGAACCAGCTTCGACAGATAGGCTTTCAGGATTTTAAACAATGCTCTTTCAATAAAAAAAGCTAAAAGAATGTCTGAGAAGAATGATAGCTTTTGATTTTTTAAATCGGATTTTTTTACAAAATTTAGATTTCTAACTGAACGGGTCATTACGGTAAAATTTTGGCTTGTTGCCTCTTGCCCCATTGGTAGGGTACATGTAACCATTCCTCTATTTTTTATTTTACCCATACTAATGATTTATCCTGATACTTTATTTGTGATTTGTCACAACTATTTTCATGTTTAAACAGTTTCTAAAAGAATAATTTAAATCTGTTTTACACTCTCTCCACTACTATGTCTCGTTAAGGGATAGTGAAGAGGTGTGCGAAACACTTACTTTTTTAAAGTGATATCAACAACAGTCAGCTAAGGAAACCTACTACAAGCAGAGATTAATGTATGTTTATATTTTCACCGATGTACACCCAATAATGATTTTCGTAACAACAGGCACGTCTTTCACTGGAACTGTAAGATTCATCCTCAGAAATAATTTTCTAAGATATTCTCCATGCCTGGAATTGTTTGACGCCCATTTAATCATAAAATTTTATTTCTATTTTTTTTTTTTTTTTTTTTTTTTTTTTTTTTTTTTTTTTTTTTTTTAACTATCCCTATCACATGGCCCAGTCATGACGTTGTCTGAAAAGCGGTTATTATTACCTTGTACTTTCCATTCATTTGTTTCAACACTTTGTTTAATCCCTGAAAAAGTGACACCTACGTTATATATTTAGGGATTTTAATTTTGTTACTTAAACACAGCAAGCCGACGAAAACCATTATTCCTTTTATTTGGCTTCATTGTTGGCGCCGTTCAATTAAATGAGACGTTATTTCTGTAATTAAATAGTTATGGCCGTCGGGTATTTAGCTTCATGCTTTATCTGATCAAAAGCGGGTAGGATTTCACGTGCTACGGGGAGGGTGGGCGGCGATGGAGGGATGCGAGGGGCGGTAGTATACCGGAGGCCTGATTCGAGAAAACAATACCGAATATTTGGAACAAAAGAACGAAATATAAATTTCGTACAATGGTGGGACAAAAGGCTGAATCTAGGGACTGACTTGTTTTATGTCGCCACACAATCGAACGAATTATAAATTGGAATAAACGAACAAAGAAAGAAAAATCAATTTGGAACTGTATTAATTACGAGAATCGTGACGTGTCGATGGAAAGATGCGAATGCGCGAGTGCTGTTCTGCAAACAGAGGAGAGAGAGTTATGGATATTGCCGAACGTGCGAGAGAAATAGAAGAACAGCGTTGACGTAATAGAGATGCGGCGGGCTGACCACGTGGGGAAATGGAAGAAACGTCAATGTGTAGGCGTTCATCAGCCTGCACGTACACGGAAAGCCGTCATGCTGGGTGAACGTGCTGCATAAGAGCGCGGGTGTAACGGTTACAAGCAGCCTACTCGTAGGTGCCAGAAGCTACATTCAGTTTGCCTGCTAGTGTAGTCTCCCCCACACCTGTGTCTAGAACGAGTTGGACGCCCCGTACAATGGAAATGTGTTCAATAGTGTTCAAAGGCATAGCAAACTTCCGCAGCCGAAAAATATAATTCGATGGAACTGGGACAAAGCATGAAAACACCTGCTACAGTATAGCAAATCTGCTCGGTAAAAGCAGTTCCACGAAGGAGATAAAATTCATATTTATCATTTTCTTGATTTGCAGCTCTTATTCTTTCCTTGTTTGCAGTAAAAATTTCTGGGCATGAGGTCCGCCTGATATGCAAAACACTGTTTTATTATACACCCAAACTAGTTTCGGGACCTCTGTGCCATAATCACTGGGCTTTAAATTTATTTAATGCTGTGAAAACAAATTACATTTATTTTACTACTGTATTATTTGTAAATTTAGGCCTAAAAAGTCGTCAGTCTTATTTTGGTTTTTACCTTGTTTTACATTCTGTGATCATGTGGGGCCCATTTTACATACTTATATAGCGGTAGCGTTGTCATCTGCAACCAAAAGTATCTCTTTTAAAACTTGTGAATTTTTTTAAATGCTACTTATAGTGTGAAAACGTAATTTTGGTATATGGGAATATTTCTATCGTCTGCTTACTATCTATTACTTACAGTTTGTTTTGGCATACACTTCTTCTTCCTCGCTTTTGTATATAGCACACATGTAATACACATATTTTGCGGACTTTTTCTATCACAATCACTTCCCTCTTTAAAAATTCGTCTGTTTTTACCTTGTTAAAATGCGAATGTGTGAGTTTACTTTCAGCTGTTCTCCAGTGGAATGGCGGTAGACTTGAATAATGTTTGTTTTGTCTCTGTGTCTGTGTTGTGTGTTGTGTGTGTGTGTGTGTGTGTGTGTGTGTGTGTGTGTGTGTTTTAGCTGTCTGTGTCATCCTTTCTGTACAATTCATTTAATAAGTGCAATAATGTATTTTGCATAGTGTAGTGTATTCGTTCATGACTGATTTTCCTTCTGCTATTGCTTTTTGTGTGTGAACATTTTCTTCTATTGTGAGATTGTGGTATAGGTTGTGGCTTGATTTTAATATCTTTATTTTTATATATATATATAGTGCGCCTCGGTTGCACAGTGGTAGAGTGCCACACTGCAAATCCAAAGGTCGCGGGTTCGATTCCCGCCAGGTCCTAGGATTTTTATGTGTCACCACTTCTTTCACCTCTGGCAGTATTGCTCATGTGAAAAATACCGAGTAGCACCGTGGTTCGGAACCCACGTTAAACTGTAGGTCCCCCTATAACTGGCTGGGTAAGTCAGTTCCAAGGTCGGAGGAAGGCAACGGCATACCACCTCCAAACAGGACCATGCCTAGTAAAGCACTGTGGTGTTCAAACCAATCTTCGGATTGATGACTGCTTTACCTTTTTTTTTTTTTTTTAGGTCTCATTCTATTTTGGTTGGGTAACGGTTGTGAGGTATTAGGTGGTCTGCATATGTGCTATGGGAACTGTGACTTTTTAGTGCTGTGAGATGTTCTGAATATCTGGTTTTGAAATTCCTACAAGTTTGTCCAATGTGCACTGACTGTCATGTATTGCATGTGAGTTCATTGATGCCTGATCTGTTGAATTTGTCTGTTGGTGTAGTCTGTGTTCGGAGTTTCTTCAATTCTGCGTTGTCTTCTCCTGTATTATATTTGTAGTCCCTGTTTCTTTAATATGTTACCTATCCTGTGAACTATTTTATTGTTGCAGGTGAGTATGTGCCATTTCCTTGCTTTTGTGTGTTGTGCTGTTGTTTTCACAGCATTTAATAAATTGAAAGCCTACTGATGATGGCACAGAAGTGCTGAAACCAGTTTCGGTGCATAATAAGACAGTGTTTTGCATATCAGGCGGACCTCATACCCAGGAAGATAAAATTTAAATAATGCAAGTCTCATATCGTAGTTTTTCCACAGCAAAAGTTAGTGGGATCTCATGTAAAAATGTCGTTACTTTAGTTGCAACATATGGAAACACTCTGTTTTCGTATATTGTTATCTAATTAGTAACCTACCGACATTCATAGTACCGAGTCAGTATTTGACATTGACATGTGTAGAATAAATATAACTAAATGTTTGTCAAGCCTAAGGAACTTAACTGCGACGTCATCAGTCCCTAAACCTACAAACTACTTATGAACTCCCTTATGCTAAGCAGTCTGTTCTTTCCTTTTATGTTTTATCTAAGATAACCATTGTATTTTTAACACTTTTAGTTATACTGACTCCTGTTTGTCTCAAGTTGACGTATTCTATTTGATGCATTTTACCAATCAGTTTTAACACCTTTTTATCCATGAATATGGTCTACTGACCGAAACTGGTAGATATATAAGGTTTTTAATAAACAGCCGATGGTTTTTAAAAATGCATTTTATGAAATATATTACGGATGTTGACACTCGCCTAACCAAAGCGTAAATATAACTACTTACCAGTCATATTGAAATGTAATCTGTTATTCATCCGGGCGGTGTGAAGCGTCTTTCCACGGACTGGACGGCAGATGTCCGCTGGAAGTTTTACTCTTCCTTCCGGCCTGTGTGTGTGTGTGTGTGTGTGTGTGTGTGTGTGTTGTCCTTAGCACAAGTAATTAGTAAGTCAATGGAACCAATTACCTCAGCATCATATTTTAGCATTTTGATTCGCTATCCAAAATGTATTGTTAAGTAATTGTAAAATCAGAAGTTTCAGTCTGGTTAACAATATGAAATACTAGCTGTAAACCCAGCGTTTCCCGGGTATTTATTTATTCTGCACTCTCGTAGTTCACCTCCCCTTCCCTCCGTCTGCGTCCATCTCTCTGTTCGTGCCCACCTCTCCCTCTCTTGGGGAAGGCTTCTTCCAAGGTACCCTCCGTCTTGTATCATACACACATTTATGTACCCTTCGTTTAAAGGTGTGCAAAATTTCACCAAGATTGGAGCAAAACTATAGATTTGTATGCAATAGAAACACACGGCACATTGTAAATTGCACTTAATTGTTCTCCTATTCTTCAGTTTTATCAAATTTTCCAGTTTTATTTCATATAACCCTTGTTCTGAGAATTAAAAAAACAATGAAATCAGTCGAAAGGTTCTCAAGTTATGACGCGACCAGGGTATTTAGGTTTTTACGTTGCAAGCTACTCTCCCCAATGCACCGTATGTAACTATAGGTAAACGGTGACCTTCCTCTTGTTTTGAAAGTCAAGCGTGCAAAATTTCGTGATCCGAATAAAATTGCAGGTCTCGTCAGTATATAGGAAAAGCATTCTCCGCCATGCACCTTGATTCTGTTCTGTCGCAAAATACTTTCTTAGATGACGTCTTCTACCTATAATCCACAAACTGGCAAAATTTCAGTTTCATCGGTGCAGTAGTTCTAGAGATTTCGTGTTTAGTCATTGAGTGAGTGAGTGCGTGAGTGGCCTTCCGCTTTTATACATATAGAATTATGTGTCCTACAAAAATATTATTTAACAGGTTTGTATAGTGGAATATTAGGAAACTGCCTGCGAAATTTTTTGTAAGTGGGCTTGGTAGTAAGGACGTGGTAAATTGCAACCTCATGCTTATTAGGGCTAATTTCATCCAATTCATTATCTTTGACGTAATAGCACCTGAACTAATACGACATTATTTCGGAGGTACATCCAGTGGTGCACATGTCAAATGTCTGAAAAATACGTTGCGAATGGAGCTAGTAGGAAAGAAGTAATAAATCAAAACGTCATGCGTGATGAGGCGGTTTTTCATGAACTTAATTGTTTATGACTCCATGTCTCATGAACTGTGAGTCGGACTATGATAAAATTGTGAACGTACGTTCAGGGGTATGTGTTTATAGTGTCTGTAATAGTAGCGTAGGAGTAATAAATCAGTAGCGTAGGAGTAATAAATAGTAACGTCATGCCAAATGTTATTGCATGAACGTTGTAAAAGTAGTAGGCTACAAGCTTTTTTCCTTTCATATCTTGTTGGTGTTGTCAGCGAGGAGAAATTTCCTATCCTAAAGGTTTGAAATTATGTTTAAAGTTTGTTGCAAGTTGCTAAGTGCTCTTCTTCTCAAATAGTGAACTGATGAAGTCACACTATCACGTGCCACAAGACGGGGAAGATTTCATTGTTTATGACGTCATATCTCCTAAATTTTCGTTCTATCGAAAATCCTTTCTTAGCTGTCGTCTTCTTCCTATAAACTACATTCATGCCAATTTTCAGCTTCATAGTTTAAGTAGTTATCGAGATTTCGTGTTTAGTGAGTGAATGAGTATCATTTCGCTTTTATGTAGATAGAGATTTATTTTACAAAATTAACATATCGATTTCGTTTTTATGATAGAACATGAGTGTAGGATTGTAAGTCCTGATGACTCATGTAATCTGCATAAAACAATTACTAGTCATATCTGTACAACGATTAAAAGGTCTTTCTGGTACACGTCACAAGTTCAACATGGATGTGACCAGCGATTGTTTTACGCAGAGTACTTCAGTCATCATGACCTACAATTCTGCACTGATGATGTATCATAAAAACAAAATCGGTATGTTAATTTTGTAAAATAAATATGTCGTATCGCTGAAAATTCTTATTTTATTGCAATATTGTGATGTGCTGGCACAATTCCCGTAATGTTACGTTAAGTGATTATATTTTGTTTTATGATAATATGTCAGTGACATAATAGGATTTCGATATTAATTATTAAATGTAATATGTTTTCGTTTTCCTACCTAGAACTTATAGCTTATCGTCTTCGGCAGTCTGTTCCGTGCTGACTTGTGTGGAAACCAGTAAGTTTGTTGAGCTTCAAAATAGCCGTATTTAAAAATCAACTGTGACACATATTACCATCAGCTCTAAGATTCCTAAAGTTTCTGACGTTTCTAGAAATGGCTTTTACACTGGTTTCATCTTAATAAGATGATTATTGAGTACTTCAAATATATTACTGTTCAAATGCCAAGGCCGTACTACGATGTAACGTCAGCTAACCATACACTCGAATCAGTCATCATTATTATATCCAGTTTACGGTAATCAAAACCCTGTCCCTGAAAACGGTCATTTATGGATTTTTTCGTATCTCTTTACTGGCTCAAATTAACAGCACGCCTTGAAACAAACATAACATGTTGCCATTAGGCCTAGTTCAATAACAATCAATAATAATAATTATGTCTGGTGATTAAGGACTAGGGCTGTATTCTTACATTGATTATCATTGATTGAATTTTAACAAAGTTTGTTTCCTGCCGTCAATTTTCCTGTGGAGAACATCATATTTAGTGTCACAAGAATGACATCCATTCACAGCATTCTCAGTAAAGGGAGAATCTTTCTTTTTAACGTTTAACTGGGGATGTAGGGTGTTCACAGCACCCCAACTGTAAATTTTTACTGGTATTTAGTGAAACATGTTGGTCACACTGATGAGCGGCTTGTTACCTTCCTTCAAAAGAATGTACATTGTTGTGAAACCATTGTTCGTGTTTTAAAAGTACGCCACACTGTACACAACAAGTTTTATACGCAGGGTTGCTGATAACACCCCACCTACCTACTGGTGCGACTTTCTTTGTCGATTGGTGCACATCATGATGTCATATGTGGAGGACCAAAAACTTCTTGAACGATGTTGGAGGAAGTTTTTAAGGATAATGAAGGCTCTGAGATTCCATAGTTTGAAGATTCTGATGACAATGAATTATAATAGCAATGCGAACTGAAAGTGATCAGTCTGATGAAGATGCTGCTGGAGATATGGCATCCTCCGTTTCAGTAACACCGGAGAGGCTTAAGCTTAGTGAGGATAAAGCAAATAAATGTATGCCTCTAGCGAAAACTAATAATATCAGAACAAGGAAACAAAATATAGTAACTCAGCTTTCTGGTACGAAACTAATTGCTAAAAACTGCAAGACTGCTGTAGAATGCTTTGCTGTGCTCACAAATGCGCAAACAATTCGCTCAGCAGCAGAGTGCACCAACCTTTATATTTATCCTCATGTCTTAAAAAGAGCTACAAATTCGACTTTACCAAGATCCATCCCACTGAAGGCAGCTAAGTTCTCAAACACGGAAGTGTTTATTCTAGCAGTTCAAAGAAATAAATGTACATCCGGAAGATGCAAAGTTTGTCCAAGAAATGCTGACAGGAAACGAAGCTCTTCTATTGCAAACATGACTAATTTTTGTATTTAAATCATATGAAAATATGTCAATATATTAATTCAGAATCGTCTTCCAGTGATATGAAAATATTCAATGTGGAAATGTGATTTTTCTATAGTCATTTGACATGAAAGATTGTTTGAATTATCTAAATATGAATGTTGTTTTGTCTGTTAACATCTCTCTATTATCTGAAAATGGTTAAAGCTTTTCTCATTTGATTAATTAGAAAAATAGTATGTATACGAACATTTGAAATCATTTCACACAAGTTATTGATTTATTAGTTATGGATACTATTTCGAGTACCTCAGTGATTAAAATTGTTCTTAATGAATTAATAAACGACTAAATGCTTTGTTTATTGTATAACAAACTTTTGTGTCCCAGCCTCGTCGCCGCTTTTGTGTCTCGTTTCCGTCGTAGGTGTTGGTGGCCGAGAAGAATGAGACCGACACAGGAATAAAGGATGCACGCTTGTGCAGGTACGAAGGTGAGCAGCCAGTGGGACAGCAGAAACTAGAAACACTAGAGTAAATTAGAACGAGATATATAATTCACAGAGACTTAGTAATACTTAACTTTTACACAGCTCAGTACTGCAGAATGCTGATACATGGGTGAGCTAGAGGCCTGCCTAGTGCCTGTCCGATAGCCAAGTCTTCACTGGTGCCTATCTGATTCCGAAGTGTTAACTGGTTCCTATCTCAGTCCCAAGTGAACGATGTCTTTCAGTGGTGGCCACGAGCGGAGTTGTGGCAGAGGGCGCTCGTGGCTGACGTCGTAAGAACGCCGCGCCGTGCGTGCATGGCGGCGAGCGGCGAAAGTAGGTGGCGCGCACTTTATACTTGTGCGACACCACATAAACAATTTAAGAATAAAATAGAAACCTTTGTATTATATTTATGTACGGTCCTGTGAACACCCAACGTCCTTAGTTATGTTATGAATGCTCACCTCCCCAGTTAAAGGTTAAATCTCTAACTTCTTTCATATTCGGACAATCTAGTTGTTATATCGCTGGCTGGTCGACCTACAGGTAATTATGAAAAATCCAACGTTCTGGGTGTTTCCAGAACACCTACTTCTTTACTAGTTGTATTAACAGTTTCAAGGCAAGGCTTGCCTCAGCCCATTATCAAGTCAGCCTTTGCATGTTTCGCGACGACAACATATCTCAAGCACTTCTGATTGAACTGTACCTTAGCACAATCTTACATTTGCATAGGCATATGCATCCCTCAGCACCAGGCGGGGCGCACATTTATGAAAATCCAGCATGCTGCATATACTTTTATACACAGATTGTAGGTAATGTTTTAAACTCTAGCCTGTTCTAAGGGTATGATTTTTGTCTTTACTGTTGAATAAAACGTGGGCAACAGTAGTTTTTGGGTAAAATGCTTGAGAATATTTCCTAAATTTCTGTTTTTCACTTCGTACCTGTGACGTTTTACCAACATATAGGATGGGGCCTCATTTTTTATCAGTGTGGCAGTACTAAGTTGTTCTTTTGACTATATATCAGTACAGCACCTCCACAGTGCTGGCCTCTGCATATTGAAGAGTTAACCTCTTATCGGCAAGGTACGCTCTTATCGCCACTGGACCATACAAATACTTACTAAACATAAAAAGTCCGCAGAAGTCCCAGGTTGTCAGTAGGCATTTTCAGGAAAAATGGCACAATTTTATGTGAAGCACTAAAATAAGCAGTTTAATGTCAATGAAACCAGATGATGAGACGACACAGTAAGATTGTTCTTTAGGATGAGTAAATTAACTGATAATGAAAATTTGGGGGAGACATAACAGTAATAGGTTAAACATGTAAAATTAAAAAACAATATATTTGTCAATGCTCAACTAAAATAAAAATTAATTTTTGCTGTATGTTAAAATATGACCAGAAAGAATATTACGTGTTGGGTGCATATATATTATCACAATAGTAGAGACCTAATCGTACCTTCCATCAACTTTTATTATTTATATCTTTTGTGTCCGAAATTATTGCAAAAAAGGAGATTATTTTTTATTCAATTCTTACTAGGTTCCCTTGGCATATTTTAAGTCCGAAGGCAAGCGAAAGCCGTTCGGATATAGAGCATCGACGTATCTCCAAATTACAATACAAAATGGCGTTCAAAACGTTTTGCACAATTGTCTCCATTTTTGTTTTCTTTTTGCAGGAGGAGAATGACATTTGTAGTGAACATACTTGGAACATTTATCTATTCATTGACCCTACTTCATGTAGCCTCCATCAGCGGTGATGCATCTGCCAGAACGTTGTTTCTATGATTTAAACGCACTTTGGTAAAATTATGGGGACTGTCTTTTGCAACATCGCTTGACAGAGTAAATAAGGTCTGTCTCGCTATAACATGATTCACCGCGCAGGTGGGCCTTCAGGCGACCAAAGAGATCCGTCATTTTGGATGATTTCAGCAATGGTCTCCTTATTCACATCGCTCACTACCATCGATGATCTACTGCATCGTGGATCGTCCAGTAGAGAGAAATCACCTTCTTTAAACCTCCGCAATCACCGCTGGATACTATTGCGACCCCCTTTGTCTTCCCAATAAACAGGGAACAACTTTCTGTGAATCGATGTGGCAGAGTCATCGGATGTGGCAGAGTCATCGCCGGTCTTTAAGAGGAACTACAATACCGACCGTTGTCGCAACCTGATTACTTCACGGTCCATTATGGCTCACCTTGTCCTGTCCCGGCACAGGTCCTGCTCGCCAATGTAACGTTGGTGAGGCCTGCAAGGCGCAATCAGGACGTTAACGACAATTTCGGGTCGTGTTTCCCTTAATGAATCCTTCTGAGAGGGCGAAAATCTCCTAGTTTTCTTAAGGGCGTGTAGATGGGACAATACACTCAGGCTAAAAGGGTCTGGAGGGGAGGTCTCCCAGTAAGTCAGAGTATCCCTTTAGAATAGATTTATTTAAAATAATGACACAATAGATATGCGAGGTGTCAAGTCTTCCCTCCTTACATGGAAAGAAGAAAATAGATTCGGCCAGATTCTAAGTCCCTGTCTTTAGGTAAATGACTTTGCAACATTCAGAAACACCGTGCAGAGAGTCAAACTGCTGGACACTTGTGCTTTATCGTGAAGACTTTATATTATCTCAGTAGACAGGCACTGGACCGTGCCTTGTTGATACTGAATAATGATATAAGTTCCCCAACACTTATTTTGAGACAGAGACGGGTTGCCTCTGTTCAAAACTATTCCAAAGGAAATTCAAGTGTTACTTAACCAACAGTTCCTCCAGAGCTACCACCCGAGCATCACAGTCTTCTCGTTGACGAAGTTGTCACCGTCAGTAGCGGCTGAAACTCTTCAGATTACAGACCCTCGCTGCTTCACTGCTGCTGCTTACGGAATATCGCCTGCTGAGTGCAGAGCTCTTCATGACAGTTTCTGGCCGAACCTTTACATTATGCTGTATTTATCTCATTAAATTTGTCTGGGGACCTGACAACCTATAAATAAATGAAAATACTTTTATGTACAATCTTGTAACTAAATGTTCCAAGTATGTACACAAAACTGTAATTCACCTCCTGAAAAAAATAAAGAAATTAAAGATGACTGTGCCAAACTTTTTGAACATCCTTTGTAATTCAATTTTCCCTCCTCACCTAGTGTCGTAATGTACTTCAACATGTCAAGGATAACGACTACGCCAGCCCACAAACTATTTAAAGTAAACCAGCCTTTTTAGTACCAATTCGAGCGTGCAACATTAATAAACGTATTCAAAGTGCGGTGAAGGCATTGGCTTATTCGAGACTCTGCTACGTAGCTTGGCACTACAGTAGGTGCATGCGTCAAATTTCGGCTCCATCAAGAGTCCGCGTCACGCCAGCGCTATTGATAATCAGCAATAAACAAGCAACGTTCTGCTTCTTTCGCACAGAAATTGCGGTGCGGAGGTGTAGAGAGCCTGTATACGAAAAGAGTGGAGAAACTGGCCGGTGTCCGCCATGTTTTTACCAGACTGTGCACGGGACGTGCAGCTACATAGCGACACAGGGTGAAATGCAGCAGGTGATGATTTTAATAAGGCATCAGTTCCACCCACGTACATCTTTTAGCTTACTGATCAGTATGTGGTTAAAATACCATTTGTCTATGTTTATACAGGCCTAATAAATATGTAAGCGAATAAGTCTCGAATGTAAATACCATATTTTACCATGTTATGGTAACTTCGTCAGTTGGCAGTTGATTAATAACAAAGAAGGGTGTTTCATGTTATGTACTCGTATCTCAAAGAGAAGCTGCTATTTCAGAATTTTCTGTCTGCATATCCATTGCCAAAATTACTACAAAATTATCACTTTCCACCCCAATAGAATGGATTTTAAAGATGCTCCAGTCGATCTTAAAACATTTTCCTACACTGGGAAATACCAAAAACGTCATCCTTTTAGGAACACGGTATCACAGAACATGGAAAAATACTTATACTACCTCTACTGAAACAGCAGATACAGACTGAAATTAGGTAACTAAATGTCTACAACAAATCAAAAGCCACCCCCTTCCCCCGCCCACTCCAGTAAAAGTAACCAGTTATGGGACTGTGAATAGCCAATAATAAACAGCTAAGTGGGAGGTCCCGTAGCCATGTTAAAACATAGCTTATAGCACGACATGTCAGAAACCAAAACTATGAACAAACAAAGAGTTATAATATACCTAAAAAACCGCTTACAGGATTCTAACATGTCACCATCACATTACGAATTTAGTACGCATCTACATCACGTGGGAACTGCAGAGGCAGTACCTCCATTACTGAATTTCATCAGTGCCTTCTTTTTCTTGCACTGGGTGGGGGCAAGCAGAAGTATCTACTTCTCACAGGCTTTCTCGGTTAACTTTCATCACCCACTGTTTCCATATATCCTCATTCCTTGCGAACACAAGTATAATATAATAATCTTCACATCGGTTTTTCATCTAACGGAAGAACAACGAGGCATTTCTCTTGACTGTCCTAAATTATTATGTAATACACATTAGTAATTAACCTCAGTAAGTCACTTCTAATCAACATTTAACCTTAAAGATTACCGCGAAGTTCTAAGCTTATCGTTAATGACCGACAAACAACACGTTAAATTACGTAAATAGAACCTACACAAGAGGTGCAAAAGTGGAGCGGCTTCACTTTGGTTGTCTTGTATTTTCCTTTCAGCTTCTGACTTCTAAACTGTAGATTCGGCTTCATTTTCATAGTTGTAGTGTATGGATGGGTTCAAAATTTTATTTGTCACCTCAGGATGAAATTGAAGTTGGTAGACCTGGTACTTCCTCGTAATTAATAAAATTTATATCTTTATTGAATTTTTCATACTGTAAATATTGGTTTTGTGTATCATCTAAAATTAAAAACTATTTACAATGTTTGAGCATGAAATTCCGTTTCTCAGGGGCTGATATTTAATGAACCGAAAAAAACAATCATTGAGTCCCGGTAGTTCAGACAGTTTGAAGCCTATCACAAAAGATATTATTTGTACCTGATTCCTTTCTATCGAATTATTCTTTAGAAAAAAATTTCGTTAGAAGTATCTTCTACTCAAAACTGTTAGATATTTTCTTTCACATATTAACCGATTCATTACGAATTTCACTGATATATGTTCACTTCTTGGACAATATTAAGGAACTAAATACTTGAATAATTGTTTAAGACTTGTTTAAGTATGACGGATTCTCTATTTTGAATTTAATATTTACAACAAAATCGCTTTCACAGAAAACACTTTATGAGTTCACAATGCGTGATTATTTTTGTCAAAGTCTCATTTATATTAAAGTCTCTGGATCCCCTTACATTGCTTGCGAACTTTAACTCTTCTAGATACGTTTTTTAAAAGGTATGTCATTAAACTTGACAAAAAGTTCAAATTCCAAAATCACGAATATTATTCAGTTTATTACGGAAAGCAGAAGTTTCTAATTCTTCCGTCCTGGCCTATCCCGATCAAAGTCCAAAGATAATGTACACATCACTATATGAAAGTTTATATTCCTAAATAAATACTTTTTCTCGGGTTCTTTCCTATCTTCGAAATAAACCGTGTACGATATTATGAAACTAATCACGGAGAGCTATCACATAGAGAATTATACATTTCGAGATCTAGTAACATAGAGAACAAGTAAAGAGGCCCTCTCACGGTCAATATTTATTGAGCAGAAATATTGTGTCAATATATTGCGCGTAAGTGCGAGGCCATGAACGGTACAATATTTATTGCGCAATATGTATGCCAGGGCGCGTCAGTGAGAGCTCATCCTCTGTAGCGGTCATGTCGGCACTCGGAGACGTGGACCTGGCGATTGCCATTGCTACGTGCTGCAAAAAATAAAATCCCAAGAGGAAGCGACCGTGGTTGGAGAAGTAACTCGCAAGGCGTTCTACACACGATCATACAAAAAGTACTTGTAGTAGAGCCTGATGATTAACGCAGTTTTTTAAGGATGAATGAGGAAATTTTCTACGAACTGTTGAACCTTATTACGCCAGACAAAAGACAAAAGGTACTGTGAGATCAGCACCCAAGAAAGGTTATCCATTACAGTAAGTTACTTGGCATCTGGAAACACTTTTGAAGACCTTAAATTTACAACGTTCACCCCACCCACTACTGTTAGCTATATTGTGATGCAAACCTGCGAAGTTATTTGTACCTGCAAGAAAAAATACGTCTAGGTAAGTGAACTGCATATAATACCAAAGTTTTGAACCACAAAGAGAAAGTAGAATACGTTACAATAGTTGTTTTTTATTAAAAGTCAAATAGCGAATTAATTTACTTAATACACTGCAGTTTAAGAAAAATTATTTACAGCTGACATTATGTGAATAATCACAACTGTAAATGATTATACACATCACAGAAAGTAACGAAGAAGCAGTTTCTGTACATTTCTGTACTAATCCTTTTATTGAATGTTTCTGCAGCTAATAACTACACATATATTTAATGAAATTACTCGCCTGAATGCACTTCAACAGATGAGTCCTCTCATGTGCCTATCCTGTAGAACTCGTGCTCTGTTTCGTCGCCCCGATCACAAAGCATAAATTCATGCCAGGAACTAAAATTATATAAAAATAATAATTTTATTATTTATTATTTATTATATAAATATATAAATAATTATAATTATATATAATATATAATAATTTAAATATTATAATATTAAATTTTTAATAATATATTATATATATAATTAAATATTATATATATATTATATATAATATATAATAATAATATATATTTAATAATTTATTATATTAATATATATATTATTAATTGCGTGTACCATTTATAATAGGAACCTGACAAATGATCTTTGATATACGAGGTGTTTTGACCTACGTATTCCCTGGAAGCTGTTATTCTGAATTACTGTGATCTAATTTGAATTTAATAAAAATTTCGAAAAATGAGAAAATTCTGCCTCTAAGCAAATAATTTAATTTACGTAACGACGAAAAAGGTTGGAATTTGGTGATTCTAATGCTATGGTCACGATGTGGTGGTACACAGTGCCTACCTTAATATAACCTGTATGTAAATGTACAGTGAAATCGTTTTTTGAGAAGCTTTTAAGATACTCCACAGAACAAAAACGCACGCTGTAGCTATTTACACATGTAAAAAGCCCGCCACATTTGGTAAAAACATGGCGTCCTGGGTTCTCAGCCAATGAGCAACGATATCATTCAAGGCCACTCTCTCCCTATACAGGCTATCGACGGCGGCGGTGGAGAGGGCGCCAGGTGGTGGCCGTTACTGGCAGTGGCTGGTTGGCGGTTGGAGGGGAGGGGGGTCGAGTACGGAGTGAATATTAGCTGACGGCGGCTGCAGCTGGACTTAGCACTGCGCGCGCCACTGCATCCGGCCTCAGCACTGTGGAAGGCGGACGCGCGCGCGCACCTTAATGAGAGGCGGTCCGCCGCAGCCCCCCCCCAGCACAGCGCACAGTGTTTGCCACTCTGCGGCGACGGCGCGTCTGGGAGCCGCGCAGCTGTTCAGGCCGGCGGATCGCTGCATCTGGAGGCAGCGGCGGGTCGAGTAGACGTGTCTCAGGGATCAATCAAATGTCTGGGAAGCTACGGGACCAAACTGCAGTGGTCATCAGTTCCTACACTCAATGATATTAAACTGAAGTAGAGGCAATGGTTTACAATTTACGTCGCGGTCGGGATTCGAAATCGGGAACTCTTGCTTACTAGGCAGACACCATAGCCATTGCTCCACCGACGACACTTAATGGATACAGAGATTGCACAGACGGTCTTAAGACACGTCCCCTTCCACTGCATAAATTTTAACTCTGCCTCATGTTCTCTTATAAATTCTTATCAAATTGTGAAGGCGGTCCAACACTGAATAGCATCCTAGCAGCGAACATTAAAGGGAAATCCAACCTTATACCTCAGACTCAGGAAATATACAGGGCGTTACAAAAAGGTACGGCCAAACTTTCAGGAAACATTCCTCACACACAAAGAAAGAAAAAATATTATGTGGACATGTGTCCGGACACGCTTAATATTAGAGCTCATTGTAGTATTTCTTGATTGCGCCTCATGTTCTTCCACCTACGCTCACTGGAGCACGTTATCATGATTTCATACGGGATACTCTACCTGTGCTGCTAGAGCATGTACTTTCACAAGTAAGACACAACATGTGATTCATACACGATGGAACTTGTGCACATTTGAGTCGACGTGTTCGTACGCTTCTCAACAACAGATTCGGTGACCGATGGATTGGTAGAGGCGGACCAATTCCATGGCCTCCACACTCTCCTGACCCCAACCCTCTTGACTTTAATTTATGGGGGCATTTGAAAGCTCTTGTCTACGTAACCCCAATACCAAATGTAGGGACTCTTCGTGCTCGTGTTGTGGACGGCTGTGATACAATACGCCATTCTCCAGGGCTGCATCCGCGCATCAGGGATTCCATGCGACGGAGGGTGGAGGGTGGATGCATGTATCCTCGCTAACGGAGGACATTTTGAACATTTCCTGTAACAAAGTGTTTGAAGTCACGCTGGTACGTCCTGTTGCTGTGTGTTTCCATTCCATGATTGATGTGATTTGAAGAGAAGTAATAAAATGAGCTCTAACATGGAAATTAAGCGTTTCCGGACACATGTCCACATAACATTTTTTTTTCTTTGTGTATGAGGAATGTTTCCTGAAAGTTTGGCCGTACCTTTTTGTAACATCCTGTATAAGTAACAAATAAACTATGTCCAGAAACATATTTTGTCTCGATATCTATTATTGATATTAAATTGATGTAGAGGCCTCTACTTCAGTTTAAAAGCCGCGGCGGAGTGGCCGAGCACATTGAGGCGCTATGCTCCAATGCGATAGGCCGTTTCGGGGTCTCTAATCGTCAATCGGGCATGGATGTTTGTGTTGTCTTTAGTATAAGTTACTTTAAAAGTAGATTGTAGCTTTGGGGACTGATGAACCCCAAAACATTTCAACTTTTTTCAGTTTAATATCTTTAATAGATATAGAGACAAAATATGTTTCTGGACATTGTTTATTTGATATTTATATATCGGTAGACTTGCAAACTACCTAATCTACTGCTAACAACAACACGTATACATACGCCCGAGTGGGGCCTCGAACCTCTGGCTGGAATGGCTAACCAGGCAGTAGCGTGACGCCTTAGATCACACGGCCATTTCGCACGGCTCTTAGGGTTGAGACAATTCCTTAGGGGAGCACCCAGTCGCTGACGTTAGGGCGAGATCAATTAATATAAGTTACAGAATATAAGAAAAGACCAAGGAAGCAATTTGACGTGATATGTGTCATAGCATGGAGAGGGAGGGAGCGGGCTATTGAGCGCGATGGAAGATGACGCGGAAACAATCTACTAGTTGTGTACGAGAGGTGTGTTGTGTGCGTAGGCCGTTACAAAATGATTCCAGCTGCGGTCGTTGTTTGGTGGTGTCTTTGTTTTTTTTTTCGGAGGAAAGACCAACGAGGGTAATCGTACAGTTTTCGAAGAGATTAGGAAACAGCTAGACGATTAAGACGTTTTTGTTTATGCGTATAGAACGCTTCTGGCAGACGAAGGAGTAAGCGACGAAGAAGATACTGAAAGTGAGTTTGCGGTTGATCAACCGATACATCTAGAAAGTGTGCAGACGTCACAAGAAAGTGATCTGTGTCGAGAGTAGCAATCACTACCAAACATGTTTTTTGAAACAAAATCTCCTGAAGTTTACTTGGCCGATGCTTACTAAAGCTGGATGAAGTGATAAAAAGCAAATAATCCTCATTATGATGCCCTCGAGGAATGGTCATAGACATGTCGCCTAGAGTCGAATTCAATACGGTAATGGCACGAAAAAGACAAATGAAAACCAAGACAGTTTTTCAAAATCTTGAGAAGACGCTCGAACGATTTAGCGGAAACAGGAGATTTTTTGAAGAAGGATAAATAACAAGGTATGTGATCAGCTAATTGCAATACGAAAAGAATATAAAATTGTACATTACCGATCGCTACAAATTTGGTAAATATCTTTTATGCTTATCAATTGCATTAGCTCTACCATCTACAGCATTCATCTTCGCTTAATATAAACGAAAATAACTATAAATTTATCTATTTATTTATTTGACATGGCCCGTTACATAGTAATATTACATGTTGATGGTTAAATTCAGGCGGTTACATCAGGTATTTTAGCAAACGCAAATAAAGAGCATAAGTTGACAGTCTTTACAAAAGAAAGCGTTTTGCCTACACATTATTTGTCGCTTTACATAAATACATCAAACGATTTTATACATCAGGAAATATTATTGAATAGCAGAAATTATAAAACTCTGTAGTGATTTTGCGTACCAAATCAAATTTACTGACGTGGCATCCTTTGTCAGATTTTTTTCTCTGAGATGATCCCTCTCTTTCAGTAAGTTGCAGCAGTCGAAAAGCACGTGCTCAATTGTTTGGACAGCTCTGTTACATGTGTACGTTCCGTCTTCAGTTATTCTGAACCGCTGATAATAGGCTTTTATTTTCCCATTACCTATTAAAGTTTCTGTAAAATTCGGAGATATTGGGAGTTTAGTCATTAAACGTTGTCGGATCATAGGACAATACGGTTTTGTGCTTTCCCCGTTTTTTGTTCTTTGCCACTCAATGACCCATTTGTTCTTAAACTCCCCTTGAAGTTTCTTCTTTACGGTACTTGTAGGTATTTTGTTGTAGCATGCTCGAGTTGCTCTTTTAGCAAGATTGTCGCTAGTTCATTGCCCCATATCCCCCGATGTGCTTTAACCTATTCGAAATGCACCAGCCAGTTGTGTGTCTGCAACCTTCTTATTTTATACCGTATTTCTTCAATCAAGAAGTTGTGATTCTTCGGATTTCGTAACGAGCCCAAAGTAATCCTGCTGTCGGTGTGAATTACTGCAGTTCTATCAGTATTCCAGAGACTGGCTACCAAAGGATGCCCACAACGTTCTTGTAGTAGTCCAGGTCTGTGGAATACATTACGTGATTCCTTGCTTAAATTGCCTTACTCAGGACACTCTCTTGTTATAGCTTTTGCCGACGACCTGATTGTACAAACCAAAGGGGGAGAGTCCACTTTCCGCTGAGAACATCTGTTACGCAGACATGCATTTAATATCGACTTGCGCCGTAATAATGAACTCCAATTCAACGAACAGAAATCAAAACCTATGCTTATCACCAGGAAAAGGAAATTTGCCTCATCTACAATCGGAATTGACCTTAATAACAACGTGCTTCAAGAAGTAGGTCATCTAAAATATCTGGGCGTTACAATCAACAGTAAGTTTACATTTAACAAACAGGTTCATAAATTTACCTAGTTCAGAGTAGTAGTAAATATTGTTGGTCAAAATTTCCTAGATACTTCGAAATGCACAGGTTGGCTACAAACGCAGAATATGTCTCAGTTCGTTAGTGTAGCCGAAGAAAACCGTATCTGAGATTTATTATGAAAATAAAAAACATTATACAATATTTCTGTTCGTGTGGTGGCAAGTCTGAAATAGTGATAGTGTTAAGAAAGTCTCTTGTAACTAGAAGTGCTCCTCCAGGATGGTCTTCGACCGTACCATGACTGTAGAGGCTATCTCTTGTGTTCTGAATACCACGACTTTATTTTATTTTTATTTTTATTTATTTATTTATTTTTAAGAAAAAAAATTGTAAAAACAAAATTTTATCGCAATCTTTAGAGCCTTTTCCAAAAATAAATAAATAAATAAAAAATAATTGCAAATGTTTGTAGAGCTTATGGGACGTAACTACGGGGTCATCAGTCCCTAAACGTACAAACTACTTATGAACTAGCTAATACTAAGGACGGCAAAAAATATCCATGCGCGAGGGGTGCTTCAGAACCCCGACCGTAGTGGCCGTGCAGACCGTGACTGACGCGCCGCAGTCCCCTCGGCCACCATGGCCGGCGAGCCTTACCCGAGACAGCTAATATACATAAATATATACAAGAATTTCTCGATTAAAGATATAGGTTACAGGGGGTTGGCAAAAAATTGAATATGAAAATGACAGACATTGAAATAATGTCAGAGATAAGGAACTTCAAATCACTCGTGAAGGGCCGCTGCATTTGATTGAATTTCAATTTTCGATGCCACATGGAATATGCAGGCCTGTTGAAGAATATATAACTAGGGACAAGATAGATAACGCTTACAGGGAAATAGACGTTTGGAGACAGGAAAAGCAGCTATATATCAATAACTCAGGCGGAGAACCAGTTCTGCGCAAATAAGAGAAAGATTACAGGTGCAAAAATATGTAAAGGTTCTCTAGAAAGGAAATGAACTTCGAGAGAATATTGTAGAAAGAGCAGAAAAATAAAGATGAGTTAGCAGATACGATACAGGAAACTAAAACATGTGAGAGAAAAGAAGGCCCGTGAAGTAGACAAAATGCTGTTAGAGATTTTTCTTTGGGAGATTCAAACATGACAAAAAGATTACACCTAGTGTCCGAGATGTATGAGACTGGTGAAATACCTTCAGACTTGAATGCACATTTAATAATCCCAATTCCAAATAAAACTGGCTCACACAGATGTGAAATTACACAACAATCAGTTTAATCAGTCATGTTCCAAGCTTCTATCACTATTTATTTACAGAAATATGGAAAAACTGGTAGAATTCGACATCGAGGAAGATCAGGTTGGATTTAGGGGAAACATAGGTACACTTGAGGCAATGCTCACTTTACGACTTAACCTAGCAGGATGATAGAGGAAAGGGAACATAATTTTGTAGATTTGGAGAGGTTTTAGGTTTTAACGGTGTTGATTGAAATATATTCCACCAAATTCTCAAGTCGGCAGGGGTAGATTGTCAACGGCCGTGCTACACAGGATACATCTGTTCCCGCCATATTGAAGCTAAGATCCTTCCGGCTTGGCTATCATTTAGGTGGGTTATTTCTGGGTCTGTTGACAAGTGGGGAGCACTCAGCCATTGTGAGGCCAGCTGAGGAGCTACTCGGTTGAGGAGTAGCGCCCCCGGTCACGAAAACGCCTACACAACGCTTGGGAATGCGACGGGGCGTTCACCACGTCTCCATTCATATCGCATCCGATGAGCTTTTGGGCGGAGGATGACACGGTGTTCGTTCGAATCCCGATGGACCTTTCGAGGCCTATGAGAGGGAGGTTTTTTTTTATTTTTATTTTAGCAGGAATAAAATACAGGAATCTTCCAGGTTCTATACAACCTGCACAAAAACCTAACGGCAGTTACAAGATTCGAGGGGCATGAAAGGGACGCATTGGTTGGGAAGGGAGTAATGGTTGCAGCCTTTCCACAATGTTATTCAGCCTCTACATGTGATGGAACAAAAGGAGAAATTTGGAACAGGAATTAAAATACGGGTTGAAGAAATGGAAAGCTTGTAGTTGTCCGGCAACATTGTAATTGTGAGAGAGGAAGCAAAAGACATGGAAGAGCAATTCACTGGAATGTACAGTATCTTCAAAGGATGGTATAAGAGCGTCATTAACAAGAGAAACACAAGGGTAATTAAATGTAGCTAAGAAATTTGAAACGATACAGAAAGGAATTTAATTAGGAAACAATAAACGTAGTAGATGAGTTTTGTTATATGTGTAGAAAAGTATCTTCTGATGGCGGAATTAAAAAAAAAATAAAAAAAATAAAAAAATAAAAAACCTATAAATGCAGACTGGCCATCAGTAAAACTGTTACTGTCGAATAGAAACATGTTGTCATCCAGTATTCATTTAAATGTTCGGAACTCATTTGTGATAGCATTTCTCTTGGAGTGTAGCATGAAGAGCGGATGATAATTTATTCAGACCAAAAATATAAAGGCTTTTGAAAGGAAAGGAAAGCTGAATGTCATTTGGGTAGATCGCGTAACTAAAGTGAAGGTACTAAACAGAACTGCAGAGAAAACACATACTAGGACAATAAAGGACAGTTTACCATTGGAGGAAGAATTTGTGGAAAAATCGTCGAGTCAGACGAATAGAATAAGTAGGTTCAAAAGTATGTACGATTCCATTCTTATTCACAGATGAAGAGGCTTGGATAGGATATGATCATGTGGACAGCTGCTCAAATCAGTCTTTGAAGACCACTACAACAACACAACAAGTCATAGTTACCCATAACAGGTCTTAAACTGTAACACACATTTATAGGGGCAGATGCCGACTCTGACTAAAACTTACTGATTATGAACCGTAGATTAATCTTAAGAAACCGCAAAATAATCGAAAAGAAAGAATATGGAAAATATGGATAAACAGAGAGAGAGTCAGACAGCTCTTTAGCCAAAAATTGATTTAATAGGGGGAAAGTACAGTAGAACAAGAACGGATAGTTTTTGAATATAAAGTACTGAAGGCGAGAGAATAATATAGGTATAATGACAAGACCAAGCAAAAATCTTTGGACGACACGGTAGTTCTAAATTGATAACAGGAGATAATATAAAAACGTAGCAAATGAAGCCGGCAAAGGACAGTAGAGACGGGTACAAAATCTGGTTGACAGAACGTGTAGAAATGGCCAGACGAGAAAAGCTAGTAAGTAAAAGAATGTACACTACTGGCCATTAAAAAAGCTACACCAAGAAGAAATGCAAATGATAAACGGGTATTTGTTGGACAAATATTATACTAGAACTGACATGTGTTTACATTTTCACGCAATTTGGATGCATAGCTCCTGAGAAATCAATATCTAGAACAACCACCTCTGGCCATAATAACGGCCTTGATAAGCCTGGGCATTGAGTCAAATAGAGCTTAGATGGCGTGTACAGGTACAGATGCCCATGCAGCTTCAACACGATAGCACAGTTCATCAAGAGTAGTGACTGGCGTATTGTGACGAGCCAGTTGCTCGGCCACCATTGACCAGACGTTTTCAGTTGGTGAGATATCTGGAGAATGTGCTGGCCAGGAGAGCATTCCAACATTTTTCGTATCCAGGAAGGTCTGGACAGGAACTACAACATACGGGCGTGCTTTATCCTGCTGAAATGTAGAGTTTCACAAGGATCCAATGAAATTTAACGGCCACTTTTCAAAGTGCCGCAGATGCGAACAAGAGTTGACAGATACGTGTAACCAATGGCACCCAATGCCATCACGCGGAATTATACGCCAGTATGGAGATGACGAATACACGCTTCCAATGTGCGTTCACCGCGATGTCGCCAAACACGGATGCGACCATCATGATGCTGTAAACAGAACCTGGATTCTTCCGAAAAAATGACCTTTTGCCATTCGCGCACCCAGGTCCGTCGTTGCGTACACCATCTCAGGCTCTCCTGCCTGTGATATACAGCGTCAAGGGTAATTGCAGCCATGGTATCCGAGCTGATAGTCCATGCAGACGTCGTAGAACTGTTCGTACAGATCGCTGTTGTCGTGCAAAGATCCCAATCTGTTGACTCAGGGATCGAGATGTGACTGCACGATCCGTTACAGCCATGCGGATAAGATGCCCGCCACCTCGACTGCTAGTGATACGAGGCCGGTGGGATCTAGTATGGCGTTCCGTATTGTCCTCCTGAACCCACAGTGCCCATATTCTACTAACAGTCATTGGTAATTGCAGCAATGGTATCCGAGCTGATAGTCCATGCAAACGTCGTAGAACTGTTCGTACAGATCGTTGTTGTCGTGCAAAGATCCCAATCTGTTGACTCAGGGATCGAGACGTGACTGCACGATCCGTTACAGCCATGCGGATAAGATGCCTGCCACCTCGACTGCTAGTGATACGAGGCCAGTGGGATCTAGTATGGCGTTCCGTATTGTCCTTCTGAACCCACAGTGCCCATATTCTACTAACAGTCATTGGATCGCGACCAACGCGAGTAGCAATGTCGCGATACGATAAATCGTAATTGCGATAGACTACAATCCGACCTTTATCAAAGTAGGAAACGTGATGGTACGCATTTCTCCTCCTTACACGAGGCATCACACCAACGTTTCACCAGGCAACGCCGTTCAACTGCTGTTTGTGTGTGATAAGAACGTTGGAAACTTTCCTCATGTCAGCACGTTGTAGGTGTCGCCAAGGCGCCAAACTTCTGTGAATGCTCTGAAAAGTTAATCATTTTCATGTCACAGCATCTTCTTCCTGTCGGTCAAATTTCGAGTCTGTAGCACGTGATCCTCGTGGTGTAGCAATTTTAATGGGCGGGAGTATATAATTATCGGAAAGATAGATATCGACTACACGAAAATAGAAGACATCTCTAAGTCCAGGAAAACAACTACACGAATGTCAAGTAGGACTAAGCCAAAAAACTGAAAGGTGAAAGTAATATACACATTACACATGACATACAAGGGATTTGAACTGGAAACCAGTATTGTGGAGAGGGATGCCCAAGTACGTAAAAACGAGGTGAGGTATTGCGAGAGGCATTTGACATTACACTGAAAGATTTGGGTCGTTATGATCCCCATGAGTAGACAATAATCGCTCTAAATTGCTGATGTCCTTGGAAGAGTCAATCATGAAGAAACCGTTTCACCACACGTGCAAGATGTGTGACACATGGCAAATATCCTCGGTCTCCTAATAAATCATAATTATTCCATTCGCGAAGAATGCAAGTGTATACACGTCTGACAATTATAGGACTGTCAGTTTAATAATCCTAACACGAATTATTTCCAGACGAATGGAAAAACTAGTAGAATCCGACCTCGGAGAAGATGCTATTTCCGTTCATAGGCAACAAAACTTCATATTACACCGGTTTTTTCCTAGCAGAATCCGACCCCGAGGAAGGTTCCATTTTAAATAGGGGGCATAGCTTCAAATTTCACCTTTTTTCAGTTTTATAGCTACAATATCCGAATGGCCATAATTAGTCGCCATTTTGTCAAGGCATTTAACTATTTCTAACAGCATCAAATCGCAACCACTGTCAGCTAACCGCTACATATTTTCACCTGGTACTATAAATCAGTCACAGTTTGCTGTGTCTGTTTCTCGCTGTAACTTCACCCTCGTCCAGCAAATCGTGCACATCTCCCCTTCTCTCGAGTGCATCGCAGTCTAGAGATTACACACATTCGCAGGATTTCAACCATTGTTCTTGCTTTTCACATTATCTATTCTGTCGGTTATGTACATCAAGACCTCTTTTAAGAATTTACCTACTCTCTCTCTCTTTCTTC
Source organism: Locusta migratoria (assembly GCA_026315105.1). Classification (NCBI taxonomy): domain Eukaryota; kingdom Metazoa; phylum Arthropoda; class Insecta; order Orthoptera; family Acrididae; genus Locusta; species Locusta migratoria. The sequence goes on from CM048747.1 coordinate 532,984,041, forward strand.
TCTCTCTCTCTCTCTCTCTCTCTCTCTCTCTCTCTCTCCTCTCTCTCTCTCTCTCTCTCTCTCTCTCTCTCTCTCTCTCTCTCTTCTCTGTCTCTCCACAGTAATTAGTTTTTTCGCTAATTCGTCTAGTTCAACATCCTATATCTTCTATACCCCCATTACGGTCATTGACTATCTGCACAGCTGTAATCCCTCCTTGTCTGTGTACCACCCTTCTTCCTGATAAGATTCTCGAACATTCACGCTGGAAACATGTCCTTGTGAACTAGATCAATCATCATCTTAAGTAATGCTAGTCTTGAAACTCTGGTTAGTACAGTGTTTACTTTTCTCCCTGTAATTCAGAAATTCGTATACACTGCTGTTAAATACATATATTTCGATGTTACTCCGTTACCCTCAGTTGTATTACTAGTCTCGAAATAGTTGACTTTTACTACTTCATTGTTATTACTTACAAAAGGTATGGCTTACTTGTTCAGAACCCTGTTAACCGTTGTGCGAATACTAGCATCTTCATAGGATCTAGTCTGTTGTATTCTGTGATTCTCCCTCGTTTCTAGCCCTCGCTTCTTCTCTATTTTGTAACGTAGCGTAGAACGTGATCTATAATAAGATCTCTGTCGGATTCTTATCTCTCTGTTCATAGCATTACGCAAGCATCTTCTCTTTCCGCCAACCACGTAACTTCGAGATACTCCATATTTACATTAAGATTCTGATGCCTTTATTTATTTTAATCCCCAACACAGTTACATTTATTAAAACCAGTTCTTTAGTTTTAAAAAAGACGGCTGTGGTAGATATTAAATAAGGTAATTTAGTAACAATTTGGGGATCTTCAATACACCATGGAACTTCATAGAATTCCGATGTGTTTCAATAATGTTCTCGGGCTTGAAACTTTGGAGACAATTAATTAATATCCTGCAGTTGTCCTTGGAAGCCGCTATTGTTACATTACGCCAGTTATGAGCAGTTTTGCATCCAAACCCATTACAGACTCTTCTGGTTCTAATTAAATATGACACATTTGTCACCCACTTAATAAAGTTTTTAAACTTTCTGTCTTAGAATTCAATCTTTAACCTGGCTAGAAACTGTTTTGTATTTCCATCTGCTTCTCCTTATCCCAATATTCTCTTTAAAGGAATATTTAAACTGTTCTAGGGTTCCATATTCATTGTGACTGTCACACCCGTGTTCTCGTTTCAGCCAGGAATTTCGGCGTAATAAAACATTTTTTTTTTTCTAATCTGTCCACAAGTTAGGCAGAACGTTACCAAATGGATCGAATCGTAAAACATATTTTGTAATGTAAGGAACTTCAGACTACAACAGCCACTGTTGCTACCAACGATTACGATGTCCAACAACTGTAAATCTCGTTCCCACATTTTCTTCTGTTCAAATGCCTGGTTTTCGATGTTGTCGTTAATTTCACTTTCAATTTTTTCAAAATCACGACCTGCCTAACTACCACTACTAAACTGCTTTTCGAATTTCTAATTAAGATTTCCAGTTTTGTATTGTACGGTTTTCGGCGCATATACGATAAACTGATCAACATCAAATAAACTACTGTAGCAGAAATAATTGATCATATTACAGTCTAAAACTTTGTATGTACATCTCTAAAGAATATGATGAGAGATACCAACTGTATCTGTCTCCATATATGTATATTATAAAAATGGCTCTATGTGTGCATGAATGTTCCACATTTTCTCCGAAACTATTTGATCGATTTTATCTTAATTTAATACACATACTGCTTACAACACGAGAAGCATCAACTAGTAGTATATTACCTTCTACCCCCATATGAGCGGAGATATGAGCAGAAACGTGTTTTCCAGCCTCTACTTTATAGGCTGCCTTGCACAACCGGTGTGGTGTGTGGAAATAGTGTCTGCCTGAATAATCGAACTGCTCTCCAGGGCCTTCTATATGCCAGAGGCCAGAAACAGTGAGAGAGGGCGAGGACAAGATTGGCAGAGAGAATGAGAACGATGTGGTGGACAGGAGGATTTGAACAAATAGAAGGAGATAGGAGAAATGGTGAAAGCGATAGGGGAAAATATACAGACGAAAGGTTGGAGCGAAAGAAGGAATGGTCAGTGAGTGAGCGGGAGAAAGAGTTGGACAGAGAGGTAGGTGTGGAAGGAACAACCGAGAAAAGTGACGAGAAGATGTACAAACCACAAGAGGAGGATGGAATGAGAGAAAGAAGAGAAGGAGATGGATACAAAGGATGTATAGACAGAGATTTTCGTGTAGGGGATGGAGAGATACTGCAAGAGATAGCGCAAATGAGAGGATGAGATGGAAGAGAGTGATAGGTACGAGGAGAAGATGTGCAAACAGATAGGCGGTAAGGAGAGACATGGGAGGAGAAATGGAATGGACGTGGTTGTGACATTAGCTATTGGAGAGGAGAAAAGTAGCAAAAGCAGTTAGGATGAGATGCAGAGAATGACTGAGGAGGTGAAGGGAGGGTTTGCGAGACAGATCGGGGGGATGGACACGAGACGTGAGGATGAGATGGATGAAGAGGAAATATGTACGAAAAGTGTATATATAGAGAGATATATACAGCATTTACAGAGAGTTAGAAAGGGGGGGGGGGGAAGAGATGGAGAGTTAATAAGGGGAAAGAGGGAAGGGTTATGTTTGTAGTGGGAGAAGGAGATGGCAAAAAGTGGCGCAGGCAACGGACATAGAAAATGCTGGTGGACGAGATGGACATAGAAAGAGGTGAGGAGATGTATGTAAGAAGAAATGTAACCCAATTTTTTTTATTTAATGTTCTTATTTTTATTATATTTTCTGTAAACTGCTGTCTTAATCCATCTGCACACACAAATAACCTCATTTCCTCTCCTCCCTCATCCGTCCCTACCCCCACCACACATTACTTACCACTCTTCATCTATGTAATATTAACAGTAACGAGATTTTTTATGTACATAATAATGAATCAATTATGTGGAACACAATGCATACTTTTGTGTTGTGGGGACCACCGATAAGTGACCTGTGCTAGATGTATGAATTTACTCTCCCTTACCAGACCCCCTTCCACCTTCCTTCCCCTCCTTTTCCCTCACCTGGATTTCTTTAAAGCCATTTCAATTTTAATATGAAGTAAAACAGTTTTTTTCACTTAATACTCACTGTCCTGAAAGATATTAAATATAATGTAACAGAAAACTGTTTAATATAGCAATAAATTATTTAAAAACGTATGAAATATTGTAAAAGTTATTATTATATTATCAATAAAATTCTCCCTGATGAAGGCCGCCTGCAACAGCGACCGAAAAGTCGGTAGAATTTATAAAATGACGACGCGGTCGCATACCCGGAAGAATTTTATTGATAGTGACAACAGCCGCGGAAGCCTACGTTTGCATTTATTATTATATTATTTATAAAGAGAGAGCTAAAGAGAAACAGAAAGATACTAACGCCATCTTTCGGAGGTTACACATCGTTACTGGTCCGTCAGGCAGACGTCAGTAATGCACTTGTCTTACGTATTTTAAACATAGGGTAAGGTCGGCCGAATCGGGTCGGGAGATGAATCGGGTCAGTTTTAGAAATTCCCGCCTAATCGCCATGTACGAAGTAGTATGGGAAGTGCTACCACACAGCGGTGACTGTGTATGAGTTGGAAAGTGATGGACATTGTCAGGCGTGTTCGTGGTTGTGTAAAAATTTGTGGAAGATTGCGCTGTTTCCGGTAGGTTCTTAAAATTTTCACCTTTGTTAAACAACTTTGGATTCAAATTGATATGTCTCTGGTAATTCGTTTAGTAATTTGTTAAGTATTCGTTTAGAAGTAAATTTATATAATGGAGAAGAGCATAGATATGCTTGTGCAGGAATGCCAACGCAGGGAAAAATAATTTGCATTTCTACCGAATCGGGTCATTGCAATCCGGGTGAAAAGGGTCAATGCTGTTTTTTTCGATTCATTTCATTGTTTCGTTTTTCATTAATTCGTTTTCGGCTTTTTATTGCATATGCGGAAATATAAAAGAATAACCGTTACTTTGTGGAGCGAGGATTAGATGCAAAATGCAATTAAAGCTTACCGGGAGGGTAGAAGTCAGCGCCATGCAGCGGAATTGTTTGGGGTACCACATTCCTGTCTACAACGGCGACTACAAAGTGGAAAGCATGGTAAAAGGTTGTTCAGAAAACAGAAATCACTACTTCTTACATCCCCAAAAAATATAAATGCAACAAAAAATAGATTGGAAAAGAAAAGAAAAATCTCATCCCAGCCCAAAAGTTTGCAGAAACGGCAGGTTAAGAACAGACAAGACAAACAGCATGAATCATCATCGTCAAGTTCATCAGAAACCTCCGAAGAAACAGATGACGTTGACATATCTAGTGGACTCTGCAACATTAAATACAGCGATCCAATATCGGGGAAACTCTGTGACTGGATGTCACGGAAATGGCAGGGAATGGTACCATGAGAATTGTGTTGCTGCAGTAGGGAGCAAGAGATTTATTTGTTGAGAATGTGTTGCTATTTTAAAGTGATGCATACATTTTTGTACTGACCGTATTCGCTAAATTCATGACCCGATTCCCCTTACTTGAAGAAGGCGAATAGGGTCATGCAGCTAAGTTTTCAGATTTATTATGTGAAACTATGAACAATATTTACGAAGTGTTACATATTTGAATTTATAAACAAAAAACATAGTTTTTGTGGATATACGATGAAAATTTGTTCGTGTGTAAATATGTCTTTTATTTCGATTTTAACAAATTTTGACCCAATTCAGCCGACCTTACCCTATGTTATTATATGTACTTAATTATGTCTGTGGCACAAATTGTTTTAAGGGTGAATAATTTTTTTAACAAAGCTTTCGTAAGTGTAAGGTCATTTCAAGAGCACCACATTGCCACCAAGTATCGCCAGGGTCAATGCAGACAGCAATTAGCGTCTAACTTCATCTCACACCAGTATCTGCATTGTGCTCTTTGTACGGTATCGTATCTGAAGTCCGTCTATCGTCACTAAGATAAATTCCGCACACTTTTCTTGCTCTCTGTGACTGTAAAGCAATATAGGTATTGACGAACAGGGCATTCGAGCAGTGAAATAATTTTGATGTCCTGATCAGTCTTTGAAACACTACTAGAAAAAATGTCGCGTCACTTGTCAGCTTAATTTCACTTAGAAGAAGGCACTGCCCAGCTAACAGGTAACGATGGAAATCGAGGCGTTTCTGATTTCAATAACGAGCTGGCTGACTCCGGGAACAAGATTCGGCGGCTAACGAGGAACGCGGTGTGATTCTCATTAATTATCCTCGACAAGAGAAAAGAGCTAATTTGCGTAATGACCAATTTGTCGTCATCAGTTACAGAAGACTTAATAAATATTCCTGCTGAATCTTTAGATAAAAAAATTTCAGAGATAGTATAAAGAAATGTGATTTCCCTTCCGATATTTCGACAGAGTACTTTTATATGTAATCTGTTTCGTCTTACCTACTTATGTGGTCGAATATCTTAATTTTTTCAGTGCCACTCTATCTTTTTGATTAAAATGATAACAGTAAACAGCTTTATTGGAATGAGAGCAGTGGAATTCGAACTCTCTACATAAAACGATTACGGAAAGCTGTAACAGTTAATTATTTATATTCCAAATGTGTAAATGTTTGTAAACCTATTTGCCAAACTGCTATGGTCATCAGTCCCAGGCTTACAAATTACTTAAACTAACTTACACTAAGGACAATATACACACCCAGCCCGAGGGAGGACCCGAACCTCTGGCGGGGATCAATCGTGCGCTCCGCAGCAAGTGTACTTAGAGCGCACCGACACTCCACCGCGGCTTACTTCTATTTGTACTTTAGGATGGTCGTTCTAATCGTTCCAAAAGAAATCAAGTTTTATGGTAATAACGGTCAGTCTTCGCTTTTCACCTCTAAATAGTTATGAAATGTTCTAAAATGTCTTTTCTAACCACTATGATCTACTGATGACAATATAGTTTAGCACTTCAGACGTACTTAATTGCAGTGGTGCCGCAAGAAGTTCAGACCTTATCAGTCCTGTGCCATGTGTTCAAAGTTCTGAAGAATATGGTTCTGAATTGAATCTCTGTCGACGAAAATATCATTAAAGACATACAGGTTTCAGACCAGATAAGTTATACCTAGTCAGATAGTAAATCTAATCCAGCACAACGAATGAATGGAAGCATATCTAAGGAGTTTATTTCGTCTACGTGACGGCTGCTTATGTTGGTGTGAACCGTAAGAAACTGAAAAATAAGCTGTTAAATTAAACAAGTTTTTCCCCCTGACGAAGTTTACCCATTGTCAACCAAGATACTGACAAGAGCCGATGGACGACTCGGGAAAAATAAGCTTCCCCAAGGAAGAGTTCAGGCTACAAATTTGTATCATATACACTCCAATGAGCGGCTACTCAACTATGGAACCGGTTATCTACGCAGATGACACAGCCGTAGCTGTTCAAGGGTCAACATCTGAAGAATCTACTGCAGTCGATGAAGAGATTTATTGAGTACAGGTTTGTCGTATTTGGGGGCGATCTTTTAATCAATTTGTTGAAGACAAGAGACATGATCGCCTTTTATTTTGTATTTTTACCTGTTTCGCAAGTTTGACTGCCATCTTCGGATCTTAGATTTCATTCTTCATTAGCGAGTAAAAGCTTTTAAAAATAATGTTGTGAGGAATGAAATCTAAGATCCGAAGTTAAACTGCCAAAACCGGTAATCTTAATAAGAAATACAAAATAAAGCGATCTTGCTTCTTGTCTTCAACAGATTTATTGAGTGTTTGAACGTGATCATTCAGAATAATTTTTGTTTGTAATTTCTATTTTGATAAGTAGTTTTAATAACAGTATTATTAGTTTTTAATTCTGGTATCGTGAGAGTAATTACAGTGCACTTCGGTATTCCTGCCTTCCATCCCTCCCCCTCTCAAAAAGAAGAAGAAAAACACGACTTTTCTGAGCATTAAATTGCTCGTCCACTGTCGTAAGTGGTCACAACATACCTTTCAGGCATGTTTCTATGCCACAAGACATGTCGCACTGATCGGTTCCACAACAAAATTTATCAAAGACCATACTGCGTGAACTGTCGAATGCATACAAAGCGCTTTGCACATGCTTCGCTCCTATAAACACGTCCTGCTTTCTACATCACCTTTACCACCATTAATCAGGTTGCGCGGTTACCTCTTGAAAAAAAAAAATTGTGTTTATTCAATTCTGTGTGAGCTTGTTTGAAGCTGTATTAGATATGAAACAGGAAAACGCGAAGTTTTATCTGTATATTCATGCAGTTGGCGTTGTCTCAGTTGAAGAGAGGTACCCTTGCTGAGGCTATGTGCATGTAAATTGGTTCTAATTAACAGTACACCACACCGAGTCTTGGACCGAATGTGAATAAAATATTAAATTGCGCAACACAAAGCATAACACACACGAAGCAACGCACTAAACAAATGGGTGGTAACCGCCTTCTGTTTTAATATCTGTGGACTGAAAAGAATTCTCCCATTCGGCTGGTTTCTACTTTTATCACTTATCATAACTGGGTTCTGTGGAGGATGGTTACCGAATTTTTAAAAAGTCACAGACACTGACTCGACGGCTACGGGCAATAATTTCATTTATTATTATCGTTCACAAAAATTAAACAAAGTAAAGCAAAAACAAAAGATTGTCACGGGTCTCTTACTTAATCATCAGTGGTCACACTAGTAGGGAAACCAGGAGCAGATACTCGATTCTTTCTTAGTTTTCCGCGTCATACTCAAGCCATAATCATGCAAGAAAATAAACATTAATATAATTATACGGTACGCTGCCGCCCGCGTATCAATGCACTAGGGGAAAGAAACATATGAAGCTGATGGATTAAGTCACTATGCAATTGCTAATGAAGCGAGCACAGACAATTCTTGAAACCGAAAGAAAATAATTTACGATACAGATAATTTGTTAAAAATTGCTCTGATGGAACTGTTCATGAATAAGCAATCCAGCAAGCATCTACGGTACTAACTACTGTGCACTGGCGCACCATGTGGCCACAACGCAATGAACGTTACGTGCAAATGGTACAAAATCACATAAAGTAATATCACAGATCTTCACAAAAGTACGAATTATTACTAAATCAAGATTAACAGCAAGCAAATCGGGCAGAACGACTTCATAATTAATTTACTGAGTTTAAAAGCGAATTGGCGTGAACCAAGTGTTTCGTGGGTAATTATATGGAAAATTTTTAACTGGCACAGATTTAGCCTAGCAAATATATGTGTAACATCGCTTAACAAAAGCACTAAACACCCCACGACCAAATCGTGGAGCAAAAAACTCACCAAAAGCGCGCAGTATTGTAAGTTCATTTACTAAGTAGAAGATCCTTGGTTCGCGTCCGCTCATCTCCCCATCCAGCAAACAGTGCCGAAGCTTAGCTTCCTGGCTGACTCTAACGGCTCGGTTCCAAATGCATACACCTGATTGGCTGAGGTGGTGACCTCCACCCTCTACACTTTGCGAATCCACCTTCTTTCACACAAGGAACGAAAAGAGAAAGACATAAAAATAAGATAAATGGGACGCTGTTACCACTTTCCACATCCAGTGATTGGTAACCTTCATGATAAAAGCAGTTAAAGTAGTTTTGCAGCTACTTACGCAGCTGTGCGTAATTTAACTATACTGGTTACAGTGTTTCATTGGTAACAGTATATGAAGCGTATTTACAGTACCGCTTTACGGTGTTCAAAACAAAATGTCTGTAAATCTATCGGACCAAACTTCGTGGTCATCAGTCCGTTGCTTGAAAACTACTTAAACCTAGGTAAACTAACCTAAGGACAACACACACACATACACACACACACACACACACACACACACACACACACACACACACACACACCCATGCCCCAGGGAGGACTCGAACCTCCACGGCGAGCAACCGCGCGCTCCGCAGCGAGACGCTTTAGACCGCTCGGCTACTGCACCGCGGCATTAGAAAACAAAGAGATTGTATAAATACATGTGTATTTACCACCAAAGTCACAAACGTAGCATTCTCCTTTGCTTCCATATAATTTAAGCCCGTACACTAAGCAGGAGTCCGCTCTTAGCGTCGTGAAATTCATACGACATTTCTGTGTTTACAACCTCATAGTCTCTTCCATCGACATAATCGGAAGCACTGACTACATACTCAGTTTCAGTAGATGACTTTGGACATGTGTCGCGAAAGTCCTTTCTAGGTTACTTTCTTTGTTTCATCGCAGAACCTCGCCATCTTGCATAATTCGTCATCTTAAGCACAATCAAAATGTTCAAATGTTTGTAGAGCTTATGGGACTTAACTACGGGGTCATTAGTACCTAAACTTACAAACTACTTATGAACTAGCTTATACTAAAGACGACACAAACATCCATGCCCGAGGGGGATTCCAACCCCCGACGGGCAACGGCCTCGCGCATCATAGCATAGCGCCTCAATGCGCTCGGCCGTTCTGCCGCGGCTAACCACAATCGACCTTTTTAGATACAGACTTTAAAATGCACAAAGTATTACATAAGAAACTCACTTAAATCTTATTAAAGCATCAATAAAACCCTCGGAATGGGAGTCCAGGGTGATCCCACTGCGCAACCTGGCTCCGTAATGATTTCTGACCTTAATATTTATACGAAATTTGGTTGAAATGAGAAACTACAGCTGTTACTTTTCCCGAGGGCATACGGATCTAATGGGTGAGTATATATTGATTGCGTCTTCTTGGGTAAAACATTTCGGAGGTAAAGTAACCCCTAATCGGATCTCCGAGCGGGACTACTCATGAGGATGTGGTCATCAGGAATGACAACACTGGCAGTCTACGGATCGGAGCGTGGAATGTTCTGTCCCATAATTATGTAGGTAAGTTAGAAAATTTGAAAATAGAAATGTATATTGAAGTTAGATATAGTGGGGATTAGTGAAGTTCGCTGGAAGGATGAATATCATTTCTGTTCAGTTGAGTACAGGATTATAAATACAAAATCAGTTAGTGATAACGCAGGAGTAGGGCCGATAATGATTAAGAAAATAAGAATGGAACTAAGTTACTATGAAAAGCATAGAGAACGCATTATTATAGCAAACACAGACGCGAATCCAACACCCACCTGAGTAGTACAAGTTTATATGCCAATTAACTCTGCCGATAATGAGGAGATCGAAAAAATGTAAGAGAAGATGCAAAAAAGTTATTCAGACAAGGTACAGGAAAACTTGTGATGGACGACTGGAGCTCGGTCTTAGAAAAGAGAAGGAATCGTAGTAAATAAAAATGGAGTGAGGAAATGGAAAGAGGAGATCGCCTGGCAGAATTTTGTGCAGAGCACAATTTAGTAATCACAAGCACTTGGTTTAATCGGCATGAAAAGTGGCTGTATACGTGGAAGAGACTGGAAGGTACCAGACTGACTTTATAATTTTAAGGCAAAAATTTGTAAACTAGGTTTTAAACTGTCAAACATATCCAGGGACAGATATAGACTCCGGCCATAACTGTTTGGTTATAAACTCTAGATTAAAACGTAAGAGACTGCAAAACTTAAGATTATTAAGGATATGGAACCTGAATTAAATGAAGAAACCAGAGATGATAAAGAGTTTCAGAAGGAACATTGGGCAAGGATTGGCTGAAACTACTGAAAGTAATACAGAAGAAGAAGAAGACTTGGTAGCTCTGAGAGATTAGTGAAGAGCGCAAAGGATCATATAGGCAGAAAGACAAGAGCTAATAGAAAACCCTGGATAGCAAGGAAAATACTCAACATAATTGATGAAAGGAGAAAATATAAAATTGCAGTAAGTGAAAGAGGAAAACCAGAGTACAGTCGGCTGAAAAATGAAGTCGACAGGAAATGCAGAGTGGCCCAGAATAAATGGTTAGAGGACAAATTTGAGGCAGTATAAGAATATATAACTAGGGGAAAAATAGATACTGCCTACAGTAAACTAGAAGACATTTGGAGACAAGAAAGGCAGCTGCATGAAATCAAAAGCTCAGATGGAAAACCAGCACTCAGCAATGAAGGCTAAGTTGAAAGTTGGAAGGAATATATAAAAGGCCTATACGGAGGAAATTAAGTGGTAGCAGTATTGAATCGACGATGAAGTAGAGGAAATGCGATACTGCGAGAAGAATTTAACAGAGCCCTAAAAAATTCGACTGGAAACAAGGCCTCTGGAAAATATAATATTTCGTTTGAACTGATATCTTTAGGAGAATCAATGATGAAGGAATTTTCCATCTGGTATGCAAGATGTCTGATACAGGGGAAATACCGTCAGACGTTAAGAAGAATATAATAATTTCAATTCCTAAGAAAGCAAGTGCAGACAAATGTGAAATTTACAGAACTATCAGTTTAATAAGTCATGCGTGCCAAATACTGGCATGAATTATTTGCAGATGAATGGAAAAAATGGTGGAATCCGAGCTTGTGTAAAATCAGTTTCGATTTACGAGAAATGTAAAAACACGAGAAGCAATACTCACGTTATGACTTATCTTAGAAGATATGTTTCAGCTGTTCTAAATCTGGAGAAAGCATTTTACAATTTTGAATTGAATACACTCTTTCATATCCTAAATGTTGTAGGGGTAAAATATAGGGAGCGAAGAGTTATATTCTACTTGTACAGAAACCGGACAGCAGGTATTATAATCCAAGGGCATGAAGGGACTCATTGGTTGGGGAGTAAGACAGGGTTGTACCCCAATGATGTTCAATCCGTACACTGAGCATGCTGTGAAAGTATGCAAGAAAATTTGGAGAAGGTACTAAAGTTGAGGAACAAGAAATAGAAACTTTGCAGTTTGTCTACGGCATAGTAATTGTGTCACAGAGAGCTAAGGACATGGGAGAATAAGTGAACGGAATACAGTGGCTTGAAAGAAGGGAATAAGATCAACATTAGCTATAATAAACAAGGGTAATGGAATTTAGTTTTTGAAAATTAGGCAATGCCGAAGGAAGTAGATTAGGTAAAGAGTCAATAAAATTAGGATAATTTTGTAATTTTGGGTAACAAAAAACATATCATGGCGGAAGTAAAGAAGATGTAAATTACAGAATGGCTATGGGACTAAAATGGTTTCTAAAGAAAAGGAATTTGTTGACATCTAATATTAATTTAATTGTTGGAAAGTACTTTCTGAAAGCATTTGTGTAGCACTGTTTGGAAGTGAAACGTGGGTGATAAAATATTCAGACAAAAGCATGATTGAAGTTTTTGAAATGTGTTGCTCTAGGCGAATGACGAAAATTAGATGGGCAGATCACATATTTAATGAGAAGGTGCTCATCAGAATTGGGAAGAAAAAGAGTACCTGATATATCTTAACAGAAGGCATGGGTTGGTGAGAAACATTCTGAGACATCAAGGATTGGTCAACTAAGCATCGGAAGAAAGTGTGTAGGGTAAAATCGTAGAGGAAGACCGAAGGACGAATGCAGTAAGTAGATTAAAAAGGGTGTAGGTTGCCGTTCATAAAGTTGTTTGCACAGGTCATGGTAACATGGAGAGCTCCATCTGCTACTGTTCTCTGAAAAAAAGAAGCAGTAACTCGACATATCACTCAACAACTCATTGTAATGGTGAACAAAGTAATTCCGCTAGGTGTACGTGTCCTGTACCATACTGCCGCTAATAGGCAACCATAGTTGCTATAGAACTGCCGTACTGAATGCACCTCTCAATTATGTCCCATTAATTTTTCGTCCTGAGATCCGCGCGGTTAGCCATGCGGTCTAACGCACCGCTTCCCGAGATGGAGAGGCGTACCGGCCCCTGTTCGAATTCGCCAGGCGGTTCAATGACAGTGGTCGGACTGCTGGCCAGTCTGAATGTGATTTTTAGGCGGTTTCCCACATCCCCTAGGTGAATACCGGTCTGGTTCCCCCACATATAACACTATACTCACATGTGTTACACATTTCCTCCCGTGGGACGGAGTGGCGACAGGAAGGGCACCCATCTACCCCGTAAATATGAACACGCCAAATCCGACATCAACAACAGCCGATCCTGCATGTGCGGGAAAATGGATATAGAAAAAAAAAATAAATAAAGAAACAAAATAAAATGGGGATTTTTCATTCTGGGATTCCTGTCACGGGTGTCTAGGTTGTCCAAACGTTCGCTATCGAGAATGCATTTCGAAATAATATTGTATCATTATGGACACGTGACATTTCACACAACCATTAAAATTTCATATTTCCTCGGGAATGGCAAGAAATGGTCTCACAGTCGTACATCGTAACATTTTCTGTCACAAGAGTAGAACACCTTCAGCCGTTATAAATTTGGTTTTTGATAAAAGTTTGGACACATCGTGACATCTTCAGGAACGCTAAACAGCTTAAAATGGATCATTTCCGTTGCATAATGATAAATGGGACCAGAACCAAACTACTGGTATCCATAGCTGAGTATTGGATCCCATTCGGATTACACAACATAACAAATCCAATTTTACACTGCTCAATGAAATGTCGCAACTGATAGCAATGAAATTCATAACGGCTGAAGGAGCTCCATTCTTTTAACTTAACAGTAGAGTCGATACCTTACCATATTCCTTAGAGATAGATATACTAAGAAATAAACTTTGGCACTCAATGATTTCTGCAGTTTGATGAGAAATCCCAGTAAACAGAATTATATGGCCACTTCCACATTCCACTCTATCTTGCTGACGACTGTCTTGCTGACTGTGTCGTGCCACGGACGATGCCTATAACCAGATGAAATCTGAAACCTTAGCCACGATTTTAAAGTCGTATTGGCTCCAACTAACACAACCAAAAGAGAAAACCGCGACAGCCAATGTCATTCTCACAGTGTACGTCGCAATAGCGTAGCTCAGTGGCTGGGCGCTACGGCACAGACAAATACGCCCTAGCGGACAGCCACTCAGCTACGCTATTGCGATTTACGCTGCTTGACGTATTGTTTATCCAAGTGATACGATCAGGAGCCCAGCCATACGGATGATGCCGTGCTTTTAGAAAAGTTAAACGAGTTACTCGTTTGTGCCAGAGTCCATTAATATGAAATTTCACTACACTTCCATACCTGATGTTTGTCGTATGTCCCATGTTGTTTATCGTGTGCTTGTAACGTACTGTTGCTAGCCTGTTATAACTGACAATCATATGCAAACGCCCGTGCTTTCGATGATGCATGTTGTTGGCGACCGCATTATCCGTGGTGAAAAGTAATACATGTTGGTATTACTGGCACAAACTTGACTCTAAGGACCCTCGATTTTGAAACAATTAACGATTTCCAAAATGTCCACTGCGTGGAGCTCGGACTACTCCGCGCCCAAAATCTGTTAATTCCCAGCAATCACTAGAGTTTAAATAACAGCTCTTCCAATGCACCGCTCTTCTGTACCTAGCTTGTCTACGCGGTTGTACCTCTATATGCAATCGTGCATTTCCCTAAACCATGGCTTTGGTCACCTCACTGAACACTGTCAGACATTTAGTTCGTACTCCTCTTTAGCGTTTTCCTGTTAACTCAAGATTTATTTATATACATGTGGCGTCTATTCCGAAAGAACAAACATCACTTCTGATCCTGCAGTTATTTTTCTTTCATATTCACAGAATATATGACATCAGCTGCGAATGGGCTAAGCTGGAGGAGGAAACCTTAACTGAGAGGAGAACCACACGGCTAGAATCGCCCCGCACCTCGACCGATGGGATCGGCTTCCCTCAAGTTAGCCCCAGGTTCGTACACATGTAACACAATGAGATAATAGAACATTAATAATACATATAAGTATCAAATTGACACTGTATAACAATAACAACTAGACACACAAACTGTAATAAGAACCAGATTCTCATAAAGTGAACCAACGTTGACCAGCTACAAATGAAACATGATGTGGCATCTTTCTACAGACTATTGAGTAGTCGTATGGAGTTCTCAGTTACTTTTCTTTACTTACGGCAGATATCAGTGCCAATTACGTACGCACCTCAAGTCACTCACGATTCCGTAGTTTTTGCGAAGATAAGGGTTGATCAATTCAGGATAGTCTTATTCAATGGAGACTGAACAAATACAGCAATCAACTTGTCATTACATAATTTAGCAGTACAACGTGTCTCCATTTCCTACTAAGCTAATTTATATAGGCAGGCCAGAATATAGATTCAGTATTACATCACTGATTGAGAATATGATCAAGCAGTACATTGGCAACAGAAGAAATTAGTATTACAAGTAAATCTGTTGAACACTAGTTTCATACGGAAGTAGTTGCGGAATGAAACTTTCACTCTGCAGCAGAGTGTGCGCTGATATTAGACTTCCTGGCAGATTAAAATTGTGTTCCACAACCGTAACTCAAACGTGGGACCTTTGTCTTTCGCGTGAAAGCGCTCTACTACTAAACTATCACGACAAGACTCACGACTCAGAACTACCACTCCGCTGCAGAGTGAAAGTTTCATTCTGTAAACATCCCTAAGGCTGTGGCTAAGCCATGTCTCCACCATATGCTTTCTTCCAGGAGTGCTAGTCTTGCAAGGTTCGCAAGAGAACTTCTGTGAAGTTTGGAAAATAGGACGCGAGGTACTGGCAGAAGTAAAGTTGCGAAGACGGACCGTGAGTCGTGTCGTGTCGGGATAGCTCAGTGGTAGAGTGCTTTCCAGTGAAGGTCCCAGGTTCGAGTCACGGTTCCGGCAGACAATTTTAACCTGCCAGGAAGATCGATAGTAGAGGAAAGCTTTAAGCACAACAACTGTATGGCTGAACCACTAAACAACCTGTGCCGCAATTCCAATCATATATGGCGTTTTATGTCACTTAAAGTGTTTTATAAGCATTACCTTTTTGTTCAACAGATAGTAAAAAGGAAACCAATAGCAGTATCAGTCTTCCCCCTCTGGGGCATGGGTGTTTGTGTTGTCCTTAGGTTAGTTTCCCTTAGATTAACTACTTTTTAAGCTACGCACTCATAACCACGCAGTTGAGTATGGCAGATTGAGAAACATTTGATGTCCCCAGTCGTTGGAGTGTCGTTGCTCCCAAGGTTTTAAGATTGGGAGAAACTGAGGAGGAGGTGCTCCCAATTGACAAGGGGCTAGGAGAAGTCGATCGGACCTGGGAGCCCACTGGCGTTACTAGCTCATAGTTTGATGTAGGAGTGGCAGAGGAGGACGGTAAGGCTGCTGTGGCATAAGAGGTGCAGGGTGCAGCTTCAGAAATTTGCGCTTTGCCTCTGTGTAGGTAATTCAGTCCCGGGACTTATATTCCATAATTTTGCGTTCTTGCTGCAGAACCGTGCACTTTGGTGAGCAAGGGGAGTAATTCTGGCCGCAGTTGACGCATACTGGAGGAGGGGTGCAAGGGACGTTCGGATGAAACCCACGTCCGTACGCCCGACTTGTGGGGGTTGGTATCTCATAGGAAAGACATACGCCCAAACCTCCAGCACTTAAAACCACGCATACGGGGAGGAAGGTAGGGCCTTACGTCGAACTGGAAGATCATCACGGGCGCGGTGGCCGTGCGGTCTGCGGCGCTCCAGTCACGGTCTGCACGGCCGCTGCGGTCGGGGGTTCGAAAGCCCCCTCGGGCATGGATGTTTGTGCCTTCTTTTGTATAAGCTAGTTCATAAGTAGTTTGTAAGTTTATGGACTGATGACCCCGTATTTAAGTCCCATAAGCTCTACAAACATTTGAAAAAATGTTCAAATGTTTCTATAGCTTATGGGACTTAACTACGTGGTCATCAGCCCTTAAACTAACAAACTACTTATCAACTAGCTTATCCTTAGGACGACGCAAATATCCATGCCCGAGAGGGGATTCGAACCCTCGACCGTAGTGGCCGTGAAGACCGTGACCGGAGCGCCTCAGTCCCCTCGGCCACCACGGCCGGCACAAACATTTGAACATTTTAATCCTCTAAAGTCAAGATGAAGGCACTGGTGGCCACCCTGTTTTCCTGCGGACCCCTATGGATAGATTTACAAACATTTCAACATTTTCTCTGTCTCTGTCTCTGTCTCTGTCTCTCTCTCTCTCTCTCTCTCTCTCTCTCTCTCTATTTTATTTTATTTTACTTTTTATTTTTATTTATTTATTTATATATTTTGTATCAGTACACTGTCTGTTGGAGGACACCGTTACAAAACATTACTAGTACAACTACTATCCCCAGGTAGAATCTGCCACTATCGGATCAAAGTGACTTCATATTGTCAGTTGATCTGTTTTTTCTGGATGTATACTTTCCAGTCCGGTATTTAAATTTTTCCTCCTAAACTTATTGGAAAGTCGCGGCCTAGCGAGTATTTGAGGAAACAGTCCAGCAAAATCTAGAGGTGCCCATTGAGACGGGCTGAAGCATCCGAGTACTTTCTGCTCCCTGTGGCCAACGCTAACTCAGGCGAACCTTTCTTCCCTGGATGGCGTGCTTTCCAGTTCAGACAGGGAGCGACAGACGGCAGCAGGATACACGTGTAGGCCGGACGGGGCGTCGGCCGTTTTCATCAGTAGGGCCGGCAGCTAAGCAAGTAGACGCGGCAGCCCCACCGGCTAACGCAATTACCCGCGGGTAAATAAGACGCCGGGATCACGTTCCGCCCTTGCCCTTACCCCCCCCCCCTCCCCCCTCGTGGCCCTTCTCGCCTCCCCGCGGCCCTTTGTGCTGGCAGAGTGCCTTTCGATTTCTTCCGGCAGCCAGGTCCTACATCCAGCCCCCCCCCCCCCCCCTTCCAGGGCACACCTCCTCAAACCACTCGGTCTCCCAGCTCTTCTGTCCTCTCCTTGCCCCCCCCCCCCTCCCTCGATCCGTTCGCCAATACGGCTCTCCTCGGGCGAAACCTTTTTCTCTGCATAATTCCTTCCTCCTCCTGCCTACGCTGGCGGTCTTCGAGGGATTCTGTCTCTCAAAGGCGTGCAAACGGAAACTACTAATCACTGAAGGATCTTCATCAAAGGCATCCGAGGAAAAAAAGAACTGAAAGTTAAAATTGAAATGTAATAGGAATGTAGTCACTATTTTCTCAGGCAGATTTTATTCAGAACTAGCGTCCTTTACGGCTTAGTTCATGTTGAATTTATATTCCAAGTCTAGAAAAAAAAAGTTTTGTGTATGTATTTATTCGTTACTATGTCCTACGTAACATAATTAAACATCATGCATACTATGCTTATACGTATTAACAACAGAGTGTAAAGTACGAGGGAAGTTGGAAAATAAGTTTATCCTGTCGACTGTGGTCAGATTGCATATGATAGGAGAAAAATAGAATGAGACACTAAAGATAAGACATATCTTTATTCTTCTACATAATTTCCAAGTACTATGAGACATTTGTCACGCCGCTTTATAAGCTTCAAAAAGCCGCCCAGGAAAAAATCAGGTCGTTGCATAAGGACGAAGCGTTTAAAGGCTTGTTGATGACAGCATGGCTTCCAAAGTGGCTTCCGCCGAGAGTCTTCAAAGCTGGAAACAGATGTAAGTCACATGGTACGAGGACTGTATGGAGGATGTGTTGGCGCTCGCAACCAAGAGTTGTAATATGTGAAATTTGAAATTTTTCCAGCGAATCAAATGTTCAAAAAGATTTCGGCTTTGCAGCCGGTCGTCGTAAACTTCATTCCATGATATTTCAACTGGACACCTGCCAGTCATTTTCAGGTGAGCGAACAAGGACCCACGTTTCATCCCCCGTCACAATCCGAAACAGAGAGTCATTGCCACATTCACGGACGACCTCTACCGTGTGGTGTACCGCTGTTTTACACGTGGGCGTTCACCTGCTGTGTCGTCTTTCATCCGTAACAGTTCAACGCTTCTTCCGTATTCAAAGCCCTGATTTTTTTTCCCTGGACGGCTTTTTGAAGCTTATAAAGCGGTGTGACAAATATCTCAATGTCCTTTGGAAATTATGTAGAAATTAATATTTTATCTTTAATGTCTCATTCTATTTTTTCATTTCACAGTCGATAGAGGAAACTTAATTTCCAACTCCCCCTCGTATATTTAAAAGTTTACAGGCAGATTGTACTGTATATACATCGCTGAATGGATAACCACTGTGCTTAGTACTAAATCTAGATCCGCCGGGGTTGATTCAACGTTGATGTGAGTCAGCTAGAAAGATGCTTGGGATTATTGCACCTCGACTGCTGATATTAGTTGATATACGTTTGTAATCGAAGCTTTCGTGCTGAAAATATGGAAGGAAGTTAACAGGACAAAGAGCCATGTTTAAAACTTCTCCCAACACGTGAAAGATCTACTTCTAGAAATCGGTTTGGGACGATATAAGGACCAACAAAAAGGAAAGGAATGGATAAATTTACTACGGTCTAGAAAGTACTAGCAAAAAAAGAAGTTTGTTTACTTTTATTCGCACAATCGGAACAGATTGTGACTAGAAGAGTATGAAACTGCGAAATGAAAATATTAAGAAATGGACCCCGAAATTACTCATTCATCAGCAAATATTACTTTTTTTCCTCTATTTACAGTTATTACGGCATATTTCATCTTTTAATGAGCCCTGTATTTTCGAAAACAATAATGTGAACTGCTTCTGTAGCGCAACAGTAGCCTAGAATGCTCTGAAAACTGACAGAATGCATGAATGATTTAGTGGTGTGTTCCATGGTATGGTGTATGCTAATTATCTTTAACACTTGATAAGGGAGACAAAATGCGTCATGTAAGTAGATTCGAACCGAAAATCTTTATATCAGATCTTTAAAAAATTATTCCTTTTTCGGAGCTGTAATTTTTTTTAATGTTCGACCGGTTGCGGCAATTAATGCCATCAATAAGAAATCAACACTCTGAATGGAAGTGAAATACATGACACTTACATGTAGCCGGCCGCGGTCCCGAGGGGACTGAGTCGCTCCAGTCACGGTCTGCACGGCCACTACGGTCGGGGGTTCGAATCCCCCCACGGGCATGGATATTTGTGCCGTCCTTAGTATAAGGTAGTTGATAAGTAGTTTGTAAGTTTAGGGACTGATGGTCCCATAAGCTTAACAAACATTTCAACTTACATATAATCACGTAAGATGGAATCACATATACAATTATTTTTCTGAAAATATTATTGGTACTTACATATTTTACATCAAAGCCAAAAAGGTAACATTATTACTGAGCACAGCAAGGTCAAATTTCCAGTAAATATTGCGATCATTTCTAAAAATAAATAAATAAAAAAAAAAAATACTGTCCATTTTACATAATGCAGTAAGTGTTTCTTCATTTAATCCTTATTATATTAGTAATGAACAAATTATTTCGTCACATACTCTAACAAGATATACGGATGACATTACTGGAGCAGATCAAAGAACGTCAGGTCTTAATTCTATTTTATCGTTCCGCTGATTCTACAATCTTTGGTGTCAGTTTCGTAAACAGTCAAAATGGCGTCTATGCAGATGAAGCATGAGGTATAATATGTGAAGAGTCATTACAGCTTCATGCTCCATCTACATAGACGCCACTTTGACTGTTTACAAAGCTGCCTCCAAAGACTGTGGAATCAGTAGAATGATAAGACAGAATTAAGACCTGATGTTCTTTGATTTAGACTCATCTGTGACCTCCACATCTACTTAGAGTGAATGAGGAAATAATTTGCTCATTAGTGACAGAATAACTACTACATGATGTAAAAAAGCATTTTTTTTACTTTATTTTATATATATATATATATATATATATATATATATATATATATATATATATATATATATATTCTTTTGTTAGAAACTATCGCAATATTTACTGTAAATTAGACGTTGTTGTATTCATGTTGTTGGTTTTGACGGAAAATATGTAAGTACTAATAATATTATCAAAGTTTATTATACATTTGACTCAATGTTGTGTGACTGTATTTAACTGTCATGTATTTCTCTTCCATTCAGCAGTTGATGGATGTAATTGCCGAAACTGGTCGAACATAACAAATGAAAGTAGTTAACATCTCTGGCATAAAATTGATATTTCTTTTAAAATTACATCGTGGCTGTAGACTGCCACCTAAAAACAACATTAATGTTATATCAGAGTCTACGACGCTATCACTGAAACACCATCATGTTCGCTACTTACGTCCCCGTTAACAGTATATCCTTAATAGCATAGTTGTGTTTTAATCACCAATGTGCATGCACTTGTTATCGCATGATGTGTCCAGTAGAACCCCACCTCCCCCCCTCCCCGGGCTAATCTGAAGATTAGATTTCAAATTCAAATGTTTCAAATGTTTGTAGAGCTTATGGGACTTAACTACGGGGTCATCAGTCCCTAAGCTTACAAACTACTTATAAACTACCTAAGACTAAGGACGACACAAATATCCATGCCCGAGGGGGATTCGAACCCCCGACCATAGTGGCCGTGCAGACCGTGACTGGAGCGCCTCAGTCCCCTCGGCCACCGTGGCCGGCGAAATGGAAGTCCTTGATTGGTGTTTGCATTAATGTTTTCCATTGGTTGAAACTGGCGAATGAGGAGCGGTGGGCCGGCCGCGGTGGCCGAGGGGACTGAGGCGCTCCTGGCACGGTCTGCACGGCCACTACGGTCGGGGGTTCGAATCCCCCCTCGGGCATGGATATTTGCGCCGTCCTTAGTCTTAGGTAGTTCATAAGTAGTTTGTAAGCTTAGGGACTGATGACCCCGTAGTTAAGTCCCATAAGTTCTACAAACGTTTGAACATTTGATGAGCGGTGGTAGCAATGACGTAGCACTGATGCCTAGCGCCAGCTAGAGCGTGCTATTTGCTCTGTATACGCGCGGCCGCTGTTGTCTCCGGGCTATGCGGCCCCTATGGACTGCACAGCGCGCGGTGTCGTCGCGAAGCGCTGCTACTGCTGTCAACCAAGACGCCGGGAGTCTATACCCGTATTCTCTGTTTATATTTTCGGGTCACTTAGCTGTTTCTATTGCTTCCCTGATTTTTCCTCTTCAAAGTGAAGGGTTGTTTTGCCAGTACAATGACTTCCTGAAAACGTATATGTTTGCGGCACTCTTCCTGGTGTACCTCTCGTGCTCGGCTATCCTTGTGTTAATCGACCGGCAGTTTCTCCAACGTACACCTGGTCGCATTAAATTTTATTTCGAACTTTGTCGTCCCCGACAGTCTTTTTACCAAATTCAAATGTTTGTTAAGCTTATGGGACTTAACTACGGGGGTCATCAGTCCCTAAACTTACAAACTACTTATGAACTAGCTAATCCTAAGGACAGCACAAATATCCATGCCCGAGGGGGGATTTGAACCCCCGACCGTAGTGGCCGTGCAGACCGTGACTGAAGCGCCTCAGTCTTTTTACCCTCTCCCTAGTTCCAAGGAACCTATTCCCTAATATCGTCAGAGATGTGCTGTTATACTGTACCATTTTGTTTTTAGTATTTTTGATATCTTCCATTTATCGTCGATTCTGTGGAGAATTCAGTGTCTTGTCACACCACGTAATTTTCAACATTAGTCTACTGCATCACATCTCAAATATCTCCATTTCGTTGTTGTTATTCTAAACACTATGTTTTATCTTCCTCACTGTAATGCTAATGTTAGATTACGCCGGCCGCGGTGGCCGACGGGACTGAGGCGCTTTAGTCACGGTCTGCACGGCCACTACGGTTGGGGATCGAATCCCCCCTCCGACATTGATATTTGTGCCGTCCTTAGTCTTAGTCAGTTCATAAGTAGTTTGCAAGTTTAGGGACTGATGACCTCGTAGTTAAGTCCCATAGACTATACAAACATTTGAACATTTGATTTTGTTAGATGACTATCTCTTGCTCATTGCATCAGGGATGTATAAATGAAAACGTATGTAACGTCTTAACAAGTAAAGCGGTTGAAATTGTAATATGCCGCTGTTTTAGTGAGGCACTAGAGATGCGAAGCAAGCATCGTCAACTCCCTCTAAAGAATTGAAGACTGTGCCCGCATCTTGCAGTGTGCTGCTCACCGTCCTTCACGATCCGAGACCGATAGTCATCGAATACCTCAAGCACGGTAAAATGTAAACAGTGACGTGTATTGGTGACACTGCGTAGACAACGCAATTCCATCAATAACAAACAGCCTGGGATGCTCACAGAGCTAGTGATTCTGCTCCATGAAAACATCTTCAAGGTCACACAAAGTGTACTGGGAAGTTTCAAGTGGGCGCAACATGAACATCTGCCCTACAGCCTGGAAATGTACCTTGTGACTACTGTCTGTTAGATCCGAAAAGAGAGAGAGAGAGACAGAGAGAGAGGGAGAGAGAGAGAGAGGGAGAGAGAGACAGAGAAATCTGAAAGGCAATAGCTTCAACTAACGCGACAAACTCAAAGACAAGTGGACGACTGTCTATTAACACAACCGCAGGAAACAGGATATCCTTCGGCTCGTTAAAGAGTGGGACAAATATGCTAAGGCCTCTTGTGATTATTTTTGAATAAAGACTTTAATTATTCCCACAGTATCTTTTCATACCTCTTTAATTGGAAACCCCATATATATATACTCAGCCAGAAGAAACTATTACACCTGGAAAGACAACGTGCCTCCTCCCATGGTGGAGAGAGCAGGCGTACTGTCATCGGCGTAGGCAGGATTTGATTCTGGGAGGGGGGGGGGGGATAATTTTTAAGAATAAAGACAACGCAATTCCATCAATAACAAACAGCCTGGGATGCTCACAGAGCTAGTGATTCTGCTCCATGAAAACATCTTCAAGGTCACACAAAGTGTACTGGGAAATTTCAAGTGGGCGCAACATGAACATCTGCCCTACAGCCTGGAAATGTACCTTGTGACTACTGTCTGTTAGATCCGAAAAGAGAGAGAGAGAGACAGAGAGAGAGAGAGGGAGAGAGAGAGAGAGAGAGGGAGAGAGAGAGAGAGAGAGAGAGAGAGACAGAGAAATCTGAAAGGCAATAGCTTCAACTAACACGACAAACTCAAAGACAAGTGGACGACTGTCTATTAACACAACCGCAGGAAACAGGATATCCTTCGGCTCGTTAAAGAGTGGGACAAATATGCTAAGGCCTCTTGTGATTATTTTTGAATAAAGACTTTAATTATTCCCACAGTATCTTTTCATACCTCTTTAATTGGAAACCCCATATATATACTCAGCCAGAAGAAACTATTACACCTGGAAAGACAACGTGCCTCCTCCCATGGTGGCGAGAGCAGGTGTACTGTCATCGGCGTAGGCAGGATTTGATTCTGGGAGGGGGGGGGTGATAATTTTTAAAAATAAAGCCTCTTTAAATATATACCTATAACTTAATTTTACACTTTTTATAATTTAACCAATCGCGCTACGAAAACAATTACACAAGAGATAAAATAAGTAGGCTCGCATTAATTTGAAAGTGGAAGAGGAGCAACGTGATGAAAATGGAATATATATAATCAGCTCGTAGAATAGTTAAGCAGCTTCTATGTTACTAGTCAAAGGGAAATGTCTTTACAGTTTAATTAACATGAGACTCTATGTGTACAAAGTCAACTAATGTCACACTATTGTAATTCATAAGACTCCAGTCGGTGCAGCCGCTGTCCTAAGCAGCGGATCGCCGACTCACCGCATGTGAACAGTCGGCTCGTAACTTCAGCATAGCAGTGACAATAGCGGCAGCATCAAAGCTGGTCGCGGTGGCATTGAAATCGATCACAGTAACAGCAGCACACGTTCTCAGTGGCTGTATCACGTTGGAGACCCCTTGTCACGTTCACTTGTTATTTAGCAAATAATAGTTACCATGTTATTTATTACACGTCTATTATTTCAAATTTCCGGTTTAAAAATAAATAAAAAATGAAAACAATCAAAAGTAATAAAATTAATAAATCTTTGGGAGGTCCTGAGGGGCGGGGGATTCAGTCCCATTAGCCCGGAGGCGGCAGCCAATCAGATCACGCCTATGCTACACTGCCTTGCATTCTCACGGACCATACACGATCTGTGCCATCTGTTATGCTTTTCCCATCCCTTCCATCGACTACGTCATGCTGTTTTGCCTACTGCCATCCAGCTATTTGGCTTCTAGAAAATTTACGAGTCCAAACTAAGACACTATTATTGAACCAATTAAGATATAAAATCAGACTTGTCACAATGGGCATATGAAAATTTGTTCCGGGGACGGTATAAGAACACGGGACTTCCTGCTTACTACGAAGTTGTGCTAACACCCTGCTGCACCCCAGGCACACTTGCTCAACGCACATGTATGGACAATCCAAGAATGTAGCCAGCCTGACTCGAACCTTCGTTTGTGTTGCTGTTGTCACATTACACACTCCACGGCTCATAGCTGGCCATGTTTTCTTGTGATGAGTCTGGTCCTCTTATGTATCCACACTGAAATATCCATCTATCCTCGTCACTAAAAGAAAAAAAAAAAAGAAAAATTAAAAATAACGGCGTCGGTTTTCTCAGGCATGTGCGAAATACCGAACACCGTGATCAAGAAACTTGATATCAATGTGTCCTTTACCATAATGAGTGTAGAACATTTCTTCCTTAGGGACACTTTGTTGTTGTGGTCTTCAGTCCGGAAACTAGTTTGATTCAGCTCTCCACAATACCCCATCCTGAGCAAGCCTCTTCATCTCCACATAAGAACGGCAACCTATATCTGTCTGAATCTGCTTACTATATCCATCTCTTGGTCTTCCTCTGCGATTTTTACCCCACACACTTCCCTCTAATGCTAAATTCACAATTCCTTGATGTCTAAGAATGTGTCCTACCAATCTATCCCTTCTTTTAGTCAAGGTATGCCAGAAATTTCTTTTCTCCCCAATTCTATTCAGTACCACCTCATTAGTTATGCGATCCACCCACCTAATCTTCAGAATTCTTCTGTAGCACCATATTTCAAAAGCCTCTATCCTCTTCCTGTCCGCACTGTTATCGTCCATGTCTCACTCCCATACATACGCCTTCAGAAAGGACTTCCTAAGGCTTAAATCAATATTCGATGTTAACAAATTTCTCTTTTTCAAAAACGCTTTTCTACCCATTGCCATTCTGCATTTTATATCCTCTGTACTGCGACCATCATTTGTTATTTTACTGCCCAAGTAACAAAACTCACCTACCTCCTTTATTTCTTCGTTTCCCAATCTAATTCCTTCAGCATCACCTGATTTTCTTACACTGCACTCCATTGCTCTAGTTTTGCTCTTGTTAATGTTCATCGTATATGCACCTTTCAGCACACTGTCCATTCCGTTCAATTGCTCTTCCAGGTCCTTTACTGTATTCTGACATAATTACTATGTCGTCAGCAAAACGCAATGTTTTTAATTCTTCACCCTGAACTTTAATTCCTTCTCCAAATTTCTCCTGGCTTTCCTTTATATCTTGCTCAATGTACAAATTGAATAACAATGGAGAAAGACTACAAACCTGTCTTACTCCCTTTCCAACCACTGCATCCCTTTCATGCCCTTCAACTCTGATAACCGCTGTCTGGTTTTTGTACAAGTTGTAAATAACCTTACGCTCCCTATATTTTACTCCTGCTTGCTTCAGAACTTGGAAGAGTTTATTCCACTCAATATTGTCAAAATACTTCTCCAAATCTACAAAAGCTAGAAATGTAGGTTTGCCTTTTCTTAATCTATCTTCTAGGATAAGCCGTAAAGTGAGTATTGTCTCCCGAGTTCCTACATTTCTCCTGAACCCAAACGGATCTTCCCCGAGGTCGGATTCTACCAGCTTTTCCATCCTTCTGTGTTAATTCGTGTTAATATTTTGCAACCATGACTTATTAAACTGATGGTTCTGTAGTTTTCACACCTGTCTGCACCTGCTTTCTTTGGAATGGGGATTATAACATTTTTCTTAAAGTCTGAGGGTACGTCACCTGTCTCATACATGTTACACGCCAGGTGAAACAGGTTTGTCATGGCTGGTTCTCCCAGAGACTTCAGGAGCTCTGAGGGAATATCATCTACTCCAGGGGCCTTGTTTCGACTTAGGTCTTTCAGGGCTCTGTCAAATTCTTCTCTCAGTACAGTATCTCCTATTTCATCTTCATCTACATCATATTCCTTTCCTACAATATTGTCTCTAAGTTCATTTTCTTTGTAGAGCCCCTCTATATTCTCTTTCCACCTTTCAGCTTTCCCTTCTTTGCTGAGAACTGGTTTTCCATCAGTGTCATTGATATTCATAGAGCTGTTTTTCTTATCTCGAAATGTTTATTTTATTTTCCTGTAGGCTGTATCTATTTTTCCCCTATTTATACATTCTTCTACATCCTTGCATTTGCCTTCTAGCCACTCCTGCTTAGCCATTTTGCACTTCCTGACAATCTCATTTCTTAGTCGTCTGTACTCCATTTTGCCTGTTTCATTTACTGCATTTTTATATTATCTCCATTCATCGATTAAATTTAGTATCTCCTGTGATATCCAAGGATTGTTTGTAGGTCTTGCCTTCATACCTATTTTGTCCTCTGCTACCTTCACTATTTCATCTCTCAATTTTACCCATTCCTCCTCTACTGTTTTATTTTCCCCTGTTTCTGTCAATTGTTGCCTAAAGCTCCCTCTGAAATTCTTAAGAACCTCAGGTTCCTTCAATTTATCCAGGTCCCATCTCCTTATTTTCCTACCTTTTTGTAGTTTCTTCAGTTTCAGCCTACAGTTCATAACCAACAAGTTATGGTCAGAGTCTATATCTGCCCCTGGGTATGTCTTACACTGTAAAACCTGGTTCCGAAATCTATGTCTTACCATTATAAAATCTATCTGGTATCTCCCGGTGTCTCCTGGTCTCTTCCACGTATACAACCTTCTTTTGTGATTCTTGAACCAGGTGTTTGTTATAACTAAATTATCTTTTTCTGAATGATTAATTCTGCAGCAGTCACGGTTTATAAATATTTTTATTCGCACGACGCGTTTCGGCAGCATGCTGCCATCATCGGGTGCATATTTACAGTTACTGGTTACATTCTTGATGTATTGTGTTTTGTGTTGTGGATGCCAGTGAGGTTATGCTTGTACAGTTTTAACCTGTTAGGAATATATAGCTATTTTTACAATTATGTTTCATCATTATGGTTTTTGGATTATTGTAATGTTGTATTTACTCACAGTTTTGCTAATCTTGATAAACTTGTTGTCTGGCACACACAATACAAGCACATAGTCACATACACACTTACAACACATGTGGACATTTTGTATTTGAAGGTTACTGTACAAAGATCCTTAAAAGCTAAGATAAACTACTTATATCAGTAAATATAGTGAATATGCATGAGTTTAAACAGAAGTTGCTACATTTTGAAGAATTGATCAATCAGTGTTACATTATTAATTTTATATTTTAATTTTATTAATTTTATATTTTAATGAAAAATGCATTCAATACTGGAGAAATTTTTGAAGAAATTAATATTGTTGCTTTCCAGTTTATCATTAAGTAGAGGATCACTCAAAACCAGTCCCAAAAAATCAACAAACTAAAAAATGAGCAGCTACACCATCAAAACAAAAATAATGTCACCACACCGACACACAAATTTTATAACAGGGTAGTCAACCAGACTGATATCATATTTACTGACAAAGAAAATAGCCTACTAAACAAAGGTCTAAAATATAACATACAACCTGACCTAAGCCCCAAAATCATTAAAGATATTATAATTGCAACAAAAAATGCCACAGATATAGCAAAGTTAGGGAACAATGAAAAGACAGTTATAGCCCAGAAAGCAATGAAAGCCATAAACACTGAAATACTTAAACAACGTACAAACTGTAACACCCAACAAAATGACAGGAAAACACTCAGAGACATAAATAAGAAGCTACAGAACCATGAAGCCATTATCACCAAAGCAGATAAAGGCAGCACCTTATGTATAATGAAAGAGGAAGAATACATTAATAAAACATTAGAGTTCTTCACTGAAAATGGCATTAGTGAAATTCAAAAGGACCCCACAAAAGCATTCCACACAAAGCTTAAACTACAACAATGAAAAGACAGTTATAGCCCAGAAAGCAATGAAAGCCATAAACACTGAAATACTTAAACAACGTACAAACTGTAACACCCAACAAAATGACAGGAAAACACTCAGAGACATAAATAAGAAGCTACAGAACCATGAAGCCATTATCACCAAAGCAGATAAAGGCAGCACCTTATGTATAATGAAAGAGGAAGAATACATTAATAAAACATTAGAGTTCTTCACTGAAAATGGCATTAGTGAAATTCAAAAGGACCCCACAAAAGCATTCCACACAAAGCTTAAACTACAACTAAAATTATGTTCCGTGCAAAAGTCTTCCAGGCGGCTTCCTCTTTCATTCCTTTTGCCCAGACCATATTCACCTACTATCTTCCCTTCCCTACCGTGTCCTACAACTGAAATCCAGTCTCCCATAACAATTAAGTTTTCCTCTCCCTTAATTGTCTGAATAATTTCCTTTAGCTCCTCATATATTTCTTCGATTTCCTCATCATCGTCAGAGCTAGTTGGCATATAAACCTGTACTACTTTTGTCGTTGTTGGCTTCGTATCTATCTTGACAATGATAATGCGATCACTGTGCTGGTCATAGTAGTTTACCCGCATTCCTATTTTCTTATTCATTATCAATCCTACTCCTGTGATACCCCAAATTGATTTTGTATTTATAATTCTGTACTCACCTGATCAGAAATCCTGTTCATCCTGCCACCGAACTTCACTAATCCCCAGTATATCTAACCTCAACCTATCCATTTCCCTTTTTAAATTTTCTAACGTTCCGACCCGTAGAATGCCAGTATTGCCTTTCCTGATGATCACATCATCCTGACTAGTCCCCGCCCGGAGATCCGAATGGGGGACTATTTTACCTCCGGAAATGACACTTTATAATTCACAATAAATTCGTCTCTACGTTTGCCGACAGTTTGTCCTAGATATCATTATATTAATTCATGAATATGAAAATGGCGGTACCTTTCATCGATGTTAATTACGCAATGTGTAATATGAAACTTATATAATTCAAAGCTGGTTGCGGTGGCCAAGCGGTCTACGGCGCGCCAGTCACGGTCTGCAAGGCCACTACGATCGGGGGTTCTAAGCCCCCCTCGGGTATGGATATTTGTGCCGTCCTTAGTATTAGCTAGTTCATAAGTAGTTTGTAAGTTTAGGGACTGATAACCCTGTAGTTAAGTCCCATAAGCTCTACAAATATTTGAACTTTTTTTTTCTTTTAATACACTTCTTTAAAAATAATAATAATAATCCAAAGTTACTGTATCCTGGATGTGCACACAAAAAAACCATTAACATTAGTAAATATAAGTAGATGCTTTACGTCTGTAACATAAAAGTTACTTTATTCAACATGCCCTAAGTCTGTCATTAATAACATTTTATCATCGCGAATTGAAATGCTGCCAACTTCTGCCCTGCGGATCTGTAAGGTGCTACGGTAGAAATTACACACAAAAGAAGAAAGTTTTTTTCCTCTACAAAGAAGAGAGAATTGACACCATACAATGAAGAGAGAATTGGCACCATGCATCCTGCAGCACACTCCATTAATCTGTTTCAAATGTTTGTAAATCTATCGGACCAAGCTGCGTAATCATCAGTCCGTAGCTTACAAAGTACCTAAACTAAGTTAAACTAACCTACGGACAACACACACACGTACACACACTCACACATACACATACACACAAATGACCGAGGGAGGACTCGAACCTCCGACGGCGAGCAAACGCGTGCTCCGCAGCGAGGCGACTTAGACCGCTCGCCTACTCCACTGCGGCTCCATTAATCTGTACATGTACGAGGGGTACGTTGCAAGGCATACAAGATAAGCTCAATGACGTCCATGTCTGAGGGTATGGTGGCCAGTATAAATTCAGAAGAATGCCACTCTGTAGCAATTATGGATGTGAGGGGTATTGCATTGTCCTGCTGGAATTGCCTGTCAAAATGGACAGCAACTGTTGCAAGTGAGCAGCAAGAATGTGTACGTACGTACCTAGAAGTCTTGTGTCGTTCGCTAACGAACTAGTTCGGAAGAGCGCTCCCACAGGCGAACTACGCGAACTAGTTCGAAGATCCCTCCCCTGTTAGTTCATCCGCTCCTTTTCCGAAAAAGACTGAGGGGGAACAGCGAGAGGACGCGAGAGCGCGCAGAGTCACGTGATTGCCTTCAGCCAGTTACCGTCATTTCGAGCTGAGATGCAGCTCAGCTGTAGTTTCATAGTTCACTGCCACAAATGTTCTTTTCTAAGGTATTCAGCAGTGTCTAAATATAACCCTCATTCCATAGCGTAAAGAAGTAAAGAGAACTAAAAAGTTAACATCGTTTACACTTATATGCGAGAAATTATGCATCAACCATTTTCTCTCGCCTGCATGATACTGTTGACGGCTCGCGGGGTAGAAGGTTGTTGATAACGTCGTATAAGTGACACTAACACTATAAAATAATGAAGCCGTATGGAATTCATTAGCTACAAAACTGTAGTTTACTGCCTGTCGTCAGAATGTAAGGGTCAAAACCAATTCTCATCATTGTCGCTAGCGTGAAAATCAAAAATGTCTTCTATTTCATTTGTTAATACAAAATCAATTTCTGTAATAAGTGTGAGGTTGACCGGACTGGCTAAACTTTCGATACAACTGAGATGGCCGCACCTCTTTAATAAAGGATTGGACTCTGCCAGCGTTTCTGTGCGTGGGAATTTGTTTGAGAGGGTGGGTGGGATTGACTAATGACGACATCCCTCAGCTCCTGTTTGCACAAAGTCCTCAACGAACAAAGTTTCAAAATTAATATTTTTACATAATAATATGTAAATTATTCTGATATGTAACTTGCTAATTACATGAATGATAAATATTTAAAGAATGATGATATTAACCGCAAAAATGAATAAATACGTTCTCACTCAGGTATCATGATTATTTTTTGTGTGTCTAATTGTTAAGTAACAAATTAGAAAAGTTTCTTTTGTTAATGTTATAGGTATATTCTTTGTGCCATATAATATTTGATCCTTACCATAGTATAATATTTTCTGTTGATCGCTTCCAAAACTTTATAAAAATTAAAAAGTCATTTATAAAAGTGCAATTTTATTCACGAAAATAGACGCATCTAGCATATTTTGTAGGTAATGTTCCTTCAATGACATATTAAATAAATAAAGAAATCCATTTTAAATATACAATACTACGAATACCCTGTATGCAAACTAGTTGAATACCATTGTATCACCCATTCGTGTAAATGACTGGTTTATTTGCTTAAGTATTTGATGCCTAATTGCCCAAAAAATACGGGTAGTAGCACACGCTTGGGCAACACTGATCATTATATAAAAAGGCTGTCGTAAAAAAGAAAGAGCTGTTTTAGTAGCGATAGCAAAAGCCAAAAGGAGAGGACCAAACAAAAAGAGCTACCTGCTTCGCGGTCTAGCTGCGAACTAAAAGGAGAGCTACCGGTCGCGAACTAAAATATGCGCGATCGGTCGCCAACTAAAATGTGAGCGATCGGTCGCCAACTAAAATGTGCGCGATCGGTTGCGAACTAAATATCCAAGACCTGTCGCGAACTAAAATATGTACAAAGCGTCGCGAACTAAAACATGCGTTACCGGTCGCGAACTATTATGCCAAACGTATCTCGCTTCTGAGTTCGTTGGATTCATTTCCGAAGACCGACTGGCAATAGCGAGAGGGCGCGCAGCAGAATTAAAAATCACGTGTCTGCCTACTGCTGATGAGAGCCATTTCGAGGTGAGTGTCTGCCTGCTAGATTAGATAGTTCAGTGCTATAAAATTTCTGTTTTGAAATAGTCTGCACTCTGCAATATCTGACTAATAAATTCCATAATGCCAAGATATAGAGGTAATTCTAAACTTAAACACGAGAAATTATCCACAAACTGTTTCCTTTGGTTTGCGTGATATCGTTAGCGGCTCAAGCAGCAAGCGCTTGAAGTAGCTAGGTGGGGGAACTTCTCCCTTCACCTGCATGCGCAGACCACGCCGCTTAGCCGTCACTGGGAGCGGACGAACTAAAAAACCGAACTAGTGCGCTGCTCCCGTGGCTCCCAATCGTGAACTATTATGCGCAAGTCTACAGCACGCGCCTCACACCGTTACAGAGCCTCCAGTAACTTGGACACTCCCCTGCTCATATGCAGCGTCCGTGGATTCCTCAGGTTGTCTCTGTATCCGACACGTCAATCAGCTCGAAACTGTTAAAACGATACTCGCAAGACCAAGAAACAGGTTTCCAGTCATCAACAGAGCAATGTCTACGTTGACTGTCCCAGACGAGCCGTGCAGTCGGAAAGACGTTATTCATTGCGACGATATCTATTTACGAAATTTCAATCACCGACTTTTACTTCTGAATTAGAAAATATTTTGCTAGCACCCACCTACATAGGGAGATAGGACCATTCCAATAAAATAAATCAGAACGAAAACGAAACAATTTAGGTGTTCCTGTTTCCCACGCGCTCTTAGAGGATGGAACGGTAGAGAAAGGTTATGAAAGTGGTTAATGAACCCTCTGCCAGGCACTTAAATGTGATTTGCAGAGTATCTATGTCGATGTAGAAAAGGTACATGAGAGGGCTTTAGACTCCGCCAAATCGCACGTTGACACTTGTTGATGGCCATAATTGAAATCTGCACCAATTTACGGGAGAGTAAACTTCTGTCACGTTAAATGATTTTCTGGTTGACTCCCCTATTGCAGGATCTTTTTAAGGCCCCAGCTATCGGAGATTTAATGTATTACTTTCTTTCCAATATTAATAGTTCACTCGTGAAATGTTTGAACGGGAAAATTCCCGCCTCACCGCTACCTGGGAGATGCTGTGTCCCATCTCTCCTGCGCCGAGTATAACGCAAGATCAAACGCAGTTCGTGACACCCTGCCATTGTAGGAGAAGTAACCGTTATAACGTCTGCATCAGACACCTGTTGTCTTTTATGGGCGTTGTTGAAGGCAGCAGTGCCGTCCTCTTTGTTTATTTATTTATTTTCAGACGCACCTCTTTGGAACTTCAGTGTACATTCCAGACAATTAATGTTTATATAGTGCGTTAGAAACTGACAATCAAAACATTGCAATATCGAAGTCTGTAAATAACGATGTTTCCTTGATTGATTATCTGTCTTACCTTTCTACAGGAGTAACTTGTTGGTTGCTCCTGTTACCATAAAATTTGAAGTAAATTACTGTTTCTTTTTTAATTCTTTATTTCTGTACAAGTGCGGCGATGGAAAGAGGAAATTGACTGAGCAAGGGAGGCGAAGGAAATAGAGGAGGAAATGGAAGACAGAATGGAAGGAAGGAAGAGGTGAACATACAGAGGATGGCTAGAGGGACGAGGATGTGAAGGAGGCGGATGTAGGGTCGAAGGAGAAGGTGGACAGAGAGCGGGAAAGCGGAAGCGATGATGGCTTTTAACACGGACAGTCACACGTGGCACTCTCGAGGCCAGTAAAACCTTTGACTTCCATTGCTGTTCAGAAATCAGACAAGAAATAATTAGTCCACCATAAATTATGGTTTCCTCGGAAAACCTGTCCTTTTCTAATCTTGCAAGTTTTGTCTACTTTCAATTTTATTCATATGACACAGAGCCACAGCTAAGCGTTGCAGGGTTTAGGTAGTATAACATTTTATTATGTGTTAAGTGTGTCGGATACAGATAGTATTGCAGAATTGGTTTATTTGTTATATATGCTGGGAAATATAAAGTTGGACACCCGCAACTGAGGTTTTCTTGTGTGATAGTTAATAGTTAATAACTATTTTGTAGTAAGGATAACCCTAAAATTGCAATAACAGGATAGCAGTGGTATGCCATCGCATGTAGAATATACACAAACAGAACGCTATAACATGGTTTTGACCTTAGGCCATTTTCGAGTGCTGTGGTAAAAGTTGTCGTAAGGAATCCTGTCCGACAACTTTTACCACAGCACTTGAAAATAGCGTAAGGCCGAAACCAGGGTGTGACAAAAAAATAAATAAATAAAAAAAAAATAAAAAAAAGATAAAAACATTATATCACCGAGGCTCCTGATGCATGCAAGAACTGATAAATGTATGGAGGGCAAAATTATTCAGGCAATTCTGAGAAGCTGCAAACTTTTCACAGCAGATTTCAAGAATAATACTTGTGTGTAACCTCTTCCGTGCTTCACCAACGTCTGGGTGACCATGTTGAATATAATAAGATCGTAGCAATTCGAATGCCTGATGCTAAATATTTAACAGCACTTCGATACGACAGACATGTAAATGGATCTAACGTGATAATTTATGAAAGAACGCTGACGCTCCATTTATTAAACGCCCTTTGTTGATTATACCATCCGGTCGGTCCCCTATCTTCATCTTTCAGCTCAAGAAACGATGATTAATTAGATTGGTGACGTCGAGTGATTAATTTGCCATTCCTTGCGTATTTCTTTCCCACACAAGTGAAAACAAACAGGCTGGCGGTGTAGGTGAAGGAATCGTTTCAAGGCGATACCGCTGCAACAAATGTGTTTAAAAAGGCCCTCAGTGGAATCGCGGTTTTTGGAGGGCCTAGCATTCATTTCCTATTTGACCTACGATAATGGGTGAAATGCTTTTGGTTATGTTAGGACGAACGCCTATTAGTACAGCCATTAGAACATAGGTGTTATTGTAATGTTGTAATAGGTACGAAAATTTTGAACAACGAACTGCGAGCATCTAACAGAAAACTTGTGCGAATCGTTTAACTCCATTACAATAATACTTCATTGGAGTTGTAATAAAATGTCAGATAATCGCATCATTTTTCACTTCACTTTTCGTTTGTTACGCGCAAAAATGTTTTCTTCTGGGTGGTGTTTAAAGCACATCTCTTCTCCAATCTAAATTTTTTCGAGCCGTTTTAAAATTTCCGCGAAGTTAGATAAACGGAAAAAGCTTAAAAAGCGTTTTCTTTTTTTTAAACCAGCACACATTGTCGAGTTATTATTACTCCTGAAATAGCCTTCTGAAAACAAACATTTGTGCACTCTTGGAGTTTTCCGATTTCCTCATAATTTCTTTTTTAAACAGTTACAACTTGCCTGATAGAAATTTGAAATGAAATAGAAGAGTTCATCAAGAGAGGAGAAAATAGTCACTGGCCGAGAGCAAGTCTTTATAGACGTTTTTAAGGCGCGATAGAGTATCTGAGCGGTCTAAAGCGTCTCGCTGTGGAGCGCGCGTTTGCTCGCCGTGGAGGTTCGAGTCCTCCCAGGGGCATGGGTGCTTGTGTTGTCCTTAGGTTAGTTTACCTAGGTTTAAGTAGTTTGTAAGCTACAACTACTGATGACCACGCACTTTGGTCCTATAGAATTTACAAACATTTGAACGTTTTTAAAACCGTCTAGTTGGAAAGTTCCTAACAGTCGCTCAGCCAAATCTTCCGCCCTGTTATAAATTTCCCCTGCTTTAACCTCATTCCTATTACAAGGGATGTATGCACTTATGGTCCTATTTGCACTAAGTAAGGCATATTGCATGAGAGTCTGTAAGCTTCACCAATTCTTCAGATTGGTAAAACAAAGTTCTTTTATTTATTACTGAACTTATATATCGAATTAGGTAATTTCCCACGCAGTTTCAGCACACAGGTCGCAGATTCTTGCTGTCTGAAGCTGAAATACTGTGAAACTGATTTAAGAGTTGTAACTACCGATTTTCTTCATAAATCACGGGATGCCATTGTATTTTTAATTTATTCTTTCAATGTTTAAACACGCTCAGCGAAATACACAAATCGAAGTGGTACATTGAAAGATAGTCACTTCACAGTAAATAGTATTGCCATGATAATAAATGTACAAGTTTTGTAATGTCCCGTAATGAGACAAGGTGCTACATGTTAACTGTTCGAAGGTCGGCACTGGACTGTGCTTGGCCAGGCGTGGCTGCTACTTGCTCCTTCTGTCTTGTTTGGTGCGAAACTAACATTCTAGAATCGTTGCTTGTATTTTGTTTGTATAAATTACAGTGAATAATGTTCAAATGAATACTTATTAACAGAAAAGTATTTCATTGAAATTACGCTATTGTCTAAATTTCACTTTCATAAATATTAATAAATGAAATGCACAAATGGTTGCAGCGTGAGGGGTGGCGGCAGCCAATCAGACCACGTCTATGCTACAGTACCGTGCTTTCTCACGGTCCATACATGATTTCTGCCATCTGATATGTTTTTCCCACCCCTTCCACCGATTACATCATGCTGCTTTGCCTACTGCCAGCCAGCTATTTGGCTTCTAGCAACTTTCCAACTAAGATACGAAAATTCGAGTATCATTATTACACCAATAAAGATATAAAATCAGACTTGTCACACAGTGCATACGAAATACATGGAATGATTACATTTATAGATCAATAGCTTAAACGATACTACAGTACAGTCGTTTTATGCTGAAACACCAATATTGGCGATTGAAATTATTTCCAATCTATGGTATACAGCAACCACCGATATTAAATATTTCGTCAATAAAAACCACCTTGCTTGCCGCTTAATTACCTGCTTCACAGAATTTACTCATGAAATACAAAATGGAATTACAAAATCCCCAGTCTTTGTAATTCTTGTGTGAGTTCTGCCATGCAAATAATCAGAGAATGCCCTGCCAAAGGGCAAAATGCGTCATTGAAGAATATAAAAGATTCTGCAACCAAGGCGGTTTTTATTGAAGAGATGTACGCTGGAAGGGCGACATTTCAAACGATGAATGTGGCATTCATTCGCTCATACAGAAGGGGGACACGGTTTTGGGATACCTTATCGTATTTTCTGATAACCGTCGCTGTTTAGTCCCTTCCAAAAACCAACTAACCTTATCGTATTCCTTGCCTAATCGACCTAATTACGTAGAGCTGCAGAAGTCGTCGGTTGCCGAGACGCATGTAACAGTTTGTTTCTCGTCATATCCCAAGCTCAAGCAGCCTCTCAACCTCAATGAAAGACGCTCAAAAAGGATTTTTTATGCTGTACGTCTTACGTCGCTGTAATACTGCCAGGGTCATGTAACGACGATCGAAATTTAACTTAAACTACGGACGAACACAAAATTCATGCCCAAGGGGGACATACGCCAGCGGGTGCGGCTTCCTGAACCTGGCATGGTGCGTAAAACCGCGCGTCGGTTCCCGGCGGGTTGAAAAATTTAGCTCAATCAAAAATTTTCGAATTTTAATTGTTTGGACACAGACCGCCAAACCTCGGACCACACGAACCAAAATCACCAAAAAATATGATGCGATTGCTTCTCCGTCGATGCAACCACAAAAATTCTCCCACTTCCAGAATATCAACATAACTGAGTGTGTTGCTAGTTTGCCGCAGACGCGCACTGCTTTGATGCAGCTCTCCATGCGACCCTGTCCTGTGCAAACCTCTTCATCTAAGAATAAGAAAGACAAGTCACATCCTTTCGGATCTGGTTCCTGTATTAGTATCTCGGTCTCCCTCCACGCCGCGGCAGTCCGCCGTCGGCGGTTAGAATCTCCCCTCGGGCATGACTGTTTCTGACGTCTTTAGTATAAGGTAGTTCATAAGTAGTTTCTAAGTTTAGGAACTGATGGCCACGCAGTTAACTCTTAAGCCTTACAAACATTTGAAGGTTTTTCCTCCCTTTTTTTTACCACACAAACTTCCTTCTAATTCTAAGTTGATAATTCCATGACGTCTCAGAATGTGTCCCATCAATCTATCCCTTCTCTTAGTCGGGATACTCCAGAAACTTCTTTTGTTCCCAATTCTGTTCAAAAATGTTCAAATGTTTGTATAGCTTATGGAGCTTAACTACGGGGTCATCAGTCCCTAAACTTACAAACTACTTATGATCTAGCTTACACTAAGGACGGCACAAATATCCATTCCCGAGGGCGGATTCGAACCCCCGACCGTAGTGGCCGTGGAGACCGTGACTGGAGCGCCTCAGTCCCCTCGGCCACCGCGACCGGCCCAATTCTGTTGAAAATCTCATCATAAGGTAGGTGATCCACCCCTCTAATCTTCATCATTCTTGTAACATCACATTTCGAAAGCTTCTTTTATCTTCATGTCTGAAGTCCTTGTCGTCCACGTTTCACTCCCATACACACCAGATAAATGCGCCGGCCGGGGTGGCCGAGCGGTCTGCGTCCCGCCAGTCACAGTCTGCACGGTCACTACGGTCGGGGGTTCGAATCCCCCCTCGGGCATGGATATTTGTGCCGTCCTTAGTATTACATAGTTCATTAGTAGGTTGTAAGTTTAGGGACTGATGACGCACGACTTAGATGCCACAAGGCTCTACAAACATTTGAACACTTGAACAAGTGCATTTAGAAATGACTTCCTAACATTTAAACCAATATTGGATGGCAAGAAATTTCGCTTCTTCAGAAACTCCTTTCTTCCCATAGCCACCCTGCATTTCATATCCTGTTTACGTCGGACATCAGAAGTTATCTTGGTACCCAAAACTCATTTACTGCTTTATCGTCTCATTACCTAATCCAATTTGTTCTGCATCGCTTGATTTTCTGTCACTACATACCTTTACCCTCATTATACTCTTGTTAATGTTCATCTTATACCTTCCTTTCAAGACACTGTCCATTTCGTTTAATTACTCTTCCAGGTCCTTTGCTGTCTCTGACAGAATTACTATGTCACCATCAAACAGTACAGATTTTATTCCTTCTCCCAGGACTTAAATTCCCTCTCCAAATTTCTCCTTGCATACCTTCACAGCTTACTCAATATACAGACTGAACTACACTGGGGAAAGGCTACAATCCTGTCTTAGTTCCTGCACAACCACTGTGACCCTTTCATGCACTTCGTCTCTAATAATTTCTGTCTGGTTTTTGTACAAGTCGAATATAGCTCTCTGCTCCCTATATTTTATTCCCACTACCTTCAGAATCTGAAAAAGTCAACATTGTCAAAATCTTTCTCCAGATCCACAAATGCTGAAAACTTAGGTTTCCCATTTCTTAATCTAACTTCTAAGATAAATCTTAATGTATTGCCACGCGTGTTCCTACATTTCTCCTGAATCGAAATTTATCTTCCCCAATGTCGAATACCACCAGTTTTTCCATTCGTCTGTAAATAATTCGTGTTATATTTTTCAACCATGACTTATTAAAGTGATAGTTATGTACCTTTGACATTTGTGTGCCCTTCCTTTCTTATGTATTGGAATCACTGTATTCTTCTTGAAGTGTGAGGGTGTTTCCCCTGTCTAATACATTTTGGCCACTAGATTGAACAAGTTCTTCCTGACTGGCTCTCCTAAAGATAATATCAGTTCACATGGAACATCGTCTACTCCAGGGACCTTGTTTCTACTCAAATCTTTTAGTGCTCTGTCAAATTATTCTCGCAGTATAGTATCTCCTGTCTCATTTTCCTCAACTTCGTCTGCCATTCCTAGAATACTAGCTTCAAGTTTGTTTCCTTCCACCTTTCAGCTTTCCCTTCTTTGCTTAGCAAATAACAACATAACGAAGACGTTTACCTGCCGTCTTTCGGGTGTTGTCGTTTCAAGTCTACGTTTGTATGGTTGTCAATATTTGCGAACTATGTCATGTAGGTAAACGTTTCCGCGCATAGAGGCGGAGCGATATCGGTAAGCGTTGAGGGTAGGAGCTACGACCAGCAATTGAGCCCACTGGAGAAACTTTGTGTAATTCTCGGTCAGCCACGCACCTATAGTATGAATATATTTGGCTGCCAGTGTAGTAACGGAGGTGGGACGCGCAGAACGTCTGAAAACTGGGATATCCTCCAATGTGACGCAGAGTGAGTGCTTATGAATTACTAGCAGTGTGTGGCCAAATGTCCCGTCCGTAATTCTGGCGCCAGAAACGGCGATTCTCACATCTCGGCACCTGCTGTACCTCCACCCCCCCTGACCCAGCTGACACCATATGGTCCTTTGACGTTGTTGTTGTTTGGCGGTTTGGCTGCAGTTCGTATCTGACATGGACATTTTGAAAAAAAAAGTGTTTGAGGGGACTAAACAGCTAGGTCATCAGTACCCTATTCCTAGCTAAGAGTTCACTGCCAGAAGCTAGAAAAAAATAATAAAAAAAATAAAAAAATTGAAAACAGGATCTCACGAAAGGGACAGACTGACAATGAACAATTCGGTGAAAATACACAAGAAAGACATGCAATAGGTAAATAGGTAACAACCAAGTCAGGAACTGAGCTAAAACTGGACAGCAGAATACCATGGTTGGCTGATCACAAGTAAGGTAAGGTCGCGTACTAATCGCAAACACGGCTCAGCCCGACGCCGCCAGCCAGGACGTTGTCACGTGGAGCAGCAGTATGTCAGATCACGGAAGCCTGTTAGCTCTGATGAGGCTTGTCCGGAAGCTATGAGAGAGGGAGGAGGAAAAGGTCTTGGTTGCTGCGTGCCTTCCAGCTGCCCAGCCTTCGTACTCTCTTTCTCAGACAGTGTTTCTGCCTTTTAGTGGCTCCGTCGAAATTTTGGACCAAAGTTGAGTATTCCTTCCGGTTTTACTGCGTGTGCTTCCGGTGGCATGAATTCGGATTGAGTCGAGCCGGTAGTTATTATTCCTCCCACCCAATGAACCGATCGTTTGCTAGCTCATTTGTATTCGGAAGAAACGTGGTAATTTACCGTCTGTGGAACTGTTACTAGTTGTTACGGGTGTTTGTGGGCAGGCTGATGGAGACTTGGTTGGTGCTCTGTATGGCTTCCAACGGCGGCAATTTGTGGGTGGGTTCCTTGGCACCTTAACGTCGGGCATGGTCGTGTAACTCTTGTAAGCAAGTACAAGAGTGCGACTTTTGTATTGAAACTTATGTTTGCAGTATTCGGCAATTTTTTTAGAAATTTGGATTTTAATGTAAATAATTTAGCCGTACTGCGTGTGCCCAAGCATGTTGGTTATCACGTTCTGATGAATTTTGGCAGCTAGTAGCTAGTGTGGTAGTGTTGTGTCGTACGGGTGTTTTGTCAGATTACCACATGTAATTGCTTTCTAAACTAAGTTGGGGTAGAAAAGGAGCGAGAGCTTGGTGTTATTGTTCGTCCGGCTGCCAGGCATCGGTATACTGTGCATCGGTTGTTTACGCGCCCCACCCTGTTACTCGTGAGTCGTTGCATTGGGCGCAGACTCTTGCTCTTTGGGTTCTACTTAGAGAATAGGTCCTTCCTCCTGGAGACAGATAACCAGGCTCTTTTAGTTAGGTCCTGGCCCGCCCACGCAAGACAGCTAGGATTGCACGTTGGGCAGTGCGGATATCCGCATTCCAATTTACCGTGCGCCATATAAGGGTTTCCGATGCCCTCAGCAGGATGTTATATCAACCACAACATCCTGAATCTGAACAAGAGGGGGCAGGAACGGATTGCCAAGCTTTGGTACTAGAGGAAGTTCCTCAGTTATTTAGTGATCTTAGTCAATGTCAGGAGGAGGATCCTAGTTGGGGTCCTATACGGTGACGTATTAGGTTGTGGCTACAGTATCCGTAGGGGAGTTTTGGGTAAGCAAGTCTGGCATGGCCAGTTGCTACGGATATGTTTACTGTAAGTCCTCATTGCTCCTGTGTTCCATTATTACCATACGTCCTTGTTTGGAGGTCATTTAGGGGCATATAGGACCATCCAAAAGGTCAAGCAAAATGTTACTTGTCCAGGGTTAGATCGTGATATAAGGCGACTGGTCGCCGTTTGTCAGAGTGTGTCAAACCGCCAAAGCAAGGAATCAGATCCAGTGGGGCTTACTAAACTCCACCCGCAAGAACCGCCCAATGGATCGGATTTTTATCGATTATTTGGGTCCTCTTGCCCGCACCCAGAGGGGTAACCAATATGTGTTAGTGGTTATTGACACCTTTACCCGCTTTACTTGGTTGGTGGCAAGCAGGAGCATGACTACCGAGGTTACTCTCTCTCATTTGAATAACATCTTTAGTTTGATCGTTCCCCCCAAAAGCATTGTGAGCGATAACGCCCCGGGATTTGTGTCTTTCAAGTTTTGACGCTTTTGTTTCGCTAATGGTATTGAGCATATAACCACTACGTCTTATTATCCTCAGGGCTCAATCGCAGAGAGGGTCAATCTTAACCTCAAGTCGGCCTTAATTGCTTATCTTCAAGGTAGCCCTAATAAGTGGGATCGTAGCATACCATGGATCAGTTTTGTATTTAATACGGCAGTCCATGAGGCTCTTAAGGGAACCCCTGCTTTCTTGCTTCTTGCCTACCCCATTAATTCACCCTTGTCTAACTTATGGGGAATTGGGGATTTGCTTCCCGAAAAGGTTGGTCCTGACATGATTAGACGGAACTGGGAACAAGCAAGGAGGAATATTGTGGCAACTCATACACATCAAGCACGGCGTTATAATCAGCATTGGGGTCCATTTAAGGGTAAACCAGAAGATCAGCTTTACATCAGAAATTTCCTTAGCAAGGGAAAATGCCCTGGTAGACTTGGGAAGTTTACCCCTATGTTTATTGGTCCGTGTACCACTCTTTGGGTGTTGAGTCCGGTGAATCTTCTGGTGAGGCATGATCAGTCTGGTCAACACTACAGGGTCCAGCTTAACCACGTTAAAGGCAGCTGACGTTATTGCCACCTCTGGTGGGCAGTTTAAGGAGGGGAGCTTGTGATGGAACATTTTCCGTATGTTTGAGTTCGCGCCTAAAACTTCGCATTTGCCTTCTGTCGGCCCTTGCTGTGTGGCGGCGCCCCTGTTCTGCTTGTGCGTTTCCGCGCACCCTATTTGGTGGTGGCGTCGGGCTGAGCCGTGTTTGCGAGTAGTACGCGAACGGCAACTGGAGAGTTTGTTTGACCTTGATTTGATTTGATTTGATTTTTTCAGGGAAGCCAAAACAGTCTTGGTCCAATTCGCCACTGCCCGCACCAAAACAAAGTTTATTGTGTGGTATCGCTCCCTGTATATCTGATAAAGCTAACCAATGCCCTTGACCAGTGCAAGGATTCCCTTTAACAGTTCTTTATTAGACACAATTACTTCAGGTCTGGTTGTCCCAAATGTTCTGTGCCTTTTACTCTTCAATGCAATGCATTCGAAGATTAGATGTGATGCAGTTTCATCACCGTCATCACAGATCCTACATTTAGGGTCCTCTTCTATTATTCCCATTGTATGTAAGTGTTATTTGAAATTCCCTTGGCCTGTCAGCAATCCAACCTAGAGTCTAATCTCTCTCCTGTTCAGGCCCAGGATTGCAGAGCTTCTTTTAAAACATGTATTTGGCATCATAACCTTGTCATGTTTTTGTTGGTAGACTTTGGTCCAATATTCTATGTGCTGTCTTCTGAGCCAATTACGTAGCTCGAATTTGATCATTGCTTTGGTGATTGTCAGGACAGGTTCCGGTCCAAAAAATGGAGCATCTGCCCCCATCCTGGCTAATCTGTCGGCATGTTCGTTGCCACTGATCCCCGAGTGGCCAGGGACCCACAATAGGTTTACTCTATTGCTTTCCCCTAGTTCCACCTGAACCCTGTGATATTCTGCAACAATTTTAGACCTTGTTGCAGGAGCTGCCAGTGATCTCAGGGCAGCCTGGCTGTCTGAATAGATATAGATGCTACGATCTTTGTAGCATCAATGCAAATTCTCCTG
The DNA here is from genome assembly GCA_026315105.1 of Locusta migratoria. Taxonomy (NCBI): domain Eukaryota; kingdom Metazoa; phylum Arthropoda; class Insecta; order Orthoptera; family Acrididae; genus Locusta; species Locusta migratoria. Next base: position 533,028,879 of record CM048747.1, read on the forward strand.
ATGGCAGTGATTTCGGCCTGGAATACTGAGGCCAGTTTCCCTAGAGAGATGACGCCCTCCAGTCTTGGCTACACCCCGTATACCCAGGCCACAATGCCCTGGTCCGATTTTGACCCATCAGTGAACCAGACAATATACCCCATACGGTGTCGAACTATTTTCTCCCACTGCTCCCTACTTCCAATTGTTATATTAAAAGGCTTGTTGAAGTAGTATGGGGTTATAATACAGTCAGATGGCATTTCCTCAACCTTCCCTATATTTACCTCATTCTGGATATCCCAAAGAGTTCCAGTTGTTGCCAGTTTTAAGTCTGTATGCACCAGCCGCTGCCTCCATATTGACCCAAAGGTGTAATGGGGGCATATCCAGAATAGTTTCCATCCCAGCAGTTGGTGTGCTGTTAATTCCGCCTGTTATGGCTAAGCAGGCTAATCTCCACATCTTACCAAGCTCTTTACCAGCAACCTGCTGTTCTACCTTCTTCCACCACACGACCACCCCATAGGTGATCCTGGGTCTAATCACCGAGGTGTATATCCAATGCTAAACCTTGGGGTTCAGGCCTCAATTTTTGCCACAACCTCTCCTGGTACTTACAAGAGTACCTTTTGCCTTGGTGCAAATATTCCTAATGTGAGGGGTCCATGTCAGTTTCTTATCTGGGGTAACCCCTAGATATTTCACTGTCCCATTCACAGGTAGCGCTTCATTGAAAAGCTTTATATTCCAACTTGAGTGTTGGATATGCTTCTTTTTGAATGGTACAACAACAGTCTTCTTAGGAATAACCCCCAGATCCTGTTTTCTGCTCCATTCTTGCACAATGCCCAATGCACCTTGTGCCATATTCTTCATTGCGTCAGCAAATTTGCCAAGTATTACTATGACAAGCTCATCTGCGTATCCTTTGCAAAAGTACTGCCTAGAGTTTAATTCTCCAATGAGATAATTCACCACTAGATTCCACAATAAAGGGGAAAGAACTTCTCCTTGTGGGCAACCCCTAGTAGAGTTGATTACCATTTTTTTCATTCATCATGGTAGCCTATACCTTTCTACCACTGAGCATGGCCTTAGTCCACCTACATATAGTGGTCCCTAGGTCATGCACCTCTGCTGCCCTAACCATGGAATGGAAGGTAGTGTTGCTAAAAGCCCGCTTCATGTCCAGGAAGATACAGAGGGCTATTTACTGAAAGTGTAGTGCTTTCTCCACCTTCCCAACGAGTTGGTGGAGAGCTGTCTCATATGATTTACCTGGTTGATATGCATGTTGGTTTGAATGTGGAGGAGCATTCTTTCTCCAACATGCACATTAACCAGCTTTTCTTAAGATTGAAGGAAGACAGGCTGATTGGTCTCATATCCGTGGCCTTGGTATGATCAATTCTCCCTGGTTTTGGAATGAAGACAACCTTTACTGCCCTCCAGGCATTGGGAATGATTCCTGCTGCTAGGCTAACCCTGAATAATCTGAATAGGAATCTAATAAAATTTTCTCCCACTTGTTGCAGGAAAGCTGGAAAGATTCCATCAGGGCAAGGTGAAATGTTCCCACCGCCAATCGGACCTTACTGAAATCGACACACTCCTTGGCCAAATCCCAGTCCTCTTTGCGACTACCGTTGTCTCTCAGGAATCACATTCTGGTCTGAGTTATACCCCAGAGTATATTGAGGAAAGTGAGTCTTGAGGAGCAGTTCCAGCGTTTCATGTGCTGCCTTTGTTTACTCCCCATCCCCCTTCCTCAATGTTCCTCCTGGATTAGTTGGTACCCTACTGGGGATTTAATGAAGTTTCGCTTGAGCAGCTGTGCCCTCCATTTCCTCACAGGATGCCTCCTTTGCCCGTCTGATGGCAAGGTTGTAATTGACAAGGGCCTCACGATACTTTGCCCATTGTCCTTTGTGCCTCGCAAGGTCTTCGTACCTGTTTCCTTTGCATTTCCAGGTTATTATTCCACCAAGGCACACTCCTATTTGTGCACTTCATGGTGATTGAGCAGTTGTCCTGGTATGAGGACACTATAGCAGAGGTTACGGCCTCTGCTACTTCCTCAAACTGTGCTGGATTCCTTATCGAAGCTTTAATATCCGATAGGCTGAAGTCAAGGTCTCTCATATACGTCTCCCAGCCCGTTTTCCTGGGATTCCTATAGGCCATTAGCTGGTTCCCATTTCAACATTGAATTTAATATACATGTGATCTGATGAGCATGGCTCCAGGACCACATGCGACTGTTTGACGTAACTTCCCATCATCATGGAACCAAAAGTTATGTCAACTACTTCTTCCCTTCTACTATTCCTGAATGTAGGTTCATCACCCCTATTCAGGATCTCAAAGTTGTTAGGTAGGAGAAATTCAAGAAGGTGCTCACCTCTACTGTTGGTGTCCTTGCTGCCCCATGCTAGATTGTGGGCATTCGCATCACATCCCACCAACAGTTCGTCACCGTGCCGATGGCATGCTTCCGTCTGGTCTCCTCACTGTCTTTGTAAGGAATGTATGCTGAGGCCAAAACAATTTCTCTCGTGATACCTTCCTCACGTTGCTGTATCCCGATGGTCATCAGGTCCCTGGAACAAAAATCCATCACTGGTATGAAAGGTATTCCATTTCTAACATAAATGCATGTTCTGGAGTTTTTTAGATTTCTAGCATAAATCAGCTTACCTCCAATACCACCGAGGCCCAATATACCCCCTTTGTATAAATAGGGTTCTTGTATCAGGGCCACGTCCACCTGTCTCCACAGGCGACGGCTCAGGGCACCAGTGGCCCCTTTACTGTGCTGCAGGTTTATATGCAGCACTTCCGGTCCCCACCGTGCTGCCATTATTGCCTGTAAGGTCTTTGATTACCCTGACGGCAACCTGAAGGAACTCTAAAAACAGTTTCATGCCTTGCTCTCGCATTGCCTTCAGGGACTTCTGTCCGACCTCCAACACCAGGGTTCGTCCTTCGGAACGACCCTTTGGTTAATTACCTTCAAATCCTCTGTCAAGACTTTTGAGTTCTGGACCGTTATTTTCTCGAAAGGATTCTTTGGAGGGACATCCTTAAGGATCTTTGGTACCCATATTGATACCTTTGCGGTTTTCAGGAGTTCGGTTGCTGTCTTGACCAGCAGCTTCGCATCCTCCCATGGGGATATCATGGGCATCTTGTCCTTAAGCCATTCTGTTGAGTGCTCCCCCTCACAGTCAAAAATGAGGGCACCGCGATCTAGATAAACCCTCCTGCATTTGGGTCCTGGACCAGCGTCCCCCCCCCCCCCAATCTCTTCAAAGAGGGCCATCTGCATGAGCTGCTCCTGCTGCAAGGTGATGCTCACAAGTGGGCATCCTTCTTGGACAACCGCCATTCTAAAGACTGAGACTGCAGTACTATAGGTCTGTTTCCCTATTTCCTGCCTCAGCTTTTTAGGATCACGCTTGTCCACAGAGGAGGGAGTCTTAGATACCTCCCTAACCCTCTTGCCAACTGTCTTTGACATCGAGGGGTCTGTGTATCCCCTTCGACCTGAGGCAATTTCATTTTGGGGTTCTTTGGCTCAAGCCCTTTTAATTCCCTCCACTTATTCTTAGGAAGCCATTCTTTTCCTTCCTTTTGCTTTTGTTCCTTGAGACGTTTCCTCCTCTGATTCCCAGACAAGGCCTTAATCCTAATATGATCCTACTTCTCCGTTACAGTTCCCACATCTTGCTCAGGTCTAGATCCTGATTCAGAAGTAGGAGTACACTCCATCGGTCTTGATACCAATGTCTGAGTATCTGAGGTCTCAGATTGCCCCTCAGATTCTTTTATAATACTTTCTTTCCCAGGGTTCGTCTTAGTCCCACAAGATTTGGGGATTTATATGGTCCACACCACGATAACCCCTGAGTAAGGCTACTTACTCAGGGAGGTTGCCCGGTATCCCTGAGGCTCCGTTTGAGACACATCCACCCATGTGCCACGCACCCCTCGGCACGGATCGCATCACACCTTGGGTTGGGAAGACGGGACGTTGTGGAACACACTTGGTCTGATACATCAGGTGAGGCCTTCGGTATAGCCCTCAGCTTCACACGGATACGCAAGCCTCTCCATGCGCACGGACAGTGCTTCGTGAAGGTGGTGACCCCCGGAGAGGTTGTTTGACCTTACTGCCGCCCAGGACGTTGTCATGTGGAGCAGCAGTATGTCGGGTCACGGAATCCTGTTAGCTCTGATGAGGCTTGTCCGGTAGCTATGAGAGAGGAGGGAGGAAAAGGTATTGGTTGCTACATGCCTTCCAGCTGCCCAGCCTTCGTTCTCTCTTCGTCAGACATTGTTTCTGCCTTTTAGTGGCTCCGTCGAAATTTTGGATCAAAGTTGAGTATTCCTTCCGGTTATACTGCGTGTGCTCCCGGTGGTGTGTGTTTGGATTTAGTCGAGGAGGTAGTTGTTATTCCTTCCACCCATTGAGCCAATCGTTTTCTAACCACTTGAATTCGGAAGAAACGTGGTAATTTACCGTCTGTGGAACTGTTGGTAGTTGTTGCGGGTGTTTATGGGAAGGCGGATCGAGACTGGGTTGATGCTCTGCATTGCTTCAAACAGCGCCAAATTGTGGGTCGGTTCCTTGGCACCTTAGCATCGGGCATGGTCGTGTTACTCTTTTAAGCAAGTATAAGAGTGTGTCTTTTTTTGTGTCCCAGCTTCGTCGCCGCTTTTTTGTCTCGTTTCCGTCGTAGGTGTCGGTGGCCGAGTAGGTAGACCGACACAGGAATAAAGGTAACACGCTGGTGCAGGTACGGAGGGGAGCAGCCAGTGGGACAGTAGAAATTAGAAACACTAGAGTAAATTAGAACGAGATATATATTGCACAGAATTTATACAATACTTAACTTTTACATAGCTCAGTACTGCAGAATACTGATACATGGTTGAGCTACAGGTCTGCCTAGTGCCTATCTGATAGCCAAGTCTTCACTGGTGCCTATCTGAATACGAAGTGTTAACTGGTTCCTATCTCAGTCCCAAGTGAACGATGTCGTTCAGTGGTGGCCACGAGCGGAGTTGTCACAGAGGGCGCTCGTGGCTGACGTCGTAAGAACGCCGCACCGTGCGTGCATGGCGGCGCGCGGCGAAAGTAGGTAGCGCACACTTTGGACTTGTGTGACACCACAACTTTTGCATTGAGACTTATGTTTTGCAGTATTCGGCGATTTTTTTATTATTATTATTATTTTTTTTTTAGAAATGTGGACTTTAATGTAAATAATTTATTTATACATACGAATTACAGCGTTCAAATGAATGAAATAAATCAAATTTGCGATGTTATGCCATCACTGTATTAGGTTTAGATGGAATACCAAACTGGCGAATGAAAATTTGTGCCCGGCCGGGATTCGAACCCGGGATCTCCTGCTTACGAGGCAGACGCGTTGACCACTCCGCCACCGAGGACACAGTGACCAGCCCGACTGCACACACAAATCTCCATTCGCCACGTTGTCTTTTTCCTATATCACAGCCTATTTTATTCTACAATGCTCACAGCCACAATATTGTATTCCCGCATCAGGGAGAACAGACCATGAGGTATCGAGACACAATTAATTGTGTAGCGCTCCAGACCGCTCGGCTTCTTCCAAGTGGCAGTGGAAGATTGTTGGCCTCTAGGGCGACAGGAGGGGATGGTTCTGTGGGAGGTGACGTATTCAAAGAGAGTGGGGATGACACAGCAGTAGCGAAAGGTGTGATCATGCGTATTGGGTGTAGCCGCTCATACTTTCTTCTTGCCTGTGTATAAGTAAGTCAGTCCAACGTCTTTATCTCTATGTTCTTCCTTTCCTTGTGCAAATGAGTGCAATCTGGTAAGCAAGGTGGAGGTAACTGCTTGCAGTTCGCACAGAAGGAAAGTGGGGTGCATGGAGCGTCCGGTTGGGATGGACGCCCACATACCCTGCACGTGGGGCTGGAAGTACATCGGGAGAACATATGCCCGAGCTTCCAGCACCTGAACCACCTCACAGAGGGCGTCATACTGGTATATTATGACTTGGGCAGCGTATCGCCCTCTAAGGCCAGAATGAAGGCACCGGTGGCAACCCTGTGAACTTTGGCTCCGCTATAGACACTGAAACAAGACTGTCATTTAGTTTCATTGCTCTGATGTCTCATTATGTCACCTTAATGAATGAAATTTTAATTGATTCACTTGGGATTGGCTTGCAACACTTTGTGGCAGGTGTTGAAAACTGAAGGAGCAATTGTAGAAACAGCGATGGCGAAGGTGTACATCTTATTTTATATCTTTGCTGTTATAAGTCACTCTCCTTTTTTCCCCATCCTTGTGTACTATGGAGTGCGAGTGGAATGTAATAGTATTTCATTCGGTGTTGGTGACATGGGCTATATTGTAATCTTTGGTTGTGGCTACGTAGTTGTGGCAAGGACTGCCTTGCAGCAAAGGTTTTGTTTGAGGGTTGAAGTAGAGGGTCGACCTGGTCAAGCCAGGGGTTGCGAAGGCGGTGGAGTAATTGACCCTCAGTGTACAGCCAATCGGAGCGCTCCGCCCTCGCGAATTTGAAGAGGGGACGGTTGGCCCGTGTGGCGCCTAGGGAGAGAAAGAGATCTGTTCCTGGCCTGGCGGACGTGAGGCGAGCTGCTCGCTGGTGTCGCGGAGGTTTTGGTAACGATTTGGTGAGAATCTTCAGCAATGTTGCTCATGGTGACGCTTTCACCACCGGTTGTTAGGGGACGCAATCAATAGGTGTCAATTTTAACATTTTTTGGTGACTTCAAGTGATCAGACAGAGATGGTGTGTGCTTTGTCGTGGGTTAAAGTTGCTGATACGTCAGTTATTGGTTACATTATCATGGGGAGTATCAGTTCGTTGAACGTATTTTTGTATTTGTTTTTGGTACATATTCATTTTGAGGGTCAGTATTCAAATTTACAGTGATTTTGCTTAACTAGGACTTTGGCGCGAAATGGATATATTGTAGTTTGTGAGTCCAGTTGGTGCAATGGTAGTCTTTTATTAGTTATAATTTGTTTCTCCTGTGTTTTAGATTTGTTTAATGCATAAATGTGTAGGATTAATCTCTGAATAATGATGGATTCCTTTGTGCAATGTGATCAGTGTATACGTTGTGCCACGTGGTGGTCAGTACATAGTAAGTCTGATAACAGAGGGTCTGTTGCAATTGCTTACCCTGCTCATGCAATAGTGTTATAGTAGTTATTCAGCGTGGTGGCAATTATTTTAAATTGAATTTCAGTAACTTGGTTTTTGTGTGGGGGCCATACTGATCACGTATGTTCACCACTTAGACGGGCATTGTAATGTTTTGTGATCCCCTGTCGTGTTCTAGCAATGATCAGAAGGTCGGTAATGCGAATCCCATTCACGGGTATTATTTTGTGTCCGTTCACACCACTTTGCTGCCTCTGCTCCCTCTGGCGCGCAACGGCCGGACGGATTCAAATTTGATGGCTCACGCAGTAATTCTTCTTTGCATGCCTTGTATGGGTGTGGTAAATCATAGCGAGGAATCGGAGGAAACTCCTTGCTTCCATATCCTTGCGAGTGACGAAATTAACCTGTCTTGTTTGTAACCTTGCTAGGAGGCCCATTCAGATGATAGCAACAAAAGGTTGTACTTAAATTCTCTTTAATACTAAAAATTAGCATTTAAATTAATATTACATAGTGTTTATCTTAAAAAAATTAGTGGTGAAATAAATAACGATTTTATCCCACATGCGTGTTGAAGCAATTTCTAAATGTTCATATGACCCTATTCAGCACTAATAATGCCATTCTTAACGTCTTTCCTGTGGTCTGCGATGATGCACTGAAGCATAAGTAACAGAGTAAAGTATCCGTTCCATTTGAGAACGTATATTGGTTCCCTTTAATTGGCCAGATGCGTTTGTAATGTTTTCCGTTGCGCGGGTCAATCTTATGACTCTTCAATTTCATTAACGTTGTTGGGAGTGCTTATTTCGCACGTGTCGGGAACCCATATATGTACCCAAACTGGATAAAGCCTGCGTAGGCAAGTCATTCCACATACAAACGTATGGGAGCCATATTGCATCGCAATAGCTTGCAGTAGGCACCTTCAGTGTACAAGTTATCGGGCCCAGTGTCAGATAGAATGGTAAAATACTCAGTCCAGACACGAGTATATATATAAAATTAAATTAAAAACCTCGACGGGTACGTTACAACACGTCTGACACAGTGTACACCTTTTCGTTCTGGTTTGCGCGCAGCTCATCGTCTGACTGTGACAGAAGATAACAGTGGCAAATAAGTCCTTGGACCATGTTGAGCGTCTTGTGGGGCGTGGTACTGACTGGAACATCGCCCAGTAAGTCGCAGGAAACCAGCGTCTTCGATTGGGCAGGGGATGCCGTATGTATTAATAATGCCCCAATTCTCATATTGGAGAAAAACGCCACCTCGCCGAACTTGTCTTCGAGGTTTTCGACAAATAACTGCTCCTCTGTTGGCGAGAAAGATTCCCAGTCGGTCCGTGTGCATAACAACTATTGTGACGAATACGTCTCAGATCGGTTATGTGCCCACGTTCCTCCCATGGCGTGGCCAGGGAAGAGAACGATCTGGGGTCATGTCTCTCTGCATTGAAGTCGGTCTTCCCACGCTTAGAGACGGTTGTTTTGGTCTGCCAACGCTATTGATTTCTCGCTTCATCGCGGTCCCAAGAGCAGCTATGGAGCTATACGTCCACCCAGGCAGAGCCCCGCTTACCTGGGTAAGCCTTATACAACTAAAGTGCAGCAGGTTCCTCATAGATTGCCCGCTGGCGACTGATTTACCTGAAAAGCCAAGCATCCCCTTGGCACGTAGCACACCTTGAGGTAGAAATGCGATTAAGCCCAGATCCCCGGGCTCTGAAACGTACAAAGTTACCCCGTCGCGCCGTAGGGTGGTCATTGAAGCATGCGCAGAGCTTACGGTGTGGTGGACTGTTGGCGTGACACGGTCCACAGCTCAGTACCCCGGGTTTGCCAAGCCCGTACTCAGCAAATTATTGCTGAGCTCCTGAGGGGGCCCTTCGACGCCCGTCCGACGTGAGAACTTGCAGTCTCTCTGTGACAGCTACTGTGCGCCGCCTAGCTGTTCTAAATGCCCCCATTATTCGATACACCTGAGGCGTACACCTATGCAGCAGCGCCCAAGCGTCAATACCTGGAACTACACACCGCTTCACCTCGACGTATTACAATTACATGATGCATTACTTTTCCTTTCCGATCTGGTTTTCTCTTATATTATTACGATTATCGTGTCTCTCTATGAAGGTGTGTGCTAATAAACATGTTCACAATAAGAATAAAACCTTTCTTTTAATGATATCCACCCCAACTCGTGCTCATATGTGTTGCACTTCTCCCCTGTATCACTCACGTATCACGATAATACAAAACGAGCTGCCCTTGTCTGAACTTTCTCTATATCTTTTGTCAAACCCACTTGGTGGAGATCCCAGAATGCACAGCAGTTCTCCAAAATAGGACGGTTAAATGCAGTGTAGGCGGTTTCATTAGTATAACGATTTCATCTTCAAAGTGTTCTGACAATGACCGTCTTCCCTGTAAGATTTTCTATGTGTTTTTTGCAATTAAAGTTGTTCACATTTGTAATTCCTAGGTATTTGCTTGAATATATGGCTTGTACATTTCAGTGATTTAACGTGTAAATGAAGTTTATTGATTTCTTTTACTTAAATCAGTCGATTTGGTGTTCTGGTGACTTAAGTAAAGCCGCGGTGGAGTAGCCGAGCGGTCTAAGGAGCCTCGCTGCGAAGCGCGCGGTTGCTCGGCGTCGGAGTGTGTGTGTGTCTGAGTGTGTTGTCCTTAGGTTAGTTTACCTTAGTTTAAGTAGTTTGTAAGCTGCGAAATAATGACCACCATTTCAACATTTCGAACTTAAGTAAGCTATAAATGATATCACCATCCGCAAACAGTCTCCTAATTCGCTTATAAAGACAAGGAACATTAGGGTATAAATAACTCTTCCCTAGGTTCTTCAGTGATACTTCTGTTTTACTCGATGATTTTCCGTCGATTACAACGTACTGTGTCCTATATGACAGGATATTAAGAATCCAGTCGCAGAATTGTAATGATACTCCATACGTACGCACAGCAATTAAAAGCTGCTTATGAGGTACAGTGTGAGAAGCTTTCCAGATAAATAGAATCGATTTTTGATCCCTTGTGAACAGCACCCATTAATTCATGTAAAAAAAGAGTTTGCTGTGTTTCACAAGAACGATGCTTTCTGAATCCGTGTAGTTTATAATATTTTAAAGAAGTATGTTTTCTAAAATCCAGCTGCAAACCGACGTCAATGATATGGCCTGTAAATTTCCCCGTCACTCCTAGTCATCTTCATTTTTCAGTAAATGGGTCCTCAGACAGATATAATCTGAACATCCCCCATGTCTTTCTGTCCTGGGCATCCTCTTTCATTTGCTTGTAGCTCCTTTCTTTATTCCTGTCTGTTGGCATTCCAAAGCTTCTACTTCCACTCCCTCTTTTTCCTTATTCCTTTTTCTCCATTATTCTTTGCAGTAGACAGTTCCTGCGTAATATGTGTTCCAGTGAAGATGTTTTTCTCTTCTGTATCTTCTTCATAAAGTTCCTTTCCTCTTTTACCCTGCTCATTATCTCCTCATTTCTTACTCTGTCAGTCCATTTCACTTTCTCAATTCTTCTCCATAGAAACATTTCAAAATTCTCTAAATATGTTTGTTTTTTTATCTGTTTATGTTTCAGATCGATAAGACACCACGCTTCACACAAAACATTTGGCGAACCTCTTCCGGAGGTTAATAGGTATGCTCCTGGCTGTCATTAAATCTTTCACTCTCCCAAACGCTTTCTTTCCCGTGTACACACGTATATTCTGCATTTCATTTCTTTTCTACAACTTCCGTAGGAATTTATCAAGCTTTCCAGATATTAAAATGATTGAACCCGTTGCAGTTTTCTTACCTCTGGTAATATGTTGATTGTGTTACATTCTTTTCTAATTTTCACCAATTTGCTCTTATTGATGCTGACTCATTGCGCATTCCTTCGCCACCCTTACAATATTCTCCATCATTACCTGGAGGTCTTCGATTCTGGTAGTAGTCATATCATTTGCATACTTAATAGTTTTTATTCTTTCTCCTCTCACTACTAGTCCTTTTGTTTTTTCTAAGTCCTTGTTAATTAGTTTTTAAGCGTATATATTAAAAAGTGCTGGTGACATACAACAACCCTGTCTCACACCTCTTCCAATAGTCACCTCCTCCGTTTCATCTTCATCTATTTGTATCACTCCTTTCTGACCTACATAGAGTTGTTTTATCAGCCTTCTATCCTTCCAGTCAATAGTAGTATCTTTCAGAATCTTCAGCAGCATACACCAGTCAATTCTGACAAATGCTTTTTCCCAGTCCTCAAAACAAACATATATTTCCTTATTTACTTCTAAAAAGTTTTTGCTGACATCTACAGACACCCAATTGAATCTCTGGTCATTCTTCCTTTTCTAAATCCAAACTGATATTCTCCTTTATTCTCTTCCATTGTCCTGTCTATTCTTCTCAGCACTAGTCTGATCCCACTGTGGTAACATTGCATATCAAACTAATTGACTTATAATATTTACATTGTTTGGCATTGAATTTCTCACTCCTATTACCATAGTTGGATATTCTAACGACTTTATCAGATTTTCAGGATTTAGGAGCGGACCTTTCACTGACCTAGCTGTCGTATATGATAGCTAGATATGGAGCTATTGCATCACGTTACTCTGAAAGGAAACTGATTGGTATACAATATGGACCGGGAGTCTTGCATTTGCTATTTGAATGAAGAATCTTTCATACTCCAGGAATATCCTAAATTACACTTGCGGGCAGCTGTTAGACATTCGAATTGAGGAATACTTGTTTTTCATCAGTAGAGTCACCATTGCCAACGCGTAGTGAAGTTACTGATTGGTTATTGCCGCTTATATACCTTAGATATCACCAAACTTTCTTTGGATAACGAGACAAAGTTTCGCTGTGGAAACTATTAAAAGCTTTTCGTATTGACGTTCGCAACAAATTTCGAGTTTCTGTTGAAGATTGCGATCTTGAGGATTTTTTGTTTGTTTTAATTTAAAATGCTTCTTCTTTGCTTTTGCAAGAGTGATATAACCTGTTAGTTGGTGTAAATCACTCAACCGGGTCGATATCATTTCTTTGAATTTAAGCCACATCTGAAATACACTTACATTGTTAGTTTTGAAAGAATAAAGAATCTCAGTGAGGAAAGCGTTAAGTTTTGTTCAATACTATCTTCTGTCTGTGTACACAAATCCCTCTATCTGTTTTAATGTTGTTTATTAGCTCCGTGTTATTAATAGATACGTCATGTATATTTTCACATTCATTTATTATAGTAGTGGCTTCATGTACTAATTGCTTAAAACAGTTTTCGGAAATTGCGTTCAGCACAATTACAGAGGATGTTTTATGATTGCCTCCTGTTTTGAATAAGTATTTTTGGCAGCATATTGAGGGGATCCATAATTTAAAGAGAACAACAAATACAATTGTGTGCTTCGGGTCCGTTTTTAAAATTTGGTCTAAGCTTTCTTTGAATATTCCTGTAATCTAATCGTTTAAGTTAGGGGGTCATTGAAAAGAACCAAGTAATAATATGTTCCGGTGGTCAGGTACAGCGTCTACCCATACAACTCACAAGGATTTTTGCTTCAATTTCGCTACAGGATAAACCGTTTTTTACGGCAATAAATACGCCGCTGTCCTTTCTGAACACCACTTATCCTTTCTCTCGACTGAACTTATCTACCACATTAGCCAACTGTAATGGTCTGTGGTTTAGTCCTTTCTATTAGTGTTTGGTGCTCTGGTACTTTCCCAAAATGTTCAAATGTTTGTCAAGCTCAAGAGACTTAACTGCGTGGTCATCAGTCCCTAAACATACAAACTACTTATGAACTAACCTTATACTAAAGTCGACACAAACAGTCATGCCTGAGAGGAGATTCGAACCTCAGATGGGGAACGGCTTCGCGCATTGTAGCGTAGCGCCTCAATGCTCTCGCCGTGGCTGGTGCTTTCCCCACAAGGCTACGACAATTTACAGATGTGCGATTGTCCTTTGAGTAATCTGCACATTTCTAGACAAACAATTTTTCTGTAAATCTTCCTGGCAGATTAAAATTGTGTGCCGGAACCGAGACTCGAACCTAGGACCTTTGCCTTTCGCGGGCAAGCGTTCTACCACTGAACTATCCGGACACGACTCGCGGTGCCGCCCCACAACTACAATTCTGCCAGTACCTCGCCTCCTACTTTCCACACTTTTCCGTGTTCCCGCAGCCTCTAACGTAAAACAGGATCAGTCCACGCCATACAGACAAATGTTAAAAATGTTCAAATGTTTGTATAGCTTATGGGATTTAACTACGGGGTCATCAGTCCCTAAACTTACAAACTACTTACGAACTAGCTAACACTAAGGACGGCACAAATACACATGCCCGACGGGGGATTCGAACCCCCGACCGTAGTGCCCGTGCAGACCTTGACTGGCGCGCCCCAGTCCCCTCGGCCACCGCGTCCGGCGCCATACAGACCCCGCTAGCCGTGTATTCTTGCGCAACAGCAGAATTTTTAGGGGACCGATGACACAGTAGTTTAGTCCACTTTACATATCCCAACAAAAACAAAAATTTTCCCATTGGCCGTCCCACCATCTGATTTTTTTTTTTTTTTTTTTGGTGGGGGGAGGGATGTACTGTAAACACTTTCTGTTTTCTGACCGGTTAGAGGCGAAACTAACTATTTTCTTGGATCGAGGTAAAAAGGTGATATTAAAAGCTTCTTTTCTGGTGGGCATGCAGCATGCATTAAGGTAGCTTTTGTTGTTGTTGTTTGGATATTTTAGGGGGACAAAACTACGGAGGTCATCAGTTCCCCACATTAAGGCAGAAAATTACATTTTAAACTTTCATTCTGTTTAATTTTGCACTATTTATATTTTATTTATGGTGTTACTTAAAGACGACGACCGTTTTGGCTTTTCGTCATTCTCAAGTCAAAGTTTAATGCCCTGGAGTGCGTTTTCGTTGTAGTTTTTGTGCTCATGTATTTTATAGGATTTATTGAGCAAGTTATTGTTTTTTACACCATTATTCATTTTTAGGGAAGGTATTGACTGGTTGACAACACCTCACTGGAGTGAACTATACGAACTAGAAGGAAAAGCACTCCCTGACATTAAACTTTGACTTGAGAATGGCGAAAAGCCGAAACGGTCGTCGCCTTTATGTAACACCTACAAATAAAATGAACATAGTGCAGCATTAAATGGAACAAATATTTAAAACGTCATTTGCTGTCATATTTCTTTTGGAATAGACACGCTGGGACCCTAATTCGAAGAAGACAGACGTATTCGGTTACCCTGGCTTTCGATGGAAGTGAGAGCCATACACAGGAAATACAATGAGGCATTACATCTCCTGCAACATGCAATGTTTAATAACAAGGGACGCGTCCTAAATCTGCGAGTAGCAGGCGTTTTCAGTTCAATAGGAGCAGCAGTCTCGTGAGATTATGGACACATGGCTTATTTCGTAACGCCTTAAGAAAACTGAACTAAGCAGTGACATAAGTAAGATTAACTATAATTACTCACACGTATGGCATTATTTTAAAAATGTTAATAGTGTGCCAGTTATCATTTATCAGCTTTTGATTTTCTTAGCAACTCCATAGCAAAAGAAATGCTGATAGAATTTGTGGAATACGAAATAACTGGTGCCTAAAGTAATCAACTTGAAGAAAGACTATAAATGACGCACATATCAAGGTACTTATAACTTTTTTTCGGAAACAAAGCACATATTATTAACTTTTTGATTTTGTATGTATATGAAAACAATTTAAATAGAGATTTTGAAGTTTTTTCTCCTTAGATGTCAAGGGGAAGACCACCGAACTTCTTTTCGTGTTGGCAACTGCCCTCCCCCAATACATATATTAAATCCGCCACTGTTCAATAGGGCCCCAATTTCAATTTTGCCCCTGGGGTCCACCTTTGCACAGCAACACCGCTGACTGCACTACTACCATTATTAACAACACCAATTTCACTAGTACGATAGTGAATTTCAGTATTGTACAGTGTTTCAGACGTCTCTTCCCAACTCAGTTAGTCGTAATCCGTTATATAAACACTGACATAAATTAAATAGTACCAAAGAAATTTAGCATTGATTGCACAAGAATACCAGCAAACAACGTGGGATTTACTATACGTTAATGTTGTGACAGTCTTGAAAATGTTCGAATGTTTTTATAGCATAATGATCTTAACTACGGGTCGTCAGTCCCTAAACTTACAAACTACTTATAAACTAACTAATACTAAGGACGGCACAAATATCCATTCCCGAGTGGGAGATTCGAACCCCCGACCGTAGTGGCCGTGCAGACCCTGACTGGAGCGCCTTAGTCCCCTCGGCCACCGCGGTCGGCTGTGACAGTGTATTTCAGTGGGAGTACACTCTAATAGAAAGAATCCAAACTTTAGCAGCACTTGAGAAATTTATTAGAACTAGTTTTGCCTGTGGTCAAAAATCGACCAATTGTGTTTACAATGGGCACTGGGGGTAAAATTTTACGTATCATGTCGGCGGCCTCGAGTGATTACGTTGGCAACGTCAACAACACGATAGAAAATCTTTACCCATTTGTTCGAACCACATAGAATGACTCGATTAGTGTATCGTACAGACCAAGAAGTAAGCTGTTCCTGCTTCATGGTTAGCAGCTTCTTGTATGTAACCTCGTCCGCTCAGTAAAAATAATTGCTATCTTAAAACGAAGATTCCATGAAAAAACATCAGCGTTGTCAAGCGATTGGCTAAAATGAAGACTCGCAGAATTCTCACTATTCAGAATCCGTTGCCAACATTATCATAGGAGGCCGCTGGGATATTTGGTAAAATTTAACCAGCACTGGGAAGTATGAAACGGTATCTTTTACGTGTTAAGAAAAATGCCTGACACAATAACAACAAATAAAAACGGAAGTATATACTTCTCATACAATTTTCGAATTATATAACTTTCATTAGGCTAATATTTGAAATGGAACTACAGTATCGGTGTTCGTATATTTATACAACGCCAAGAAATAGTGTTATTTCGTTACTGCGATATTCAGAATTCCAGAACTGACAACATGTCGACTTCGTAGTTCCACCAGTGCACCGCTCTCCCGGCACATCATCCTTTATATCGGCATTCATATGAAAACATCCAATTCCTTTAACCACTCTTAATCACTGCGAAAATGGAGCATTTGAACGGCACAAGAAACTGAGTTGGGAGCACTCCAAGTTTTGATATTCACTTACTTTAATGTGTTATTTTAATACTGCCGATGCGCTGCATTACAGCGTCTTTGGTCGAGGCGAATAGACAATCATTGAGCTTATTTTTGGAGAATGTAGAACTTGATCCAAGCTGTAGATAGGTAAATTTCTACTTCCTTTTACCACTTTTAATGGCTAACTGCACACGTAATATTTATATTCGTGAAATCTACGACAAACAATCTTTCGAATAATGTAACTTTCGTTGGTCTTCTTGTACGAATAAATTAGTAATCTGTAGCACAATTTGTCGTGTCAGCGTATTTATATACTGATTAAATAAATACTCAACTTCATGTTGCAGAAATACAATGACAACTGATAACCTTTAAGAGTAGGCTTCGTGAGTTACTGAAGTTCCTCGGCTGTCCGCTATATATCTTGAGGCGGTGTTTCGTGTAGCGTGTTCCTTAGGCCTGAATCATGTACGTCTACCTGCTGGATCGAAGCACTACTCAAGCACACACTTCTTGAACAGGATTCACAGTCTAGATGAACACGTTGCAGACTATGAACGCGAGGCACAATGTATCTACAGACCGTACGTGCCACTATTTAACTATTTTTCGACCAATCATATTTCACAAGAGTGTACTAGAGGCAGAGAAACCGGTGTAGCCATCCGTATGCAAAGTCAGTGACATGTAAACACTCAGAGGACGGAAATCTGGTCGGCAACGTCTATAGATAAAAGTCTGCGCAGATAAGAAAAGTGTTATCCGCACCACATCCCCAAGGCCCATATCCGCAACCGCATCCGCGGCACTTCATTCGCATCCGCAAGTTCGTTACCCGCATCCACAGATATTAAATATTTGAATTGGTTATTGGGGAAGATCAGTTTGGATTTAGGAGAAATGTTGGAACACGGGGGCAATGCTGACATCACTACATATCTTACAAGATAGGCTAAGGAAAGGCAAACGTACGTTTTTAGCGTTTGTAGATTTGGAGAAAGCTTTTGACAATGTCGACTGGAATACACTGTTTCAAATTCTGAAGGTATCAAGGGTAAAATATAGGGAGCGAAGAGTTATACTCAACTTATACAAAAACCAAACAGCGGTTATTAGAGTCGAAGGGCATGAAATGGACACAGAGGTTGGGAAGGGAGTAAGACAGGGTTGTATCCTTTCCCCAATGTTGTTCAATCTATACATTGAGCAAGCAGTGAAAGAATGGAAGGAGAAATTTGGAGAGAGAATTAAAGTTCAGGGAGAAGAAATAAAAACTTTGCAGTCTGCCGATGACATAGTAATCCTGTCAGAGACCGCAAAGGATCTGGAAGAGCAATTGAATGGAATGGACAGTGTCTTGAAAAGAGATTATAAGATGAACATCAACAAGAGTAAAACAAGGATAATGGAATGTAGCGTCAGAAAATCAGGCGAAGCTGAAGGAATTAAATTTGGTAATGAGTTAATAAAAGTAGTATACGAGTTTTGTTACTTAGATAGCAAGATAACTTCTGATGGCCGAAGTGAAGAAGATATAAAATGAAGATTGTCTATGGGAAGAGAAGCGTTTCTGAAGAAGCGAAACTTGTTGGCATCCAATATTAGTTTAAATGTTAGGAAGTACTTTCTGAAGGCATTTGTCTGGAGTGTAGCATTCTATGGAAGTGAAGCGTGGACAATAAGGAGTTCAGACAAAAAGATGATAGAAGCTTTTGAAATGTGGTGCTACAGAAGAGGTGCTCAGCAGAATTGGGGGCAAACAGAATTTCTGGCGTGTTCTAAAAGATGGGATAGGTTGGTGGGACACTTCCTGAGATATCAAGGAATCGTCAACTTAGCATTAGAAGGAAGTGTGTGGGGCAAAAATCGTAGAAGGTGACCGAGGGACGAATACAGTAAGCAGATTCACAGGGACGTAGGTTGCCGAAAGTAATTTCAGATGAAAAGACTTGCACAGGACAAGTTAGCGTGGAGAGCTGCATCAAACCAGTTTGCGGACTGAAGTCCACATCAACAACAATAGTAATAGATTACAGTATTTAAAACCAAGGTATTTAATTATATAATTATTGTTAGAGTGTCAATTCTGCGACAACTACTTTTGACTTCTTCAATCATGGTAACTGTTCTACACGTACTCCAAAACAGGCTATTCCAAACAGGAAAACATTGGATCTCCGAACAAATCCAGCAATTTCACCAGGACAACGCGGCATCCCACACGTCCAGAATTACTACGAGTGGCTCCGGGAACACTATTGTGAGTTTAACCCTCGAGTGATCGCATCAATTTTTGTTACACCAGTGGTCGCATGGTTGACTCTGTCAATCAGCCATCATTTTCATTAAAGATGTTACAAGTACTACAATAATATGCTGGCTACTGAAAAGTTATAAGTTTATACCTCTTTCATTAATAGAAGTACAGATTTTAATATTTGACCTTAATTATTTATCAAGACAACTCTAATTAAATAATACTAATGTCTGTCTCTCGCTTCTTTGTGATCTTGTCAATTTGTCATCAAATCTCACGTTTCTGAGGAGAAATACGGTCTGCTGTATGACATGTTGTAGTGTCCCAAACACCACACGCTCACCTTGGATGGACAAGATGTCCAAATGAATTATTTTTTATATGTTGTAGGAGTTATTTTGTGAACCATTACTGTCCTAAGATATCTTTTACAGGATAATTGTTGAAAATAAACCTCCCCTTTGTCATAAGAGGTTCCAAAGAGACATTTTATTTCTTTAATAAAACTTCGGTGAACCTCAGAATAATTAAAGCATCATGTATTTCTCCGTCAGTTGTTATAGTTGTTGATTAGTCCCGTCTAACCTAACACGCTAAAAAAAGTTGTAAGACATCAGGATGTACCGTGGTGTAAACAAGATGCTGGACTCAAATATTCTGTAGTTATGGGAAAAAAACCCTGATATGTTTATAAGAAATGCAATGAGAAGAGTTCTCATTTCAGTAGTGACTATTTATCTTCTGGTGTAACTACTTCTCAACAGAACTTCGTTACTTGTGACGAAGTGTAATGGCCTTGACTACTAATGGAAGAGTGAAAAATAGAGGCACTGGTTAACCAAGACGTCAACTAAAAATTTAATCGGACTAGACAAGAAGAGATTATGTATATGGTGTCGAAAGATTGAAGAGGGACTACACGTTCAAATCATACAATAATACCCCCCCAAAAAACAAGAAATATCACAATGTAAGTTCTACGGATCATCATACCAGTGCCATCTTTACTCCATAGTTTATCATTTGTTTTGTTTCCCCCTTCTAGCCAATCAATATAAGGATTCCAGGGAAAGCATATGTATCTTTCCTAGAAGATATCTCTCTTTCTAGGGTAGATATTCTGTGATATTAAGCTTCCGCTATGCAAATTGCCAATTTCCACAAGTGAATCAATCAACCGTGCACTAACAATCTTATTTAATCTTGTCAATTCTTGTGTAATGTCCTTAGCAGACCTCTTCGGACAAGGCAGATTTTTTAATTATATTTTTTGAGGGCGTTTTCGCCGTTTTGTTTTCGACTTTCATTAGACCACATATTTTTGGCATCTTTACAAACAAAATACCCATACATCGTCACCATATTGTTCATCTTCATGACGCTGAATTTCCTCTTCAATGTGTGTATGTCATCTTCCGTCTAAAGGAACTACTTCTATATCTGTTGTGATCACTAACTACTATTATTTTTCTTTCTCATCTGACCAATCAGATTGATCACACTTGCTGCCTTTTATTCTCCTCCTCTGACAGCCCTTTTTTGAGAAAGGCCCTACAAGTATAAATAAAAGTAAAACATTTTTCTACTTAAAGATTATAATCTATATCTATAAATGTGAATATGTGTTCGGTGTACGTTTATCACGTATGAACCACAAGACATACAGAGCTAAAAATTTGTACAGTTACTAATGTCTACCCGGGGAAGGCTTTAGACACGGTTTTATGGGGACCGGATAGCTATATATATATATATATATATATATATATATATATATATATATATATATATATAGTGTGTGTGTGTGTGTGTATTAATGTGAATGTCTGTACGGTGCACGCTTCTCACGTCCGAACGACGAGACGCAGAGACTTAAATATTTGTGAAGTCACTAATTTATACCTGAGGAAGGTTTTAGGCACGGTTTTATAAAAATCTGATAGATATTTAGTAATTTGAAGACTATAAAGCGAAATGCGTAACGATAATTACTCTTTGAAAATTATATTTACTCTTTGAAAATGGTTATATTGGATGCATTGTTGCTTGAGGGTTGATAATGAAAATGGGGTGGAGTATGATGGGATGGAAAGCTATCGGTGTGTATAAAATTCTATGTGTGTGTTTGTTAATATTTCGCTCTGCAGCGAAAACCACAGAACGCAAACGAATTGTCTGTGTGTAATTGTTGTCCGAAGTCTCTCGTTACAGACCATAGCAGTTCCATACCGATAGCTGTAAGTGGATGGAAGATATGGTGGTTGAAAGTCGTCAACTTAAAAAAAAATTCGGACTGAAGGCGAGCGATGACGTTTGCGACCTTATAGCAAGGAGATACATACTGGGAAACGTGATGCCACAGACCATATCTTTGGTCTATACGTGCTACAATGTCTTCAGCTCTTTCACTGTAAGGATAAGCATACCAATAAGGATATATAAGAATAAATAAATAAAGCAGTAGAAAAGAAATTTTTTAAAATATATTTCTTTAAATAAAATCGCAGGAACCCAGTTACAGACCTCATGTTTCTCACATGGTCACTTATAAATCGCTTGCTCAAGGGTGGACAACCCAAGAAATCTCTACATTTACGGTCCAAACAATACCACTAATAACGTAGTTTACCAAAATGCCTTAAAATGAAATTAAAATGAATTTGGACCATACGTGTTGAGATATTGCAACACAGGCTATAAGGAATAATGTATGTATTATTTAATGTAAATCATTAAGCACTATACATAATTTAATTTCTTTTAATTTAGTGTTGATTAAAAATGTTTGTTTCTAAAGAAGGTATTGTATTTCATGTCATCCTTCAAGACCAGTCTCATAGCACACTACTGAAATCTTATCTATCATAATTAACCAACACGCGAGCGGAGCCGCGGGTTTAAGCTAGTTAAAAATAAAGACGGTATTCCTAATTACCACAATAAATACTTCCATCACGGGACGCGTGGTTGACTCTGCACACCAAACAGTGCACGGACTGAAATCAACTGCAATTGTGGTGAATGTGCGAGCGCTACCAATAAAGTAACAGTACAAGTCACTGACAGCGGTCCAACTTGAAGATAGGTGGAACCGCCCAGCACTGCAGTAATGCCTATTTTGAATTCAGGAAAAAAAAAAAAAAAAAAAAAAAAAAAAAAAAAAAAAAAAAAAAGCAATTCTGGTTGACTCAGACAACCAATGCGGCCGCTCGAGGGTTACACACCTCCGCTGGCCACCAAACTTCCCAAACGGTATCTGGGATGCCATGCATCGTAATGTTTGTTCTCTTCGGGATTTATGGACATCCATTCTGGATGCCTGTTGTCAGTTCCCTCCAGAACTACTTCAAACGTCAGTCAACTCCGCCGCGCGCGTTGCTGCTCTTCTGCATTCTCGCCGGAGCCTTGCACGATATATTGGCAGGTTTTCAATTCTCCTTGGCTCTTCAGGATAGTTCGTACTGCGGGATTTTAGGAACTCGTGCTGCAAACTGTCTAAGATTTCGTGGTCATGTTGGTGTAGCAGTATTTGGTTGTCTCAAAACACGCGATACTACAATTAATATCTATTATTTTCAGTGTACGCACGTGAGACTGACGTTTCAGTTATTATTTACTAGAAGACGGACGGCGCGCTGCTCCTAGACAATTGCAGCAGTTCCCCCATCGTCGACTCCTTATGGATGACTGATCTGGCGCCTTAACTTGTGCTTTTGTGCCGAGTTTATTACATTCTTAACGTTACTTCTTGTCGGGGCACCTAACTTGGCACAATGCTTTCCGCCGCTGCCCTCAGTTATTTAAACGCCTTCGACTCACCCGGCAACACGAGCGTTATTTTAATTTCTCGCGGAGATCCCCCCTTTGGCGATTGGTTCCTTTGCAGCCCGTACTCCGCCTGCGACAAGTATCGGCAAAGTTAGCAGCAGAAGAGAATATTACTTAGCCCGGGGTTTCTATTGTTCTCGAAAACTTTCAAAGGCTGCCAACACAAAAGATTTTCTTTTGAGTTCGCATTTCGGTCCAAAGCTTCGCTTCCCTTCCTGCGTACAGTGAATTCCGTCGCTATCATCATGGCTTCTTCAAAGTATGGTTTCGTTTCTTATATCAGCAGTTGTTTTCGACTGTCTACTGATACAAGCAATATGCATGGCGACAAACATTACTAAACATGTCTTCTAGCTATATCGTGGTATAAAAATACTTCTAATAAAATGTCTTTTCGCTTACAAATATGAAACTGGCAAGCATTCTCACGCAGAGTACATTATTTTTAAAACAAACACGTAAACTACAAACTAAGATGATGCTACATGTTTTCTTGCCGTACAAAGCTGGGGCATGGACGAATACACATAAAATAAATGAGTGTTATGAGTGAAACGCACATGACACTTGTCATGTTATGATTCAACAAATCGATATTTGGTTGTTAATCAGTCATCAAGTACACCGACGTAGGAAACTGTTACGAAACCAAAGGGAACTTCACTCCAACTAGTTCACCTGTGCGAATAATTCGCACTCTCTCCTGATCAGTCACAGATAGATAAGATAGTAATGGAGAAAAGGCAGATGCAACTAAATAACTATAAGAGATAATAAACTTTGAATAGTAGTAACAAATATTACTCTCAATGTAAGAAAATTTATATAATTAAATACAATATGATTAATTGTGAAGGATAAAAAATCAGATACTGGCTTTTTCATGTTTATTTTTTGAAAACTTGTTTATTTTATAAAACATTCAAAAATGTTCAAATGTTTGTACAGTCTATAGGACTTAACTACGGGTTCATCAGTCCCTAAACTTACAAACAGTTTATGAACTAACTAAGACTAAGGACGACACAAATATCCATGCCCAAGGGGGGATTCGAACCCCCGACCGTAGTAGCCATGCAGACCGTGACTGGAGCGCCTCAGTCCCCTCGGTCACCGCGGCCGGCTATCAAACATTCTTTGAAAACAATGTTAGTAGTCATAAAGTGATCGTTTACTTTTTAGCACAAACAAATATCACTGAATGAGTGAAGTCGTGAAAAAGCAGTAACAACGATTAATTTAACAAAGTGAACAATTCCAACAGCTGTGCATCGTGATAAACTACGCTCACGTAGAAAATCTAAACAACTGAATGAGCTGTCGTGCCTGTTAGTTAAATTATGTGTGTATTTTTGTCGTTACATCAACGTTTATTAACGAAGTCGTGTGATAAACTACACTTTTATCATAGAAGGTCTTTGGCTTGCATAAAGAATCCAAGCAACTGCATGAGCTGTCGTTGATTTTAATTAAACAGATTGTCAATAGATGGTTCCTTCCACATTGCTTTTATATGGGCGCACAAACTAAGGTGATTTTTTGTGTGTGTGAAAACAATGACTTTCAACTATATGTGTATTTTTCGTCGTTAGTGGAAAAAGAAACCTTGAAAATGATACCTTAATCATTAATTTTGGTTAAGTAATACTGGAGATATGGCATACCCACAAAAAACACCGATGAGAAATCTACATCTTCATGGGATACTCAGCAAATCACATTTAAGTGCCTGGCAGAGGGTTCATCGAACCACCTTTATACTATTTATCTCCCATTCCGTTATCGAATAGCGCGTGGGAAGGAAGAACACCCGAATCTCTACGTTCAAGCTCTGGTTTCTCGTATTTTGTTCTGATGGTCATTTCTACCTATGTAAGTGGGAGTCAACAGTATATGATTATCAACGTAGCCAAAGTCTTACTGACAAGCAAAATTTAAATGATGCCAAAATTAGTATAAGGGTAACCATGCGAGAGAAAATCAACGATTTTGAGAGCAATGTTTTGTGCACCTACATGGAAGAAAAATCTATGAAATTTTGGTGCTATGTCAAAACAATAAAAGGGTCGAAACCAAATATCAGACACTCTGTGTTGAAGCAGAGGATGAATCACAAAAGGCAGAAATATTAAATGTATTTTTTTAAAGATGTTTCACAAAGTAAGAGTGCAGTGTAGCTCCTCTGCAAGATCACCGCACGAAAAACAAAATGGCAGATTTTGAAATACGTTTCAGAGGGATATTGCCGCGAGTCTTTCGAAGGAACTCGTGGATGCAGTGATTATCATCGCAGATTGCTGTGCTTGCGGTCGCCCGTTCAAAACCCTCCACGGGCAGAAAAAGTCTGTGTTTGTATTTACTATTTCGAGAATGTTCTACATGTTTCTTATGTTTAATGAATTTCTAAGGTCCAGATAATTATGTCTGTGTTCTAAGTGTAAAGTGTTGTGCTCTATTAACGACCAGCCATAAAATTCCGGATCACCTGCAGTTTTCAACCTAACACTTTCTGATGGAGGCGCCGGGTATCCTGCAATACGTCTGCATCATCGTGGCTCCGATTGGCAGCGTAAGAGTCGTCGCTTACACGGACAAGAACCGGAATGCAATGGCTATACTAACTACCTCCGTCCGATGGTCCATGTCATCAAAAGACCCACGGATGCCAAAACAGCGGTAAGCCAGCTGCACATCAGACACCCAACGGTGTTTTCGGGAGACGCTGGACCCAAATGACCGGCTGAAAGGATTAGACTGAGTCGCCAAGTATAATAGGTGGGATCATATTATGTGCTTGGAAAACGTATATTTCTACCAGGTCGCGACGGCCCAGCAGAGATTTGAAAATAACGAGAACAAGCTCGATAGCTGGGAAAATTACCAGACAGATCTTAAGAAGACGTTTAGAGACCACCAGCGAAAAGTCCGTTTATCAGAAGAGCAATTGAAGAATAGAGCCCAACGACGTTTTGAGTTAACGCAGTCGTATATACAAAGTGTTTAGGCCCTATGTCACGTAGTTAACCTGGATATGACTGAGGCCGATAAAATTTCACACATGATGAAGGGCATTGCACAAGACATGTATCGAGCTCTACTGTTAAAAGATGTTTCAACGACACAAGAGTTTATACAATGGCGTCAGAAAACGGAAGAATGCAACAGAAGATAGTTGGAAGGAAGAAGTTTGAGAGACTCCCAAATGTAGTCCCTATGGCCGTTGTGGAAGGCCAGTATGATTTGGCCTCTCTCATACGACAAATTGTGAGATCAGAATTGCTACAGTTTATGGCAGCTGGGACCGTTGGGCCAAGCGACCACCATGGATGGCTATCCTGTATGTGCTGACGGAGCCGACGCTACTGAGGCAGAGGTATTTGAAACATTAGCGCCTGTCAGCCCCGGCAGTCGCACCCGACGTCGTGAAGATTGGCCTCGCCTTACTATGACTTACGCCGCAGCCGTCAAACGGGAGCCTAGGAACCGAGCGACGCTGCCACAACCAAATCCTCCTGCAACTATGAAGCCTCGTAGGAGGACAGATATCTAGAGGACAGAAGACGACACGCCATTGTGTTTTCACTGTGGGCTTTCTGCACATGTCGTACGACACTGTATACGAGTATTTGACAATTATTGTGCCTCAAGATGCCAACCATCTAATTTTTTAAGAGTGGGTCGTTGTCTCCTCGCATTTTAAAACAACTGTTTGGAATTAAAGGAACGTTAAGGTTTTATCAAGTAGCTAAGATGCTGTACTACCACGTGTCAAAAAATCGGATATTTAAACCGTATGTTTTCTTCAAAATCCGTCACTGCTAGAAAAAGGAAAAAAATTCCTGAAGTTTGCAAAATTTGGTAACAAACTGACTTTCGGCTTCTTAGGCCAATATCATGTAACAACTGAAATTAGCTAACATTTTTTCACAGAGATGTTATGAAATTACAGATGATACAAAATCATATGTTCACAGGAAATTGTTACATTTTTATGGCACTGAATTACATCTTATCTTAAATCTTATAAAACAGGCTGTATGTGTGTATGTATGTATTTTCCACATCTCCTCCTAAACTACTGGACCGATTTCAACCAAACTTGGTACACATGTTCCTTAATATCAGGCAACAAACGCTGTCTGGGTAAGAATCACCTACATAAGGAGATATGACGTCATAAATAATACTATGCTCAAAAAAAAAAATGCTGCGTCAAACGACAATGCTGCACATTTTCTTCTAAACCACTGGGCCGATTTCAACCAAATTTGGTACACATATTTCGCACGTAATGTAACAACTGCTATAGAAGTACGAATCACGTACAACTTATGGTTCAGGAGATATAACGTCATAAAAAATAGGAATCGGAAAAAACTACTACATAATGCGACGAGACTTTATAAATACACTATATGAGAATGACAGTACTTGGCGACTTGCAACAAACTTTAAACATAATTTCGAACCTTTATTAAACTTTTTCTCGCAGACAAATAGATCAAAATAATGAAAGCATAAAAGTTTCTCGCTTACTACTTCTCCGCTGTTCATGGATCAAAACTATGGCATTCGGTATAATGTTACCATTTATAATTTGTACACTACAAATTGAAGTCGCAGGAAATTTTACACATAATATACACACGTACAGATGAAAAACGTTAGAAATTGTATCACATTACGATACCTAGTTCATGAGATATGAGGACGTAAAGAGAAACGTTCATGGAAAGCCGCCCAATCAAGACTCACGTTTTGATCTATTACTTCTTTACTGCTAACCATATTCGCAACAGATTTTACCAAAATACAGGCGCCGCAATCAACAAGGGCAACGTAACTGTCTTTTCGTTTCTTCTTTGAAACGATTGACGCTCGGCAATAAAGAAGGCGCAGCTGCATTCGTAGCTCAGTATCCGTCGGTTAAACTCTGCTAGCGGTCACATACTCCATAGCGACGACGAAGGAAATGCAGCAGAATGTGGTGTAGCAAGTAGTCAACGTTTATCTTTTACAGCTCATACTGTCAGCACAGAAGGCGGAAATACGAAGATGAGTACTACTTCACAGTTACACCCAAATAATACAGACACTATAATTTCACATAAATTGATTTCTGATTTGTTCATGGTTGTTTAAAAGGCCATTTTTATGCGTCATCTCAAACAATGCTGCTGCTCGGAGAAAAGTGGAAATATTTTCTTTTGTACTTTTAGACTAAAGAGCAATTTAGAGCTGGTGAAACTTGAGCGCGTGCGAAACGCTGCGCTTCGGACGTGCTTTAGAGAGTTACAGTGGTCGAAAAAGACAGTTTTGCCAGTGTTATAACGTGCTGATTTACGCAAGGTAGTCTGAAATGGGCTATCGTTGGCTATTACCAAGTACCAAATTACGTGTAATGGAATTATTTGCATGAAATGGCGAGGTGTAATGGCACATTAGTGTCGCGATAAATCATACAAATTGGCGCAGTTGTTTGCGTGATGTACGGCCAATAAGTCCTTTGTTTATAAATTGCGCTACGGTTGAATATGTATACGGAGCCGCTATCTTTATGTGGGAACGAATTTATGTGCCGGGTATTTATGGCCCTGTTTCAAGTTATCTTTCGAGTAGTTAAATCTATCTACTCCGAAAATCTGTGAATAACTTAAAACGAACGTATCTCGAAACTTTATAATGCATTCAGTGTGTTTTAAAACACGTTTAATCTTCATTTTGGAATATTCAGTAGAAAAGAAGAATGGTAATTTACGTCTGATAGTCATTCATTTTCTTACTTTTAACAGAATGAAGTACTGCACGTTTCACTAAATGGTTGAGCAGATGTCATTCCATTCATACATTTCATTTTAAAGTTCTATATATATACAAGGTGAGTCATAAATGAGGATAAATATTTCGTGCAAATTGTCACACACTGAGCTACAATCATAAACTCGTTTTCCGCATGTTGCTATGTCAATAAATGACAATGCAACCGAATGGTAAAAGTCTGGAAATATGAAGTAGACTTTTAGGTGTTATTGTGCGCCTACATTGACCAAAGGGACAGATTGGCAACAGGACATAACATGCGAGTGTTGTTTGTAGTCTAGCTGCTCATGCATGCAGTGTCAAGCGATGGTCTGCATGATATTGAGAACAATGGCAGCGCTCACATCTATCTCGTACCGTTTGCGCTGGACGGTATTATGTATCGTGGCTAGTTGGCATAGGGAAATGAACTTGCGCACTGTTGCTCTGTTACGGATCTATCCCCTTAGCCAATGTCGGAGCACAGTAACACCGAAAAGTCTAGACTTTACCATTCAATTGCGTTGCATTTATTGACACAGGAACATGCAAAAAACGAATTTATGTCTGTAGCTCAGTGTATGACAATTTGCACGGAATATTTTTTCTCATTTATGACTCACCCTGTAATAACTAACTTGCAGTGTAGAACGTTACAACTGGGTTACAACTGGGTTACAACTGAAGGTTACAACTGGGCCGCGCGGGATTATCCGAGCGGTCTGGAGCGCCACGTTGCGGATCGTGAGGCCTCCCGCGTCGGAGGTTCGAATCCTCCCTCGGGCATAGATCTGTGTGTTGTCCATTCTCTGATTTCCCTAAATTACTCGAAGCAAATGCCGGGAGCCGGGAGCTTCCTTTTGAGAGACAGGGCCAATTTCTTTCCCCATCCTTACCCAAAACTAATGACCTCCGCCTCTAATGACCACGTTGTCGACTTATCATTCCTTTCACGATAACACTTGATGCTTCCAGATAAAATAAGCGTCAATCCATAAAAGTGTACATAAAATGTCACATCGTAATGACATTTGTACATTCAGTGGCTGTATTAGTTTCAGAAATAATTAATTCTGGTCACAATTATTTATAACTAGAAGTAGCTACATTCCCGCTGCCTCGCACGCGTAGACTGGACGTCTGCATTGGTTGTTTCTACTTGTATAAAATATATTTTCATACATTTAGCTTTAAAAATGCTTTCCTAATTAAGTAGTTTGATACAACTTGTCACCCCCTATAATACCATTCATTTCAGAATTCAAAACATCCAGAAACTCACTTCTTTAAATTCTAACCATGATTCCAAATCAAAAATTTCGCATTTCTTGCATTAAAATAGTCTTAGTAGCATTCTTAATAGATTTTCCCTTACTTCACCCGCTTAATGGTTGAATTAAAAAAAAATTGGATCACGTGTTTTTAAAATTCCAATCAAAAATCTAATTCCGAAGTTTTGTATTTCTTGATTCAAAATTGCCTTAACAGCAACGTATTTTCAAAAAACCGTTCATCCTCTATTTCACCCCCTTAGGGATGGGAATATCGAAAAATCGGTGATGCCTACAGTGTAAGATAAAAAACTTTTACAAATTTCAAGTTTGTATTATCACTTTTCAGTGCCGTTTTCTGTCTTTTAGAAAGGAATCGAGATCGTGAAATTTATTTCTTACGCTTTGACATCTTTCTTGGTAGTTGTCCTTTTTTCACAGCACCTCTGGCACACACGCATGCACACACACACACACACACACACACACAAATATCAACGTATATATGGGAGCTGTAAAGCCTAGGTCCTTGTTCTTTCCTTTATTGATAGCATTTCCGTGTCCACTGGCCTCCATTCCTAAACTCAAATGCAACGTAAAATGTACCAATATGCCTTCTTAGCTTAGACAAAGATTACAGGACTTAATGAAATGGATTAAAATGATGAGAAAAAGTTATGAAGCGATCTAACAGTACCGCTTCAACGTTTACCGAGTGTATATAGTGTCTAGCGAACCACTTTATGAGTCAAAAACTGATGCTTGCCAAATTACAGGGTGATAAAATATGTAGAATGGTAATGGCTATAAAAGAATTTCTGAAGAAGAGAAATTTGTGAACTTCTAAAATACACTGAGGTGAGGGAAGTTACGAAACAGCTGTATGCGCGGCGGTTGCGTCGCAGTACACGGAAAATAAGATGGTGGTGCACTGGCAGAGCAATGACTCACGTGAAAGTTTCTACGATGTGATTATTGTCGCACTACGGTAACTAACACACTTTCGATGAGGAATGATACTTGCAGTTAGACGCATGTTAAAGAATTTAATATTCAAAAGTCCATCAGTGTGCCCAGACTACCAAATAGAGTAGGGTTCGATTACGGTGCAGAATCCACGAATCTAAGGGCCCCAAGTAGTGAAGTACTCTGCAACCTGGTGGTGGAAGAAAGGTGACGTGCGCTGTTTTTACATAGAAAGATTGGGTGCTGTTGTTCAGCTGACCATATCACTGAATGAAAATGCTTATGTTTCGACAATCAGCAAGCATTTGCAGCCATTTGTGAACTTCACATTCCGAAACAAGGATAGAAGTTTTACATATGCCAGTGTGCAATGTTTCCGAGCCCCAGTAGTTCGCGATGGGTTTGAAGAACAATCTTAACCCTCCTACTACCAGAATTTTTTTGTTACACTGAGTACCGTTGGGGTCAATATGACCCCAACTAATTATCACGGGATACATTGACAATATTTAATTTATTTTAATGAACTAACACAAAAGCATACATTAGTGATTGAAACCAGGTGAAGTAGATATATAAGCACTTAAAGATCTTGTCCCAACACTTGATCTTACAGATCCTTACATGTGAAACAAAAAATCTCTTTACATTTAGAACAAAGAATGTCTGAATTGTGTTTACAGACAAAGGAAAAACATCTTTTGCACGTTTCTGGATGTTTTCTATCCACTGAAGTTTCGCACAGGTAGCACCGTCCACGTTTTACCCCCGTATCCACTTGTGCTGAAGGAGGAGGAGGACGAGGCAGAGAAACTTTGTTGCGCTGACTTCTGTCTTTCTGTACTGGACTTGTTCCCGGTTCAAGAAGAAATTATTTTCTTTTGTAGTTGGTTTTTTTATTCCAGTCAGGATTTAAGTCCAACCAAATTATGAAAGCATTCAGGGCACTAATATCCAAAATATTATAGAAAAATCACCATGGGCCATCTTCTTGTCATACATTTTGTAGTTTAGGTTCTGACTAACTTGTTCATAGTGTCTACACCTGATTTTGTTGCATTATAGTCTAGTATTATAATAGGTTTCGCTGCTTTGCCGTCACCTATTTCCTCCCTGAAATGCATAGTACTCAGTAAATCTCCAATGTCTTCATCAGAATCTTCAGTTGATTCACTACCTCCAGAAATAACACCATCAATCTCTTCGTCGTCATCAGACGCTGTATCTCCTAATTCCTCTTCTTCATTCAAAATTGCTTGTATTTCAACACTACTCAGACGTTTTCTAGACATAATGTAGTTCTTTCACACGCTGCGACAAAACACTAGCAACAACTGAGGCAACACACAACTGCTGAGGAAAGAAACGACAACAATGGGTATAAATAAGAAGTGGAAAGTGTTAGTTTCATTGTTGCAGGTGTTTCCTATAACATTTGTTCAACGTAATATTCGCTGTTCTGTTTTTATAATGTTACATTCAAGAAACAAAACAAAAAAATTAGATTGGGGTCATGCTGACCCCAGTGGTACTCAATGCATAGTCCATGAATAAATTTTGATATGTTGTAAATGTAAAACTGAATATGATGTCATTGCATACAAGCAAGTTAGAGAGACAAAGTCATAAATTTTGAAAATAATCGCATTGAAAATAAGGGAGATATAGATTTCAAATGTGCTTATGGGGTCATATTGACCCCAGTGGTAGTAGGAGGGTTAACAGTTGCGATGAATGATTTTACCACCATATCACCCTACATAATCTCACCGAACACATATGGGACACGTATATCTGTCGATTTTACGAAGACTTTTCAAATGGCATTTGTCTGGAGTGTACAAGAGAGGGAGCAGGGGAGGCAGCCGAGGTATCGAAAGGATTAGCGTGGTAGTATATATCTGGATATCAAGATCTATGCACAATATAGACTAACGTAGAGTGCTACAGCGAACTACTCTTGCTTCTTAATACCACAACAACAATCATCCAATTAAACTGAATTGTCGCTTGACACCTGTTATGCCTGGCCACAAGATATTTACTGATACCGGAGATAATGTACTTTAACTTGATACAGTCACGTAATGGGACCCTGAGGATGGTGCAAGTGAAGCACCAAAAGCGGTCACTTTATTAATTAAGAAAATGAAACACAGCTAATGGAATTTTCTTGAATGTAACACAAATTAGAAATACGTTCTGTACATATGACGCCCTAAGTGTTGCCACACAGTGTAAGTATTGGACCTAGGACACAAATATTTTACGACTACTTGGCTGTAAAAGTGTCACAAAAAATAAATAAATTACCACTTATTAATACTATGATTACCGTATATACTGATTTCTTGTAGAGAGCTATGTTTATTAAACATCTGAAGACACCATGAAAAATGATTCTGTTCAACAGGTACTGGCAGAATTATAGTTGTGGGGCGGAATCGTGAGTCGTGTCTGGATAGCTCACAGGGAGGGCACTTGCCCGCCAAAGGTAAAGGTCCCAGTTTCGAGTCCCGTTTCCGGCACACAATTTCAATCTGCCAGGAAGTTTCATTTAAATATTTTACTGATAATCGGAGAACATTTGTAAACAGTGTACACAGGATGATATTTTCCGTCATCTACAAACTGCAGGGTTTCATTGGAATGGTGGGGGGTCATGGCGCAGCTCTGGTGCGCGCCTCTGGTCCTGGTGGCTGTCCATGCGGCCGCCTCGTTCAGAACACGAGTTTGTGACAGTTGCGCGAAGTGACAGTCGACTGGAGAGTTAATTTGCTGACACTTGCCCTGATCCCCGGACACTGCAGGTAGTGGACAGTCTGTTCCACAAGTAGGGTACACCGGCCTGTCCACCGCAAGTAACTTTGGGCTCGCTCGCCGTCTGCGCTGTGAGAGCTCACGGTAAAATGGAACGGTCCGGGTCCGATGCCGTTACGCAGCACTTCACGGCCGTGTGCAAGCGCAGGGAAAGTGTAAACAATGTTCCTTCCTCAGGCGTATGATCATAATTAGGTTCGTCGTAAGTGTACACAGCGAAGAGTTTAGAGGGAGACTCCAACCAAAAATTTAACTATTTTACTTTGCCAATAGCAACGAAATTTTGAAATGGCGTCTGTTATGTAAATATGTACCAATATCCCAGATTTCATTAACGTCACTGTTTTTCGAGCTATTAATTCTTAATATGCTCTTAATGGTATAGTAGTTCGGTTCTCACGCTACATTTTATACATATGTTTTGTAACTATATTCACAAGACAGTTCAATGGTTGTGTGCTTTCATCTTATGAGAAATATTAATGACTTGGTTTATGTGTTTATTTAAAATTTAAACCTTAAATTTTCTTTAATTATTGGTACTTATGTGTGACGATAAACCAAATAAATTTTCGATAGTTTTAATGCATAGACATATGCAAACACATCAAGACTATTTCCTGCAAAAATTTCATTCGGATTGGTTAATACTGGTGATAAAATGTTGGCCCTGCGTTATTGCAAATACATACACCCATTAAAATTAACCGACGCTATAAGATTTTCTCTACCTGCTTGTCTGGGGCGTCTTGTAATTTCAACACCATTGTAGCGTTTTAAGAATAAAAATCTAATCAAACACTTCTAGAGGAGGAGCAGTGGTATTGATGTCGATTGAGAGCCGCTGCTTATTTCATTCGAGTTCTTTCATTGTACTGAATAAGAGTTCAGTGTATTCCATAATATATATTTACACAGTAAACAGGCAAACTGATTGATATCCAACGATTTGCTCCTGGAAATCCTGCTACTTGTTTCTCCCTGTTAATGCTAAGTTCGGAATAAAAAGGGTTCTGCCGGCCGTGGTGGCCGAGGGGACTGAGGCGTTCCAGTCACGGTCTGCACGGCCACTACGGTCGGGGGTTCGAATCCCCCCTCGGGCATGGATATTTGTGCCGTCCTTAGTCTTAGCTAGTTCATAAGTAGTTTGTAAGCTTAGGGACTGATGACCCCGTAGTTAAGTCCCATAAGTTCAACAAACATTTTTTTTTTGAAAAACGGTTCTGTTTGATGCTGATAGAAATCAGCTAATATCTTTGGCGTCCTTCGGTGTGCTGCAGTACCTTACACAGTCAGTATTTCAAATATTTCTTAGACAGATTTGTAACTAGCTGAATATTCGGCGTTACTCGGATTTTTATTTATTTATTTATTAAAACCGTAAGTAACGATTGATTTTTAAAATCAAATGTTTGTAAAGATATGTGACAACTGCAGTAGTAGACAGTCCCTAGACTTACAAACTACATAAACTAACTTATGCTAAGAACAGCGCGTAACCGCAGGGGAGTGGCGCTGTGCACCGATGCGCGCGGCCGATCCCCGTCGGAGGTTCGAATCCTCCCTCGGGCATGGCTGTTTGTGTTGTCTGTAGTATAAGTTAGTTTATAAGTGGTTTGTAAGTTTAGGAACCGATGACCCCGCAGTTTAGTCCAAGAAGCTTAACAAACATGTGAACATTTATTTTTTATTTTTGACAACACGCACACCCCTGCCCGAGCCTTGACTCAGTATTTTTCTTATACCTCTCTTTGTCCATCGCCATTTTTTTTTCTAAAAACATGTTATATCTATGATAGAATATGTAAGAAATAAGGCTGTCTTGGAAAACGTATAAAATTATAAGCAATGGAAGGTAGTAATCAATTCATGCAATATTTATTGTTACTTGTCCAGTATCGAGTATGAATACATTCTTTGGTGACCTCATCTCTGAGCAAACGACATAAAATTATCCGTGTGAGTAGATCTCATATCCAGTCCGCAGTATTTAATAGATTACCTTGTGATTTATTAATCATAATAGAAATTACAATCTCACTGGAAACTACAGTCTCTTAAAGTTAAAGTGTAGATTTACCGAAAACAATTTGTACTCGTTACATGTACACTATTTCATTCGCTTCCTTTCCTTGTAGCTCTATAGAAGTACATTGCTTTCGCCTGTAGCCACATGTGCTTGTCATCAGCACAGTCAGCTTTTAGGAAGTTTCTTAGTAGTAAATAAGAAATGGATTAAACGTGGTGCATGATGAGACAGATTTTTGCCCATCGCAGTATATATGATGTCAGATTTATTGAATTATGTGTTGTACAACCGTATAATTGACCACATATATATTCATTTCTAAACGCGCTGTTCGTCTGTAATATCTGTTGCGAGTATGGTTAGTAGTTAAGAAGTAATGTTTGAAATCTGATGCGTGATAAGGCGGTTATCCATCAACGCTCCTCTTTATGTCTTCATATCTTATGAACTACGTGTCGCAGTGTGATACAGTTTCGAAGGTACAATCAGCTGCATGTGCGTATAGTGTCTGTAAAATTTCCTTCAAGTACGATATGTATTGTAGAAATTATAAAATGTAACGTCGTACCGAATGCTGTCGTTTTACTCCATAAACAGCGGAAAAGTTGAAAGCGAGAAAAAGTACAATAAAGGTTTGAAATTGTGTTTCACGTTTATTGCAAGTCTCTAATACTCTCATTCTCGTATAGTGTATTTTGAAAGTCTCGTCGCATTATGTTTCAATTTCTTGGAACTTATATTGTTTATCACATTATGTCTCCTCAATCATGTGTCGTATGTGGTAGTTACTAATACAGCAATTGTTACCTCACGGTAGGAAATATGTGTACCAAATTTGGTTGAAATCTGTCCAGTGGTTTAGGAGGAAATGTGCAACATTGTCGCGTGATGCAGCAGTTTTCCACGGATGTCATTGTTTATGACGTCATATCGGCCTAACTATGTTGTAATTGATTCTTACACTTACGACGACCGCGCACGTGGTCTGGAGGTCATGTGTGAAAAATTTAATTAAGATTGGAACAAAACTGTAGATTTGTATGCAATATGTACACACAAACAAACAAACAAACACACACACTGCTTTATATGTAAATGAGAAAATTCGAATACAGACAAATCGGATCTAAGAGTAAACACTCAAAATATGTGAAACAGTGTATTTTTTCCCGAAGCTTCAGGGTGGAGTCTCCCGTTAAAAATGAAAAGTAGCTGTTTTAAAGAGTTGAAACTAGATTGATGGTTGTGTAACTACAATGCGTACAGACACGTTAACATTTCTGTGCAGTATGTCTAATATATTTATTTTGTGCAAAGGAGTCTTCGTATGCTTAGTGTTATGAATAAAATGCTTTTAAGAGTTATCACTGAAGAAAGTCATCATTATATGACAGGAGAGAAATGAACGTCTCAATAATTTTCGAAACATTTTCACTATGAAAATACATTTTTGTTTTCAGGAGGAACGCTCGTCGAACTATTCTGTAGTACGATCAAGTCTGAAGAAAGTCATCATTATATGAAAGCAAAGAAATGAACGTCTCATTATTTTCGAAACAGTTTCACTATGAAAATACATTTTTGTTTTCAGGAGGAACGCTCATCGAACTATTCTGTAGTACGATCAAGTTACCATACTGCTCTTCAACTTGCATAAGGTTCTGCATTTCGCTGATTTTTGCGTTATGTTCACAGTGTGGAAACAACTAGAAATTATACACCTTGAAATACCACCGTTAATTGTAAAATTAACTCTAGCTGAGGGTATCCATTTAAGATCCTACTTTAAACTTATGACTCTGGCCTTAAAACCAGCTGAAGGATTCACGTGAACTACTGACTACTTCCAGAAACAGAATTTTGTTCCCTGGCCCAGAATTTAGAACAGACTTAAACTTTATTTTAGCAGCAGGAAGATAAAGAGACGATGACCAACATACGTCATAGATCACACAATCATTAATATACACATTCATAGACACCATGATAAATTATTAGCATCATAAAGTCCCCGCAATATTACAGAACCTAACATTTAAAAACATGAAATGAAATGCTATTCCTCATGCCTCCGAACAAGAGGGGTTCTCGTTTAGCAAAAAAGGCCGTCTAGTGAACTTAGATAAATTACAAAGTTAAAAACCTAGGGAAGACCGCAGACAGCCGTCTTTCAACCTATAGCGTGATGTTTGCGCAATTAGTTTCATTGCAAAATTAATTTCGTAGACTTAAGACTTTCTATGTAAATTTGAAGATACGATTATGTCGATCGATTGTTTGGATGCCATCTCACAACTGTATGAACAATCGCACTAAAGTTTCCGCTCCAGTTGTCACAATGTAAAAATGTCCGAACGACATGTTTCGGGCCTACATTAGCCCATTTTCAAGTTCTATAAAGAAGAAAGCCAAGGAAAACGTAAATTAAAACGAAGACACTAAAACCTTAAATACGATCCATGTCAATATAACAAAGTATGTTCATTCTAAACTGGCTTACCTTGAATTCTAAAACATATCTGCCCTAAGGCAAAGTCAAGCGTAAAATATTTGCGGCATATGCGCAATATCAACAGATAAACATTCCTCACAGTATAACATGTTGCTAGTTGGAGGCGCAGTTGCGCTATCTGCTCTGCTATATCAGAAATAGTCCTAACGCTACCCACTACCACAGATAAACCTACCATATTGCTACGATCGAAAGTAAATCCGTCGAAAAACACAATTTAAAATGATCAACCAAAAAAAAAAAAAAAAAAAAAAAAAAAAAAAAAAAAAAAAAAAAAACATCCAACAGTAAAACAGCCAACACCAACCCAAAGGAACCAAATGCGAGGGAAAGTTTCACTGTTTATCGAGAAGGACATTACCATAATGAGACCAGAAATGTCCTTTAGACAATTCCGTTTGTTCATTTAATATGCTATTCGGTTCTGTCCTTAACGCACAAAAAATTAATGTACTTTGTTATACTGACATGGATCGTATTTAAGGTTTTAGTGACTTCGTTTTAATTTACGATTTCCTTGGTTTTCTTCTTTTTAGAACTTGAGAATGGGCTTATGTAGGCCTAAACATGTCGTTCGGACATTTTTACATTGTGACAACTGGAGCGGAAACTTTAGTGCGATTATTTCGATGTTTAGATTTGCATGTACATGCTGCTTTTTTCACGCAAAATTCACATATAGACGCTCACTGGCAGATTTCAACTTAAGAGCTTGTCTTCGAATTATCATTTCTGGAATAATGGTACCATACATTGAGCGTTTAGTTCAAAATTTTCAAATGTTTGTAGAGCTTAAGGGACTTAACTATGGGGTCATCAGTCATCAACTTACAAACTACTTATGAATTAGCTTATACTAAAGACGGCACAAACATCCATGTCCGAGGGGAGATTCGAACCCCCGATGGGGAACTGCCTCGAGCAACGTAGCATAGCGCATCTATGCGCTGGGCCGCTCCGCTACGGCGATCCTTTTGTGAGAAGGAAAAAATGTGAATTGATCCTCTGTGTTTTTATGTTTAATATTTAAATTACAATGAAATATAAATCTGTCAATTTAAATTTCGTACTAAAACAGCAAGTATCATAAGGCATTAACAGTCGTAAGAAATACCGTCTTGGCTGCCCCCTGATCTTTGCACCATCATAATATTGGAAAAATTATGAATTTCAGTATCAGTTGTCAATGTGCTGAATTTCATTGTCAGTTCTGATTACCACAACAATGGTAACAAATAAATTCGCCGCAGAACGGTTGAAGCAAAGCATGATTGCTTACTGCTGTGGTGTGAGCACCAGCCAGATCGATTGAGCGGCTGTGCTAACTGCTGGACTTGCTAGTGTGACGTTACTAGTGACAAGCCGGTTAGCCCGGCAAGGGCCTCGGTCTACGTTCAAGTGTCACTCCATTCAACTGTCACTCCAGGCAAGTGTTCCAACCCCAAGAACGCTGCTTTCCTGTCTTATCAATTGTAGGATTCCACGCTGCTGTAAGTTGAAATCCGCTATCACGGTTCAACAGAATGTTGTGGAGACGTATTTCTACTGCTTCCTTGAAGACCATGTACCAGAATCCATTGGCACCATATCTTCTTTGTTTCGTCAAAATTGATGGTACACCCCTCGTAACTGCTATGATCTGTTACCGCGGACTTACTTTTTGTCCTAGCCGCACGTTTCTGACGTGCTTCAAACTGCCCTATGATACGCACCGTTGTGTTTATCCGATGTACAGCTTCCCACATTCGCATTCGATTCTGTAGATGCCCGGCGTCTGTAATGCTAAAGGGTCTTCGGTCGAGCCAAGTATGTCCTTTATGTTTCGCGTTGCGTGGAAGATTGACGGCATAAGACACGAACGCCACACGTTTTGCTTCGTCTTTTTCTGGCTTGTTCTTCCACCTCTTGTCTGCCGCAAGGCGCGTCTTATCTGCGTCTCGCTGTTGCTGTTTTTGTGGAAAGTTTCCCGCAGATGCTGCAAGTCCTGTGCAAACTCTCCTTGTCACAGATGGACCTATCTCTCGGTACCAACACGCTTAGTACCGAGTTGAGCGTTGAGCTAGTTGGTGGCAACTCCGAGCACTGAGATAAAGATACATGTGGGTCTTCTTTCTTTAGACCGAGTGTCCCAACGTACCGTCCGGATTTCTCTTGATTTATATGTCCTGGACACCATCGTGAACTTGATGCTGTCAGATATGCAATTAAGATGCGTAAACTCTTATAAGGAAAGTAAATGGGCTCGAACAAACATCTACGTACACCTCAATGTCCTGGTGGGTGTCGTTTTTCTGCAAAGCTCTGCAACCATCTGGCACTGTAGATGTAATTGTAGACGCCATACGTAATGCAGATATCTTAACTATAACTTATGTAATCATCATCGTACATGTTCTCTAGGGAATTGTTATCAAAATCCGTGATGATAGTTGCAACTTTAACCTTCTTCCCGAAAGACTGTTGGTATTCATAGCGTCTTCCCGCACTTATCGTAGCACTACCGCTTGCAATGAGTTGTTCGTCATTATCATCCCTATTATCATCATTATGTGTTAGTGTGACAACAGTATCTATCTTATGCTCATATTTCTGTACCATAACAGATACGAGAAAGCATGCAAATGATTCATCTGCTACACTAATACCATCTTCACGAAGAAGGGTTCTTCGTAACTTCATTTCA
The DNA here is from genome assembly GCA_026315105.1 of Locusta migratoria. NCBI lineage: Eukaryota > Metazoa > Arthropoda > Insecta > Orthoptera > Acrididae > Locusta > Locusta migratoria. The sequence continues at coordinate 533,069,473 of CM048747.1, forward strand.
ACCACTCGCAATACATTAGCAGAATTAATTAGCGATCGCCGCCCCATCTGACGCTTCAGCACACAAATAACATCACAAAACGTAACTTCGGATGCAAACTGCACCGTCCCTACTGGCGAACCGACAAGTCAAAGTGCAATGCGGCATGACACACGCAGAGGACTCTAACGGACGACTGCAGAGTTTTGCAGATGCGGGAGAATCACTAGTGCAATAAGGGATCTTTACATTATCTCTCATACGATTTTGGAATATATGTGTTTGTTCGACCCCAAGTACTTTCCTTGTTAGTAGGTATTCCTTGCCACGTGGCCATATCTCAAAAGTGCACTGCGGGCATCATGTGAAGTGAGTGCAGCTCGCCATCTCTTACTCTAAAACAGCGCCGAAGACTGTCAATGATACACGATCGGCGGCTGATACGCTAGTTTGTAGTTAAGTATTTTTAGTTCTTGCACAATTACTATAATAAATACAAAGAATACATACGATGAATTATAACATTTGCTTATAATAAATTATAAAGACCAATCATTTTATGCACAATGGTGTAATGGAATGAATAAGTAATTTCAGCTTATAACTCTTCTATCAGGTTGAGGCAGAGCACAACGTCAAAGGAAGAAATATAGAAAAATATTCATTTCGTAATTAATACAGCAGGGTAGCAAATTACGATGATGCATAGGTTGACAAGAGTTATATTCAAAATTCTAACGTTCAGGTCATTGGTGAGCACAACACAGATAGCAAATAAGAAACAGGAATGCGTTAATTTTTATTAAACATCTGTCAAGACATATATAATTCCGACAACTGTTAAGTTCAGAACTGGCCTAGTAGTTATGGAAAAGAAAGAAACGTGTATGTTCATCGCTCTCTAATAGTGTTTATTTTTTATCTATCTTATTATTTTATTTTTCTTATTGTCTTAAGTTCTCAATGTTTGGCGTGAGGTTACTGAACATGAACCGCATATCTCCAGTCAGGTCAGCGTCAGTAAAATTACTCTTGTACATACTAAGGCTTTCCCGGCGGGGTGTTTTCATCTTGAAGAATCGGGTTTCTGTCGGTAAACCGCGTCGTACTAGCACGATATTTTCATCTCGTTACTCGCGATCAGGTACTTGCTGAAGGTACACGAAGCACCTGGTGAAGATTGTGAGTAACGTGATCGAAATATCGTGCCTGTACGACGCGGATTACCGACAGAAACCAAATTCTCTAAGATGAAAAAATTACTCTTGACTTCCATTCACAACTTGACTTCTCACAAATATTTAGTTCCGAACATACTGCAGACACGAGTATCAAATCTAAAGTGCTGTGGGAACTCTTCTGGAAGTTCTTGTAAAATATATCAGTATTTTCCCCCTCCAATTGTGACCTACCAAAATCGCCACGCGAGCTTTGACACCAATAGCATCATCTGAGTGACACAAAGTAAAAACTGTTGACGGTATATAGGACCACCCCACATCGTTTTGTCAACTTTTTTTTTCTTACACGTTTTTCTTGCTATTCAAAATTGAAAATGCACAATTTCCCTTCCGCCTGAGATTTTATTTTCATAACGCTTAGTACAGCATCTTAGCTTTGTCATCAAAAATCAACCTCGTACTAAGTCGTAAAAGTCGTTTTAAATTGGCACTCTTTGTCAAGTATGTGTACGTAATTTATTCAAGAGGTTCGGCAGCGGGTAGCCTTCCGTTCGATACTTTTTAGACCATCCTTACAGTTAGTGAAACAGAATTAAAAGGACAGAAAAGTTTTTCTAACGGTTGTCGCAAATGAATCTTTCTTGTTTAACCAGAAATTGCGTGTCCTACCTGTTCGTCGTCTTCCCTCCCCCCCCCCTCACTACATCACTTTCCTCCACCTCCTCTTAGGACTATTTGCCCATGTTTTATTTACGTATTTTTCATAACTGGCAAAGGCATTAAAATACATACACCAAAACTCCTAAATTTGGACACCAGGAATTACACGAAACTTTAGAGGCTCAAAGGCATTAGTTATAGGCGAGTGACACCATTTCTCACATGGGTTCATTGAAACAAAAGCCAGAACAATGACTTGCAGGGGGGGGGACAACATTTTCACCAGTTAGGTAGCTCAGCAACACTCAACTAGTAACAGTCAGAATAACACATAAAGCCGGAACACTTCCTTTAGCAGTATCGTCCCAGAGTCCGGAAACCACTCTCACTGGTATGGCAGACAGTCCCCGCGGAACTCAGGCGTCCGCTTGTAGACAAACTGGAGAAGCAGCGGTAATCTTCACCACATCCCCGTGCCATGCTGCCGCAGACGGACACACTGACACTCATGACCACCTCGTGTGTACCTCTTAGCGCACTCGTTTTTGCCGTTATCCCCTCGTAAACATACTCTTACGTGGCTACTCCTCTGTCCAGGGCAGAGCCCCCTGGGGCCGATCTAGCGCTTCAAAGATATACAGACGAGCACGATCCGATAGATCGATACACCAGGGGCGATAGTAATCGCACCGACTCACAAAGATTATGGTAGAAGTTCACAGAACACAAATAAAATCACGTAATTACATGAGAACGTGACGCATTAAAGAAAATTAAATAAGACGATGATCTTTCGAACTACATGCAAAACAGTGTTAACCAGACACAGGAGAGGTCTGAACTTTGGACTCATCGGTGTGGTCACAGGAGACCCAAATGTATCACAGAGGTGGAGTTAAGATACCAAGTCCGTAGCGCAGCCGAAGGTGAGGTCCTCTGGAAGGCAAACGGAGATCTGATGTAGTAGAGAAGTCCTTCGTAGTCCTGCGACATAGCGAGGCTGTTTGGAGAGAGGTCTGGAGGTAGGTGTTCTTGTTCAATCTCGTGGCTGCAGTTCCCCCTCCTCATCTCCGCTAACAACGCTAGCAGGGCGCGCAGCAACAAGAATATTTCTAATTCGTGGTCTTTGTGTTTTCAGCGCCGAAGTCTCATAGGAACTCGTGACAGAAAAAAATTAGAGGATATAATGTTGCCAAGGAGGAATTATCAGCAAAACAAAATGCTGACCTCGTTGGATATTAGAGTTTGAATCTCTTACTCGCGAATATTTCCAGCGAACTTTGCTAATTTGCTCGTCATTAATTACTGCTCTTAATGACCTTGGTTTGCTCTTTAAAAGAAAATTTCTGTTGTCGATAAAGCAGCATTCAGGAAGATCATTCACGCTTTTCGAATACTGAACTAATTATGAATGAAATAAGTTTCGATAAGGAGACTTTGCAACGACAAGTTTGATGAATTTTTATTTTGCAGTCTTGAAAGCCTTATCATAAAATTTTGGTAAGTTACAAGAATTAGTGACTGACATCGATTAGAAAATGACTTATTATGATATTGTTCATATTAGGTGTTAATTAATTAATAATTTTATAGCTACGTTCCTCAGTTGCTAATTTAATTTGACATATTTCAGCAAAAAGATAAGAAATTTTTATTCTCAAATACCATAATAACGAATTCCCGTCTTTTCCAACTGATTTGACCTAATCTTCAATGCCATTCCATCTGCTAAATGATAAAGCGTGACCGCTCAGCTGACACTCGTGTCCGCAGTGACCCCCAGCAGCCTCGTGCACAGCTCGCGTGCCCAGCCCTGCACTATGTGGAAGACGAACTGGCTCCAGCCAATGAGCGGTTAATGTTTGGAGTAGACTTGCACATAATATTTCGCGATCGGGAGCACTCGGTTTAGTTCGCGCCTCTGCCGCGATCTAGTTAGTTCTTTTAGTTCGTCCGCTCACAGTGACGGCTGATTTGGGTGTTCTACGCATGCAGGTGGAGGGAGAAGTTCCCCCAACCTAGCTGCTTCAGGCGCTTGTTGCTTGAGCCACTAACGATATCACGCAAACCAAAAGAAACAGTTTGTGGATAATTTCTCGCGTTTAAGTTATCTCTATATCTTGGAACTATGGAATTTATTAGTCAGATTTTGCAGAGTCCACAATACTTAACAGCAGAAATTTCGTAGCACTGAACTATGTAATCCAGCAGGCAGACGCTAACCTCAAAATGGCTCTCATCAGCAGAAGGCGAACACGTGATTTTTAATTTTGTTCGAGACTATCGCGCATATTTTAGTTCGCGACCTATCGCGCATATTTTAGTTCGTGACCTATCGCGCATATTTTAGTTCGCTCTTGTGATATTCCTGGCCTGTGGCCTGTGTACTAACTTCTCCGTCCGCAAATAAAACCCTAGGAAGCTTGTACTCTCCTTTAAGTTCGCAGCTCTGCCGTGAAGTAGGTCGCTCTTTTTAGTTCATCCGCTCGTTTTGGCTTTTGATACAGCTACTAAAACTACAGCTGAGCTGCATCTCTGTTCGAAATGACGGGAAATGGCAGAAGGGAATCACGCGAATCTGCGCGCTCTCGCATCCTCTCGGTGTTACCCGTCAGTCTTCGGAAAAGGAGCGGACAAACTAAGAGGCGAGGGACCTGCGTACTAGTTCGTGTAGTTAGACTATGGGAGCGCTCTTCCGAACAAGTTCGTTCGCGAACTACACAAGACTAGCAGATTAAAATTGTGTGCCGCAACCGGGACTCGAACCTGGGACTTTTGTCTTTCGCGGGCAAGCTCACTACCGATTGTGCTACCCCGCCATGACTCACGATGCCGTGTCACAACTTTACTTCCGCCAGTACCTCGCCTCCTACTTTCCAAACTTCACAGAAGCTCTCCTGCGAACCATGCAAGACTAGCACTCCTGGAAGAAAGGATATGGTGGAGACATGGCTTAGCCACAGCCTAAGGGATGTTTCATTCTCTACACAAGACTAGTTTGGAGACACCTAAGCTAGACTCGGTCTGTCAGCCCTCTATGTGGCAGACGGCTCCTCCTGGAGAACATAATGCGTATTAGGATTGTTTGTGTTGCTGTTTACTTCCAGTGTACCGGGACAAATGTTCAAATGTTTGTAGAGCTTATGGGACTTGACTACGGGGCCATCAGTCCCTAAACTTACAAACTACTTATGAAGTAGCTAACACTAAGGACGGCCCGAGGGGGGATTCGAACCCCCGATGGGGAACGGCCTCGAGCAACGTAGCATAGCGCATCTATGCGCTGGGCCGCTCCGCTACGGCGATCCTTTTGTGAGAAGGAAAAAATGTGCCACCGCTGTACCGGGACAGCCGGCCGCGGTGGCCGAGCGGTCTGCGGCGCCCCAGTCACGTTATGCACGGCCACTACGGTCGGGGGTTTGAATCCCCTTCGGGCATTTGTGCCGTCCTTAGCATTTTGTAAGTTTAGGGACTGATGACCCCGTAGTTGGGTCCCATAAGCTCTACAAACATTTTTTGACCCGGGTCATGTTTTTCCAGTTGCTAGGATACGGAGCACAACGTTTTCCTTTCGAGTATGTTTCCCGGCACACCACTGTGTCACGAGGGTTGCAATGTCACAGGCGCCGCACTTTCAATCTCTAGAGCAGGCTGTTTCAGCAGGCTGCTCTGCGAGCAGGCGCGCACACGAGCACTCACTGCGCCAGCTCGGAGCTGTGGTGGTGGGGCAAGCTGACGTCACGCTCGTCAGTACTCGACGGACATAAGTAAACAGACGCGCTTGTTTAGTTCTCTTCTACATCTATATACATACTCCGCAATCCACAGTAAGGTGCGTGGCGGAAGGTACGCTGTACCACTACTAGGCATTTCGTTCGTTTTTCCACACCCAAACAGAACGAGGAAAAAACGAATGCCTATATGCCTCCTTACGAGCCCTAATATCTCTTATCCTGTCTTTTTTATCACTGCGCGTCATGTAAGTAGGCGGCAGCAATATCGAACTACACTCGGCTTCAAATTCCGGCCCTCTAAATTTCCTCAACAGAAATTCACGAAAAGAATGTCGTCTTTCCTCCTGCGATCCCCAATTGAGCTGCCGGAGCATTTCTGTGACACTCGCGCATTGGTCGAACCCACCAGTAACAAACCTAGCTGCTCTCCTCTGAACTGCTTAAATGTCTTCCTTTAAACTGATCTGCTGCGGGTCCCAAACACTTGAGCCATATTCAAGACGTGGTCATACAAGCGTTTTATACGCGGTCTCCTTTACAGATGAAGTATATTTTCCCAAGATTTTCCCAATAAACCGAAGTCGGCTGTCTGCCTTACTCACAACTGTCCTTACATGCTCATTCCATTTCATATCGCTCTGCAATGTTACGCCTAGATATTTGAACGACGCGACCGCACCAAGAAGCTCACTACTGATGCTGTATTCGAACATTATAGGATTGTTTATTCTACTCATGCGCATCACCTTACATATTTCTACATTGAGAGCTAGCTGCCATTATTCGCACCTACCAGAAACTTTGTGTAAGTCATCCTGTATGTTATTACAGTAAGTCAAATACGACACCCTCCCATACACCACAGCATCATCAGCAAACAGCCGCAACTGACAACTTACTCTGTCCATCAGAACATTTATATAGATAGAAAATAATAGCGGTCCTATCACACTCCCCCGGGTCGCGCCTGACGATACGCTCTCTGATGAACACTCGCCGTAGAGAAAAACGTTCTGCGTTCTATTACTAAGGAAGTCTTCCAGCCGGCCACAAAACTGTGAGCCTATTCCATAAGTTCGTATCTTCGTTAGCAGTCTGCAGAGTGGAACCTCGTCGGCCGCCTTTTTTAAGACGAGAAAAACACAATTCGCCTGTTGCCCTTCATCCATGGCTCGCAAGATGTCATGTGAGAAAAGGGCAAGCTGAGTTTCACATGAACGATATTTCCTGAACCAGTCCTGATTCATAGAAAGAAGCTTTTCCGTTTCGAGGAAATTTACTATATTTGAACTGAGAATATGCTCCAAAATTGTACATGGAACTGATGTCAACGACGTGTTGTGGTCTTCAGTCCGGAGACTGGTTTGATGCAGCTCTCCACAATAACCTATCCTGACCTAGCCTCTTCATCTCCACATAAGAACGGCAACTTACATCTGTCTGAATCTGCTTACTGTATCCTCTCTTGGTCTTCCTCTTCGACTGTTACCCCACACACTTCCCTCTAATGCTAAATTCACAATTCCTTGATGTCTAAGAATGTGTCCCACCAATCTATCCCTTCTTTTAGTCAAGGTATGCCAGAAATTTCTTTTCTCCCTAATTCTGTTCAGTACCTCCTCATTAGTTACGCGATCCACCCACCTAATCTTCAGCATTCTTCTGTAGCACCATATTTAAAAAGCCTCAATCCCCTTCCTGTCCGCACGGTTTATCGTCCATGTCTCACTCCCATGCAAGGAAACGCTCCATACAAATGCCCTCAGAATGGACTTCCTAAGGCTTAAATCAATACTCGATGTTAACAAATTTCTCTTTTTCAAGAACGCTTTCCTACCCATTGTCATTCTGCATTTTATATCCTCTGTACTGCGACCATCATTTGTTATTTTACTGCCCAAGTAACAAAACTCATCTACCTCTATTATTGCTTCGTTTCCCAATATAATTCCTTCAGCATCACCTGATTTTCTTACGCTGCACTCCATTACCCTAGTTTTGCTCTTGTTAATTTTCATCTTATATGCACCTTTCAGCACACTGTCCATTCCGTTCAATTGCTCTTCCAGGTCCTCTGCTGTATCTGACAGAATTACTATGTCGTCGGCAAAACGCAATGTTTTTAATTCTTCCCCCTGAACTTTTATTCATTCACCAAATTTCTCCTTGCTCTCCTTTATAGCTTGTTCAATGTACAAATTGAATAACATTGGAGAAAGGCTACAACCCTGTCTCACTCCCTTCCCAACCACTGCATCCCTTTCATGCCCTTCAACTCTGACAACCGCTGTCTGGTTTTTGTACAAGTTGTAAATAACCTTACGCTCCCTATATTTTACTCCTGCTTGCTTCAGAACTTTAAACAGTTTATTCCAATCAACATTGTCAAAAGCCTTCTCCAAATTTACAAAAGCTAGAAATGTAGGTTTGCCTTTTCTTAATCTATCTTCTAGGATAAGCCATAAAGTGAGTATTGCCTCCCGTGTTCCTACATTTCTCCTGAACCCAAACTGATCTTCCCCGAGGTCGGCTTCTACCGGCTTTTCCATCCTTCTGTATATAATTCGTGTTTTTGCAACCATGACTTATTAAACTGATGGTTCTGTAGTTTTCACACCTGTCTGCACCTGCTTTCTTTAGAATGGGGATTATAACATTTTTCTTAAAGTCTGAGGGTACTTCACCTGTCTCATACATCTTACACACCAGGTGAAACAGGTTTGTCATGGCTGGTTCTCCCAGAGACTTCAGTAGCTCTGAGGGAATATCATCTACACCAGGGGCCTTGTTTCGACTTAGGTCTTTCAGGGCTCTGTCAAATTCTTCTCTCAATACAGTATCTCCTATTTCATCTTCATCTACATCCTCTTCCCTTCCTACAATATTGTCTCGAAGTTCCTTTCCTTTGTAGAGCCCCTCTATATACACTTTCCACCTTTCAGCTTTTCCTTCTTTGCTGAGAACAGGTTTTCCATCCGTGTCCTTGATATTCATAGAGCTGTTTTTCTTATCTCCAAATGTTTCTTTTGTTTTCCTGTAGGCTGTATCTATTTTTCCCCTATTTATACATTCTTCTACATCCTTGCATTTGCCTTCTAGCCACTCCTGCTTAGCCATTTTGCACTTCCTGTCAATCTCATTTCTTAGTCGTCTGTACTCCATTTTACCTGTTTCATTTACTGCATTTTTATATTTTCTCCTTTCATCGATTAAATTTAGTATCTCCTGTGATATCCAAGGATTTTGTGTAGGTCTTGCCTTCCTACCTATGTTGTCCTCTGCTACTTTCACTATTTCATCTCAATTTTACCCATTCCTCCTCCACTGTTTTATTTTCCCTTTTTTCTGTCAATTGTTGCCTAAAGCTCCCTCTGAAATGCTTAAGAACCTCAGGTTCCTTCAATTTATCCAGGTCCCATCTCCTTATTTTCCTACCTTTTTGTAGTTTCTTCAGTTTCAGCCTACAGTTCATAACCAACAAGTTATGGTCAGAGTCTATATCTGCCCCTGGGTATGTCTTACACTGTAAAACCTGGTTCCGAAATCTATGTCTTACCATTATAAAATCTATCTGGTATCTCCCAGTGTCTCCTGGTCTCTTCCACGTATACAACCTTCTTTTGTGATTCTTGAACCAGATGTTTGTTATAACTAAATTATGATCCGTGCAAAATTCTACCAGGCGGCATCCTCTTTCATTCATTTGCCCAGACCATATTCACCTACTATCTACCCTTCCCTTCCTTTTCCTACTACCGAATTGCAGTCTCCCATAACAATTAAGTTTTCCTCTCCCTTAATTGTCTGAATAATTTCCTTTAGCTCCTCTTATATTTCTTCGATTTCCTCATCATCAGCAGAGCTAGTTGGCATATAAACCTGTACTACTGTTGTCGGTGTTGGCTTCGTATCTATCTTGACAATGATAATGCGATCACTGTGCTGCTCATAGTAGTTTACCCGCATTCCTATTTTCTTATTCATTATCAATCCTACTCCTGTGATACCCCCAATTGATTTTGTATTTATAATCCTGTACTCACCTGACCAGAAATCCTGTTCATCCTGCCACCGAACTCCACTAATCCCCACTATATCTAACTTCAACCTATCCATTTCCCGTTTTAAATTTTCTAATTTTCCTACTCTATTAAGGGACCTAACATTCCACGCTCCGACCCGTAGAATGACAGTATTGTCTTTCCTGATGATCACATCCTCCTGAGTAGTCCCCGCCCGGAGATCCTAATGGGGGACTATTTTATCTCTGGAATATTTTACCCAAGAGGATGCCATCATCATATTTTCATACAGTAGAGCTGCATGACCTCGGGAAAAGTAACGGCTGTAGTTTCCCCTTGCTTTCAGCCGTTCGCAGTAGCTGTGTGGCAAAGCCACATTAGCTGATGTTACAAGGCCAGCTCAGTCAATCATCCAGACTGTTGCCCCTGTAACTACTGAAAAGGCTGCTGCCTCTCTTCAGGAACCACACGTTTGTCTGGCCTCTTGACAGATACCCCTCCGCTGTGGTTGTACCTACGGTACGGCTATCTGTATCGTTGAGGCACGCAAGCCACCCCATCTCGGCAATGTCTGTGGTTCATGGAGTGGGATGTCAACGATATTGGCCTGTAATTGTGTGGGTCAGTTCTCTTTCCTTTCTTATAAACGGGAGTCACCTGCGCTTTTTTCCAATCACTAGGAACTTTGCGCTGAATTAAAGATTCGCGATGAATGCAAGCTAAGCGTATTCAGTGTAAACAACAAACATGTGTAGTCACGTAAGCCTAGTGTGTGCTTCTTTTGAAGAACTTTACCTCTTCACTGGCAAGGACGGACGTCAACAATGTCTAGTGTGTCGCAAAACACCTGTTCGTGGGAAAAAATCTACAGCGTCATTGCAATTCGTCTACATGCAGTAGATTATGATCGAGTGGAAGAGAATGCTCCGAAGGAACTGATTTCCAATTTGAAGGGTAATATACAGTAAGATGTACGTTAAAATAATATCGTGAGTAAGGGATGTTTCGCATTGTTGCAAACATCTGGCATTACAGTAATTCGTATTACAATACAGGTGAATGCAGCTGAATTAAGTCAAAAAGGAGCTGTAATACGCGTGAGTTACAAAGTAGCTCATATCGCAGCACTGTCTGGCAAATCATTCTCCTTGGGACCTTTAGCTACGTCCTGCTTAATAGCGATAGCACTGTAGTTTCATATGAATGAGCGGCTTTTGAAGGCGTCTGTCTCTCACATAAAACAATGTCCCGTCGAATTCTCAAAATGGGTGCTTATTTAGAGGCACAACTCAGGAATAAGACCCAGAGTTCCATAGCATTTTCTCATGCACACGACGACGAAAAAGTTACGAGGTTCACTCTAAAAGTCGTATTGCCATGTTTACAATTAACGTAATGCAAACTGGAGCGCGTTTCAACGAGATAAATCGGTCATTCATAATGTTGCTTCTTCTGATTCTCTAACAAGAACTCGTAAATTCAATTACGTATTCGTTAAAACGATGGCATAATTCTTTGTAAACTTGATAAGAAGTACTTCCTATGTTGCTTCCATGACAAAAACATTAAAAAATGTAAAATAACGCCTACATAAACATTCTTTATTAAGGTAAAACACACTTACTTCAGCGAAGATCGCTAGTTTATTTGCTGGTTTTTTAACGGTTTCGATGAAATGTAATCATCTTTTAGAATTTATTTATTTATTTTTTAAATGTTCTCCTATTTTCAATAGAATTGTTACTTGTAAAAATGTAATATAAGAAAGAGAACTGTCAAACGATTAAAATTTGCATAACCAATTGTTTGACAATGTTCTTTTTCTTATAACATATTTTCACAAGTAATTCTTAATTTTATTGAAAATAGGAGAACACTGTAAAAAAATATCTGAGGATGATGACATAGTTAATCGAAACAGGTAAAAAGCATCAAATAAACCAGCGATCTTGACTGAAATAAGTGTGTTTCATATAAATTTTCGATCGCTCTCCATAGGCGTAATATGCCACTTTACTATTCTTTATTGAATTACAATGATGAAATCAAATCATTGATATTCAGGACTACAAAGCTTTAACATCAATATTCATAACAAAAATAATATTATCGCTGAGAATTGACCAATTGTCACGCATTTCCAACGAGAAAAATGGCAGTCTCAATTATAGCTATTTCGGAAACGTGCCCGTGTCAGGAATTGCAGCCGTGGTGGAGTAGCTGAGCGGTCTAAGGCGTCTCGCTGCGGAGCTCACGGTTGCTCGCCGTCGGACTTTCGAGTCCTCCCTGGGGAATGGGTGTGTGTTTGTTGTGCTTAGGTTAGTTTACCTTAGTTTAAGTAGTTTGTAAGCTACGGACTGATGACCACGCAGTTTGGTGCGATAGATTTAGAAACATTTGAACATTTCATGAATTGCACTGTAGCTGCAGTTTCTCGTGACGTAATAGTCCAGTCTAAGGCTCCTATAAGTCCGAGGTGAACTATCCGCCATTTTTCCCCAAGCTGCAGGCGTTGCCATGTTCCGGACGAGCTCACGCATTACCTCGCTTTTCATTGAACTAGCTCACACTCGCAAACTACACATGTATGAACGTGGAATTTTCATCAATGTCTTCTTTAAGAAGTACAATACATTTTCATTTTAGTCTTATAATTTATAAACAGCATATATTGGTGGTTTACAAATATGCACTTTCTAACGACTAATGGAATTTTCGACATGGGAGGAACATTTTTCTGTTGAAGTTAGGTGAACACATTAAGCGAATGAAATGTTTAAAATACAGCAAATTTTCATCCTCTCAAACAGCAACTCTGTGAGAAATGTATAAATTGAGATAATGTCAGTTAAATATGGCGCACTGCGATCCACCCGCCAGAGTAGTAGCAACACGTTTTCCATATTAGATAACATGTTGTTACTGCATAACAACCATACTTACTGACTTCTCTTAACCCATTAAATTTAATAGTTAGACACTACAAAAGAGCTATGTCTCTATGTAATATGCAGTTTCAATTTTTCAGTTATATGAAAAGGATATTCTAAATATCTCTATACAGACTGCTTTATTATGTGAGGAAATGAAAACAAGTGAGCTCGTTAGCTAGTGAAGAAATCCTTGCTATCTGTCATTTTCAAATATTCTCACATAAAATCCTCATTAGATCTAGTAACTTCCGTTCTGTTACTGCTAGGCTTTAAAGTGAAGGAAATGTAACTCCTATTAGGTTTTTGGATACTGAGTACTAGCTCTGAAACACAATGAGCAAGAAGCAAAGAAATAAACATTTGTGAGTGACGAAGGAATATCTGCAAATCGAATAATAAACCACTAACTTTACTCTTTTTCAGTCTAGAACTGAATAACGCGACAATTAATAAAGTTTTGCGTAGTAACCATGTGGCAAAATACTCCCCTCTTCGCATGTTATCATTTATCAAATTATCATTTTGCTACCTCTAACCGTGTATGAGATTCGCAATGATTCATTCTGGCCTTATAGCCATCGGAAATGAGTGGCTAAATAAAATAAAGTTTTGCGGTATGAGTGAAAGGTAAATATCTCCTCCTAAGTCGAAAATTTCAATCCATTAGGAAAGTTTCATCCGCAGCAACATATGGTGCAACAAGGACCAGACGGAATATCATAGCAGCCTTTATTTTTTTACTGGAAACTTTTTCCTAATGTAGCGCAGTCTCTTATTTCGAAGGCAATATCTTATTTACTATGACTATTAACGAAATGTCGAGCATTTCGTCACAATGCTGACATATAAAGATTTGAGTAGCGGAGAAATTAAATACCAGGTACGTCCAGAAAGTAAGTTCCATTTGGTTATATTAAACAAACGTGTACAGATACAGAAGAGATATTTATTGTAAAAAAATCTACAACTGTTAAACTACTTTTCTACATAGCTGCCGAAATTTTGTAGGTACTTGTAATAGCGTGGCAAAAGTTTCTGTATTAATTGATAAACAGTGCTATTAGGACGCTGTGTAAAATTATAGAGCCACAGATAGTGTTGTAGTCATGCGTTTATTGACGCGTTTCGATAAAAATCATCTTCAGAATCGTGATTTATATAATAAAATTGTATGGCGTCAATGCCATACAATTTTATTATGTAAACCCACTTCCACGATTCTGAAGATGATTTTTATAGAAACACGTCAATAAACGCATGACCACATCACTATCTGTGGCTCTATAATTTTACACAGCGTCCTAATAGCACTGTTTATCAATTAATACTGATATGGGCGCATACCTCATGAACGACTTTATGTCACGTCTGGAAAACAAGTTTCTGTATGTTCTCTTCTTAGAAGGTTGCCGCCTGTGTATTCAGCCATGTGGTAGCATGTTCTTTCAGCTGGTCATAATCGTTGAAATGTAGACCACCAAGAACAGATTTTTAAGTGTAAAAAGAGGTGAAAGTTTTGTATCCCAGCCTCGTAGCCGCTTTTGTGTCTCGTGTCCGCCGGTTGTAGGTGTCAGTGGCCGAGTAGAAAGAGACCGACACAAGAATATAGGATGCACGCGTGTGCAGGTACGGAGGTGACCAGCCAGTGGGACAGCAGAAACTAGAAACACTAGAGTAAATTAGAACGAGATATATATTTCATAGAGACTTAGTAATACCTAACTTTTACATACTTCTTGACTGCAGAATGCTGATACATAGATTAGATAGAGGCCTGCCTACTGATGATTTCTAGTGCCTATCCGATAGCCAAGTCTTTACTGGTGCCTGTCTGATTCCGAAGTGTTAACTGGTTCCTATCTCAGTCCCAAGTGAACGATGTCGTTCAGTTGTGGCCACGAGCGGAGTTGTAGCAGAGGGCGCTCGTGGCTGTCGTCGTAAGAACGCCGCCCCGTTCGTACATGGCGGCGCGCGGCGTAAGTAGGTGGCGCGCACTGCATACTTGTGCGACACCACACCCCTCCCCCCCAAACAGCCGCGCCGTCATGGCGTAGGGCTGAGGGAGACGGCGATGGCACTGGGAGGAGGGCCTGGGCGGGGGCGTTACTGGTGGGACGGGCGTCGTAGCAGAGGCTGGGATCGAGACGCCGTCCATGCCCCGATATACACCCTGCGATCCCCAGGGAAACCCACCAAAACCAGGGGAAGGGCGTACAGCTCCGCCCAGAGGGAGCAGGTCATCTTCTTCTGAGGTGGTGCGGCCGGGGCACGCACGGTCGCGGAGTCCCTCTCGTTGACGCTGGCAGCTGAGGCGGCGACGGAGGCGGAGGGACCGACTGCGTAGGAGACGCGTCGACATCCATCGGGACGATCTCGTAGTCCGGGGAGGCTGGACCCGGCGGCGAGCGATGTGGCTGGGTCTGGAATCAAGAAACCCGAGACAGGATCACACGGCCTGTGCAGGCGCAATTGGTTTGCGTGGCGCGCAGCTCCGACCCTGTGGAAGAACGTACAACATACATAATGCGACCGAGCACGCGCTGAATGGTGCCCGGCGTCCATCTTGTCTTGTTTCCAGAAAACACCTTGTACAGCACAGGCGTAGAAACCTGAAAACGCGAAGCGCCATACGAACCGACTCGGTGCGTGGGAGGCTGCAGCAGGTGAAGGAGAGTGCGGTGACGGCGGCCGTGTAGCAGCTCGGCAGGAGACGGGCCGTCACGTGGCATGCACCGATATGTAGACAGGAAAATTTGAAGAGCTTGCTGCCTGGAGTGCTGACCTTTCATCTTTTCCATGTAGGACTTGAATGTTCGAACGAAACGTTCTGCTTCACCATTGGACTGAGGGTGAAAAGGTGCGGTGGTGATATGCTGAATGCCATTCACACGACAAAACTGTTGAAATTCCGCACTAACAAACTGAGGTCCATTGTCACTGACGATAGTTTCAGGCATACGTTCGATGCAAAACACTGATGTTAAGGCATTGATTGTACAAGACGCCGTCGTTGAGTTCATGGCAATCACAAAAGGAAACTTGCTGAAAGCGTCTACAACGATTAACCAGCGCGTATTCCAGAAAGGTCCGGCAAAGTCAATGTGTAAACGTTGCCATGGTCCCTTGGGGCTTGGCCAGTCTGAGAAACGTTGCGGAGGAGTCGCCTGATGCTCCGCACAAACTCAACACTGTGACGTCATGTTCTCGATCTGGGCGTCCATACCAACCGAGGTACAATGACGTCTGGCCAGTTACTTTGTCCTAACCATACCCCAATGTCCTTGATGCAGGAGGCGTAACACTTCTCGTTGCGCCGGCCGCGGTGGCCGAGGGGACTGAGGCGCTTCAGTCACGGTCCGCACGACCACTACGGTCGGAGGTTCGAATTCCCCCTCGGGCATGGATATTTGTGCCGTCCTAGTTCGTAAGTAGTTCATAAGTAGTTTGTAAGTTTAGGGACTGATGACCCCGTAGTTAAGTCCCATAAGCTTAACAAACATTTGAACATTTGAACTTCTCGTTGCAGGGAACGAGGAACAATCACTAGTGTTTGGTCGTTGTCGGTATGTAACAACAGAACACTCTGACTTAAAGATAATGCGTGACGTTGTGCAAAATAACGTCGAACAATAGGCCGATCAATGTCTTTGGCTCTGGCAGGCCACCCTGAGCGAACAAAACGTGCTACCACACTTAGGTCTGCATCCGCAGCTGTTACCTGTGCAACCCGACAAGAGTTCAAAGGGAAGTCTCGACAGTGGAAGCATCTCTGGAGTCTATCTGACAACATGCCACTTCTGAAGAATCAAACGACACATCCTGGCCAACCTGAAGTCAGGAAAGTGTGTCCGCGTTGGCATGTTGTGTGGTAGTTCGGTACAAAATCTCATACTGATAATTTAACAATATCAAGGGCCATCTCTGAAGTTTTTGTGCCGTACGTGGCGGCATTGGCTTTGTAGATGAGAACAACGACGTGAGAGGCTTGTGGTCTGTCAACAAATAGAATTTTCTGCCATAGAGATAATGATGAAACTTTGTGACGCCGTAAATGATTGCTAAGGCCTCCTTTTCTATCTGACTGTAATTTTGTTGCGATGGCGTCAGTAGCTTGGATGCAAAGGCAGTAGGAAGATTGTGAGATCCAATACGATGCGACAATATTGCACCCAGACCGTATGATGAGACATGAGACATCCACTGCTAGCACTATAGGCTTCTGAGGGTAAAAGGGAATCAAACATGCATCACTGAGTAGTGCAGACTTTAATTTATAAAAGGCAACCTGGCACTCTTTAGACCATACAGAAGGAACATTCTTCCTACGTAAGCGATGCAGTGGAGCTGCATTCTGAGAGGCATTGGGAATAAATCTGAAATAATGGTTAAGCTTTCCCATTACTGCTTGCAATTCCTGCACATTCTTGGGAGGAGGCAAATCTTTGATCGCTTGAAGATGTGACTGTAAGAGATGAATTCCTTGGTCATTAATCACATGGCCTAGGTACTCTATTTCAGTTTGAAAAAACGAACACTTTGCTTTATTGCAACGAAGACGTGCTGCAGTCACCACTTTGAAAAGGCACTCCAGGTTTGCTAAATGTTCATCAACTATGCGTAGAATGTAGAATGTTTGTAGAGTCTATGGGACTTAACTACGGGGTTATCAGTCCCTAAACTTACAATCTACTTATGAACTAGCTAATCCTAAGGACGTCACAAATATCCATGCCCGAGGGGGGATTCTAACCCCCAACCGTACTGGCCGTGCAGACCGTGCCGTGACTGGAGCGCCTCAGTCCCCTCGGCCACTGCGGCCGGCCAACTGTGCGTCCTGAGACCACAATATCATCTAAATAGTTCGAACAGCACAGTTGTTCCAAAAAGCGCTGAAAAATAACAGGGGCGGAAGAACTGCCAGAGGGTAGGCATTGAAATTGAAAAAGGCCCATGTGAGTATTAATGACGAAAAACTGTTTCGACTCGTCATTAAGTGGAACCTGTAAGTATACCTCTGCTAAATCAGTCTTAGAAAAGAGGCGAGACAGACCTAATTTGTCCATCAGTTCGTCAGGTCGGGGCAGGGGTAAGTGTCTACAATTGTTTGACTGTTTACTGTTGATTTAAAGTCCACTCAGAGACGTAGTTTTCCTGACGGCTTGGTTAGAATTACTAAAGGCGAGGCCCAGTGATTCGCAGAAACAGGAGAAATCACCCCACTATCTTGCCAACGTTTAAGTTCTTCTTATCACGAATTGCGATAGGCAATGGTCTTGCTTTACGAAATTTTGGTACAGCAGATTCTTTCAAAGTTACATGTGCCACGAAGTCTTTTGCGCAACCTAGTTCTGGCGAAAACAAGTCACTATATTTTTCACACAATGCATTGATTTTGTCGGCGTCCGTTTATCAAATTACTTTTTCTAACACGACGGGGCGACCTTTGTGTCGCACTTTTCCACTGGCTACTGTTCACTGACTGTGTAGCACGGCCGGTAGAATTATAAGAATCAGTAGGGCTAGAATAAGAACTGTGACTAGGAAAGCGTTCGTTACGGTGCACTGAATTATCACTGTGGCTTTGCATTTCTACATCTGCTAAGTCAAAGGTATCATGCGCTTCAATAAGCTGCAGTACACTGTCTAATGAAGGGTCAGATTGTTTTAGAATTGCTGCCTAATTCTGAGGTCTTGAATATTCTGTGTGATAGCGTCTCTCAACATCACGTCACTATGAGAAAGTCCACAAGAGCAGGTAAATTTACATTTGCGGGTTAAGCCCTTCAATTCCGTAATCCAATGCGTGTGGGTCTGTTCCGGTGATTTTTTTTCAGTCTGAAAAATCGGTACCACGCCGCAGCTACGAGAACTTTTCTATCATAATGAGCATTCAGTGCATCTACAATTTGAACGAATTCTAGATCACGAGGAGATGCGTGGGGGAAATGTTTCTGCAGTATTACGAAAGTTTGAGTGCCCACAATCGACGAGAAAACGTTCTTCACTCTCTGACCTGTAAGGTGATGAGCCGCGATGAGTTCTTGAAAATGAGCGAAGTAATCACTCCATTCTTGATCAAAATATCCACGGGTGTACTGCCGGTCTATAGTGCCCAACGGGCACAATATTTCGGCGATCAAACATGTCGCCATCATCAGGTGAACTGACGGACTGAGCTCCTGGAAACGCGCCGGTACGGAGATCCGCACGCTACGGCTGCTCGAAGGGAACTGGCTTCTAGCCCGGTAGCGGGCCATTTAAATACCCTCGGCCCGCGGAGCGACCCCTCCGCGGTCCGCGCCCCGCGCCGCGGCCGCGCAGTGGAACTGATTGCACCGGCGTCTGAGAAGACGTCGGTGTGAGGGCTCTGTCCGCCGTGGTCGTCACTTCGTTACGTTTGCTAGATTTACTCTTAATTAACCCAATCGCTGGTTCCCAAGCTTTGCTAAGATTATAGCCAGAGTCACGGTTTATGTCGTCACTTGTGCGAATTTCAATGGCCTCTCTAACGACGCAGTCCCAGTATCTCGACGTCTGTACCAGAATCCTAGTGTGTTCATACTCCATGGCGTGATTCTCCGACAAACAATGTTCAGCGACCGCCGACTTGCTCGGATACATCAATCGTGTGTGCCTCTGGTGTTCAACGCATCGATCCTCGACGGTACGCATCGTCTGTCCAATATATGACTTTCCACACTGACACGGAATCTGGTACACGCCCGCCTTCCTAAAACCGAGATCATCTTTAGCGCTCCCCACCAGTGCACGAATTTTATTCGGCGGACAAAAAACAGTTCCAACCTGGTGTTTTCTCAAAATGCGGGCGATCTTCCCTGAAAGTGCGCCGGTATAGGGAATGAACGCAGTGCCTACATCCTCCCTTGCGTTTTCATCCGTTTCCACAGGTTGTGTTGTAGTGGTTGGGCGGAGAGCCCGCTGAATCTGCCACTCTGAGTACCCATTTTTTTCGAAATACAGTTCTCAGGTGTTCCAATTCCTGGGGTAGACTCTCTGCGTAGGAGATAGTGCGCGCCCTATGTACTAGAGTTTTAAGTACCCCATTCCTCTGTGAAGGGTGGTGACAGCTGTCTGCGTGTAAATACAGATCAGTGTGCGTTGTCTTCTGATATACACTATGACCCAGGGTGCCATCAGCTCTTCTCTTGACCAAGACGTCAAGGAACGGCAATTTACCCTCCGTTTCAGTCTCCATAGTGAATTTGATGTTGGAGTGTATGGAGTTCAGATGTGTAAGGAAGTCGAGGAGTTTATCCATACCATGTGGCCAGATGACGAAAGTGTCGTCCACATAACGGAAAAAGCAAGTGGGTTTCCATTCAGATGATGCCAGGGCTTCCTCCTCGAAATTCTCCATGTACAAATTTGCAACCACAGGGGAGAGTGGGCTACCCATGGCGACTCCCTCCGTTTGTTCGTAGTATTCGCCATTGAAAAGAAAATACGTGGAGGTCAAGACATGCCTAAAAAGTTCGGTGGTCTTCTCGTCAAATTTCTGACCAATCAATTCTAGTGACTCTTGAAGGGGCACCCTCGTAAACAACGAAACGACGTCAAAACTCACCATGATATCTGACTCATCCAGCCTGAAGTTGTTAAGGTTTCACAAAATCCACGGAATTACGGATGTGATGAGGGCATTTACCCACATAAGGACTTAATATTCCCGTCAAGTATTTGGCCAACAAATATGTAGGTGCTCTGATGTTACTGACAATGTAACGTAACGGCACCCCATCTTTGTGAACCTTAGGGAGTCCAAAAGTCTTGGCGATACCGGACCTTGAGGTAGCAGTTTCTTGGCGACACCCTCCGGTAAATCCGCATCCTTGAGAAGCGCCCTCGTCTAGGCTAGGAGCGAGGTCCGGGCTGTATGGATGATGATCAAACACGTCCCAGTGAAATTCCCGTAAGGGTTGTTTGGTCACATCCGCCACATGAAGTCGGGCACTATCGTGGAAACAAACACCACCTTTTAATGGAAAACCTCTTCTTCCACCTAAAATTTCTCTTGTCAACACATCAACGATAACGAGCTGAAAGAACATGCTACCACATGGCTGAATACACACCCGGCAACCTTCTATGAAGAAGGCATACAGAAACTTGTGCCAAGCTATGACAAGTTCCCACAAAATTTCGGTAGCTATGTACAAAAGTAGTTTAACGGTTGTAAATTTTTGTACAGTAAATATTTTTCTGTATCTGCACAAGTTTGTTTTATATAACCAAACGTAACTTACTTTCTGGACGTACCTCGTATTTCTACCAATTAGCTTTTGCGAAAACGTTTGTGAAAGATGGCAGGGCATGCGCCTCTACACTGTTAGTGCAGCACGATTCCCACCATGTTGGGGAAAACATGGCGGACGATTCAGCCTGGGTACTTAGGAGCTCTAGCCCAGTCGGCTGCGTAAGTTGCACATGCGCTCGCCGCGGCCGTGTACCCCATGCGACAGCAGCTCAAGGCCGACAAGCGGTGTCCCGCGAGCAAGTGAGCGCTCCCAAACTCACGGGCGAGCGCGGGAGCTGGAGCAGCTTGCCCCAGAGTTTGTATACGGTGTAAAAAATTGCTCTTTAGACTCAGCCGCGAGAGAATGCGCGCCCCACTTAGCGGACCACGCGTTCAGACACCTCCCGCGGGTAATGACACGTTAACATTATCGGCGGCATTCAGGGCGCGCCATATTATTTTGCAGGCAGGCAGGCGGGGTAAATGATGAGCGCCCCCTCCCCACCCCCCCACCCCACCTGGCCACGTCATTAGGGCCGTAATGGCGGCCGCCGCCCCTCCGCGCGCTCGCGTTGCCCGCTGACGGGCGCCCGCCCGCCTGCCTGCAAGACAACGCCGCGACCTCAGGCGCGCTACACTCCATCAAAGACAAAGTGACGCCGCCAGCGCTGCTGATCCATCACCGGCAGCAGGCAGACACTCGATACCGATGAGTCGCAGCCTAATTACTGCCTAGGCGGATCAGGTACACCTACAGCGACAGGTCGTCGGTCGGTTTCACAATTTCGATCCAAATGTGCGACAAGAAACAGATGATTAGCGTGGTAATTGAATTTTCCGCTACCCGTCACAATGCTTATAGTTGCTAAAATCATTTATTATAGCTACATGTTTCGAGGCATGTGACGCATCTTCCGGCTATTTGGCGTACACTAAACTATTACTCCAGGTATCTATATATATAAAAATGGATTGCTGTTCGTTAGTCTCGCTAAACCTCGAGAACGGCTGAACCGATTTGACTGTCTTGAAATATTCCTGTAAGTCCAGGGAAGATTTAAACGGTTATAAAATATGGAAAAGTTTTCCGGTAAAAAAGAAAATCGAGAAAAACTTAAAAAAACTTTTTCCAGTGAACTATCAATACCGTTCATCTAATTGCGGTAACATTTTGTGTATTTCATGTTGAAAGCAAGAGGAAGGTTCGCATCAAATAAAAATTTGGAAAAGTCGCCCAGACATTAGGAAAATTTTGAAAAAACCATAATCGATTTTTTCTATGAATAAAAATCGTAGCCACTTATATTGTAAGAGCATCACTTGAATCGGGCTTGACAGCACAAGGTTTGCATGAAATAATTTTCTTTGGAAAATCTACCGGAAAATTGGAAAAATTGAGATAAACTGAATGTGCGTTTTTCAATGTGTTTCTAAAGGAACGCAACACTATAGGTTGAAGACCGTTGATCCATTTGCGATAAAAGTTTCATTATTTGACGTTCAACGGAAGAAAAACGATCTTATGTACTAAAAATCTCGGAAAGTTACCCGGAAAATTTGAAAATTTGCGAGAAACGTAAAGAGCTTTTTTTCAATGGGATATCAGTATCATTCGTCTGACTGCGATAAAATTTTGCACATTTGACGTTCAAAGCGAGCGGAAGGTTTGATTGAAGTAAAAGTTTGGAACACTTGGCTAGAAAATATGACAGATACTTCTGTTGTTCTGCTGTTCTATCCACTTTTTACAAATAGGACAATGCATTTTTAAAAGTTAATTATAACTGCTGAAAAATATTTAAGAAGTCAAAGAGTAAATAGCTTTTCCAGAAGGTAATTATAGTTCGTTATTTCGCTTTATATACTTCAAAACAAAGCATATCATGAATTACACACTTTTTAAAGTATCTTATCCGGTACATCAGTGCTTAAACTATCTCCACGCCAGGTTTCATCACAATAGATTTAATGGTTTATGTAATGATGTATAGCGCAATAGGTTCAGCCGTTCTCGAGCTTTAGCGAGACTAACGAACAGTAATTCATTTTTATCTTTGACAGTTCATGTACGGGTTCAGATCGTGTAAATCGAATTTACTCTTTCATAATATATTTCTGAACGGACCCAACACAAGCAAGTCATTATTTTACATGTTTTAAATCTAAGTTTTCCTAGAAATTTTTTCGTATTTTATCACCGTTTAAACCTTCCCTGAATTTCCACGAATGTGACACGAACATTATCCTGGACAAGTGTGCGTTATTTGCCCACCCTTTCCGCCCACTATCTAGCTGATACTTAAACTATCTGATGATGCCTTTATAAAGCTACTGGGTCTAAAATACATATTATTTAAATTAATATGGTTTATATTAAGAGTTACGTGTTTCGAAGTTCACCGGGTTATCTAGTATTATATTAAATTCTTGTGGTCTGTTGCAATGGACCTGTGAAAACACAAATAATACTTTTTGAGATGACGTCTCTGTGTCCTGAATTTTTTTTTTTTTTTTTTTTTTTTTTTTATTACGAAGGTTTATATTATTAATTCACGATGTTTATGTGAAGTAGCATTCTTCTTCTTCTGCTGCTGCTGCCTGGAGGCACAATTGTAGCACTTCGTGGCTTGCTGGTCACACCGCATAACATTTAGCCACACGATTTCACTGTCAACACCTGACACACTAAACAAGATGGCGGTCAAAACAAAGGATTGTTTCGAGTAGTTTGGTATCGATATGTCAATGTTTAGCATCGGGAACCGCTTGGAGCGTCTTCTTTGTCTTCTGCTGGTCTTCAGTTACTTAATAGACTAGATTTGAGGCATTATGGTGTGTTTTGCCACATATTTATTTAAACAGAAAAAATATATCTTTCAGACTTACATCCTGCAGGTATAAAGTTCACTGGACAAAGAAAACTTTATAAATTTAAATGCTCTTAACATTAAAATCGAAAATCTCCTAGGGAATTGGCAAATCTTTAACTATTTTGATTGGGTAGGAATGGAGTTGTTGAATAAACAGGAATTAATGGGCTATTTTAACAGTAAAGAGATAAGGTTGCTGAAAAAATGGGAATTCTAGAACCCAGTCCTTTCATTCAGTATTCCATTGCTGTCGTATTAGATATTGACAAAGATTTCCATCTCCTCCAAGATGTCCATTTTCCAGCTTTTCGCCAGAGTATGCAGAATTTTGAGGTCATTGTCTATTGTAAAGCTATATGCTGTTTCGTATATCTGTTTCGCTATGGCTAATTTCTGGTCTTTGTCTAGTCTGGAAGAGTCACTATACTCTTTGAATTGTGTTGTGTTTCAAAGTTTCTGCCTGTTTGGCCAATGTAGTATTTGTTGCACTGATGGCAAGTGTTTAATAAACTCCTGATTTATTAATTTTATCTGTATGTTCTGTTATGTCATGAACGAGCTTCTGCCTCAGATTGATGTTGCAAATGTGACCCAGATATTTGTATTTTTGAAATACAGTTACAATATACCTGTAGTAAAATTTTGTGTGTGCCAAATAGCCTGAAGATGAGGCACATGCCTTGAAACATGGAGCTATAATAAATAATTTTAACACCTATATCCATTGTGACTTGTAGCGGAAAATTCAATTGCACTTTTCATTATTGTAACCAACAAGGAAAGTACTTGGGCTCGTACAAAAACATATACACCAAAATCGTATAAGAGATAATGTAAAGATCCCTTATTATACTAGTGATACTCCCGCATCTGCAAAACTCTGCAATCCTCCGTTAGAGGCCTCTGCGTGTGCCATGCCACATTGCACTTTGACCTGTCGGTACGCCAGTAGGGACGGTGCAGTGTGCCTCCCACGTTGGGTTTTGTGACATTATTTGTGTGGTGAAGCGTCAGATGGGGTGGCGATTGGTAATCAATCCTGCTAATGTATTGCCATTGATTGAGATGAAGTTACGAAGAACCGTTCTTTGTGAACATGGGATTACTATAGAAGACGAATCATTCGCATGCTTTCTCGTATCTGTTAT
Organism: Locusta migratoria; assembly: GCA_026315105.1. Classification (NCBI taxonomy): domain Eukaryota; kingdom Metazoa; phylum Arthropoda; class Insecta; order Orthoptera; family Acrididae; genus Locusta; species Locusta migratoria. The sequence continues at coordinate 533,094,254 of CM048747.1, forward strand.
GGTACAGAAATATGAGCGTAAGTTAAATACTGTTGTAACAGTAACACATAATGATGATAATAGGGGTGATAATGACGAACAACTATTTCAAGCGGTAGTGCTACGTTAAGTGCGGGAAGAGGCGATGAAAGCAGTGGCAGTGAATACCAATAGTTTTCCGAGAAGAAGGATAAAGTTGCAACTATCATCACGGCTTTTGATGACAATACGCTAGAGAACATGTACGATAATTATTACGTAAGTTATAGTTAAGACATCTGCATTACGTATGGCGTCTACAGTTACATCTACAGTGCTCTACAGCATGGTTGCAGTGCTTTGCATAAAAACGACACCCACCCGCACATTGAGGTGTACGTAGAAATCCTGTAAGCAAACGTTCATACACATATGTTTCTTAAAGCCCATGTACTTATCTTGTCAGTCACGGTCGAGAAAAGGTCATCATGACAGGTAGATGAGCATTTCAGATCTCTAAAATGTCTCACGTGGGCCACATGCAGATACATACGCCCACATCACTAAGGAGATACATTAAGAAAAAACAGACCCAGGTGTTTGGCTGTTGTAAATCTCTAGAATGCTTTTGACAGTGTTAACTGTGTGACGATTCCGGGTCTCCCAGCATTAACTCGACAACACTACACTGTCCGCTGGGCAACTTATATTCAGATTTGAGAATCGCTTCTGAACAGTGATTTTCCTAATTTATCTGATACTAAGACCACATTAAGATCACAGGATGCATTAGGACTGAATCAGGAAGGATAGGCCCATCTACATATCTTTCCTTGCTACACTTGTTAACATACTAAACTAACTTTAATTTTGGATTACCGATTATTAGATTCCAAACAGTCTCTTTAAATTCAACAAGAAGAGCCATAGAATTTTGCTCAGTGTAGGACAGACTCACTTTAATTAACTGAACTGAATTGTCAAAATTTTCTTGTTTAGAGGAATACTAGAACAATCTTCACTAAAATAAGTTTTCAAATTGTAGCACATTGCTTAGTAAACCAGACGGTAAGTATCAGCAACAGAGGGGTTTAGGTTGCTCAAGATATACCTAAAATTCAAACGATTATCCAAAACAATTGCAGAGCTTCTCAACTGTAATTTGCCATTTTAAAATTTACACTGTGTAGTTAAGAGCAACCCCACTTTAAGTGAATTAACACAGTTAAACAACTTAGCATAATTTTCTTGCTGGGAGAAATACAACAACAATTTTACATTAAAACCAAGTTTTAAGGTAACAAACTTGAAACTAGCTTAAGGAGGCTGAGGAAAACCAAATAGGAAAGCACTCAGTTAGGAAATTTGACGCTATGGACGGTATGTCCCTCACTCGACGACAACTTGAAGGAGAAAGCAGTCCCACGGCGGACACGTAGACACTGGGCTACGACCGACACACCGCCCGCCGCGTCCGGCTCTCCAGGGCCGAGTCGCTCCAAAACAAAGCAAGGTGTTACCGCCAGTCGACGCTGCGATCACCACTCCAGTGTCCCAGTTCACTCGGATAAACAACCTCTAAGGAACACTAAATCACACAGTCCAATAACTGCTTCTGCAACACAATAATTTAGCACAAACATCCATTACTCTTACAACACAAGAACTCTACTAACTGTGCCTTTGCACACCAAAATATAGACATAAACAGAGGCTCCAGTGGAGTGCACTTCCTGAATTGGCGCTTGTTTCTTCAAACAACGTATGGAGATAGAAGGATACTGGGCCCCTTTCTTTGACGAGATATTACAATTACTGTCCACACCATAGGCTCTATCAACACCATGCAAGTCGTCACGCAAAAAAAAAAAAAAAAAAAAAAAAAAAAAAAATTATGTCCACACCCCCTTTCTCGCGGCCTGGGTCGATCTCCAGTCCTTTCACTTCCACTATCAACCGCCAGGGTGCACTATATCAGAGGCCAAGGAATTTACAAAACCAAAGATAATCTACTCCTGGCAAGCGGAGATATCGAAACTCACGGTTCAGCTTCAATACAGCACGTTAATACCATTAGGAGACAGACGGTACAGGTAGTGTGAGAAGCATAACAGTAGGTATGATTTCCGTGTGAAGGAATGTAGCAAAGATCGTCTCGTTTTCTGTACCTCTGTCGCTGATTGGCCGATGTATCAGGCGGTCGCCCGCCAAAACGCGATCACATTTTGATTAATAATTGACAAACTAATTATAGATTTCTGAGTAGGAAACCCCTCAATGTTAAACTATGTCACAATAAAATAAATTGATTAAACATCAATTGTAAATGAAAAAAATACTGACTAAAAGGCAGACGACGCGCTTCGGCCATTTTTGGCGCCAGCCACAGCGAGAAACGCCGACGCGGGTAGCGCTGACGAAGTTCAGTACTGATTCGGCGCTCACACTGTCCAGACGGTGAACATGTACAGTTGAGATCCTGTGATAGCGTACGGTTATAGTTGTTGTTGTTGTGGTCTTTAGTCCGCAGACTGGTTTGATGCTCTCCACGCTACCCTGTCCTGTACAAGTCTCTTCATCCGAGAATACATTCGGCAACCTACATCCTTTTCAATCTGCTTACTACATTCGTCCCTCGGTCTCCCTCTACAATTTTTACCACACACGCTTCCTTGAAATGCTAAATTGACAATTCCTTGATGTCTCAGAATGTGTCCAACCAATCTATCCCTTATCTTAGTAAGAATATGCCAGAAACTCCTTTTCTCGCCGATTCAGTTAAGCACCTCCTCATTAGTTACATGATCTACTCATCTAATTTTCATCATTCGTCTGTAGCACCACATTTCAAAAGCTTCTACCCTCTTTTTATCTGAACTCCTTATCGTCCACGTTTCACTCCCATACAATGCCACACTCCAGAAAAATGTTTTCAGAAAGGACTTCCTAACATTTAAATTAATATTGGATGTTAACAAGTTTCGCTTCTTTAGAAGCGCTTTTCTTTCCATAGCCATTCTGTATTTTATATCTTCTTTACTTCGGCCATCAGAAGTTATCTTGCTACCCAAATAACAAAAATCATGTACTACTTTTATTGTCTCATTACCGAATCTAATTCCTTCAGCAACACCTGATTTTCTGACATTGCCTTTCATTACCTTCGTTTTACTCCTGTTACTGTTCATCTTATATCTTCCTTTCAAGACACTGTCCATCCCATTCAGTTACTCTTCCAGATCTTTTGCGGTCTCTGACAGAATTACTATGACATCGGCAAACCGCAAAGTTTTTATTTCTTCTCCCTGCACGTTAATGCCCTCTCCAAATTTCTCCTTCCATTTTTTCACTGCCTGCTCAATGTACAGATTGAACAACATTGAGGAAAGGCTACAAACCTGTCTTACTCCCTTCCCAAACTTTGCGTCCCTTTCTAATAACCGATGTCTGGGTTTTGTATAGGTTGAATATAACTCTTCGCTCCCTATATTTTACCCCTGATACCTTCAGGATTTTGAAGAGTGTATTTCAGTCGACATTGTCACAAGCTTTCTCCAAATCGACAAACGCTAAAAACGTAGGTTTCCCTTTCCTTAGCCTGTCTTCTAAGATACGTCGTAATGTGAGTATTGCATCTTCTAAATCCAAACTGATCTTACCCGAGGTTGGATTTCACAAGTTTTTCTATTCGTCTGTAAATAATTCGTATTAGTATATAGCACCCATGATTTATTAAACTGATAGTTCTGTAATTTTCACACTTGTCTGCACTTGCTTTCTTTGGAATTGGGATTACAATATTATTCTTGAAGTCGGAGGGTATTTCCCCTGTCTTATACATCTGGCATACCAAGTTGAACAATTTTTTAATGACTGACTCTCCCAACGAAATCAGCAGTTCTGACGGATTATCATCTACTCCAGGGGCCCTGTTTCGACTCAAGTACTTCAGCGCTCTGTCTAATTCTTCTCGCAGTATCATCTCTCCTATCTCATCTTCCTCAACTTCGTCTTCCATTTCTATAATACTACCTTCACGTTTATTTCCTTTGTATAGGGCCTCTATATATTTCTTCCACAGTTCAGCTTTCCCCTCTTTGCTTAGTACTGGTTTTCCGTCTGAGTTCTTGATGTTCATACAGCTACAGTACATTCATATTTTATTTAATAGTTACGAACTTAATGCCGAGGCAAAAGCAATGCAGTTAATTACGTTTCCTAATTTTCATAGGCTATGACTAATAAATTAACTGTAATTCCATCATTTTAGCTCATCATTTCAAAGGAAATTAGACATATAGTTCCTAGACAATTGTAGCTTCAAGAGCAACTGCATGCTGTTTTCTGCGTTGAGACAATTACAGAAGAAGACGCCAGGTTAGTGAAATAACTTTTGGAATTGCTGCATGTTACTGCGGTAGCAGCAACTAGGCGCCTCACGTAATCCGTATTCTTGTTACAACGAAGAACGGGTTCACGGTGTCCATAGTAATACGGAGGAGGTTCAATTATAAGAAATTATGTAGAGAATAAGGTAGGGATGATCGCCTATGGTAAAAGTAGGGAGAACGAACAGCTAGCTCTTGAAATTCTAAAAACGTGTCAAAGGTAGGTCCAATCCTACTAAAGTCTTTCTTTTATTTTTCTTATACCCGCCGCAAACTGAAGAACCCGATTCCACTGATGTCCACGTTCAGTCCACACAGAAATGTTATGAACAGGCTGAGGTGGCGTAAGACAATGTTCCGGTTAATTACAGTGACTAGGCCAATGAACTGTGTGACATATGATGTAGATAATTGTCAGACTAATAAATTAGTCACGAGCTGTTATTTCATTTTCTGTAAATTTCATTACGTTGGATAATATTGTTAGGTCAGTGGAAAGGACGGTGATAATTTATTAGAAAGGTCTTTGAGTAAGACGACAGTTTTACGAGACAAATATGCAAAATTATTGATTTAACAAAAGCAGTCCTAGAACATTCTATGAACTTGAGTAGTAGTTGTATATAAACATGATATGTTGTAAGTAACTACACTTCTAGGTCACAGGACACTATTATAAATTACGAAGTCATTTTGTAGCTACAGAAACTTTATTACTGGACAAATAAATTAATTAATGACTAAAGATATTTACTTGTTTTCTGTAATTACGCGAAAGCAGATCAAATGTTAACATCAGATAATATAATTTAGTAGATATTTGTAAATATTCCATCAATACATGTTACCAACAATTTTAATCAATTCTGTAATTTGCTAGATAAAGAAATGTGATTCCTATTGTTATGCCAAAAAATTTAATAATAATGTAAAGATATAAATAATTTCATTTCCTGTAAAAGATCGATCATGAACAAGACATTTTTCGACTATTGTAACCTTCGTCAATTTCACAACTTTGATTTGTGAGTTATATTTTCTGTGGTAACTAATAATGGGTGAAACATGAAGCATCGTTTAGTCTGTTATATAGAAGGATCCACTTTGGCATATAATCAGTTTGTGTTCGTGTTTAGCTTATGTTTAGCTGCTATATGGATAATGTTTTGTTCACGTATTGTCAATTCGCCGTTGTGTCGGTAGTTGGAATTTTGTCAAGAACAAAATAAATGTAATTGGATTGTATATTGAGAAACACCCAAGCCTGTACTGTCAACCAGAGTATTGAATTGCAAGCTAGAAGATCACCACTAGGCAGAGATAAAACAATATGAGTAATCATTCGCCGCGGATGAGTGGCCAGGCGCATTGAGGCGTTATGCTCCGATGCGCGAGGCCGTTTCCCGTCGGAGGTTCGAATGCTCCCTCGGGCACGGATGTTTGTGTTGAATTTAGTATAATTTAGTTTATAAGTAGTTTGTAAGTTGAGGGGCTGATGACCTTACATTTAATTCCCATAAGCTGAATAATCATTTATTATCAGTAATAATTCTTTCTGATGAGATGGTTTCAGTAACATATAATACTACATTAATGATTGTTTGTAGCTGTAGTAACTGGAATACACTGTTTCAAATTATGAAGTTAGCACAGGAATATATGGGGAACGAAAATTTATACCGAACTTTTACTGAAACCAGGTTGCAGTTAGCGTCGAGAGGATATTAAAAAGGCCGAAGTGGTAGGGAAAGGAATCAGAAAGGATTGTAGACATTCCCTGATGTTAAGCAATCTGTACGTTGAGAACGAATGGAAACTATCAATTATACAGATGACTGTACTTGCAGAAACAGAAGAAGAGATCCAGGTAATGATGGAGAAACTTGTAAGGGCGAGGAAAGAACCGGGCAATGTGAACGAACATTGAAAACATCAAAGTGATAAAAATCGGAAAAGAAGGAAACAAGATCAATACAAAAGAAAATTGCAACAATTTCAGTCATTAATATATCTGGGAGACTGCAGAATTTTCCGTGAGAGCTGTACTGAAGAAGTGAGAAGTGGGATACACATGGTAAAGAAAGCGTTTCCGAGAGTGAGAGATTTATTGTCGGCCAGGAGCATCCCAGTTAATGTCCGGAAGAAGTTCGCCTTATGTTTTGTCTGTAGTGCAGTGTCTTGTGGTTCTCAAACATGGAGGGCCACAAAGAGAGAACAAAACTATTTAGAAAGTTTTGAAATGTGGCTATGGAGAAGAGTGGAGAAAGTGAATTGGACCGAGAGAATGATTAATGAGGAGTTGGTAAGCAGGGTAAAAGATGAAAGATACTTCATGAGAATGACATCGAAAACATCTAAGGAGAAAAGTATCTACTACAGAGGATAATGCAGGAAACAGTACAACGAAAAAAAGGGAAGAAAGACGAAGGCGGGGTATATTAACAGATGTGAAGGAAAGAAGAAGTTACAGACAAATGGAGGAAATTGTGGAGATCAAGAAGACATGAAGAATCTCTAGTTGATACCTGTCTGAGCACATATTTACTGAAAGATAAGGACATTGAGCAAGTTGTGAAGGAATGGAAGGAGAAATTGAAAGATGGGAGAAAAAATTAAGACTCCGATTAGCCCATGACATCATGTCAGAGACAGCATGGGACCAAGAAGATCAGTTGAAGTTTTCAAAGGAGCGTATAAGAAAAACATCGATAAGAACAAAACCAACGTAACTGATTACAGTCTAAGATAATCACGGGAATTGGAAGGAAATACATTAGATAATGACACAATAAAAGTACTAGACAATTTTCGTATTTGCTACAAGAATTAAATTTGGAAATGCGACAATAAATGTAGTAGTTGTGCTTTTTTTTATATGGGAAGTGTTGTGACTAATACAACACAAAACCTTGGAAACACGGTTTATTCACACGATATACAAGTCTTTTGCACACCACAATAGTTTACATTAACTGAAAATACTCGGGCCTATTCTCTGTACACTGTAACACAGTCTATTTCCTTACTGACAAAGGTATAGGCCGTAGCCGTAGCCGGAAACACTAAGTCCTAATCGTGATACCATCGGTTGATCGTGGCCGAGGCGGAGTCCGTAGGTGATCCAGTGGGCTGGTGTAGTCGGTCCTCGGCGTAGTAGTGGTTCGTGACATTCCTCGAGGTGGAACTCCCAGCACGTTTTTTTTTTTTTTTTTTTTTTTTTTTTTTTTAATGGAACAATGTGGAATGGGGTACCATCACCATCACTATCTCCAACCCCTGATGGAGCAGTTTAGGAGTAAAAAAGGCTAACTTTATTTCCTTATTTTCCATAAACTTTCGGGGCTGACTTGTAAGTGCCTGCAGGGCTTAAGCCCTCGACCCGTAAGGCACCCCGCTCTATTTGCGAGAGCGTCGAAGGTCCAAGTATACCTGGGCTATCTGTTTAAACTGCTGTTCCGTAAAAACGCAATAATTATTTAAATCGTTAAAACCTTGGCGACCCACTAACCGCCAAACAGGACGCTGAATTGAACTGGGTGGTGGGGTGGTGGTGTTATTTTCGATTCTGCTAGGAACGGGTAATGGAGGTCTTTGTCGTCGCAGTCCTTGTTGCGGATGTTCGTCAATACTCGTAGCAGGACTCGTTTGACGTCATGTTTCGTCGGCATCTCCAAGTAGGTCGCGTCGTCTTCCGACACGTCCTCTCCCTCCACGTGCGCGGCGGCCGCCCCCTCAGGCGCAACCTCGTCGTCAGTTCGTGTCGGAAGCGCGTCCATCTCCATCTTTGCCGCACCCGCGTCCCCCCGTCAATGCGGAGTCGAGGGAACCGGTTTCAGTCGCGGTATCAGTAGAACTGCAGCTCACCCCAGCATGCGGGGGCGGGATGTGGCTAATCGTCGCTTTGACGAGCCTCAACTCCCGCTCGAGGTCCGCAATTCGTCGCATAGCGGCGTCGAGGGCGGCTCGATGCTGCTCCCTTTCTGCCGCCATCGCGGCCTGAAGACGAAGCAGGGCGTCCCGATTTCTGCCTCGTGCGCCATTTTTCAATGTATGGGCAACGGCGGAAGTTGGCGGCGTGGGGGCCGCCACAGTTGACGCACCGCTTGTCGGCGCCCCGCGGGTGCGTGCAGTGGCGCGCGTCGCGTGCGCCCGCGCAGCGCAAACACGCAGACGTCGCCGTGCAGTCACCGGCCACGTGGCCGATCTTTTGGCAGCGGAAGCTCTGCACAAACTTCCGTGCCCTCCGTCAGCGCTGCATTCTACCCGCCCCTGCCAAGGCCAACACCTCGGCAGCGAGGTGGACTAACGCCGCTAGAATGCCACTTCGTGGCTGTCGCCGTCGATTCCTTGTCGCAGCTTGATTTGCCATCTCCGGCGAGAGTTGCTCGCTATTTACGCGGCTAAGTGCACCAGCGGCGCGACGTTCCTCTCCTCACGCTGGCGAGTCCTCCAGATATAGCTGGCGCTTGGCGCAGGATCTACTGTTGCGAGTGACAGCGACCTCTGTATACGTCAGCGGACAGTGACGTGGTGTGTGAACTGCTATCTCTGTAAAAGCTAGTCCCCTGTTTAGCTCTGGTGTTTATGTTGATGTTTTTCTGTCAATGTTTACCAGGCGCGATGGTTGTCTCTAATCGTCGGCTTTCTGGCTTCGCCTGGTACTCCGCTACCTGCGTACGTGGACGTCTGCCGGGTGGTCTGCTGTGTAGGGGCTATTCTTACTGGCGTAACAGGAAGCAAAATAACTTCTGATGGCTGAATTAAAGGAGATTGTAATATTTATGGCTTAAAGCCATCATATTAAGTTCGAAGTATTGGTTCAGTGCAGCCGGTTAGGACCAGTAGGCGACAGATGGTAAAAGCTGGTGAGAACCATGACAGGTGGTACAATAGGTCTGGTTCTCATGGGGAAGAGCACTGGCAAATGTCCCCGAATTCTAGGGAAGTCCCCGAGCGGCAGTCACTGGACGCCGATTGGCCGTAGCACTGGCGGTCACGCGACAAAACGCATCCATGTTTTAATTAATATTTAATAAACTAATAATATATTAAAAGCCAGACTCAATTTAGAAATACCCCTGAAAGCCAACCTATCCCCTGAGTAGGTAAAACATATCAACAATTACTAAAAACATGAACAAAACAGTTAATATAAGACGGACGATGCACGGCGGCCATGTTTAGGCGCCAGATTGCGGAACGAAGGCAGCCTTGCATCGAGCCGCCACAGCTCAGTCCAGGACAGGCACTCGGAAGAACAACATGTGACTTCAGTACGCGCACTCGGTGGAGTAAGATGCATTTGTAGGCGGTCATAAAACATGTTTAATTATCTTACATCAATGGAAATAACTTTATATTTACTTTCAGTTAAGAAAATATGTGTCACGTTGATGTTATTATGCAGTTAACTGATTTTCTGCTGACTTTATTAAAATCAGTTGGCATCCCAATTCCCGAGGATTTCAGTTTTATTCAGTAACTAGATCAGTTCCTACCAACAGTTTAGCAATTTCAGCCTCATTCAAGAACTCCGATCTGCGTGCTATCATCTGCGTGGGGACTTCTATAGAAGACGTCAGGTTGGTGAACTTTTAGAGTTTCTACTCTTCATACAGTGCAGTGGGGAGTAACTACAAACCTCACGTACACTGCCATTGCGATACAAACGCAAACTGTTGTGCGTCATCCATGGCAACATGGAGGAGGAAAGGAAATGATATAGGACCAGTTAACATACCCCCTGTACACATATTTTCCCGTTGTAAGATATAAAATTTAGAATGCCTATAGCAATAAAAGAATTTCTGAAAAAGTGAAATTTATATCTAATAAAAATGTAAATATTAGGAAGTCATTTCTGAAAGCATATGTCTGAAGTGCAGCAATACAAGAGAGTGAAACGTAGACGATAAGGAGTGCAGACAAAATGAATTCCTATGGGTCACCGCTCATATAAGTATGCCATTTAGACACATCGTTAAAAGCTATTACTTCAAGGACGCTGCTATTCGAAGAAGTTATTTAGGTTAACAGTAGGGTAAATGTAAAATACAAGGATTGTATACTATTTAAAATTGAACTGGGTAATTTTAACTTACAAATGTAGTATTTAAAAAGACTTCAGTTAATATTTTCCTTGTAATGAAGAAATCGACATGAAACGTAAACGATACTTACAACATTTTATTGGTATCTTCTTGCCAATGATATAAATTGAAGCTACATATTTTCAGGAAATTGCAAGTAATTGTAAGAAAGCATACAATTATGCAAAAGCATAATAAAATCGTTACGGTCCTCTGACCACGAAACAGATTTAAGTATACAAACACTTATTAGAAAACCGAATTATATACGAGTGGATGAACACAGTTTATTCTTCAAACATAGTGAAAACGACAAAGATATCCTTCAGAAAATTGCAAAGAAATAATTGCAGGTGGTTGTGGCGTAAAGTTAGCGCTACGCTCCAGACGCACGTCAACGATCGTGGAGAAGGCATCAGACGACCGGCAGCCTATCGCCGCGCCTCTTGGAGCGAATAAGCTAGACGTGCGCCCTTTACAAGCTGCTATATCCAGGCCGACATGCGTCTGGATAAGCCCATCTGAACTCGGCTACGAACTAGGCTCTCACTAGGACTCAGTGTACAGAAGACGACGCTGCGAGAAGAGAGACGAGGTATACTTTTCAGAAGTTGATTATCTCTGTAAAGTTGACTAAATAAAACTAGTATTATTAATCTATAAAGCTTTTATAGATGTCAACGCATCCTGCACAGAACCTTTCCTGAAAGATAGGCCGAAATGAACTAAACAGACGCTGACCAGGACGACAAAACAAATGTCGACGAGAAATCAACACAAGTAATTTTATAATATAGCTCGGCCATCTGTCAAGATATCAGTCACACAATAAATTGTGCAGAGCCGTTGGTTCACAGCATTAAAGAATAGAACATTACATAAATTTTTTACTAACTACATTACCACCTCTAACTACATCCAAGTAGTAGACTCGGTATAAGCCGGTTTGGTCTGGTCAGCATACAGGCCCAGGCCACTTGAACGCCTCTCAGCTATAACATAAGCAGATTCGTGAGCCTACCTGTCGCCCACTGCATGGTCTGACTGGAAGGAAGCAATGGGGGGCTGAGGAGGGCACCACGTGAGGCTCTGAGGCGAGCGTCTGCGGGCCGCAGCTCCAAGGCGACGCTCTCGTCAAAATGTTCAAATGTTTGTTAGGCTTATGGGACTTAACTACGGGGTCATCAGTCCCTAAACTTACAAACTACTTATGAACTACTTACGAACTAGGACGGCACAAATATCCATGCCCGAGGGGGGATTCGAACCCCGGACCGTTCAAATGTTCAAATGTTTGTTAAGCTTAAGGGACTTAACTACGGGGTTATCAGTCCCTAAACTTACAAACTACTTATGAACTACCTACAACTAAGGACGGCACAAATATCCATGCCCGAGGGGGGATTCGAACCCCCGACCGTAGTGACCGTGCAGACCGTGACTGAAGCGCCTCAGTCTCCTCGGCCACCGCGGCCGGCCCCCGGACCGTAGTGGCCGTGCTGACCGTGACTGGAGCGCCTCAGTCACCTCGGCCACCGCGGCCGGCAAGCTCTCTTCCTCTCTGGCTTCCTACCTGTTCAGACTCACAATATATCTCCATTCCCGCCTAATGGCGCTTCCTCCGCCACTTGACTTCTTGCTCTGAGTCAGCGGTGACCTCCCTCATGCCTCTGTAGCTCAACTATTCCAATAAACAATGTCTGACTCAAGTGTTTTTCATTCTAATCCGAAGAGACGCCCCTACCTCGCCTGACCACGCCCTGCCATCCTGTACAAAATAAACGTGATAAACGAACAAATTAATAAACAACGACGATGACAGTTCTTACATGTCTGTTATAGTAACAAGTGAAACAGATTAGAAAAACAGTGGGACACCAGCTGAGAAATCGATATTACAAAGAAAAGAAGACCAACTCATGTATAAATGTATATTTATGACTTACAATATATCCAGTTAAATTTTTTTTACCCAAACGTGTATTTAACATTTGATCTGACGATGCCAATCACACTGAAACAGGCCTGTTGTATCAAATAATTTATTCAAAAGCAGCGTCCTTGGTGTGAAACATCTTTTAACTTCACAGTCAGTCTGTGTCGTTGTACGTCTACCATTGTTTTAGAGTGGAAGAGACAGAAAAAGCCAACACCAGCTAGAAGACAAGGCCTGACAACTGGCCGTGCCTGCGTCTCACTTGCAAGCCGCAGCCGCCAGCTCACTGGCTGGCCGCTGGGGCACGCCCACCGCCCCGTAGCGCCTGGCCAATCAGATGGCGGTCGAGATCTGTACGTGGCCAGCGAGAAAAACAGGTCTGAGCGCGCACATTATGCCACATAAGCAAGGTAGTTCCGAGCCGGCGCGAATCGCTAGCCGATTGGGCGGCCTCTGGGGCACTGGCCACTGCGTCATAGCGGGCAGCCAATGATCTAGCGATCGCGCCGGCTCGGAACTACCTTGCTTACGTCGCATGATGTGCGCGCTGAGGCCTGTCTTTCCCGTTGGCCGCGGGCCTTTAAATGTGACGTAGGCAGGCCAGTTTTCAGGCCTTGTCTTCTAGGTGGTGTTGACTAAACCCGCTGATGTGACGGCGCTAGGTGGCGTCGTCTGAGCAGTAAGTAACGTCACAGATATCCCCTCCCTCCCCTGCCCCCACGGCTACGGCAGGTGTTCCCTGGCGTCCGCACGCGGCTACAATTAGCCACCGGCTGCCATAATGGCGCAGCTACAGCTGCAGGGCGGCACGCGGCGACACGTGCACCACACGTGCGCGGCACGTGTAGCCGCTGCAGCAGCTGCCGCTGCCCCTGCTCGGCTGCTGCCCGCGGCGCACGGCACTGCTCTATGCAGTCCGCACCTCCAGGCAATAGCTGCCGCACATGGCGGTGCCATCCGTCCAGATATATCGGCTCCATTACCGTTATGCACCTTCTCCGATAAGACTCACTTTTTTCCCAATTTTTGTCCAACTTTAAGTTACAGTAATAACACTAAAAGTGGGCCTTCGCGATCGTCTTTTGACAGCACGAAATTTAAATGAAAAAAATCGCACTGACCAAAATAATAATTAATGAATTAATAAGAGTAACTGAAACCCATTTAGGAAAAAAAAATAAGAAGTGGCGGGTTTCGACCCACCGACCTTTCGCGTCAGAGACCAGTACCAGTACCACTACGCTACGGCTATAAATCGAAACGGTAGTGCTTTAATTTCATACTATTCATGGCCGTTGTTAACTGATGTTAATATGGCATTTGTAGACATTAGATTAACATTTATGTGTTTTTGTTAATTCCTCAGTGTGCCGTTGCTTTGAAATGACAACGTGTACGTTACAATAAGAAAATCATCAAATACGCGAGGAATGTCACGTGACATCTCCGAACTGCTGGTTTTCGTTAATTCAATGGAGGGTGTCAAAATATCCGTTATTTGTGCAAATATGTCTTCAACGATACGAGAAATGAAAAAAACATAAGAGAGCTAAGTAGTAGAGAATTTTCTCCTCTACCAATTAGGTTATTCAATTTTCGTGTCAGATGAGCGGTTCGTTTGCAATTATAATTATATTACAAACGGCAGTTTTTGGTTTTACTACCGCATTTATTGTCCGAAAACTTTGAAAAGGGAAGGTTCGGGTCTCTGGCGGCCTACAATCATGTCTGTAAAATTTGGTGCTGATCGGTTGAACGGTTCGTCTTAAAAACAGGGAACACGTTACGGACAGACAGACAGACGGACGGACAGACAGACACACATACATCCCAAAATCGCCGTTATTTTTGCAAATATCTTTGAAACGCTACGAGATATGAAAAAAACATAAGAGAGCAAAGTTGTAGAACATTTGCTCTGCTACAAATTGGGTTATTCAATTTTTGTTTCAGATGAATAGTTAAGCCGTTATTTTCATTTAACCCTCCTACTACCACTGGGGTCAATATGACCCCATAAGCACATTTTAAATATATATCTCCCTCATTTTCAATGCGATTATTTTCAAAATTTATGACTTTCTCTCTCTAACGTGCTTGTATGCAATGACATATTATTCAGTTTTACATTTACAACATATTAAAATTTATTCATGGCCTATGCACTGAGTACCATTGGGGTCATCATGACCCCAATCAAGATTTTTTTGTTTTGTTTCTTGAATGTAACATTATGAAAACAGAACAGCGAATATTACGTTGAACAAATGTTATAGGAAACACCTGCAACAATGAAACCAAGATTTCCACTTCTAATTTATACCCATTGTTGTCGTTTCTTGCCTCAGCAGTTGTTGTGTGTCGCCTCAGTTGTTGCTAGTGTTTTGTCTCGGCGTGTGCAAGAACTACATTATGTCGAGAAAACGTCTGAGTAGCGCTGAAATACAAGCAATTTTGAATGAAGAAGAGGAATTAGGAGATACAGCGTCTGATGACGACGAAGAGATTGATGGTGTTATTTCTGGAGGTAGTGAATCAACTGAAGATTCTGATGAAGACGTTGAAGATTTAGAAACACCTGAAGCTGATGGCATATCAGATCAGAATGTTTTCAAGTAAGTACAAATAATCTGCCATAAGTTAGCAAAAGCTGATACTAATACTACAAATAAATAAATAATAATAATAATAATAATATGTAAGTAATCCCATTTTTTCAGGTCGAGAAATGGAAATGAAACATGGGGGAAAAATCCTGTTAGATTACATGGGAGACAGCCAGCACGAAATATATTGAAGACAGCTCCAGGTCCCACGAGACATTCTGTAAGGAACGTAAATACTGTGCAGTCAGCATTTGAATTATTTATGAAGCCCAGCATTTTCCAGATTATTTTGAAGTGGACCAACAAAGAGGGTAACATTACTTTCGGTAACAAATGGACAGATATTGATAGAGAAGAATTTGAATGCTTTCTTGGCCTGCTTATTCTTGCGGGGGTGTACAAAGGTCACAATGAGGGCATAGTGAATTTATGGAACGAAGAGCATGGCCGACCTATATTCAATAGTTCTATGGCTAGGAACCGCTTTACAGGAATATCACGCTGTATTCGGTTTGATGATGCTCAGCACCGGCGGCATAATCGTAGCCCTGATAAATTGGCTCCTATAAGGGATTTATTTGAGCAGTGGGTAAGCACACTGCATGATGCATACGAACCACATGAGAGTTGATGAACAACTGGTAACTTTCAGGGGTAGGTGCCCATTTCGCCAATACATCCCCTCAAAACCTGGAAAGTATGGTATAAAGATTTGGGCTGCATGTGACAGCACTAATTACTATGCCACACACCTGCAGGTGTACACAGGAAAGGGCGAAGGCCAGCATAGAGAAGTAAATCAGGGGAAAAGAGTAGTGTTAGAACTGACAGAACATTTATCTGGAAGTGGTAGAAATATCACAACAGATAAGTTTTTTACAAGTTTGGAGTTGGCAAAGGAACTAAAACGAAAACAAATGACTCTGCTAGGAACACTAAGAAAAAATCGAAGTGAACTACCTGCAGAATTTATCGAAGCAAGGGGAAGAACTGCAGGTTCATCTCTCTTCGGATTCCAGGAATCAGCTACGATAGTCTCCTATTGCCCAAAAAAGGGTAAGATAGTGACATTACTGAGTACTATGCATTTCAAGGAGGAAATAGGTGACGGCAAAGCAACGAAACCTATTATAATCCTAGACTATAATGCAACAAAATCAGGTGTAGACACTATGGACAAGTTAGTCAGAACCTACACCACAAAACGTATGACAAGAAGATGGCCCATGGTGATTTTTTATAATATTTTGGATATTAGTGCCCTGAATGCTTTCATAATTTGGTTGGACTTGAATCCTGACTGGAATAAAAAAACCAACTACAAAAGAAGAGAATTTCTTCTGGAACTGGGAACAAGTCTAGTACAGAAAAACAGAAGTCAGCGCAGCAAAGCTTCTCTGCCTCGTCCTCCTCCTCCTCCTCCAGCACAAGTGGATACGGGGGTAAAACGTGGACGGTGCTACCTGTGCGAACGTTCAGTGGATAGAAAACATTCAGAAACGTGCAGAAGATGCTTTTCCTTTGTCTGTAAACACCATTCAGACATTCTTTGTTTTAAATGTAAAGAGTTGCTTTGTTTTAGATGTAAGGATCTATAAGATCAAGTGTTGAGACAAGATCTGTAAGTGCTTATATATCTATATATCTACTGGTTTCAGTCAATAATGTATGCTTTTTGTCAGTTCATTAAAATAAATTAAATAGTGCTAATATATCACGTGTTAATTACTTGGGGTCAAATTGACCCCAACGGTACTCAGTGTAACAAAAAAATTCTGGTAGTAGGAGGGTTAAATTTCGAGCTGTCAAAAGACGATCGCAAAGGCCCACTTTTAGTGTTACTGCCGTAACCTAAAGCGGGCCAATAACGGCTTAACTATTCATCTGACACGAAAACTGAATAACCGAATTTGTAGAGGAGAAAATTCTCTACAACTTTGCTTTATTATGTTTTTCCATATCTCGTAGCGTCTCAAAGATATTCGCAAAAATATCGGCGATTTTGGGATGTATGTCTGTCAGTTTGTCTGTCCGTAAGGTGTTCCCTGTTTTTAAGCCGAACCGTCCAACCGATCAGCACTAAATTTTGCACACATAATTGTATGCCGCCAGAGACCAGTACAGGCATTTTCAAATTTTTCGGACAAAAAATACGGTAGTAATACCAAAAAAGCCGTTTGTAATATAATTGTAATTGCAAACGAACCGTTCATCTGACACGAAAATTGAATAACCTAATTGGTAGAGAATCTAATTCGTAGACCGGAAAATTCTCTACAACTTCGCTCAATTATATCTTTTTCATATCTTACATCATTGCAGAGATATTTGCCAAAATAACTGCAGTTTGACGATGTCTGTCTTGCTGTAAAGTGTTCCCACGTTTTAGGTCGAACCGTGCAACCGATCGGCACCAAATTTTGCAGACATAATTGTTGGCTACCAGAGACCAGAACCTCGCTTTTTGAAATATTTCGGACAAGAAATACGTTATTAATACAAAAACGCCGTTTGTAATGCAATTGCAAATAAACCTTTCATCTGACGCGAAAATTGAATAACCTAATTGGTAGAGGAGAAACTACTCTACAACTTTGATTCCTTATGTTTTTTCATATCTCGTACCGTTAAAAATAACGGAGATTGTACATCCTCCATTGAATTAACGGAAACCAGCCGTTCGGAGATGTCACCTGACATTCCTCTATCAGAACTCTCTCAGGCATACGCCATCTTGTGCTGCGTATTTGATGATTTTCTTATAGTAACTTACACGTTCTCATTTCAAAGCAATGGCGCACTGAAGAATTAACAAGAACACATCGTTCTTCGTACGATAAATGATAATCTAGTGCCTACGAATGCCGTATCAGTTCACAGCGGCCATCAATAGTATGAGATTAAAGGACTCATCTTTTGATTAGTAGCCGTAACGTAGTGGGTAAGGAGTCCAGATGACTGTAGTATATATACTCCAGGATTTGGCCAATGTCCACACTTCTATTTTGAATTTCGATACCATCCCCAGTAGTATCCTTTTCGTCTAATATAGGATTTATAAGGTTCTGTATTTCGTACTGATCTGGTAATCTCTCTACTTATGCACTGCTGTCAATTGCAACATTTCCCTATAGTGCTCTGGATCTACCGGAGTATATTTTTTCCTGTTTTCTCAGGTTTTAGCAAAATTAGATTCAATAAACTGGGGGTTCTTTGAATCTGTCTATCACCAATACGAATAGCATACTCAGTTTCTTTTATAGGTTGAGTGTCTAAGATGTATGGTTTCACTCACTGACGCCATATATCTTGTCATTTCTAGAATTGCTGTGACTGCTGACGAAATCAGTGATTAGGTCTCTTTCCTCTACGTCTTCTGACTGTGAACACGTTTTGAGATGCTTAGAGAATCAGTAATAGATTTAAAGGTTTGTCTGATCTCGGTTCAACTGTCCCAGCTTTAGCAGTCGCAATTTCTCTCGAACAGCCTTTTGCACCTGAATGACTTTCTGCTTGGTTGACATCTCAGCTCATACTAAACAGAGGTCAGGGTTGTATGCTCTCTTATACAGGATTGCTCTTAACCTTCTTCTTCTTCTCCTCAATGACTAATGCTTCCACATCGATTTTTGTGCCTTATTCTCAGCATCATCGATTTTTGTAGTTAAGGCGCTCACATTTTATTCAACTACACCAATGTGTGCATTTATCTGATTGTTAAGTACGAAGAGTCACGTAGAGTACTACTTGAGATCTGTGTGCACTTTCTTGGTGCGATGTTTGAGAGTTTGGAATTTTGTATCCATGTACATTCATACATTCTTTGTGCACCTCACATTTTCTTGATAACATACCGCTGCAACCATTAAAAATTTTTTACTAAAAACTCATGACAGGTTTCGCAAATTAAATTTGCATCATCAGGTGCTTATTTCATTCAGGTCTTAACCATATGTTCCTTTGACTCTGCACTAGCTGATCCTCATCATTACTCTTGAGTTGTAACCAGCTTGCCTATAAAACCATCCATAAAATCCCTTTTTTCCAAAAAGTGGGGCTGCATCAAACATTTATTAACAACCGAATAAAATCCCATATCTAAAACACTACAGTTTCATCGGCCAATAACCTACACTAAGGCAGCATAACAGCCACGTTTGGGGTAAAAGAAGATTAAAAACTGTTACTGGACTAACACTTTACCCCCAGAGGAGGAGCTGGGGGAGGACGCGTTGTTGCTGACAACATCAGACTCTGGCTGCATGTGAGACATAGGAGGAATTCCAGTAGCTAGAAAGGCTCCTTTGATCACATGATAATTCTGTGCTCTCATTGGATGAGAGTATAGGGTTAGTGCTGGGAGTAAAAAAGCGGTGCACTTTGGTGATTGAATATGGAACTAATGTAATGAAGAGGGAAATTCCAGAAAAAAAAATTATCGTTACTGTGCCTGTATACATTTTTGAAACACTGGTTCTAAAATACGCTCCATTAGTTCTATAAGTCTTTGAAAGTGTGCCAGATTTATCGCATGTAAATACCGCTTGCCTTGACGAGCTGATGTGTATTCAAGCTGGCCGTGGTGACCGAGGGGACTGAGGTGCTCCAGTCACGGTCTGCACGGCCACTATGGTCGGGGGTTCGAATCCCCCCTTGGGCATGGATATTTGTGCCGTCCTTGTAAGTAGTTTGTAAGTTTAGGGACTGAAGACCCCATAGTTAAGTCCAATAAGCTATACAAACATTTGAACATTTGATGTGTATTCAAATCTCCAACTGATCAAGTGCATCTAGTTAGCATCCATATTAAAACGAACATTTTTTTTCAATGCTCTTCTTTGACTAACGTTATCATTATGCGGTGTTGTGTATTTGTCTATCTTGGTTTAATTCTCATTGGGGAACACGTTTCTGGGTAGAGTCCAATCTGTACATAATAACAATATTTGAAAAAATTAGACTATATGAGTGTGTATCTCACTGTGGCAGCGGTGGCGGTTGCAGTTAAGTTGTTCAAATTTAACTGGAGGTGACACTCGTATAAGTGAGCATTTGTGGGGGCGGAGGTGGGCTGGTGGGACGTAGTTTGGGAAAAGTAACAGTACATCAGTGGAGAGGCAATTGGCCAAGGATTGACGGGGCAGCCACTTGCACGGTTGGGAAGATGTGCCCAGGTAGCGAAATGGTACCCTGCGTAAGAACGTCCTTTACCCCACTACTGTCGGTGTGTAACATTTGGCGAAAATTCGTGTTCGCACTTTGGGGTACAAACTGTCCTAACCATGCTGTGGTAGCTGTTTCATCTACCACCCTTAAAATACTACAATCTGAACTGCTGCAGCTCACAAGACGAATGTAGTAGGGGAATATCCCTACTCAACACGCACTATTGTCATGGCTACCTCAGTCTGCGACTTACTTACTGACTAACCATCGTGTATAACTCATATAAAAAGCAGATGATGGGCACTGATCCGTTCTTGTTCAGTGTGCAGGCATTCCAAGGTATTTACTCTTATGGGAATAGGCTGTAATGTCCATAAGTTTGAGTATTAGTGGGCACGGAAAAGTTGAATACTTGTATCTGACGGGAGGCTTGTGTGAGTAGTCCATGAAAGAATGGTGATCGATGTGTTCCAAGTGATGTAGGGGTCATAGCAAATGCCTAGAAATCAAGAGACTTGGGTTCGAATCCCGGCTGGGTACACATTTTCAACTTTACCCATTGACAGTTCCGTGAATATGAAATACAGAGTAATTTTTCGTCATCCATTTTCATTGAAACGTGACGTTTGCCCACAATGATGGCCGTTCTTTAAAGACACACAAGAAACGTTTTTGTCATACTCATAATTTTACCAGAGAGATTGTATTAAGTGATACTACTCAATCACTGTGATTTGAATTTTTACTCCGTATTTGCGTTACAAGTGTGAGGCTGTGGATCCGCCTTGATGCAAAACATTATTTTCATACCCAAACTAGTTTCGGTGGAAATCCCTCCATCCTCAGTGGGTTTTGCATTTAATCTAAAAGAATGCAGAGAATTATATATTTACAAAACTGTGAAACATATTGTAGTGAAAGTAAGTGCCTTAGATGAATTAACACAGAATACAGGATGTCAATGAAACATACACTCTCAGTGATACAGACAAAAAGAAGTGTATACCTTATACTACAATATGTTTCCCAGTTTTGTAAATGTGACATTTTCTGCAATTTCTTTTTTTAGGTTAAATACAAATCCCTCTGAGGATGGCAGGATTTCCGCCCAAAATAGTTTGGGTATGAAAATAATATTTTGCATCAAGTCTAATCCATTACCCCACTGCTGGTACTCCTCAGTACGGTGTTGTAGAGAGGAATCGGCTAGCAGCTGTGGCGGACGTCCTAGCAGTGGGGGTGCTGCGCGTGTTGTGGGGCGGGAATTGGAGGCCAAGACGCCACTGCTTGGCAGCGCTCGTATGCCGCCTCACTTATTACGGAGACAACACTGCCTGTGTCGACAATGCATCATAGCTCCAAATCTCTGACTGAAATCGTCAGGACGGGTTATATTTGATTATCGCTCAGCTTGGGTTCCTCCTCTAAGAGGACCTCCCTTAAGTCGTCAAACCCTATCATTCTGACCTGTTCCAACCCCTGTTCGTCGTCAGACTCCGAGCAGGAAGGAACAGAGCAAGAATGTCATTGTTTAGGCGTCGATGGTCCAGGTTGTGCTTCAGGTTTATTGATATGCTTCGAGTCGACGAACTTACTTTGTCACCCTATGGTGGCGTGTTCGTCCGTTTCCAGTGAATGTACTTGGAATTTTCCTCACGAGGTTCTTTATTATTGGTGTGCCAGTTATTGCTGTTCCCCCACTTGCGTTTTTATTTCAGTGAAAGTCACTTTTGTAGCCGCTCTCATTTTGATTGCACATAGCCCGTTTTTCTGGGTTCTCTGGCCATTTCGCCAGGACTGTCGATTCGAACCATTATTCTGCCCATTTTCCGGTGCCTGATTTTGATTATTATTATTCCCCTTTCCCTGTTTGACTGGAAAGTTTTCCTGCGGGGGGCGATAATCAAAATAATCTTCTAGGAGGGCTTCAAACTGCTCCACGTAGCCTTTGTGTCTCCCTGCTAAAAGAGCATCGTAGAGATGTCGCGGCAGCTTATCCAAACAAATTCTAATGAGTACAGGTACCAGATAGGGGTTGGTTAAATAACAGTTCTTCTTTAAAATGTCTTGAAGAAAGTTGGTCGGACTGGCAAAGTACAACTGTCCGAAGGGTAGCATCAGTTGTATGTTGTGGCGCACACTGTCCTGCTGATTCTCTGACCAGTAGGAAGCCAAAAATATTGGCGGAAGCTCTTATAGCTTTCACCATACCGCGGAAACGACCTCATTCCCGTCGCGTGTTCGCCTTCCACGTGCCCACACACGAACTCGATTTTATGCCCTTTGGGCCAGTTCGGTGGAAGTGAGAAATCAAATTGGTCTACCCATACCTGCGGATTATATCATCGGGCGCATTCCGGAATACTTCAAAATTGCGTACGGGCAGGAAGTGGCTGCTATCGGAGCCCAGTGCTGGGTCCCGATTACAATGTGTGGTACTGTTCTGAGCACAAAACTGTGAAACATATTATAGTAAAGGTATGTGCATTAGACGAATTGGCACAGAATACAGGGTGTCAATGAAGCACACACTATCAGTGATACAGAGAAAAACAACTGTATATCTTATACTACAATATGTTTCCCAGTTTTGTAAACGAGCCCCTTTTTTTTTCGGAGCCCGCTAAGGATGACAGGATTTCGGTCAAAACTAGTTTGGGTAGGAAAATAATGTTTTGCATGAAGGCTGATCCACAGCCCCACTGCTGGTATTCCCCAGTACGGTGTTGTAGAGAGGAACCGGCTAGCAGCAGTGGCGGTCCTGCTTGGCGTGGGGGTGTGGCGCGTGTTGTGGGGCGGGAATTGGAGGCGACGCGGCGCGCCCCCTGAGCCCGGCGAGCAGTCAATAAGGGCCAATAAGTGGGGACCAGCAGGCAAGCCGTAAAGAGCGCCAGCGAGCGGCGCAGGGGGTGGCGCTAGGGGTGGCGGTGCCGTGGGGGGTGGCTACCTGCGCAGCGGGAAGGGGTGAGGCCGGTGTCACCGACACTGCCGGGACCGCTAGGGGATGCCTAGAGGATGCCTGATGCTGCTGCCTGCAGTCCGCTGTCGCCACATCGCAGAGTAGGGGCAACACGCATGGCTGTACTTTCGTTTTCCAAAGTAAACTGTGGGCATCTACATCTACATACATACTCCGCAATTCACCATAAGGTGCGTGGCGGAGGGTACACTGTACCACTACTAGGCGTTTCCTTTCCTATTCCACTCCCAAATTGATGGAGGAAAAAAAGAATGCCTATATGCCTCCGTACGAGCCTTAATTTCTGTTATCTTGACTTTGTGATCTTTACGCGAAATGTAAGTAGGCGGCAGTAAGATCGTACTACACTCAGCTTCAAATTCCGGCCCTCTAAATTTACTTAACAGAAATTCACGAAAAGAACGTCGTCTTTCTTCCAGCGATCCCCAATTGAGCTGCCGGAGCATTTCCGTGACACTCTCGCATTGGTCGAACCTACCGGTAACAAATCTAGCTGCTCGCCTCTGAACCGCCTCAAGGACTGCAGTGCAAAAGGCCAGCCCAGTGCCAGGGGCACGCCCTCCGGCGGAATTAGTTCGGGGGGCACAGGCTAACCAATAGGTTTGTACATTACTGGCACACCTGTCAGCACTGCAGGGGGAACACAAAATAAGACACTAACCGTAGCAGTAGCGACTTCCACATGAAACACAACATGCCAACGGACCCTGCATGACACAGCACATACGGCAGACACAACAGCAAAAACAAAACGTATCATGTAGCTCAGTAGAAACATTAGAAGTAGCATAAAAAGCACTAAAAATGTAGTAGCATAAGAAGATCATTTTATGTATTGGTATTGGGTTATTGTATTATTAAAAGAATAATTAAAATTAAAAAAAAGAACCGCCTCTATGTCTTCCTTTAAACTGATCTGCTGCGGGTCCCAAACACTTGAGCAATACTCAAGACGTGGTCGTACAAGCGTTTTATACGCGGTCTCTTTTACAGGTGAAGTACATCTTCCCAAAATTCTCCCAATAAACCGAAGTCCGCCTTACTCACAACTGTCCTTACATGCTCGTTCCATTTCATATCGCTCTGCAATGTTACGCCTAGATATTTGAACCACGCGACAGCATCAAGAAGCTCACTACTAATGCTGTATTCGAACATTATGGGATTGTTTTTTCTACTCGTGCGCATCACCTTACAAATTTCTACATTGAGAGCTAGCTGCCAATCTTCGCACCAACTAGAAACTTTGGCTAAGTCATCCTGTATGCTATTACAGTTACAGAGGACACCCTCCCATACACCACAGCATCATCAGCAAACAGTCTCAAATTACAACTTACTCTGTCCATCAGATCATTTATATAGATAGAAAATAACACTCCCCTGGGGCACGCCTGACGATACACTCGTCTCTGATGAACACTCGCCGTCGAGAACAACGTACTGCGTTCTATTACTTAGGAAGTCTTCCATTCAGTCACAAATCTGTGAACCTATTCCATAAGCTCGTATCTTCGTTTAACAGACTGCAGTGTGGCACCGCGTCGAACGCCTTTTTGAAGTACTATACGAAAGTAGTGTTCCACCAACATGATGGATACAGGTATATATAGGGTGTTCGCAAATGAATATCCCTAACAGCACCAAGGTATTTTAGGTTACACGGAGAGTCTAGCGAGGACAAATTTATAATAAACTTTGAATCCTTTAAAATTGGTTTATTGTAAGTAGTCCTGTTTCCAATGTAGGATGACTTCATCTACATCTATATGGGATACTCTGCAAATCACATTTAAGTGCCTGGCAGAGGTTCATCGAACCACCATTATACTATTTATCTCCCATTCCATTCTCGAATAGCGCGTGAGAAAAAAGAACGCCTGAATCTCTCCGTTCGAGCTCTGATTTCTCGTATTTTATTCTGATGATTATCTCTACCTATGTAATTGGGAGACAACAATATATTTTCGCATTCGGAGGAGAATGTTGTCGATTGGAGTTTAGTAACTCACGCCGCAGCGATAAGCGCCGTCGTTGTAATGATTCCCATCCCAGATCCTGTATCATTTCCGAATTGCTGTCTCCCCTGTATCGTGACAATACCAAACGAGCTGCCCTTATTTGGACTCTTTCGATGTCCTCTGTCTAACCCACCTAATTAGTATCCTACACTGGGCAGCAATACTCCAAAAATGTATGGACAAGCGTATTGTATGCAGTTTATTTTGTAGAACTGTTGCATGTTTTAAAGGTTCTGCCAATAAAAGACAGTCACTAGTTCGCCTTCCCCACGACATTATCTACGAGTTCTTTCCAATTTCAGTCTGAAGTAATAGTTATTCCTAGGTATTTTGTGGAGTTCACGACCTTCACTTTTGATTTATTTATCTTGTAAACAAAGTTAAACGGATTTCTTTCGTACTCATGTGGACGACTTCACAATTCTCATTATTTTGAGGCAATTGCCAATTTTTACACCATAGTGATATCCTATTCAGGTCGTTCCGCAGTTGGTTTTGATCTTCAGATGATTTTACTAGACAGTGAATGACGGCGTCATCTGCAAACAACCTAAGAGGGCTACTTAGATTTTCCCCTAAATCTTTTATGTAAATAAGGAACAGCAGAGGACCAATAACACTACCCTGTGGAACGCCCGATATCACCTCTGTTTTAGTCGATGCCTTACCATCAATTACTACGAACTGTGGGCTCTCTGACAGGAAATCCCCTAACCAATCGTAAGTTTGTGGAGATATATTATAACGACGCCATTTGATTAAAAGCCGTTTGGAGGTACGGTGTCGATAGCCTTCTGGAAATCAATAAATGCAGAATCGATTTGCGAACCCTTGGCAATAGCACCCATCACTCTGTGTGAATAAATAGCTAGTTGTGTTGTAACGAAGTCGATTGTTCTATGGCAGAAGTTGCTAGTGTCAACTATGTCGTTAGTTATAAATTAATATATTTATATATATTTAGAACAGCAATTAATTATCTTGGGTCGCCACCATATTTATCCAAAATATGGAAAATTAAAATGTTACTGATCAGCTATGATGTGATCATAGTTTCAAACATATAATAAATATTCCTACTCGATTGCAGTGTATTAGTTGTACCAAACAAAAAAAAGGGCTTGAAAAATTATTGGTAAACTGTGGAATTTAACTATTCTGTTTCCTCTACAAAATAGTGTCAAAGGAACGTTCTTAAATGAAAGACGATCTACTCAAAATCAATTTATTATAATTAGACATTCAGATGCAATTTCCTATCATGTAAAACATATAATGGTATTCACACAATCTTTTACAAATGTTAAAACAAAGCTCCCCAGAGTAAATAGGCAGATCTCAAAAGAATAAAATAATGGACAGAATACAAAAAAGTCTGATTCATATAACCCTCCAGCAAGTGCGTCACCTTACGCAGATGATCATTGACGGCAGCATCTCAGGCTCGCAGGCAGCAGACGGTGGGAGCTGATGAGCTGAAATTTTTATCCGACCGTAATTGCTGCGACCTGTTAAGCAGGGTCGCCACGTAACTTAACACAGCGTCACTGGCGTCGGCGTCGCTAGGCAGTTGCTGTTCGATTCTATCACGCTAGTAGACTAATCAATATTTTGCATAGGTGACACAAAGGCCACTTGGCACAAATCGATCAGTCACTTGCGTAATAAGATCTGTAAAAACAATGTCCGATTCGCAAAGGCGCGAATGCTCAAATAGAGACTTCTAGCAAAAACGAAAACTAAACTGTGGCCGCTCACATCGTAACCACAGGATAATGTAACGTCCGCGAAATAAACACAAGTTCTACAAGGTCCGAATCTTCGGAATCACACACAAGTATAACCAGAGGACCGTTTAAGACGATGTCCTCCCCGCGAATCCAAACGGAGTATTCCGTACACTTCGGACGCTCAAACAGAAGACTAGCAAGGTCCGTACACTTTGGACGCTCAGACACGCTCAGACATTCTAAATTAATTTGCCGAATCAGGACGCGTTCTCTGCTGCTGCCGCCAAGAGGCTCCGCCCACGCCACCAAAGCTTCCCGCGGATTTCACCGTTCCCAGGGTGAATGCTCAGCAAACGAATTTCACCTTGCTCCTAGCTACGGTCACACGACCTAAAAATGTTAACGTTGTGCTATATATACAGCCGCTGGAGCCAAACGCCTGGGTCGCCAGACGGGCAGAAAGCTTTCCTCTCAACCTAACCATTTGTCACACTAACTGTGTTCAAAGTCTGCTGCTGTCTAGGAATTTTTTTTTATTTTTTTTTTTATTTTATTTTTTATTTTTTTATTATTATTTTTTTTTTAGATAACACCCAAGGGAATACGTCTCCATAAACATCCCGGGGCGCAGAGCACTCTGCTATTGTTTGTATCTTGCGAAACGGCTGAGTGACTAAAAAGGCAGTCCCCGCTATCGCCCACCGTAAACCGCGGGCCAGCATTGTAAAGCATTCCACATACTCCGCCGCCTGTAGCGTCGGCGCCAAACAGGTCAAGCCAGCCCCTCTCGAACGAAAGTTGGTGGGAGGGGGAGATCCCAAGAGCATCTCTACTCTTTGTGGCCTGGCCGTGCCCAACACGTAAAACCACTTTTTAGCAGCCAAGCTGCGCCAATAAACATTAAAATCCCGAAATTTTCATATAAACATAGAATGTACTACATCACCCCTGATGTGTCTCCAAAGGCACAGAAATCAAAATAAATAAAGATCTACAAAGAAAAATATTACATATTTCAGTAATTAGCGTAAAGGGAAAGGTACAGTAACACAAGGTTAGTTTGAAAAGTAGACTAATTGCAGCCCCCATCTCACAATGTTTCACATGAACGATATTTTCTAAATCCGTGTTGACCTTGGGTCAATAGATAGTTCTGTTCGAGATAATTCATAATATTTGAATACAGGATATGTTCCAAAACCCTGTAGCACATTGACGTCAATCAAATAGGCCTGTAGTTTAGAGTGCATATTAATAGAAATATTATCCTTAATGGGACACTTCATAATGTTGCAACGCCTGCTTTCAATATAATTACATAAAGTCAGGTATATTTGTTCGTTTGTATTTTATGCGCTGGCATGTCGTCCATCTGATTGCGATAAAACTTCGTCAACTTACTTCTTCCTTTTACGTGAAGTTTATAGAAAAAATAAATACCCGGGCAACGTCTGGTCTCCAGCTAGTGATATTATACAGGATGTTGACAAAATAATACGAACAACATGCACTACACCACATCTTTGTCAAGCTTGCACTACTGGATACGTGTTAACACTGAGATACGATCGCAAACGATCAATACAATGCTCAGTCAAATTCGTGATCTCCAAAGGGCCAATTCGGTGGCGTGCAGTTAGTGGGTGCAAATGTGACGAAAAGGGCTGCAATGGTTAACGTTTCTCTACCGACAGTATCCGCAGTAACAGCGTACACAAAACTAGGTGAAACATCGCTGGCGAAGAGTAATGGAGGGTGAAACCTGAAGTAAACTGCCAACGACCGACGAGCCTTAAGAACGACTGTGGCCATAAAACAAAAAAACCTCGCGGAAAAAGCGACTGCCACAACTCGTCACTCACTTGACGTAAAAGTGTTTCGATAAAAAATACGGCTGGATCTCAACATTCATGAAAGGGATGCAGTTCTTAATTCTTAATTACAGACGGCAGCGCAAAGTGACATAGGAAATGGTGTCACGGCCATAAAACATTGACACGATGACAGGATGTGGTATGATGCGGTGAAACATCGTTTACATTCATTCCTATAAACCACCATGTATTGAAAACCCCAAAAGAGGCTTACGACGACAAGGCTTAACTTCTTCCCACATTAATGTATTTCCAACAAGATTTAGAAACCTGAGTCTCATCTGGAAAGGAAAATCGCTATGTATAACATAATTGAAACGTTATGAGAAAATTTAGAACATAGAATGAAGACATTGTAAGAATGTCGAAGTAATGTATGTTATTTTACGAGATTGGATAAAGTTCTGTTTGAAAGTATGAAAGCACTTTGAAAGACGACCGTCCGTCGTCTTCCATATATTTTTTTATAAAATTGAAATTTATTTGAAGTCACTTGGTTAGCATTTAGTTAAACCTAGAACCCCACTCTTTTCAAGGCATGAGAAATAGCATTTTTATTTCATGTTTTAAAATATTAGTTTCTGATATGTTAGTTAATATTGCTAGGACTATGTTATTTTAATAATTCATTATTGTGGTTATGAATGTGACAATAAGTACGGCTTCTCCGCTAAGCCACTGTCCCTGTGAGAATGTGTACTTGCTTTACTTTTAAGTGAATGTGCGAGAATCTAATGGTTGTCTGAATGTTGGTGGTAATAGCTCGTTTTGCATGGTTCTCTCTGGCTCAGAGTCGGTAGTTAGTCGTTACCAACCCCTGCTGCTGATGCGACGAAAGAGGTTTCCACACCCTTTCCTTACAAGCCAGCCGACAGCCCTTCTCCAGGGCAAGAGATCTTCTCTTATCACCACCGCTGTACTCGTGGTTTAACCCAGTTTCCGGTAGCTTTCCCGTCTCCTGGACGCTCGGTGGGCTCTTTGTGGTGAGGTATGGTTGGTTCTTCTCTTCTGCCCGCGGAGATGGTAGCGATTCATTGTCTAGCATGTTTAACTTAGACTCTTGAACATAGATTAATTTTTTCGAATATTCCTTCTGATCGTGTGCGGAAATGTGTTCTAGTTTTTCAATCCAGTGATTTCCAACTGATAAACGTGGTGTATGTGGTTCTAGTTGCCGTTTGATAACGGCCTGGTATATTAAAGCCATTTGTGATTATGTGGCGGTGTACGAACTCTGTGTAAATTTTTTCTAGCTTTGTGGGGCCCGATTTCTAATAGGTGATATGTGTTCCACGTGGTTGGTTCATAGAAGCCTTTAGCTTCCATTCTTGTTTGTTCAATGCCCATCATGCAAGCAACTATGCGTGTATCCCTCTGATTTCCACTAACATTTCGCGATCTTCATTCCTCACCCATTTTAATTTTGCTGTATCTTCTCCGAACTTGTAGTATGAACTTAGTCTTTATCAGTAATTCTCTCCGAGACTTGTACAACCTCCTTCCACAGCTTGCTTATGGAATTATATACATTTCTATAGGTTGAATGCCGTAGTTCTTATTGTCACTTGTCCGTCTTTGTAATTTTTTCAATTTACGGGTTTTGAGACCGGACTTCACCCGTCTCTGTAATCGTTCCCTATCGCGTGTAGCTGCATTTCATTCGCTTCTTTATGTAATTCTAAGCATTTCTAGGAGTTGCATGATGGTTTTTCTATTTTTATTTTTCGGAAATTGAATTTATACATTGTGATCGGCTTTCTGAACCACGTGGGTCCGAATTCAGGGGTTTGCAGCTAGTCACCTGAATTCACGCCACTTCTCATAAAACCAATTCCTAGATAGCTTACTCTCAGGTTGCAACTTAAGGGTCCGCCTTTCTTTTGTGTAACGAATCCGATTTTTAAGCACTTCACCTTAAGTGGAGTGCGATCATGTAACGTATCCATGTGTCGCCGTTAGCGTGTGTGCCCACGGTCTAATCTAAATGCAACTTAACTTTGCTATACTCACGCATCATCTCAAATCAGGCACGACAGACCAGAGCCATCGTCTAAGTTTTATTGTTTATTGTGTTGTGTGGTACCTCCGGGTTTGCTGAATTTCGCCTGCGGCGCCTGCTTCTACCTCGTTTCAGCAAGCTGATTTTCGTGAGTTTCGCTGTTGCATTTCGTGTATGTTTGAGCGAGTAAGTGTTGTTTGTAATCCTCCCCCCCCCCCAGTAGCGTTACGTTTTGTGTAATTTATGTTATATTCAATGCTGGGCGTCGTCAGTATTAACTAATGTACATGCGATGCACTTTTATTGTATTAATAAAATTGGTTCCCCCATTTTGCTTGTGTTCGACTTGAATAAACAAGTTAAGTTCAGTATAATTTTGACTTGCCTATAAATAGTAGTTTTTGAGCACCTTCCCCTTTTTTATTTAATATTGTTTGTCACCAGTGCTGAGAACAAGCTCAGATGCAATTTTTAATGTTAAGTTCCGTTGCGCCATAAAGTTATTTCTTTAGCCTCCTCTACGAAACCACTTTAATTGTGGTGGCTCGTTTATTAATGCCTGTGTGTAGCTTCGTGTGAGCTGCTCTGTATATTGGCCACTGTATCTTTAATTTCCTGTTACTAGAGTAATTTGAACCGAGTCAGATGTCAATTTGGGCCAGGGAACAAGGATTTTGAGCAGGGAGTAGCCGGTAGTTCACACGCACCTTTTTCCAATTTTACTACTAAAATTAAGCTTTCATATAACACTAAACTTTTATCTGGGTATCTCCTACCAGAAATAAGCTTTTATTTCTTACTGTGGCCTACTTTTAACTTTTATAATCTGTTCCTTGGATATTTGCACGGTTCTAAAAGCAAATGCTGGTCTTTCCCGTCACCAACATAGAAGTAATGTGCCTATGTTATTTGCTCCTATTATTTTTCCATTCTCTCTACAAGCATAATAAAGTGAACGAGTGGGCCATAACAGTTCTTAACCAATAAGCGTTAATGACGTCACGCAGGAGCATCAGAGCCCTTGGTGGACACTGTGCCCACAAGGAAACCAGACATATATTGAACCGAGGAGACTGAAATTTTAAGCATTGCTGCAGAAAACACTAAAGAACATGTTCTCTGAATATGTCCAGCCTTTCACTACGTTCCTTCTTTTCTGAAGAATTGACAACATGTGTGGTAGAAACACAAACTGTGTACGGCGCGATCTCCACATTGAATCTGAAACAGATGTAGACTGTACTGGTCATAGCGTGACTACATCAAGAAAGGCAAGCGGTAAGAAAACGGTTTCTGTCCATCAGACCACGGCATGTCAGTTAACGCTTAACGTGACCGAATTTTTTAGGCCCTTTTTATTTCTTACATCTTGTGATACGAGCGTACCATGATCATCTCTGGTATCGTTCAGAAAAGTTGTGTGCTAGTTTAGAATACGTTATTATTGACAAAGGAAGCCTGAGTTCCAAGAAAATACTCAACAATGAGCCCTGGGATGCTGTCAACACACCACGCACCTGTTGTTGCTAGTGGTAGAACTAAATTCGTATAACTTTTTGACTTGTTAACAGATTAAATGTTTTATGATGTGTATAATGGGATTCTATCGGACCAAGCTACTGTGGTCATCAGTCCCTAGACTTACAAATTACTCAAACTAACGGAAACTAATCTTAGGACAACGTACACTCACCCTGGTTCCAGAGTGGGGTGAAACCTGCTGCGGGAAAAGCCTAGCACTCAATGAAAAGGTTAACTCACAAAAAACGCAAGAAAGCTTGTAGTAACTCATTTTCTCAGCATCAGCTGTCACAGCACAGAAAACGAAAATGTAATGGCGTGGCGGTACAAGATGAAATATTTCCTCTTCTCTCCTCGAGGCTGCAGCACTTACAGAGTTAAGTGAACGTAAACGACCTCAAGGCTTCTGAGTATCTTTCCGCTAAACTCTTTGCTCCTTAGTCGACTTAGTTGACTTAGTTGACATATGGGTGTCACAGTGCGAACACGCAAAAACCTGCTAAATAATGTACACTAGAGACGCGAACTCCAGTGTTTAGCGGAAGTAAAACTTATTGGCTATTATTGTTGCATCTGACAGGAAAACGTCGACCCATTCCATGCTTGCACCTGAACAGAATTTTTGTTTCAGAGTGTTAAGTATTCTTAAAACATTCTTTATATTTGTATGATTACAATGAACCTTCATTTTGTACTTTACCTAATAAAATAAAAATAAAATGTGAAAATCCATTCTGCAGATTTGTAGTTAGTAATAACAATTGTTTTCTGTTTCATCATCCTTTATACGGACTAGATGATTAGTAGTAAGCTTGTTTTAACATAACCACATATGAAAGTAATATGGAAATAAGAAGGTTCTGTGGAATTTAAACAGTCATAAATGAAAATAGCGCAAGCTCGCGGAATTTATTATTTCGGAAATGGTCTCTCAGGGTCTCATAAATCACAACAGTGATTTCGAAACGGCACGACACACACATAAAAACGCTGCTCAAAATTGTAGACACTCAAAAATATTGTTTAACTGAACTTTGAAATATAATATTTCCAGTGGATTATATCTGAAGATGACAATATATTGTTGCCGAAGCCGGTCATTTTACAAAATAAATATTGAGATCTTAGACTGTTTAATTAATTTATCTTGTCATAACAGATCGCTGAACCCCCACAACAATGTTCAATGCTTTCTAAAATTATTAGAACTATGGCATGTTGTTGTTAAATTGTAACACGAATTTAAAATAATAAATGTGTATTAAAGGGTTGTTACCTTTCTGTAGCCAGCCGCGGTGGCCGAGCGTACTGCGGCGCGTCAGTCACATTCTGCATGGTCACTACGGTCGGGGATTCGAATCTCCCCTCTGGCATGGATAATTGTGCCGTCCTTAGTAGTAGCTAGTTCATAAGTAGTTTGTAACTTTAGGACCTGATGACCCCGTAGTTATGTCCCTTAAGCTCTACAAACATTTGAACATTTGAACCTCTCTGTAACACGCAAACCTGTTCCAAATTCTAACCATTATGTAGTATAGCCACAATAAATTTAGATATAAACTGACAAACAATCAAGAAACGCGTCGTCTGGCAGAGAAATCTGCTCTTCAAACGAGGCTAGCAGGTGATAGATGTGTGTCAGGGTAATGAAAATTTAGTCATCAACCAAAAAGTTAGTTATTATACAATTAATTTTCTACATTTATTGGGGAAATTTAGTTTTTGCCTTTTTTGCCAGGGTTTCGTAACAAATAAGCCATTGCCATAGCATTCTGATTATTAAAGTAGAAATGTAGGGGAAGGTCGGGTAGCCACGGACACATAAATAACTCATAAATGACTAATAAAACAAAGATAAACAATTTTTCTGACTTCATTTTCACCGTAAAATGACATCAGTAACGTCTTTACTCATATCACTTCGAACTAAGTATACATAATAATTATTTATGTACTATCTTAAAAACACTTTTGGTTTTTGGCACTACGAAATTTAGAGAGTAGCCCCGGACACAGCATTTAGTGGTGCTTCAGTAGTTTCTTGGACTTGAAAACATAACTGTATTAATAAATATGAAAAGGATGTATGTATAAACACAATCTTCATGGGCCCAGTCATTGCAGTCATAGCACTGAATTCAATCTTCAAGTTCTCTCCACATGATTATGCATTCTGTTTCTTTTCCTTGAACATCTGGGGAGAATGTGAATACTTGTCTTTGATTTTAAAGTATCTTTACATTTCTGTTTTATCGGCTCGTCTTTTTAATTACATATACTTTTCCGTCTCTTTTCTACACCTTTTTATATGTAGATGACGTTAAAAATTCTCTGTTTTGGTTTTTCCGACCCCTTGTAACTAAACGGTACTTTTAAAAAAGAAAAAGAAAAAAACTTTAGGAAGTGGTGACAACTGTTTTATTGTAGGCACCGGTTCATTTGCACGAAACCCACGACTAGTGGAGGGCACTAGCGATGAGGAATGGTCCTTTGTTTACTGACAGGGAATATTTTCTTCATACACTTCTGTAGCAACGTCTGTCATCAATGAGGTAGAAAATTTATGTCAGCAAAGATCTGATGGCCGAAATAGCTCATAAAGTACAAATCGTCGTACCTTCAGATGCAAATGTGTGTTCGCTAATTTTCAAACATTTCAGGTGATCGTGGAGTGAGCTTCTTGCTACGTCATACCTGTCTTCCGCTTGTGTTACTGATAATTTGCCTTCTACCACTCATTAACTACTTCTTTCATTTTAGTTTCGTCCCATTTTCCTCTATTAGTACTTCTTTCCTTAAAAATCGGCATATTTCAAGTCTTTCTGCAACAATAGGAACCGTACTATAAATTAATTAGCATAAATAAGCGAAATTGAAAACGTTAAACAATGTCCGATGGTACCCGACATTATTGTTTCCGGGGCTACCCGATTGTTGCGGGACAATATTTTCAGACACAGCTGTTAAATTGTACGAGAAATGTTACAAATATGTGTGCAGACGTAAAATATATAAAATTTCCAACATCTTTAGATGTTAAAGAAGTACGATAAATTATTTCTTATGGGTGGAAACCGCCAACGAAGTTTAACAGGAGCGACGAAAAATTTTTGCCGGGAACAAAATTCACAGTTGCGAGTAGTTCGCTCGGCACCTATGCCGCAAATAACTTGCATATGTTGTTACTACACAGGGCGTGCATTTCAAATGCAGTCTTAACAAGTCGATGTGCTTGGATTGTCAGAAATTGTAATGTCCGCGGTTGCCCGCCGTGCGGGGCTACCCGACTTTCTCTTGCACTCAAATATGGTAATGTGACAGTTGGAAGAGCCGTTGATTCAGTAACGGTATTTCTCTTACCGATATACTGTACATTTGTGTCATTACAAACCAGTAGCGCAGCCACGGGGAAGGGGAGGAGGAGGGGGTTAATGGGACGGCAGTGGGTCGCCAATGTGATGCCGCCACTGAGAATGTGTTCTGACGTTACTGTGAGCGGTTTTAATGCCGCCGAGACCAGTTTTCATGCTGCCGCTATTGTTGCTGGTATACTAAAGCTACGAGGCGATGGTTCATATGCGGCGCCCCGCTGCTTAGTAGGTCAACGGCACCACCGAATGTAATCTTATGAAGGCCGCCAAAACCTACGAAAAAAAATAGTGTTATTTTAGTTCAGTTCTTACACACAGATTCTCATGTTAATTAAATTGAAGAGCTTCTTATATTTCAGATAGCGAGTGATAAGAACCCTTTACTATTAATAAATTCAGTAGGCCAGAGGTGCCCACAGTTAAGATGGGTGGGGGGTCATAACGAAAACTGAATCATTAAAATTTCTCGGGGTGGGGGGTGGTGTTGGAAATAGAGTACTTTTGGCCAGCCTGGGAGGATGTCTGTATAAAACAATTTACAAAACATGAATTAAAAGGTATTTAATTTTAATATTAAATTAGGTAATAAACTAGGAATCCAGGACACAATATCTCGGCTGTCAGAGGGGGGGGGGGGGTCGCTGGTTTGGAAGGGGGGAGTCATTGGCCAATGGGGGGCACCTCTGCAGTCGGCTTAGTTTTTCTTTTAAATGAGCCCCACCCCCAGAACCAAATGCTACCTGCGCCACTGTTACAGACACTTTTGTTTGGGGTGTGAGCAACACCCCACGCGACCGCATAAGGGCCAAAGTTGTGCACCAGCATCTTGGCGCCCCTGACCTGGCAGGTCCCTTGACGACACCTGCCGCCGCCGCAGTGACTGCCTACAAGCAGCGTGCGGAGGTGCTCACAGCGAGTGTCTGCAGCCTACCCGCCCCTGCAGCCAGGCAACCCAGCGCCACAGACTCCTTGGAGCTGGCGACTGCTCCAAGTCTGCGACGGCCGAATCGATAAGCCGTCGACATGGGGTGATTAGCGCAACACGCGGTAATTAGTGTCGTGCGCGCATAACACGACATTCCAACCCCCTCCTCCTCCCCACCACCGCCCTCCCTGGGTAGCGGTATATAAATTAGCGCAGCCAGGCAGCGCGGTAGCCCGCCCCAAATAATCCCCTAGGGCAGCTGGCAGCCCGTCTTGCCGACAAGCCACCGCTGACTACCACCCCATCTGCACACCCCCTTCGCTCTGCTGTGCTTCCAGACCTCTGCCCTACAGACAAGTCTGATTCCTGTCGAACTGAGACAAACACATTTGTTGCTCGAAGACATCACTGGAATCTACAAGTTTGAGCTTGACTAGACATCTCACTGAAGAAACATTGTATTATCAATGACAAACTAT
This sequence comes from Locusta migratoria, assembly GCA_026315105.1. Classification (NCBI taxonomy): domain Eukaryota; kingdom Metazoa; phylum Arthropoda; class Insecta; order Orthoptera; family Acrididae; genus Locusta; species Locusta migratoria. Next base: position 533,131,297 of record CM048747.1, read on the forward strand.
TTCAAAGGGACAGTATGATGCTTAGAATGGTTTCAATAACGCGCCATGAAACCAGCTATACCTCTGGGGAGTCAGAAGACGACTCTGTTAAGCTGCAAGGGATGCAGAGAAATGACAAACATCTGTAAATACGACACGTCTCATAGTTTCCTGTCCTAAGCCTCTGAAAGCCCCAGGGTTGCTAACGCGCGCTGCCTCTGCCCTTCCCAGGTGATCCGGATCCGTTAACGCGCGCAACCGGTCAGTGCTGCAGACGAATTTCATATATTTCTCGGTTCAATCAATGAAATTTTGTGACGAAATGTTCTCGGGTTATCAGCCGAGTGGTGACGTCGTCTTGGCGCAACGTTTCAATGAGTTTCGTACTCATCATCCTCGCCTGAGGATGATGAGTACGAAACTCATTGAAACGTTGCGCCAAGACGACGCCACCACTCGGCTGATACCCGAGAACATTGCATCGCTGGAATACGCCGAGAGAGCCTGCAATCGCAGAGAAATTTTGATTATTTGTCAGGAAACGTTCCTTACTGTTTGACTTACCATTTTCTTAAAAAACTTCCTTTCATTATCTCTAACATATTATTAAAATGTTGAAATGTTTGTAAACCTATTGGAGCAAACTGCTATGGCCATTAGTCCCTAACTTAGAAACTAGTTTCGTGCTGGAGGGTACACTTTACCACCACTAGGCACTTCCTTTCCTATTCCACTCCCAAACTCAACGAGGGAAAAGTGAATATACTCCCCTCTACAAACCCAAATGTGTCTTGATTTCGTGATCTGTACTCGAAAGGTACGTAGGAGGCAGATAGATCGTTCTGCAGTCAGCTTCGATTCCTCCAAAGAATTTCTCGAAAAGAACGTCGTCTCTCCTCCAGCTATTTCCATTTGAGTTCCCGGAGCATTTCTGTGACACACGCGCATTGGCCGAACCTACCAGAGCTGCTCACTTCTGAACTGCTTCCATGTTGTCCTTTCAACTGATCTGCTACAGTTCTCAAACACTTAAGCTACGTGGTCACACAAGCGTTTTATACGCGGTCTCCTTTACAGGTGATCTTCCCAAAATTCTCCCAATAAACCGAAGTCTGCTGTCCGCCTTACAAGTGACCTTATATGTTCGTTTCATTTCATATCGCTCTGCAATGTTAAGTCCAGATATTTGAACGACGTGTTGGTATCAACAGGCTCATTACTGATACTGTATTTCAACATTATAGGATTGTTTTTCTTAGTCATATGCATCACCTTAATTTTTCTACATTTAGAGCTATCTGCTTACTTACTTACTTGCTTGGCGTTTAACGTCCCGTCGACTGTGTGTTCATTAGAGACGGAGCTATCTGCCATTCTTCACATCAACTAGAAATTTTGTCTAAGTCATCCTGTATCCCATTGCAGTCAGTTAATGACGTCACACCACCATACACCACAGAATGATAACCAACCTGCCGCAAATTACAAATTAGTCTGTTCATCAGATCATTTATAAAGGCAGAAAATAATAGCGGTCCTATCACAGACGCCCGACGACACCCTAATCTAATGACAATACACCCAGGCATGCCCAAAGGAGGACTGCAACATCCGGCGGTGGCAACCACCCAGTCCGTAGCATGATCTATTACACCACGCAGCCACTCCCGCGCAGCAACAGATAATTATATTATTCTTACGACACATAATTATCGATGCGCAAGGACGGAATAAAACCTGTAGCGCATTGGACTTGAAACGCAATATCTCTAAATGAAAAGAGATATCGTTTTCATCTCGGTTTTATACAAAATTTCAATATTGTTACACATTTCTCGTGCATTTGTTTTGGGGGAAAAATAAACACGAAATAGGAAGTTAATATTTGGAAGTCATGTTCATTAGTACGTTGTAAAGCAATGATTAATATTTCAGTTACCTCGGGTCAGAATGCTTCCTGTCACCCGGTACGCTCACGGTCCTACATGGGTTGTAATACGTCGTTTCATTCGTGATGGCGTCGACGCATAAAAGGTGCTAATGGCGCTGTGTGGTAGAGCCTTTCATACCGAATTAAACTGGTGGCGAGGTTCGTGTGCTGCGTATGGAATTAGATCAGTGCAATGCATCCGTCGTTTCACCATAATCTACAAAAAAATATTTATCAGTGCTAGTAAGGAAGCCGTTGTTAAAACTATGTAGGCCACAGGAGGCGAATCGGCTATATGTTGTATTAACGCGATTTGAAACTTTTTTTTTATGTTCATAATCAAGGTCTGGGGTAAAAACTTCGAAGTTGAAAGTATTGCCTCATCATAGTTTTTAGTTTTACCTTTGAACTTCCACTTACAAGTTACTCAGTGTATGGGACATCCACTTTTTCAGTCTGAAATTTTTGTAATTTTACGAACCCCAAAAGACTAGTATCTATTTGTTTTAATAAGTATCACACGATTAATGTTGAGGAATCGTTTTCGTTAGAGTGTATCTAAGCCGCCTTACAAAGAACGTATCAACTTCTTTCCATCCCCATTCCATCCCACCGACTCACAATATTACCGACTGTTTTCCATGTTCCTGTGGGCAGATGATTATGTGCCTTTCTGTAACTATTTGTCATAGACTTGCATTCAGTTTTGGAAAATTATTAATTTAGATACAATATCTGTATTGTAAATTGACACTAAATAATGAAAAGCATAAGGTCGTCAGTATGGCCTCTAAAATAAATTGACTAACCTAGTTCAAATTTACATCGTAAAGCAGTCAAATATAAAGGTCGTGAATTTTACTATAGACCTTGGAAGTACAACCGCGAATAACTTGTTTTAGAATGGATGCGTAGAAAATATTGTGTGGGAGGCGAAGGGAAGGTAAACTAGAGCGCCGCAAGACCTAGGAAAAGTTTAATAAAGGGCCGGTCAGTTTCTTTTATAGTGTTTCAGGGGAGAAATAAAGCGCCATTTCCGATGAAATTCTTAAAAAGAAGGCGTCATTGGTTTCGTAGAGAGCTGTTTACAAAATTTGTTTGCCCAACTTCTTCTCAGAATTTATCGTACTTTTTGGCAACGATTTACATAAGGAGACATGTCACTATAATAATATCGGAAAGAGTTTTCTGTAGCTTTTTCCAACGCGCTATTCGAGACTGAGATATTAGACCTTCCTGAGACAGATCTAGTCTCTGTTTTATCTAAAAGAATGAGAATAATGTAATATCCCTTTACCTTTAAGTAATTCCACATGCAATTCTACATATGCAAAGTTAGAAAGACACAAATGTATTTCACGGCATCTTACAATCTCTTTGGTGTTAATAATCTATGGAAGAAGGCTATTCTATGGGAGATTTCAAGGACGAAACTGGTATATGATTCTCGCATCATGTATCTAGGAATATCAATCGATGTTACGATTTGTAAACTATTATCACGTTCCGATCAACAATAAACGGCACGAATAAAACGTAAGGAATTTTGTAACTTATTCATTGAGCGAGACAACGACATTTCTTAGATCTGGATGTCTGTGTGTGTCTCATTACGAAGGGACCTATCAACCTTGAACGGCTAGAACCTGTATACGGTCAACTTCAAATTTTCAGATGTTCCAGTTGTTTGTAGAGCTTATGGAACTCAACTACGGGGTTATCAGTCCCTAAACTTACAAACTACTTATGAACTAGCTACAACTAAGGACGGCACAAATATCCATGCCCGAGGGGGCAATCGAACCCCTGACCGCAGTGGCCGTGAAGACCGTGACTGAAGCGCCTCAGTCCCCTCGGCCACAGTGGCCGGCTCAACTTTAAATGTCTCTCAATGTATAGCACACAGAAAAAGGTCGCAGTTCTTACGCCGTAAACCAGTATTGAAAGTAACCGACTTCGATTGTATAATCAATGATCGACATCCCGACGTACTACTAATGTTTATCTCATATTGGTTTTCAGAATCGACGAGACTGTCATTTCGACGCAGTGTACCAGTATCGGCGTCGTCGGAACATCTTAACGAGCTACGAGAGAACTGCAAGAACTGCAATAAAATTTTACTTGTTCTCTTTCGTCTTACTCACAGTATTAACGTAGTCAGTCCCCTCATATAAACATTGAACATTACCTGATAGTTCAACTAATTTTGATTCGGAAGGTTTTTAACTGACAAACTGAATTTTAGAACTTTGATAATGCAAACTATAAGATACAAAGACTTTTTTTCCTTCTTTTCTTATTATTCTTTCACAATAACAAGGAGCATTCTTAAAAATTTGCTTTTAGCATGTGAACCCAGGTCTCGTACTTACTGGGGAAATGCGCTAACCATGCACCATCCTGCCGCTTCGTCCAGTACAACTGTACGTGCTAGCGAAGAACTTTTCCCTTCATAATTATATTGGTGAACATCGAAGCGGAATTGAAATTTATCTTGTGGATGGAGGGGTTGGGGTAGCCTGAGCGTCCGGTTTGTATAACGGCTAGCACATCTGCCTGGCAAGCAGGAGACCCGGGTTCGATTCCATGTCTTATCGCAAATTTTAATGCTGCCTATTCACGTTATCTGACATGTAATAGAGAAATTGGCTTAAACCGGTCCGATGAACCCTCTGGCAAAGCACGTAAGTGTGAATTGCAGAGTATCTATGTAGATATAGTTGTTGATGTAGATGGAAGGTGTTGGCACTGTTAATTAGGTAATTCCATCACTCACAGTGAGACCGTGCCACATCAAAAGGTAGAAGTCGGTGTTTAGATGCCTGACAGTAAACCGCTTGAAAAGTAACGAATAAGTCACTTTTAACTATCTTTAGAAACAACATAAGAGAACGAAATAGTTGTTTTTAACTGTCCTGAGGCAAAAATTGGAATAAAAAACGAAAGGACTAAAACAATTAGAATGACATAGAATTCTAATTGTGGTAAGACTGGCTCAGGGTGATTTTCAGTCGCCCAGCGGACGTCGTCCAGAGCACACCTCTCCAGTGGTGTAGCAGTAAATTATCAGTTGTAAGTGTAACCGGCTTCTCTCTAGAAGCTACGTATTTTTACTTTTCAGTGCGTTTTCCCTTGAGTTCATTAAATTTATTGTGTGCTCGCGTTTTTATTTGATTCATATTCGCGTTAAATATCTGGTTAGTGTATTATTCCGCCGTGTGAATCGCGTCGCAACAGTCGTCTGTCTTTATTTTCTGATTAGAAGCGACATATAGTATTTTGATTTTCGTCTGCACTTTCTCGTCTCAATTTGTAAAGTTATACTCAGCTGTCGTGCGTATTGGATTCACATCCGCGTTTTAACGAACAGTGTAGTTTTCCTTTGAACGCATCGCGACTGTAGTTTCTGTTTTTGTCGGCACTGTAATCACGAATAGGGACTGTGACTGCTGTGAGCGGATGCAGTCTGAGCTGGTGACACTTCGCTCCCAGCTTCAAGCTGTGTTAACCTCGGTTGCACAGTTGGAAGCTGCGATCGATGGGCGTCGTTGTTGTTGGCCGGCGGTGGGCACCGAACGGACTCCCGTCGTCTCCTCCGATCGGCCTGCGGCAGCGACATGCCCTGAAACTGCTAGCAGTGAGGCAGACATCCCACCCGTGGTTGCGTGGGAGGTTGCTCCAGTGCGTGGCAGGGGGCGCAAGACTTTCCGGGGGACCGATCGTAAGGCCTCCCCGGTTCGTCTTGCGAACAGGTTTGAAGCGCTGTCTGCTCAGGACGACGTTCCTGAGTCCGATGGTGTCTCTCACCCTGTCACCACCCAGCCTGCAAGATCCGGGCTTTCACAGAGGGTGGGTTTACTTGTAGTTGGGAGCTCCAACGTTAGGCGGGTGATGGAGCCCCTTAGAGAGATGGCTGCCAAGGAGGGGAAGATGGCCAACGTGCACTCCGTGTGCATACCAGGTGGAGTCATTCCAGATGTGGAACGGGTCCTCCCGGATGCCATGAAGGGTACGGGGTGCAGCCAACTGCAGGTGGTGGCCCACGTTGGTACCAATGATGTGTGTCGTTTCGGATCTGAAGAGATCCTCTCAGGTTTCGAGCGGCTAACTGAAGTGTTAAGACTGCCAGTCTTGCTTGCAAGATGAAAGCAGAGCTCACCATCTGCAGCATAGTTGACAGGACCGACTGTGGACCTCTGGTACAGAGCCGAGTGGAGGGTCTGAATCAGAGGCTCAGACGGTTCTGCGACCTTGTAGGCTGCAGATTCCTTGACTTTCGCCATCGGGTGGTGGGTTTCCGGGTTCTGCTGAATAGGTCAGGAGTCCACTATACGCAGGAAGCGGCTACACGGCTGTGTGGCGTGGACTGGGCAGTTTTTTAGGATAAAGAGCTTCGGGGAAATAGAAAACGGGCAATCTCAAAGGGTTCAGGTGGATCACAGGAGAAATGTAGATCCGGAAACTATCGGTATGTTGCAAATTGTCGTAAATGTGTCGGGAAAGTTCCAGAACTGCAAGCGTTAATAGAAAGCACCGAAACACACATCATTATAGGCAGTGAAAGTTGACTCAAGCTGGAAATAAGTTCAGAAGAAGTATTTTCAAAAGATCTATCGGTGTTCAGAAAGGATAGATTAAACAAAGTAGGTGGGGGCGTGTTTGTCGCCGTCAAAAGTAGTATTTCATGTAGCGAAGTTGAAGTTGATAGTTCGTGCGAGCTATTATGGGTAGAGGTTGTACCTGAAAATCATAAGAAGTTCCTTTTACCGGCCTCCTGACACTGACGATAAAATAGCAGAAAGGTTCAAAGAAAACCTGAGTCTAATTACAAAAACGTACCCGACTCACACGATAATAGTAGGTGGTGATTTTAATTTACCCTCGATCTGTTGGCGAAATTATATTTTCAAATCAGCAGGTAGGCATAAAACATCGTCCTAAATTGTACTCAACGCATTCTCTGAGAATTACTTCGAACAATTAGTTCATTAGCCAGCTATAATTGTAAATGGATGTGAAAACACACTTGATCTCTTAGCAACAAATAATCCTGAGCTCATAACGAGCATCAAAACGGATACAGGTATCAGTGAACACGGAGCTGCCGTAGCGAAATTGAATATCGAAAGTCCCAAAGTTACCAAAAATAAACGCAAAGTATATTTGTTCAGGAAAGCAAATAGAAAAAAATACATTGCTTCTTGAAAGACAGCTTCCAATCGATTCTAACACTAAACGTAGGTGTAGACAAGAGGTGGCTCAAATTCAAAGAAGTGGTATCGACAGCAATTGAAAGTTTTATACCTAATAAATTAATAAAAGAAGGAGGCGATCCCCCTTGGTACACGAAACAGGTCAGGACACTGTTGCAAAAGCAAAGAAAAAGGCATACTAAATTTAAACGAACACGAAATCCCCAGGATTTGCGATCGTACTCAGAAGCTCGAAATTTAGCGAGGATTTCAATGCGAGATGCCTACAATATTTATCACAACGAAACTCTTTCTCGTAATTTGACTGAAGACCCGAAGAGATTTTGGTCATATGTTAAATATACTCGTGGCAAGTCACAAACAACACCTTCACTACGTGATAGTAATGGTGATCCTGCCGATGAAAGCGCTACTAAAGCAGAATTACTTAACTTAGCTTTTAGAAACTCATTCACCAAAGAAGACGAAACCAATATTCCAGATTTCGATTTACGAACAGATGCCGTAATGAGTAATATAGAAGTAGATATCATCGGAGTAGTGCAGCAACTAAAATCACTTAACAAGAACAAGTCTTCTGGTCCGGATTGTATACCCATTAGATTTCTATCTGATTATGCTGAAGCGATAGCTCCTTACTTAACAGTCATATACAACCGCTCTCTCATAGAAGGATCTGTACCAAAAGATTGGAAAGTTGCACAGGTCACACCTATATTCAAGAAAGGCAGTAGGAGTAACCCACTAAACTACAGGCCTATTTCATTGACGTCAATTTGCAGCAGGGTTTTGGAACATATCCTGTATTCAAATATTATGAATTATCTCGAACAGAACGATCTATTGACCCAAGGTCAACACGGATTTAGAAAACATCGTTCATGCGAAACACAACTAGCTCTTTATTCACACGAAGTGATGGGTGCTATCGACAAAGGTTCGCAAATTTCTTGATTTTCAGAAAGCTTTTGACACCGTACCTCACAAACGGCTTTTAATCAAATTGCGTGGTTATGGTATATCGCCACAAATTTGCGACTGGATAGGGGATTTCTTGTCAGAGAGGACACAGTTCGTAGTAATCGATGGTAAGGCATCGACTAAAACAGAGGTGATATCGGGCGTACCACAGGGTAGTGTTATTGGTCCTCTGCTATTCCTTATTTACATAAACGATTTAGGGGGAAATCTAAGTAGCCCTCTTAGGTTGTTTGCAGATGACGCCGTCATTTACCGACTAGTAAAATCATCTGAAGATCAAAACCAACTGCAGAACGATCTGAATAAGATATCAGTATGGTGTAAAAATTGGCAATTGACTCTAAATAATGAGAAATGTGAAGGCGTCCACATGAGTACGAAATGAAATCCGTTAAACTTTGTTTACCACATAAATCAATGAAATGTGAAGGCCGTAAACTCCACAAAATACCTAGGACTTAAACTGGAAAGAACACGTAGATAATATCTTGGGAAAGGCGAACCAGAGACTGCGTTTTATTGGCAGAACCCTTAAAAGATGCAACATAACTACTAAAGAAACTCCATACACTGCGCTTGTCCGTCCATTTTTGGAGTATTGCAGCCCAGTGTGGGATCCTTATCAGGTGGGTTTGACGGAGGACATCGAAAGAGTCCAAAGAAGGGCAGCTCGTTTCGTATTGCCACGATATAGGGGAGACAGCGTTACGGAAATGATACAGGATCTGGGATGAGAATCATAGCAACAACGGCGCTTATCGCTGCGGGGTGGGCTACTTGCGAAACTCCAATCGCCAACATTCTCCTCCGAATGCGAAAATATATTGTTGACTCCCACTTACATAGGTAGAAATGATCATCAGAATAAAATACGAGAAATCAGAGCTCGAACAGAGAGATTCAGGTGTTCTTTCTTCCCGCGCGCTATTCGAGAATGGAATGGGAGATAAATAGTATAATTGTGGTTAGATGAACCCTCTGCCAGGCACTTAAATGTGATTTACAGAGTATCCCATGTAGATGTAGATGTAGATGTCCTATGCTGTCCACGGCTTTTGCCCTCAAGTTGAAATCCAAAAAACTTGTGTTCCATAGTTTATTAGGGTCTCGCGGATTACGTACAAAATGTGTTGCGAACTGCTTTTAATTTATCCAGGGTACGAACGTAATTAAAGATGGATCACAACATCTGTCAAACAAATCCTCAGTCATTTTGTATGATCTTCTTGTTTGCCGATCAGTTCCGCCTTCGATATTAGTATCAAAGGAGTGTGAATGACAAATCTTTTCTTATTGTATTACGTCGTACATGGTGTTCAAGTCACAGTCACCAACTACTGAAAATTTTTATTTGCATGACTGTGGTCCTATTGGTATCACCTGTCAAACCAATCCAGCATTCCCTTCTGTATTAATGTGTGGGTTTACATATGATCGGGATCGTCTCATATTATATTCTTTCGATATAGCAACCAGTTTCGGATTCCATTTGGCGACTTTGATTCAGTTACTGCATTAACTATACTTTTTAAAATATATCTGAGGACACTCAGTAATTACTATCATATTTTAATTTGTGACTTTTCTTCTGTTAACTCATTTGAGAATGGTGCTTAGAAAACTGCTTTTGTAAATAAAAATTTTCGATTATTGGTGACTGGCTTGATCACTAAATGTGGTGTGAAATAATAAAAAAGGTATCGAATCGTCAGTGTCAATGTTTGTGGATATTAGTCTACGTCTGTACTTTCATGTACTGAAGATCCTTTGTGTTCTTTGTTGTTCATATCTCCCGTTGTAAGTTCCATGGAATAACATTTCGAACGGGAGAAATGAACAGCAGCAAATACGGAGGAAACGCAGTTTATGTCAGTTGCAAAAGTTGGTTAAAGGTAATAATTATTGATATAATCTTTCAGATAACCCTACAGTCTTGGACATACTGATTAAAATTATGTCATCTGGAAGATCATGTTTTACCGATGTATGGCTTTGTACGAAGTTTTAGTGTTTTCGAAAGTCTTCTGCAGCACCCGCTTCATTGGCTGCTGCACTTACTTTCAGGTACGTGGGCTCGACTATTTCTGCTGACGAAAATCCCAAAGCATGAATCATCAACCTCCTGAGCATTACGTTGATCAAATCGCTTCTCGTACTGGTGTACTCTGGGACACGAAAATCCCAAGCAAGCTGATGTCAAAATTATACTGACCAGTAAGCCGTGGACTGAATGCAAAGACTCGCTGTTATGGAAACAAAGTTGCTCAGGTGAACATCTGACTTAACATAGCATGATCACGACACAAACGATAGAGTTCGTAGGTTATACGCAGTAGCTCTAATAGTAGACAAGATAAGAGTTAGCCGTCTGCGTTGATACGAGAATGCCCTTAGAGCAGGCGGAACAACAGTGACAAAGACTGATTTTAATTGGAAAGTAAATTGAAAAGGGCTAGTACGATAACCTAGACAACGAAAGACGTAAAATGTGGCGACAGCGAACCAAAGCAGCGAACGCTGACAGCAGGCGAGGCAGACTATCAGGAAGGAGTCTGCTGCTTGTACTGTCTCATTTCATAATGTAATTCATTCAGCACGTCTTGATTTTCTTACATTCCCTCACCCTTGTTTTGCTTTTGTTAATCTTACACCCTACTTTTAAGACACTATCAAATTCGTTCAAATACTCTTGCCGAACCTTTGCTGTGCTGTGCTGTGTGACAATATTATCGGCAAACCGCAAAGTTTTTCTTTGTTCTGCCAGAACTTCATTTCCCATTCTGAATTTTTGCTTGCTTTCCTTCACAACTTGCTCTAAGTACAGGATAAGAACTGGAAACGGATCAATCTTTCTAAAAATTACTAGCTGTATTTATTTATTCGTCCATTTCGCTTTTACCTATGATAGTCAAACATACCGTCTAATACACCAAACCATACAGCAATGTTATTACCTAAATCACCAGTTTCATATTACATAATCCTGTTTTATATAATCCAAAGTCATATTTTCGTATTTCCTACTTTTTACGCAGGTACCTGATGATGATCACAGGTTCCGTCGATCGAAAATAATGATTCTCGATACATCCGCCTTATTCAGAACTGAATTTCGTTGTTTGTTTAATATCTGTAGTACCTTACATCTGCACCTTTAGGATTGGAAAAAGCAGGTGTCCAACTGAATCATACTTATATCGATTTATCTACTACGCAGGTTTCTTACCGTTGCTTAAAATTTACAAATGGAACTTTCCTCCGCATTATGTAAATGAGGAGGTGGTATTCAATAGCCGGCCGCGGTGGAAGAGCTGACTGCGACGCGCCAGTCACAGACTGCACGGCTACTACGGTAGGGGTTCGAATCCCCCCTCGGGCATGGATATTTGTGCCGTCCTTAGGATTAGCTAGTTCATAAGTAGTATGTAAGTTTAGGGACTAATGACCACGTAGTTAATTCCCATAAGCTCTACAAACATTTGCACCTATTTTTATTATTATTATTTATTTATTCAAGTAAAGTAAAGTATTAGAGAATATAGTTTGTATGAATCTCTGTAAGAATCGAATTTATAAGGAGACTCTACAATGTACAATCAGTTTGTTTTTTATTGAACTGTGTCCTATCCGAGTCTGGTTGAATATTAAGAACTGTGAGCCGTTAAGAATAACCTACTCACTAGCATTATGAAAAGCATATTCAATCCCTGACTTGTTGTAACAGTATACATACGTAATTGTACAGTAACACACTCGTACGTCATCTTCCTGAGTACCACAAAGAAACCAACCATGGTCCTTCCCGTGCTATAAGAGACCATAAATAAATTAATAGCACTCTATTAAGCTTTATGAGTCCTTAGGTCTTATGTGGGTCTTTGCTGTGGCCAATTTAAACTGGGTTACGATCTGTTGGCGTGCCAGAGCCTACTTACGTGAAATTGCATAAGTATTCATCAAAGTTAAACACAGCTATTGAATAATTCGTCGCAAGCACAGCTAAAAAAGCACTATGTAATCGTCTGCACTTTATTACATTCATAAATGAGCTGAATTTGATAAAATTTGAATCTGCCGCGTAATGGGACATTGCTGCAACAATCCAGCGCCGTAGACAGCCTTTGACGCAGAAATACATGAAAGACTTCTTAAATTGGCACAATGTGTTATTACTTAGAATTAACAAATTTTATAATGCCATTTTTACCAGATAGATACTAATAATCATTCATTACAAACGGATTGAAAGAAAAGGTCAAATGTTTGTTAAGTTTATGGGACTTAACTACGGGGTCATCACTCCTTAAACTTACAAACTACTTATGAACTAGCTAATACTAAAGACGGCACTAACATCCATGCCCGAGGGGGATTTGAAGCCCGTGCGGCCGTGCAGACCGTGATTGGCACGCCGTAGACCGCTCGGCCACTGCGGCCAGCTTACATATAATAATACTTTTGTATTTTCCTTAGCAACTAACAATCAATATTGCGCACAAGCAAGCAGCTGTTCCTTATCTACATAAACGATTTGGGAGAAAATCTAAGTAGCTCTCTTAGGTTGTTTGCAGATACATTGACCGTCTAGTAAAATCATCTGAAGATCAAAACTGCTGAACGATCTGAATATCACTATAATGTAAAAATTGACAATTGAATCTAAATAGTGAGAAGTGTAAAGTCGTCCACATGAGTACGAAAAGAAATCCGTTAAAGTTACTTTAGAAGATAAATCAATCCTGTGCCATAAACTCCACAAAATACCTAGGAATTACTATTACTTCAGACTTAAACTGGAAAGAATATGTAGATGATGTCATGGAAAAGGGGAACCAGAGACTGTATTTTATTGGCCGAAGCATACACTACGCTTGCCCGTCGTTTTGGAGTATTGCTGCCCATTGTGGGATCCTTATCATTTGGGTTTGACGGAGGTCAAAGAAAGAGTCCAAGGAAGGGCAGCTCGTTTTGTGTTGTCACGATACAGGGGATACAGCGTTACAGAAATGATACAGGATCCGGGATGGGAATCATTACAACAACGGCGCTTATCGCTGCGGCATGGGTTACTTACGAAACTCCAATCGGCAGCATTCTCCTCCGAATGCGAAAATACATTGTTGACTCCCACTTACATAGGTAGAAATGATCATCAGAATATAATACGAGAAATCAGAGCTCGAACGGAGAGATTCAGGTGTTTCTTCCCGCGCGCTCTTCGGAATGGAATGGGAGATAAATAGTATAAAGGTGGTTCGATGAACCCTCTGCCAGGCACTTAAATGTGATTTTCAGAGTATCGCATGTAAATGTTAAGGTAAATTTGCATATCATAGCATCTCCTTCCTGTAGGTTAAATATGGCATCTGTAGCAAGTTATCTTCGTGGTGTAGAAATATAAATGGCTATTTGTGTAATATTAAATTTCAGTTTTGGATTTAGGTAAATGTATATGATTTTTTGGTAGATGTGATAGTGAGCTGACGAATAGAAGTTGATAACTATTAAAGTTGTATCACGTTTGAAAGGTATTTTCCATATGTGAGTGTATGAGAATATTAATGTAGAAATTGAATAAGAATATTCCGTCAGTTTATGGTTACAGTGAAACAGGTAGCATACGTAAACATGGTTAATTACTTAAAGTCGTGGATATTTTATCATTTACTATTTCTAGATATTTTTGCTGCATGTAGTTCTGGAAAGTGAGTAGTTTCTGCTAGGCGTATTTGGAAAGCTCGGGTTTGCGCGGATTTTCACTGTGACCTGATTGGTTACCAATATCTTTAGCCAATCAGACTACAGCATTGAGCGTGTTCATTCGGGAACTTGCTTTGGAGCAAGAGAGTAGTCAAAGTTGATACATGAAATTGTTAACATCTCTATAATTGTGTTCCGTACTTACTGGAACTATTTTGCAGAACGTGCTCGTTTATTGGATGAAGAAGAGCATCAAAATGCTTAGTGTATCGTGTGGACAGTCGAGTAGTGAAATTCCGGCTTATTTAATGAAAATTATGATATTATGCAACTTCGAAAGCTCGTGGCTTGTTCCGCTAATCATGAACGTGTGAAGATTTTTCTGGACTGATTTGCGTAGCATTTTAGGAGCACATTAAGATGAACGTCCCCTTTGGGTAAAATAATTACCATAAACTGGCTTTCCTAGTGAGTGTGGACTGTGGGTGTAACTATTGCGACATTAGCACGGGCTTGACAGTGAACTCTATCCTGGTGAAATCTTTTTCAATAAAACAGTTACATCGTACCTAATCTCGTGTTAACATCATTTTAACGCAATAGAGCCCTTTCTTTATACACAATTTAAGAAAACTGCAACTGAATGAAAACGAGAATCCCCACGTAGTTTTTCTAAGCAGCTTTGTACGGTGGAATTACGGTTCTCGGTTTTTAGTCAGGACAGCACTGGAGGAACTTCTAATAATGTTCAAATGTTTGTAAAGTCTATGGGACTTAACAACGGGGTCATCAGTCCCTAAACTTACAAACTACTTACGAACTAGCTAATACTCAGGACAGCACAAATATCCATGCCCGAGGCGGGATTCGAACCCCCGACCGTAGTGGCCGTGCAGACCGTGACTGGAGCGCCTCAATACCCTCAGCCATCGCGGCCGGCGAACTTCTAAAGAAGAGAATCGTCACGAGGTACGTGAAGGTATAAATGGACTGTTTTTCGGTGGAACCAATCAGGCTGCTGAGTTGCAAGCTGAAGATACAAAATCGTTTGTAATCATAAAGGGCGACCGGAGCCGTCCTCATCATGAACGTTGTCACGGCAATCTTGGAATTCTCGTACCCACTTACGCACTTTGCTTTTATTCATAACAGTATCACAGTAGCCGGCCGCAGTGGCCGATCCGTGTGCGGCGCTCCAGTTACGTTCTGCACGGTCTCTGCGGTCGGGGGTAAGAATCCCTCCTGGGGCATGGATATTTGTGCTGTCTTTAATATTAGCTAGTGTGTAAGTTTAGGAACTGATAACCCCGTAGATAAGCCCCTTAAGCTCTACAAACATTTGATCATTGTACACTTCGCAAATCTGTCGGTGAATCTCAGCAGCAGACAAGTTCCTTGCTGACAAAAATCGTATCACTAAAATGATCAAATGTTTGTAAATCTATCGGACCAAACTGCGTGGTCATCAGTGCGTAGCTCACAACCTACTTAAACTAAAGTAAACTAACCTAAGGACAACACACACACACCCATGCCCCAGGGAGGACTCGAACCTCCGACGGCGGGCAAACGCGCGCTCCGCAGCGAGGTGCCTTGACCGCTCAGCAACTCCACCGCAGCAATCTTATCACCGAGCGAAGCTCACACGCGGCGGGCGAGGTGATTGTCTTAAACATTTTCAAAGCACAGAACAGAAGCGTACAGGTCAGCTACAGAGCTGAAACTGAGCACAGTTGTTCCCGAGGCATGCCGGAACACGATGCACGCGCTCGTCGCGGTATGTTCGCGAACTACTAGTGTTTACAGTAATATGGACCTTACTTAATAAACACATCTCATATTACTTTGGTTTCTCTTGGTCCTGCAGCACTATAAATGTCATTTAAAGACATTATGTAATAAATCCTAAATGCTGCTTTAAATATAATTATTTTATTACACTATGGGCCTATTTCGGCTTTTAGCGCCATCGTCAGGTGATCTGCGAAAAATGTTACATTATAAATACATCAAATTTTATGATTATCGTAATTGTAAATACTATTACAAAATATTACATACGTCTGTTGGTCCTGACATCCATATACATCGATGGTTTTATTGCTGTCAGTCATGTATTTATTACTTTGAATTTTAATTTTTGCAATATTTCTGATGACTTATCATTTACGTTGTTTGGAATTTTAATTATTGCTGATGACTTATCATTTATGTTGTGATGTGACAGCTTTCTGATAACCAGAGATGTAATTTGGTTACATACTGTTTGTTTATTATTACGATAATCTTTGCTACCGGTATTTGAGAGGTTGGTTAATGTATGTCTTTGCATATGTCGAGAAATATTGTTATGTTAGCCGAATCGTCACTGACATGTGTGACCTTTGTATCATAAATTTATTGATCTTTGCTACTGAAATTTCGTTCCTGTGTAATCTATGATGGTCTAAAATATTAATAAAGCACCCCTAGCAAAATCACTGTCCTATGAGCCGGGCACTATTTCTGATGACTTATCATTTACGTTGTTTGGAATTTTAATTATTGCTGATGACTTATCATTTATGTTGTGACGTGACAGCTTTCTGATAACCAGAGATGTAATTTGGATACATAATGTTTGTTTATTATTACGATAATCTTTGCTACCGGTATTTGAGAGGTTGGTTAATGTATGTCTTTGCATATGTCGAGAAATATTGTTATGTTAGCCGAATCGTCACTGACATGTGTGACCTTTGTATCATAAATTTATTGATCTTTGCTACTGAAATTTCGTTCCTGTGTAATCTATGATGGTCTAAAATATTAATAAAACACCACTAGCAAAATCACTGTCCTATGAGCCGGGCACTATTTCTGATGACTTATCATTTACGTTGTTTTGAATTTTAATTATTGCTGATGACTTATCATTTATGTTGTGATGTGACAGCTTTCTGATAACCAGAGATGTAATTTGGATACATAATGTTTGTTTATTATTACGATAATCTTTGCTACCGGTATTTGAGAGGTTGTATGTCTTTGCATATGTCGAGAAATATTGTTATGTTAGCCGAATCGTCACTGACATGTGTGACCTTTGTATCATAAATTTATTGATCTTTGCTACTGAAATTTCGTTCCTGTGTAATCTATGATGGTCTAAAATATTAATAAAACACCACTAGCAAAATCACTGTCCTATGAGCCGGGCACTATTTCTGATGACTTATCATTTACGTTGTTTGGAATTTTAATTATTGCTGATGAGTTATCATTTATGTTGTGATGTGACAGCTTTCTGATAACCAGAGGTGTAATTTGGTTACATACTGTTTGTTTATTATTACGATAATCTTTGCTACCGGTATTTGAGAGGTTGGTTAATGTATGTCTTTGCATATGTCGAGAAATATTGTTATGTTAGCCGAATCGTCACTGACATGTGTGACCTTTGTATCATAAATTTATTGATCTTTGCTACTGAAATTTCGTTCCTGTGTAATCTATGATGGTCTAAAATATTAATAAAGCACCACTAGCAAAATCACTGTCCTATGAGCCGGGCACTATTTCTGATGACTTATCATTTACGTTGTTTGGAATTTTAATTATTGCTGATGACTTTGATGACTTATCATTTATGTTGTGATGTGACAGCTTTCTGATAACCAGAGATGTAATTTGGTTACATACTGTTTGTTTATTATTACGATAATCTTTGCTACCGGTATTTGAGAGGTTGTATGTCTTTGCATATGTCGAGAAATATTGTTATGTTAGCCGAATCGTCACTGACATGTGTGACCTTTGTATCATAAATTTATTGATCTTTGCTACTGAAATTTCGTTCCTGTGTAATCTATGATGGTCTAAAATATTAATAAAACACCACAGCAAAATCACTGTCCTATGAGCCGGGCACGCTCCAGCAGCTAATGAAGTAGCTACGTACGCCACTAGAAGCGACACACCCAGTCTAGATTGTCACGCCATGCGGCCACGCCCTCACCTATCGCAATGTGACTCTCATAGGGAGGGCCAGAGACCACGAGTCCTTCCGGCCGCCGGATGCCCCCCTAACGGAGCCTCCGCTGTTCTTCTCCCCTACCACCCCCCCCCCCCCCCCAGAGACAATGCCGGAGCATTAAATGAACTGGCTGCCAGATTAGTGGGTCGGTGATAGCTCCCAGTCACGGAAAAGGCCAGTTTACATCTCGGAGTCGGCGGCGACTATCTTTAGACTGAAATGTAGGCGGATTGCATGGCGCTCGCGCCGTGCTCCGTCGAGGGTAATGGCGGCCAATAATTCGGAGGGCTACTTTATTTGCCGGCCAGCCATTTCCGCTCAGCACAAACAAGCAGGACCGTCACCACGCAGAAGTAACGAAGGACGGATCCGTCCCGTGGTACCCTGTAAAGTTTGAACTGCGCGTTACTTGTTCTGCGAGTCGTATGAACAGACGTGGAGACATACTTTTTAAGCCTTTTTGTTACTTTACAATTAAAAAAAACAGCATATAGCGTGTAATGTTACTTTATTTTTCTGGATTTTATCGCTGGTGTTGTCACAAGATCAAAGTTGAAAACCGGAATTGAAATTTAACTAACCGTAAGACCAGCGATGAATATTAATTTTTGAAATGGTTAATACACTGAAAGGACTACAAAAGATTCCGCCGTCAGTTCTCAGTAGCAATGTAAGTTAAAAATTACGACAACACCAGAAAGCACCATTAGCAAAATTGTGGAATCAGTTACCTGGTATGCATTCATTGGTGGAAGCCGTGACACTGCAGTTGAACCTGTATGAATTGATTAATATCTTCGTTCTCGTAAACTGATGCTTGGTTTCATGACTATTAATTATTAAAGTTTTAAGACCGTGTGCAATTTTGATCACTATGGTTATCGAAAGTTAAAGAAATTATCGTACTTCGCTTTTGACAGAATGAAGATTTCCTGCAGGCATTGAATTCAATGTTTAATATAAAATTAGAGTAAATAAATTTTGCATCGCGAGTGTTCTTTTGTCATCATGAGACAATAGGCAAAATGACCAAGCACTAATTTACTAATATTGCTGAAAGTAAGTCATCAGTTATATGAAAGATGGGGAGAAATAGTCATTATTTAAATAAAATAGGATTTCCAAATGAAAGTTAAAGTTTATTATGTAAAGGGTGCTAACCAGAGATCACACTGACATGATTAGAAGGTCGAGTAAAATACGTCCGCTCAGTATAAAGGTAGAAAAACGAAAGACGACAAGGGATTCCGTTTTCTCTCCAGATCGTTTGAAATAGTTGAATGTCTTACTTAAAACAAGGATAATCAGAGATTTATTGGCAGAGAGAACGGATGCTAGCGACAAGCGTCGCAGATATAATTTTCAATAAAAAAAAAAAAAATATTAATGTATCGCTACAAGCGCAAAATTGATAACTGACTGCCGACTATAGTCTGTTCACCGAGAGCTGGGACGAAACGTAAACAGTGTCACGTGAGCAACTACGCTCGTTTCCCGAGAAGGCATTCGGTGATCACGTGATACGGAGGGGTGTGGGAAATTCTCTGCGTACGTTCTGCAGCTGGCGGAGTCGGCTGGCTGCCGAGCTGACGTCACAGCGGACCGTGACAAACCTGGACAGCAATGTAACGAAATAAACAGTAAGAAAAAAACACGCACACGGAATTTAGGATTCAAAGCGAGTTACAATAATTTTAATAGTACGATTAAACTGAGTTCATTCTGTCGAAGCAGTTTTATTTTCAATCAGGTTACTAACAGAACGCTCCATTAACGTAATTTTTAATAACAATACCAGTAATAATGTTAAAGTACGGCGAAAGAAGGTTCACTATGTCGAACGTGAACTGTTCTGATTGAGGTTTATAGAAAACCGCTCCTCTCTCCTCTATAATTCCCACATTTGACTTCCAGCTTTTTTCTCCGGAGGACGCATTTGTTCCAATCTTCTACAGTTACTATGCTTCTTCTTCCAGATCAACTTCCGGAATTTTGTATTACACGTTTTCCGCTGCTGCGCAGCCTTTGATTCTAGCCCACACTAACTCGATGGTTTTTAATTCAGAGTGGTACGGAGGAATGCTAAGAACAGTTTTCCCTACATTATTCGCCAAATTATCTATCACGTATGATTCTTCAGTTTCTCCCGGCGTATTTGATAATCGAAACATCCACGAGTGTACTGCCAGTCTATAGTGTCCAACGGGCACAATACTTCGGCGATCATACATGTCGCCATCAGCAGGTGAACTGACGGACTGAGCTCCTGGAAACGCGCCGGCACGGAGATCCGCGCGCTACGACTGCTCGAAGGGAACTGGGTTCCACCCCGGTAGCGGGCGATTTAAATACCCTCGGCATATTGAAATTCGCACAATTGACGACCTCATAAACCGTGACTGTGGCTATAATCTTAGCAAAACTAGGAACCAGCGATTGGGTTAATTAAGAGTAAATCTAGCAAACGTAACGAAGTGAGGACCACGGCGGACAGAGCCCTCACACCGACGTCATCTCAGACGCCGGCGCAATCGGTTCCACTGCGCGGCCTTGGCGCGGGGCGCGGACCGCGGAGGGATCGCTCCGCGGGCCGAGGGTATTTAAATCGCCCGCTACCGGGCTAGAACCCAGTTCCATTCGAGCAGCCGTAGCGAGCGGATCTCCGTGCCGGCGCGTTTCCAGGAGCTCAGTCCGTCAGTTCACCTTATGATGTCGACATGTTTGAGCGCCGAAATATTGTGCCCGTTGGACACTATAGACCAGCATTACACCCATGGATATTTTGATTATCTATCACGTATTCGGGGTGCGCTGTTCTTTGATTTTTAACTATACCTAAGATATCTTTCTTTAACATACCGTCGATGTTTTTAGATTTTAGCCACACTGATATTTCGTGCTTAATTCGCATTGGGAACTTTTTCTACGAGAATGCTACGGGCATTATCAATTGCAGTTTTCTGAAGCCGAGGAAGACTACCTTGAAACCACTTCTCGAAGGTTTCGATGCAGAACTCCTCATGATAATCTCCACTTTCCTCGGATTCTAAATTCCATAAACATCCTTCGACGAACTCTGCTTTGCTGCCAATATGTGAGATAATAAGACTTTCCCTTTACCTGATGGGCCCTTGCTTCCGGTGGATGATCGGGATACAAACACTTGCTTTGATGACTTTATAGTGTCGTCCACCCAGACGTGACTTCGGGCATGTCCTGCGTTCCCCCACGTCTCGTCCAAATAGTAAATGGATCTTCATCTCTCAACCATTCAATGGCTCGAGGATAACGCTGCCACCTGCCTTAGGAATTGTTTTTAAGTGGTCAGAGAAGTAATATTCTCAGTTACAATTCCGCATTGTTTTAAGAAGATTATCTATATCTATAAATGTGAATGTTTGTTCGGTGTACGTTTATCACGTCTGAACCACAAGACACAAAAAGCTAAAAATTTATACAATTAGTAATGTCTACCCGGGGAAGGCTTTAGGCATTTTTTATGGCGATCGGATAGCTATTTATCTATATATATTAATGTGAATGTCTGCTTGGTGTACGCTCATCACGTCCGAACGACAAGACGCAGAGACTTAAAAATATTTGTACAGTTACTAATTTATACCTGAGGATGGTTTAAGGCACGCTTTTATAGCGATCTGATAGATCTTTAGTAATTTGAAGAATATAAAGCGAAATTCGGAACAATAACTATTCTTTGAAAATTATATTTACTTTTTTATAATGGTTTTATTGGTTGCATTGTTGCTTGAGGGTTGATAATGATAAAAGGATGGAGTATATTGGGATGTAACGTTATCAGTGTATATAAAATTCGAGTTTGTGTTAATATTTCGCTCTGTAGAAATGAATGGTCCGTGTGTAATTGTTGTCCGAAGGCTCCCGTTGTACACAATTGCAGTTCCATGCCGATAGTTATAAGAGGTTGGAAGATATGGTGGTTGAAATTCGTCAAGTTATAAAAAAAAAATTAGACTAAAGGGCAGCGAAGACGTTTGCGCCTCTTTAGCAAGGAGGTTACATACAGCGAAATGTGATGTTAGAGATCATATCTTTGGTCTATGCGTGCTACAATGTCTTCAGCTCTTTCTCTGTAAGGATAAGCATACGAATAAGGAAATATAAGAATAAATAAATAAAGCAGTAAAAAAGAAATTTCTTTTAATTCAGAAATACAGCATGAATCACAGACATTGCCGAGGTGGGGTGGCTTGCGTACCTCAACGATACAGATAGCCGTACCGTAGGTGCAACCACAGCGGAGGGGTATCTGTGGAGAGGCCAGACAAACGTGTGGTTCCTGAAGAGGGGCAGCAGCGTTTTCAGTAGTTACAGGGGTAACAGTCTGGATGATTGACTGAGCTGGCCTTGTAACATCAGCTAATGTGGCTTTGCCACACAGCTACTGCGAACGGCTGAAAGCAAGGGGAAACTACAGCCGTTACCTTTCCCGAGGACATGCAGCTCTACTGTATGAACATATGATGATGGCATCCTCTCGGGTAAAATATTCCGGAGGTAAAATAGTCCCCCATTCGTATCTCCGGGCGGGGACTACCCAGGAGGATGTGATCATCAGGAAAGACAATACTGGCATTCTACGGGTCGTAGCGTCGAATGTTAGATCCCTTAATAGAGTAGGAAAATTAGAAAATTTAAAAAGGGAAATGCATAGGTTGAAGTTAGATATAGTGGGGATTAGTGAAGTTCGGTGGCAGGATGAACAGGATTTCTGGTCAGGTGAGTACAGGATTATAGATACAAAATCAATTGGGGGTATCACAGGAGTAGGATTGATAATGAATAAGAAAATAGGAATGCGGGTAAACTACTATGACCAGCACAGTGATCGCATTATCATTGTCAAGATAGATACGAAGCCAACACCGACAACAGTAGTACAGGTGTATATGCCAACTAGCTCTGCCGATGATGAGGAAATCGAAGAAATATATGAGGAGCTAAAGGAAATTATTCAGACAATTAAGGGAGAGGAAAACTTAATTGTTATGGGAGACTGGAATTCGGTAGTAGGACAAGGAAGGGAAGGGAAGGTAGTAGGGGAATATGGTCTGGGTAAAAGGAATGAAAGAGGAAGCCGCCTGGTAGAATTTTGCACGGAACATAATTTAGTTATAACAAACACCTGGTTCAAGAATCACAAAAGAAGGTTGTATACGTGGAAGAGACCAGGAGACACCGGGAGATACCAGATAGATTTTATAATGGTAAGACATAGATTTCGGAACCAGGTTTTGCAGTGTAAGACATACCCAGGGGCAGATATAGACTCTGACCATAACTTGTTGGTTATGAACTGTAGGCTGAATCTGAAGAAACTACAAAAAGGTAGGAAAATAAGGAGATGGGACCTGGATAAATTGAAGGAACCTGAGGTTCTTAAGAATTTCAGAGGGAGCTTTAGACAACAATTGACAGAAACAAGGGAAAATAAAATAGTAGAGGAGGAATGGGTAAAATTGAGAGATGAAATAGTGAAAGTAGCAGAGGACAAAATAGGTAGGAAGGCAAGACCTACAAAAAATCCTTGGATATCAGAGGAGATACTAAATTTAATCGATGAAAGGAGAAAATATAAAAATGCAGTAAATGAAACAGGCAAAATGGAGTACAGACGACTAAGAAATGAGATTGACAGGAAGTGCAAAATGGCTAAGCAGGATTGGCTAGAAGGCAAATGCAAGGATGTAGAAGAATGTATAAATAGGGGAAAAATAGATACAGCCTACAGGAAAATAAAAGAAACATTTGGAGATAAGAAAAACAGCTCTATGAATATCAAGGACACGGATGGAAAACCAGTTCTCAGCAAAGAAGGGAAAGCTGAAAGTTGGAGAGAGTATATAGAGGGGCTCTACAAAGGAAAGGAACTTCGAGACAATATTGTAGGAAGGGAAGAGGATGTAGATGAAGATGAAGTAGGAGATACTGTACTGAGAGAAGAATTTGATAGAGCCTTGAAAGACCTAAGTCGAAACAAGGCCCCTGGAGTAGATGATATTCCCTCAGAGCTACTGAAGTCTCTGGGAGAACCAGCCATAACAAACCTGTTTCACCTGGTGTGTAAGATGTATGAGACAGGCGAAGTACCCTCAGACTTTAATAAAAATATTATAATCCCCATTCCAAAGAAAGCAGGTGCAGACAGGTGTGAAAACTACAGAACCATCAGTTTAATACGTCATGGTTGCAAAATATTAACACGAATTATATACAGAAGGATGGAAAAACGGGTAGAAGCCGACCTCGGGGAAGATAAGTTTGGGTTCAGGAGAAATGTAGGAACTCGGGAGGCAATACTCACTTTACGGCTTATCCTAGAAGATAGATTAAGGAAAGGCAAACCTACATTTCTAGCTTTTGTAGATTTGGAGAAGGCTTTTGACAATGTTGATTGGAATAAACTCTTTCAAGTTCTGAAGCAAGCAGGAGTAAAATATAGGGAGCGTAAGGTTATTTACAACTTGTACAAAAACCAGACAGCGGTTGTCAGAGTTGAAGGGCATGAAAGGGATGCAGTGGTTGGGAAGGGAGTAAGACAGGGTTGTAGCCTTTCTCCAATGTTATTCAATTTGTACATTGAACAAGCTATAAAGGAAAGCAAGGAGAAATGTGGTGAAGGAATTAAAGTTCAGGGTGAAGAATTAAAAACATTGCGTTTTGCCGACGACATAGTAATTCTGACAGATTCAGCAAAGGACCTGGAAGAGCAATTGAACGGAATGGACAGTGTGCTGAAAGGTGCATATAAGATGAACATTAACAAGAGCAAAACTAGGGTAATGGAGTGCAGTCTAAGAAAATCAGGTGATGCTGAAGGAATTAGATTGGGAAACGAAGCAATAAAGGAGGTAGATGAGTTTTGTTACTTGGGCAGTAAAATAACAAATGATGGTCGCAGTACAGAGGATATAAAATGCAGAATGGCAATGGGTAGAAAAGCGTTTTTGAAAAAGAGAAATTTGTTAACATCGAATATTGATCTAAGCATAAGGAAGTCCTTTCTGAGGGCATTTGTATGAAGTGTTGCCTTGTATGGGAGTGAGACATGGACGATAAACAGTGCGGACAGGAAGAGGATCGAGGCTTTTAAAATATGGTGCTACAGAAGAATGCTAAAGATTAGGTGGGTGGATCGCGTAACTAATGAGGAGGTGCTGAACAGAATTGGGGAGGAAAGAAATTTCTGGCATACCTTGACTAAAAGAAGGGATAGATTGGTGGGACACATTCTTAGACATCAAGGAATTGTGAATTTAGCATTAGAGGGAAGTGTGTGGGGTAAAATTCGCAGAGGAAGACCAAGAGATGGATACAGTAAGTAGATTCAGACAGATGTAGGTTGCCGTTCTTATGTGGAGATGAAGAGGCTTGCTCAGGATAGGGTATTGTGGAGAGCTGCATCAAACCAGTCTCCGGACTGAAGACAACAACAACAACAACACTAATGAATACACACCTGCAAAATTATACAACTGTAGAACATATAACTATATAAATATGAGATCGAACGCATTTTGTATGTAATTTATGTTTTGATTACTATATTTCTTTCCTTGGATACTTATGATTTTGTACATTATGCGAGACAGCCTTATTTCTTATTTATTCTCCATAAATATAATATGTTTTTAGAAAAAAGGAGATGGACAGAGAGAGAAGGGATAGGAGAAGTACTCATTCAAAGCAGGAATAAATACATAAACACCTGGGCAAAGCCGGGTTTTCAGCTAGTACATAATATAATAATCAACCAATAGTCAAAAAAATGTTCAAATGTTTGTATAGTCTGTGGGACTTAACTACGGGGTCATCAGTCACTAAACGTACAAACTACTTATGAACTACTTACGAAATAGGACGTCAGAAATATCCATGCCCGAGGGGGGATTCGAACCCCCAACCGTAGTGGCCGTACAGACCGTGACTGAAGCGCCTTAGTCCCCTCGGCCACCGCGGCCGGCAACCAATAGTCTTTCAGGCGTCTTTAAAGATGAGAGATCCTCAAATCACTGCTGTACAGCGCGCAGTAACGAGCTCACGCCTGCAATGGAGTCAGCCACACTGATTCCATCGCCCCTGACTTGTACACCCCTCGACGGCAGCGCTGTGGTCACACGCCTTGCCGTGTTTACAGTACGTCTCTCGTTTCGGTGGACGGAGTATAGTTTCAACCAATGTTGTGTCACCTTCAGGGTGTTGCTCAGTGGCGGATGGTGCTTCAGATGACTGGAGGTTCACATCTTCCAGCGCCGGATCTCGATCGTTTCGCCCCCACCCCACCGCCCACGCGTCGTCCAAAGAGACAATTTGGCACACTCTGTCAGGGGCGCTGGGGAAAGCGCTCCGGTTTCTCCGCCTCCCCTCTCCTTCTCGTTACAAGATCTGCAGAAATTCTTACCTCTGCTTCTTTGCGCTTGCTTCAACCCGAGCTTAGGCGTCGGCCGACCAAGCTTTTTTTATTTCATACTTTCGTTCCAAGCTTAAAACTAAGTGTTTCTAAAAGATACTGAACTTTGTTCATTTCTCTTTGATAATAAACACCAACAACTTATGAACATTCACTCGAACACTAAAACACAGTAAATAACTGAAAGTGTTAAATGACTGTAACAAAATCTGTTACGATAAAGAGACAAGCTACCTTGGGATCACGTGACACATTAAGCAGCATCCCCTCCTAACCTCACGCATGCACAAAGGATGTTCTTCCCCACATCTTTTCAAACAAATATTTATTATAACGGAGAGTATAAATATTATTTACCCTCAAAATTGCGACACATTTGCAACGTCCGAAGTATATATGACGAGTAATAATGCAAGAATCATTGCTCTTCGCATATGTTAGAAAGTAGTTTGGATATTAAAAAAATTGTTGCAGTCGGTCTCGAACCCACTACCTTACACAGCGCAGAGCTATGCCGCTAACAATATTGCTATTCTTACTATGTGGAGAGTAGTGAGTTCAGTTATTCATGATCGTATCTTCTGAAGGCTCTAACATTTTATGCGTCTTTAATTTATAGTTA
Source organism: Locusta migratoria (assembly GCA_026315105.1). Taxonomy (NCBI): domain Eukaryota; kingdom Metazoa; phylum Arthropoda; class Insecta; order Orthoptera; family Acrididae; genus Locusta; species Locusta migratoria. The sequence goes on from CM048747.1 coordinate 533,158,189, forward strand.
TAAGATACTAGCTGAAATCTCGGCGTTGCCTGGGTATTTACTTATTTATTCGAACCTTGAGTTAGTACTTTTCCTATCCACTCTATCTGTCCATCTCGTTTTTTATAAAAACATGTTACATTTATAAGAGAATATATAAGAAATCACAGGTAAAAATGCACTCGTTTCGAAGAATCCAATCACGAAATTCAGCAATAATGATTGTAATAATATCACAGATGGATCACTTGAGTAATGCGCGAAACGTCAAATCGATTTTTTTAAAGAGATGTATTAAAAGAAATTTCTTTTTTTACTGCTTTATTTATTTATTCTTATATTTCTTTATTCGTATGCTTGACCTTACAGAGAAAGAGTTGGCCGGCCACGGTGGCCGAGGGGACTGAGGCGCTCCAGTCAAGGTCTGCACGCCCACTACGATCGGGGGTTCGAATCCCCCCTCGGGCATGGATATTTGTGCCTCCTTAGTCTTAGTTAGTTCATAAGTAGTTTGTAAGTTTAGGGACTGATGACCCCGTAGTTAAGTCCCATAAGCTATACAAACATTTGAACATTTGATTTTTGAAAGAGTTGAAGACACTGTAGCATGCATAGACCAAAGATATGGTCTGTGGCATCACGTTTCGCTGTACGTAAACTCCTTGCTATACAGTCGGAAACGTCATCGCTGGCCTTCAGTCCGAATTGTTTTATAATTTGACAACTTTCAACCACCATATCTTCCACCCCCTAATAGCTGTCGGCATGGAACTGCTATGGTGTACAACGGGAGACTTCGGTCAACAATTACACACACACAGCATTCGTTTTCGTTCTGTAGTTTTCGCTACAGAGCGAAATATTAACCCACACACATAGAATTTTATATACACCGATAACTTTCCATCCCAATATACTCCACCCTTTTATCATTATTAACCCTCAAGCAACAATGCAACCAATAAAGCCATTTTCAAAGAGTAAATATAATTTTCAAATAATCATTATTATTCCGCATTTCGCGTTATACTCTTCAAATTACTAAATATCTATTAGATCGCTATAAAACTGTGCCTAAAACCTTCCTCAGGTATAAATTAGTAACTGTACAAATATTTAAGTCTCTGCGTCTTGTCGTTTAGACGTGATAAGCGTACACCGAACAGACATTCACATTAATATATATATATATATAGATAAATAGCTATCTGATCGCCATAAAACCGCTATTAAAACCTTCCCAGGGTAGACATTAGTAACTGTACAAATTTGTAGCTCTTTATGTCTTGCGGTTCAGACGTGATAAACGTACACCGAACATTCACATTTATATATATATATAGACTAGTAAAAGCTCGGCAGTCAACAGAATTGTTCTAGATATCATAAATTGTGATTCAGAGTGTCTGTGCAAAAGGTGTTTGCTAATTCAAATTGAATCACCCAGGGCAGACGGCGAGAACGCCCCTTTGCTTGCTGCCCCACGGGGTTTTCCCCTTCTACTTGCTAAATTGCTCAAAGTAGACTGCAATGGAGGAAACCACTGGCGGTTCATTTGTAAAAATCCAACGCTAGCTCTATAAATAAAGGTGACTTAAATAATGACATGTTAATTTAGAAGTCAAAGATTTCTTTGTACACGACCGTTCCATCTTTATTAAGCTCTTCTTGCAGAGAACCATCAATAATTTTTATCTTTACGACTTTCTTTTACGGTTTCTTGAACAAGCAACATAAAGTTGACCATCTGCGAATGCATCGTCACAGAGCACACGATCATAGATCTGAATATTACAACCAGTTCCAAAGAGATGCAAGTCCGCATTTGGAGGAGCGTCCTCGCTTCCATTCGAGGACAATGTCACACATATGTGAATCGTCGTCTTGATTTAATTCAGAGAGTTTGTCTAATTAACACACGTGTACTCTCTCGGGCATGGTACATAGCACAACTGCTGTCCATCCTCAAAATGATAGCCCGCACGGTCTCCCACCAAGTCTATTGGTTGCTGAGGAACATGAACTGTTTAAAGTCGAGGCCGACACGTGTGTACTAGACCCCACCATGGATGGTTTGGGGATCGCGCATTTTTACTCTAAATGTATGGCACTCTTCATTCACCGGAAAGCTATTTTGCAGGCCACATCCCCCCAAGGTCCGACAATAGCTGCTTTCGATCTGTACTGTCCAGCGTCTGAGAAAGCCCCTGTCTCCATAGCCGGTATCCCATTCAAAATGACACACATCCGCGACAACTATCTGAACCGATGTCCTCCAGGTTGCTCAACAACGGCATCATACAGCTAACATGATGTACAGACGGCTGCAGGGACGTCCAACGGACCATAAACTAGATGGCTGGCACCCAGATATTTACTGGAAGCAGGTATGGACCAATGTGTTCCATCCCCTCCTACCGCCAGAGGTCTACAGGCTGGTTAATAACGTCTTACGGAACAGTCAGAGGTTAGCGGACATCCACTTCCATTGTCGCCGGATGTCCACTGTGTGGGTACTTACGCAAGGCATGAGGAATGGTGGCACTACTCAATGGGATAACACCTTTGAATGTGCCGGTATAATGGTTTACCATGCTAGATATGAATCCCAGACCCAAAACCACATTAAACTCCACCGTTTGGCTGGTCGGTCACATGGCATATTCCATTGTGGTGGCCGGTGTAGAGTTCATGGCGTATTTTTGGGCCGCTCACGACCGTGCCAAGTTATCCAGCAATTATCAAGAGCACTTTGCGAATTCCTTGACAGTAGCAATCGTCCATGGTTACCAATGCATCCTCCGTCGGTAAATATCCCCTGCGTCAACCATAAGCTTCATGTGTTTTGTGTGCGTTATCTCCTGTTCTAACGTTTTTCCCAGTCAGTCTTGGAACGTAGCTACTTTCTTACCCCTTCGGGATACCTATGTCTTGAAGTAAGACATACGAGTTGCTTTAATTCTTTTTGCAGCTGATGGTTTAAGTTCTCCTTTATTTGCCTTAAAGCGTCTTTCAGGAGATGATATTTCGTTAACCAGTCACCCGTCTTTCACGGATGAGCGACCTCTATAACAATGTTTTGGTCGCTGATTTTGTGACTGGCTCTTACGAGGCTTGTGCACATTTTCTTTACCTCACCAGGATAGGGCTTTATTTTATTCACAGCAGTAATTAATGAAAACAATTATAAAAATGTAGGTAACTCGAAAAAAAATGCAGGCTCAGGTAAAAAATTTCCAACACGCTTCAGCGTTTGCCATTGAGACTTATTGATGATCATAGCAGAGGCAAGGTTAACAGGAAATTGTCTGCGTCTCAATTGAAAGGGTAATCATGTTGGAGATGGAGCATAGTGCGACAAACTGTCACACACTTTAAACCGCGTATCAATAAGATTTTACCAAATATAAAGTATTTTTGATGAATCCTGAATGCGCTAAAAGCAAATACGAAGGGCGGAAGTTGCCTTCGTGGAGGATTTGAGCTTGCGCAAGGTGTGTGTGTGCGCAGTAGCTTCATTGTCTTGCTTCGGGACCATTCGTACGCAACGGGCAGAGCTCGAGTTGGCAGGAGCTTGCGTCTTCACCAGCTACAATCCAAAGTAAAAACCGGCGTTTCCCTTCGCCCCTCTCTGCCGCGGGAGCGCACATATGCTTCCTTCAGGGGGTTAAGAGGAGAATTTCAACCTCAGCCGCGCATGCACATTGCAATGTTGCTATATCAGGCGGCCACGCTACGATTCGTTTACGTGCAGTCTCCACGACTTAAAAAATGTTTCTCATGCGATAACAATAATTGAGTGTGCGTATAAAATGATCTGATATAAGAACGAAACGAACATAGATAGTTGTTATTTTATTAATTTTTCTATTTTTTGAACACATAGGACGCGCCGCCACCGACAGACATAGAGACATATTTCTTGAAACCTTTTTGTTACTTTGGGGATAACAGCGCCCTTATGACAATTGTATATATAAAAACAGCATAGAGCACAGAACTGATTGTTGATTTCGAACTAGTTTCAACCCAACGTTTGGTCATCTCCAGGGTGTTGCACCAAGCTGGTGTGGAGCGGCTGTGTCAGCGCCTGAGGAACTCGCGACTCCTGAGCCGCTCCACCAGCTTCCATGATATATTTCATCTTTAGAGTGTTGCATGGATTTACAACATATTCACTTTTGAGACCAAAGTGAATAAGTTGTAAAGCCATGCAACCTTCTGAAGATGATGATATATATCAGCGGTCGGCAACTGGCAGAGCGCGGTCCAGGTCCGGACCGCGGAAGGCCAAAAACTGGACCGCCAAAACAATTTTGACAGTGTAAGCTACATACCCTAATTATGAAAAAAAAAACATAATTTGGTTCAAAGTGCATCATCATCCCGTCGCAATCAGGATCTGTGAAAGACACTTTTTATGGCAAGAATTTCATTTTCCAACAATTTTTGAATATAAAATAATTCTGAGATAGACATTTCCATATCATCAAATTTCTTGTCAGATCTTAAGAAGGAATTTTCAGTTAAGATTCAAAGAGGTTTCAGAAATTATGAGTCGTCACAATTCTTAAAATCACCTTTCAAGGTTTCTCCTGCAATAGAATGGACAAAAGTTACGAAGTTGTTCCACCTTACTCAGCCTTTATTCTAAATGGACTGGAACATTACCAGACAGTGATCCGTCCTGAAGCTTTATATGCAGCAGAAATACTCAATCTAATAAGAACTGTAGTGATAAAGAGGCTAGAACTGGTGGAACGGAAGATTCTCAGGACAATATTATGACCTCGAAGAACAGAAGAGCGTCAGTTTAGAAATCGATCCAACCAGGAACTCTATTCCAAAATAGAAAAATATCCAATACCATTAACAAAAGAAGGTGCGAGTTCTTTTGACACGTTTGCAGAATGGCCAGGGGAGGTTAACACAGCAAATTTCACAATTCTTGTTGTACACGAAAAGCGAAATACGGTGGATCCAAGAAGTACAAAGGGATCTGGAAGAAATGGGAATATGGGATCAAGAAATACACAACAGGGTGATTTTTAAATGAAAAATTCAGGCATTTGCAGAATTTGAGGAGAGTACTAGACCGACAACGAAATCATCGTGGACAGAAGAGCGAAGAAAGATGCAAAGTATGAGAAGGAAACAATGCTGGAAGAGGAGGAAGAACGGAGGAAAGGAAGCTGATGTGAATTAACGTGGTCCAAAGATTTAATTTTCAGAAATGATTTTCTTGGAGAATAATCATCGCTCAAGACTAACGGCCAATTTGAAGACATCATTCGCATAAGCTGCTCCGCAGCTGAACCTAAATCTATGAACCTGCTCAAGACCGCAAATGTAATTTTTCCCTTTGATTTTTAATACATCTACGCACATTTCTTTGTATTTCATACTTTCTTAGTCAAAATAAAAAAGTATGTATAATGTATGACCTGTTTCTGAACTTTCAAAAAAAAAAAATTTGACGATCAATTTATTACATACTTTTTGTGAGTGAAAATAAAAATAAATAGCAAATAATATAAGTTTTCTGGGTGGTTTATACGTTATTATTTTAAGTCGATTGTATTTAATATTCTTTTGAGAGTGAAAAATTAAAAATCATTAAAGAATGTGATATTTTATGGATTTTTGAATACAAATGTGCCTGTCAATCGTATTTCATATTATTATGTGACTGAAAATTAAAATACAAAATTAATGAGGTTTTACATCTGGACCTCGATAAAAATTTTCAGAAGTATCCGGACAACATCTAAGATTACATGCCGACCTCTGATATATATCATCGAAACCGGCCATTACAAATATATAAAACATTTACGATCTTGGCTCAATAAACTCATACAAGGTGTATTTTTATACTCATTCGGATCGCTCTCGACAGGCATAGCATGCCAGGTAACTAAAAGATGTAAGTGTGAATATGCTACTTTCTTATTCAATACACTTCCCACTGAGTCCAGTACTTAAAATGTTGGCTATTATTAGTAGTTTGTTTCTCCTTCTTTTAATAAGTTGTATTCATCAAATGACCAATCGCAATAATTAATTATTTGAACGCCACTGTATTTAGATCGTATACATTGTGTACAATTTGATTTTACATTTAAATTCCATTCAACTTCTGAAACATTTTTTTTTCCGTACTAGAACCTAAAATCTCTTATATATGTTCCTCGAGGTCCGATTTTCAGTGTTTTCAAAATTTCCATCATTGTAACTTTAGTATCATTTTTCACCAGATTTGCATTCAAATTACTAATTTTATGTCCAAATCATTCAATACAGCGAACGGTTTCCAAAACTTCCGCCGAGTTTATGCACCCATCAGGAATCCTCAACGACACACCAAACAAGTCAAGGTAACAACTAACTATTTTATTACTTTTTCTGTTGAAATACTTCCCACCTTTGTTCTAGCAAATTCATTCTTTCTTGCTAGTTTGCTTTACCCAAAATTAATTCCGATTTGTTCTCCGTCTCTGGAGTTTCAAATTTATTTCCCTTTTGCCTTTCATAATTTTCCGACTGCCAGTCCGGCATCCCTAAGTGCCAGAAATAGACGGATTAGCAAAACTCGAGTGTTAGACCTCAGAACTTTCACATCAAAGTCAGACGCTGTATACACTTGACAGTTTACTCAGTTATTTCACGAACATCTGAAGAGGCCTTACGAAGGATTTTGTTCACTCATTATGGAGAACAAGTACGGAATTAATGAAACGGTACGAAATGAAATACAGATTTGTTCAGAAACGGATATTACGAATCCAGTGACCGCAATCACTGGTCGCATGCAGGAGTATTAAATCAGTCATAAAATTTAATATTTAACATTCTGATATGGACTCAGTTTTTAGAGGATTCCGTACACACCAACTGCAGTATGCGACCATCCGGAATGAAATAACTTTGATACCTATCAAAAACCTCGTTGAATAAGTGTCTAGATGTTACAGGATAAGGGTCGTTGAATTCGAATGTACTTGGTTGCCATGCTGGTACAGAGGCGACATTAATCTCCGTGAGTTGCCGTTCGCATACCTCAGAATGGGTAAAGTAAAATTTTGTCAACGTGAGAACTCATGTAAAGAAGAATGCGATATCACGTATGATGGTGGAGGTAGAAGTACTTCCGTCGGATGCAGTATTAAGAAAATCGTAGTCCTATGAAGAAGTATCAGTTCCAAACAACATTGTTAAAATGTTAATCGGAACTGTTACTCATCTTTCAGCTAAAATCTTCTAATTCTGTTGTGATAGTCTTATTTATATCCTCATTGTCTAGCAACCTACGGCAAAAGATTCGTATTTTTCTGTGACGATCTAACACACACTTCTGAGAGCAGTCGATTTTTAATTCACTTCTTGCAACATGGCAAATAAAAAAGTTTCTATATACGAGGATTGGAACTTAAAATAGTGGCAACTATTTACTCTCAACCGATACAAAAGCGTTACATTTTTGAACCTATTACTGTCCTACAAAGTAATCACCAGCATTGTGTAGAACCCTTTGTCAGCTATGTGAAAGGCGTATACCGTTAGCAGAACCTGTTCTGTTGATGGTGCGAATGGAGCGGTCGAATCTCTGGAAGCCTCTGAGGCGAATGCCACGAAGTGGTTCCTTCATCTTTGGAATCAAATCGAAGTCACAAGGACTTAAGTCCGGTGAGTGTGGTGGATGGTGCAGTACTTTCCACTACCATCTACCGAACAAAGCAGTCGCAGCTTACGCTGTATACGCCTGCGAATTGTCGTGCAAAATGTTGTGCGAGTTGTTGCCACTTCTTTCGCAAAGCTGGTCGCAGGTGATGCTCCAAAGACGAATTGTAATATTGTGCATTGACGGTCAGCCGCCATGGAGGAACGTAATAAGTTATGATCACAGCATCACAGCCGTACAGGAGAATCACCATAACTTTCGCCATACTGGGGTCCTGACGCACTTTCGATTTTCGTGCCAATCCAAGACACAGTGTTTCATTTTTGGCTCGTACGACGTAGTCCACGTCTCATCCAGTGTTACGACACGGCGTAATAAAACCTTTCCTTCCCGATCATAGGGCTCCAAGTGCGTCTGAGCAGCGTCGAAAAGTACCCATTTTTGAATTTCCATCAATTAATGCGGAACCCATCGTGATGCAAATTTTTGCATGCCGAGGCGTTCCTTCAGGATGCGAAACACAGTCTTCAGCGCTTATCGGGATTCAGGGGTGATCTCATGAATCGTCTGGTGTCGATCACTGTCCACTAACGTGGCAACACTCTGTACTTCTTCTTCGGAGACGCTAGAACGACCTGCTCGATGCATGTCTGCCACAGTTTGCCGACCTTCGTTGAAGGTTTTTACCCAACGTGGAACTGTTCCGTACGCTAATACCGATTCTCGGCACACCTCTTGAATACCGTGATGACACTGGCTGCTGGTGCTAGTTTCAAAAATCAACATCCACCGCTCCAAACTATCTGACTGGGTACTAATTTTTGATATTCTCGACAACACGTTCGTGTACGAGTAGATTACAATTTATTTATTCGGACGGATTAACGTCTGTATCGTGAAATCATGAGCAGATTAATATAATTCTTACAGTATAGGTGATTGACACAAAAACAAACAATAACAAATACTACTGATTACTTAATCCTGCTACTGATGTTTAAAAAAATTGTAACTGTGATAGTTCTTTAACACACTGACCGGTAAGTCAATCCCATTCCTATGATGTTTGATCCATGTAAACTGTGCATAATAAGATAAAACTAGTTAACCTGTGCGAATAATTCGCACTCTACCCTATTCAGTCACAGATAGATAAGATAGTAATGGAAGAGATGGATGCAAGTATATACGTATAAAAGATAGTAAACTTTGAATAGTAGTAACATATGAGTCTCATTGTAAACATATATATATATATATATATATATATATATATATATATATATATATATATTATCAAATACAAATCTGAAATTGACTTTTTTGGGGTTAAGTTATTTTTTGAAAAGTTGTTTATTTTACAAAGTTCAGTTCATTCGCTCAGTACACAACGCTTGCTTGATCAAAGTGAACAGTTCCAACAGCTGTTGTGCATCGATATGTGATACAGAAATCTCGTGATAAAGTACGCTTGAGTAAAGAATGCAAACAACCGCAAGAGCTGTTGCGACTGTTGGTTAAATTGAATTATTTATGTATTTTTCGTCGTTACTTCGGCGTGTATAATCGAAATCGCATGATAAACTATGCTTGCATCATAGAAGTTCTTTGCTTGCATAAAGAATCCAACCAAATGTAAGACATGTTTTCATGTTAGTTAAACAGATTGTCAATAGTGGCTCTTCTACATTGCTTTCACATCGACCGCGCAAATTAAGTTGATACTCGGCCTGTTGGCTGATGGGAGCAACCGTAAATACGTATCCCATTTCAGATCGTCCGCCGGGTATCAACTTAGATTGTAGGAACAGTACAATCATTTATTTATTTCTTTTTTTTTCTTTTCAAAATACAATTAATTTGTGAAAACATTAACTTTAAAATATCTGTATATTTTTCGTCATTAGTGAAGAACAACACCTCGAAAATAACATCTCAATCATTAACTTTGGATAAGTAATATGGATGGCGTAACCACAAAAGAAAACCGATGAGAAATAATATATGTAATATATGTGTCAAGTATTCAATGTGGGTCTCTGACACCAGTTCTCCAAAGGGTCAAAAAAGCATCGCTAGCGTCAGCCCAACGTGTTATCTCGGTGAGCAACTGTGGAATGGCTCCTGACTGCTGATTTCTGAAATATTCGCCGCCACGAAACAATGTTCTGCTCCAAAAATCGGCAGCTGTCACTACTGAGACATCAGCCGCTGTGTTCCGGGCACATCGCAGCGCCGATCTCAAGTAGTTCTGCCAAGTCTGTGACAAATTAGCAAGCTCCGAAGTTTACACCAAGACTCCAGGTCCAAGCTAAACGAAATACGTGTCCTTCGCACCAAGAGCAGAAGTAGATTACTTCTTCTCTGCCTAGAGCCCAAGAATGAACGCCTCCTCCTCACTCCTTAGAGTCGAAGCCCAACTCCCCGTCTTGCTGCTCACAGCAACTGTCTCTCTCTCTCTCGAGAGAGAGAGAGAGAGTGTAACCTACGCCCTAAAGTCTTTTAAAGCCATTGATCTACTAAATTCCGAGCACGGACCAGATTAATATCTTAAACCGTCAAAAATACAGCTATAGCCAATCAGAGATGAACTCGCGTTCTAAGCGCTGTGCTCCGCCCTTCACTTGCGTTTCTCCCACGCCATGACCCTTGTTGGCGCCAAACACGCTAAGAAGAGAACTGTCGGTGGAAGTTTGTGACCTTTAAAAAGCTGCCTGCATTGCCCTCCCCTGGCGTCCAACGTCCTGTCGTCGGTAGTCTGAACAACAGGGTGCTCTTTTCCAAAACGTATGTGAGCGATTTTTCCTCGTAAAAGAGCCGAAGAGACTGCTGCAGTTTCCTTCTATAACTGAGAACACGGTCCTACTAGACGTTTGCACAATAAAGGCGCCAGCTCTAACTCAGGAATATGGGCTAAGAGTTTTACAAAAGCTATTCAAATAGATAACACACCCGACTCCTCGCATGGGCAGCGGATGCCCAGGAAAATAAACGCTGACAGAATTATGGCCCTGCCCACGACCGGTGTGGCATGCAGCCCCCTTCGTTACCTGACGCAAAAGCGAGCTGCTTGTAAACGCCCATCCGTGCTCTCTCTCCGCTAACTGCTGCGAAGTCCCCCCGCCGACACGTCGAAGAATATGCCTCTCGCTTTCGCTTCTCTTTGCCGACCAAATTGCCGTTTTCCACAAAAAACTGCTCTGCGCTGATTATTTCACCTTTGGCACATCTCATAAGAATAGTAATAAATGAAGGATAGAAATAAAATCAACTCCACAAATCATGTGCGAGACTTGTAGCCGTCACTCTCATTTATTTCCCGCAAATTATTGCTGAATAATCGAATCCTGTCGTGTGGCTCCTCCATTCCATTTTATACAATATGATTTTCACCTCTTACAATATGGGGTCATCTGTTATTGATTGACGATACTGTCTCTGTTCTAAAAGTAATTTCGTTGGGTTGCTCAAAAATATTTTCTACTAGGGCTATATTTTTCCCCCAATCAACTAATTTTCACTATATTATTTTACTTGTTCACACAGTGCCTTTCTTTCACATGCCTCTTAAATTTGTACTTCACTTTATTTTAACACTGCATGTAGTGTTTTGCTTTAATTCTTTGTTGGACGAGTTGATGAACTGTGGCTTCAAAGTCCTTTCGCTATTGTCCTGACGTATACGACAGGACACTCCTAAACGCTCTCTCGAGTGGTCGCTACCTATTTGGTTTCAGGCTTTTTCATTATCATTCCACGTTCAGTTTCCACCACCGTACATCTGTTAACCAATAAGCAAAGAACGTTATTAATTATTTCTGATATGAGAACTTATCTGTGTAATATAACGTACTAAGGAATTATATATTATCGGTAGATTGATGTATTCATCCAAACAATACTAGTCCCATGCACTATAGTTGTATTTCGCCTTCCTATTTCACTTTTGAAGTTTTTATGCTCGTATGTGCTGCTGCCTGATACATACTAAGTTTACAACTAACATTTATACTGGTTGTTTTACTTGTAGTGTACTCTGCATAGCCCATATTATACAATTTCAATACCAGTTATTTTTACCGACACGAGATGTACTTTTTATTCTTCACAACGTATACGACACAATGTATAGCATGAAGTAATGTACATGACAACTAATTTGTAATTGTATTTATTAGGCAGTAAAGATGACACTAAATGAATGTTAAAAGCCGTATCAATATAAAATTTTATCAAAACTTACGACTATATGTATAAACATTCTTAAATCAAGTATTTATTAGAAACTTCTATTGGTCTCTATCTTACTTCGCACTTCCTCTATTCAACTGCGGCCCCATATCTTTCATATCGTCTGCTCTTCTCCCATGTCATTCCATTCTTTTGCCACTGTCTCTCAGTCTCTTCGTCTGTGTTTCTATTCAATACTCTGTTCTCCACATAGGCCCCCTCCCGCACTTAATAACCTCCCCTCTCTGCCCGTCTCCTCCTTCCCCTCCTTTACTACCCTTTTCCCTCCAGTGTCCGTGAAAACTTAGATGTATCTGCCAACTTTCATGGTAATCGGCACAATGGTGTCAAAGTTGACAAATGTTACTCGTGGTCTTTGTAACACAGTGTACATAATGTAACCAAGTAATTTACGTACTATGATATTGTATCACTTTTCAGCAATATGGGAGTCAACTGTATTTAAACGTGCAGTCCAAAGTGACATTTGAATACAACTTTAAACACAGTTAACTCCCAATTATTGATGAAAAGTGATAAAATTCATAATATTACAATTACTTGGATGCAATATGTATACTACGTTACAAAGATCTTGAGCCACAATTGTCAAGTCTTAGTAAATATTTAATCTAAATTGATAGTTTAATAAATTTTATTACCACTTGACCAATGTAGCTCATGATCTTTGTCACTTAGGGTACATAAGGTAACGAAGTAATTTCTATACTATGAATTATATCACTTTTCATCAATATTTGGTAGTCAGCTTTATGTAAACGTTTAATCTGAACATATATTTTAATAAATATTTATTACGCCCTCACCAGTGTAGTTCATGATCTTTGTCAGTTAAGTTACGTAATGTAACTAAGTAATTTTTTTATCATTAATTATATCACGTTTCATTAATATTTGGGAGTCAATTTGAAAGCTAATTTATGGTGACCAATTGCAAGTGAGTGAACACTAGTTTGGAAATTAGATTTCAGTGGCAAAAACTGATTACTTTACTAGCACGTGAATATTTACATTTAAAGAGAATCTCGACACTACCATGCAACAAAAATTAGAAAAATGCCACAATCAGGAAATGAGGGGCTAGGATGAGGTGAAATAAGAAAATTAGTAATCATTAAATTATTTTTTTTGCTAAAGAAACATACCTCTGTTGTTGACTTGTCAGTAATCGTGATTACAGAGGGTTCGTATAATACCATTCCATACAAATATTCTCGTCCTCTTAATACAAAATTCCTCTTTCAAAACCAAATGAATATATCAGTGTGGCGGGATACATTCATGGGTACATAAACCAATCAGCGAAAACAAATTCGGCGCGGGAGTCATAGCCGATGAACCGAACAGTACAACACGGTGATTACCATGCGACTGTCTCAACTATCTTCCACTTGACCCTTTTACTAGCCTCTCTCCACTACCCGCCTCAACAGTCAAAGATACTGCTTTAGCGCAGATGCTACATCACAGTTACAAAGATATTATGGTGTGCACTAGATACAAACATCAAATGAGATTATGGAAGCATATAATAGATGAATTTTACGTACAAATAAAGCCGTAAGGCAAACATGTGTCTACATTCACAAAATATCACAGAAAAATCCATAAATGATGATATTCAGCCTATAGCTGCCTACTTTCAAACAGTGTTTAAACGTTTAATCGGAAGTGATGTTTTAATAAATTTTTATTATGACCTAATGTAGCTCATTATCTTTGCCACTTAGGGTATATAATGTACCCAAGTAATTTCTAAATTATGTATTATATCACTTCAATATTTTACACATGACTGCGTCTCAGCAACGGTTATAGGATAGCAAATTAATAAGGAGCCAACCAGTTGCAATAATAGTTGTTTAATAAACATTTGACCACGGTTTAGACAGATAAAAACCCGTCTTCTTCAGAATTACAGGTATACCTATAGACTATGTGACATCATAAATTAAAATTCATAATATTTATGCCTGAAATATGCATCACACCAAGCCTGTTGTCTAAAACATTGTGAAATATAAATCAGAATAAAACTGTTATTTACAATACTTGCATATCACAGGAATTTGACATCCCTATGATCTAGGGAATGTGGTTTAGAATGAAAGACGCGTCAGCACATCTGCAGATGCATTGAGTGTGAATGTCTGCAGATGCGCTGACGCATCTTTCAATCTGAACCACATTCCCTAGATCATAGGAATGTCAAATTCCTGTGATATGCAAGTATTGTAAGTAACAGCTTTATTCTGATTTGTATTTCATAATGTTTTAGACGATAGGCTTGGTATGACGCCCTCAGGCATAACAATTATGAATTTTAATTTATGATGTCACATTGTCTATAGGTATACATGTAGTTCTGAAGAAGACGGGACTTTATCTGTCGAAACTTTGGTCAAAAGTTTATTAAACAACTATTATTGCAACTGGTTGGCTGCTTATTAATTTGCTAATTATATCACTTGTCATCAATATTTGGTAGTCAACTGTGTTTACCCGTTTAATCGGAATTTATATTTTTAATAAATTTTTATTACGACCTGACCAATGTAGCTCATGATGTTAGTAACACAGTGTACATAATATAACCACGTACTCTCTATATTACGTATTTTCATCACTTTTCATCAATATCTGGGAGGCAAGTTTGCAGCTAGATTCGCCGGCAGCTCACTGCTGTGGTGCTCCCCGCTACGGAGGGTGGAAGCTGGAGGCTGCAAGGCGGGGGTGGTGGCAGCGACAGCCGTCTGTCTCGCGAAACAAGACGTCGCGCTGGCCGCCTGCTGAATATTTATCAGCCTCCGCCCCCGCCGCCCCCGCCGCCTCCACCAACCCTTCGCAAGTCGAGCCGGGCTGCCGTAGCGGCTCTACAAACAAGCGCGCTGCCGTGCCTCGTTTTCTCCCACATGATATTCTATTGAAACTGTGTAACACCACACTGAAATTCGATGATACTATTCAGCGTGATATCGTGGTGAAACTGTACGGTACCATACCGAACCTGTGTGATACCCTACTGAAATTGCATGATACCTTCCTGATTTTACTAGCGATGCTTCTAGAGTGAGAGAATTTGCCGGTTATACCGTTGCCCAGGGGACGCCCGAACGTGCAGGTAACGTTCTCTTGTCCCCACTCAAATCAAGGAAAAGCTTTCTGTATGCAGCGACGGAGCTCGACAAATCACCACAACTGACCAGGCTGGAGATCTGGAGAGCAAAGATAAGGGTTCTTGGTGGCTTGATGACCCCACACGAAGCACTCCCACCTGGCTATGAGGAGGACTGGATGACGTGGAAGTCCCTCAATAGACTGCGCACCAACGTAACAAGATCCAAAGTCAACATGAGAAGGTGGGGCCTCTCTGATGCATCTGTCAAGTGCGAGTGTGGAAAAGAACAAACCACCGAGCATCTGCTACAGTGTGAGCTTTGTCCAGCCTGCTGTACCATGCAGGACCTGACTGGTGCTACCCGTGATGCATGAGATGTAGCCACATTTTGGGCTAGCACAGTTTAATGTTTAATCCTGGGGAAAAGACCTTTGAACTGCTACCACTGTTTCTTGTAAATATGTGTACTATTAATGGCTAATTTGTATTTATATTCATTGATATTCATTTTTGTTTTGTGTTTTATGTTATTTTTTGTACAAGATGCTTCTGACACGAATAAATAAAAACCATACTGATACGACAAAGAAACCTACCAATGCACTCGCTACAGACAGTCTTTACCTTATCAGCGGCATTTGCAGTCCTGGTGAGTGAGTTTATATGCAAACTAGAAAATCTGGCCGCGCTTCACAATCTTTGTAGAATAACTAAAATCTGTTCGTTCATAACCATATCCGTTTAGAGCGGCTGCATCGGTTTGGATGACTTCTGTAAGACGTTCGAAACAGTCTGAGTAAGGTTTTCAGGTAAGGAAAAATTGCAAAGTTTCCCATGACGTGGAATAATTCAAGAAAGACTAAAAGTACTTATTTCGATAGGATTATTGTATGAGCTCTAGACCATAACTAAGGATTCGAACCATGGATATGGACAAATCTGTTTTTCTCGTTATTCTCGTGGGACAGTTCTCAAGGGAATATTATGGAGGCAATTATAAAATCGTAAAATTCGAACAAACTACAAAAAATTAGTTCCTACGGAGTTATCAACACAAACGACATATTTGTTTTGATCGATTTTCCAGTACGTACTGTAACATAATGCATTCCATTACCAAAAATTTATATCTTCTGTCTCATTATCTGTGTTTAACACCCAAACCTTCAGATGTGAGACACGCAGATCGGTATCAAACGTTGTATATGGATAATCAACTGAAACTTCTATATAATTCGTGCTATGTGCTGGTAGTTAGTTCATCGAACAGAGCGTCGTGTGTTCAAACCCCGCCTCGAGCTTTTCTTTTAACTGCAGTACGTTGAAAATTGTTAAAACAGAATGTCTATAACGTTCCATGGGTTCATTTCACAAAACACCACTGTCAGCAGTAGCGGTAGAGTGCGGACTGGACAGCAACTTCAGCCCCACTTGATTGTGTGGGCAAACACACGGCACTCGAGCACAAGCACATCCCATGAAGGGCGGTACTGCCTATCTAGAAGTCATTTATTATTATTGTTATTACTTTATTACTTCTGCACGTATGGTGAAATTGATTCTTTCTTCAACGAATATACTAAACAGGTTTGCTACTTTCAAATGAAACGAAACAGAAGCAAACTGCCGATGAGACAGTGCTATAAAATCCGAACAGTCCGTTGACGTTTCAGGAACACGTTGTCCCATGTAACACTCGGTGTACATTTGTCAACGTAGAACAATTTGCAACGACATACAGGAAAAGAAAAAAAGATCGCACCACCAGGGTTTCAACCGAGAACCTTCGTAACGACAAACATTGGCTCCATCAACTACCCAGCGCGGCAGACCCCTACAGATTCGCTTTTCCTGTGCTCCGTAGGACAGGTGTTACTTATTACTTTCCCTTTAGGCACGTTATCTTTGACGGCAGCACATCCCACGAATTATATAGAAGTTTCGGTTGATACTCTATCGATACCCATCGTTTGGTGCCGATCTGACTGTCTGACATCTGAAGGTTTGGGTGTAAGACATTCTACATCTACATCTACATGGGATACTCTGCAAATCACATTTAAGTGCCTGGCAGAGGGTTCATCGAACCACAATTATACTATTTATCTCCCATTCCATTCTCGAATAGCGCGCGCGAAGAAAGAACACCTGAATCTCTCTGTTCGAGCTCTGATTTCTCTTATTTTATTCTGATGATCATTTCTACCTATGTAAGTGGGAGTCAACAATATATTTTCGCTTTCGGAGGAGAATGTTGGCGATTGGAGTTTCGCAAGTAACCCACGCCTCAGCGATAAGCGCCGTTGTTGTAATGATTCCCATCCCAGATCCTGTATCATTTCCGTAACGCTGTCTCCCTTGTATCGTGACAATACGAAAGGAGCTGCCCTTCTTTGGACTCTTTCGATGTCCTCCGTCAAACCCACCTGATAAGGATCCCACACTGGGCTGCAATACTCCAAAAATGGACGGACAAGCGCAGTGTATGCAGTTTCTTTAGTAGTTCTGTTGCATCTTTTAAGGATTCTGCCAATAAAACGCAGTCTCTGGTTCGCCTTTCCCACGATATTATCTACGTGTTCTTTCCAGTTTAAGTCTGAAGTAATAGTGATTCCTAGATATTTTGTGGAGTTTACGGCGTTCACATTTGATTGATTTATGTTGTAAACAAAGTTTAACGGATTTCTTTTCGTACTCATGTGGACGACTTCACACTTCTCATTATTTAGAGTCAATTGCCAATTTTTACACCATACTGATATCTTATTCAGATCGTTCTGCAGTTGGTTTTGATCTTCAGATGATTTTACTAGACGGTAAATGACGGCGTCATCTGCAAACAACCTAAGAGAGCTACTTAGATTTTCCCCTAAATCGTTTATGTAAATAAGGAATAGCAGAGGACCAATAACACTACCTTGTGGAAGGCCCGATATCACCTCTGTTTTAGTCGATGCCTTACCATCGATTACTACGAACTGTGTCCTCTCTGACAAGAAATCCCCTATCCAATTGCAAATTTGGGGCGATATACCATAACCACGCAATTTGATTAAAAGCCGTTTGTGAGGTACGGTGTCAAAAGCTTTCTGGAAATCAAGAAATACGGAATCGATTTGTCGATAGCACCCATCACTTCGTGTGAATATAGAGCTAGTTGTGTTTCGCATGAACGATATTTTCTAAATCAGTGTTGACCTTGGGTCAATAGATCGTTCTGTTCGAGATAATTAATAATATTTGAATACAGGATATGTTCCAAAACCCTGCTGCAAATTGACGTCAATGAAATAGGCCTGTAGTTTAGTGGGTTACTCCTACTGCCTTTCTTGAATATAGGTGTGACCTGTGCAACTTTCCAATCTTTTGGTACAGATCCTTCTATGAGAGAGCGGTTGTATATGACTGATAAGTAAGGAGCTATCGCTTCAGCATAATCAGATAGAAATCTAATGGGTATACAATCCGGACCAGAAGACTTGTTCTTATTAAGTGATTTTAGTTGCTGCACTACTCCGATGATATCTACTTCTATGTTACTCATTACGGCATCTGTTCGTAATTCGAATTCTGGAATATTGGTTTCGTCTTCTTTAGTGAATGAGTTTCTAAAAGCTAAGTTTAGTAACTCTGCTTTAGTAGCGCTGTCATCGGCAGGATCGCCATTACTATCACGTAGTGAAGGTATGTAATTCCAGTTACTAGTTGTTTATTCGTCGGCGCTCTCACAGAGAGTAGGAGAAAAGTTATCATAAAAAAAACCAAAACAAATATTTCTCAAACCATGCACAACAGACGAACGACATATTGCTACGTTCACTTGTTGTCAGAGATATCGTTCATGAAAAAGGTACCTGCTTTATATTGTTGAAGACAGGTCTATCAGATAACTAATTTCGATGCGTGCCAAGAGAATAGAAGCATATATTGACAGACAGGGGCGGATAACTGAATATGGGCCAAGTCATGCATATTAATAGCACCTGTATAATATGGCATGATTTTAGATCCTTGCCATAAAATTCTTGAGCTGTTGAAGCAAGTGCACATCACAATATTAATAAAGAAAGGTGCATTTCGGTGGTATTACCTTAACAGTGAATGTCGATGGGTCATCACCATTGACAAAAATACTGTCGTAACATGTTACGTTGGTTTGGCCACCCTATGAATCCAGTATCAAGCAATATTTATTTTTCTGCACCTAAAGTGTAATACATTTTTTGTGTTGTGGTTGCTTTTATGATAAGTTCACCCTACTGCCTGTGAGAACGCTGGCGAATAGACGGCCAGGAACTGGAATTACGTGATAATGTAATTTAGAACTTTTTTAATTCTGTTTCATTTGTTTCTTTATAAATATCAACCATAAATGGCCTTTTACCGTTTTATTGTTTCTTTTCAAACCATTCACACAAGGTTGACGCCGGTGGCGACACCTACAACGTGCTGAATGACGAAAGTTTCCAACCCATTTCTCATACATAAACAGCAGTTAACTGGCGTTGACTGGTGAAACGTTGTGATGCCTCGTGTAAGGAGGAGAAATGCGTACCATCACGTTTACGACTTTGATAAAGGTCGGGTTGTGGCCTATCGCGATTGCAACTTGTCGTATCGTTACAATGATGCTCGCGTTGGTCGCGATCCAATGACAGCAGAATATGGAATCGGTGGGTACAGAAGGGCAATACGAAACGCTGTGCTGGATCCTAACGGCCAGATGGGGACGAACATTTCGACGACGTTTACAGCAGCAAGGACTATCAGCTCGGAGACCATGGCTGCGGTTACCCTTCACGCTACATCACAGACAGGAGGGCCTGCGATGTTGTACGCAACGACGAACCTGGGTGCGCGAATGGCAAAACGTTATTTTTTCGGATGGATGCAGGTTCTGTTTACAGCATCATGATGGTCACATCCGTATTTGGACACATCTCGATGAACGTACATTGGAAGCGTGTATTCGTCATCGCCATACTGGCGTATCACCCGGCGTGATGGTATGAAGTGCCATTGGTTACACGTCTCGGTCACCTCTTGTTCGGATTGACGGCACTTTGAACAGTGGCTCTACCCTTCATTCGATCCCTGTAAAATCCTACATTTCAGCAGGATAATGCACGACCGCATGTTGCATGTCCTGCACCGGCCTTTCTGGTTTCGGAAAAGTTCGACTGCTACCCTGACCAGCTCATTCTCCAGGTAACTCAGCAATTGAAAACTTCTGGTCAACGGTGGCCGAGAAACTGGCTGGTCACAATACGCCAGTCACTACTCATAATGAACTGTGGTGTCATGTTGAAGCTGCATATCCTGTACACCCCATCCAAGCTCTGACTCAATGCCCAGGCATATAAAGGCCAGAGGTGATTGTTCTGGATACTGATTTCACAGTATCTATGCATCCCAATTACGTGAAAATGTAATCTCATGTCAGTAATAATATATTTGTTCATCATCTGCATTTCTTCTTGGTGCAGCAATTTTAATGGCCAGTAGTGCATTATAGAGGGCTTGTAGCACCCAGACAGAACGCGCTGAGCTACTACTCTGGGCGTACAGCTCGACTGGGGTCGTCGGTAAAGAGACGAGATCCTTCGACCTTTTGTTGTGCACTACGCTGCTGCCACAGGAAATGGGTTCTTTCTGGTGGACGATGACGCTCGTCCCCACAGAGTTGCACTGGAGGACAACATGCATGATGCTGGGGTAATTGAACGAATGGAGTGGCATGCTTGTCCACTGAACTTAAATTCTTCTGAACATGTCTTGGATGCACCTAGCAGAAGCATTGCAGCCAGACCAGCACTCATTGAAGATTGGCCAACTATACCTCAAGAGCTGATTGAGAACCACGTAGGTGCGAAAATGTACTCTCTACTCGCCGTCTGAGGTGATCACACACCATATTAGAGGCCAACGAAAGTGACATTTTGTCTATTATGGTAGTCACGTGATGCCTCGCTCTATGTAAACGCCATGTAAACCTTAATGGTTGGGACAGCAAAATATTGTATTTTATCACGTAACCAAGATCTGAATAAAATACGTCACTGGATCTCGTAAATGTTTCGAGCAGTGTTTAAGGGCGTAATAGCAGTTACCACTTGACAATGATCACGTACTGTTTTGCCGAAAGCTCGTAGACATTTAACCAGTTGATGCGCCCCGAAGACCAAGAATTTTTTTTTTTTTTCGTTTTTGTGGACAAGCTCATAAATTTCACTCAAAGTAGAAAAAATTGCGGCACCTCGATTCTAGGGCTTCATTATCCTTCACGTTGAAACGGAACGAGATATACAAATAAAAATACCAGTTGAAAGTGTCTTCCAGAATCGTAATTGCAAACTGGTTCTTCTGCCTATCGCGGGCAAACATTCTAGCGACTGAGCTATGCCGCTTCGCTTTAACGTCCGTACCAACAGCTTTACTTCCGCCAGTATCTCGCCTTCTACTTTCCACACTTCACAGAAGTTCGCAGAACCAGCACTCCTGGAAGAAAGGGTATAGTGGAGACATGGCTTAAACACTTCCAGAGTCGCCTTTTCCATCGTGGTCTGAATATGATATTGTAAAACGTTCGAAACCGATTACGGAAAAAGAAATAAATGCTATCTACGCTGGTTTTAATTAATTTTAACGATTAAAGGTAGCTTAAACCCATATTCTCTGGAAGATGGTTACACATACCTGTCTCTCTACAATATTGGCACGATGTTCCCTTTCGCGTTAACTATCACCAAACCCGAACCACATACTCGACGGAAGTTATGAAGAATCTGGCCTCATTACTGAAAATGCTACGACGCCATTCGTTCTCTATCCGTGCCTCCAGAGCGCGGCACCACTCACAGTACCACTGCAAGTGTCGGCGTTGGTTTTATGCTGTGTACAAGGCGGCAAGACCACACTTCTGTATATGCGAGGTGCCTAGACACCCTGCATTAGAGTCTCCAGTACATCTTCGCGGAAAGCGGGTGTCAGTGACATCGGACGCACAGTGCCTGGCGTCCCATGCTACTCCCTTGGTGTGGTATTTTTTGGCTGATCAACCCGAATTTCCACGACGTGTATGATAACCATTGTTCCAGCGACAGCCCACTTGACAGAACGACCCTCTTGCTTGGAAATTGAACCGTACGACCACATCGCTTCACTCAGTCCAACGAAGCATCTTTCATAGTTTCAACAGATCTAGCCCTAAGGTAATCTATTATATTCCACAGGCCTGTTCACGAACAACAGTCAAACGACCAGGAAGAATCATCAAGAAGCTTTCAGTGTATTATTAAAAGATTCTGCGGGGAGAATGCTTCAGCTGGAACTCCTAAATATTTAATTTGTACTGTAACGTTCTTGGGGGTTATGGAAATTCGTCTTCGGTGCCAAATGTTTGAAACTGCAGAGAGAATATTCCTTACAGGACGAGTTCAAGAGATTTATGATTAAGCTGAAGCAGCGTTACTCCGATAAAGGATTCACTTTTAAGACGTGAGATGGACCCTGTTAACAGGAAATTGCTGTAACTGGGTTTACTCATTTCTAGTAGGTTAGAGACAGTTCTGTGGTTATGTAACACCTGTGCTATCTGCCAAATTTATTAGTTTTCAAAAGAGATAGATTGGCCAGTACTTACCTTTGTACTGTACCGCCGATAGTTACACAAATGAAGAAAAAGGAAAAAAAAACAAGGGACGAAAAGGACAAGCTTTCCGAACACAGTTCCTTCCTCAGGTGGGAGAGAGGGGAAGAAAAAAGGATGGGAACAGAAGGGAAAGGTAATTCACGACCTAGGTCATGAAGGTGGTGTTTGAGGAGTGTGGAAGTCAGAGATACTGCATGCTAGCACTGAGCCAAGCCAGAGAGGATATATATAAAAGAGGAAAGATCAAGTCGTAAGTAGAAGAGAAACTGAGACACACGCGCTCGCGGAGAAGGAACTGTGTTCCGAAAGCTTGTGCTTTTCGTCCCTTTTTTTTATTATTTTTCATTTGTGTAACTATCGGCGGTACAGCACAAAGGTAAGTACTGGCTAGCCAATCTATCTCTTTTGAAAAATAATTTATCAGCACAGATGAGAATTTCCATCATTAATCAAATTGATTGGTTGGATATGTTGTGTAACGCGTCTACGAGAGTCGAGGCATTGCGTGTGCTTCGTACTGTAAGTAAACGCAATGCTCCATCGCCTGACTCAGGCAGCTGACAGGTACCAACTGCGCAACAACAGGGCGGCGACATCAAGAAAGCACTTCGGAAGGCGTTTTACACATTACAGAGTCGAGTACACCTTGCTCACCTACGTATGTCAATGGCATCTGTGTATTACGAAATGGAATAAAACTAGACATCTGTTTCTGGGCGCAGCACTTTTTATTTTTATCAGGAATACGACAGGAGTTTACATGATATCGCATTAATAGAATGAGCATTAAATCAGTACAGAAGGATGTCACATTCGATCCAGATGACATCCCCGGAGAAATCTGGAAATTACTGGGAGATCAGGGAGCAGAATTTCTCGCTTAACTGTTCAACCAAATTTTTACCACCAGTAAGCCTCCACAAGCACGGACCACTAGCACAACCGTGCATATTTGGAAACGAAAAGGAGATGTCACCGATTGTAACAGACCGATATGCCTTCTTCGTCACACCATGAACGGACGCCAGACAAAAGCTTAAGCGCGATAGTCTCTGTATCTCCTAACCAGTGTGGGTTTTTGAAGAACTGTGGCACTACAGATGCCATCCAAGCTGCACGTGGATGCTGGAGAAGCACTCAGAGAAGAGAAAACTGTACACCTTGCATTTTTGGACTTAGATAAAGCATTCGAAGTGTCCCACATAATCTGATCTGGCGAGCTCTACGACACCACAGATTACCATAAATGAACTGTATCCAACTTCTCCATCGAGATATAATAAGTGTAGTCCGGTGTCATGCTAGAGTCGCTCCATCTTTTAAGATTACCGTTGGTGTTCATCAGGGTTCAGGCCTCTCTGCATTACTATTCTTCCTTTGCATGGACACAGTAACAGCCGATATAAGGATCCCTCATCCATGGACGCTTCTCTAAGCCGACGACATGTTACTGACACAGAAGACCCGTAAGGAACTTCAAGATCAAACCCAAGCTGAGAATGATAGGATAGCAGCGAATGGCATGCGTCTCAATCTCCCGAAGACGGCCTATTTGGCAAGCGGTCCTCAAACATACAGAACCATCAGCATCAACGGCCAGGATTTGAACAAAACCACTGGATCCATGGATACCTTGGATCCATGATAACATCCTCGAATGATTCCATCCTAGACACCCGGATGAGAGTAAATGCAACATGGCTGAAATGGAGACGAAAGCATGTATGAACATCTGAAGGCAAAAATGTACAAATCAGTATTGCGTTCAGTAGCCCTCTACGGGATAGAATGCCGACCTTTGACGGGAAAACAAGGTCAGGCTCTCCACACAATGGAGATTACAATGCTGCGATAGTCCGTTGGATTGACTCCCTACGACCATGCAACAAATAATTATGTCCAACAAAGGCTTGGTGTTGTCATAGAGAAAACCATGTCAAGAGGAAAAGAGTACGAGTCTGTGCCTAAAACAGCACTCCAGTTCGATCCAATTGGTTTCATCAGTATAGATAAAACTCTTCACAATAGAGAGAAAATTTGGACATCAGTGTTCCAAAACTTACGACGTAGTGCCGGGGTTGGGAAATGAATATCTGCATGAGGCAGCGCATTCAGTAAGCAATATATTGCGATGATATATTGCTGTCAAGGTTCATGTCGGAAATCGATGAATCGGCGTGACCAGATCGATAAGAATTTGGTGGTAACACAATTTTTAATAATCGAGTTGCAAATATGAGCTCAAGTGAAGAAGACATCGTACTTTTATTGGTTGAGGATTAGGACGAGAAGACAAAGGAAACATTGGGTACATCCTTACAATCTTACCAATGTGCAGTACAGCTCGGCTGTTCTCGAGAGTTGTCTCAACGTGAATCAACATTCAAGAAGCTTTGTGGAATGAATTCTAAAAACTTTCATTTTCTGGAACATGAAATGCCCATGTCACCAACCCTTAAAAAAAGCTATTCCTCCACTATTATCATTAATTCGATAACATTAAGAATGTAACATTCGTTTATGTTAATAAATAATGGACTACACCTACAGTTTTATTTTAAATTTTCGAAATTTTAAAATTTAATTTCTGGCATATACTAATCTATAAAGAATTTGTTGTACTAAATTGCTGAGTCTTATAAACCAACACAATTCCATCAACTTCGGTATTCAATTAGATTATCACATTGACGCAAGAAAGTGGAACTTACTGATACAATTTCTATGACGTAATAAAAATAAATCTACTCAGTTTTGTTAACACTGCTGTTGAGATTCATATCTAGTAACCTTTAAAGGAAGTAAGCCTTCATCCAGGGAAATAACTTTCTTGAAGCGTGTATTTTTCTCCATATTTCAAGGGTTGTCACATAGGCATTTCTGAAATCTAAAGTTTTTAGGATTCACACCATAAAACCCCCTGAATGTTGATTTATGTTGATAAAACTCTCGATAAACAGTCGAACTATGTTGTAGGGCGTTAAGATTGAAGGGATGTACACAGTGTTCTCTTTATCTTCTCATTCTATATCTGAACCAATTAGCCAGTACCACGTCTTCTTCGCTTACATATTTGAAACTCAATTATTAAAAATTGTTTTTCCATTAAATTTACATCGCCCTGGTCGCGGCGATTTATCGTCTGCTGTTGTGAACCTTGCTAGCAACGTATAGTCGCAATATATGCTTACTAAATATATCTTATGTTATATCGCCTTGGTATGAACGACGCCTTATTGTTACAATGCCCCAGCTTCGTGTTTTCAGTCTATTTGCCTTTCTGTATTGAAAAATAACTATACAACCACGTTAAATTGAAAAGTTGTGTTACTTCGACGTATTGAACTTTTCAGTACAAATTACTTCCTTCAAATATTCATTCGAATTGTACACTGAATACTGTTTGCTTGGGAGAATAATCACCAGATTGCAAAGAATACATTAACATAACAGGATCGACAAATTAATTCACGAGAAGAGTGAATTGCTAACTCAATCGTTCACCAACCAGTATGATCTCATGTTTTGAACAATATGATCCATTTCCCATGGTTCACGTCGCGACACATCTTTATAAATATCAACGAGGTGTGGTTTTCGATAGGTGTCCTCAAAAATCCTACTGGCAATATATATATATATATATATATATATATATATATATATATATATATATAATGCGCAAATGGTTCGAAAATCTTTTGTTCCTAATGCTTCTAATGTTTTTATAATAATATTATTCTGGCCCTTGTACAGTATCGGAGACTAGCGAATAAATATTTCGTTATTATAGAAAATATCATAATAAAGAACAATTTCATTCGACTTAACATAATTAATAAACAAACTAGCTTAATGAGATGCAAGTCTATTGAGAGTCAAATAAATCATTTTAATGAAGAAAAAGGAGGTGGTGTGCCTAGCCTTTGTGTAGGGCTTATAATAGGAACAGATCGGTTAATAAATGGCTGAGAAAAGCCGCAAGGTAAGTACCTGATTATAATGCCTAACTGTTCCCAACGAGAAATGAACTCCTGGCCATTAAAATTGCTACACCACGAAGATGACGTGCTACAGATGCGAAATTTAGCCGTCAGGAAGAAGATGCTGTGATATGCAAATGATTAGCTTTTCAGAGAATTCACACGAGGCTGGCGCCGGTGGCGACATCTACAACGTTCTTACAAGAGGAAAGTTTCCAACCGATTTCTCATATACAAACAGCAGTTGACCGGCGTTGCCTGGTAAAACGTTGTTGTGATGCCTCGTGTAAGGAGGAGAAATGCGTACCATCACGTTTTCGACTTTGATCAAGGTCGGATTGTACCCCATCGCGATTGCGGTTTATCGTATCGCGACATTGCAGCTCGCGTTGGTCGCGATCCAATGACTGTTAACAGAATATGGAATCGGTGCGTTCAGAAGGGCAATACGGAACGCCATGCTGGATCCAAACGGCCTCGTATCACTAGCAGTCGAGATGCAATCTTATCCGCATGACTGTAACGGGTCGTGCAGCCACGTCTCGATTCGTGAATAAAGAGATGGGGTCGTTTGCAAGACAACACCCATCTGCAAGAACAGTTCGATGACGTTTGCAGCAGCATCGACTTTCAGCTCGTAGACCATGGCTGCGGTTGCCCTTGATGCTGCATCACAAACAGGAGCGCCTGCAATGGTGTACGCAACGCACGAATGGCAAAAAGTATTTTTTTTTCTTTTTTTTCGGATAAATCCAGGTTCTGTTTACAGCATCATGATGGTCACATTCGTGTTTGGCGACATCGCGGTGAACGCACATTGGAAGCATCTATTCGTCATCGCCATACTGGCGTAATGGCGTATTAACCGGCGTGATGGTATGGGGTGCCATTGGTTACACGTCTCCTCGGTCACATCTTGTTCGCATCGACGGCCGTTACATTTTAGATGTGTTACGACCCGTGGCTCTACCCTTCATTCGATCCCTGCGAAAGCCTAAATTTCAGCAGGAGCCTTTCTGTATACGGAAAATTTTCGACTGCTGCCATAGCTAGGACATTCTCTAGATCTCTCACCAATTGTAAAGTCTGGTCAATGGTGGCCGAGCAACTGGCTCGTCACAATACGCCAGTCACTACTCGTGATGTACTGTGGTATCGTGTTGAAGCTGTGTGGGCTTCTGTGCCTGTATACGCCATCAAAGTTCTGTTTGACTCAATGCCCAGGCGTATCAAGGCCGGTATTACGCCCAGAGGTGGTTGTTCTGGGTACTCATCTCTCAGGATCTATGCACCCAAATTGCGTGAAAATGTAATCACATGTCAGTTCTTGTATATTTGTCCAATGAATGCCCGTTTATCATGTGCATATCTTCTTGGTGCTGCAATTTTAATGGCCACTAGTTTAGATAATAATACTCATTTTATTCTGTTGTGGAACTCCTGGGAAAATACACTGCATGAAGCAAATCTATATCTATAAATGTGAATGTCTCTTCGGTGTACGTTTATCACGTCTGAACCACAAGACATAAAGAGCTAAAAATTTGTACAGTTACTATTGTCTACCCGGGGAAGGCTTTAGCCACGGTTTTATGACGATCGGATAACTATCTATCTATCTATGAATGTCTGTTCGGTGTACGCTTATCACGTTCGAATGACAAGACGCAGAGACTTAAATATTTGAACAGTTACTAAATTATACCTGAGGAAGGTTTAAGTTACGGTTTTATAGCGATCTGATAGATATTTAGTAATTTGAAGAATATAACGCGAAATGCGGAACAATAATTACTCTTTGAAAATTATATTTAATCCTTGAAAATGGCTGTATTATTGCTTGAGGGTTGATAATGATAAAAGGGTGTATTATATAGTGGGATGGAAAGTTATCGGTGTATATAAAATTCTACGTGTATGTGTGTGTATGTGTGTTAATATTTCGCTCTGCAGCGGAAACTACAGAATACAAACGAATGGTCAGTGTGTAATTGTTGTCCGAAGTCTCCCGTTGTACACCTGTTCCATGCCAATAGCTATAAGGGGGTTGAAGATATGGTGGTTGAAAGTCGTCAAATTATAAAAAAATTCGGACTGAAGGCCAGCGATGACGTTTGCTATTCTATAGCAAGGATGGTACATTCAGCGAAACGTGGTGCTACAGACCATCCACATCTTTGGTCTATGCGTGCTACAATGTCTTCAGCTCTTTCTCTGTAAGGATAAGCATACGAATAAGGAAATATAAGAATAAATAAATAAAGCAGTAAGAAAGGAATATCTCTTAATGCATCTCTTTAAAAAAAATCGATTTGTCGTTTCGCGCATCACATCAAGTGATCGATCTGTGATATTATTACAATCATTATTGTTGAATTTCGTGATTGGATTCTTCGAAACGAGTGCTATTGTAAATCATTAAGCACTTCACATAATTTTATTTTTTTATTTGATTGTTGATTAAAAATATTTGTTTCTAAAGAAGGTATTGTATTTCATTTCATCCTTCAAAACCAATCTCACAGCACACAACTGAACGATAGCTTACCTATCATAAACAATCATCACGCGAGCAGAGCCGCGTGTTTCAGCTAGTGATTGATAAAATCTGTACGTTGTCCGCAGTTCATACATGATTACATTGAAATTCAAAAAAGGTTAAAATATGTGATGCGTTCGCGGGCCTCCAACGTGAACGCATAATCTATTTTAACCTTTTTTGAATTTCAATGTAATCATGTATTAACTGTGGACAACGTACACATTTTATCAATCATTTGCTTCATGCAGTGTATTATTGCGGTTGGAATAAGGCCTATGGTTTGAAAATGGACGAAAAAGTCCGAAACTAGTTACTACTAAATAGTGCAACTAATGACCACGCAGTTGCGGCCGATAGATTTACAAACATTTGAACATTTGGAAAGACGGGAAGGATGTGGACCACTATGGGGAAAGAAAAAGCTATATCCAGATGATTGTCAGCAACGAAAAACAGTTTTGATATGACTTCACGGATCCATTGCTGCAGCTCACGAGTTTTTCCTATGAAATTCATTTGTATTCTGATGTGTTCTGAATGATCTTGAGTAGTAAATATTAACCAGCCTAGTGTTGTGATAAGTCAGAGCTAAATAAAATTTTCCTGTGTGAAGGTGGCAAATGTAGTTTATATATATAAACTATATGACGATAGAGTGCATGAACAGGATTTCATGTATTTAGTGTCGTATTTTGTGTGAAATTATTGAGTGAGAAAAAGTCTTTATAAATTCCCAATTGGGACACCGGTGTCCCAGGACCTAATTTCACTAAGTGACATGAGGAATGTCGTTGCTATCGCTAGCTAGATTCAATTTATTATTATTAACACTTAAAAAAAAATACCGCTCATCGGTTGAAAAACTCGAAGTTGATTATCAAGGTTTCGCCTCCAACTTCATCAGAAGTAAAAAAATTCTTAGTTACGTGAAATGAACAAACAGTGGTTTTTGAGCGACGGATCTCGCATTCAAGTTACAAACGTAAATTACATGTGACACAATTTAAATAGCGGAAGTTACATTTCATGTAACTAAACGCACCGATATGGGTCGTTACGCGTCGTGAGCACTAGAGGTGGCATCTGACAACTTTAAATTGTACTAGTTATTTTATGAAAGTAAATGTCAAGTATTTTATGTAGATTACATGAGTCAGCACTGGCGGGATTTTCGACTGCGGCGCACATTTCAAATTCGGATGTCGAAACATCCGGAAGCGCAGAGGTGTTCCTGTTGTTACGGCCGGATGTCAACTGACCCACCGAACACGCACTTGCCAAAACATACGCGATCGGCGCGCGCCTAGCGGCGTCAGACGGTAACGTTCCCTACTTCATGAAGAGCCCTCTTAAATACATTATATCGACCACCAAACTGGGAATTTCGTGATTTTATTTCACCTTTGTTCTTGTATATATACAGCACATTGAAAACATCATACAGTAATGAAAAATGAAACCAAATAACTGTTTATATGATTTAAACGGACAATATTACACAGTATAATGACGTTGCTATTCACAGATTACCAAATTTTAATTTCGAAAAATAAATGTGGACTATCGCGAGCTACCTATGACCTGTACAAAATGTCCCAGCAAATGTCAGTACAAATGACGAAAGCCAAAGATTTCTGTAGGAAAATATCTTGTAAGACAAAACTTGTTATAATCAAGAAGATTATATAAAAGTAGATTGATCTAAATGTCTAGGAACTTTGCTGTCATATTGGCGAGATTCAGGCCATAAAGAGAAAAATACGTAAATGTCACTGTAAAAAAACCTGTATGGTAGTGATACTACGGAAATAAAATCTACAGGTTCAATGTCATGAAATTCGTCAGGAATATTGCAGGACGCAAATAGAATATGTTGTTCCTTCGAGCTTCTATTCTACTTCAGTATGATTCGTGTACCTTACGTATTTCCTACGCGACGTCAGTACTGGCAGAATATAGAATTAGTACCAAAAACGTGCGTGATACCATGTTCCAAGTATCATTTTCGAATTCAGGAGGCAAATACACATCCATAACTATGCTTTTGCTGTATCTATAAAGTTCGGCGCGGGAGTAACCGAGCGGTCTGGGGCGCCACTTGCGGATCGCGCTGCCTCCTGCGTCGGAGGTTCGAATCCTCCCTCGGGCATGGATGCTCGTGTTGTCTTTAGTATAAGTTAGTTCATAAGTAGTTTGTCAGTTTAGGTAGGGACTGATGTCCCCGTACTTAAGTCCCATAAGATTTACAAACGTTAGAATTTTTGCTAAAAAAGATTTTTCAAATGCTCAGATGTTTGTTAAGCTTATGGGACTTTAACTACGGGG
Organism: Locusta migratoria; assembly: GCA_026315105.1. Lineage (NCBI taxonomy): Eukaryota > Metazoa > Arthropoda > Insecta > Orthoptera > Acrididae > Locusta > Locusta migratoria. The sequence continues at coordinate 533,189,719 of CM048747.1, forward strand.
TCATCAGTCCCTAAACTTACAAACTACTTATGAACTACTTACGAACTAGTACGGCACAAATATCCATGCCCGAGGGGGGATTCGAACCCCCGACCGTAGGGGCCGTGCTGACCGTGACTGAAAGATTTTTCACTGTTGCATACTGTTAGGCGAATAAAATGTCATGAAAGACGATCAGCCAGTGCTGCCAGGATTGAGAGCATTAATATGTAAAATTATTAGGAGAAATTCCTGTCGTCAAGTGGCAAATAAAATAATAGCGGTTACATGGAGCCAATCTCGTCTCGGAATGTACGGCATGAAGTGTGGAGCGCAGAGGCCAATATAAAAACTATCATGGCTGGAAGCTCTAGGTATACCAGATCGAAAATTTGTATAATCTTAGAATGCTCACCAAAGGCGAAGCGCCTTATATATCATAAAAATAAATTTCCAATCATTACCGTCATTAATTAATTAACTATATTCGTTAGCGTTAATGTAATCACTTAACAAGACATAACAGTGTCCCACCATAATACTGTAGGTAATGGGAGTAATTGCTATGCAGTGGTTCAGCCACAGGACGCGTCCACTCAGGTAAAGTGCCGCATGAGCCGTGGGAATCCTCTGAGCTCTCAGCGCAGCTGAAACAGCCGGCAACGCTCGAGCTGCCCTTACCAGGTCAAATATAGCAACAGAATGAGGAGGCTAGGGTTTAACGTCCCGTCGACCTAACTTCCTCGTTAACGACTGGCCGTTGTTGTTAAGGATCTACGTGTAGTTTGAAAGTAAATATGTCGGCATTTGCCTGGAGTGATTCAGAGAAACCACGAAAATCCACTGTAACTCAAGTTTAACTACCTGTCTTATTAACATGTCCATCAAATAACCTATGAATTCCTGTATCATTATTTAATATATGCTTGCAGACCTGTATGAATTGCTCATAGCGTCAAACAACAACGAAAAACCGACCTTGAAACAAAATGTTCAAATGTTTGTTAAGCTTATGGGAATTAACTACGGGGTTATCAGTCCCTAAACTTACAAACTTCTTACCAACTAGCTTATACTAAGGACGGCACAAATATCCATGGCCAAGGGGGGATTCGAACGCCCAACCGTAGTGGTCGAGCAGACCGTGACTGAAGCGTCTCAGTCCCCTCGTCACCGTGGCCGGCGACCTTGAAACAAGTGCACAGAATGTGTGGTCGTGTTCCATTTTGAGTTTTGAACTATAAAAAGGTCTACTTTAATTACTCTAATGTGCTCCTCCATCATTACTTTTATCTGTATATCAATTATTTTATTCCTTTGTTAATTATCAATGCCCCATGTTTATATATGTATCTTTGCTTAACACTCTTCCATGCTTCGGCACAGGAATTCCACAACCTTGGGTCCTGCTTGGATGTCGGAACCTCATACATTCTATGCAACGAAGGCGAGGCACTACCGCTTGCCATTGAGGGTGCTCACAAAATCCTCTCCCTCTGAGCCTAACGCAAGATGATGACTGATCCAAACAATGGCGCTGAGTCAGCGAGGAAGAGACATCGGCCAGGCGAGATGCACCTGAATCTGGAAAAAGAGACAATCAACTACGACCATGGACACTGAACAACAATTTATCAGTAGTGAAGTGTTAAATATGTGCGGGTTGTAGTTCTCCGCCCCTCCATAGGGTACTTCTACATCGATACCGCCAAGTTTTTATTGAAGTGTGTGGCGAAACTTTAATCATTAAGTTGTTACAAGAAAGTGAACACTCACCATGGTGGATCGAATTTAATTTTTGTTAAGGACACTCCCAGAAGTGAAAAGTTCATTGTGATTGTCCTCCTTAGGCTTCAAAAAATTTTGTAAATTGTACAAATCTGTAAATTTTAATTTATGCATCTATTGTTCCCCTCCAATATTTAATCTTGGTTTGATCAGCCACTTTACGCACCACCTTCTATACTATTTTTAAAGTTTGCTTAAATAATTTAAAATGTTTGCATATGTTCTTGTTATTGTTCAAATGATTCTTATCATTGTTAAGGATGCCCAAGTTGCCCACAATGCCCAGAATAGATAAGCATCTTGATTTTTTTGTACATAATTCAGAAAAGTAGAAAAGTTGGAACCTGGACAAATTGAAGGAACCTGAGATGGTTGACGGTTTCAGAGGGAGCATTAGGCAGGGATTAGCTGACACGGGGGAAAGTAATTTAGTAGAAGATGAATGGGTAGCTCTGAGAGCTAGAATAGTGAAAACAACAGAGGATCATATAGGCAGAAGGACAAGGCCTAATAGAAATCCCTGGATAATACAGGATATAATGGACTTAATTGATGAGAGGAGATAATATAAAAATGCGTCAAGTGAAGCAGGCAAAAGAAATACAAACGTCTGAAAAATGGGATTGACAGAAAGTGCAGGCTGGCTAAGCAGGAGTGTGTAGAGGACAACTGCAGAACCGTAGAAAAAGTATAAACAGGGGAGAAATAGATACCGCCTACAGGAAAATAAAAAGAGATAGTTGGAGACAAGGAAAGCAGCCCTATGAATATCGAGAACTCAGACGGAAAACCAGTAATAACCAAAGAGAAGAAAGCTGAAATTTGGAAGGAATATATAGAGGGCCTGTACAAAGAAAAAAACTTCAAGGTATTATTCTAGAAATGGAAGACAAACTGGAGGAAAAGGAGATGGGAGGTACGATACTGCGAGTCGAATATGGTAGAGCGCTGAAATATTTGAGTCGAAACAAGGTTCCTGTAAAAGTGATATTCAATTTGACTTTATCCATCTTAATTATAGACCAGGGCCTCCAGTTGCATATCTTGTAACGAAAAATAATAACATCAGCTGTGTTCGATATATTTATTTAGCGACCACTTTCGGCGATCAACGCTGTCGTCTTCAGGCCCTTAAAAAAAGAAACATGCATATTGCTGAATTACAGTAAATATTACTGGTATCGCACATCGTCCAATATTACAGCAACAAGGAACAACAGGGAATCCAGCTGATGGTATTATTTTTCGTTACAAGATGATGTTCTGTCTGAACTACTGATATCGTTAGGAGAGCCAGTCATGAAGAAATTGTTCCACCTTGTATGCAAGATGTATGAGACAGGGGAAATACCCTCAAACTTCAAGAAAAATATAGTAACTCCAACTCCAAAGTGTTTAGTCGTTCCCGGACTGTCTTTCAGGAAGGGTTCTATAAGGACGCTTAGGATGCGTTGACATCTAAAACAGCTATAGAGATTAGTAATACGTTCTATTTACTGAAAGTTACACCCAATACTCAACTTGTATGAAGTATGTCTCTTCTCGCGGCGGCGTCTTCTTGTACGATGCTAGCTGCGCTGAGTCCTAGTGTCTGCCTATTTCGGAGCCGAGTTCAGATCGGCTCGTCCAGACGCATGTCGGGCTAGATATAGCCGCTTGTAGAGGGGTCGCTCACTCTTTCTCCCTCCAGGATGCGCGGCGACAGCGTGTGATTGGCTGCCTGTCGTCAGCTGCCCTCTTCACGCTCGTTCTCGTACGTCTGGCGCGTGGCGCTGACTTTACGCCACAACATCCTCCCCCCCCCCCCCCCAAAGCGCCGAACCGTTGTCGTGTAGGGAACTCTACAATAGGGGAGGAGGCAATCTCCTGGACGTACAGATGGACCGGAGTCTGTAGCTGCGGAGGACACCAAACTGCCAGCCGAGCACCGCGATCCGGCCTGAGCTCGCGAGGGAACGTCCTCCGAGAAAACCTCCGATGGACCCACGTCCACAACCTGGGGCCCAGATGATAACGTAGACGGTGACTTCGGTGACGAGGATACTGAGTGGCGTGCTAGTCCAAATCCATCGGGATGTCGAGTGGAGACGGAGGCGGTGAGTGCTCCGTCTCCGTGAAATCGGGTTACGGTGCTGTGGAGATCTACATCTACATGGGATACTCTACAAATCACATTTAAGTTCCGGGCAGAGGGTTCATCGAACCACCATTATTTTATTTATCTCCCATTCCATTCTCGAATAGCGCGCGGGAAGAAAGAACACCTGAATCTCTCCGTTCAAGCTCTGATTTCCCGTATTTTATTCTGATGGTCATTTCTACCGATCTAAGTGGGAGTCAACAATATATTTTCGTATTCGGAGGAGAATGTTGGCGATTGGAGTTTCGTAAGTAGCCCGTGCCGCAGCGATAAGCGCCGTTGTTGTAATGATTCCCATCCCAGATCCTGTATCATTTCCGTAACGCTGTCTCCCTGTATCGTGACAATACGAAAGGTGCTGCCCTTCTTTGGACTCTTTCGATGTCCTCCATCAAACTCACCTCATAAGGATCCCACACTGGGCAGCAATATGCCAAAATGAACGGACAAGCGTAGTGTATGCAGTTTCTTTTGTAGTTCTGTTGCATCTTTTAAGGGTTCTGTCAATAAAACGCAGTCTCTTGTTCGCCTTTCCCACGACATTGTCTACGTGTTCTTTCCAGTTTAAGTCTGAAGTAATAGTAATTCCTAGGTATTTTGTGGAGTTTACGGCCTTCACCTTTGATTGATTTATCTTGTAAACAAAGTTTAACAGATTTCTTTTCGTACTTATGTGGACGACTTGACACTTTTCATTATTTACAGTCAATTGCCAATTCTTATACCATAGTTATACCTTATTGAGATATCACCACCTGCTGCGCGGGCGGCGGACGCCGAGCGGTCTGCGTGTTGCGTGAATCTTCCCACAGAAACGCAGAAGGATCAAAGGGCACACAGCAACGGCGAATTTAGTTGCAGTGCCTGCACACAAAACCATCAGGTCCTGTGATTTGAAACATGGAAGAACCGAAACATTTGATGATCTCGCCCTGCTGCCACGGTCTGCGACCGCAAAAAAACTCTGTAAAAGACTGTGTTACACGGAGCGAAGCGATACTTGCGTGTCCTCGGCTGCTGCTCCGGGCGGCGCGGTTGGTGGAGCAAATGGAGCAGGGTGCGGCTGTGCAGAAGCTCGGCCGGCGATGATCCTTCTCATGGATGCGAGCGACAGGAGGCGAGGAACAGTTGCAGAGCTGCCTCCTGTGAGTTCTCCGAACGGAGTTTGGACATCTGTTGCTTAGATGTCCGGACGAAGCGTTCCGCAGCGCCGTTTGAGTGTGGGTGTAACGGTGCATTGGTGAGAAGCTTAATGCCATTGCGTGCACGAAAGAAACGAAATTCTTCCGATGTGAACTGAGAGCCGTGTCAGAGACTATACGGCGTCTGGAAACTGTATAGTGCAACATATATAAAGTGTTTAGCAGCACAATAAATATGTGCATGCTACCAATTACGCTGTGTAATATGTGTGAAGTGCATAGCAGCACAATTAATGTGTTCATGCTACCAACTGTGACACTGGATTCATGGATAACACAGATTGTAAGTAGCAACATTTAGGCCTAAGTCTATATTATCATGTCAGTTATGCTCGCCACATAGTTCGCTTGTTTTGTTTTTTGTAATTGTAACAGATGCAGAAATCCCAATACACAGCATCTGTAATATAAATACCGTTCACCATCTGATGATGATATGCTAGGCATATCGAAACCGGTAATGGGGGAAATGTAACAAAAACATTTTGCATAAAAGGCGACTGGTTGCTGTCATTTAAGATACCTAACCTCCAAGATAGCTGTATAGTAAAGGAAGGAGTGGCAGGTCGTACAGCTACCGTAGTAGAGATAATAGAGTTTGTCATCCTAGAAGTGTCAACAGGAACGGTTGTGAACTGGTAACTAGCAGTGGCACTACGAGCACGAAAACCTCTACGTCTTCCACTCGCGTCTCGGCACCAACGAGCACGGTTCAACTGGTACGACTAGAGCAGTCTTTTTCAACCTGTATGAACCTGCGACTCACTCTTGCAAGTAAAAATGTCCGAAGAGTCACCAAGCGCGTAATAAAGCGATGTCAGTAACCCCAAATTCAATTTAATTTTATTTCTTAGATGTATCTAAGATCTTCCTAACCATCCACGTCTGGTGAAAGTTGCAACAGCGGAACGAATTAAAAGTGGATGAAGAGACTTTATGGCTACAATTATTTGTTGTATGGTTTTGCTATCGTGAATAATAAATGTTTGTGGTGACTTATTGTGATGTGCGAGTGTGAAACCATCAAAACTGATGCATCACTCGTTAATATTTCTGCAATGCAGATAAACGTTGAATTTGATCGAAAGTATACTGAAAACCCTTCACCTGCAGCAAATTACTGTATTCAAGTAATAAAATGGTATTGTTATTCCTGACTAAAAATAATACTGAAAACTACTATGATCCAGTAGCAAAAAGGGAATTGTTATGTATTATTTAAAAATAATATTTACTTAGGGTTTAATTGTTTTTCTGACATAACAATATCTGAACATGTGACATATATATAATAAGATTGCGACCTTTGTAAATAACTGCAGCAGTTCTCATAAAACAGTGTTAATCATTTAATTAACAAGACATCATGAGGTGTCATAAGCTAAATTATTTCACGTTTCGGTCGACCCATCTAAGAAATTAAAAGAGCCTTACGTACTTCTTTTGATATCTTCATAACGGCCACACAAAACGTGTCACAAAAAAGCCAATTTTCCACCCATGGACTACTTACGAAACTCCAATCGCCAACATTCTACTCCGAATGCGAAAATATATTTTTGATTCCCACTTACATAGGTAGAAGTGATCGTCAGAATAATATACGAGAAATAAGAGCTCGAACGGAGAGATTCAGGTGTTCTTATTCCCGCACGCTACTCGAGAATGGAATGGGATATAAATAGTATAAAGGTAGTTCGATAAACACTGCCAAGCACTTAAATGTGATTTGTAGAGTATCCTATGTAACTGTAGATGAGATCAACACCTTGTACTCCAGTACACTTGGACTATTGATGTGTGAATGTAATGATTTCATGTTTTGTTGTGGTCTTCAGTCCGCAGACTGGTTTGATGCAATTCTCCACTGTAAATTTGCCGCATCATCTGTGAATACTAACGGCAGCCTACATCCTTTTGAATCTGCGTGCTTTCGCTCGGTCTCCCGCTACGAGTTTTACCTCATACACTTCCTTCTAATGCTATGTTGACGATTCCTTGATGTTTCAGAATGGGTCCCATTAACCTATCCCTTCTATTGCCAGAATCTCCTTTTTTCGACAATACTTTCGAGCACTTTCTCATTAGTTATGTGAGCTACCCATCTAACCATCATTCGTCTATAGCACCACATTCCAAAATCTTCTATAGTCCACGTTTCACTTTCACACAATGATACACTACAGACAAATGATTTAATAAAGGATTTCCTAATCTTTCAACTAATACTAGATGTCAACAAATTTCACATCTTCAGAAACTCTTTTCTTCGAATAGCCATTCTCCATTTTATTTCTTCTTTACTTCGGTCATCAGCAGTTATCTTGCTGTTCAAATAACAAAGCTCATCTACTACTTTTACCATCTCATTACCTAATCTAATACCTTCAGCATCGCCTGATTTTCTCACACTACATTCCATTATCCTCGTTTTACTCTTGTTAATGTTCATCTTATATCTTCCTTTCAAGACACTGCCCATTCCATTCAATTGCTCTTCCCGGTCCTCTGCTGTCTCTGACAGAATTACAATCCGCAGAGTTTCTAATCCCTCTCGCTGGACTTTAATTCCCTCTCCAGATTTCTCCTTGCATACCTTCAGAGCTTGCTCAATGTACAGATTGAACAACATTGGGAAAAGGCTACAACCTCGTCTTAGCCCTTTCCAACCATTCAGGCCCTTTCATGCCCTTCACCTCTAATAATTGTGGTCTCGTTTTTGTACAAGTAGAATATAACTCTTCGCTCCCTATATTTTACCTCTGATACATTCAGAATTTGAAAAAGTGTATTCCAACCAACACTGATAAAAGCTTTCTCCAGATCGACAAATGATAAAAACGTAGGTTTCCCTTCATTTAACCTATCTTCTAAGATAAGTTGTAATGTGAGTATTGCATCGCGTTTTCCTACATTTCTCCTAAATACAAACTGATCATTCCCAAGGTCGGATTCCACCAGTGTTTCCATTCGTCTATAAATAATTCGTGTTAGTGTTTCTCAACTGTGACTTGTTAAAATGATAGTTCTGTAATTTTGACATTTGCTGCACTTGCTTTCTTCGGAATAGGAGTCACTGTAGTCTTCTTGAAGCTGAGGGTATTTTCCTTGTCTCATACACCTTGCATACCAAGTGGAACAATTTCTTCATGACTGGGTCACCTAACGATAATAGCAGTTCAGACGAAATATCATCTACTCCAGGGGCCTTGTTTCTACTCAGATTTTTAGTGCTCTCTCAAATTCTAATCGTAATTTCACAAACGACTATAAATCCCCAGTTAACTGAAAACATCTAAGAGGGTGTCCTCATTTCTATTTCCGGGGCAATGATGATGGCGAGGCACTTACGGGCATCAGCTGGGACGACTTGCAAGTCAGTGATAATGAGCACGACACAAACACCCACCCTCAGAGTAGAGAAAATGTCCGACCTGACTGGAAACCGAGCTCCCTGCATGGTAATCCACTACACTCTTCACTTTTTTTTTTCACTAGTCTATGGAGGCAGACAATATGCGGCAGTGTACTTCATTACCACTTCAAAGTGCGTGATCGTTTGACGACATTTCTTTAACAGATTTAATACGGTACAGAACGGATATTAAGAACATTATTGTGTGTAAAGAAATAAATCGCAATTTGCGATTACTTATGGCATCACTGTACTAGATTTAGATGGAATACCAAAGTGTTTGGGTTTGGCGAGATACGTGCAGGAAAGGGTCCTCTGCAGTCGCGCTGGTTACTGTGTCCTCGGTGGCGGAGTGGGCAACGCGTCTGCTAGTAAGTAGGAGATCCAGGTTTCGAATCCCGGACGGATACAAATTTTCATTCGCCGCGCTTTGGTATACCATCTAAACCTGGTACAGTGATGCCATAAGTGATCGCAAATTAAGATTTATTTCGTTAAAATGAATGCTGTAAGGTCGTCAAAAATATATAATTGTATCATTGTGTATGGGTTAAAGTTGATTGCCCTGTAGATTGTGAAATGACAGTGTAGTGAGGGTTAGGGTGGCAGAGTCAAGTAACACCGTGTCGATACCAGTGCGGGTTCCGGCTACCGCATCGCTCCTCGTCTGGGTCGGCCGCCGGCGCCGGTGGCGGCGGTCACTGGAGTGGACGAGCGCTAGACTCGAGCGGTCGACCGTGGCCCGGCGCTGGCCGGCAGTCATGAATAATGAATGGCCGGCGAGCGGCGCGGCCCCCAAACAAACCGCTCCTCCACAATGAATGCCGCGCCGTCTGGGGACGAGTAAATCTCGCGTCTGCTCCGCCTCTCCTACCACCGCTATAGAGGCACTGGCCAGACCACTTGCTTTGAGAATGTGTATTAAAGGCCATCTCGGCGAACTCCTATCACATTTAAAGAACCCATACACGCGGAATTTACGACCGTAACTGCTGCCGGGCATTGAAATAGTTCAATGGAAAATATTGAAAATTGCACACAAATGAGATACGAACCAGCGTCCTAATGCTACGCAGAGTACCGCTCTGACAAGTACGCCCCTAGGGACACTGCGATCACGCCTTTGGTAACGTTGTACGCCTTTCTTTACATGAAAATACTTAGCTTACCCTCGTAACGTCGGATGTACTGCCCCTCACTCAGCATACATAGCATGCAGCCGATTCTTGAAAGCACTTTCTTCTCTACTAATTTCGATAAATTCAACAAAATACATAGATTTGCTTTTTAAGTATGATCTGCCTTAAGCAAACAAAGTTGTTTCTATTTTTTCCCAAACACTTTTCGCTGGCATTGCAGCATCATCAGTGTGATATTTATTGTATAGTGCCTGTCAAACGAACAGTGAAATGATTATTACTTTTATGTACATTAAGTGTAGCATGTCCACATAATTGTGAAGGCAATGTAAATCGCTAAATCGCTTCTTAATTTTATAGGTACACTTCAAATGTTTGTTAAGCTTATGGGACTTAACTACGGGGACATCAGTCCCTAAACTTAGAAACTACTTATGAACTACCTTATACCAAAGACGGCACAAACATCCATGCCCGAGGGGGGATTCTAACCCCCGACCATAGTGGCCGTGCAGACCGTGACTGAAGCGCCTGAGTCTCCTCGGCCACCGCGGCCGGCGTATAGGTACACTAGGCTTACGTTAATGCCACATATTGTATTTCTAGCCGCCTATCTCACAATACACATATAAATTCTTTTTTTTATTTATCTTTTATTATTATTTTTTTTATTTACTTATTTTTTATTTTTGACAGTTTGTCATCTGCAAACCAAAACGTGTGGATTTTATGGGATGAAAGATAAGCTTGTAAATATCGGGAATTTTTACAAAAGTATAGGACGTCGTTTTTGTTTTTGGGTTATTTTACTATTTCTAGTACAAAATGTCTGTGTCTATGTCCTGTGAGATAGAGAACCACAAATACGACATGCGGTTTAACGTAGGCCTAGTGTACCTATAAAAATAAGAAGCTATTTACATTTTCTTCACAATCATCTGTACTTGCTACACTTAATGTACATAAAAGTAATAATCATATCATTGTTCATTCGACAGACAGTATACAATAAATATCCCACTGATGATGCTGCAACGCCAGCGAAACATGTTTGGGAAAAAAATAAAAACAATTGTGTTTGCAAAAGGCAGATCATACCTAAAAAAGCAAATTTATTTGTAAGCAAACACGGACATTGAATACCTAGGTTTTCGATTTTTTACAATTAAGGAAAGTGAAGAAGAAAGATGGGTAAGGAAAGAAATGACTTCAGCTGCACTTGTTGTGGTCTTCAGTCCGGACACTGGTTTGAAGCAGCTCTCCACCCTACTATATCCGAGGAAAGCACGGCAACCTGCATCCATTTAAACCTGCCTAAGGTACTCATCTTTTGGTCTCCCTCTGCGATTTTTAACTCACACACTTCCCTCCAATGCTAAATTCACAATTCCTTCATGTCTAAGAATGTGTACAACTAATCCATCCTTTCTTTTAGTCAAGGTATGCCAGAAATTCCTTTTCTCCCCAATTCTCTTCAGTACCTCCTCATTAGTTCCGCGATGCACCCACCTAAGCTTCAGCATTTTTCTGTAGCACCACCTTTCAAAAGCCTCTATCCTCTTCCTGTCCGCACTATTTATCGTTCATAGGTTTCAGAAATTACTGCAACCAGTCGCCTTTTGTTTCTTCTTAATGAAGATTTATTTAACCATTACCGGTTTCAAACTGCCTAGCAGCTCATCATCAGATGGTATACATTTAGTGCAAATTACATTTGTATCTGTGGCAGGGCAGAAAACGAGAAAAAAGTAAACACTAATTTTGGTATGCTACACTGAATAATTACAATAAAAGTCTATATTCAAGACGTAACTTACAGTTATGCGTTTCATATTCAATTTGTCCATATTTGGTCCGCTTTTGGATAGCATTGCACAACACTTCCCTTCCAGCAATACACCACAGCAATTCCCATGACCTTCAAGTGGTATTATTATAAAACACTTCACACACATTACGACTCTACAGCCACTACCACATCTTTCAGCTTGTAAACGTACCAAAGAGTATGTTTATACCACAGGTTAAGAGGCATAATGTGAAACCAAAGACTGACAAAAGCTTATCTTATTATAGGACATAAATATGATGCCAATTTAGATTAAATAAGAACAAAAGTTGTATTACAAAGTTAATATATGATTTCAGGATGACAGTTACTTTAATACTAGGAGTATTGATTTTATGATTACTTTAACATGTGTTTACATCCGTCACATGTGTTTTTTAGGTGGCATATAAGACATTTGAATAACACACACACATTCAAATGTCTTGTATGCCACCTAAAACAACACATGTGACGCATGTAAACAGATGTTAAAGTAATTATAAAATCAATACTCCTAGTATTAACGTAACTATCATTGTAATACAACTTTTGTTCTTATTTAATCTAAATTGGCATCATATTTATATCCTATAATAAGATAAGCTTTCTCTTCTTCTCATTGCCATTCTGCATTTTATACCCTCGGTACTGCGACCATCATATGTAATTTTATTACCCCAGTAACAAAAGTCATCTACCACTTTTAGTGTCTCGTTACCTAGACTAATTCTTTCATCATCGCTCGATTTTCTAAGACTCCACTCCATTACCATTTTTGCTCTTGTTAATGTTCCTGTTATGTGCGCCTTTCAACACACTGTCCATTCAATTCAGCAGCTCTTCCAGGTCTTTTGCTGTCTCTGACAGAATTGCAATGTCATCGACAAAAGGCAATGTTATTATTTCTTCATCCTGAACTTTAATTCCTTCTCCAAATTTGTCCTAGTTTTCCTTTATAGCTTGCTCAATGTACAAATTGAATCATTGGAGAAAGCCTACAACCCTGTCTTACTCCTTTCCCAATCTCTGCCTCCCTTTCATTCCCTTCAATTCTGATAACTGCTGCCTGGTATTTGTACGAGTTGTAAATAACCTTCCGTTCCCTATATTTTACTCCTGCTAATTTCAGAATTTGAAACAGTTTATTCCAATCAGCGTTGTAAAAGGCTTCGAAGGTAAGCCGCTAAGTGAGTATTGCCTCCCATGTTCCGACATTTCTCCTGAATCCAAACTGATCTTCCCCGGGGTCGGATTCTATTAGCTTCTCCATCCTTCTGTAAATAATTCGTGTTAAAATTTTGGAATGGGGATTATTACTTTTTTCTTAAAGTCTGTCTCATAAATCTTAGGCACCAAGTGAAATAGTTTCTTTATGGATGGCTCTCCCAGAGACTTCAGTACTTCTGAGAGAATCTCGTCCACTCCAGGAACCTTGATTCGACTTAAGTCTGTACGTGCCGTGTCACATTCTTGTCTTAGTATAGTATCTCTTATTTCACCTTCATATACTTCCTTTCCTACAATATTGTCTCGAATTTCCTTTGCTTTGTAGAGCCACTCTATATACTATTTCCGCCTTTCAGGTTTTCCTTCTTTGCTGAAAACTGGTTTTCCATCCGATTGCTTTATGTGCATACAACTGCTTTTCTTGTCAGCAAATGTCTCTTTTATTTAACTGTAGGTGGCATTTATTTTCCCCCTGTTTATATGTTCTTCTACAGACTTGCATTTGCCTTTTAGTCACTTCTGCTTATTAGTTTTCCACTTCATATCAGTCTCATCCCTTAGTCGTCTGTACTCTATTTTGCCTCTTTTATTTACTGCATTTTTGTATTTTCTCCTTTCAACAATTAAATAAAGTATTTCCTGTGATATACAAGGACTTTTTGTAGGTCTTGCCTTTCTACCTCTTTTGTCCTCTGCTGCCTTAATTATTTCATCTCTCAATGGTACCCATTCCTCTACTACTGTTTTATTTCCCCCGTTTATGTCAATTGTTGCCTAAAGCTGCCTCTTAAATTCTCAAAAACTTCAGGTTCCTTCAATTTATCCAGGTCCCATCTCCTTATTCTCTTACCTTTTTTTTTCAGGCTACAGTTCATGACCAATAAGATATGGTCAGAGTCTGTATCCGCCCCTGGGTAGGTTATGCAGTTTAAAACGTGGTTCCGAAATCTATGTCTTGCCATTATAAAACCGATCTGGCACCTTCCGATGTCTCCTGGTTCTCCTCCACATGTACATCCTTCATTCATGATTCTTAAACCATGTCTTTGTTATGATTAAATTACAGTCCTGCCCATTAATATTGCTACACCACGAAAAAAAATGTTCAAATGTTTGTTAAGCTTATGGGACTTAACTACGGGGTCATCAGTCCCTAAACTTACAAACTACTTATGAACTACTTACGAACTAGGACGGCACAAATATCCATGCCCGAGGGGGGATTCGAACCCCCGACCGTAGTGGCCGTGCTGACCGTGACTGGAGCGCCTCAGTCACCTCGGCCACCGCGGCCGGCGCTACACCACGAAGATGACGTGCTACAGAAGCGAAATTTAACAGACAGAAAGAAGATGCTGTGATATGCAAATGATTGGCTTTTCGGAGCATTCACACAAAGTTGGCGCCTGTGGCGACACCTACAACATGCCAACAAGAGGAAAGTTTCCAACCAATTTCTCATACTCAAACAGCAGCTGCCCGGCGTTGCCTGGTGAAACGTAGTTGTGATGCCTCGTAAAAGGAGGAGAACTACCGTCACGTTTCCGACTTTGATAAAAGTAGGATTGTAGCCTATCGGAATTGCGGTTTATAGTATTGCAACATTGCTGCTCGCGTTGGTCGCGATCCAATGACTGTTAACAGAATATGGAATTGGTGGGTTCAGGAGGACCAATACGTAACGCTGTGCTGGATCACAACGGCCTCGTATCACTAGCAGTCGAGATGACAGGAATCTTATCCGCATGGCTGTAACGGATCGTGCAGCCACGTCTCGATACCTCAGTCAACTGATGAAGACGTATGCCAGACAACAACCAACTGCACGAAGAGTTCAACGCCGTTTGCAGCACCATGGACTATCAGCTCGGAGACCGTGGCTGCCGTTACCCTTGACGCTGCATCACAGACAGGAGCGCCTGCGATGGTGTACGCAACGACGAACCTGGGTGCACGAATGGTAAAACGTCATTTTTCGGATGACCTAGGTTCCATTTACAGCATCATGATGGTCGTATCCGTGTATGGTGACTCCGCGATGAACGCACATTGGAAGCGTGTGTTCATCATCGCCATACTGGCGCATCACCCGGCGTGATGGTATGGGGTGGCATTGGTTACATGTCTCGGTCACCTCTTGCTCGCATCGACGGCACTTTGAAACGTGGCCGTTACATTTCAGATGTGTTACGACACGTGGAGCTACAATTCATTCGATCCCTGTGAATCCCTACATTTCAGCAGGATAATGCTTGACCGCATGTTGAACGTCCTGTGCGGGCCTTTCTGGATGCGGAATATGGTCATTGCTGCCATGGCCAGTATATTCTCCAGACATCTCACCAACTAAAAACGTGTGGTTAATGGTGGCCGAGCAACTGGCTCGTCACAATACGCTAGTCACTACTCTTGATGAACTGTGGTATCGTGTTGGAGCTGCATGGGCATCTGTACCTGTACACGCCATCCAAGTCCGTTATTATGACCAGAAGTGGTTGTTCTGGGGACTGATTTCTCAAGATCTAGGCACCCATATGTCAGTTGTAGTATAATGTATGTGTCCAATGAATACCCGTTAATTCTCTGCATTTCTTCTTGGTGTAGCAATTTTAATGGCCAGTATGTTCCATGCAAAATTCTATCAGGCGACTTCCTCTTTCATTCGTTTTTCCCAGTCCATTTTTACCTACTATTTTTCCTTCTCTTCCTTTTCCTACTACCGAATTCCAGTCTCCCATCACAATCAAGTTTTCCTCTCCCTTTACTGTGTGAATAACTTCCTTCACCTCCTCCTACATTTCTTCGAACTCCTCATTATCGGCAGAGCTAGATGGCATATAAACCTGTACTATTGTGGTCGGTGTTGGCTTCGTACCTACCTTGACTAAGATAATGAGATCACTGCGCTGCTCAAAGTAGTTTACCCGCATTCCTTTTTTTTTTTTTTTTTTTTTTTTTTTTTTGTTATTCATTATGAGACATCCTCCTGTAATACTCCCAACTGGTTTTGTATTTATAATCCTATACTCACCTGACCAGAAATTGTTCCTGTTTTCGCCGACCTTCAATAATCCCCACTATATCTAACTTCAACCTAGCCATTTCTCTTTTTAAATTTTCTACCTCCCTACCCGATTAAGGGATCTAACATTCCACGCTCCGATCCGTCGATTGCCAGTGTTGTCTTTCCTGATGACCACATCCTCCTGAATATTCCCCGCAAGGAGATCCGCATGGGGGACGATTTTATCTCCGGAATATTTACCCGAGAGGATGCCATCGTCATAAATTCATACAGTAGAGCTAGATGTCCTCGTGAAAAGTAACGACTGTAGTTTCCCCTTGCTTTCAGCCATTCGCAGTAACTATGTGGCAGAGCCACATTAGCTGATGTTACAAGGCCAGCTCAGTAAATCATCCAGACCGTTGCCCCTGTAACTACTGAAAAGGCTGCTGCCCCTCTTCAGGAACAACACGTTTGTCTGGCCTCTCCACAGATACCCCTCCGCTGTTTTGCACCTACGGTACGGCTCTCTGTAGCCTTGAAGCATGAAAGCCGCCCCACCTGGCACTAGCTTAACTAGGGTACTGAAATTATAAGAGGGAATACGAATCGGATCGGTATTCGGATCCGGGACTCCCGCCTCGGGCCAACGGTCACCTTAAACACTTAACTAGCAGCGCTCGCCTCCCGTCCGTCTGAAACTTCCGCAACTGTAGGTCATCTACGTTTATATTTAATATGTATGTATATTGGTTCGGTGAATAGTCCTCTAACATTAACGTAGATGAACTACAAACTAAATTGGCATTGTTGTCCTTCGAAATACTCACAATCCATAACCACGCACTGCTGGGCTTTGCCATACATGAAGTGGAAACGGTGCATGAAGTCTTCCTCTTGTATGTTGTTCAAAAGCTTCGTCACATTTAGTTGGGTGCCAGAAATATCGTCCAATGAGTCGAGGGAATATGATGAAGTCTTGAGGACTGAGATCAGGTGAGTATGGTGGGTGCTCAAGTTGCACGACAACGCTCACCCACACACAGCCAATATGGTCAAACAGTTCCTTGCAAAAACGGGATAGTTGTACATCCACTATACTCGCCGGATCTCAATCCTCCAGACATCGTCCTAGTCCCTGGACTCAAACTCTCTGTTAAGAGATTTGACGATATTCTTGATATCCAACGAAACGTAACGAGGATTTTGAACATTATCCGAAATGAAGACTTCATACAGAATGCCCAGGATATCTATCGCAGAGCTGAGTGCTGCTAGCTTATGAGAGGTGACTATTTCAAAGGACAGTAAGGTAACAATAGTTCCTAGTTGGTCTACGTTAATTTTACTGGATTATCCTCTGAAGAGAAGTATATACATATGAATTTACCTTCGAAATTATATACTTGTAACACCTATAGTTCAGTATGGCGATGACGCATACACGCTTCCAATGTGAGTTCACCGCGATGTCGCCAAACACAGATGTGACCATCATGATGCTGTAAACAGAACCTTGATTCAACCGATAAAATGACGTTTTGCCATTCGTGCACCAAGGTTCGTCGTTACTTACACCATCGCATGTGCTCCTGTCCGTGATGCAGCGTCAAGGGTAACCGCAGCCATGGTCTTAGAGCTTATAGTCCATGCTGCTGCAAATGTCGTGCAGATGGTTGTTGTCTTGCAAAACGTTCACATGTGTTGACTCAGGGATCGAGACGTGGCTGCAAGATCCGCTACAGCCATGCAGATAAGATGCCTTCATCTTGACTGCTAGTGATATGAAGCCGTTGGAATCCACCACGGCGTTCCGTTTTGCCCCGCCGGCCGTGGTGGCCGAGGGGACTGAGGCGCTCCAATCACGGTCTGCACGGCCACTACGGTCGGGGGTTCGAATCCCCCCTCGGGCATGGATATTTGTGCCGTCCTTAGTATTAGTTAGTTCATAAGTAGTTTGTAAGTTTAGGGACTGATGACCCCGTAGTTAAGTCCCATAGACTCTACAAACATTGGAACATCGTTTTGCCGTCATGAACCCACCGGTTCCATATTCTGCTAACAGTCATTGAGTTGCGACCAACGCGAGCAGCAATTTCGCGATACGATAAACCGCAATCGCGATAGGCTACAATCCGACCTATATCAAAGTGCGAAACTTGATGGTACGCACTTCTTCTCCTTACAGGAGGCATCACAACAGCGGTTAACCAGGCAACGCCGGTCAACTTCTGTTTGGGTATGAGAAACTTTGCTCTTGTTAGCACGTTGTAGGTCTCGCCACCGGCGCCAACCTTGTGTGAATTATCTGAAAAGCTAATTATTTGCATATCAAAGCATCTTCTTCTTTTGTGGGTTAAATTTCGCGTCTGTAGCACGTCATCTTCGTGGTGTAGCAATTTTAATGGCCAGGAGTGTAATTTAATCATAACAAACACCTGGTTTAAGAATCATGAAAGAAGTCTGTACACGTGGATGAGAACCAGGAGGCATCGGAATGTACCAGATCGATTTTATAATGGCTAGACATAGATTTCGGAACCAGGTTTTAAACTGTAAAACATACGCAGGGGCAGATATAGACTCTGACCATATCTTATTGGTCATGGACTGTAGGCTGAAACTGAAAAAAAAACGCAAATAGGTTAGAAAATAAGGAGGTGGGACCTGGTTGAATTGAAGGAACCTGATGTTTTTGAGAATTTCAGAGGCAATTTTAGGCACTAATTGACGGTACACTTAGTTAATTCCTTAAACTAGCTTACTTAGTATCCATATGTCATACGTCTACGATTTTTGTTTTGTGTAATGTCTAGTCCCCTCTATACGTCAGAAATAGATTTTGAAAGGTAAACAACACTGAATAGTTTTAAACATTTATGTTATCCACAACCAGCTGTAGTCGGCTCCATTCCCAGGGTGTGTATCTGTTCCTTTCCTGTGTCAGTCCAACTAATTCTTCCGTCGCTGTCTATTCATTGCTATCTTTTCTATTTAGTTTCGTTTTCATACAGCTCAATACTTATGAAGTCTAATCTTCTGAACTATGTGCCATAGAATAAAATAATTTTGCAGGTCATGCAGCATGATATCAGGAAACTGTTTGCGAAATGTATCGCGAATAAATTTGTTAGTAAAGACGTTATAAATTACAACCTGATACTTGTGGCGGCAGATGTTCCTGCATTTCATTGTTTCTGGCGTCATATCATCTGAACCATAGATTATTCCTTTAAATAGGAAATTACTGCTTAATTACCTTCACAGACTCTTAGAAGATGTACTCATCAAATTGAATTACTATATTCTTGCCCCAAACATATTTTATTTTGAAGAAGAAAACGTTTTGTTTATTTATATCAGAATTAGTTAACAGGCGGCGCTACAACTTATTTCAAGCTCCAGTGTCCGAATCACTTCAATTGGCAGCAGAAGATGCCAATTTTTTTCTTTTCAAACATAGTTACATCCGTGAAGATAGGCCGTGACGCTAATTTAAGCAACTTCCTCTATCTAACCAGATGATACAATTTTGATTTTTGTATACAGTAAAATAAGCACGAGAACAGGAGTAAAGGCAATGAAGCCAAAAAAAGCGGAAGTCCGGTTTAGATTCCCTGCCGCATCACAAATTTTAATTCAATGCTTCATCTTTATCATTAATTCCGTTGCTATTTCACTCAAGCTAAATTCTGCAGATCGGTTAATTTCATCGTCGTGACGAACTTTTGCATATGCGGGAAACTTCTTTCAAAGTTCAATCTGCCAGAGTTAAAAGTCCAATGGTAATGTTAAGACCAAAGCAATCTGACAATACTATGGAACAGTGTGGAAGGTACTCAGCAGAAATCTTTCTAAACAATCTACTGCCAAAGTATGAGCATTGACACGACCAGGTCACCACACAGAGCGACGCGGACAAATCAACAATCAGTAACTCAATTTTTATTATTTGTTTTCCGTCGTTCTTAGTTGCTTAGAAAATTAGTGATGTGGGTAACCGTCTATTGTAACTAAATGAAAGGCTTTATTTTATATAAATACGCGTTTATATTCTTTATTTGAAAAGCATTATCAGTGGCCTCTAACACATGTTTGTATTTGTACAATATTGCACTACAGTTATAAATATGATTTTGCTGTTTCACAGGATGACAGTTATTAATCTTTGCTATGTTACACGTTCATAAATTCCAACCTAAAAGTTTGTGCTATACAAGTCAATTGTAACCTTGAAAGTTATACTGTGGAACATGGTAAAATAATATTTGTAACTGCACTGCAGTATTTAAAAAAAAAAAAAAAAAAAAAAAAAAAAAAAAAAAAAAAAAAAAAAAAAAAACGAATATGTATTACAGGCTACTGGTGCTTCACAAATAAACAAGCTAAACGTGTGAGGCAAAAAAAATTATTTGTTTCCGATACCAATAATCATTATCCACATAAATGGTAGAATGGAATTACTACTCTTTTCGCTCGTGTGAAGAGTGTGGTGGAAATACCGAATCACAAAGGCAAATAAGTATCTGGGACCTGCTGCGACCTCAGCTCTTCCGCTACCTACTCAATGACCTACTGCAACCGAGAATAGGTACCTTCACTGGGCAAGACGGCGAAGCCAGTGATTATATAAAAAAATCTAGTGCACCATACCCACAAATATGTAGACCGATCTGTCAACTGAGTGTACTAGGATAGATCTGTTTGACAGACAACACTAACACCAACAGCTTCTGCGTCGTAATTCCTATCAGTATGGTTCAGACCTCACACATAGTTAATGCAGTAAATAAGTCTTTTCAGTTACTGACACACGGCAAATATTTTGTTGCAATATAAGTATAATTATGTGGCGCTATTAACAACCAAAGGTGGTTTGAACAATTCACAAAAACTTATTCAAATTGATACGGATTTGCAGAAAAATTTTATAGACACTTGTGCATTTTTGTAGAATGCCGAGTAGGCCACTGAAAAATTATGAAGGAAAGCACCGAAGGTTATCTACAAGAGTCCACATATGGACACACAATCTGGGACATCGCAGTTCAACCTAGCGAGACAAGCTGGTAGCTTTCGCCGAAATTTACAGTGATATTGCCAAGCCCAAGAAGAAACGTTAAACCTGGGGCTAAGAAACTCTTCGTTTGCGTCTGTGACTGGTGTAGCAACAACACACTAATACTTTAATACACTGGTGTAGATTCTACTGGAAGGTGAAGCTAAAACGAACCCCAGAAGAAATAGAAAGAATAAAACTTTGAAACGCGATAGAGTTACCTCGGCCGGTCATACAAATGGCCGAGCTCTCTGAGGCGGCTTGCTGCGGGGCGCCCAGTTGCTCCCCGTCACAGGTTCGAGTATCTCCATCGGTCATGGGTGCGTGTACTGTTCTTAGGTTGCTTTAAGTTAGTTTAAGTAGTTTATAAGTCTAGCACCGATAACTGTAGCATTTAAGTCTCACAGATTTACAAATATTTGAACCTTTTTTCATCCAACTATTTTGTTAATTTGTTTGGTATAAATCTGTCAATATGACAGATGTAAGAGGAGGGACCCAAATAAGTACAGACCAATATTATTAACATCATACAACTGTAGAATTCTTCAACATAATCTTGATTCGAAAATAACTGTAGCAAGGATTCCCTGTCGGAGTGATGGTTGTGCGTGGAACGCAACATACCATTTGGAACAAATTGCATTTATTACTCCAATGATAAGTCCAATAAACCACCCTACAGTTTACAGAGTACACAACCACGAAAACATGCACGACAATGAAATCTGAGGGGTCTAATGAGAGAGGGGACTATGCCACTCTGAGGAGAAATGGGGATGAATTGAGTTTTTTAGTTTTCCAACGCGCTGTATTAATGCATTATTTACACAATAAGGGAGTTACTTTGTTTCCTTCGTAAGTTATTGTTATGCAAATTATGCAAAAGGAAAAAATATCAATTTTAATGTAAATAGCATTGATTATGACCTTGTAGGCTTTAATGAACTATATTTCCCACTTGTTTCAAAACTCTCAGTATGCTATCAAACTGCAGCAGAATGTTACTGGCGAAGGGGAAAAACTTGCATAAGAAGAGTAATTAGCAGCAATAGATGGCGCTGTAAGCACCATTCTTTCATGCCCAAATTAAAGTCTGAGAATTGACAACCATTGCTGCCCAACATCCCCGCTGGTTAGCTACTGATGCACGCGTAACACGTAGAGAAGGAACTCTACAAGAGGCATAGCTCTTCCTCCCACTCAAAATGATCGCAAGGTCGGATTCAAGAACTTTCTAAAACTGCTCCAGAAAGAGCGGGAGCCATGCCACGTGATTCTAGTTAACAGGACAGACGGCACTAGAATACTGGAAAAATGGCCAAAGCTGAATATTTCATGTAATGTGGCATATTCCCCTCTCTCACTAGACCCCTCAATTCTTAAAGTAATCTACATCTACATAGATACTCTGCAAATCACAGTCAAGTGCCTGGCAGAGGGTTCATTAACCACTTTCATAGCCTTTCTCTACCGTTCCATTCTCTAATAGCGCGCGGGAAGAAAGAACACCTAAATCGTTCCGTTTTCGATCTGATTTCTCTTATTTTATTGGGATGGTCATGTCTCCCTATGTAGGTGGGTGCTATCAAAATATTTTCACATTCAGAACTAAAAGTTGGTGATTGGAACTTCGCAAACAGATCACGCTGCAAGGCATAACGTCTTTTTTTATGATTTCCACCCCAATTCGTGCAACATTTCCGTGATGCTTCCCCCCCGTATCGTGCTGCCCTTCTCTGCACCTTCTCAATGTCTTCCGTCAATCCCACCTGGTGAGGGTCCCACAAGGGGCAACAGTACTCCAGGAGAGGACGCACAAGTGTGATGTAGCCAGTCTCTTTGGTGGAGCTGGTGCATCTTCGAAGCGTTCTGCCGATGAAACGTAACCTTTGGTTCGCCTTCCCCACAATATTTTCTATGTGTTCTCTCCAGTCAAAGTTGTAACTCCTAGGTATTTGGTAGAATCTACGACCTTTAGGTTTGACTGATCTATCGCGTAATTAAAGTTCAGCGGATTTCTTTTAGTGGTAATGTGTATTACTTCACACTTTTCTTTACTTAGTGTCAATTGCCAATTTTAGCACCATGCCGAAGTTTTGTCTAAATCGCTTTGCAGTTGCTTTTGATCCTCTGTTGACTTCACTAACCGATAAACAACAGCATCATCCGCGAACAGTCTAAGGGAGCTATTCAGAGAATTAAATAATAGTTTCCATTAATGAAGCACACAAGTAAATGAATAAATAAGTTATCGCAATAAAAATCTTAATTTGCAGAACAGCTGACAAACGCAACATAAATGCAAATGTCGGTGAAACATTCGACAATAGCAAATTTTAGCAGTGAAATTAAACTCTTGATTCAACAAACAGCAATGTGAATAACTACTCTGCACATGCCACTACCTTGAACTGTAACTGATAGAAAATATTTATAATCTGCCTTTCTGTGACTTTTTTAGTACTTGCCAGTGCTAGTGGAGTGTCACATTAGTGTTTCTATTTATTTCTTGACTGCTGCAAGTTGTATACCTGTATGATACGCTTGGTCGCAAAAGCTGTTTATGTGATCAGGCAACTTGTTCACAGGTGAAGCTGATTATAATACGATAGCTCACCGACTTTTCAATGGAAAGAGTAAGTGATCGCTGTAAACTGCTTATGTAATACTTCATCTTTAGGCTCAAATAGTTCTTCCTTTGAAATCTACCTCTAGCCTTAAAATATTGAGTCGGGGTTGTACTTGACCATTTTTTTAAATACTTGGATTCCCCAATGGTTCATTGCGTCTGTATTGCAGACATGTGCCTGGCGAAAGTTTTTTCAATATTTCACCCTGGTTTAATGACGGCAATTTACAATTTGAATTTGTACTTCTTTAACAAGGTTACTAAAATATAATGTATTTAAACAATTGATGATATTAATGAAGTAACTAGAATATTTGAATATCTGTTTTTCATTAGGTTTTTTAATCCAAGGAATTTTGATCGGCGGGAATTTTCCTTTTAGAAATAAGATGGAATTGTAGAAAACTGGAGTTTCTTCTCAGTCCATCCAGTCTCATATTAAGATTTTGTTATGTTTACTTTTTCTGCCTAGTATCTTTCAACGAGGTATACAAGTTTTGGGCCTCGTAATATCCGGCTTTGTTAACCCAGATACCGCAGATTTATTTTTGGATAAATTTTTTTTTCTTGGAAAAACGAAAGTAATGTCTGCGGGAAAGAGATTCAAACAGATCGAGTGCCAAATAGGAGGAACAAAGTTACAACAGGTAGATAGTTTCAAGTACATGGTTTTGTGTCACAGCCTCGACGCCGCTTTTGTGTCCCAGCCTCGTCGTAGGTGTCGGTGGCCGAGTAGGAAGACCGACACAGGAATATAGGTAGCACGCTTGTGCAGGTACGGAGGTGAGCAGCCAGTGGGACAGCAGAAACTAGAAACACTAGAGTAAATTAGAACGAGATATATATTGCACAGAATTTATACAATACTTAACTTTTACATAGGTCAGTACTGCAGAATGCTGATACATAATTGAGCTAGAGGCCTGCCTAGTGCCTATCTGAATACGAAGTGTTAACTGGTTCCTATCTCAGTCCCAAGTGAACGATGTCGTTCAGTGGTGGCCACGAGCGGAGTTGTAACAGAGGGCGCTCGTGGCTGACGTATGAACGCCGCGCCGTGCGTGCATGGCGGCGCGCGGCGAAAGTAGGTGGCGCGCACTTTGGACTTGTGCGACACCACACATGGGATGTATTTTCTCACAGGATGGCAACATAGCGAAAGAACTGGAATCGAGGTGCAGCAAAGCTAATGCAGTGAGTGCTCAGCTAAGATCTACTCTCTTCTGCAAGAAGGAAGTAAGTACCAAGACTAAGTTAGCAGTGCATCGCTCTATCTTTCGACCAACCTTGTTGTATGGGAGTGAAAGTTGGGTTGATACAGGTTACCTTATTCATAAGATATGAAAGTAGCAAGAATGATTGCAGGTACCAA
This sequence comes from Locusta migratoria, assembly GCA_026315105.1. Lineage (NCBI taxonomy): Eukaryota > Metazoa > Arthropoda > Insecta > Orthoptera > Acrididae > Locusta > Locusta migratoria. The sequence continues at coordinate 533,214,507 of CM048747.1, forward strand.
TAGATGGGAACAATGGCAGGAGGATGTCCATAATGAGGAAATCAAAGAAAAGCTGGGAATGAACACCACAGATGAAGCAGTTAGAGCGAACAGACTGAGATGGTGGGGTCATTTTACACGCATGGGAGAAGCAAGGTTACCTAAGAGACTCATGAGCTCGTCAGTGGAGGGTAACAGGAGTCGAGGTAGACCAAGAAGAAAGTACTTAGATTCGGTGCAGAATGATTTTAAAAGTAAAAGGCATAACATGAGACGAGGCATCAATGTTAGCATTGAATAGGGGATCACGGAGTAATTTTATTAGAGGTACTATGCTCCAGACTGAAAGCTGAAAGGCATATTCAGTCTATAATGATGATGATGATGATGATGATGATGATGGAAGCTATTAATTACCTTCATATGAGTACACAAGATCGTTATAAGTGATTTTTTTCACAATCACGCCATTAGTTTTGTAATACTTTCCTTCTTTCTGGAATGAGGCCAAAAAGAATGTTTTATAATTTTAATCTGATGAATCATTATTAGAAAACAACATTTAAGATGAAATATGTACATGTAAATGTCTCAAAAATTGAAGAAAGTTCAAGAAATATAAATCCACCTACGAAGGAGTCATTAGTGTCTTCTCTATGAACCTCAACTTTGCAGCTGTATCCAACCAATTTTCAATCGACAATACAAGCTAAAATTGATCTGCAACAGGAGCAGGCGATTCGAAGAAATAAAATATAACACTGTACACAAATTATTACAAACAAAAATAAAAAGATAAAATGTCATTCTCGTCCTTCTAGAAGGACGTCAGCGCTATATGGGTTAAAACGTGTCAGAGTGAACTTGTTCAGAGTTCGTGAACACTTGTGTGTTTATTCATGAGTGAAACAAATTGTCCAACATTTTTTTCTGCATAGGTAAGCGGAACCCCGTCCTTCTCCACCGATGATGTAACTCCGCCATAGAGAAAAACTGAGTTACTGTTGTTCACTATTCATTTAGAAGTGTGGTATAAAAGACAACAAAAGACACTGAAATAACCGTTTAGATATCTTTTACGGCACACGACGTTAAATTTTTCAATTTAGGAGCTCTTATGAGTTACTCACGTGGATGTGCTGGTATAGCCCTGGTAGAAGCCGGGTACCGCGCAATTTTTCTTCGGTGACAGGCGAACAGCGCGGCCTAATGATTTAAACGCTCCTACCTGCACCGCTGTTACGCCGTTCCTGTGTGTGGCAGATCTATTGTGCCTCCCTGTTCCAGCAACAGGTTATCGCCACAGGGCGACGAGCACAAAGCCCTCTCCGCATTTTAAAGCATATGGAACACGAACTCAAATTAAACGAAGTCAGTTGAAATAAACGTTCCGTAGTTCACGTGGAAACAAGAGATATTAATGCATGCGACCGAAGAAGCTATTATACATTATAAAAGAAACCGAAAATTATATTACGTAAAATTTAAAAAATCTAATCACGTTTAAATAACATCTGATGTTGCCACTTTACAGAAAACAAGTATGTGGTACCATGTAATATTGCCCTGTTTTTTAATTTTTTTTCTTTTTTTTTTAATCCCATCAGGTTTGGAGTGGTTGCTAATGTTCGGGGCCGCTTTTAAAGTTTCACTCGCGTTGTAATATTACGGAGAAGTACTTTGACAGATTAGGCACATTTAAGTAATTTTATAGATAACAGACTCAAAAAAGGAGGTAGAATCTGACTTTAAAGTTTAGCAGCGGTGGTAATTTGGAATAAATGCAAAACCTGAGCACTATATTACATAAAGAAATTAACAGATTCCGTTGTTACCTTTCTCATCGAAATACTTGCATTACGTTGACTGGATGTAGCAGATGAGGCTGTACAACTCTTGCTGCATTGTGTAAAATGATGCTTGGTTTGCTTAGAGCGGATTGTGCTAACTGAATGACCGTGAAAGAATATTAACTTTTGTGACGAAAGACTGTTTAAATCGATCGGATTTCGTTTAAATCCTAAGATTCCCTTGCAGGCATTACTACAGAGTCACATTCATGAAAGTTACAGATAATGATTTCTAGAAGTTTCTAGTAAATTAGAGATACAAGTCGAACAATGGCTCCAAGCATCATGTTACATTATCAAGATTACTGCTGGAAAAATAGAAACACTTCATGAATTATTGAAAGGTGTGTCATTTTAAATAAGTAAAAGATTTCAACTGAGCTGATTATATTTTCATCATATTTCACAAAGAAAACGATCTCACACACAATTACAAATGGTAGTGAAGAAATCCCTGAGTGCGTCCTCATTCAGCGATAAAACTTGAAAGACGAAGTGCACAACCGCGTTCTGGGCAGCTCGTAAAAGATAGATGAACATCAAAAATATATGAAGAGCGTAATTATCTGCCACAGAAAGCGGTGGTCAGCGACAAGCGTCGTAGGTATATTGTTTACTGAATAAAAATTTCAATGTAATACTACCAAAAAATGTCTGTAAATCTATCGGACCAAACTTCGTGGTCATCAGTCCGTTGCTTACAAACTACTTAAACCTAGGTAAACTAACCTACGTACAAACACAAACAACCATGCCCCAGGGAGGACTCGAACCTCCACGGCGAGTAGCCGCGCGCTCCGCAGCGAGGTGCTTAAGACCGCTCGGATACTCCACCGCGGTGTAATACTACCACCACCACACGTACTGTAATTACTATCATAATATCACAGTGTTTCTGTTCATAGATTCATTTTACACACGTGCACCACATCATAATTTTCCAGTACGGAGAGAGTATTGCATAAAAGTTCTTTTTGTAACGCATATAACGAAAGGTTTTATTACTTTCAATCGGCTTTTCTGTTTTCAAATGTCTGCAGAACTACAGACAAATTGACATCAGTCGCATTTCGCTTCGTGTTTATAAAGCATTACCTGAATTTCCGTAAAAATACATAGGTTTCTACATACAGCTTTTTACACAAATAGGACATTTACACAGTTTTCGTGCAAATTATGTATTTATATCGTTTCTGTGTTATTCACTTACGAAGTTTACGTTTCTTATTTACATGTTGTTGACACTTTGCTTTTTCTTTTCTAAGGCTAACGTTGACTGGAGAGACGCTATCGGAAATGTAAACAACGTAAATGCAATATACGTGATGGAAAGTACATAGATCGAACAAAAAGAAAATTTGACACTCAATACGATCATGTACAATCCTGGAAGTGTAAAACAGATCACTCAAGCTTTATAGCACACGTACAGCAACATCAATATAAAAACACCACCAGCGTCACAGACATAAAACCAATAATAATAAACAATACCAAGAAACACCTTCTCACACTACAAGAAACTACCACATCCAGAAACAATAACAGAAAAAAACATAAATGACCAAAACACACATATTTCAAACCTCATTGCCCACATAACACAAAAATACACGAATTCATAACAGCCTTCACCCTTAAAACCAACCGCCGCCCCTTACAATCACGCCACTACTCACGCCCTACCCCCATCACAACCCCCCTTTATATATCTCACAAACATGTTAGACATCCTGTTTATAAATTTATCTAAAATAAATAAGAAAATATAAAATAAAATAAACCTGCACCAAAAACAGTTGAACAGAAAAACATGACATAGTGTTACTGTGGTGAAGTGAATAACAAATCGTAAATAATTGCACAAAAAACGAATGATGTGAAATTTTGTTGAACTTAGAAAACGTGAATTCATGTGACATCAAAAGAAACTATAAAAGAGACAAAAATTGGCGAAATTTACCGAGTACAAACAAACAAAATACATCACGAACCAGTTGACCCTCTCCAAAAAGGCCGAAAAAACAGCATTGGAAACTAAAGAAGAGGCAACAACACCGTAAGTAAATTATACCCCATCTTAAAAATACAGAACGTGCATAAAAACTGAAAAAGTGGTTTCAATCTATGCATTCAAAGTGAAATGTGCAATCCTATGTTTTGTGTCCCAGCCTCGTCGCCGCTTTTGTGTCTCGTTTCCGTCGTAGGTGTCGGTGGCCGAGTACGAAGACCGACACAGGAATAAAGGTAGCACGCTTGTGCAGGTACGGAGGTGAGCAGCCAGTGGGACAGCAGAAACTAGAAACACTAGAGTAAATTAGAACGAGATATATATTGCACAGAATTTATACAATACTTAACTTTTACATACTTCAGTACGGCAGAATGCTGATACATAGTTGAGTTAGAGGCCTGCCTAGTGCCTATCCGATAACAAAGTCTTCACTGGTGCCTATCTGATTCGGAAGTGTTAACTGGTTCCTATCTCAGTTCCAAGTGAACGATCTCGTTCAGTGGTGGCCACGAGCGGAGTTGTAGCAGAGGGCGCTCGTGGCTGACGTCGTAAGAACGCCGCGCTGTGCGTGCATGGCGGCGCGCGGCGAAAGTAGATGGCGCGCACTTTGGACTTGTGCGACACGACACTATATATATATATATTTACAAAATTATATGTGAAATGTGAAACGTGTCTGGTGTGAAAAAAAACCTTATACAGTCAGCAAAGATTGGAAAATCTGTTATAGTTCATTTAAAACAACTGCTGTCGATGATGGCGTCATAACCATAGTACTTATAAAAACTATTTCTAATCTAAAGAAAGAGACAAAATACATACAAACCCTTGTATACATATTCACAGAACCACAGAAGCTTTACAAACAGAAATCGAAACGCTGTTCGTGTAAAATTGTTTTTATTCCGAATCAGCCTCAGTAAAAATCTCATTTTAACAGCTTCTGTGGATGATTTCCACATACAGGGTGGTCCATTTATAGTGACCGGGCCAAATATCTCACGAAATAAGCCTCAAATGAAAAAACTACAAAGAGCAAAGCTTTTCTAGCTTGAAGGGGAAAACAGATGGCGCTATGGTTAGCCCGCTAGATGGCGTTGCTATAAGCCAAACGGATATCAACTGCAATTTCTTTTTAATAGGTACTCCCATTTTTATTACATATTCGCCTAGTACGTAAATAAATATGAATGTTTTGTTAGAAATACTTTTGACGCTTTGTGATAGATGGCGCTGTAATATTCATCAACATATTGCTCACAATTTTAGATGAACAGTGGGTAACAGGGACGTCTTTTAAATTAAAGATTTCAAATATTTTTTAAAATTAAAACACAGAATGTGATATATGTACTTTTGTTCAATTTTCATACATTATGAGAACGCATGCTGTTACTGCGTGATTACCTGCAATTACCTCGTGACTTCAGCAAATGCTCACAATGATGTCCTTCAGCTTCAATGCATTTTGCAATACGCACGTAGTCCGCCTTCAGTAATGCCCTCACATGCTTTGACAATGCGCTGACGCATCTTTTCAGACGTTTTCGGTGAATCAAGATAACAAATATCTTTCAATTTTGCCCACAGAAGAAATTTCGGGGATGTAAGATCCGGTAAACGCGCGGGCCATGGTATGGTTCTTCTACGATCAACCCACCTGTCATTAAATATTCCATTTAACATCGCTTCAACTGCACGCGAGCCATGTGCCGGACGTCCATCATGTTGAAAGTATTTCGCCATTCTGTTATGCAATGAAACATCTTGTAGTAAAATCGGTAGAACATTACGTAAGAAATCAGCATACATTGCACAATTTCGATTGCCATCGATAAAATAGGGCCCAAGTATCCTTCCTCAGATAATGCCGCCCGCACCGTACATTAACCTTGCCAATAACACTGATGTTCCACTTGTCGCAGCCATCGTGGATTTTATGTTGCCCAATAGTGCATATTATGCGGGTTTACGTTAGCTCTGTTTGTGAATGACGCTTCGTCACTAAACAGAACGCGTGAAAGAAAATCTGTGCTCTTCGCGTAATTTATTTTATGACAATTGGCAAAACTGTATATGACATTCAAAGTCTTTGTTGGCCATGCAAATCCTTGTGCATAGAAATATTGTTCGGGTGAAATTTATGTTGATGTAGAATTCTCAACCCGACGTTTTTGAGATTCCCGATTCTCGCTCAATTTGTCTGCTATTGATAAGATAATTAGCCGCAACTGCAGCTAAAAAACTTACTTGGGCATCATCATTCGTTGCAGGTCGTGCCTAACGTTTCACTTGTAGCTAAACACTTCCTGTCTCTTTAAATAACGTTACATCCGACGAAAGGTCCGGACACTCGGATGATGTCTTCCAAGATAACGATCAACATACATAGCACACGCCCGCTAGGCATTTTGAGCACAATAGCCATACATAAATAACATATAGATCTTTTGTACAATCGGTAAACGGCCCATTTTAACACGAGTAATGTACCACGAAGCGAATACCGTTCGCACTGGCGAAATGTTACGCGATACCACGTACTCATGCGTTTGTGACTATTACAGCACTATCAATCATAAAGCGAAAGAAGTGTTCCAAATAAAACATTCATATTTATTTACGTACTAGACGAATATATATATATATATTTGGATGCTTATTTCGTGAGATATTTGGCCCGGTTACTATCAATGGACCACCCGGTATACAAATACAAAATTGAAATGTATCTTGATACAATTAACAATGGAATACTGTGTAATTCGAGTTCTTTTGAACCATTAATATTTCACTCAATGCTCACAGCTGCATTTCAGGACGATACCGCAACCAGTGCTAACATCGATTGCAGACAAATGTATTATGAAGCTTTATCACAAAGGCTTTGTTTTCCGAACTACCACAAATCACCAAAATGACAGAAAAAATGTTCCGAATTTTAATTATGTATGAAGATAACTAATGGTGCACTCTGGAGAAATTACGCGAATGCGACGGAAATCGTTGTATGTGTTGCGCACGTGCAGGCAGACAAATTATTACAATTTCAGAAAAGATCTCGGTGAGCTTAACAAAATCAGCAAAAAAAGAACTCTGTCCACCGCTGCCAAGTATGCAATCATTTAATTCGGTTGGTATTGACTGACAGTCAAAAAGGAAGTAATGCCGCAGGGAGGAGCCCAAAAAGTAAACATAACGCCGAATGGAGAAGAATTAGAACAAGTGCAAAGCTTTAAATGCTTTGGAAGTAGAATAGAAACTGACTAGAAGAGTAGCACGAAAATCAAAATGAGAGTGGTGGAAGAAGTGTTTCATAGAGAAAGAAGAATTTTCTGGAGTCATATGGACAATAATCTAAGGAAAAAATTAATAAAATGTTTCGTATAGAGTGTTCTGTGTGGTGCTGAAACGTGGACGTAGAGAACAGAGGACGGGCTGGATGCTTTTGAAATATGGACATGGCGGAGATGCAAGGAATAAGTTGGATGGACAGACTGAAACACGAGGAGGTACTGAGAAGAGAACAAAGGCAACTATTGCATGTAATAAAATGTAGGAACGCAAACTGGAGTGGGTATACAGGGTGAGTCACCTAACATTACCGCTGGATATATTTCGTCAACCACATCAAATACTGACGAACCGATTCCACAGACCGAACGTGAGGAGAGGGGCTAGTGTAATTGGTTAATACAAACCATTAAAAATGCACGGAAGTATGTTTTTTTTAACACAAACCTACGTTTTTTAAATGGAACCCCGATAGTTTTGTTAGCACATCTGAACGTATAAACAAATACGTAATCAGTGCTGTTTCTTGCATTGTAAAATGTTAATTACACCCTGAGATATTGTAACCTAAAGTTGACGCTGGAGTACCACTCCTCCGCTGTTCGATCGTGTGTATCGGATAGCACCGAATTAAGTAGGGATCCAAAGGGAACGGTGATGTACCTTAGGTACAGAAGAGACTAGAACAGCACATTACGTCCACATGCTAACACCTTTATTGGTCTTTTTCACTGACGCTCATGTACATTACCATGAGGGGTGAGGTACACGTACACACGTGGTTTCCGTTTTCAATTACGAAGTGAAATAGAGTGTGTCCCTACATGTCAGTCCAATAGAAGTTCAAAGTGGTGGCCATCATTTGGTGCACACAATTGCAATCTATGGCGTAGTGAATGTCGAACACGCCGCAGTACATCTGGTGTAATGTCGCCCCAGACTGCCACAATACGCTGTTGTTTGTTTAGGCACATCACGGTACACATTCTCCTTTAACGTACCACACAGAAAGAAGTCCAGAGGTGTAAGATCAGGAGAACGGGCTAGCCAATTTATACGTCCTCCACGTCCTATGAAACGCCCGTCGAACATCCTGTCAAGGGTCAGCCTAGTGTTAATTGCGGAATGTGCAGGTGCACCATCATGCTGCTACACATACGTCGACGCGTTTCCGGTGGGACATTTTCGAGCAACGTTTGCATATCATTCTGTAGAAACGCGAAGTATGTTGCAGCTGTTTGGACCCCTGCAATGAAGTGAGGACCATGGTAATGTACATGTGCGTCAGTGAAAAAGACCAATAAAGGTGTTAGCATGTGGACGTAATGTGCTGTTATAGTCTCTTCTGTACCTAAGGTACATCACCGTTCCCTTTGGATCCCTACTTAATTCGGTGCTCTGCGATACACGCGATCGAACAGCGGAGGATTGGTACTCAAGCGTCAACTTTAGGTTACAATATCTCCGGATGTAATTAACATTTTACAATGCAAAAAACGGCACTGATTACGTATTTATTTTTATGTTCAGATGTGCAAACAAACCTAACGGGGTTCCATTTTAAAAAAAACGTAGGTTTGTGTTAAAAAACATACTTCCGTGCATTTTTTAATGGTTTGTATTAACCAATTACACTAGCCCCTCTCCTCACGTTCGGTCTGTGGAATACGTTCGTCAGTATTTGATGTGATTTACGAAATATATCCAGCGGTAATGTTAGGTGACTCACCCTGTATATTAAAAATGAAGGGGCTTATGAAAACAGTATTTGGGGGCTATGTGGAAGGGCACATCCTGGATGATGTAATGGATGGCAGTACCTATAGTAAAACTAAGAGGGAAGCAATGGATAGGAGAAAATGGGGGTGCAAAAGACTTGCTATTACAGCAGGAAACTGATGAAATGATGATTGATTTACAGAGTTACTAAATGTACTCCTGACCAGTCTCGTGGCAAATTCTGGCCAAATGACGCCTTGTATCATCAAATTCCAGAGTTGGTTGACCGTCCTACGTGTACGGCTTAAAAAGGTCTCGGTTGGGGAGATACCCGGTGGCCTTACTGGTCGAGAATGAAAACAAGCTGTAGAATCTCTCTCACCAAATGCGAGATGACAAGGTGATTTGCGAAGAAGACTAACAGAATGAGCGTACAGTCTGGTCGGCATACGGTTGTGCTCTAATGTTGCCACAGACGACAAACGAAGGCACTCTGCTGCGAAGTTAAAAGGCAGCTCAGATCGCCATGCGGGTTATCTGGCAGTATGGCGGGTGACGTCGGATTGACAGCCCATCGCTGTCCATAGCGGGTCCAGACACGTTTTCGCTGGTTACACTGATCTAAAAGGAAAAATATCCCACTGTCGTGTCTTACTGCCCACTTTAGTTTTTACTGCAGTTTTATGACTTTTTGCCAACATTTTGGACAAAAATAATAAAAATATAAATAATAAATAATTATGGACGTTGCGATTACGAATCCACTATCGCGATAATATATACGCATCTAACACGTAACATTCCTTCTAGCCATAACTAGCAGCCAAAATTATTTGATATTTGAGTTTAGCTTTGACAAACACACTCTTTTCTGAACTTTTACCTCTTTAAAATATTATTTTAATGTCTCTCTCATATTTCTCTTTTTTCGGTTAAAATATTATCACTTGTCTTGTTCCAATTTACTTTCTTTGCCTTAATGGTTATGAATGGCTATAACCTGGAAGGAACGTAGCGACATTTAGCGTTCGGAAATCAATCGTGTTATATCCCTTGGCCGAAACTCTCTTTTGCATATTCCTTCTTCCTTTGTGTATTTGATGATTTTCTTACTACAATTCAAGCGTTCTCATTTCAAAGCAATGGCGCATCAAAACTTGTAAGAAACTCGTCATTCTTAGGACAATTGTAATGAATGCCGCCGTTGGTGAAACTGAAAGAATGCTCCTATCGCTAATTTGCGTGTGGTTCACTAGCCTTAAGGGATCATTATGAAAATAAATCTGAATCACTCCTCTCCAATAGGCAATTAGCGATACAAAAACACTTGGTTTCAATGTTAAAATGTTAAAATGTTTGTTAAGCTTAAGGAACTTAACTGTGGGGTCATCAGACCCTAAACTTACAAACTATTTATGAACTACCTTATACTAAAGACGACAAAAACATCCATGCCCGAGGGGGGATTCGAAATCCCGACCGTAGCGGCTATGCAGACTGACTGGCGCGCCGCAGACCCCTCGGCCACTGCGGCCGGCCTGTTTCAATCTTAGGCAATTTCTTATGACTAGGAATTGATGGGATTCCTAATGATAATACATAAGAAATCCTAGGATTTATATATAGTAATTTAATTATGAAAAAGGACGGTGCACAAATTCAGGAATAAATTATGATACAAAAGTACTAAATCTCTAACAAGGATGACACAAGCTTTACCTATTTCTAAAAATGGTTATTACTTAAGATGTGTTAATTGTTTTAAATAGAAATTAAAAATCGCTATACCACTCTGTAAAGGACACAACGAGATGCTCTAGAATACAGCCAACTAGTGGAACGTACATTCATGTTTAACTGCACATTAAATGCAATGTGCGAATATAACCAATTCCAAATACTGCTCTCATAAGACGAACTGCGACTGGCCACCATGGATGGGTTGGCCCGACGTGAAGCTGAAGCTGTGAGACGTTGGCTACACAGTGAACAAAATACTTTCTTCTAAAAGCTCCTAAGTTTCAGTCACTCAAGTATCAAAGTCGAACAAGAGGTTCTTGCAAACTGCTTGCCTCACTGGCCAGGAGCACAAGAGAAGCTCAATTGTAAGCATGTAAATGAGTGCTTTGAAATCCAAATACAATGCTCTGTAAAAATAATTTTGTTCCTCTGTTGACAGACAAATTAAGAATACTTCAAACAATGCCATCTGCACTTGCAATTAATTGTGATCTGAGTCATTGGACGCTTTGCCAGTAACTGCCCACCTGGGTCCTGGCACCCCGAGCACAGATAGCCAAATCCATTACTCACTTTGCAGCGAGTCACAAGTCTCTCCAGACCGTTTTCTCAAGAATCAATGACAGCTATAGCTTCAAATCTCCTCCCCCACCACTACTACTTTCCCGTGAAAAAGAAGCTTCTAGAGGCTCCTAGAGTGTTCTAGAACGTTTCGACCGTTTGGCGGTTGAAATTATCCAACAATCCTATCGTCACCAGCGAGTTTTGGCGCGAATCGGCAGCGGCCATAAGTCGGTCAGTAACCTATGACCTCGCAAGGGCTGGTCTACATGCCGTGCCCTTGTGGTACCGTCAGGCATCACTCGCTGCTGCAAGATTCTGAGTTGTTCTAAGGTAACAGCCCTTTCTATGAAAAGTGCGTTCGTTGTATTTTGTGAACAGACATTAAGTACATACCAACGAATTGCAAACACAGACTTCTTTTACACATGTATATACACTGGCAAAATACTGTTATAATGACTATTGTACATGATGTAATGATAGTAGTATATATATATATAGATTAAGTACTAATGTGGAATTCACTGTTACCACACTTATTCCGTTTGTTCTTTTAGCTATAAAAGAAAACAAAGTCACTGCTTCAAACAGAATATTTGCTCTTTATTTTAGCACAGAACAAGGTAATAAAAACAAAGCCATATCTCAACTACAGAAAAAGGTAATACAATCTACATTAAAAGCGTCCATAGCAACCATGGCAAAGACAAACATTTTAGTAGACGCAATGATTCTAATTAAAAAAAGGAGCACACTACTTTGTTGCGATCTATATACTTCCCTTCCGTTTCATTAAGGAACGACAGCTGCCACAGAAATCTAGCACTTCATTTATATATAAATCTACCAGTATCAGCACGTTGTTCATAATATTAATTAATTCATTATCCTCCTAGTTTATGAGCATATGCTTTAGAAGACTATTGTTCAATTCGTTGTTACATGTTTCACAACATGTTCAAAAAACAGAACTAACACTCATTTTAGATGGAGCACTCTTACATATGCACAACTCTAAACATTGCAGAAAATAGCTCTGTTTAATTAATAAGTATGCCCGGAACCATTATAAGAGCCATGACGGAAAAAAGACATGGTAGTGGCGGGTTTAGAACTATGGACCATCTGTGTCACAGCATAACGCATTGCTGAGAAACTGAGTGTTTCTTTTTTTTTCCCTTTTTCCTTTTTTTATTATTTATTTATTTATTTTTTATTCTTCAGTGTCCCATTAATTTGAAATGACAACGAGATAGTTATAGTAAGAAAATCATAAAATGCAGAAAGCAATATGACGTATGCCAAAGACAGTTCTGGGTGAGGAATGGCACGTCACATTCTGAACGCCTTGTATCAAATCGCCGTTATTTTTGCAAATATCGCTGTAACGGTGCGAGTTATGGAAAAAAAGACAAGAGCAAAGTTGTAGAGAACTATTTTCTCTACAGGTTCGTTTATTTAATTTTCATGTCAGATGAACTATTAAACCGTTATTTTCATTTAAATTTCGAACTGTCAAAAGGCGATCGCAAAGTTCCCCTTTCAGTGTTACTACGGTGGGCCAAAAAGAAGCTCGTTCAGACCCTAATACTCCCTACAATTTACTACGGACATTCCATGCTCCAAGGAATTTCGTATGAAAACTCATGCAAGCTGTAACTGGCGATGAATGGTTGCGTATGATACACTTGTGACGTAGGCTTTATCGAACATATCACTCCTGCACACAAAAACCTGTCTCGTCTACGTGCATATAATAGTCGAAAGTATCATGTTCTTCGTCCGCTGCATAATTTTTTCATTCAATGCACACTTTTGTACATCTCTACTACTTTAACACTAGTCTCTGAATACAACAGAAATACTCGTTTTCACCAGAATAAAACCGTATCTAAAACACTGTCTCTTTTGCTACATCTTTGTCAGCATTAGGATCACCACTGTGGAAGAAATTTCCTCTACACCTAAGCGAAATAAAACCCATTCCAAACTTTAAAAGTCAGGTAATTATGCACTTTCTATCACAATAGCCTCCTCTTCCATACACCAGTCAACCATCATTAATACCTCCTCCCCCAAAATTTTCCCTTCTCTTTGTCTAATATTTTCTTATCATCTAACAACCACTGTCATTTCAAACTTCCCTTCTTGCTTTGATCTTAATGCATCAGATTATAAGAAACATGGTTTCAAATACACTAAACCTATGTATACTCCTTACATTCGTTATTATTATTATCATTATTATTATTATCTTATCTAATCTAATTTAATTACGATTTCTTGCAAGGTTTCCCTAAACTGGACAATTTACATAAGGAAATATACTAATTTAAAAAATGTAAATAAACAACAGATAGAAAAAAATAGCGAACCCTAGACATTTTAGGCTTCAGCCATCTTATTTCTCCCAGGTGTTGTCTTCCGTTCTCTGGAACATGATCGCCTGTTCACAGACGCAAAGGAAGGGTACTCTATAGATTCTAATTGCAGATTAATGCATTAGATTTAAGCTATAAAAATAAACAGAACTACAAAAGAAACTGCATACACTACGCTTGTCCGTCCATTTTTGGAGTATTGCAGCCCAGTATGGGATCCTTATCAGGTGGGTATGACGGAGAACATCGAAAGAGTCCAAAGAAGGGCATCTCGATTCGTATTGCCACGATACAGGGGAGACTGCGTTACGGAAATGATACAGGATCTGGAATGGGAATCATTACAACAACGGCGCTTACCGCTGCTGCGTGGGCTACTTACGAAACTCCAATCGCCAACATTCTCCTCCGAATGCGAAAATATATTGTAGACTCCGACTTACATAGGTAGAAATAATCATCAGAATAAAATACGAGAAATCAGAGCCCGAACGGAGAGATTCAGGAGTTTTTTCTTCCCACGCGCTATTCGAGAATGGAATGGGAGATAAATAGTATAATGGTGGTTCGATGAACCCTCTGCCAGGCAATTAAATGTGATTTGCAGAGTATCCCATGTAGATGTAGATATAAGAAAATTATATGGCAACAAGATCAAATCTATCAATACAAGACGGAATTTCACCGTTAATAGATCAATTACCATTCTTTCATGAACATACAATAATTAGTTTATTATTAATTGCAATAACTGTAGGCTACGCAGCAAGATAGATATTATTAACAAATTACACAAATGATCATATAATTACACAAATGATCATATTATTGAAATCATCTGAACAGCATTACCAGCAATCACATTAATCTTTATCACGTTACCATCATTACGATTACTATATCAACTTGATGATTATTCAGATGGCATAATTACAGTTAAAACAATTGGATGACAATCGAAAGAGTCACAATGGGGATAGTATGCTCCTGTTAATTATCTTGTGATTAAATTAATTTGCCGTGGCTTGATTTCTCATTTGCCACCAAACATAAAAGAGAAACCCTGGCGTACCAGAATTACTCGACCTTGATAAAATGGGCGACTGAGCGCAGTTGACTAGCGCCCTGCGATCGCTGCCGGTGAGCGCTCCTGAGCCCCCGGTGTTAGCAGAGAGCTCTGAGCCCTGCAGGTGTAGTGGAGACGGCCGCTGGAGCCCTGGAGGAGCGTCCGGCCTCTCCAGATGGGCAGATAGCGGACCTGGAGGCGAGTTTACGCCGGAACAGCGGAAGGCGGGGCGGGGGGGGGGGGCGGCGTGACGGGGTTAACTACCGATTGCGCATTAGTTTGATTACTAATTAGAGTAATGCGGCAGCCGGCAGATTACCTGGCCAGCGCCCGCGCACCTGCTCTTTGCCCCTCCTCTCCCCCTCCCCCTCCACCACCCCCCACCACTGTGCATAGCTGAGCGACGGTCTGGGCGTGAAACGCCGCGGAGCAGACTCGGCACTGTCACTTTTGTCCCACCACTCCCTTAGCTCCGATACCAAAGACGCTTTACTGCCGCCACGAAGAACTCCAACAGTATAAATTAATAAAATTCAGCAACCAGTTGCTTGTATTTATTTATTTTAGACGACCGGTTTCGGATGCTTGAGTGCCCTTCTTCTAGTCTCTATACAGACAAACAAGTGGATTGGTATACAGTAAAGTCTATAAACGTACAAAAGTTGGTTACAGAAATTTGAAGCAGTTTGGAACCAAATCGATTGTAATATGTTCATATAATGGGATAAAATCAACACTTACATTTTAGTATTGTTGCTTAATGAACGTAGATACATGCTATTTTGAGAATCAACACTGAGAGCAGAGATTATGCAGATTACTTTGTTAGCAGCTGATTGTTATGCATTGCATAATCTCTGCTCTCAGTGCTGATTGTCCTAATAGCATGTAGCTACATTCATTAAGCAACAATACTAAAATGTAAGTCTTAATTTTATCCCTTTATATGAACATATCTTATTACAATCGATTTGGTTCCAAACTGCTTCAAATTTCTGTAACCAAGTTTTGTACGTTTATAGCCTAACATGTATACCAATTCACTTGTTTGTCTGTATAGAGACCAGAAGAAGGACACCCAAAGCGTCCGAAACCGGTCGTCTAAAATAAATAATTACAAGCAATTGATTGCTGATTTTATTAATTTATAACCTGAACAGTTGCTGAAATGGATAAACTACTTCAGTATGATAGAATATAAGGAACACATTGTTGGAGCGATCCAGAATTGTTTAATAAAAAGTTTTCAGCCAAGATCGCTTACTTCTTTTAATAATATGACCTGTTTCGGCGTGCTAGACGCCATCTTCAGACATGTCGTAATTTTTTTTACATCGCTGCTATAACAACAATTGCTAATATAGTACTGGATGTATACCAATGTACGAAAACGGTCATATAATTAAAAGAACAAAGCTATCTTGGCTGGAAACCTTTTATTAAAGTATGATAGAAGCTGAAAAGTTTGTGGGATAAAAGTAGCATGGTGCAAAGTAGACCAGTTTATGACGATCGTTTTTTGTTGCTCAGTAGGACCGCTTCAGTGAAACGAAGGTCAAAATGGAATGCTGTAGTTTGTTACTTATTTTCTGATAGTGGCTTTCGAGACTTGTAACAGTAATGTCTTTCCTAACTTCAAAGCTCTCCTGCGAACCGTGCAGGACTAGCACTACCGGGAGAAAGGATATGGTGGTGTTTGGAAAGTAGGAGGCAAGGTAGTGGCAGAAGTAAAGTTGTGAGGAGGGATTGCGAGACGTGTCGGGATAGCTCAGTCGGTAGAGTGCTTTCCCGCGAAAGGCAAAGGATCCGTGTTCAAGTCCCGGTTCCAGCAGACAATTTTAATCTGCCCGGAAGTTTCACATCAGCGCACACTCCGCAGCAGAGTGAAAGTTTCATTTTGGAAACATCCTTTAAGCTGTGGCTAAGCCATGTCTCCAACATATCCTTTCTTCCGGGAGTGATAATCTTGCATGTTTCGCAGGAGAGTTTCTGTGAAGTTTGGAAAGTAGGAGGCGAGGTACTGATAGAAGCAAAGTTGTGAGAAGAGAGCGCGAGTCGTGTCGGGATAGCTCAGTCGGTAAAGCGCTTCCCCGCGAAAGGCAAATGTCCTAGGTTCGAGTCCCAGTTCCGAAATACAATTTTAATCTGCCAGGAAGTTTCGTATCACTTTGCTTACGCACCCGTCGCCATTTCCTACAAGTGTGGCGCTATTCGGATAATTCCTTCAAAATGAAGTATTTCGTGATTGGATGTTGACTAAATTTCCACTAAGAAATTAAATAAGAGTTCACTATAGTTTACACTGTCTACTTTCAGGCTGTGAATTACGTTAAGCATTATCAGTTCTGCGACTGTTCCATACCACAATGTAACACACTTCTAACACTTCTCCATCAGAATTCGGTAATTATAAAATTTAAAAATTCACACGAAGTTTGCTCCGTTGATATACTAACGTATATCTCATTTAAATCAATGTTATGAAAATTAATTCAAACTCCGTCCAGGTCCTTCGTCTATTAAACGGTTAATGTCCTATTCTTTTCAAACTGCCATCCCTGAACTATTAAATAATAGGGTATGCTGCTGCTGAAGCTGAATTTCAGAAATACGCTTAAAATATTCGGTTGGAGTACTTTTCTACTCTGAAGAACATGATATAACTAACAAAACTTCTATTTGAAAAACACACTGAGACTGATATCAATGTTACATAACAGAAAATTATAATTGTTTAAAAACAATCTAGCGATAATGTTAGCAACTTACAATCCTCTCTTCTTTTCGTCCTCTTAATCATTGGTTTACATTAGACCAGAGCGAGTAAGGATTACACAATGCCTTTTATTTTATTAAACAAAGGACTAAGATAACATTTATCATAGTGTTATAAGTTGTTAATTATAATTCATTATCACTAGGCTTAGTTTAAAATAGTTATCTCTGACATCACTGTTCGTAAAACTCATATTTGATTAATATTCAATTAGGCGTCTGTACCGATATTTCACCAGGAGGATATTTCTACAGGGGGCTAAAATAAAAATCCCGTGGAAAATAACAATCTTAAGGCAGGCACGCCCATCACATCCAGGAACGGTGATGCCAACCTACTGGTTCTTATCCCCCAATTACTAATGTATGAAATTAATGACTGATCATTTTACAGATCTTTTGTCAAGTCTTAGTTGGAAAGCGTAAGTACTCACGATGTTTCCTACGATTATTAGTGGTAATACGTGTTATCATTTTTTATCGGTTTCCGCAAGACTAAATTGAGGAATCTCCCTGCTCTTGGAACAAGTCAACACATCAGATTGTAACAAAGGAGTAGTAATTGATAAAATGAAAGGCATAGCAATTCTATGCATACGATAGGCCGAAACACAAATAAACAGAACCAACAACATAAAAAAGAAATTGCCTTTTCTAATTTTTACAGGAATTTGTCGACAGAACAGAAAGAGGGACCCATGAGAAAACTTTTCTGCTTAGCGTTGAAAGTGCGTAAATTACTACTAAGCTATTTAAATTCTTGTGACAGCTTATTTTAAATGGATACGACAGACTACACACCTTTCACACAAGGGTCACGAAGGTGGGACACAAATGCAAATTCAATTTCTGTGTAACATAAATTGCAAAATCTTGGGAATAACCAGTCAATATTAGCAACAAACTACATTAAAAACAAGATGACTGAGAGGCTATAGCTGTTGCGACTTTCGTCACTCGTAAGGAACAAAGTTTCAACAATTAATAAACCTGTCTAAACTGCAAACTCTTGGGAATAACCAATTATTATTATCAGCAAGCGACATTAAAGACAATATGTATTGAGAGGCGGTAGCTGTAGCGATTTTCATTACTAGTCAAGGGACGGAGTTGTTAGAATTAATGAACTTGTTAACATCTGCTCCCCAATTAACAAGTAGGCTTACCTGAAAATATTCTTCTGTTAGAACCGTTGCCAGCATCTAACCTCCTCTCTTATAGTATGGGTTTCTCTTTACTATTTGATTGATAAAAAGGATAGCAACAGGGGAAGACTATAGACCACAAGTCGGACAGTCCAATTAAAATAAATGGTTAATATATTCTGAAATCGACACATTGAAGGGTTAAGTGGCCTGTTACACTTTATAATGTAGTCAAACAACAAGATATAAAACACAAAGAATATCTTGCTGCATGATAAGATGAAAATGAAATCGTCAAACACTTAATAAGAGCGTACATAGAGAATATTGAAGTTATTATTTAGGCAAGAAAATGAACAAATGAATCCAGGCAGAAGCATTAGTAGTGCCAGAGGGAGAGCATGTTTAAACTGATCGCACGTACCGTTCTGTACGCAACCCGTTGTATTTCTATAAACTCGCTGGCGATCGTGAACAGCCGGTCGCGGTGGCCGAGTGGTCTGCGGCGCGCCAGTCACGATCTTCACGGCCACTACGGTCGGGGGTTCGAATCCCCCCCTCCGCATGGATATTTGTGCCGTCCTTAGTATTAGCTAGTTCATAAGTAGTTTGTAAGTTTAGGGACTGATGACCCCGTAGTTAAGTCCCATAAAGCCTACAAACATTTGAACATTTGATCGTGAATAGGTATACGTCGAGAGGGCGAATTTCGTAGCTGCTGCAGAGTGAGCACCAAAGGTGCCAACTTAACGTACAAGAGTAGTTCGTCAACCGATACCTTTCAAGATTAGCAAGCAACTGAGGGCTTCTCTCGTTTGTTTTGTACTTTTGTACGTCGAACGGCAGTATTTGTCCGCCGGTAACATTAGGCGCAGAAGTCGTGTCCAGTGGTTCAAAATAACGGTTGGAACTCACCTTGTGGCTGTTCACAACACAGCGATTTCATTACAGTAATTAATTTGGGACCCAGAAAAATACTCCGCCCACACGAGGCGACGGTCCTTCGGTTTCGCAAGCGTCCTGTGGCAATAGACCACGGAGGAAAAATTAGTTTTATGTGGTTTAATTGCCGTTTAATTTAATCGGCCTTCATGATTTTAATTGGGCCATACCTTGTGGCAAATCAATCGAGTCGTAATTTTGCGTACTCTTTGAATTGACACTATTTAATTTATGCACACGCTGTAATAATGCCATACCTATGTACACATAGCGAGTACGGAGAAATGGTATTAGTGTACGAGTTTTGCATTGGAATCGCTGCTGCTGCTTGTAGAAAATACGACGTACTATTTCCTGATCGCAGACAGACAGATTCAAAAGTATTTACTCGTGTGTTCGATACACTGTGTGAATGCGTACAGTTCCCGACACTCATATTGCATTCGAACACGTAAATGTACAGACTATGGATGAAATAGAAGTTATTACTTCTCCGGTAGAACGTAGTGGAGTGGTGTGGTTTGACAGTCATTTGACTGGGACTGTTCTGTTACTGTATCGTGTTACATGATCCAGACGTCTAGTTTCTTGAATATGAGGTTCCAGAATTATGGGAAGATACTCTTTTGGTTACGATAATCCATATATTCTTCCATTATGGTCGGGTTCTTATTCTAGTCGTCATCTAAACCCAACATTACCAGGATAACGGATTGCTAGATACAGTCACCAACGTCCAAAGATTCTTGCCAGTGGACATGAAAAGGCGAAATCTACAAAGAAAATGTAACCACATAGGACCATTTGAGCGTCACGTTTGTGAACAGTGCAGCCCCAATAAAAGAATGCAATGACGACCACAGAAGAGATACACGTGTTGTTACGGAGAGAAATGTAAAGTGCACTGAAGTTGGTGGTCAAGTTTTTTTTTAAATCAACAAGCAAACTTATCTGTCATTGTTATACATTGCTTTGGGTTACATTCTAATAGCTGTGACTGTAAACTCAATACCAATTGGACACATGTTATGTGGCATTTTTATTGTAATTCGTCTGTATCAGCTCCTTCTAAAATATTTTATATTTGTCCTGAAACACACTTTACACACCGATAGCCATGCAGTAAATTACTTTCGAGCTGCAAGACTAAAATTGGCGTATGTACTTTCTTGCATGTCGGAAAAAAAGCATAAACATATGTATAGAGGGCCGGAATTTGAGGCCAACTGCAGAACGATTCTACTTCCGCCAACTACATTTCGCGCAAAGACGACAAAGATGACATCAGAGAGATTAGGGCTCGGACAGGTGCACAGAAGCATTCTTTTTTTCCTCTTCTGTATGGGAGTGGAACAGGGAAACAAGTAACTAATAGTGGTACTAGGTACCTTCCGCCACTCACCTTTAACTGGATTGCACAGTATGTATGTAGATGTCTGTCCTATACTAGCGAACTAGGCAATGCTTTGCAATTGCTAAATGCGCATGTAACTTTTCCGTTAAGCTCTCTGGTCATCAATTCCCCATCTCTGTGCCTATTTCTTATCTTCCTCTACGCCCTGTTAGACCTCTCTCTCTATTCGCTAGATCAGGGGTTCCCAAACGTTTTTGTCTCGAAGACCCCTTGCAAACATTTTCTACCCCATGCCATTCATGTACTTAATTTTTTACGAATTACTAACTTCTAATGTGTTTTGGCATCTGATTCGTGCTACTAACAGTGATAAATTTAACTATAAAAGGGTGGAGTGAAAAACAAGAAAAGAGGAAAAGAAAGATGTTAAATATCAAACATTAATATATTCAGTTTAACAAAACTGATACCTACAGGATTTTAATGGGAGGCATGTGGCTGATGCTTTTTTAGTAAATTATAAATATCTGTTTTGTTAGGTTTAACCTTAAATCTCTTCTTTCAGTTATATCCAAGCCTGTTTATTCTTTTGTAAGAAGATTGGCTACAGTTTCTGGCGACTCCTCACATCGCTGACAGGTGGGTTAAAACGCAGACTGAAAACTTCCGTGACCCGACCTGGTGTCGAACCCGTGACTCTTCGGTTTCCAGTCGAGCACCTTACTCTGAGACCATTACGAGTATATAAAAGCAAAAGGTCATCCACCTATGTTTCTTTGGCCGCTCTTTCAAATTTAATAAATGACTTAAATTCTGTGTAGTAGGAACTGTTAAACAAAATGCAGAAAAACGGAAGATGGCCACTCAGTCGACAATATGTTAATGTTGATGAATGGCGAAACATTTGCTTGCTCTTCATGTGTAGCGTCCGACACTCGTCCCACTCCTCGGAAAAGGAGCAATGAAAATAATAATGCTGATGATGGTATCGTAATTGAAAAGTTTGCTCAAATTCCTCTTTGGAGACGCCGTTATGCATTTAATAAAATGTAATATTACAAATATCAAAATACATGTGCATCTTTCTTTACTTATGTTGTAATAGAGGTGTGAAATTGTCAGCACAGCGGATAGCGGATCACCATCTTCCCAGATGATGTTCAGCGTGAAGTATGGCCTCGACCAGACATCATCTCTTAGCTGGCTCTAGCAGTTACCCGTATGTACTGCTATCTGTGACAAAGACTGAGCACAATGATTAGGCCAGTGAATTGACGACTACCTCCAGGGCATCGTCGATTCAGAAGACCGACTGCTACTTCTAAATGTGGGAGTATTTATTCATAAAATTGGCTGAAGCGATGACGTATGAAACGGTTTGAATGTGTTCCCTTTGAAAATGCAGTGTTCGCCCGATGTGTCTTTACCGCTGACGTATCCGCGGTCTTATTCACTCTTGTGACAGAGTTACGTGTGGTTATGAAATGTTTACTAGCTGCGTCTCTGTCTGACAGCCATTTCACTCACACACAGTTCGCTGACGGTAGGCTTCGCAACTTGCCGACGCAGTGGCTGCCGGCTTCACGCAAGGCGGGGGAGCATTTCTGCTACCGGCTGCTGACCTTATTCCGTCTTGCTAATGTGAGGAAACCAAGATCGTAACACATTTCCCTGCCACAATGTTTGTGGCGTAACAACTTCACGGTGGTCGGTCGTACGAAGTAACGTACCCTCCACCTTGATTCGTACGGAATCTTAAATATGGGCGGCAGTGTTTCTTCTAATTGTCTTCAAAAGGAAAACGCCAAGATCTCATAATGATCAATTATTTGATTAGCGACCGGTTTTGGGGTCATCTTTTATTTAAAAAACGACGTCAAACAAGAAGTGTAACATTGCACTAAAATATAAAATACACAAGTTATATTATGAACTGTTTTGAGTTGGTTACAATCAATGCAGATCGCTTCCATCCTGTGATGTCAGGTAATGTCAGTGTTTCATTTGTTTTGCAGATCTAGTGCGACAGATTTCATTATCGTCTTAATAAAATTTGATTGATATTGTCGTTTGCTGTAAAACAGTCTCCACCATGCGCCTACGAAGTCTTACGTATTCTTTTATTGTCAGGTGTGAAAAATTTCAAAATAAATAGGAGTAAAAGCGTACATCGGTGTAAGATACCCTCCGCCATGCACCCTACGAATTATTATTCAGACAGTGCCGTTCCGCTTCTGTTGAAGGTGAAATGTGCAAACTATTATGGCATTTTGATGAACAGCAAAATAAAATATGGATCATTCGAAGTGGCGATGACCGTACGAAATTAGCACTTTGGATTTTGTATTGATTTTTTAGCTGACCCTTTCGGTTATCTCAATATCTTTTAACTAAACCAAACCAGTAATAAAGCGAACAAAACAAAAAGAAAATCACTGAAATCGGTCTCGCTGTTTCTGAGTTTTAGCGAAACAAATGCAATATATATATATAGTGGCAACTATTCATTCAGAACCGATACAAAACTTTACAAATTTGCACCTGATACTGTCCTACGAAGTAGTCACCAGCGTTGTGTAGAACCCGTTGCCGGCATGTGGAAGGCGTAGTATACCGTTACCATATCCTTTACAGTTGAAGGTGCGAATGGACCAGTCTACTGCCTGTCGAATTCATGGAACAATTCTGAAGCGAATGTCACGAATTGGTTTCTTTATCTTCGGAATCAATTAAAAGTCACAAGGACTTAATTTCGAGAAGTATGGCGAATGGCACAGTACTTCTCGGTCCCATCGGCGGAACAGAGAAGCCACAACTTGCGCAGTATGCGCCCGCGCATTGTCGTGCAAAATGATAGGTGCGTTGCGCAAAAAGGCCATCACTGTCGACAAACGCAGAAACAGTGTGCTCTTCCTCTTCAGAGACGCTAGGACGAACTGGCCTATCCATGTCTGCCACAGTTTGCTGACATTCGTTGAAGGCCTTTACCTAACGGACCTCTGATCTGTACGGTAATTCCGATTCCCCGTACGCCTCTTGAAGACCTTGATGACACTGTCGTGCTGTAAGACCTCTGTCACATTCAATCTTGATCCAACTCAGTTGTTCCTATTGCAGAATGTAAACTTCACGGTCGGAAAGGTCAATATTATTAAAAATTTCCGGGCTATTATGCCGTGGTCTTATGTATTTATTACTGAAAGTAGCGAGCCAGGGTGTGCATCGGACGATCAAAAGTGCCAGATCCCCCTTGAAAATGTCATCCGCAGTTGGGGACGAAACGGTGGGTTTCAATAATAAATCCATAAGACCACGGCATAATAGCCCGGAAAACATAGTGACACCATTACGTTAGACCGCTCGCTCACAAGTGACTGTCCCTCGATTGTCCACACGCCGGATACGGGGGACAGGGAATCCATTTACTCAGAGGTAAGATAAAGTAAGTATGTCAACACTGTGTGCTTTTAGCGACAACATTAGATTCCATTGCATAGTGTCTCCACAGCAGTGTTGTCACTATTTAAGTTCCAACCCTCGTATATAGAGTGCCTGTGTGAATTTATTGCATTCAAATCTACTGTTTCATGCCGTTGTTCATAAAATTTTGCACAGTTCATCTTCAAAACCTGAGGAACAACCCTGTCCATTAAAATGTCATATGGTGCCTGGTGGACGGTGCGTTGCAGTAAACTTGGACATCACTGATGACCAAGAAAGTTAGCAGAGTCACCGTCTCAGAAAGATTTCATACGATGCGAGGGAAGGTACCTTGTAATAAACTTAGATACCACTGATTACCATTAAAGTTAACAGAGTTATAAAATTTATCACAGATAGAGGAGGAATTTCACTAAAGAGGTGGAGGAGTTTACAACGGGAAAAATTTCTACAGGGGTTGTGTTTAACCTGTCCTATATCAATTTCGTTCCTCCTCTATGTTGTCATGGATGACGCACAACAGTTTGCGTTTGTACCGGAATGATAGTGTACGCGAGGGTTGTACTTACTCCCTACTGCACTGTGTGAAGAATATATACTCCAAAGTTCACAATTATTCTCTGGGAACTGGAAAATGTGAATTAGTTCAACTACCTGGGATATTTTATCACAAAGGATGCCCACTGCACCAACGAAATCCGAGCAAGAATCGCATGGACAATGCTGCTTTCAACAAGAAGAGGACTCTGCTGACCAGCAAGTTGAGCTTGGCGTTAAGGAAGAAACTGGTAAAGTGCTAGATTTGGAGCATTGCACCGTATGGAGCAGAGACGTGGACCATGAGAAAGAAGGAGAAAAATACTTAGAGAGCTTTGAAATGTGGTGCTGGAGGAGAATGGAAAAGATCAAATGGACAGATCGCATGAAAAATGATTATGTACTGAGAAGAGTAGGAGAGATGAGAAGTATTCTGCATACAATTCTACAGGGAAATGCCAACTGGATTGTACACAGACACGAGAGACTCCTACGAGATGTCATCGAAGGAAAAATAAGAGAAAACACAGGACGAGGAAGAACGAGGATTCAGCATCTGCACGAGATGAAAGATGGACGGAGATACAACAGGAAGAAGCTAAAAACAGGGAACAATGGAATCAGAAATTCTCCGTACGAAGACATGGACCTGCCACTTGGCAGAATACTACATAATAATAATAAAGTTCACCAACCCGATGTCTTCTATAGATGTCGTCCCCACACAGATGATAGCACGCAGGTCGTAGTTCTTGAAGTGAGGCTGAAATTATTAAACTATTGACAGGAATTCATCTAATTACTGAAAAATACTGAAGTTCTTGTGATGCCAGCTAATTTATTCAAAGAATGCAGAAAACTAGCAAACCGCATGATGATATACACTTCCCACACATTGTTTTAACTTGAAGTTCAATATATTGCCATTTCGCATTGTTCTAAACTAATTAAACTATGTCTTATGACCGCTTACCTATATGAGATATTACCCCTCCGAGTGCGTGTTCTGGTCTGAAGTGAGGCAACTCGATGTAAGGCTGCCTTCGCTCCGCAATTTGGCGCGCAAATATGGCCGCCGTGCATCGTCCATGTTAAATTAATTGTTTTGTTTATTAATTTTGCTGTAGTTAATAAATGTTATGTAGTCAGGTCATAGCTCGGCTTTGAGAGGTTTTCTAACTTGAGTTTGACAGGGAATTGATAATTAGTTGATTAAGTATTAATAAAAATGTGATCTGGTTTTGGCGTGTGACTGCTAGTACTACAGCCAATCGGCGTCCAGTGCCTGCCGCTCGGGGACTTCCCTACCATTCGGGGAAACTTGCCAGCGCTCTTTCCCATGAGAACCCGACCTATGGTTCCACCTGTCGTGGTTCTCACCAGATTTTACCATCTGTCGCCTACTGGTTTAAAACGGCTGCACTGAAGCAATACTCAGATCTTAATATCATGACTTTGAGCCAGAAATATTACAAGTTCGACAGAGAGACGAGTAGGCGATTCGCAGAGAAAGAAAGGAAGGGTGAGGTAGACAGAAGATGGGTAGGAAGAGGAGGAAGAGGTGACCAATGAGAGAGGGGGGGGGGGAGATGTAGACAACGAGAGGGAGGAGTAGAAGATGGGCAAACAGAATAAAAGAAGAGAGAAAATGCAAAGAGAGATGTATTACGACTAGAATAAGTAAGTACCCAGGCGGTGCCGGATTTTCAGCTCGTTATATATACATAGGAAAGCAACAAACGGAAATTTTGCAAGGTTGTGTTTATTTTTGCCACGAAACAGTATAAACAGTCCAGAGGCTGCGGCCTGTTGCTCGGGTGACGCATTTCGTAACTTCCGCCCGCCACCCATAACAAAGGAAGCCGCATTTAGCCGCCACCTGCCTATCTATGGTCCCGCTGCACGGTACAGTAGACGCCACTCGCCCGCTCCACGACGCACTCAGTCAGCTCACCGGCCTGCAGGATATATTCTTTAGTTCAAAACACACCTTGTCTCCAGTACACGTAGTCTTTCCCGGAATTAAGTTAAAAAACGGTTTTCTCGCTTGCATTGTGTTTACTTCTCCCACACACGTCTCAGCTGATTACCTTTAAAGCAGCCTCGTTGGGACCAATAAATTACAGTTTGGTTTTGAGATAACTTTTTAGGTTAGAAACACATGATTTTTCTTATTTAAATAAGTAGTTACTATATTTTATCGTTTTTCGGGTTTCGATTTTGCGTTTCTTCCCATGTGGTCACTGTCTGAACACCATTTGCTTCGTTGTAAACTCGTTGTGGTGAAGCGTCGTAACTCATTTTGTTCCTTTTCAGGTATAATCAGAAGTGTCAATTTAACGAAATTTACACTGATTACAAACATCGTGTGTGGAAACTATTTTGAAGCCCTTTCTTTAGAAAATGTTGCTTGCTTTATGTTAGAATTGTCTCTGTATATCAATGTGTACCATCACGAATCTTAGACTATAACTTTTGGTATTCTGTGTAGTTGTAATGGAACTGGGTGTTTCTGAGTTTCATTACTCTGTTGTTCTTCCTAATTTTGTGTTGTGTATTATTATTTCCCTTTCATAGTTCAGTTTAGTGACTATGCCATTCTTGGAGGCATTGTTTCCAAAAGCATACACACAAATTCTATACATTATTTTTGTACCCTTACAGACATACAATGAAACAGTAATGAAAATGAATTGATGCAGAAGGGATTAATACTATATAAATTCTGTAGTAGATGAGAATTATATCGTATAATTATAGAAGTAGGAACTGAGCTGACAACGGAAGAGGAAACAGCAATCTTAACACTGGACGAAACAGAGAATTAATAATGGAAGGAATTTTTAACCTGATAACGAACATGAAAAAATAACAGAAAGCCTGACAAATGCAGTTTCGGGAACAGTCCTAAAATTTAAGAAAAATAAACATTTCATCATCTCTAATGCAGACAAGAGTAATAGGAGCTTAGATAGACAAAATACACTAAATTGAAGGTACATAACAATTCATATCAGATAATAACATCAAATACGACAAACAGATTACACACAAATGATAATATTCCAACCAGGCCTCTAGTGGAATTCAGAAAAGCTTCTACCTACAAATGCATGATAATATAATCATCAGAGAACTTTAAAATACTAGGAAACATTAAAAACACTACACAGCTAATACAACAAACAAAAAATGCCAAAATTTCAGGCACAGCTACACTCATCTGATACAGAATACAGATATTCTAAAGTGCTGCTACTATAAACTATACCCATGGTAGAAAAGAATTTCAAAACAAACAATCAGTTTTCACATAAACAGATCGAGGAAATATATTACTGAAGCTCATAACAAATGAAAACTTTTTCCAATTCAATAATGAATTTGAAATGAGTTACCAATGGATCTCCAATTTCATTGACATTTCCGAATATTTTCATGAACCACATTCAACAGATAATTTTCACAAAAAATTGTAGGGAAGGAATACAACGTAATATAGTGGTTCAGAGATATAGGTGACTCTATTTACTTATTACATAATCCACGAAACGAAAATTTAAAAACTTTATACAGATATCAACACGATATGTAGTACGAATTTCCAATACAAGATCAAAAATGACAAAAAATTATGGATAGAACAATCAAAAAACAGAAAACAAGATGTATTTGTCAGTTATCGTAGACATACAGCATTATAAGTTATCCCCCAATCTTCCACTCACCCACATAAATTCAAACAAGCCCCATACTGACGCATGCTCGACAGACACAACAAAGACAACTTACGCAGAACTTGACATTAAAATGCAGATAAATGAAAATAACAGTTACAAGAATGGCATAGTCACAAATCTACACAACAAAATAAAAATAAAAGTGAAAACACAAACGCAAGCTCAGACACAACAAAACAGAATCATACACACAGATGCCACAACAACAACCCATAAAAATAAGAAAAATAAGATATATGATGGTACACAATGACATACAGAAACAAACTCATACATCAAATAAGTACCATTTTCAAAAGACAAAGCATAAATGTCGCCAACGGAATAGAAAATTATATTAAAAAATAATACCAAAACTGACATTGGAAAAGAATGTGGTATATACCAATTAAAGAGTAAAACTTTTGATGGTAAATATTTAGGACGTTTTATGCCAAATGCATAGATAAAATTTTCAGATGTTTTTAAATCTAAGGGACTTCACCTTGGTCATTAGTCCCTACACTTACAAACTACTTACACTAACTTAAAGTACCTTATACAGAGGACAACAACATCACCCATGCCCGAGAGAGGACTCGAGCCCCGACGGCGAACGCCCGCGCGCAAGGCTGCTGGCGCCTTAGTGCGCACGGAGATTCTGCTACGGCAAGTCACAAGAGATCATGAAAGTATGGATCAAAGCAATAAACATCTTCTGAAACTCTGAGAAAACACTATCAGCAACCAGCCTTCGTAGGAGAAGAAACGAAAAAATATAATAAACAATAACAAACACGAAATTTCTTGGCAGATTAAAATTGTGTATCGGAACCGGGACTAGAACCTTTCTCGGGCAAGCTCTCTACCGACTGATCTATCCCGACACGACTCACGATCCCGCCTCACAACATTACTTCCGCCAGTACCTCGTCTCCTAATTTTAAAAAACTTCACAGAAGCTCTCATTCTGGAAACATCCCTTACGCTGTGACTAACCATGTCTCCACCATATCCATTCTCCCAGGAGTGGTAGTCTTGCAAGGTTCGAAGGAGAGCTTCTGTGAAGTTTGGAAAGTAGGAGGCACCGCCTCATTAGTTATGTAATCTACCCATCTACTCTTCAGCATTCGTCTGTTGCACTGCATTTCAAATCCTTCTATTACCTTTACGTCTGAATTCGTAATCATCCAAGTTTCAATTCTGCACAACGCAACACTCCCCTACACTCTAGGCAAATGCTTTCAGAAAGGAGTTTCTAACATTTAAATTAAATTTTGATTATCAGCAAATTATGCTTTTTCAGAAATGTCGTTCTTTCAATAACAATTCTGCATTTTATATCTTTACTTTTTCCAGCAGTAAGTGTGTTGCTACACAAATGAAAGAACACATCTAATTCGTTCATGATGGCATTATTTTCTAAGACTAGAATCCATTTTCCTTTTTCTGCCCTTCTTAATATTCATCTGATAAGCTCCTATCACGACACTGTCTTTTCAGTTTCTCTTCAAGGTCCTATATTGTATGAGAAATCACAGTGTCATCGGCAAACTGCAAAGTTTTATTTCTTCTCCTTGAACTTTAATTCCTTCTCCAGATTTCTCCTAGGTACGTTTCACAACTTGCTCAATGTACAAATCGAATATTTTGAAAAGGTTACAACCCTTTCTTACTCCCTTCCCAACTAAAGCTTCCCTTTCCTGCCCTTCGACTCTATTAACTGATGTTTGATTTTTGTAAATAACCTTTCGTTCCCTATATTTTATCCCTGCTGGCTTTGGAATTTGAAAGAGTGTGCTCCAGTCAACAATGTCAACAGCTTTCTCCACATCTACAAAAGCTAGAAATGTATGTTTTCCTTTCTGTCATCTATCTTATAAGTTGTGAGTATTGGCTCCCGTGTTCCTAAATTTCTCCAAACTCATCTTTACCAAGGTCGGATTCTACCAGATTTTTCATTAGTCTCTAAATAATTCGCATACACATTTGCAACCATGATTTATTAAAGCTATGTATCTGTAAGTTTTACACTTGACTACACTTCCTTTTTTGGATATGGAATTATTACATTCTTCTTGAAGTCTGACGGTATTTCATCTGTCTCGATAGCTTTGCAACAATACCCTCATGGCGGGCTCTCCCAACTATGTCAGCACTTCATAGAGACTATCACTTCCGCCAAAGTAGTTGTATCGATTCAAATACTTCATTGATCTGTCGAATTTTTCTCTCAGAATCGTATCTCCATCTTGTCTTCATCCACTTCCTCTTCCTTTTCTACAACACTGCATTCAACTTCATTTAGCTTGTATAGCCAGTGAATATGTTCCTTTAATTTTTCAGTTTTCCCTTCTTTGCCTAGTATTAATTTTCCCGTGTGAGTTCTTGATATTCATGAATCTGCTGTTCTTGTCTCTAAACGTCTCATTTGTTTGGTACAGGCGGTATCTGTCTTTCCCCTAGTACTCCGGCCACTCCTGCTTACCCACTCTGCACTTCTTCTGAACTACATTTTCCACCCTACTGTACTGCTTTTTGCCTACTGCAATTTCATACTCCTCATCATTTATATTCTGTATCTGTTGTGTAATCCAAGGATTTATTTTTGGCTTTTTCCTTCTACCTGCACCATCGTCTGCGGCCTTACACTCTATGTCTCTCAGTTACCCATCCTTCCTCTCGTTTATCACTTTCACCTGTTTCGGCCTCTCTTTGCCTAATACTCCCTCTGCAACTCTCAACAAGCTTTATTACTTTAATTTATCTAGGTTCCATCTCCTTTTTCTTTCTTCCAATTTCTTAACTTTTAATCTGCAGTTCATAACCAACTAGTAATACTCAGATTTCATATCTTTCCCTGGATATGTCTTACAGTTTAAAATCAGGTTTCGAAATCTGTGCTTACCTCTATAAATGTCGTACCTTTAAGTGTCTCCCAGATTCTTACATGTATACAACCTCCTTTCTTGTATTTGTGATGAAACATTTTTACCAGACGACATTTTCTTTTTTTCTTTGCCTAACTTCATATTAAGGTACTACTTTTCCCTCATTTCATTTTCCCACTTCTAAACACTAGTCCGCCATTACAATTAACTTTTCTTCACCCTTAACTCTCTAAATAACTTCTTTCATCTCACCATACATTTTTAATCTCATCATTGGGAATGCTTGTTGGCATATAAACGTGTACTACCAGCACTCTCCCAACAACTAGTCCTCTTCACCCTGCCACCAAACTCCGCTAGTCCGCCTCGAACCATAGTATATATATATATATATATATATATATATATATATATATATATATATATATATATGTGTGTGTGTGTGTGTGTGTGTGTGTGTGTGTGTGAGAGAGAGAGAGAGAGAGAGAGAGAGAGAGAGAGAGAGAGCAGTCCCCTTCCGGAGATCTGAATGGGGGAGTATTTTACCTCTGGTATACTTTACCCAAGAAAACGTCATCATCAATAGTCTTATTGATACAGTAGGTCTGCATGTCGTCGGGAAAAGTAACGACACTAGTTTCCCCTGCTTTCAGTTGTCTGCAGTAGCTCCTCCTCACCATTTTAGCTGTTGCTAAATGATCCATACGGTTGCCCCTGTAACTATAGAAAAGGCTGAAGTTTCTCTGCAGGAACCACAAGTTCGTCTGCCCGCTACGTAGATACCGCTCCGCTGTGGTTGCGGCGATCTGTATCGTTGAGGCACGCGAGCCACCCCATCTCGACAAGTACTGTTGTTCATTCACCGAATAATCAAGAAAGGTGAGGTGCAGACATTTTGTAATTCTAAATTCCCATAGCCTGGAGATTTGGCAGAGTCACCAACGGTAATCTAATCTCCTATGCATGTCAATCCTCAGGCCTATTCCGTATCTCTCAGTACAGTCAGAAGGAGCCGGCGTGTGTCTGATTTACCGCATCATCAATTGACCTGTCAGCCTTATAAATGAACTGGAGTTGTTGGAGCGCAAAAAGTTCTCCTTCCCTAAAGTGTTTATCAGACATAGTTCAGTAGGGCTCGGCAACTCTCTTTCCTCCCTCTTTTTCAGTGGCGGCGCGTTCTGTGTGTTCATTGCTTCGGCGAATCCCTAGAAAAAAGTTCGTCATTAAAAAAAGAAAATGAATAAATAAAATAAAAAGTGTTTTCAAACTATCATTCTTCGTTTTGTTCTTCTATATCATATTTTACATGCACGTTCAAAGTATTTTTATTGCATACATTTTACGTCGCTGAGACACTACGTATACGAGTCGTATCGCCATCACCTAAGATAGACGGCAGTGGCCGCAGCGTTGCCATTCGTATGCGCGACTGATGTTCAAATTCTCTTCTGAAGGCAGCATATAGGCGCTTCCGCGGCAAGGAGGGGCGAGGCGAAATGCCACTTTTAACATTTTCCGTTAGAGCTGGTAGAGATAGCAGCTCCTTGGCTACTCGAGCTGTAGCGGTTACGTATGAATGGTCCCGAAGCGAAGGTAATGGAGCTACTGCACCTTGTGTACGCCATCAACGCCAAAGTGGAAGGTGTATTTGTGTCTTCAATCTGCTCCGTGGACTGGACTCTCTTGGGCCTAAAAGCACTCAATTTCACTTGACAGGCTTTCAAGATCAGATAACACACGTGCTCTATGAACCAGCGTACGTAATGCACTACCACATTGTGCAGGATGTTGGCAGCTTCTGACTGCAGGTAAAGATTTGCCGTACTTTGGTGCCATGTCGTCAAGAATTGGAAAAGTAGTTGGAAGATACGAAATTAAGCGTGTGTTTCGACCATTTCTGAAACTGAGGAACTTGTCACGATCGGTCAATGATGATCTTGATCTGAGGAAAGGTGTATATGAAATCACTAGTCTGTGGGGAGCGGCATATATAGGCCAGACATGCCGCACAGTGCAAGAACGCTGTGATGAACATCAGCCTCATACACGCCTGTATCAACCAGAGAAGTCGGCAATTTCAGAACACTGTATGAACACTGGACATCGCATGTTTTATGACAAGACAAAAATTTTATCCCCGGCTTCATCCTTTTGAGATTGCGTCATTAAAGAAGCAATACATATCCGTACAGCTGATAATCTCATCAACCGGGATACGGGATTTCAGTTGAGCACAGCCTGCAACTCCGCCTTGGCTACTATCAAATCACGACAAGAAAGTCAAAACCTTTCGCTAACGGACCCGCCATAAATTGGTTTAGTTCTTGTGAGTAACGTCTGGCGGTACTGTTTGTAAACACAGCGTACAGCGCACGTGCGAAATAGCCGCTTTGTGTTCTCCCGCAGATGGCTCTTTAGATCGACGCCCTCTATAGACAAATTATTTCACATGCGTAACTTGCCCGTCTGCGCAGTCTTCACGAGCGTCTTCTATATACAGCGGCGCCCATATGCAGATACCGTCAGTCGTACTCGGCCATCAGCAAGGTGAAACAACCTGAAGATGTCGGACAGTTATTCCGAAGAAACATTGTGGGATTTACACAACATTATCCGGCGGCAAGCCGGTGAAGACTAAAAGCAACACATCCGCCGAGAAAGTTTGAAGAATCAAAAAATAAAGTCACAACTCTCCACTTAGCAAGAATAGTCGTGTGGTAAGCGACATCGCGGTGCGTTTCAAAGGTAGCCTTACTGCAAGCTACTCTTTTTAAAATATACAATGACTTTTGTATTGTTGCTTGCCACATATCTTAGGGTGTTTTTGCGAATATCTCGCGATTTTGAGTGTAAATGACATTTATACTCTTCATTGTAACAAATATTGAACTGTTTGAAAAGATGTCGAGGAGAAGTCTTTTCGCATGTGTAAGTTTAGGAGGTAGTGCTGCTTACAGTGTCCTGTTGTGTCTTCATCTTACATCTTATAAAATAGGTTGTATGTGTGTATTTATGTATGTATGTTCCACATCTCCTCCTAACCTAATGGACCGCTTTCAACCACACTTGGTACAACTGATCCTTACTATCAGGCAACAATCGCTGTCGGGTTAAGAATGACCTACGACTAATGCGTAAGGAGATATGACGTCATAAACAATGAGATGCGCGAGAACCTGCTGCGTCAAACGATAATGCTGCACATTTTCTCCTAAACCACGAACCGATTTCAACCAAATTTGGTACACATATTTAGAACGTAAGCTAACAACTGCTGTAGGAGTACGAATCACGTACGACACATGGTTCAGGACAATATGAATCGCATAAAACTGCTACATAATGCTACAAGACTTTATAAATACACTATATGAGAATGACAGTACTTGGCGCTTGCAACAAACTTTAAACATAATTTCAAACCTTTATTACACTTTTTCTCGCAGACAACCAAATCACAATAATGAAAGGAAAAAAGTTACTTGCTTACTACTTTTCCGCTGTTCATGGAGCAAAACTACGGCATTCGGTATAACGTTACAATTTATAATTTATACACTACAAATTGAAGTCGCAGGAAATTTTACAGATAGTATATACGCATGCAGATGAATATACTTTACAAATTGTACCACATTACGACACGTAGTTCATCTTGGCTAGGACAACGCTGTTTATTGACAGAGCGATACAACAAGGATTCTATTTATACTGACTGAGGTTCGGAACCCTAGAAAGCTATGATATACACAGGCCCTCCTTCAACAACCGCTGCGAAGCACTGTCATATAAGCTAGTGTTAACATATTCATTTTGTTATAGTCAGATAAATTTGTAATCAGTTACTTATTGAGTTTTTAGTGTTCATGTGCATATTCATACGTTCTTAGTGTTTGTTATCAAAGAAAAAGGAACAACGTCCAGTACCGTTTAGAAACATATTTCTCAGCTTGAAGCTTGGAAGAAAAGTAGGCCGACGCTTCAGGTGGAAATGAAGGAAGTGCAAACTGTGGTGTCGCACAAGTATGAAGTGCGCGCTACGTACTTACGCCGCGCGCCGCCATGAACGCACGGCGCGGCGTTCTTACGACGTCAGCCACGAGCGCCCTCTGCTACAACTACCACTGGACTACATCGTTCACTTGGGAATCAGATAGGCACCAGTTAAGACTTGGCTATCAGATAGGCACTAGGAATCATCAGTAGGCAGGCCTCTAACTGAACTGTGTATCAACATTCTGCAGTCAAGAACTATGTAAAAGTTAAGTATTACCAATACTCCACGAAATATATATCTCGTTCTAATTTACTCTATTGTTTCTAGTTTCTGCTTTCCCACTGGCTGCTCACCTCCGTACCTGCACAAGCGTGCATCCTTTATTCCTGTGTCGGTCTCTTTCTACTCGGCCACCGACACCTACGACAACCGGCGGAAACGAGACACAAAAGTGGCGACGAGGATGGGATACAAAACAAACAAGCCGAGGTAAGACCTGCAGACCTTTTAACGAATATATATACAAAAACAGTTGAATTATCGGTTGCATTTCTATAATAAATAAATAAATAAAAATAAAATAAAAGTAAAATAAAAATAAAAACTTATTTGTTTTCAATGATTCCTGTTTGTGAAGTGTAAAGACA
Organism: Locusta migratoria; assembly: GCA_026315105.1. Classification (NCBI taxonomy): domain Eukaryota; kingdom Metazoa; phylum Arthropoda; class Insecta; order Orthoptera; family Acrididae; genus Locusta; species Locusta migratoria. The sequence continues at coordinate 533,250,562 of CM048747.1, forward strand.
GAACGTAGACATGCACTGGTGTGTCACATCTAGGGCATCTGACACTGAAGGTTAAGAAGCACGAGGAGTCTATTACGCACCTTCTACAATCCCCAGGCGTCGCTCGCAAAGATACGCTAAATTGTTCATTGGACGCCGACCAGGGGGGGGGGGGGGACTATCGAGTTTCGGCCCCGATTCGGAAAGATAGTAGATCCGGCACTGAAACAAGTGAACCCCCAGACATCTGAAGCACCAGCCGCGCCACTGCTCGCTTTAATAACCTCATCCACCTTCCGCGATCCTGACACTCTGCCCCGTAGCAGTATCAACGTTACGTTTACGCTGTCAACAAGTGCTCGTCGCATTCAGAGTGAGCGTGTGAGAGGGAGTGAGTGCTGAGGGAGAGGGCAGAACGATCGATTGCGGCGAGGCGTCGGCTGATGGTAGTCGCGCGCAGGTGGCGAGATAAGAGCGGCCGGTGCTCAAGCCGGCAGATAATAGACCGCGCGGGAGGGTTGGCGGCCGTGACTGATGATGGACTGTTAATGGAGCCGTGTATCGCGCGCGCCCAGAAGAGCCAATCTGGAGCGGCCGCTCGCAGGCCTGCCAACACCCGCACACTCGCACACACAGTGCTGGGCCGTACGTCACTCCGAGTGCCTCGAGAGGCGCTCGTCAGCGGCTGATGCGTAGCGCATTAGCGTCGCGCATCAGTCCGCGTCGTTACTGCACAGCCTATCTGCTCCCATATCTGCAACTCGACCCTCGCAGTCATGCGCTTGATAGACGCAGAAGCACCTGTTTAATTTACTGTCTGTCACTACACTACTATGTCTTTGGTGCAAATTTGAAAGAGATCAGCATATGCCAGTGGCGTCTGGTTATTCAGATGACTGGGGGTTCATTTGTTTCAGTGCCGGATGTTAATAGAGACGCCTTCTCCAAACCCTCCCGACCACCTTCCCGCTCGGCTCGGTTTCGGTGCCCACCTCCTACCCGCTCGGCGGTCCAAACAGGCAATTTGGTGCACCTTTGGGAGTGTCACCGCCGGGGGTAATCGCTCCGGTTTGGGCCTCCTAGTTCTACATCTACATGGCATACTCTGCAAATCACATTTAAGTGCCTCGCAGAAGGTTCATCGAACCACGTTTATACTATTTATCTCCCATTCCATTCTCCAATAGCGCGCGGGAAGAAAGAACACCTGAATATCTCTGTTCGAGCTCTGATTTCTCGTATTTTATTCTGATGATCATTTCTACCTATGTAATTGGGAGTCAACAATATATTTTCGCATTCGGAGGAGAATGTTGGCGATTGGAGTTTCGCAAGGAGCCCACGCCGCATCGATAAACGCCGTTGTTGTAATGGTTCCCATCCCTGATCCTGTAATATGTCCGCAACGCTGTCTCCCCTGTATCGTGACGATACGAAACGAGCTGCGCTTCTTTGGACTCTTTCGATGTCCTCCGTCAAACCCACCTGATAAGGATCCCAAACTGGGCTGCAATACTCCAAAAATGGACGGGCAAGCGTAGTGTATGCAATTTCTTTTGTAGTTCTGTTGCATGTTTTAAGGGTTCTGCCAATAAAACGCAGTCACTGTTTCGCCTTTCCCACGATATTATCTACCTCTTCTTTCCAATTTCAGTCTGAAGTAATAGTAATTCCTAGGTATTTTGTGGAGTTTACGGGCTTCACTTTTGATTGATTTATCTTGTAAACAAAGTTTAACGGATTTCTTTTCGTACTCATGTGGACGACTTCACACTTCTCATTATTTAGAGCCAATTGCCAATTTTTACTAGACGCAAATGACGGCGTCATCTGCAAACAACCTAAGAGAGCTGCTTAGATTTTCCCCTAAATCGTTTATGTAAATAAGGAACAGCAGAGGACCAATAACACTACCCTGTGGAACGCCCGATATCACCTCCGTTTTAGTCGATGCCTTACCATCGATTACTACGAACTGTGTCCTCTCTGACAGGAAACACCCTATCCAGTCGCAAATTTGGAGCGATATACCATAACCACGCAATTTGATTAAAAGCCGTTTGTGAGGTACGGTGTCAAAAGCTTTCTGGAAATCAAGACATACGGAATCGATTTGCGAACCCTTGTCGATAGCACCCATTACTTCGTGTGAATAAAAGCTAGTAGTGTTTCACATGAACGATATTTTCTAAATCCGTGTTGACCTTGGCTCAATAGATCGTTCTGTTCGAGATATATTTGAATACAGGACATGTTCCAGTTTTAGATATATTTTCCTTGGGATCTGCTGAATGTCTTACCTCGGCTGTTTTGCCCTTGTTTCAACTCGAGCTGAGGCATCGGTCTATCAAGCTTCTTTATTACACACTTCCTTTCAAGCTTAAAGCTGAGCTGAACACTAGAACACAGTAAGTAACTGATTATTCTGTTAAGTTCCTGTAACAAAATGAATCTGTTACGATGAAGACACGAGCTACTTTCGGGTCAAGTGCCACTGTAAGCAGTAACCCATACTAACAGTACGGATGTGCAAAGGCTGCAGCGACTCCCACATTTTTTTTCAAATAGTTAATTATTTGTTACAACAAAGAGTATAAATGTCATTTACCCTCAAAATCGCGATTCATTTGCTGAAACGTGTAAACATGTAAACGTGTAACGATGCAAAAGACATTCTTGTTAGCATGTCTGTTAAAAAGAAGATTAGGTTTAAAAAATATATACTACTAAGGTATTTTTCCAAATATAACGTGTTTTTTTTTATGAATCTGCAATGCGCCTAAGCAAATATGAAGGGCGGATGTCGCCTTAATGGAAGATTTGCTGATGCACAAAGTGAGACGCGCAGTAGCTCCGTTGCCTTGCTTCGTGACCATTCGTACGTAACCGCCAGAGCTCGAGTAGCCAGTAGCTGGTGTCTACCAGCTCCAATGGCTACCCTCGCCACTCCCTACCGAGGGAGCGTCCATACGCGTTTATTTCCAATCAAAATTTTGCATTATACTTCAAATAACATTTTAACATATAGAAAGATCGTAGCAAGATATCAATAAGGAAGGAAATTATATTTCATTGTATCATTACATATTAAAGTAGAAGCACCAAAAACTCTGCTTAAAGTAGTTATGATAGCGCAAATCACACATACAGCAGTACCACACGCTTGAACGTGCTTATATTAGTCCTCAAACGAAACTACAGATGCAGGAATTGGATGAGACGTTTGAAACAACATGGGAGAGAACAATGTGTACACCTCACTACAGCCATATTATGACATTCCAAATCACTCGCATTCATGCAGTCCCATATCAAAAGCCAGACTAATTACATTTCCAAATGACGATAGTGGTACGTCGATGTTATACCCTTCAAATTACGTATAGGCTATATATCTAGCGTAAAGTCATTTATTTCTTAGTCGCTGCCATTATATTTCTGAATTATTGTGTTATACAATACATCCGCGATATCCATACCCTCGACGGTCGCGGTGGCCGAGGGGACTGAGGCACGTCAGTAACGGTCTGCACAGCCACTACGGTCAGGGGTTCGAATCCACCCTCGGGCATGGATATTTGTGCCGTCCTTAGTGTTAGCTAGTTCATAAGTAGTTTGTAAGTTTAGGGACTGATGACCCCGTAGTTAAGTCCCATAAACTATACAAACATTAGAACATTTTCAGACTTATAACCGTCGCTGTTTAGTCCCTTCCAAAAACCAACAACATTCCGTACCCTCGACCCCCATGTCATTTCCATATTCAGCACGTCGCAAATTGGTCCCTAAAATTTGGACCACATGCATAAGATTAATTGTCATTATCGTATCACTGGACTGTACACAGTTTACACAGTAACTCGTTTGCGAACACTCTGAGAGACAAATACGTACTGCAGCTGTACCACTCAACGCAACTGGAGCTCAGGTTAGTGCAGCTACACTATGCCGCCATCTAGGGGCGCTAGTAGACACGTGTGGCGTTTTGCACGCAAATGACGCACACCACTGTTTTGTTTATGATTTCTTGTCATTCTAAGCATGGTTTCGTGTTGTTACGAGCGAGGTCAAAGATGTGCCTTGTGGTATAGGTCGCGCGCCTTTCCCATTATACACATAGACATCAGGATAACTTATCACAGATACTACATTTGGCTATTGCGTGTGTCTGAGTAGAACGCATTCCTAGTATCAATACAATCCCCTGTCCTACACATACCAGTAGTAGGTAGGTGGCCATTATGTTCTGGCAAATAAGTGTCTAGTCATACAAAATTATGTTCATTATTATGCACCGTAATATTTAATCACTGTTTGTTAGAATTAAGAATTATTGCAGAAATAATCCAAAATTACAAACTTTATAATACATTTTCCATGATGCATGTACAACACCTACACCATTATAACAACAATATGCCCTGAGCAAGTGATCTGCTGTCTAAATTTCTCTCTCTCTCTCTCTCTCTCTCTCTCATTCTTTTTTTTCTGCAGAAATTCGTCTTCTATTTCGTCCGTCTGCTCTTTTACGTACCCATAAGGCAGGTATCACACACTAGAATTTTCCTTTGCTTGTTGTTGTGGTCTTCAGTCCTGAGACTGGTTTGATGCAGCTGTCCAATCTATTCTATACTGAGCAAGCCTCTTCACCTACTCATAAGAACGGCAACCTACATCCATTTTAATTTGCTTACTATATTCAGCTCTTGCCTCCCTCTGCGATTTTTACCCCACACACTTGCTTTCAACGCTAATTTCACAATTCCTTGATGTCTAAGAATGTGTCCTACTAATCGATCCTTTCCTTTAGTGATGGTATGCCAGAATTTCCTTTTCTCCCCAATTCTGTTCAGTACCTCCTCATTAGCTATGCGATCCACCCACCTAATCTTCAGCATTCTTCTGTGACACCACATATCAAAAGCCTATATCCTCTTCCTGTCCTCACTGTTTATCGTCAATGTTTTACTCCCAAACAAAGCAACACTCCACACAAATGCCTTCAGAAAGGACTTCCTTATTCTTAATTTAGTGTTCAATGTTAAAAAATTTCTCTTTTTCAAAAATGGTTTTCTTCCCATTGCCATTCGGCATTTTATATACTCTGTACTGTGACCAACATTTGTTATTTTACTGCCCAAGTAAGAAAACTCATCTATCTCCTTTATTGTTTCGTTACCTCATCTAATTCCTTCAGCATCACCTGATTTTCTTAGGCTGCACTCCATTACCCTTGTTTTGTTATTGTTAATGTTCTTCTTATATGCTCCTTTCAACACACTGTCCATTCCGTTCAATTGCTCTTCCAGGTCCTTTTCTGTCTCTGACAGAATTACAGTGTCATCGGCAATGTTTTTATTCCTTCACCCAGAACATTAATTCCTTCTCCAAATTTCTCTGCGGAGCGCGCGGTTGCTCGCCGTGGAGGTTCGAGTCCTCCCTGGGGCATGGGTGTGTGTGTTTGTCCTTACGTTAGTTTACCTAGATTTAAGTAGTTTGTAAGCTACGGACTGATGACCACGCAGATTGGTCCGATAGATTTACAAACATTTGAACATTTTTTTCCAAATTTCTCCTTGCTTTCCTTTATATCTTGCTTAATGTACAAATTGTCAACATTGGAGAAAGGCTGCAACCCTGTCTTACACCCTTCCCAACCTCTGCATCTCTTTCATGTCCATCAACTTTGATGACTGCTGATTGGTTTTTGTACAAGTTGTAAATAATCTTCCGTTCCCTATATTTTACTCCTGTTGATTTCAAGGTCTGAAAAAGTGTATTCCAATCAACATTATCAAAAGCTTTTTCCAAATCTATAAAAGCTAGAAATATAGGTTTGCCTTTCCTTAATCTATCTTCTAAGATATGCCGTAAAGTCAGGATTGCCTCCCGAGTTCCTACATTTCTCCTGAATCCAAATTGATCTTCCCCAAGATCGGCTTCTACCAACTTTTCCACCCTTCTGTAAAAAAATCGTATTAAAAATTTGCAAGCATGACTTATTAAACTGATGGTTCTGTAATTTCCACATTTGTCTGCACCTGCTTTCTTTGGAATGGGGATTATTACATTTTTCTTAAAATCTGAGGGTATTTCCCATGTCTCATACATCTTACGGACCAGGTGATATAGTTATGTCATGGCTGGCTCTCCCAGAGACTTCAGTAGTTCTGCGGCAATGTCGTCCACACCAAGGGCCTTGTTTCGACTTACGTCTTTCAGTGCTCTGTCAAATTCTCCTCTCAGTATAATATCTCCTATTTCATCTTCATCTACATCCTCTTCTCTTCCTACAATATTGTACTAAGTGTCTTTCCTTTGTATAGTCCCTCTATATATTCTTTCCATCTTTCAGCTTTCCCTTCTTTGCTGAGAATTGGTTTCACAGTTCTTTTTATTCATACAGCTGCTTTTCTTGTCTCCAAATGTTTCTTTTATTTTCCTGTAGGCGGTATCTATTCTTCCCCTATTCATACATGCTTCTACTGACTTGTATTTGTTTTCTAGCCACTCTTGCTTAGCTATTTTACACTGCTTGTGAATCTCATTTCATAGTCGTCTGTACTCCATTTTGCCTGTTTCATTTACTGCATTTTTATATTTTCTCCTCTCATCAATTAAATTTAGTATTTCCTGTGATATTCAAGGATTTTTTGTAGGTCTTGCCTTTCTACCTATTTTGTCCTCTGCTACCTTCATTATTTCGTTTCTCAATACTAGCCATTCTTCTTCTACTGTTTTATTTTCCCCCGTTTCTGAAAATTGTTGCCTAAAGCACCCTCTGAAATTCTCAAAAACTTCAGGTGCATTCAATTCATCCAGGTCCCATGTCCTTATTTTCCTACTTTTTTGCAGTTTTTTCAGTTTCAGCCTGCAGTTCATGACCAAGAAGTTATGGTCAGAGTCTATATCTGTTCCTGGGTATGTTTTACAGTTTAAAACCTAGTTCCGGAATCTATGTCTTACCATTATAAAATCTATCTGGTATCTCCCGGTGTCTCCTGGTCTCTTCCACGTATACAATCTTCTTTCGTGATTTTTAAACCAGTTGTTTGTTATGATTAAATTATGTTCAGCGCAAAATTCTGCCAGGCGATCTCCTCTTTGATTCCTTTTGCCCAGTCCATATTCACCGACTATTTTACCTTCCCTTCATTTTCCTACTACCGAATTCCAGTCTGCCATCACAATTTAAGTTTTCCTCTCGATGAATTGTCTGAATAATTTCTTTTACCTCCTCATACGTTTCTTCCATCTCCTTCTCATCGGCAGAGCTAGTAGGCATATAAACCTGTACTACTGTGGTCGTTGTTGGCTTTGTATCTATCTTGACTATGATAATGCGATCACTGCGTTGCTGATAGTAGTTTACCCGCAATCCTATTTTCTTATTCATTATCAGACCTACTCCTGTTATACCACCAACTGATTTTGTATTTATAATCCTTTACTCGCCTGACCAGAAATCCTGTTCGTCTTTCCATCGAACTTCACTTATCCCCACTAAATCTAACTTCAGCCTATCCATTTCCATTTTTAAATTTTCTAACTTCCCTACCCGATTAAGGGATCTAACATTCCACGCTCCGATCCGTAGAATGCCAGTGTTGTTTTTCCTGATGATCACATCCTCCTGAGTAGTCCTCGCCCGGAGATCCGAATGGGGGACTATTTTACCTCCGGAGTATTTTACTCGAGAGGATGCCATCATCATATATTCATACAGTAGAGCTGCATGCCCTCGGGAAAAGTAACAGCTGTAGTTTCTCCTTGCTTTCAGCCGTTCACAGTAACTGTGTGGCAGAGCCACAGTAGCTGATGTTACAAGGCCAGCTCAGTCAATCATCCAGACTGTTGCCTCTGTGACTACTGAAAAGGCTGCTGCCCCTATTCAGGAACCACACGTTTGTCTGGCCTCTCCACAGATAGCGCCTCCCGTTCTGGTTGTACCTACGATACGGCTATTTTTATCGTTGAGGCACGCAAGCCAACCCACCTCCGCAATGTCTGTGGTTCCTGATGCCTTTAACATAAACGACCGAAATAAATAGTAACATCCTGTTTGAAGCTGATTATCGCTTTTGTGACTCAGAGAGATGGATGACTTTTTAGCTTCAACATTTTCAGGCCCAAAGCTATTATTGTTATTCTAAGCAGGCTTTCGTGTGGTTCCGAGCGTTCTAGGTCAATGGTGTCCCTTGTCACCTTCTGCTTGAGTTCTATGTACTGAACAATAATGCCATCTCTGTCACGTTTTCACAATGCGTGCGTATATTAAAAAAAACACCATGTTTCTATCAGTAAGACCCGATTAAACAATATCAGAGGTGCTATATCTTGAATGCACCTCCTAATGCCATTTTATTCATGGCTGTTGTGACTTTTTTATTGTGTAGCAGTCAGTGGCGGCTGGTGCTTCAGACGAAATAGGGGTTCACTTCTTTAAGTGCCGAATCTTGAGTGTGTCGCCTTCCTCCACTCTTCCCTGCTCTGCCCGTTGATGTTTCGGCGCCCCTCTCCCACTGGCGGCGTCCAAAGAGACAATTTGGCGCACCTCTGCGAGTGGCGCCGGGAGCAAGCATCCCGCTTTGCAGCCCCTCTCCCTTTAGATATATTTTCCTTAAAAGATCCGGAATGTATTACCTTAGCTTATTTTCGTTTGCTTCAACTCGAGCTGAGGCGTCGGGCTACCAAGCTTCTTTCAAAATGTTCAAATGTTTGTAAATCTATCGGACCAAACTGCGTGGTCATCAGCCCGTAGCTTACAAACTACTTAAACTAAGGTAAACTAACGAAATAAATCGCAAATTGCGATCATCTGTGGCATCACTGTACTAGGTTTAGATGGAATACCGCAGTGCGGCGAATGAAAATTTGTGCCCGGCCGGGATTTGAAACCGGGATCTCCTGCTTACTAGGCAGACGCATTGACCAGTCCGCCACCGAGGACACAGTGACCAGCCCGACTGCAGTGGACTCTTCCCTGCACGTCTCCCGCCGGACACAAATCTCCATTCACCACGCTGTCTCTTTGTAAGGTAAACTAACCTAGGGACAACACACAAACCCATGGCCCAGGGAGGACTCGAACCTCCGACGGCGAGCAACAGCGCGCTCCGCAGCGAGGCGCCATAGACCGCTCGTCTACTCCGCCGTGGTCCAAGCTTCTTTATTTAATACATTTGTTCTAAGCTTAAAGGTGAGTAATTTGTTTCTAAAGGATACTGAACGTTGTTCATATTTCTTTGATAATAAACAAGAATAAAATTTTTTGCACATCAACACTAAAGCGCAGTATGTAACTGATTGCGCTGTTTGTAACAAAATGAATCTGTTACGACAATGTGACAAACTACCTTCTGGTCACGTCATATTGTAAGAAGCACCTCCTCCTAACCTTATACATGCGCAAAGGCTGCTCTCCCGTACCTCTTTTCAAACAGTTGAATATTTGTTACAACGAATACAGATGTAGAAATGTAGAAAGGAACAATACACAAGTCATTTTTGTTCCTGTATCTGTTAAAAAGAAGATTAGGTTTAAAACAAAATTGCTTTCAGTCGGTCTCTGCTATTCTAGCTAGCTGGAGAGTAGTGAGTTCGTTATTATTGATGATGGGATCCTTTGAAGGCTGTTACATTTGATGCGTCTTTAATTTATAGTTACAGGATATTTTACCAAATATAACTTGTTTGTGATGAATCTTCAATGCATGTGTAAGACGAGGTGCGCAGTATCTCCATTTTCTTTGCTTTGGGACCATTCGTGTGTAACCGCCAGAGCTCGAGTAGCCAGGAGCTGGCGTCTCTACCAGCTCCAAAACCTACATTAAAAGAGGTAACGTTAGCGCTAGGAAACAATCCCTTACCAAACACCGCCTCTAGAGGCTAAACTCCGCATCCGACAGGCTAAGCCCCGTCTCTTTCAAAGTCGACTGAATCGAAGATATGTCACCCGCGAAACCAAACATAAGTTATTAGTATCCTCTTCATGTTCCACTTTAAAATAACGATTACACTGACGACATACTGAAAATATTCAGTAACTACTACGAAATTTAAGCGTTTCCTAACTTTGCGGGTACACTTTTGAGAACCTGCAGGGCCAACGGTCCTCGGTTCGTATGAGACCCCGATTGGTGTAGTTAAGGCCGCTCTGGTTTTTGGGAACGGATACGGGCCAAGTACTGGGCAGTCTGTGCGAGTTGGCGGAATTGTTCCTCAGTAAATATACAGTACTTATTGAATTCATTGAAGCCTTGGCGACCTACCAACCGCCAAATCGGGCGTTGTATCACCTCCGGTACTTGTGCAGGGTGGTGGGAGGAGGCGGGATTTGTGCCTCCGGGAGAAATGGGTAGTGGAAGGCTTCGTCGTCGTTCTGATGGTGTCGGATGTTCTCGAGGACTTGGAGCAGGACCCGTTTTACATCACGCCTGGTTGGCATTTCCAGGTACGAGGCGACTTCCTCCAGTGTGTCCTGGTCCTCTTCATCCTGCGCAACGGCCGCTCTCTCAGGCGCCGTCGCGTGGTCGTGACGTGGCGGAGGCGCGTCCACCTCCATGAACGCCGCCGCGGCCGCCCCCGCATGGGTGGTAGCCTGGGAAGCGTCCTGCGGAGATCCAGTATCCCCGACGTGCGCGGTTTCTTCGGGTTGGCGGGTCAACCCCGCCGCTGTTGCTTCTCTGCTCGCAATATATATGGTGGCTTGTTACCACAGCGCAGGCGCCGCTGCTGTGACGTCATGGCGGACCAGAGCGTCGACGGCGTAAACATGGAGAGCCCCCTACCGGAAGGCCGTTGAGCGGGCCGCTGGTGGTCTGCGCAGCCGCGGCGCGGGCTAGAGCGGCCGCTGGAGGCGGACCCCTTGTGCGCGCGCCAACCGGAGGAAAAAGTGCGTGTTTTACGCGTCTCGACTTCGATGACCCATCGTCGTCGATTGGTGACCATCGTCTGTCTGCGGCTGATGCTGCCTCAGTACTGCCAAGGCCGGTTCCCATACTTTACTAAGTTGGAATCCCGTGTCTCTATTAATTAAATCTTTTGCAATGCGTATTTCGACGGCTTCTTTAATTATTGAGTCCCAGTAGGTGGAAGCGGAAGAAATGATCTTGGTCTCTTCGTAATTCATGCAGTGTCCCGAATCAAGACTGTGTTCAGCCACAGCCGATTTTTCTGGTTGACACAATCTTGTGTGGCGTTTATGTCCGTCGCATATGTCATTCACAGTGCGACACGTCTGTCCAATATAGGACATTCCACACTACCACGGGAGCTTGTATATTTCCGGTCTCCTGAGGCCGAGGTTGTCTTTAACGGAGCCCAGCATTGGAGGGCGGAAGACACACTTTATATTATTTCTTTTAAACAGTCTGCCAATCTTTAAGGACACACCACCGACGTAGGGAAGAAAAACCATCTTAGTGGAGCTCTCCGCTTCTTCTAGTTCCTCTTCAGATTTCGAGCGAGCTGGTCGAAATGCAGCACGAATCTGTTTCTCAGTGTAGTCGTTCTGGGCACAGAGCGAAAATGGTTGAGTTCTGCTTGTATACATTCTGCATCTGAGATGGCTCTTGCTCTGTGTGCGAGTGTCCGTAGTACACCACTGCGTTGAGATGGATGATAACAGCACTTAGCTTTCAGATACAGGTCGGTGTCTGTCGGTTTACAAAACACACCATGGCCCAAGGAACCGTCTTCATTTCGGCGAACAATGACGTCCAGAAACGGGAGCTTTCCATTTTCTTCCACTTCCATGGTAAAACAGATGTTCGGGTGGAGTGAGTTGAGATGTTCTAAGAACGAAGGCAGTGTGGCAGACCCATGTGGCCATGCAACGAAGGTATCGTCTAAATACCTCCAAAAGCATTTAGGTTTCAATGGCGCCGTCTGAAGTGCTTTGTCCTCGAAATCTTCCATGAAAAGATTAGCTACTATGGGAGACAGAGGGCTGCCCATAGCAACACCGTCAATCTGCTCAAAATATTCGTTGTTAAATAAAAAGTAGGTCGAGGTGAGCACATGTTTAAAAAGATGTAAAATATCCTTTTACAGGCGTAGGTTCCCGTGCCAGTGTGGAATCTCTTATACTGGACAGACGTGTCGCACTGTGAAAGACAGATGCGACGGACATAAACGGCACACAAGATTGTGTCAACCATCTTGTGGCTGAACACAGTCTTGATTCGGGACACTGCATGAATTACGAAGAGACCAAGATCATTTCTTCTGCTTCCACGTACTAGGACCCAATAATTAAGAGGCCGTCGAAATACGCATTGCAAAATATTTAATTAATAAAGACACGGGATTCCAACTTAGTAAAGCATGGGAACCGGCCCTGGCAGTACTGAGACAGCATCAGCCGCAGACAGACGATGGTCACCAATCGACACAGATGGGTCATTGAAGTCAAGACGCGTAAAACACTCACTTTTTCCTCCGGTTGGCGCGCGCACAAGGGTCCACCACCAGCGGCCGCTCTTGCCCGCGCCGCGGCTGCGCAGACCACCAGCGGCCCGCTCAACGGCCCTCCGGTAGGGCAGGACGCTCTCCATGATCACGCCGTCGACGCTCTGGTCTGCCATGACGTCACAGCAGCGGCGCCTGCGCTGTGGTAACAAGCCACCATATATATTGATTTTTGAGTATTGTTAACAAAGTAAAAATATCGCTAGCAAATATAGGGTAATTTCCAAGAAAGCTTACACTTTAAGTAGCTCGGCCTAAAATGATATATATCGAACGTACAACTGTAAATCGATTTAGTGTTTCTGAAGCGTAAATTCGGGTGCTACTCGCCCTCATGTACTAAACAAAGACTTCTTGTTTAACCCATAGGCTACCTAACATTTTTAACGCTTCGCTACAGATTATTATTTTTTTTTTAAGTGGAAGTTAGGTTAGGTATAGGTGACACAAGAAAATTTTTTTAGTACGTGAGGGTGCGTAACGCCCGAATCTCCGGTTAAGAAACACTCAATAGATTTACATTTGTACATTCGATACATATCATTTCGGGCCGTACAACTTCGAATATAAGCTTTCTTGAAAATGACATTGTACAGAGCTTTTAGCAAGGGGGTGGGGGTTATGGCAGTGGGGGTCGGAAGGGAGGGAGGGAAATGGAAGGGGCTTCGTGAGGGATTGCTTCCTGTCGCCAACGTTTCTACATTAAAAGCGGCGTTTCCCCACGTCCTTCCCTGCCGCGGGAGAGGCCTTGTGCTGCCTCCAGGGGGTTCAACCTAAGCCGCGCATGCGCATCGCAACTCTGTAGTCACTGCCGCATATATTAAGCAGCGGCGCTACGATTCGTATAAGTGCTGTCCTTTTTTTTTTTTTTTTTTTTTTTTCCTTTATTGATATTTTTATGCTACCTGTAACTTCAGGCAGCAGGCTGGCAGCAGCTTCGGTGGCTGCTCTTCAGCCCTGAGACATACATATAATGTATGTGGAAATGAAACATGAAACACAGAATAAAAATTGCAGAATTAAAATAACAGACAAGGTGAAAATTGGAGAACAGTAAAAAGACAAACTTACAGACAAAATATTTGGAGGACAGAGACAAGAAGGCGGAGATAAAATACACACATTATATTCATAAAACTGTTGAGAACCACGGTGGCGATTAAAAGTACATTGATGGACACACATGCACAAAACGAAGACAGTTGGACGGTGCACATGGTAAAAAAAAAAAAAAAATTGTCGGACGTTGTCGGCGAGGCACAGGTTAAAAACACGTCAAAAGATCACTAGTCACGAACACTCTGGAGCACTAATGAAAATGTCGAGACGCCTCCCCGGGGCGGAGGAGGGGGTCGAGGGGGAAGGGATGAGAGAGGGATGGGGGAAGAGAGCGGGATAGGGGCAGCCAAGCGGGGGGAAAGGAGGGGATGGGGAGGGTGGAGGGGCGCTACGATCAGAGTTGGTAGGAGGGGTATATATCAGGACGAAGTTCATTATCCGGTAAGGGAAGGGAAGGGAAGGGAAGGGAAGGGAAGGGAAGGGAAGGGAAGGGAAGGGAAGGGAAGGGAAGGGAAGGGAAGGGAAGGGAATTTGCCCTGGGAAAGGACACGGAGTGTATGTAAGTGAAGGCCAGCAGGGATAGTTTGGTGGAGGCGTGGCAGAGGCCCAGGATTGGCGAGAATAGGTTATACCAGAGGGTTTTGGGACTCTATTTTTCGGGTAGTGTAAAGGAGTCGGAGATGTTCGAGGTGTTGTAGGAGAGGAGGGAACGGGAAGGGGGGAAGGGAGACGGATATGGTATGTGAGGCGAAGAACATGGCGTTCCAGGATCTGTAAGGATTTGTAGAAGGTAGGACGGGCTGATATCCAGGAGGGGTGTAAGGAATAAAGGTCGGGGTGCATGATGGATTTATAGGTGTGAAGGACAGTGGAAGGGTGGAGGCCCCAGGTCCGGCCGGTAAGGAGTTTAAGGAGGTTGAGGCAGGACATAGCTTTCGCACAGAGGGACTTGATGTATGGGGTCCAGGAAAGTTTGAGGTCAAGGGTAAGGCCAAGTTATTTGAGTGTGGAGGTGTGACAGATTGGGCGGTTGTGGAGGATAAGATAGAAATCGTGGAGACGGAAGGAGCGGGTGGTACGACCTATGACGATTGCCTGCGATTTGTCTGGATTTACAGATAAGAGCCACCGGTTACAGCTACGAGGCAAACTTGGTGAGGTGGGACTGGAGCAAAATCTGGGAGCAGGCAAGGGAGGGGGCGAAGGCTAGGAAGGCGGTGTCATCAGGATATTGAAGGAGATAGATGGGAGGTTTGGGTTGAGATATGTCGGCAGAATAAAGGAGATAGAGGAAGGGAGAGAGGACAGAGCTTTGGGGCACCCGGGCGGAGGGGTAGAACAAATGGGTGTCGGAGTTGCAGACAGTGACATAGGAGGGGCGGCGGGTGAGAAAGGAAGATATGAGGTGGACTTAATTAATAGGAAGGGCATAGAACTGGATCTTCAAGAGGAGACTTGAATGCCATACATGGTCGTAGGCTTTTTGGATGTCGAGGGATACAGAAATTGTGGAGCGACAGGAAATGAGTAAGAGGTAGAGGAGATGAGTCAGGCGAACGAGCTGCTTATTGGCAGAGAAGGAGGGTTGGAAAGTGGGAGGAACTGGTGGCAGTGGAGGTGCTGGTGGATACGACGGGGAAGGATGGTTTCCAGGAACTTGCTGAACACGGAGGTAAGACATGGGACGGTAGGATGAAGTCTGGGATGGGGGCTTGTCGGGTTTGAGGAACATGAGAATATGGGAGGTGTTCCACAGGTCGGGGTAAGAGCCAATGAAAAGAATGACATGGTATAGGGTGGCAATAACTTCATGGACGGAGAGGGGGCATGTGCGTAAGTGGCAGTAGGTCAGCCGGTCATGACCGGGGGCAGTGTTTCGTTTTGTGCGAAGAGTGTCACGGGCAGTAATAGAAGTGTTCAGTTCTGTGGGAGGGATGTGGTCCAAGTACTGGAAGCCAGTGGCGAGCGGGGGAGAGTATGTATCAGTGCATTCGTGGACGTCTGGGAATAGAGAGTAGTCAAAAAGGGGATCATCAGGAATGGAAAAAACATCAGAAAGGTAGGAGGCAAAGATTTCTGCCTTACTGGCGTTGTCAGGAAAAGGATGATCATCATGGAGGAGCGGGTAGTGGGGAGAGGAGTTACTGCCAGTAAGGCGGCGGAAGGCACGCCAGTACTTGGAGGAGTTGACCAGGAGGAGAGAATTAAGGCGGATGCATGTCTGGCGCCAGTCCCAGCGTTTCTTCGCGGGCAAGAGGTTTCTGATGTGTCTTTGGAGTTGCCGGTGGCGTTGGAGTGTATCCCGATCGCGAGTCCGGAGGAAGGAGCAGTAGTGCTGTCTCCGTCATAAAAATAGTTTGAATGTGCACTTAAAATGATCCGATACAAGAACGAAACGAAGAATGATAGTTTAAAAACACTTCTTTTATTTTATTTACTTCTTCCACGACGAGCCTTTGTCCGGGGGTTCATTGGCGAGTGCAGCAATTCTAAACACCATCACTGTACAGTGTGGGAGGGGTGAAGGTCACGGAGTCAGCAGGAGGCACCAGCAGGGCGATTAGTCAGTGGCTCGCCTGTCGGCCGCCAGGGCGGTGCTGGCGCGATGTTGTTGAGCGCTGGCCGCGATCTGAACAGGCCTGATAACAGCCGGGGTTCCCCGGCGTCGTGTGACCCGCCGTCATTTGTCACGGCCAGCACTTCTTCTGCCGGGGCATCCCCTGGCCTCCCACCCCCCTCTGCCCCCCTCGGCCCGGTCTGGCCGGCCCTCCTTCATCGGGCGGTGGTAAATATGCATGAGGCGCCCGCCTGCAGATAGCAGCGGCGGGTCAGCCGTCGGCGCCGGCACGGTACGCGGTACATGGCACACGGTACACGGTACACGGCAGGCGGTACAAGGCGGGCGCCACGCCGAGCCGCTTAATATTTAACTGGCTGCTTTATGACTGGGGCCGACCCACGGCGAGGCATTCACACCGCCCCGGCGCCTAATGCCGGCTGCTGACGGCGAGAAATGGCCGAGAACTGCGGCGCCCGTCACTTCGCTGTGAGATTGTTTTCCTCGGTGGAACTGAAAGCGCTGATGAATTATCGCGACTACCTTTGTCTGTGGTTTATGTCGTACGCTCGTACATGTTGGCAGGGCAGGGAGTTCAATGAAACGCCTGGAGTGGATTAAAATAACCTTTGATATTCTTTCAAATAACCATTTGGAGAGTGGGATGAGTCAACTAGGCTACTGTGTATTGAATTTTTCTTTATTTCTAGATTTCTTTCATTCTTCGAAAGTACCGTTCCATTTCTTCTTGTGTCCATTTTCGTCTAGTTGTTATCTTTCCATCCGGAAACCTTTTCTTTGGAATTGCTTCCCAAAAATGTGTTTTGTTTGTTATTGTGGCTGTTGTAATTCCAATGCTTTCAAAGTTCATTTCTGTCTTATTGAACCACATCTACTGGGATTTCTACCTATTGAGTTATTTGAAGATCCTCTTGGTTAGTCTATTGTTATCCATTCAGTGTAAAAGAAACTATAGTCCTACCTCTATTTTATAAGAAAAAATAAGAAACAAATAACTGACTTTGTGATAAGCATGGATGTGGTATTGTAATGTTTATATTAATAAACAGTGACAACCCACAAGTACGGTATGTGTGGTGTCGCACTATTCTAAAGTGCGCACCATGTACTTTCGCTGCAAGCCACCTTGCACGCACGGCGCAGCGTTCTTACGACGTCAGCCACGAGCGTCCTCTGTTGCAACCCCGCTCGTGGCCACCACTAGACTGCATCGTCCACTTGGGACTGAGATAGGAACCAGTTAACACTTAGGAATCAGATAGACACCAGTTAAGACTTGGCTATCGGATAGACACTAGGCATCATCAGTATGCAGGCCTTTATTAAAAACTGGGTATCAATAATCTACTAGACTGCTGCTCTCCAAGTTACGTATTGTAGCAACTTTATGAAATATATATCTCGTTCTAATTCACTCTAGTGTTTCTAGTTTCTGCTGTCCCACTGGCTGGTCACTTCCGTACCGCCGGCCGCGGTGAGGCGCTCCAGTCACGGTCTGCACGGCCACTACGGTCGGGGATTCGAATCCCCCCTCGGGCATGGATATTTGTGCCGTCCTAGTTCGTAAGTAGTTCATAAGTAGTTTGTAAGTTTAGGGACTGATGACCCGTAGTTAAGTCCCATAAGCTTAACAAATATTTGAACATTTGAACTTCCGTACCTGCATACGCGTGCATCCTTTATTCCTGTGTCGGTCTCTATCTACTCGGCCACCGACACTTACGACAACCGGCGGAAACGAGACACAAAAGTGGCAAGGAGGCTGGGGCACAAAAGTGGCGACGAGGATGGGATACAAAAATATGAGATGTTTATTTATTTAGACAATGGCCGGTTTCGGATTTCTTTTTACAAGTCCATCTTCAGATGGTTTATAGATGGTTTATATGCTTTTCAACTGGAGCCTCGTTTTGGATCCGTTATAGTTTCGCAACTCTAGGATAGACAAAAATATTTTGTTTACTATTTGCTGAAGTTTACGTTAGGTTTCCTTACGTTCGTCGCTATGAACACATTTATGGCAAAGTTTTACAGCTAAAAAGCGCATGAAGTGTGGCGAAGACTTACGTGTTCTGTCCTTTTCTTTCACGAATTCGTCACGTGTTTCTTCCTTGTATTTTACACATGTTATGTTTTTTAATTGCACTGTATGAGTGATGTTAATGTAGTTACGTTTTTCACACAATACCATATTAAAATTTAACGTAATATGCACTATAAGCAGTCCCAAAGTGTGACCCAGCTTCACTTAAGAAACATAAACATTTAATGAACGTCCAGCTCCAGTTGCATTTATTGGTGCTTTATTTAAGCCCACACTGCCGGTTTCGGCCTCTATGTTAGGCCGTTTTCAAGTGTGACAGACGTTATGCCGTAGAGAAAGCAACTTGACGTTTCTTAGAAACTTCTCCAGTTTCTCGAGATTTGCAGTTGTTTACTCGAGTGTTTCTACTGCATACACGGCTCCTTTGTTATCTTACAGTGGCCAGTCAGGAAGAGAATTTTAAAAAATGTTCAAATGTTTGTAGAGCTTATGGGACTTAACTACGGGGTCATCAGTCCCTAAACTTGCAAACTGCTTATGAACTAGCTAATACTGAGGACGGCAGAAATATCCATGCCCGGGGATGAGGCGGGATTCGAATCCCCGACCGTAGCGGCCGTGTGGACCGTGACTGGCGCACCGCAGACCTCTCGGCCACCGCGGCCGGCGTGAATAATATATCCGACAAGAGGCTAAGCGAAACCGCACAAAGAACATTATGTCCAACAATACGGTGATCACTTAATGGGCAAATGTCCTAGGACAGTAGTGCGCACATTACGCCGGGGTGTGGTCTGTGTTCCACACTCATTCACCTTGTGTCAGCCATATTATACAGGCGACTTTCTTGGGCTTATGGAAGGGCGGCGGTATTTTCGTTTCTCACACGAGGAAGTGAATTAACTAGCTAAGCAGGACTACGGTTCGCCGTTTCTCACTCTCATGTGAAATTTAGGAAGTACAATGTCAGAAATAAAGATCAGTACATATAGTTCTATTCACTTATGATTTATTGACGAGACCATGCATATAGAGTACCTGAAATGACAGATGAATAACTGTAGCTGTTCTGTGGTAGTAGTTCACAATACATTATTAAACTCCCATATTATTACGTGGTGACGGCAGCGTAGGCGCTGATTCTGATATCCGTTCGCTGGTAATTTCCAAGGATGCTTGCACTCGAAGTAGATAGGACAGAAACAAATTTCACAGTGACGTAGTGACTGGTTGTCGGTGTACTCTAAATTGATAATCAGTCACTCCCCTTTACATAGCTTAGACAGCAAAATATTTAAATACTAGCTTATATGCCCGAGCTTCGCAACGGTTGTTAAAGAAGGTTCTGTGTATATCATGGTTCTTTTGGTTCCGGACCTAGGTCAGCAAAAAAGCAATCCCCTTTGGATCTCTCTGTCAATAAACTCGGTTCTCCTAGCCAAGATGTCAAATTTAAGTAGAAGTCATTGTCGAAAACGATGAATGTTCATAAAGTTTTTCATACTAAGAGTTAAATTAATTTAAGTCCGTGCTTCGAAACAATGTAAATTCAATGTTAGGTTGTGTTCACAAAGTTACACATAGCAACAGCAGCGCCGAAAGCGGCTGGTAAATTACATTTCTGAAAACAATATTGGATAAGTGCGAATATTGATTTGTAACAGTTTTCACAAATATCTTCTTGAATAGGAATTTGGAATGAATTGTAAGACTATGTGAATGATGAGACTCTATACAAAAGAGTTTCGCGTGAAAGTGTTGGTCATAATGAGACGTGACAACAACGGATGTATCTGATTCGGTAAACTTTTATTTTCTATCCTGCGGCCTCGTGTTTTTATGTTGGCAACATCAATAACACGATATGAAATCGTTGAAAAGATGACCGAACCACATAGTGTAGATAAATACTGCTGTTCCTGCTGTATGCTTGGTTTCACGACAAAATATTTGCGTGTCACGCGATTGGCTTATGACGATGTCACATGATTCTCTTTATTCGACATCTATTGCCAACATTATCACAGGAGGCCGCCGGGATATGAGTAGAACTACGTCGCATGGTTTCCCTGCAGAGAGTGACGCGGCTATATCATTAATGTATGTCTATGTTTCCACCAAGCTTCCACGACAGTGATCAATGTTCCACGAGTATTTTTTATCTTTGAGTCTATCTGGATTTTTATCTTTGTTTTGTGTCTCTGTTCATAGTGGGTAATGTGGGGTTGACGGAAACATTGATCTATTTAAAAAATTGCGTATTTGATATCCCTCGTCGTTATTAAAGTCTGAAAGGACTGCATTGTCTGAAGATTGAAAGAATAAACAGATTTTGACTCGTACCGTAAAGTTCGTAAGTCACAGAGTATATAGCTTTTCCTAAGAGTATTTATTGCATATTTTGCGAATTTTTGCTCGTCACCCTCACCCACTGCCACGCACCACGACCAAACTCCCTTACTAACATCATTAGACCAAGGGCTATCTACCACCACAACCACGAGTGGGTGGCAGTATGTGGTCATGGAGAAAAGTCTGTCAGCACGTACACACACACAAGCCTTTTATATACAGATATAGATTAAGAAACCATTATTATTGACGAATGAATCGCACTCAGTTGCCATCAATTGAAAATAATCTCATACCCATATAGTTACACTTCTTGATGTACTTACTTGAAAGTGCATCAGCTTGGCAGCTTGTTCACTGAACCACGTTTATTTTAATTACCTTCCACTCTTTTCTTGAATAGGTCTGATTTTTCGTATTTTATTATGATGTAGGCAGAGGTCAACAATATTTCTCGCATTCGGAGGAAAAAGCGGCTGTTCGAAATTTCGTAATTAGATCTCCTGACAATTGAAAACTTTGTTGTTGCAGTGAGTGCCAGTGCAACCCTTGTGTCATTTTTATGACACTTCTTCCCTGTATCGCTATAGTACAAAACGAGTTGTTCTTCCTTTTACTGTTTCGTCGTCCTCCGTCAGCGCCACTTGTTAAGAATGTCACATTTCCCAGCAGTCCTCCAAAACAGGACGGACGGTTTTGTTTCATCTCCTATGCGTTCTGACAGTGAACAGCTGTCTTTGTTTCGCCTTTCCCACGACATTGTCTGTGTGCATCTGCCTAACGGTACCCAGCAATAGCTATCCTTTGGTAAAAAAAAAAAAAAAGGAAGGTAGCATGAGTCTTCTGGATGCTCCAGAATATTAAGACAGTAAGGTATCGTAAGATGAACTGGTATTCTTAAATTCATGTGATAACAATATATTGAGGTTACAATTTCGCCAGTAAAGGAGCTTCCGCCCCCTGTCCGTCATAGCACTGAATGCAGACAATGGCGACGCCTCGAGTTCCGCCATGAATAGATAATTAGCGGCAAGCCGAATGGCGTATCGTGCTGTTAGCGGAGCACCGTCTGCCGAGGCTGAGATGAGGCCCGCCGGAAGACAATGGTGATGCGCATGCGCGCTGCGGGCTGCCACACGCCGCGGCCGCACAGTGGCGGCCAGGGCCTCTGGCCTCCGGCTAGACGGCAGTCCAAACAATCGGCCGGTCTGCGCTGCAGGTCAACAGCCCGCAGTCGGGAGGACCCACAGTGGCCGTGGGCGGCACCAGCAAACGCTCCGACTAACGCCCAGCCGCGGGCCAGACGGAAGGAGAGACAAGGCACGGCAAGACATCTACATCTATATAGATACTCTGCAAATCACATTTAAGTGCCTGGCAGAGAGTTCATTAACCACTTTCATAACTTTTCTCCACCTTTCCATTCTCTAATACAACTCGGAAAGAAAGAACACCTAAATCGTTCCGTTTTCGATCTGATTTCCCTTATTTTATTGTGATGGTCTTGTCACTCTAAGGAGGTGGGTGCTAGCAAAATATTTTCACTTTCAGAAGTAAAAGTCGGTGATTTAAACTTCGCAAACAGATCACGCCGCAATGAATAACGTATTTCTTTTATTGATTTCCACCCCAATTCGTGCAACATTTCCGTGACGCTCCCCCCCCCCCCCCCCCGTAACGTGATAAACAAAACGAGCTGCCCTTCTCTGAACCTTCTCAATGTCTTCCGTCAGTCCCACCTGGTGAGGGTCCCACAAGGAGCAACAGTACTCCAGGAGAGGACGCACAAGTGTGATGTATGCAGTCTCTTTGGTGGAGCTGGTGCATCTTTGCAGCGTTCTGCCAAAGAAACGTAACCTTCAGTTCGCCTTCCCCACAATATTTTCAATGTGTTCTTTCCAGTCTAAGTTGTTCGTAATTGTAACTCCTAGGTATTTGGTAGAATCTACGACCTTAAGGTTTGACTGATTTATCGCGTAATTGAAGTTCAGCGAATTTCTTTTAGTGCTCATGTGTATTACTTCACACATTTCTTTATTTAGTGTCAATTGACAATTTTCGCACCATGTAGGAATTTTGTCTACATCGCTTTGCAGGTGCTTTTGATGCTCTGTTGACTCCACTAACCGATAAACGACAGCATATCCGCAAACAGTATAAGGGAACTATTCAGATTGTTGTTGTTGTTGTGGTCTTCAGTCCGGAGACTGGTTTGATGCAGCTCTCCACAGTATCCTATCCTGAGCAAGCCTCTTCATCTCGACTTAAGAACGGCAACCACAATCTGTCTGAATCTGCTTACTGTATCTATCTCTTGGTCTTCCTCTGCGGTTTTTACCCCACACACTTACCTCCAAAGCTAAATTCACAATTCCTTGATGTCTAAGAATGTGTCCTACAAATCTACCTCTTCTTCTAGTCAAGGTATGCCAGAAATTTCTTTTTTCCCCAATTCTATTCAGTACCTCCTCATTAGTTACGCGATCCACCCACCTAATCGTCAGCATTCTTCTGTAGCACCATATTTCACAAGCCTCAATCCTCTTCGTGTCTGCAGTGTTTATCTTCCGTGTCTCACTCCCATACAAGGCAACACTCTATACAAATGCCTTCAGAAAGGACTTCCTTAGGGCTTAAATCAATATTCCATGTTAACAAATTTCTCTTATTCAAGAACGCTTTTCTACCCATTGCCATTCTACATTTTATATCTTCTGTACTGCGACCATCATCTGTTATTTTACTGCCCAAGTAACAAAACTCATCTACCTCCTTTATTGCTTCGTTACCAAATCTAATTCCTTTAGCATCACCTTATTTTCTTACACTGCACTCCATTACCCAATTTTTGCTCTTGTTAATGTTCATTTTATATGCACCTTTAAGCAAACTGTCCATTCCGTTCAATTGCTCTTCCAGGTCATTTGCTGTATCTGACAGAATTACTATGTCGTCGGCAAAAAGCAATGTTTTTAATTCTTCACCCTGAACTTTAATTCCTTCTCCAAATTTCTCCTTGCTTTCCTTTAAAGCTTGCTCAATGTACAAATTGAATAACAATAGAGAAAGGCTACAACCCTTTCTTACTCCCTTTCCAACTACTGCATCCGTTTCATGCCCTTCAACTCTGACAACCGCTGTCTTTTTGTACAAGTTGTAGATAGCCTTACGCTCCCTATATTTTACTCCTGCTTGCTTCAGAACATGAAAGAGTTTATTCCAATCAACATTGTCAAAAGCCTTCTCCAACTCTAAAAAAGCTAGAAATGTACGTTTGCCTTTTCTTAATCTATCTTCTAGGATAAGCCGTAAAGTGAGTATTGCTTCCCGTGTTCCTACATTATTCCTGAACCCAAACTGATCTTCCCCGAAGTCAGCTTCTACCAGCTTTCCCATCCTTCTGGAAATAATTCGTGTTGTTGTTGTTGTTGTTGTTGTTGTTGTTATGGTCTTCAGTCCGGAGACTGGTTTGATGCAGCTCTCCACCCTACTCTATCCTGAGCAAGCCTTTTCATCTCCTCATAAGAACGGCAACCCACATCCACTTGAATCTGCTTACTATACGCGTCTCTTGTTCTCCCTCTGCGATTTTTACCCCACACACTTCCCTCCAATGCTAAATTTACGATTCCCCGATGTCTAAGAATGTGTCATACCAAGCGATCCCTTCTTTTAGTCAGGGTATGCCAGAAATTCCTTTTCTCACCAATTCTGTTCAGTACCTCTTCATTAGTTATGCGATCTACCCACCTAATCTTCAGCATTCTTCTGTAGCACCACATTTCAAAAGCATCTATTCTCTTCTTGTCCGCACTGCTTATCGTCCATTTTTCACTCCCGTACAAGGCAACACTCCACACAAATGCCTTCAGAAAAGACTTCCTTACCCTTAAATTAATATTCGATGTTAGCAAATTTCTCTTTATCAAAAATGATTTTCTTCCCATTGCCATTCTGCATTTTATATCCTCTGTACTGCGACCATCGCATGTTATTTTACTACCCAAGTAACAAAACTCATCTACCACCTTCATTGTTTCGTTACCTAATCTAATTCCTTCAGCATCGCCTGACTTTCTAAGACCGCATTCCATTATTTTTGTTTTGCTCTTGTTAATGATCATTTTATACGCTCTCTTCAATACACTGTCCATTCCATTCAACTGCTCTTCCAGGTGCTTTTATGTCTCTGAGAGAATTACAATGTCATCAGCAAAACGCAATGTTTTTATTTCTTCCCCCTGAACTTTAATTCCTATTCCAAATTTTTCCTTGCTTTCCTTCACCGCCTGCTCGATGAACAAATTGAACAACATCGGAGATAGGCTACAACCCTGTCTTACTCCCATCCCAACTGATGCTTCCCTTTCATGCCCTTCGAGTCTAATAACTGCGGTCTGGCTTTTGTACAAGTTGTAAATAACTCTCCTTTCCCTGTATTTTACCCCTGCTGACTTCAGAATTTGAAAGAGTGTATTCCAGTCAACATTGTCAAATGCTTTCTCCAAATCTACAAAAGCTAAAAATGTAGGTTTGCCTTTCCTTAATCTATCTTCTAAGATAAGCCGTAAAGTGAGTATTCCCTCCCGGGTTCCTATGTTCCTCCTGAATCCAAACTGATCTTCCCCGAGGTCGGCTTCTACCAGCTTTTCCATTCTCCTGTAGATAATTCGTGTTAATACTTTGCAACCATGACTTATCAAACTGATGGTTCTGTAAATTTCACACCTGTCTGCGCCTGACTTCTTTGGAATTGGGATTATTACATTTTTCTTAAAGTCTGAGGGCATTTCGCCTGTCTCATACATCCTACACACCAATTCAAATAGTCTTGTCATGGCTGGCTCTCCCAGAGACTTTAGTAGCTCTGAGGGTATGTCATCTACTCCTGGGGCCTTGTTCCGACCTAGGTCTTTCAAGGCTCTGTCAAATTCATCTCTCAGTATAGTATCTCCTATTTCATCTTCATCTACTTCCTCTTCCCTTCCTACAACAACGTCTCTAAGTTCATTTCCTTTGTAGAGCTGCTCTATGTACTCTTTACACCTTTCAGCTTTCCCTTCTTTGCTGAGAACTGGTTTCCCATCTGAGTTCTTGATATTCGTAGAGTTGCTTTTCTTGTCCCCAAATGTCTCTTTTATTTTCCTGTAGGCGGTATCTACTTTTCCCCTTGTTATACATTCTTCGACGGATTTGCATTTGGCTTCTAGCCACTCCTGCTTAGCCATTTTGCACTTCCTGTCAATCTCATTTTTAGTCGTCTGTACTCAATTTTGCCTGTTTCATTTACTGCATTTTTATACTTTCTCCTTTCATCAATTAAATTTAGTATTTCCTGTGATAACCAAGGATTTTTTGTAGGTCTTGCCTTTCTACCTATTTTGTCCTCTGCTGCCTTCACTATTTCATCTCTCAATGCTACCCATTCCTCTTCTACTGTTTTATTTCCCCCTGTTTCTGTCAATTGTTGCCTAAATCTCCCTCTGAAATTCTCCAGAACTTCGCTTTCCTTCAATTTATCTAAGTCCCATCTCCTTATTTTCCTACCTTTCTGAAGTTTTTTCAGCTTCAGCCTACAGTTCATGACTAACAAGTTATGGTCAGAGTCTATATCTGCCCCTGGGTATGTCCTGCAGTTTATAACCTGGTTCCGGTTCCTATGTCTTACCATTATAAAATCTATCTGATACCTTCCGGTGTCTCCTGGTCTCTTCCCCGTATACAACCTTCTTTTGTGATTCTTAAACAACGTGTTTGTTACGATTAAATCATGTTCCGTGCAAAATTCTACCAGGTGACTTCCTCTTTTATTCCTCCTGCCCAGTCCATATTCACCTATTATTTTTCCTTCTCTTCCTTTTCCTACTACCGAATTCCAGTCACCCATCACAATTAAGTTTTCCTCCCCCTTAACTGTCTGAATAATTTCCTTTAGCTCCTCATATATTTCTTCTATCTTCTCATCATCGGCAGAGCTAGTTGGCATATAAACCTGTACTACTGTTGTCGATGTTGGCTTCGTATCTATCTTGACAATGATAATGCGATCACTGTGCTGTTCATAGTAGTTTACCCGCATTCCTATTTTCCTATTCATTATCAGTCCTACTCCTGTGATACCCCCAACTGATTTTGTATTTATAATCCTGTACTCACCTGACCAGAAATCCTGTTCATCCTGCCACCGAACTTCACTAATCCCCACTATATCTAACCTCAACCTATCCATTTCCCTTTTTAAATTTTCTAATTTTCCTACCCGATTAAGGGATCTAACATTCCACGCTCCGATCCGTAGAATGCCAGTATTGTCTTTCCTGATGACAACATCCTCCTAAGTAGTCCCCGCCCGGAGATCCGAATGGGGGACTATATTACCTCCGGAATATTTTACCCGAGAGGATGCCATCATCATATTTCCATACAGTAGAGCTGCTTGTCCTCGGGAAAAGTAACGGCTGTAGTTTCCCCTTGCTTTCAGCCGTTCGCAGTAACCGTGTGGCAAGGCCACATTAGCTGATGTTACATGGCCAGCTCAGTCAATCATCCAGACTGTTGCCCCTGTAACTACTGAAAAGGCTGCTGCCCCTCTTCAACCTTTGCAACCATGACTTATTAAATTGATGGTTCTGTAGTTTTCACACCTGACTGCACCTGCTTTCTTTGGAATGGGGATTATAACATTTTTCTTAAAGTCTGAGGGTACTTTATCTGTCTCATACATCTTACACACCAGGTGAAACAATTTTGTCATGACTGGTTCTCCCAGAGACTTCAGTAGCTCTGAGGGAATATCATCTACTCCAGGGGCCTTGTTTCGACTTAGGTCTTTCAGGGCTATGTCAAATTCTTCTCTCAGTACAGTATCTCCTATTTCATCTTCATCTACATCCTCTACCCGTCCTACAATATTGTCTCGAAGTTCATTTCCTTTGTAGAGCCCCTCTATATACTCTTTCCACCTTTCAGCTTTCCCTTCTTTGCTGAGAACTGGTTTTCCATCAATGTCCTTGATATTCATAGAGCTGTTTTTCTTATTTCCAAACGTTCTTTTATTTTCCTGTAGGCTCTATCTATTTTCCCCCTATTTATACATTCTTCTACATCCTTGCATCTGCCTTCTAGCCACTCCTGCTTAGCCATTTTGCACTTCCTGTCAATCTCATTTCTTAGTCGTCTGTACTCCATTTTGTCATTTTCATTTACTGCATTTTTGTATTTTCTCCTTTCATCGATTAAATTTACTATCTCCTGTGATATCCAAGGATTGTTTGCAAATCTTGCCTTCCTACCTATTTTGTGCTCTGCTGCCTTCACTATTTCATCTCTCAATTTTACCCATTCCTCCTCTACTGTTTTATTTTCCCCTGTTTCTGTCAATTGTTGCCTAAAGCTCCCTCTGGAATTCTTAAGAACTTCAGGTTCCTTCAATTTATCCAGGTCCCATCTCCTTATTTTCCTACCTTTTTGTAGTTTCTTCAGTTTCAGCCTACAATTCATAACCAACAAGTTATGGTCAGAGTCTATATCTGCCCCTGGGTATGTCTTACACTTTAAAACCTGGTTCCGAAATCTATGTCTTACCATTATAAAATCTATCTGGTATCTTCCGGTGTCTCCTGGTCTCTTCCACGTATACAACCTTCTTTTATGATTCTTAAACCAGGTGTTTGTTATAGCTAAATTATGTTCCGTGCAAAATTCTACCAGGCGGCTTCCTCTTTCATTCCTTTTGCCCAGACCATATTCACCTACTATCTTCCCTTCCCTTCCTTGTCCTACTACCGAATTTCAGTCTTCCATAACAATAAAGTTTTCCTCCCTTAATTTTCTTCGACTTTCACATCATCGGCAGAGCTAGTTGGCATATAAACCTGTAGTACTGTTGTCGGTATTGGCTTCGTATCTATCTTGACAATGATAATGCGATCACTGTGCTGGTCATAGTAGTTGACCCGCATTCCTATTTTCGTATTCATTATCAATCCTACTCCTGTGATACCCCCAACTGATTTTGTATTTATAATCCTGTACTCACCTGACCAGAAATCCTGTTCATCCTGCCACCGAACTTCACTAATCCCCACCAACTTCGACCTATCCATTTCCCTTTTTAAATTTTCTAATTTTCCTACTCGATTAAGGGATCTAACATTCCACGCTCCGACCCGTAGAGTGCCAGTATTGTCTTTCCTGATGATCACATCCTCCTGAGTAGTCCCCACCCGGAGATCCGAATGGGGGACTATTTTACCTCCGGAATATTTTACCCGAGAGGATGCCATCATCATATGTTCATACAGTAGAGCAGCATGTTCAAATGTTCAAATGTTTGTTAAGCTTATGGGACTTAACTACGGGGTCATCAGTCCCTAAACTTACAAACTACTTATGAACTACTTACGAACTAGGACGGCACAAATATCCATGCCCGAGGGGGGATTCGAACCCCCGACCGTAGTGGCCGTGCAGACCGTGACTGGAGCGCCTCAGTCCCCTCGGCCACCGCGGCCGGCGAGCAGCATGTCCTCGGGAAAAATAACGGCTGTAGTTTCCCCTTGCTTTCAGCCGTTCGCAGCTGATGTTAGAAGGCCAGCTCAGTCAATCATCCAGACTGTTGCCCCTGTAACTACTGAAAAGGCTGCTGCCCCTCTTCAGGAACCACACGTTTGTCTGGCCTCTCCACAGATACCCCTCCGCTGTGGTTGCACCTACGGTACGGCTATCTGTATCGTTGAGGCACGCAAGCCACCCCACCTCGGTAATAATCTGTGGTTCATGGGAGTAGCACGATCCTTAGGGAGCTAAAGAAAGAAAAGTAAGCGGTGTGCTGAAAGGGCGTCTATGGCACAAAACATTGAAAACTGAGATTTGGTTGTTCTCAGAACGCTCGTGCCATCTTTCGTCTATTCTGTGAAATAGAACCAAATGGCATAGCTCCCGCTCTAGATGTACCTACACAAACATATTACAGATTCGTTTATCAGACATAAGGGATGAATATACAAAAAAGTGATTGTTGCTTCTATATCCCATTTCTACGTATTTAACATAATATGCATTATGTCTTTATGTTACAATAAACGCGTTATGTTATTCTTCTGTGTAAATAAGTTGATGGTACTACCGGTAGCCCTGTCTTATAGTAGTTAATCAATAATCGTTTTAAGGTCATTCCAACTGTAACTCTCGATACAAGATCGTGATTTACTTAAGGAAAATCACACGAAAGGGTGGCCCATCAACAGACGTTGTTAGTTGCTTGGTTAAAAGAAGTAAGGTATTTATTAACAAACATATTTTTTTATAAATGGTTAACATTCAACTTTATACAATATTAGGCCATATAAGGCTTTCGATATCACATTAAGGATTAACAATTTCAGGAAAGCCACTGTGTGAATCACACACGTCAGGCAGGAGAAAATTAAAATTACATGTACACTGATTTTAAAGAAAACATCCATCGAAATCACTTTGAACTCGTAAATAGAAATTTATTTTATTTTACATGTAGACGACTCCATTTGGAGTCTGGTGCAGAGCGACCACATTAAAATTGGAAGAACCGGCTTTGGCCGCATTGATACCTTCATTTTTTTTATATTAAAGACCGATTTCAGTCAGTGTCTGACCATCTTCAGTGTTAGAGGGCAGGGCAAGTTTTGGTGGGCCCACAGGGCTTGGACTGTAGCACTGAAGATGGTCAGACACTGACTGAAATCTACCTGTAAAATAAAAAATAAATTTTTCAATGCGGTCAAAGCTGTTTCTTCCAATTTTAAGTATTTTAGTTTATATTTTCTCTAAGGCGTAAGTCAGCAATGTGAATCGTAGAATTGCCCAGGGAATTTTTTTTAATTGCAAGGTACACTGGATGAAAATAACTTTACGCCCAAAGCAAAAGAATTAAGGTTAATGCAGGGTAACGAGAGAGAGACCTTTGACTTCACGGCATTCTGCTACGCTGAACTACGTCAAGAATACTTAAATGAGATCCCAAGAGCGAGCACGCCATGACGATCCCTGTTGAGAATGACCTAGGCCCCGAGCGCTATCAAGAATACCGTCGAAATCGCCGACCAACGTACGTGACTCCAATTCAAGAACCTATGTACTCCTCTTGCCAGAAGTTACCTGTGAACACACAAACACGGGACCAGAATTGGATTCCCCAAGACAGAATATAATGCATTCAATACTCTAAACTAAAATTTAATATCATGATTAGCAGAGCACAAGGTACCATGAATGAATATAATTAATTACGGCAACTCCTGCGCAAAATTCAGATTTAACCACCAAGTACCTTAAACTGTAAACTAAACAATAGCAACAACTGGAAGCCTAGCTTCCATGTCATTTAGTTACTGTGCCGTTTAATGAACATCTAACGCATGAGGTTTACAGACTTGTTAACCTGAATAAGAAAGCAGAACCACATAAATGCTGGAGAAATTGGTAGCTCAGGTACCACTAATGAGTTGATGGCTCCTTTAAACAACCAGCTGCTAGCTTAATGAATTTCCTTCAAGCGTATAACAGTCACTACAAGTCTATGGGCACTGTCTGTAACTCAGTACACACCTGGTTGTCATACCAACGCGTTGCTTAACAAAGCGCCATCAGTGCGCCTGCTGCCGTTCCCGCACACTTCCGCCTTCCTGCTCACGTGTTCCTTTAAACACGTGCACACTTCCAGAATGAATGTTGACATGCGGCAATGCGTGAACTTAAGAAAAGATAAGCTGTAACTACCAAATTAGCAGACACCAACTTGTGACTACGTAGGCTTTCCCGGCATAATGATTGGTAATATTCTTCTCGGGTTTCCTGCCGGATAAACACGTCATCAGTACACAATATTTCGGCGGTCCACTTGGTCGCCATCCTCAGGTGACAGTGCTGGTACATCGACTCGCTGAGACTGAGTACAAGCTGACGCTGACGCTTTTATAAACGGGCCTCGACCTTAGCCCGATGTCTATAGAGTTTAAGCAGATAGTTGCTGTTCCTCTTTTGTCATTTCCTGATGGTGTTAATGTTACCTGGCTTCTTGGATGGTCTTAGACTTGTTGGTCCTGCAACAGAAAAAATACGATCCTGGCTGCTAGCAACAGCTAGCGGTTTATTTTACCGCGGGTTTCTTCTCTCCCATCTTGTGTACTCATCTGCCTCGCGGCAGATGACTTCCCACTGATTATGGGAAAAGATGGGGTGGGAATTGAGGTGTTTGAACTCCTTGTTGGACAGGATCGGGGATAGGTGCTCTCTCAGAAGTTGAGAGAGACGGACAGGTTTGTGGGAGAGACTGGGTTTAAGATGGGACGGAAGGAAAGGATAAGGATTGTCTAGGTGAGGGTATGTCCTGTCTCGGATGGAGGAGACGAGCTTGTTAAGAACCTTCTTGACGCTGAGCTTGTCCGGCATGGGCAAGCACTCTTCCGTTTCCGGAGGCTCGTCCTCCACGGCCACAGTTTCTGTGGTCGTCGTGCTCCAGGAGGAGATGCGTCCACCACCATGTGCGCCCCCTCGGCCTTCTGCATTGCTGCAGGGACCGTGGAAACGCCTGTCGGTGTGACTACTTCTTCTGTCTGCGTCCCTGCGTCCATCCCTGCTTTCCTCCCCGCTTGTGGGTTGGCAACATGGGCGGTCGCCTCTTCCTCCGCAGCGCGAACTTCCCGCACCAGTTCTTCAATTTGGCGCCGCGCCGCGCCGCGTCGAGTTCGGCGCAAAGCAGCGCTCTCTCCTCTGCCATGGCGGATTTGAGAGCGCGCATCGCGTCGATGGCCGCAGACGTCTCTTCGCAGCTCGGTCCGCTGTCCCCTCTTGTGGGAGGGGGCGGATCGGCAGCGGGTTCTTCCTGGTTCCCCATCCCCTCAATGGAGCCCTTGTCGGTGTGCTTACTTCCTCCGCCGTTCCAGCTACAGATGTAGCTGCAGCAGCGAAAATTGGCAGCGTGTGGGCCACCACAGCACACTTCTTCGCGGCTTCCCGCGTCTTCTTATAGTTGCGTGTGTCGTGCGCCTCAGCGCACTTCATACACGCTGCTACGTTTTTGCAGTCCTTGGCCACATGGCCAAGTTTCTGGCAGTGAAAACACTGCACCGTCATCTGCTTCTTCCGCTTCTTCTTCTCGTCGTTTCCGGCCATATGCAACACCTCGCAAGCGAGATGCTTCATAATGGCTGAAAGAAGGCCACCCTTTGACCTTCCCGCGCCTCCTTTACCGCGTCCGGACATGGCTGCTGGAGAAGTCGGTTGCGAGACGAATGCTGCTGCTGCGCTGCCGTGCGTCCGCTCCGCTCGGCTGGAAGGTGAATGAAGTCCCATCGCCAACTGGCGACTTACACTTCCTGGGATAACAGAGGTATGTGGGTTAATGATAACTTCATTGTGCAATAAACTTTGGGGGTAGGCTTCTAAGGGCCAGTATGTCGGTCCGTAAGGTACCCCACTTGATTTTAGTACGTAGTTCCATTGTAGAGCAATTCACATGAAGGTTACCACATCTTCTTACTAACACATTTTGTTCAGGTAACTAACGATCGTGGCACCTAATACCTATGCCACGGGCGTGGAGCTGTCATTCCTAAGGTTTGGATGTTATGGACTGTTGCCCTAAGATGATCTATTTTATTGTGTATCTTCGTCGTTCTCTTCTTAATTTCCTCCATGAGAGTGTCCATATGGAGTTCCTGGTGGATGTCCACATTTTTCGTGTAACGGCCAGTCCTGAGGATCCATCGTAACGTCTTATTCTGGATAACTTGCAGTCTTGAGATTTGGGTCGCACTAGCTAGGCCCCAGACTGGGCTGCCATATAACATTTTGGATAGCACTGTTGCTTTGTACAGTCGCAGTTTGGTACTGGTATTCAACTCTGCGCTGGGAAAGAACGGCATTAAGTTTTTGGCCATTGCATTGACCTTAGGTCGCAAGTTATCAATATGTTTGTGGAGAAAAAAGTGCTTATCGAGGGTAACTCCCAGGTAAGTGACCGCCGCCCCTCATGGGATGACCTGTCCTTGAAGTCGTAAATTAGTTGGCATCTGTGGTCGTTTCCTGGAGAAATAGATCGCCGTGGTTTTTGCTGCATTGAGTTGTACTTTATTCAGCCTACACCATTCAGCAGTTCTGTGTAGTTGTCGTTGGAGCCGTGTTATGTTAGCTTGAACATGCCTTCCGCTGGTTATAATCCGTGTCATCGGCGAATTGTGCAATTTGCACTCCTTCCACCGTTGGAATGTCGTTAGCGTATATATTAAACAGGATCGGCGATAACACCGAACCTTGCGGTAGCCCAGCTGCTGCGGGTCTGGTTGATGATATCTTCCCCTCCACCGTCACCATCATAGTTCTGTCGTGAAGATAACTCGCGATAAGCTTGATGTAACAATCCTGTATGGGCATTTGCTCGAGTAACTTCCGAATGAGGAGTTCCCTCCACACCTTGTCGTAAGCTTTCTCTATATCCAAAAATACGGCGGCCGTTGCTTTGGTTACGTTCATGTTCCTGGTGATGTGCTCTGCCAAACGTAGTAATTGGAGTTCCGCCGACAGTTTTCTCTGGAAACCGTATTGTTCCGCTCTTATAGTTCCGTCCTCTACTAGTGGTTCCAGTATCCGCTTTTGTATTACCCTCTCAAAGGTCTTCCCCATCCCTCTGAGAAGGCTGATGGGGCGATGGTTGGCTGGTTGCGTCGTGTCTTTCGTCAGTTTAGGTATTGGCACTACCTTAGCTAGCTTCCATGCCACAGGAAAGTATCTTGTCAGCATGCAACCGTTGAATATTCTAGTCAACAGTACCAGTGGCTTCCTCGGAAGGTTTTTGAGGTGTTGCTTGCTGATTTTGCCTGCTCCTGGTGTCTTATTGGGATGTAATTTCCTGATGATACTCCGCACTTCGCTAGGTGTTGCCAGTCTTGGAAGTGATTGATCTTCTGACGTGATGAACTGATTGACTATCTGCACTGTAGCGGCCTCATGCTCCCATTGGGCCGGGTTTAGTTGTTCTTGTAGCAGGGTAGTTTGTTGTTCGTAGGTGGTGACGAATGTTTCAGCTTTGGTTAATGGGTCTTCCGTGGAGTTTGCAACGGTCTGTTTGGCGTGGGCTCTTCCCTAATGTTCTTCACCAGTCGCCACTCATCTTTCGTCTGGAGC
The DNA here is from genome assembly GCA_026315105.1 of Locusta migratoria. NCBI lineage: Eukaryota > Metazoa > Arthropoda > Insecta > Orthoptera > Acrididae > Locusta > Locusta migratoria. The sequence goes on from CM048747.1 coordinate 533,285,208, forward strand.
AGGAAGTTCGACATTTTATCCTCCCATCTCTCTATTTTCCATTCCTGTAGTCGTCTTCGTAGTTGTCGCTGAAGTCGGTGGGATTGTCTGCGGTACACTGGATTTCTTGTGTGTTGCCAGAGTTTCCTGTACCTGTTCTTATGATGCCGAAGTTCTTCTAGCAGCGGTGGTAATGTTTCCATGTGGTGCGCCTCTTCCGAAATTGTAAGTAGAGACAAGTTATGGGCTTCGCGGACCTTCTTCGTTAAGACGTCTACGGCAGAGTCTATCTGCTGTGGTGTTTGTATTGCCATAGTTGGGTCTATGTTGTTATTTAAGTATCTTTTAAATTATGTCCAGTTGTTCTCCTGATATGTCCTGCGCCGACGTAGTGTCCCCGTCTGTGGCAGTACTGCAAGGACCGGGTCGTGGTTTGACGACAAGTCGTTGACCGTAATCAGCCAGGGGTCGATCCCGAGTCCTTGAGTGATAGCGATGTCTAATACGTCCGGCCGTTGGTTCGGTAGATTTGGTGTGTGTGTGGGTTCGGTTGGTCCCCACACTTCAAGCTCCAGTTCTTGTTCCAGCTGGTGGAGTTGGGTGCCTCTTGGATTTGTTACTCGGGAATTCCAAGTGGGATGTTTTGCATTCCAATCTCCTGCGATAAATGTCTTCCCATGAGGCGCAAGGATGTCTTCCAGGTCTTGTGGAACCAGTTGCGCCCGAGGATGAAGATACGTAGCTACTAGAGTGACCTCTCCAAGTTCTGTCCGGATTGAGACTGCCGTTGCTTCTAGTTCTTGAAGTTGTGGTAGATCGATAGGTCTGTGGGTGATCGATCGACGGAGGAAAATTTCAGTTCCGCCACCTCTAGCTGGTCTGTCCGTGCGGTATCCCACCATATTTCTTAATTTGAAGGTTTGGTGCGGTCGTAAGTGGGTTTCAGATAACATCACAATGTCAATCTTGTGCCTGAAGATGAAATCCTGTAATTCGTTTTTCTTGTTCCAAACCCCAGTGGCGTTCCAGATACATATTCTCAGATCTGTCGTATTGACCTCCATGGTGTTACTCGGCTGCTTCCAGTAACGCTAACGTTTCAACCAGTACCACAATTTTTGATAGTTTGTCCTTAGCTGCCATCATTCTCCTGCCAGCTGTAACAAGCTTAGTAAGAAAATTCTGGCTACTGAGGTACTTCGAGACCGTGGTGACTTCTGTAAGCGCCGCATCTGCGTCTCTGTCTCTTGGCGCCCTGGTTCGTCTGGTGTCTCTTCTGCGTCCTTGTAGTGCAGATGCGTAAGTCTGCTCTTCTTGCAGTTGGTGTATTGTGTCCTGTTTCCGCTGAATCGTCTGAGTTGGTGATGCTGTTCCTGCGGTGTCTGCCACAACCAGCTTGACGGTTGTGTCGTTCTTCAGTGTTTCCTTTTGTTGTTTGCCAGGTGTCTTAATTGGAGCACGGAACCTCTTCAAAGTCTTTTGATATTCTGGGCACCCTTTCCATGAAGCTGCATGTTGTCCGTTGCAATTTGCACACTTAGGGTCCGCGATCTGTGTAAGCGCGCACTCTTTGCTGGGGTGCATATCCCCACATTTAACACAACGAGCCGGCAACCAGCAATAGTTGGTGGTATGCGTCCATCTCTGGCATTTTTTACATTGTGTGGGCTCGTTCCGCGAACGATAATCCTCGACTCGCACCTTTGTCGATAGTACGTACTTCACTCCATATATTTCGTCTGTCTTGTCATTCTGCGGTAGAGTAACTGCATATACAGGTAGTGGGTACAACTTCCCTTGCTTCTTCCTTTTGTATTGATGTACCTGTCTAATAGTGAAACCTTGATCTTCTAACTCAAGCTTGACCTCATCCTCAGTGACCGTAGGTGGTAGGTCTTTTACTACCACTTTTAAATCTCTGGTGTTGCTGTCCTGGTATGTATGAAATGGTATTTTCCTAGTTTTACAATAGGTGAGAAGTTTGTTGTAGTCATCCATGGTGTCTACGAAAAACTTGACGCCATCTCCCCTATACGCTGCCCTGAGCTCGCTATCAATCTGGTCCTTCAGTTCTCGGCACAGTTTAACGTGGTTTGTGCTGTCGTAGATGACTATTGGTGGTACCTTAGGTGGTCTCTGTTGTGGTGTCGTTGACGGTATGTCAGCTGCCGGTGGCGTGTCCTCATTGGATGGTCCTGCTAAAACGTCGAATTTGTTTGACATTTGCAGGGGTTGTGGTGCTGTTGTTGTAACCTTCTTCGTTGTCCGGCGCCGCGACGACTTCTTACTTTTGACTTGTCGGAACCCTTCCTCGTCTCTGACGCCATCAGCAGTTTGGCACTCCATGGTGTCTCCTCCCGTATTGGTCAAGGTGTCGTCGTTGAAGTCTGATGTCAGTGTGTCGTCGTACTCATCGTCGAGGTCGTGTAAATATTTCTGTTTAATTCTTCTATTTCCGTCTAGTGCCTGTTTCCGACGTCTGCTACGTTCGGCCAGTTTTTCTTCCCGATGTTTAAGTTTCGTGTCTGGTAGCGTCAAGGCTTTAACACCTTGTTTGTTGGAGTCACCTTGTTGTTGTTGCTGTTGATGTAGGTCCTTTGTAGTGCTGTCCATGCCGATGTCCGTGACGTGAGCCATGTCGTCATCCGTAGCAGTCCAGTGGCTAGTAGTGGTGCCTACTCGCGGTACTATTCCAGAGTACCTCGCCTAATAAGCGCCCTATACCACCGCAAGCGCTAAACAAAACAAAGTTGGCGTATACTGCAGACACAACTGTAATAAATAACACGTGCACACTCTTCGCTGTTCAGCAGAACTGTGAGTACAAGCCGCGAGCGGAGACCCCTATATACGCCGCGGAAGGCCGAGAGCGCGTCCGCAAGAATGGGCAGTTCTGCCCTCTACGTTTCAGCGCCGCCAGTGGTAGAAGCCGGCGTAAACGATATATCTATATTCAGCAGAGACCGTTGTTTTTTTTTATGTCAAACAATACAGGGTTCCACATTTTACTCAAAAAAAAACCCTTGTCTCTCTTTATAATATTGTCAGAAAGACGAATTGCGATCGATTCTTTTAAAATGCAGTCTCAATAGCGAGACGCAGAGGCAACGATTTGTGTCTCATCATATTTCATTTTATGTCCCTCAGTAATACAGTGTTCAGCTACTGCAGATTTCTCTGGTTGAAGCAATGCCGATGGTGTTCAGTACATCGATCTTGAAGAGTTCGGATTGTCTGGCCGATGTACACTTTTCCACAGTGACAAGGAATTTTGTATACACTTTGTTTCCTCAATCCTAGGTCATCTTTTACTGAGCCCAGGAGCGCTCTAACCTTGTCAGGTGGACGAAAAATACTTTGGATGTCATATCTTTTCAAAATTCTTCCTAATTTTCAAGAAATGCTTCCAGCAAACGGTAGGAAAGCCAGCGACTTGCAAGTTTCTTCTTGTGGTTCCCACGACGGTCCAACGCGGACCATCGGCAGTACACCCGATTTTACGAAATGACAACAAATCGCCGGGAAAGTCTTACAAATTATATTGCAAGACTCTACGGGGAGGAAACGTGCATGAAAATTAAGTTATTGGACAAGCTACGACAGCGCAAAGAGAGGATGTTGAGCTCTCTCAACTTCCTGCTCAGATTCAGAGAAGGAGACGTGGTGCCTGTTTTTGCCAAGATTAAACATCATATCACATCTAGGGCGGCTAATAAGATCAAGCAGCGTGCCAGTATAGCCATGGTGAGGGAAAGGATCCGGGACATGCGGCATAGACTGGACGTCACCTCCAGGTATCTACTACGTCTACATCTGGATTTAGCCAGCAACTTGGCACCTGAAGACTGGGACAGGATAGATGGTACGTCGTGGGCGCTGGCGGTGTGCATTAAACACAATGCTACAGCTCGACAAATGGCGAAATTTGAGCACCTGAATAACAGAGTGCAACAAACACATGACACCCGCACAGAGGTAAATCTGAGCGGTCGCACATTTGATGATGTCACCTTGAAAGTACTCAGTAAGGGCCTGAACTTTGCTGTCACTCCTAGAAAGCTACCAGTTTCCAGCTTCATCAGCTCTGTGGAGCAAGTGGTCAACACTCTACCAGCAAGTGTTGCAAAAGAGATTCGGAGAGAGACATGCAGGGCGCTAACCAGAGCCAGGCCGCCCAAAACAAACATCTCAAGAAACGAGAGGATGGCGCTCAAGAGTTTGCGGGAAGATGAAGACTTGGTGGTGTTACCAGCAGACAAGGGGAACTCTACTGTCATACTGCTGAAGACTGACTATGACCAGATCTGTCAACTTTTGGAGGACCCTGCTTATAATCTATTAGAGAATGACCCCACTGATAGAGTGGACACGAAAACCCGGTTTCTTCTTAAGGAAACAGGATGGCCTGAGAAGGTTGTCAAACAACTAAAAGCTGAGGCACCGGTACCACCCAGACTGTATGGATTATCCAAGATCCATAAACAGGGTGAACCACTTCGTCCGATTGTCAGTAATATCGGCGCAGCCACCTACCCTACAGCCTCCTACCTTAAGAAGATGTTGGCACCATATGTGGGAAAGTGTGTCCACCACATCCGCAACTCCTCGGACTTCGTGGAACGTCTCAACAACCTACAGATCTCGGACACAGACATCATGGTCAGTTTTAATGTGGTGTCCCTGTTCACCAGGTTACCACTTCAGGTCACACTCGATATTATTAGTGAGAAATTTGATGGAGCCTTGCTGGATCTCTTCAAGCATATTTTGACATCGACGTACTTCCTTTGTGGAGGACAATTCTATGAGCAGACTGAGGGAGTCGCCATGGGCAGCCCCTTATCTCCGGTAGTGGCGAATCTGTTTATGGCGAAATTCGAGGATGAGGCACTTACAACTGCTGCCTACCAGCCAACGTGTTTCTTCAGATACGTTGATGATACATTCGTCATCTGGCCACATGGCAAGAGAAGACTGGATGAGTTCCTGGACCATCTAAGACACCCCAATATCAAGTCCACCATGGAACTAGAGAGTGATTGGTCAGCTCCCATTCCTCGATGTCCTAGTAAAGAGGAAGGCAGACGGCACCTTAGGCCACAGTGTGTACAGGAAACCAACACACACTGACTTATATCTACAGGCCGACAGCTGCCATCACCCAGCACAGAAGCATGGAGTGCTGAGAACACTCGTGCACCGAGCCAAAACACTCTCTGACCCAGACAGCCTGACAGCGGAATTTGAACATCTACAAAGAGTGTTCACAGACAATGGATACTCCACCAGGGACATCCGCAAAGCGCTCCATCCCACCAGACGACCTGAGGCAACAGAAGAGGAGCAGGAAGAAGACACCAGGAAAGTATTCTTTCTACCATATGCAGGGCCTATATCTGTTCAAATGTTTGTTAAGCTTATGGGACTTAACTACGGGGTCATTAGTCCCTAAACTTACCAACTACTTATGAACTACTTACTAACTAGGACGGCACAAATATCCATGCCCGAGGGGGGATTCGAACCCCCTACCGTAGTGGCCGTGCTGACCGTGACTGGAGCGCCTCAGTCACTTCGGCCACCGCGGCCGGCGCCTATATCTGCCAAGATCAGCAGAATCCTGAAGAAACACAATATAAAGAGTGTGTTCTGCCCACCTAACAAGATCAGGACGCTCCTTGGAACTGTCAAGGATGATCTGGGGTTAAGGAAACCTGGTGTCTACCATATACCATGTGAATGTGGGATGGCTTACATCGGTCAAACTACCAGAACAGTTGAAATAAGATGCAAAGAACACCAGAGGCAATCTGCAATAGCAGAACATTGCCTTGGGCACACCATGGATTATGACAAAACTAGGATCCTGGCTCAGACCCCCCGATTATGGGGTAGTGTCATCAATGAATCGATTGCAATCAAGATGACAGAGAACTTGATCAACCGAGAAGCAGGATATCAGCTTAGAACTGCGTGGAATACTGCTTTGGAACTACTACAGAAACAACGGAAGAAAGTTCCATCCTCCAGTAATGAACTACAGACGTCCAAGGGCGTAAGTAACGGAACAGAACGACATACGCGATACCAGGCAGCAGCAAGCTCCTTGGAGGATGGCCATCATAATATGCAGCTCCAACAACAACCGGATGCCACAGGAAGAGCACCTCACAGGCGCATACCGGGTTCAGAAGGCTAGGACAATGGCTCGGCCACGAGAGAAACTCGCCGCGGTCGCGGACAGCATATGGAGGTTCAACAGAGCCATGATAGTGCTAGGATCGCGCCTATCGGCCTTGGGACGTCCGCTACCTCAGAAGAGAGCCGCAACGGGCGCGGACCGAAGAGGAAGCGCCTAGAGACTGATACCACCGACAGAAATGGACGCAGCGGGCGCGGACGGCATAGGGAGCACCACACACCGCCCAGGCATAAATATGGGACGAGGTCAGCTCGCCAACCAGTCTCAGGGAACACCTGATGAAGACGCCGAGTTACGACGTCGAAATATCGTGTTGGGAAGACGAGGACCACCGGCAGTACACCGAATTTTACGAAATGACAACAGCACTCTTATTTAAATTTATATATAAAAACAATCTAGAGTGCAAAAAATTTTATTTTTTTTACTAGTTTAGGTCTTACTTTAGACCATTTTCAGGAAATTAAGCTCCACAACATCAATGGAGCTTAATTTCCTGAATATGGTTTAAGATAAGACCGAAACTAGTCGAAAAAAATTTGCACTCTAGACTGTTCTTTATATACAAAGATATTAAGTTGATTATGGTTGTTCGTAGTTGGTGTGTAAACCTGATGACACGATGTGCATCTGGGTAACAGTATTTCAACCAATATAAAACTTCTTGATACGTGTTTAAATATGTGTTTTTTTTAATATTATTGCATTAATTAAAGCCTAAAAAGTCATAATCTGTGTTATTGACATTAAAATTTACATTTTTGCTTTTGCATAATTTACACAAGAACAAGTTAAGACGAAAAGAGTGTCCTATTCTTTGTACAAATGATGCCTTAATAAAACGCTTTAGAAAACTTTATTTATCTCAGTTTCTCTTCAAATGCCGATTTTTATGTCACTAGATAATGCTCTGTATAGTAAACACACCAGTAAATCATTATATGCGGTAGCATTCGCAACATGTAACATCGAATTCAAAGGTGTCCGCTTGGAGCGCTGCCATCGCACTGTATAGATAACAAAACTATTTGTGTTATACTACGCCAATATTAATTACATGGAAAAAGAAACACTGTTTGTAACGTTTACGCGACTAAACCGCGACACAGATTTTCATGAAAATTGATGCTGCTCTTCGTACACGTTCTATAACGTATAGCTACTTCAGTTAGCCTGAACTGCTACTATTGTTTATTTGTTAAAATTAATGAAGATGAAAAGTTTACTTCAAATGAATATTTGTAAACATTTTCGTTACAAAATTTTCACCAAGCAAATTTATTAATACAATCCTTTCGTAATAATTTCTCACTCTTGAACTACAATGACTTTAATATGAACGTAATATTTCAGTAACTGTTTTTAAATTTAAATAAATCTGTCTGTTAATGCAATGAGAGTGCAAGTTAATTCCGATTGTTGCTTTCTTTTCGAATTCGTGTCGAAGCCGGAGCAATAGGTCATATTGATGTGACAAAATGGCGACTAAAAAGCAATTTCAAAATCATAACATTTTAAAATTCTGCGATGTAATGGATTGAAAATGCATCGGACAAAATTATTAAAACTTAAAATCTGCAGGTTCTCCATGGGGATAAATAGGTATTGTAATTCGTCAGGCAGTGAAGCCGTTTGAGTAATCTTCGCGACACACCAATCCTATTATACATAATGTCTGTGAGTAGATACTATTTAGGTATACATATATCTCAAAATTTCATTACACAATTAAATCGATGATTACTACGACAAAACTAACATCAGGTGCATATGAACTTACATTCAGAACTCCTACTGTCAATATTGTTAAAATTTTCCGGGGTTTAATGCCGTGGTCTTGTAGAAATGCAAAAGTTTGTAAAGCTTATGGGACTTAACTGCGGAGTCATAAAAAAAAAAAAAATGTTCAAATGTTTGTAAATCTATCGGACCAAACTGCGTGGTCATCAGTCCGTAGCTTACAAACTACTCAAAGCTAGGTAAACTAACCTATGGACAAACACACACACCCATGCCCCAGGGAGGTCTCGAACCTCCACGGCGAGCAACCGCGCGCTCCGCAGCGAGATGCTTCAGACCGCTCGGCTACTCCACTGCGGCGCGGGGTCATCAGTCCTTAAGCTTACAAACTACTTATGAACTAACTTAATCTAAAGACAACACAAACATCCATGCCGGAGGGAGGATTCGAACCTCCGACCGCTCGGCTACTCCCGCGCGGATGGTCTTGTGGGTTTCGTATTAAAACCCAACGTTTCGTCCCGATTTGCGTAGGACATTCTCAAGGGCGATTGTGGCTCTTTTTAACGTCGGATACAAACCCTGGCTTGTTACTGAATACAACCGAAATCTGTTTAAGCGTGCTAGCGCGCAGAGGTATGACGTCAGATGTTTTGGATAGGAGCGTGCAATTCACCGTCCCATGATAGAAGACTGTTACATTTCTTCTTCAACAAAACATTCCGTTTCATACCATACTCTACCCTGTTGAAATTATTAGTGAGTTTTACTTTAGCCTCTCTGAACAGTCTTTCGATATATCCGTTTGTGTCTGTCCAGTGATCTCCTGACTGAAAAACATGTTCCGCAACAGCTGATCTGTCAGTCTCTACCCTTCTACAGTTATCATTGTGCTCTTCTAGTCGTTTAGGCCCACTTTAGGTTACGGTAGTAACACTAAAAGTGGGCCTTTGCGCTCGTCTTTTGACAGCTCGAAATTTAAATGAAAATAACGGCTAACTATTCATCTGACAGGAACATCGAATAACCGAATTTGTAGAGGAGAAAATTCTCTACAACTTTGCTCTCTTTTTTTTCATATCTCGTAGCGTTTCAAAGATATTTGAAAAAATAACGGCGATTTTGAGATTTACGTCTGTTTGTCTGTCCGTAACGTTTTCCCTGTTTTTAAGGCGAACCGTTCAACCGATCAACACCAAATTTTACAGACATGATTGTAGGCCGCCAGAGACCAGAACCTCCCTTTTTCAAATTTTTCGGACAAAAATACGGTAGAAAAACAAAAAAAGCCGTTTGTAATGTAATTGTAACTGCAAATGAACCGTTCATCAGACACGAAAATTGAATAACCTAATTGGTAGAGGAGAAAATTCTCTACAACTTATCTACCTTATGTTTTTTCATATCTCGTATCGTTTGAGACATATTTGGAAAAATAACGGAGATTTGACACCCTCCATTGAATTAACGAAAACCAGCCGTTGTCACGTGACATTCCACGCGTATTTGATAATTTTCTTATTGTAACTTACACTTTGTCATTTCAAAGCAACGGCACACTGAGGAATTAACAAAAACAAATCGTTCTTCGTACGATAAATGATAATCTAATGCCTACGAATGCCATATTAACATCAGTTAACAACGGCCATCAATAGTATGTGCTAGGTGCTGGACTGTGACGCGAAACCCGCCATTCCCCCTTTTCTATTTTTTTTTTTTTTTTTTTTTTTTTTCCTAAGAGGGTTTCAGACACTCTTATTAATTAATTTATTATTATTTGCATTATATTTTGGTCCAAAATGTTTGCAAAAACTTATCAAACGACAAATCTTAAAGTGGCCGTAAAACTCGTCAGTGCGATATTTTCTAATTGTCAAATGTTGTATAGCTTATGGGACTTAACTACGGGGTTATCAGTCCCTAAACTTACAAACTACTTATGAACTAACTAAGACTAAGGACAACACAAATATCCATGCCCGAGGGAGGATTCGAACCCCCGACCGTAGTGGTCGTGCAGACCGTGACTGGAGCACCTCGGTCCCCTCTCCCACCGCGGCCGGCCGATTTTTTATGTTCTTTTTGTGGTACCCAGGTATATGTCTCCATAGCTACACGAAATCCTGGAAATACCTGCTTTTTCCAGCGGTTTGAGAGCATCCTTTGTCGATTTCATGTGTTCCTGTATCTTCCGAGTAATTTTGTATACTACGGCGTCATTACGTTTCGAAAATATTTTGCCGATATCGTCGGTGACGTTGTTAATAAAAGGCAGGAAGACTTTAGATATTCCAGGAACCTTTTCATCATTCTGAGTGGCGGTCTTCTTCCAGATGATTCTGAACAAGACTTACGAACAAAGTTATTATTGTACTGTTGATAGTTTTTGGCGGATATGAAAGCACATCAACGCAAGGAAAGCCATGGGTAAAACCTAGTTTTAAAATATTTACTTGACAACGAACTTTGATAATCTAAGAGGAAAATACAAAATAGAAGAACAATAAACTGACGCCCCATTTGGCAAATTGGTCACTAATTGATATTCCGAAGGATGTGGTAAACACTGCCTGTCGTTGAATGAATATGTGATTCTGAATGTAGTTTCTCCGTGCAGTTAGCAAAGGAAGTAAACAATGATGATAGTCTATGCGAATATAATTCCGTGCATTAAGCTTGATAGTAACTATGCTCCGCATACAGACGCAGGTGTCGTTATTTGGGAGCGGACGTGAAAAATCGCGCTCTAAGCAGCTGCATGGAATGAATGCTTGGAAGGTATCATTTGGTGAAGCATGGCCGAACAGACAAAGAGATGACAGAAGCTTTTGAAATGTGGTGCTACTGACGAAAGAAGAAGATTTGATGGGTAGATCACGCAACTAATTGAGGAGGTGCTCAACAGAATTGGGGAGAAAAGGCTTTTGTGGCAAATGCAGACTAAAAGAGGTGATAGAGACACACTGTGAGACATCAATAAATCATCAGCTTAGAATTAGAAGGAAGTGTGTGGGGTAAAAACAGAAGAGAGAGATGGAGAGGCAAATACAGTAAGCAGGTTCAAAAGGATGTAGGTTGCCGTTCTTATTCGCAGATAAAGGGGCATGCACAGTACATGGTAGCGTGGAGATTTGCATCAAACCAGTCTGCGGATTGAAGACCACATCAACAATGACGGCCGAACACAGCTTCAACAAAGAAGCAGTAAACTCACACCTTGAGAGATGTCAGAACGCAACAACCAAGCACTCGTCGCAAAAGCACACAGACTTCTGAATTACTCGTTATTATCGAATGGATGTGCTATCGGCGCTTCATTTACCAGAAAGAACATTAATAGCTTAAATTATCAAACATTTCCCCTGGATACAAAATCTCTTTCTCAACATAACTGAATTGTGTAGGGGATTATTAGAGCACAGAGTGAGGAAAAAATTCATAACCCGTACATAATTTAATATATATATTAATTCAATCCTCAGTTATCTGATACTTATTCCTTAGTCACCCAACTTTCAAATACAATACGTCATCTGACATCCCATTACAATACTGCAGTCTTTCGCAGGTTCCTAGATGCTTCCAGTTGATAACGGTGTTTTATCTTATGCATATATATATATATATATATATATATATATATATATATATATATATATATATATATATATGCAGTGGTTGGGAAGGGAGTAAGACAGGGTTGTAGCCTTTCTCCGATTTTATTCAATTTGTACATTGAGCAAGCTATAAAGGAAAGAAAGGAGAAATTTGGAGAATAAGGGTGAAGAATTAAAGACATTGCGTTTTGCCGACGACATAGTAATTCTGTCAGAGACAGCGAAGGACCTGGAAGAGCAGCTGACCGGAATGGACAGTGTGCTGAAGGGTGCATGTAAGATGAACATTAACAACAGTAAAACAAGGGTAATGGAGTGCAGTCCAAGAAAATCAGGTGATGCTGAAGGAATTAGATTAGGTAACGAAACAATGAAGGAGGTAGATGAGTTTCGTTACTTGGGCAGTAAAATAACAAATGATGGTAGCAGTACAGAGAATATAAAATGTAGACTGGCAATGGGTAGAAAAGCATTCTCGAGAAAGAGAAATTTGTTAACATAGAATATTGATTCAAGCCTAAGAAAGACCTTTCTGAAGGCATTTCTGTGGAGTGTTGCCTTGTATGGGAGTGAAACATGGACGATAAACAGTGCGGACAGGAAGATGATAGAGGCTTTTGAAATGTGGTGCTACCGAAGAATGCTGAAGATTAGGTGGGTGGATCGCATAACTAATGAGGAGGTACTGAACAGAACTGGCAAACCTTGACTAAAGGAAGGGATAGATTGGTAGGACACATTCTTAGACATCAAGGAATTGGAGGGAAGTGTGTGGGGTAAAAACCGCAGAGGAAGAGCAAGATATGGATATAGTTATCAGATTCAGACAGATGTAGGTTGCCGTTCTTATGTGGAGTTAAAGACGCTTGCTCAGGGTAGAGTATTGTGGAGAGCTGCATTAAACCAGTCTCCGGACTGAAGACCACAACAACAACCACAACATATGGTGACACGCAGTGTAATGGCCGGGCGCACTAAGTCGGCCATGCTGCGGAATACAAATGTTCGAATGTTTGTAAATCTATCGGACTGAACTGCGTGGTTATTAGTCTCTAGCTTACAAACTATTTAAATAAGGAAAACTACAAAAGTACAACACAAACACCCATGCCCTAGGGAGAACTCGAACCCCCGACGGCGAACGGCCGCGCGCACCGTAACATGGCGCCCCATTGCGCATAGCTAATCCGCCGCGGCTGTGGAAGGTTTGAGTCCTCCCTCAGGCAAGGGTGTGTGTGTTGTCCTCAGGTTAGTTTAAGTAAGTAGTATGGTAATTAAAGTTTCGGAACAGTAACTCAGTCACTGATTCCACCACTCCCACTTTAAGATAGCCGCCTGGAAAAGCCCATCCCCACCCCTCGTCCCTTAGAAAAAAATAGTGCTCTTCCATGAACCACCAGGGATGAGGGACATCGAACACTCCTCACTTCAGCTACATCCGCCGCCACCGCCTCCTGCCCATCCCTGCCAGCTGCTATTCGTCACCAATTTAATATTTATCCTAATTTGCATATCAAATTAATTGCTACAACCACAACCAATATCTCTTAAACAATAACTTAAGAACTACTGCTCCTACAACTGTTCACTTGGGTTATCTTCACTGCCACCATGAACCTCTCCCAATTAATTTTTTACGCTTCCTTCCTCATCGAATTAATTGTGACAACTTATTATTGCATTGTTTCTGAAAGAACAATTCATTTTTTTGTAAATCGTCAGTGATCATTAGCAGTTTCCATGTGGCTCGTATGTAATGTTTAACAACAAATTTTTAAGTAGTTACCAATAATGTCAAGGGAACTATTTTTGCATTAATTCCATCCATAAATGTCTCGTTTTCGAAATTCGTTTGTAACCTAACGTCTCTGAGCAAAATCGTATACTACATTTTGCTACACTCTCTTAGGTAATGTAATACGATGAATCTGAATTACAACTCGTATGGCCGCCCGCGGTGGCCGAGGAGACTGAGGCGCTTCAGTCACGGTCTGCGCGGCCACTGCGGTCGGGGGTTCGAATCCCCCCTCGGGCATGGATATTTGTGCCGTCTTTAGTATAAGGTAGTTCGTAAGTAGTTTGTAAGTTTAGAGACTGATGACCCCGTAGTTAAGTCCCATAAGCTTAACAAACATTTGAACATTTTGAACAACTCGTATGGTGTGCAAAATTCACATGTGACACATAAAGAAATTCATCTGTAATGTAATAGGTATATACTCTAAATGCAGAAGTACTTACAATGCTAATTACCCTTTTACAATTGTATGTATAAAAATTGGTATGCAACGTCCTCACTAGCGCCAGCTGTCAGATTAAGTTTTGTTGATACATATATGTGTATAATTTTTAAATAGGAATTTAGTTAAAACCTCCATTGAAGTACAGTTTTTATCACTAACACTGAATTTAGTTCGCAAGTTCAGATGTTTCAAGTTCAGTGGAAATGTCTTAAATACCGTATATAGTTATTTTTTAAAATTTGTATTCTACAATTTTCCTTTGAGCTCGGACTTCTATCTCACACATATGTATGTTACTTACGTCTTAATCACATATCTGATGATTACACATGCCGAAATTCGTTTTAGATTTAGCGATCTGTCCCTCTCTAATGACCATACTTTAAAACTTAAACTTCCGTCCCTCGTTTTCAAAACTTTTTACTTTCTTTACGCTCATCAACACAAGTTATAAATGAGTAATATTAGACTTTTCAGTATGGATTTTTTAATGACACACTGAAATAAAACATATTTTTATATTAATAAAGTGACACTTTTTACTGTTTTGCTCCTTGTCCTTTGTATCTACCGTTACTCTTTTGATTCTACGGTATTTTGGAGACCTGACGTCGCTGTATTGGAACGTGAGACCGGTGCGGAGATAAACTGACACAGAGGCAGCAGGGAGGACGATATCGGACGGAACATAAGTTCCCGAGTTCCGCAACTTTCGGGGCCCACCACTGGTCCCAAGTTCCGGAGGCACAACTTCGCCGCTCTCGGCAGGAGTATTTTAAGAAACGGCAGACGGGAGCCAACTTTCCAGGGGCTGCGATTCTGGTTTCGTAAGCTATATTCACCAATGCCGTCACCACTGCAATGAAAAAGTAGTGTATTTAATTGTTTTTATGGTTTTAGTGTTGTCTGATTACTAGCATCAGTGGTCATCTTCTGAGTGTAAGTATCCGTCAAAAGAAAATATTGCAATTAGATAAATATGCCTACCCAGTGCAAAATAAATGTGCTGTAAAGTACCGTATCATAATCTTGCATGTAAAGCGTTATGCTATTCGCTATGAGATATAAAACTAAGATATGGACTGTTACTGTCAATAGACAGTTACATGGATTTGATATCTCTAAGTACGTTAATTACATATTTTCTTCCCTATTACTGACGTGCTGATCAAGTTAAAATACAAACAAATAAATTTAATTTTTATGAAAGTCCAACATCACGAAGGAAGCGGTACCAGCAACTTTTTACAAACTTTTCGTCCTTCACAGTTTCCGTCCAAATTGCATTAACCATTTATTTGGTGACTAGTTTCGGGCCATCCTGTCCATTTTCAAACCATGTACCTCATCATAAATGTTACATATAATGGATCATTTCTATGCAGCGTAAGTAACACATCATTGACAAGTTAAACTGACAAATTTCAGTGAGCATATGTTCCTCAGTCTGCAACGAACTGTTAAATGAAAAATATAGGGTCACTGAAATTTTTCAGTTTAAGTTGTCAATGACGTATTACTTACGCTGCGTGGAAATGATCCATTGTATCTAACATTTACTATGAGGCATATGGTTTGAAAATTGACAGGATGGTCCGAAAGTAGTCACCAAATAAATGGTTAATGCAACTTCGACAGAAATTATGATGAATAAAAAAAATCACATTTTCTTTTTCAAAACTGGAAATTCTTTCCAACGAAATATATTTTAATAACTTAATACTTTTAGTCGTGTCACCTCGAAAGGGGTACCTTCACATACGAGAATCCATGGGAATTTTTATCTAAGAACGAAACAACAATCTCATCAACAATTTGGCCAAAGTAATATTCAAAGACTCATTGATATACAAGGAGAAGTTCTATAACCATGGATTATAGTGTTAGTGGATAAGAGTACAATTCATAAACACCCACGTAGGGAAACGGTGGAAGCATTTCAGAAACTTACTGACCATGACTGCGTTGCGGAACCCCTGCACAGTTTTGGAATCCTGTCCTCATCATTTAAAACGCTTTCACTATCCCATCTTGAGTTTTGCTCAAGAGTTTGGGATCGTTTTAAAGGATCGGTTTAAATGAGGCGGACCGCTAGGTTTGTGACTGGTAGATTCGATCAATGCGCGAATGTTACTAAAGTGCTTCTGGAATTCAAACGGGAGTCGCTTGAAAGATGGCGACGTTCTTTTCAAGAAACACAGTTGAAGAAATTCAGAGCATCGAAGTTTGATGCGAGCTGCAGAAAGATTCACATTTTGCGTAAATGCCAAAAAGATAAGGTGAGAGAGATTAGGAATCGTACAGATGCATGTAAGTATAAGTTTGTCCCTCGTTCTATTTGGGGGCGGAACAGGTAAACAAGTAAGTAGTAGTGGTACTAGGTACCCTTCGTCACGCATCTTTGGGTAGATTACGGAGTATGTATGTAGATGTGTTAAAATGTTTGTAAATCTATGAAACTTAAATACTGAGGTTGTCAGCCCTAGGCTTGTAAACAACTTGAGCAGTTTAATAACGAGAGTGACACGAGCCAAGTACACGTTGCCGCATTCGGGAAGCTTTTGTGAACAGTCAAAAACAATCGACTCTCCGGTGTGACAGATAGCTGCGAGTTCCACATCCGACCATTTGGGGTGCCCTAAGGAGAAGGTTAGTGCTGAAATCTTATCTGCTGAAATTGGTTCAAGGCATATCCAAAGTTGATAAGATGAAAAAAGTTTTGCGAGTTTCTCCTTCGACAAACCTAAACTGATAATGAAGACTCCATTAGGAGCAGTGTGCACCACGACCATAATATGTTAAACATCCGAAGAAAATTCAGCATTGATCTTACATTTGGTTATTTATTATTACAGATCGATTTCGGCTACTGAATATTCATCTTCAGTGCAACTTGCACAATCGACTAGAAACATTACTAATCTTACTAATCCAGCCACAAGCCATAGGTACAAGCCAAAACAAATGATGTTATCAGAGTCAAAAATCACTACTTTGACTCTGATAACATTTGTTTTGGCTTGTAGCTATGCCTTGTGGCTGGATTAGTAAGATAAGTAATGTTTCTAGTGGACTGGGCAAGTTGCATTGAAGATGGCTATTCAGTAGCCGAAATCAGTTAGCTCGACATACGAGTGTGTCCTGTTATTATTATTATTATTTTTTTTTTTTCATTGTAGTTACTAACACTACGACCAGCTTTTAGACGTGGTCACGTGTGATGGCGCGAGGATTCTATAAGCAGTTGTGAGTTTGAAGATGTGAGTTTTCAGTTTTGTGATGTCTTAATTGTGAAGTTAAAGGATGTGATAATACAGTGCAGAGTCTAGTAGAGAAGATTATTGAATAAATCCTGTGATTCCATTAAGTAAGTAAAGCAGATCGGAGAAACCACGTTAAAAAATAAACCGCGCCAAGTACACTGCCTCATAGGTGGTCTGGAAACAGAGTACAACTTTAAAATGACTTTTCTCAGAAATTGTAAATATTAGAGAAAAGGTATGAGAATAGTTGGGCTGTTTTCACCATAAACTGTTTCGCCAAACAATAAAATAAAATGAAACATTTTGTGAACCATGACCCCGAGTAAATTTTTTTGATTACACAGGATTCATTATAATGGTATTCCAAACTTTATCGAAATTTTCAGCTCTCTGCGAATTAATGAAAGATTGTATGTCTGTTGCGATAAGGATATTATTTCTGTGTGGCAATTATTGTGGTACCTCGTTTCCTTTTCTTTTTTTTATAAATTTTCTTATCCATCTTCCTCTGAACCCCCTAGAATAACCAACACGATATATATATATATATATATATATATATATATATATATATATATATATATATATATATATATATATATATATATATATATATACTTCCATTTTTATTGATACATAAACCAGGGAAGAGTGGAGCTGATGCAGGGAACTTTAGGCCAATCTCATAACGATGCATAACCTGCAAACTGTTTGAAAGGATACTGTTTGGAAGACTTAAACCAATACTGGAGAAACAGCTACCAGTGGAGCAAGCATGTTTTAGAGAAGAAAAAAGGTGCTGCGACCAAGTGCTGGCACTCACCACACACACTGAACGAGGCTTGCAGGTAGAGAAGAAAACAGGGATAGTCGTCACTGACCTGATATCTCCGTACGACACTGTATGGTCTCATGATAAAACTGGCAAAGATATTAAAATGCAAAACAAAGTTTTAGCTCATGGACAAAATTCTGAGCGAAAGGAAGTTCAGGGTCATATCAAACGGCGAAAACAGCAAGTGCCATACCCTAAAAAATGGTCTCCTGCAAGGATCAGTCTTAGCTCCCTGACTCTTCAACATCCATGTAGCAGATTTGCCTGATCTGCACTCACGTAAATTTGCCTACTCAGATGATTTAGCTACTGCTACACAATGTAACCCATTTGAAAACCTGGAATCAAAAGAAACTGAAGATCTAGCTACACTGAAACAATGCTATGGCACTGGATTCTGAAAATCATAGTGACAAAAACAGTTAGCACAGTCGTGCATCTGAACATTAAGGAAGCGAGAAGGGAACTCCGTCTGATTATAGATGATAAACTGTCGGCAATGAGAATTTTCCAAAATATCTTGGAATTTAGACCGCAACATAACTTTCAGACAGCTCCTAACTGAAGATGTCCCAAAGCTAAAGACAAGAAACAACTTGCTCAACAGACTGGCAGGCATCACTTGGGATTGTGATGCTGTCACTCTACGAATTGCTGCACTCGCACTGGTGAATAGCGCACTGGTGAATTTTTGGGCCCCAGTCTGGGGCAGAAGCCCACACGCCCAAAAAATTGATGTTTAACGAAATGCTACAGTATGAACCAGCAGACACTGGCCAACCCCCTTTGAGTGGCTTCCAGTGCAGGCAACCATCGCTCCCACTTTCATTCGCAGAGAGAAAGCAACCCTGGATATAGAAGAAAAAAAAGCAAACCCAAGGTTACCCATACATACCGACATGGGGGGGGGGAGGGACCAATGAGACTGGAAACCTTTCTTCTGGAGCAGAACACTGGGCACAAAGGGTGTCCATGCTGAATAGAGGACTGCGTGGATATGAACCATCACCTAATCCACGACCCGACCAAAAGGGTTTCAAGGCTTTGGCCCCAACAGAAAACACGGGTCAGCACTAAACAGGTTTCGCACTGGACTTGGACGATGCAGGCAGCAAACAACGAAATGGGGCTATACAACAATTCGTGTTGTGACTGTGTAGCACCAACATTTTGAGCTACCTAACAGCTGAAGGAAGGCAGATGCAAATGACAGATAGTCCATCCTTGTGACAAAGGGAGATTGCCGTAATAAGTTTAATCCCATTATTTTGACAGCAGATTCGGCCCTTAGGTGAAATTATGAATGGAATGATATCAATCGCTGGCTGATCGGCCCATTACTTTACAAGTAGGATAAATTAATTGCCAATTTAATAGCATAAAGTGAATTTTCCCAGACAAATAAGAACCTCCACAGGCTTGGTTGACACCTTGACTCCATACTGCCGGAGGATTTATAATTTTATCAAGTTCCATTTAATTAATACGGAAATCGAGCAATATGGCGTACTCTTGAAAGGTGCGTTTGGCCGTTAGTTTAAATTCAGTTCTGCCTCACCAACTGTGGAGGGACACACGCCTTCGCGCCATTTGGCTGAAGAACCACTAGTCCAGGTGTACCAACCACCCAGGACCCCGATCCTACCGGCAAGAGCCGTGGAAGGGCGCTAAGGCGCGTTGTCTGGTTGGCTGCGGAGCCCCACTTCTTCTCGGCGGAGCAATACAGTGTCCTCGAATGACGGACATAAAAATGACGGGAGACGCTACGGACGCCCCTGTCGTGTGCAGTTCTACGCCAGTGCTAGTTGAGCCAGCAGTCGTCTGCTATTTATCGGTTATGTTTCCGCCGGGACGAGTAAACACGATCGCCAATCAACGGGCGAAAGTGTACGGAATGTTCAGAATGTTACCGATAGGACTGTAGCCGTTGCCCTTGCCTGAGCTCTGTTCCGTTAACTCTCAAATATAGGTAATGTTTCTCAGCGCACTCTCTCCCCCCCCCCCTCTCTCTCTCTCTCTCTCTCTCTCTCTCTCGCTGCTAGAGGTTGGGCTACTTCAGTTGGAATGATAGTGTCTTGGTCCTGCAGGGAGACTAGTTATTATTTCTATATTTGATTACAGAAGTAACCGTCTTTAATGAGAAACAGGCTACCTCGCATTCCACTTGCTTAAAGGGACTATACAGACAATTATACCAGGTAAATCTGTTTGCTTACTTGGTCTGTAAGTCCTCCACAGCTGTCCTATTACTAATATCAATAGCACGGAAACCCTGCTAGAAGGGACGGAGTTCGAGGCCAGCCACGGTCAGACAGTAGCAGAAGTTTAGGGGAGGTGTTGATCACCACTTCTCCAGGGGGAGCAAGTAGCAAGCAGCCATTTCCACAGAATCTAATATTCCCACCAGACAACCGAGGGCTACAACTGTGACGGGTTACAAACAATGGACCATATTAATGTTTGTAACATTTATGGCTTCAGAGACGGTTCACTAATGTCGCTCCATAAGTTAACGGGCAATGCCGAAATGACTCCATAACCTCAGTGTTACTGTATAATTAATGTTTTTAATTTATTTTGGTTCCATTCCATGAAATATTATAGCTCCCTGTCATAATTGTAAAGTAATAACTGATATATTTTGTTTCCGTATTGTAAGTTCCAAACGGTCATCTTGATTTGTACAGGGTGTCCAGAAAAGGACTCCCTGATTTCAAAATTAAATATCTCGAAATCAAATATCGATAGAGGAATCCAGTAAATGGTATGTTTATTGTGAAAGCTGTAAGAAGTTTATACAGCAGTTTGAAATAATAGTTACAAAAGCTGCTAACGGATGGCGCTGTAATCGCCATACCTATTGCCTAACATAAATAGTGATCCGGAGCCCGGAGCGATCAGTTCCACTGAAACGTGAAAGGAGGTTAGCCAACCGAAGGAAGAGATTAAAACCATGTACTCCATTGAAAAAAAAGCGTTTTTCTCGTGCTAGACTACCACAGTTTAGAAGAAAGTCCTACGGCAACAAGGCGTAGTTTTCAAGCACGATTTAATGTTCTAAAAGGACCCGATGTGAAAAGCATTCGTACTCTCTTCGCAAAATTTCAACGAACAGACAGTGTAACTGATGAGCTAGTGGGGCATGTTGGCCGCAAGCAAACCGCAGTTACGCCTGAAAATATCGGCACAGTTTCTGGAATTATTCAGCGAAATCCAATGTCATCCGTCCGTAGAATTGCATCTGAGTCTGGTTTGAAGCGTTCCAGCACGCAGAAAATACTGAGAATGAACATACCCGTACGAGCTTTGCATCAAAGGGTTGTCTTTGCTAATCAGATGCTCACAGTGATTGATACTGAAGGATTTGATGTTGGCTGCATCTGGTTTAGAGATAAAGCACACTTCCACCTGAATTGATACGTGAATAAGCAGAACTGGCGATTTGGGAATTCGAAAAGACATATTGGTGTGAAGCGAAACCCCTGTATTCTAGTAAAGTTACTGTGTGGGCTGCAGTATGTAGCAGAGGCATTATTGGTCCTTTTTTCATTCGAGAAACGGTCACTGGTGCACGTTACGTTGCAATTTTGGAACAATTTGTCGCCACACAGCAAGCGTTAGATGATCGACCAGGTACTGAATGGTTTATGCAGGATGGAGCCAGACCACATCGGACCGAACAAGTGTTTTGCTTTGTTGAGGAATACTTCGGGGATCGAGTTATTGATTTCGAATATCCCAAATTTACTGGTCCAGGCATGGATAGGCCTCCATATTCGTAGGATATGACTCCGTGTGACTATTTTTGTGGGGCACAGTGAAAGACATGGTCCACCCGAAGCATCCCGCCACGCTGGACGAGCTTGAATCGGCGATCTCTGTGGCATGTGAATCCATTTCGGTTGAGACACTACGAAACGTGATGGCCAATTTCACTACTCGTTTGCGCAACCTCTGTAGTGCCAATGGTGAAAATTTTGAAAACATTGTGATGTGATTGTTTGCAAAGAGTGTTTTCATGCAATTATTTCACTTACGTACGCTGATAAGGCTGATATGAGCTGTACATAAATGTCGGACGCGGTGGCCGAGGGGACTGAGGCGCTACAGTCACGGTCAGCACAGCCACTACGGTCGGGGGTTCGAATCCCCCCTCGGGCATGGATATTTGTGCCGTCCATAGTATTAGGTAGTTCATAAGTAGTTTTTAAGTTTAGGGACTGATGACCCCGTAGTTAAGTCCCATAAGCTTAACAAACATTTGAACATTTTGCTGTATAAACGTCTTACAGCTTTCACAATAATCATACCGTTTACTGCATTTCTTTATTGATCTTTGTTTTCGAGATATTTAATTTTGAAATCCGGGAGCCCTTTTCTGGACATCCTGTATTAATCTTATATGTTCTCTGTACAATGTATTTGGAATATCGAACGAGAAATAAATAAATTGATAAGAATAGGTAAGTCACCAAACAGTACCGCCGTATTCACTTGAACGACCTTTAGTATCCCGTGAGAAAACAGAGAGAGGCGTCAGAGGCGTGCGCCCTGGCTACTGTAGAGGACGAGTAAACGCTGGAGACTTCTTGCCGCTCACGCGCCGCGATCGGCAAGCGAGTTAATAAAACAGCGCGGCGCGGCAGTCTGTTTGCAGGCCTCGCAGGCGCCCGCTGCCTTTGCCCTCCTCCCCCTCCCCCAGCCCTCTTCCTCGGCCCTCAGCCCTTATCGGGGCAGTCCGCCGGCACAAAGGGCTGCAGGGGGCGGCCACCCCCGCGCCGCTTGGCAACTTCCGCGGCCGTCTCGCCACGTAGCGCCCGCCTGTCGGAAACTGTCCACTGGCTGCGGGGGCGTAGGCGGAGGCGGCGAGGAGAATGCGGGAGCAGGGCTGCCAACACCTGACCCACAAAGGGCTGCGAGCGAACTGCGGCTGCGGTAGCCGGCCGAAGACACGCACGAGGCAAAAGCAAAAGTAATTAAAGCTGCTCTCTTTTTAACCGTTTCGTGAGCGAATTCATTAATATTTCGCATATTACTGTAGCAATTGCTTTCCTGCCTTTTAAATGGCTAGTGATCAGTTCGGATTTCATTTATTTCATTTGCAGCATACGACGTGCGTCTGGAAAGATCGGTCAGTGGCCCCATATTTTACAAACCGCGCTGGCCAGGATGAGGTGCCCGCGCACACACATTGTAGGACATGTCAACAAGCGCCCTCTATCGTGCAAAGCACTATAGTGAAGCGGTGATACACACTGCGACTCAGCTGATAGGGCCAGTAAGATAACTCGTGTCATTGCAACTTAGAGCAATGCGTTAAGCCCTGCTCTGACGGCGACACTTCTTAAGCCACAAATGGTGCAATGAGATGGTACAACGTCTTTCTTCAGAAGATGGCATGCCATCTGGCTGCTCTGTTTGAACACACAGAGTCTGCAGAGGGCGCAACATATTTTAGAATATAGCTGAAGACGCAGCCGCTGTTTATGCAGTCGTCGCTGCCGTTATATCTCGGCGACGTCGACGAAGAAATTTATTTTTGCAAAACATGAGGTGGTGCAGTAGACCATGGATTTTAAGACGTGATGACGGGGGTCGGAAATTATACGTCATGATCTCAGGTTAGAGGACAAGGAATCCTAACAAGTTTCATAAGGATGGGCGAGACGAAGTTCATGACATTGCTTCGTCTAAGAGGATCAAGAATAACAAAGAAAAACACTGTTCTGCGAGAATGTATCTCAGCTTCATAAAGGTGCTCCAACTCTTCCTCTTTGTCCACTTTCACTTGAAGTGAATGCTACTGTTGCTGCTGATTGACCATCTTGTGGAAGATCTCACTTCCCTAAAATTATATATTCCCCACTATTATCAACAGGAGACTTCAGGATCTCAATGAGTAGAGCATAAAGGTTACCGTTGATTGTAACTATAGCTGGATTGTAGTCCTTTAAGCCTCTTCATCTCCGAGATTTTCGCGCCAGTGAGGCTGGTCCAAGATGTGCCACAAATTGGTTGTTGGCGGTTTTCTGATACATCTGCTTGATGAGTGTCTTCACTATTTTTTCTTTTCATTCCACTCCCTTAAGGGGCAGTGGCGGGCAATTTGAGAGCGTCTTTATGCTTTTACATACACACACATACATACACACACACACACACACACACACACACACACATATATATATATATATATATATATATATATATATATATATATATATATATATATATTACAAAACATTCTATGTACATTAGGTTTTAACAATTTTATTTTGGTTGCAAAAAAGAAAAAAGATAAGAAGAAATAATATTTAAAAGGTATATTGTTATTAAAAGGAAAAAATACTATTTACAAGTTATGTTGTTGGTTTTCATTTTAATTCTATTCGTTACAAATTCCACTGCTGTGTGCAGTGGTTCGTTACTACATTTTGTATTGACCTCTTCTTCTTTCTTCGTTCCTTTGGCTTGTGTCTTCTTGTTGTTTGTTTATGTGATGTCGTGCCGGCCGCGGTGGCCGAGGGAACTGAGGCGTTCCAGTCACGGTCTGCACGGCCACTTCGGTCGGGGGTTCGATTCCCCCCTAGGGCATGGATATTTGTGCCGTCTTTAGTATAAGGTAGTTCATATGTAGTTTGTAAGTTTAGGGACTGATGACCCCGTAGTTAAGTCCCATAAGCTTAACAAACATTTGAACATTTGATTTCTCCCTGTTATTTGTCCCTGTTATTCGTCTCCGCTACAACTCGTTCCCTTTATTCTGTGACCGGTCCCAACCCCTTCCCCCGCGGCCTGCCGCACGCGGCGCTGTTGGGATGGGGGTGGGGAGGGGCGAGCCGATGGCTGTTGGATGCGAACTGAGGTCCGTCAGATGTCCCGTGGCACACAGCTGAAGCAGCCAACAAAATCTGAGGTGGCGGAATATTACGTGTATATTGGAAATACTACGGAGTACGAGAAGACGGAAGTTTTACGGCAGACCACATCTTTTTCAAATTGCGTTCTGAAGGAGGCTATGAAAATATGTGTAGCTGATGATCCGATGAAACGATACGCCGGGTTCTCCCTCAGAAAAGCCTGGGACCTCATCCAACTAAAAGTACAGCGCAGACCCAAAGCAACTTCCGCGCCCGACGAAGGCCACGGGGTGGGGAGCGGAGCGGAGGTGCAGCGGAGATACTCATTGTACAGGTATCACCTGAAGATGACGGCAAATAACTCTGTCGAAATTTCGTCGTTTGAAAACGACTGTACCCGGCTGGAGGCCCGAGAAGAGTAAAGACTCGTTAACACGAAGTTTTGCTTCAAATTAGGCAAAATGGAGACGGAGAGCCATGGGATGTTAGTGCAATTGTATGGCGTTGAAGCAGCGAGTAAAAAGTGTGTGTTTGAGTGGTTGACAGTGATGTGTCGAGAGTGAGCTACGTTCGGGTGGACCGTCCACAGTCACAGTCCCAGAAAACATCGAACGAGTGCGACGGATGGTTGCGGAAGATCGGTGGCTGTGTTTAAATATGATCGGAGATGAGTTGAAGATCAGCAACTGTTTTGAAGGTCCAACAAAACGTGCCGTCAGTGCTTCGAGCGAATACAAAGAAGCGTTTCCAACAACTCTACAAGCGATGTCAGAAGTGTATTGTAGCGAATGGCGGTTATTTAATGCAGTCGCGTCGTTTATATATCTAGCCGTAATATTGCAAAGCGATATGAAATACAACGAATATGTCAGGACTGTTGGAAGAATTTTGGGAAGAGGTTCTTGATCTGTAAAGGATACCGCGTATAAAACGAATGTACGACCACGTCTTGAGTATTGCTCCAGTGTTTGGGACCCGCAGCAGATCAGTTTAAAGGAAGACTACAAGCAATTCAGTGGCGAGCAACTAGGTTCGATCAATGCGCGAGTGTCACGGAAAATCTCCGGGAAATCAAATGGGAATCGCTGGAGGACAGACGTTCTTTTCCAGAAATTCTGTTGGGGAAATTTAGAAGGCCGGAATTTGACGCTGAGTGAACGACGATCTCGCTGGCGCCTACTTACATTTCGCGTAAAGATCACAAAGAAAAGATAACAGAAATTAGGGCTCGTACTGAGGCGTACAGACATTGTTTTCCTTCGTTCTATTTGGGAGTGGAATAGGAAAGGAAATGCCTAGTAGTGGTACAGTGTACCCTCCCCCTCCGCCATGCACCTTACGGTGGATTGTGGGGTATATATGAAGATGTGCTTTGAAGATCAGGAAAGGTATTTTGTATGTTACTCACTTTTCCTATATTGTCTGAGACCATGTACAAACTTTTCAGACGCACCTTGTATATGTCGCACTGGACGACAGGTAGTAAATTTAGGATACCATTGTTTTTTTTGGCAGGGATTAGGATCTGTACGAATAACAATGTTGGTAACATTATTATATATATCATACTTATTTTTTTAGAGCTTAACATTTTCGTGACATTTTTCAAAACATAGCTAGTTAATAGGTACAAGAAATTTGTCCATGTCTCTTGGTCCCGTGTGCCGCATTGTCTGCATCGCCTTCTTGTGCTCCTTGTCGGAAAATGCTTTCTAACTGCGTGTAATCGCACATCATCACTAGAAACTCCTTGTTTGTTTTTGGTGGTGAACCCCTTCCCCTTCTCTTTTTTATTTTTATTTTCATTTATTTATTTATTTATTTATTTCAATGTTCAAATGTTTGTATAGCTACTGGGACTTAACTACGGGGTCATCAGTCCCTAAACTTACAATCTACTTATGAACTAACTAAGACTAAGGACGGCACAAATATCCATGCCCGACGGGGGATTAGAACCCCCGACCGTAGTGGCCGTGCGGACCGTGACTGGAGCGCCTCAGTACCCTCGGCCACCGCGGCCGGCTTCCCCTTCTCTGCATAATTCCCGTTGTCATTGGCTAGTACTCCTGTCACATTCACGTTTCAGTCATCAGTTGCTATAGGTTCTTCTGCTGCCTCCTCATCACGTTCGTCTTCTACAATACTTCATCATCGGGCATCGAAAACAAGTAGTCCAAAATTTCGTCTTCTCTCAACGTCGACATTTCTAGGAAAAGGAAATGACGAGATATTTCTAAGTGACATAATTTATTCTCTTTCTGTGTTCCGACGACTGTGAGATTCTGTTTACCTTCTTGATTTTCAACGAAATACCTGAATCCAATGCCTTGGCTTCTATTTTGAAATAGTACAATTGAATAGTACAATATGACTTTTCTCCGTTTCATAACAAGAGACATATATTAATATTACCGAATCGCAATAGAAACATGTTGTTGTTGTGGTCTTCAGTCCGGAGACTAGTTTGATGCAGCTCTCCACAATACCCTATCTTGAGTAAGCCTCTTCAATTCCACATCAGAACGGCAACGTACATTTGTCTGTATCTGCTTACTGTATCCATCTCTTGGTCTTCCTCTACGGTTTTTACCCCAAAACACTTCCATCCAATGCTAAATTCACGATTCCTTTATGTCTAAAAATGTGTCCTACCAATCGATCCCTTCTTTCAGTCAAGGTATGCCAGAAATCCGTTTCTCCCCAATTCTGTTGAGAACCTCCTCATTAGTTACGCGATCCACCCACATAATCTTCAGCACTTTTCTGTAGCACCACATTTCAAAAGCCTCTATCCTCTTCCTGTCCGCACTGTTTATCGTCCATGTTTCACTCCCATACAAGGAAACACCCCACACAAATGCGTTCATAAAATACTTCCATATACTTAAATCAATATTCGATGTTAACAAATTTCTCTTCTTCAAGAACGCTTTTCTACCCATTGCTATTCTGCATTTCATATCCTCTGTACTGCGACGATCATTTGTTATTTTACTGCCCAAGTAACAAAACTCATCTACCTCCTTTATTGTTTCGTTACCTAATCTAATTCCGTCAGCATCACCTGATTTTCTTAGATTGCACTCAATTACCCTAGCTTTGCTCTTGTTAATGTTCATCTTATGTTCACCTTTCAGCACACTGTCCACACCGTCTGCTCTTCCAGGCCCTTTGCTGTCTCTGGCAGAATTACTATTTCGTCGGCAAAACGCAATGTTTTTAATTCTTCACCCTGAACTATAATTCCTTCTCCAAATTTCTCCTTGATTTCCTTTATAGCTTGGTCAATGTACAAATTGAGTAACATATGGAGAAAGGCTACAACACTGTGTTACTCCCTTCTCAACCACTGTATTCCTTTCATGCCCTTCAACTCTGACATATTCCCACAAATTCAACGAAAGCCTCAATAGAAATTTTGTACACGTGCTCACCATAAGAAAATCACAAATTTACATGTGATTTACCAATAAATATGTGCACAAATCTGTGTTTTTCTAGCAATTTAACATACTTATTTATTTCAGACAAGACAAAATAGTACAATAAAACTACAAAACACGAGGAACACTACGCGCAACAAAAAACAATAAGAAATAATACGCACAGTAGACGCCAAACAACAAGCCAGTTGGCTCAAAACTGTTGATGCGTTCAACTCTAGATGTCAGCACCACACATATGTGCGGTTTTTATGTCCCTGTGGTCTCATGGACACAAATTCCTATGTGGGACACATATGTCCCGGTGGTCAAGAAAGGGTTACTCTACCTGTCCCGTCGTGTCTGTTATGTACGTAACGTAGAGGGACCAATATTGATGAGTTCCACTTTCCTACATCAGCCCTGTTTTGCAGGGTACGAATAATAAAACAATTTGTTTTATGTAAATATTATGAATTTGTATATTTTTGTTGGTGTTTAAATGTTGTAATGTCATGATGTGATACCTAAAAAGTATCTTTTCCTTTTTTTCTGTTTCATATACTATCGAGGTGCCGCAGTGAACAAGGGCAACGACGTCGCCGCCGAAGCCAACATTGCTGTATCTGCTGTCACTATCGATAAACAGCCGCCGATTACGGGGCTATGAATCCTCTATTACCGCACGTCGATCGTTTGCAAAGAAGAAATAAAATGTAATCACATTCTTATACGCCGTTACAGCCAAACGTTTTATACGAGCATTGCTCTAAGTGATTTGTATCTGATCAGACGGCAATAAATTTAATTGTGGTCCCTCGAAAGTCATTTCGAATTTATTAGAACATTTATTTAACGTGTGTATAATTATTGGACGATGATGATTTTGATTTATTGGAAATATTGCACTCCGTCAAGAGGATAATGGAATGGATTATGAATTTACCTTCAGTTGTGGCAAGGTCAAGTACGTCAACTGTTAGCGCAAAACTTCAAGTTTAGGAGGCAGTGAACTTCGATCTGAGAGTTTGAAAAGTTCGATATAAATTTACGTTGCCTATGACTGAATTTTGAGAGTGAATATACAGTAACAGTTTGAAAATTAATTCTCCTACCCGCTTATTTTATATATACAGTGCCGGTGGTGTGGGAACTTCGAATCGAAGTTAATAACTTACACTGCCAAAATGACTGTTAATGTTACGTAACAGAAAACTTCATTTCAATAGCTATGTAACAACCAACGGAAACTTAGTGCAAACATTTTTATTTTGAAATGGCGTACAATTATAATTTTTAATTAACTAGTATGGACATGACTGAAAGTTTTATCATCGCCCGTACCCCGTCCCACCGCCGTAATCTGACTTAACGTGACGTTCATACAATGACACAGCTTCACAACAAAGCAATAAGTACAGAAAGAATTTATGTAAATGAATAAAACTACACATTATCTTTAAAGGTAGAAAGCCAAGATCGCCGTTTTAATGGGCTATTCCACAATCATCTGGTCATATAAAATTATACGAGTACGTGTACGTGTACGAGTACGTGCAACATAGCACTCAGCCGAAATCTAAAATTTTATATTTCGACTAAGTGCTAAGTTGGACGTACTATTTAACCTCCATTTTTATGACGATTACCACCTTGTATAATATTATATGACTAGATTATGGTGGCATACCCCACTGAAATCGTTAGTCATAAAATAAATAATAATTTTTTGATGTTGGTTTTCTACATCTGAAGATCATTAATCAGATCGTCTCCACAACCTGTGATGTCAGGTTATGTTAAAACAACACATTATGAAAGACTTTTGCACCCTCCGTTCCACAATCAAATGATGATATACTCATTTCTTTTCTGCTTATTTTTGATGACCTGTTGCCTATTACGATATAACAAGGCTTTCAACATACCATTTTACATGTTATGTTGTGGATAGCTGTATATTTATATTGGGTATTTATCAAATGAATGTAGAAAATGAGATGACTGGAAGAGTGAGCAGCCCTTGTCTGCATAGGTTAGCGTACGATGGTACATAACCGTTTTAAGAGAAACCCTCCCAGATATATTAGAAAATGTTCCACTCAATGACGACAGGAAATGTGGTACTAACACGATGGTGCATATGCACACTTTGCGCATGTTGTGGACGAAGATCTCTCTGAGAATTGGGTAGGGCGCAGTGGGCCGTTGGCATGGTCTTCACCTTCCCCCTTCTTTGAACTAATTGATTTTTTCTACCGAGGCCACATACAGTCTGTTGTCTACGAAACACCCGCAGAGACTCATCAAGAGCTGAATTATGGCAGCCTCCGATGCAATATCCACTTTGCCAGGAGTCTATGTAAAAGTACAACAATCACTGCAGCGTCTTTGCACGGCTTAGATTCAACCAGGAGTGAGTACTTTAGAGCACTATTATAACTGTTGTTAAATAAAGGATACAACACTTCTGTCGACTTCTTTTTAAGCCAGTTGCTACAAATACACTACTGGCCATTAAAATTGCTATACCAAGCCGCGGTGGAGTAGCCGAGCGGTCTAAAGCGTCTCGCTGCGGAGTGCGCGGTAGCTCGCCGAGGAGGTTCAAGTCCTCCCTGGGGCATGTGTGTGTGTTTGTCCTTAGGTTAGTTTACCTAGGTTTAAGTAGTTTGTAAGCTACGGACTGATGACCACGAAGTTTGGTCCGATAGAATTACAAACATTTGATTTTTGCTACACCAAGAAGAAATGCAGATGGTAAACGGATATTCATTGGACAAATATACTACAACTGACATGTGAGTACATTTTCACGCAATTTGGGTGCATAGATCCTGAGAAATCAGTACCCAGAACAACTACCTCTGGCCGTAATAACGCCCTTGATACGCCTGGGCATAGAGTTAAACAGAGCTTGGATGGCGTATACAGGTACAAATGCCCATGCAGCCTCAACACGATACCACACTTCATCAAGAGTAGTGACTGGCGTATTGTGACGAGCCAGTTGCTCGGCTACCATTGACCAGACGTTTTCAATTGGTGAGAGATCTGGAGAATGTTCTGGCCAGGGCAGCAGTCGAACATTTTCCGTATCCAGAAAGGCCCGTACAGGACCTGCAACATGCGGGCGTGCATTATCCTGCTGAAACTTCGGGTTTTGCTGGGATCGAATGAAGAGTAGAGCCACGGGTCGTAACACATCTGAAATGTAACGCCACTGTTCAAAGTGCTATCGATGCGAACAAGAGGTGACCGAGACGTGGAACCAATGACACCCCATACTATCACGCCGGGTGTTCGCCTATAAGGCGATAACGAATACACTCTTCCAATGTGCGTTCACCGCGATGTCAACCAAATACGGATGAGACCATCATTATGCTGTAAACAGTACCTGGATTCATCCGAAAGCATGACGTTTTGCCATTCATGCACCCAGATTCGTCGTTGCGTACACCATCGTAAGCGTCCCTGTCTGTGATGCAGCGTCATGGGTAACCGCAACCATGGTGTCCGAGCTGATAGTCAATGCTGCTGCAAACGTCATCGAACTGTTCGTCAAGATGGTTGTTGTCTTGCAAACATCCCCATCTGTTGACTCAGGGAGCGAGACGTGGGTGCACGATCTGATACAACCATGTGGATAAGATGACTTTCATCTCGACTGCTAGTGATACGACGCCGTTGGGATCCAGCACGGCGATTCGCATTGCCCTCCTGAATTAACCGATTCCATATTCGGCTAACAGTCATTGGATCGCGACCAACGCGAGCAGCAATGTCGCGATACGATAAACCGCAATAGCGATAGGCTACAATGCGACCTTTATCAAAGTCGGAAACCTAATGGTACGCATTTCTTCTCATTCCACGAGGCATCACAACAACGTTTCACCAAGCAACGCCGTTCAACTGCTGTTTGTGTATGAGAAATCGATTGGATCGCCAGCGCCAGTGTTGTGTGAATGCTCTGAAAAGCTAATCATTTGCATATCATAGCCTCTTCTTCCTGTTGGTTAAATTTCAGGTCTCTTGCACTTCATCTTCGTGGTGTAGCAATTTTAATGGCCAGGAGTGTACACTGAAAACGTTGCCCTGCAGTGCTGTTAATGTGGCGACTCGAATGGCACGTTGTGTGATTACCCTCTTTGCGGTGGGCGACGCTTGTCAGCTATGCCTAACGGCGTGCGCTAACACCGTCCTCTCACGAGACGTGGAAACACACGTGGACGAGGAACCGGTGACGTCAAAGCATGCAATTCCACGTTTCACTACCCTAGGAAACGTGAAACGAAGAATCTGGCACGTTACATATTTGCTTCGTGGAGTGGAACGTGGCCAATGAGATGCGACTTATTGCAAACTAAAACTCCTTATTTCCTGCGTTCTTTCTTTGTGGCGCACGATTTTTGAATATAATCTTTTTAAAACGTTCAAAAATTTAGGCACTTTTGAAAACGCGTTATTTTAGATGTGATTTGTTACAATAAAACTGCATATGGATAGCTTTAAAGGTTGTCATATTTAACGTTTGATAGTGTTATAATTTCTATACCGTGGAAGAATATTGTTCCAATGCTACGGTAAGACGCCATTCTATGAAAGGAGCGTCTTTGTGATGCTATGTCACAGCTATTGTGCTCTGTATAACGAATTAGGGATCCTAAGCATAAGGGATGAATAACATAGTCGCTAACGTCGTAGGCTGCGGGTTGTGGACGCTAGACTGTCGGGTGCGCGTCCACGTGTTTCCAAACCTATTTTTTTTCTTGGTTTGCTAAACGTTTCTGGTCCTTTGTTAATAATCTTTAACTACATTAAAGCGAAATGTCACGTATTCACTCATTCACTCACTCACTGAATAACACGAAATCTCGAAAACTACTTAATCTATGAAGCTGGAAATTGGCAGGAATGTATTTTATAGGTAGAAGACGTCAACTAAGAAAGGATTTCGTGATAGGGCCGCAGGAGATATGACGTCATAAACAATGGAAACTTCCCCGTCTTGCGACACATGATAGTGTGAATTTATCAGTCAATTATTTGGGAAGGAGGGTATTCAACGACTTGCAGCAAACTTTAAATATAACTTCAAACCTTTTGGAAACTTTTCACGCTGACAACCCCAGAAAAATGATGAAAGAAAAAACGTTTGTCGCTTACTACATTTTCGGCGTTCATGCAGTAAAATTACGGCATTTGGCATGACGTAACAAATTATTGCTCTTATAAGATTAAATGTATTTGCGAGAAATATTACAGATAGTATACACACATACCACTGAACGTACGTTCGAAATTTTATTATAGTACGACACACAGTTCACGAGATATGGAGTCATAAACAATTAGGTTAATGAAAAACCGCCTCATCACGCACGACGTTGTGATTTATTACGTCTTTGCTAATAACTGTATTCGCGACGTATTTTGCAGACATTTTACATGTGTATCACTGTATGTATCTTCGAAATAATATCCCATTACTACATATAGTTGTTCAGGTGCTATGACGTCAGAGACAATGAAATGTATGAAAATTTGCTTTAATAAGCATGAGGTTGTAATTTACTATGTCTTTACTGCCAGATCCATTTACAACATATTTCGCAGGCAGTTTTCTAATATTCCACTCTACGAGCTTGATAGATAATGTTTTTGTAGAAAACAATTCAGAAGATGTTACGTCATAAACGTGACATCCGTAAATTGGTACTGCATTATGTATGACGTTTTGTTAAATCTTTATTACTCTGTTCGCTGTACAAATACCGCAGATGTCTCCATGCTGCTGAGGATGGTGCTCAAGTCGAAAGTTTCATCCTATGTGAGACTCTACAACTCATTCATTTTTACGGGTTTAATGAATTTTACAGTTTAACATAAATAAACAAATACGAAATATTAAGAGTACCCTGAGGAACGTAGGCTTTTTAGAGATAAAAGGAGCCAACACGAAAAGTTACACGTTTCACGAACTGGCATGATTTGTGGTTTTTGCAACTCGCAACCGTTTTGTAATGATTATTTCTTCCCTGCTTTCTATAATTTACGGCCACACGGATGGTTTTTAAGCATTGGAAGTTAATTTCTCGCTGATTGGCGCCGACATGTTTTTTTTTTTTTTTTTTTTTTTTTTTTTTTTTTTTTTTTTTTTTTTTTTTTTTTTTTTTTTTTGTAAAGAGGAGATGGACAGAGAATTGCGATAGGAGAAGTACCAATTAAAGGCTGGAATAAAAAAAAGGGCAACGCCGGGTTTTCAGCTAGTCCAATATAAGTAAAATATCAGATATTTATTGTTATTTCCTTCTAAGAACACAGATCAACGTGGTAGGTAGCATCACGAGCTGTGGAGGAAGAGAGATGTAAACAACAGGTTTGTGACTACACCACATTCTAACACCGTCTACTCTCTACCAGGTATATTTTAATGATTTAGTTTAATAATGATTTATGAATATAATAAAATTTTATAATATCAAATATTCACGTTATTTATTACAAACAAGAACGAACTCAGTCCACGAGAGAATTGTTGAGTTTTTCGTGCTAGGGCACAGGAAGCAATTAATTTCAAGACAGTACCCTACGTCACTCGCTTTTCCCCATGGCGTTTAAAATGTGTCGCAGTTCAATACAGTACTGAAATAGTACTGTACAGTGCAAAGATTACATAGCTAGCATATGGTCAATAAAGGAGGACCAGTTTTTACGTATAGTACGAAAAGCAAAAATTCTTACACAAACATTATCGATTTGAGACTGTGTTCCACGTGTGTGAGCAAGTTAAATGTATTATCTCCAAAGGAATTCCGAACTACATGCTAAATATGTAAAACGTGGAAAAGAGCAATATATGAGTGAGCAAGAGAAGTGGAGCTCGTGCAAATGTATTTCATATTTGATAGATTTTATAATTTTTTTCTAAAAGTTATATGTCGTATATCTTGTTATCATTATCAAATGATTTCAGATACATGTACAGTGATCGAGTTTTTCGAAAAGCAAATTACAATTCCTGGAGGAGTATTTCATGTAATGTGAAAGCAAACGTACGGCTACCTGTGACGTTAGTAAGTTACATTATTCGTCGACTGCTAACAGAGATACCATGCTATTTTACGTACGTCCGTCTTTGTTAGCATATTGATCCGCGTGCCAAAAAAGCCCGCAACGGGTGCTGGAGAGCGCTGCGGACGCAAAACAGGATGAACAGTACGTTCGTGGGACATAACAGGTGGTTCCAGAGCGTGCAGTATCTAGATAGACAGCACGTCTGATGTGAAAAACACGTATAAAAACGCGTCCCGTGTGAGGACGGCTTGAGGGTTGCGGATATGGGTTGCTATGTGAAATGTGCTTATTATGACCCACACTACCAGCCCTCTCATTTTCTGCATTCATTTGAGATAGCGCGGTGGAGTGGCCGAGTGCTCGAAGGCGTGTTGCTGCGGAGCGCGCGGTTGCTGCCGTCGGAGTTTCGAGTCCGTCCTCGGGCATGGGTGTGTGTATTGAAATTAGCATAAGTTAAGAAGTTTGTAAGCCTATGGACTGGTAACCGAAGCAATTGTACCTTAATTTGCAAACATTTCATTTCATATATACCTTGTATACACATTTTTGAGGAATTTAAAGGAAAATAATAATAAATGTGCAATAATTAGTATGATATTTAAGGTGATAATAATAACAACACAAATGAAATATAGCTACAATTATGGAAATTTGGTAGAGACAGCAGAAGATATTACAGAATGTTGATATTTTGCGGAAGATGAAATGAAAAGTGATGGAAACGAGTAACGCAGGATAATTAGTAATAATTCTTATCTATTGCATGTCAGATGGTTCTTAGTAATACTTAGAGCCTGTCTCATTTCAAATAGCTGTCATTCTTATCTAGTGATAGTGTTCATGTACTGTGTGTGTGTGGGGGGGGGGTGTTTGTGTTCGTCTCTCTAAATTCTCGTGTTATGTGCTGCAGGTTTTAAGAGCTTGTTGCGGGTCACAACCATTACACCGTCTCCTGTACTGTTTGTAATGGCCTGTAATCCTGTGTTATGATGCGAGTGTTGTGGTTATGTTGCTTACGCTACAATCTGTGTTACGCTGTTTCTGGCTCTGGGCCTTGCTACGCTCTACTGTGTGTGGAATGTCATTTCAAAACATGTTAAGCTACATATATTGTGATATTATAACTTGAGCTTCAATAAACGTTTTACAGAACAAAGTGTCATATTGGGAAATCAGTCTCAGAATGAATTTGTCGGACCTTCCTTCCGAAGATGATACTATACCTAATACAATTTCTAAATGTAATTGATGTTAGAGAAAATTAGTTCTGTAAGGGATAAATACTGCGACCAGAAGGTGAATGAGACAGCATGGCTGGCTACCTTATCGGCTTTTAGTGCCACTTTTAATCATTGTTTGAACCATGGTAAATTTATAAGAATATGTTTATGGGAGGGAAAAGGGAGGATTTTTCAGTTCTGGTTGGGTTATTCCTAATGTGTAATGCAGGGAAGGCACCAACGCTCACTGTTCATCTGAAGAAACAAGTTATCACGGACACAGACCCATAACACGGAGAGTTGTGGATGGAGAAGGGTCGCTCGTCGTAATGAGTTTTTGTTATACATAATTTACGGTGTTAAGTACTGGGCATACCCATCATCGAAATTGCAAAGTTTTTCAACGCACCCTCTGTTAATGTCAATATAGGCCCTACAACAGGTTTACCGTCTTAACTGCACCGCTTTTCGGCACAGGTGCGATTAACGGGTATAAACGTCAAAAATGCAAAAACTTAGTCACAGGCCCAATGTTTGGCGAACAGTGAGGAATAATAGTAAAAACTAAAAAAATTTAAATCACAGACCAAACTTACAAGGATTTGTGTTTTTATTAATGTTATTGGTGAGTAAATGTCGACTATAATCATAGTTTTGTGACCTCTAAGAAGCCTTGCTGTTCGTTCCCTTCGTTAGTTAAAACTACAATTGCACTCAGACCGGATATTACATGCATGTTTCACGTGGATATGTACGGTAGCATGAATCTCGGTAACGGATTACATTTTAAGAACCTCTTGCAAGGCTTCCAAGGGTAATCATCTAAGGAACATATGCCACAATTTGACAAGAATAAAAAGTGTGAATGTGCCAATTTTACATAAATGGTACGTCTGATAGCGAAAATTATGTTTTCTGCTGAGTATCGCGATTTCGAACACTGATTTTAGAAAAAGGAAAATGGATTCTTCAGACAAACATCTACACATCGCAGAGAGAACATGTGAGTCATTTGATACTTCCCAAGATACAACTCTTTAAAAATTTTGTTTTCCAGCATATTGCTATCGCGTGATAGCGTGCACGGATGGATATCCCGTGAACAAATAAGATATCATTCTGCTATCAACTTGAATTTCGATATGTTATCTACATTTATTACCATTCTATAAAGCTACAAAATGTGATTTTATTTCTGCAAAATGCTTAAAGTATATCTCAATACTAAACTAGGTGCTGCACATGAACTGTGATGAATAAGAAAAATAAAATCATCCCTTTATCAGCGATGATATCAGTCTTTGTTGTGTACAGAAATCAAATTTTTTCGCCGCCTAGATTTTTTTTTTTAATCGGATGGTAAATTTTCAGAGAGTGTGAATGGCATATTTCAGCATAATACCACTTTTGCTATTTATATATTACGGCATTTCGGTTGTATCTTGAGTTTGGAGTAAAATTTCAGAAAACGGACAGATATAGCTTTTTAGGTAAATATATACATGATTTATTGTAAAACTTTGAACAATTTGCTCGGCTTACTTATATATTCGTGTCTTGTGGTCCAAAGAACGGCTAAAACTACGGCTTTCGGATTTTGTTCCAAATCACAATCATTTGGAGCAGCCAGATCTCGGAAACGTTAGAGATATGGAAACATTTGATAACTGGTAAATATTTCGATGATTCGTCTCCATCCCCGCAATTCATGATTTTACCCAGAAATGATGTGATTTTCTCAACAACGTCCCAAGAAAAAATTGATACTTTTGTGAGTCATATAAAGCCCACCATAGACCACATGCAGTTTGGAAAAACCAACTTATTTGCTAAATTTGGCTGGGGTCCAGGAAGTGTGTAATATTTAGAACTTTGACACTTTACTGCAGGACAGCCACAGAATCTCCGTTCTTCCGATACGTACACAAATAACCTCTAGGATGAGGCAGAGCAACCTGTATTACTAGGGCGAAACTTGCCTCTGTGACTGAAGCCTAAAGTCGACATGTTGCCTTATCTCGAGTCAAGAAGCGACGTTGTAAGCTATACTAGTTGGTTTGAAAATGATCACGATTTGCATTTGAGCTAATATTTCTGTAACCATTGAATTTAACACATACATTTTCGAATCTTGTTATGACAAGTACGTGTTACTCATGGTTAAATTTTACTTAACGCCCTAGCGGCATCGTGTGATTATGTTGTCAATCATGTGACGTTGGCATTATCCAGTTGCACGACAACGCAAACGTTTGTCATGAAATCTTCGTTCTACGAGCGCAATTATTTTTACGATTACCTGATGTTGCCGGTTTTGGAGGCGATCTGACCAAATGATGGTGACATAGTTCACCGAAACCGGTCGTCATCCAATAAATTATTCATTTGCGATCTTGACATTTCGTTTTTAAGAATATGCAATTACTTTTACTCTAAGCCACCCCATTATTAAAGTCAACAAATCATAACTCATATCAGTCAAGCCATTTCTTAGTTACAGTGCGACTAAGGAAAAGCAATTTTTATATACACACAAAATTAGAAAACCGTGAGCTTCGATAACATTAATTACACGTAATTCATGATGTCCTGTCACTCTCGAAATTGTCGTCTACGCTTGACAGCACGTGAACACTGAAAACCGTGAATGCTCTGTTTAGACTTAGTCCCTTATTTTTTGTGTATGGTAATAGCACAACACAAACATAAATGGATATAAGGGTATCACTGTGTATCACTGACACTTCTAAGATATACAATATGTCTACTTTCAAATATGATACCAGCACTTTGAGCACTTGATCAGAAAGTGACTTGTACTTACGTGTCTGTTCTGTTTTACCGTAAGATTCAAGACTACGAATTGTGCAGCATATAAAATGCAGTTATTCCTTTCGGTGCACTGAACGAAATAAAACTGCGTTTTACCCCAGACTTTCAGAGTTTTTATTAAAAAGCTGTTTCCAGTGCGGCAGTCTCACTCGCAAAACAAAAACAACACATCAGCGATATCACTAGCGTTGCCAAGTTCATACAAAACGATCTCTTCTGATCGAAATTAAAGTTTTCGGTTAAACTATGGAAATACAGTATCAGCCTTCTCTTCTTCTACCTGTATGTTACTTGCTAGTGTGACATGAATGTAGACCGAGCAGAGTAATTACCTTTTTAAGTTTTAACGTTTATATCAACAAAATGCAACGAAATCTAGGTCACTAGACGTAAAGTAATCGGTGGCGTGCAGGTTTCAAAAGGGATGCTGCACGTCTCTGATACCGTCATAAAAATTTCAGATATCACCTCGATTTAGTAATAGAAATACTATATGTTTGTAATGCAATAACATTCAGCTGATGAATAGTGAATGATTACGTACACAAGAGAGGCAAATATCGGTAAATTAAAGATTGAAACAAATATTAGAAGGAAAGTGTGTTCAATATATTTGTACAAAAGCAACTGCCAGGCATAATAGGATAATTGAGAGAAACAATTTATAAAATTTTGAAACATTAGTAAAACACATACACGATATGCAGCAGTAGGGAACTGAAATGTTTCCTCCCCTAAAGAATAAACAACCCTCTCCAACCTCCTGCAATTATTATCTCTTTTAATGCTTTTATTCGTAAGTTTTTACCGAATTTGGTTCGTATGACTTTAGGTATAAAAAGTACGCTTATTACTCCCTAGTCAAGGTAACATGTATATTACACTGGTCAAAACAATCAGGGGATCAGTTCTCTAGTTTTTGAAGTACTGTCATCGGCAGAATGAACTAAAATGGTTAGACCTTTTTTCGTCAGTTCTATGGAGTGGAGACAACAACATTACAGCGAACGAGATAGTGATAAAAACAAAAATCCGCTGGCGAGGGGTTTGGTATTCGCTTGTGTTTACCAAACGAATTACACAAGCCTGTGTGTTCAGATAGTGTACGGAACAGGTAATTCAATTCAGCGACTACGTGACTTGCGCGAAGGTATATCATGGAGAGCCACGGGAATGTTGGAAGCGGAACAGACACAGAAAGAGGTGGATGTGAATATTGGAGTGTCCAAAGTGTAAATTCCAATACTTGGACGCGATTTCAGACAACAGGGCCCATTAAAATGAGGCAAGATCATTCAAGGGTAACAGGCAAAAGATGACCGTTATCTCTGGTTAACAACCCGCCGGAACAGGAGGCCGAATGCAACTCAGCTGCGATGCACCCTCCAGGCAGCAGCAGGACGCGAAATATCAACACCAACAGACCGAGATCGCCTTCTGAATGTGTTCTCTACGCACGGAGGCCTGTGATGTGAGTTCCTTTAAAAACACGACAGCGATTAGTGCGTAAAACTGGACGGAGGCACATCAGGATTGGTCGTAACGAATGGCGCCGGGTTAGTTTACAGATTAGTCAAGATTTTCAGTTCAGCCGGACAATCTTCCTTCCTTCATCTGGAGACAACGTGGAACTCTTAACAATGCTGATTATGTGCATCAACCTCACCATATCATGGTGGTGGACAAATGATATGGGCAGGAGTCAATTTTTGTGGGTCTACGGAGGTGTCGTTCAGAACGGCGCTTTGACTGCCTAGTGGTCTAGAGACGAGATTTTTCGACCCTTCGTTGTGCCCTACGCTGATGCCATAGAATGTGGGTGGCTTTTTGAGGACGATAAAGCTTGTCCCGACAGAACTGCACTGTTGGACAACATGCTTGAAATTGTTCAAAAACTTAAATTAAATTGAGCATGTCCGGGATGCACTTGGCAGACTCATTACAGCCAGATTAGAACCTCCCACATCGGTTGTAGAGGGGTATTGTAGTCATGGACCGTTGACCGTCCGATGTGATCACACATCATATTAGCTAGGAATGAGAATTAGTTTTTCATTTTTATGGTAGCCCCATGGTGCCTCGCTCTAACGAAGCGCAATGTGAACCTCAGCTAGAGAGTTGAGAGGAAAAATATCGCACAATATCGCACACAAATTACAACTGGGACCAATAAGTGAATAGAATATGTTACCATATGTATATTGCGTATGACAGTATCAAACAGGTCCGGCTCAAGGCACGTGCAAAACGTGCGGCCGCCCGGGGCGGCACTTTGCGAGGGGCGGCAAATTTGCCGTCCCCCCCCCCCCTTTTTTTAGGACAAACATTTATGCTCAAGAGAGGATTCGAAACCAAACCTCGGAGGGAGCGGCTTCGGGGACTGTGCCATGGCGCCTCGACAACCTGCCGGCCGCCCCTGTTGAACAAGGGGAGGGAGGAGTATTAATTTCTTCCTCTCCACTGTGGCAGCACCGTCGTGCAGTGTTGCCAACACTGCGCAGTGTTGCAGTGTTTTCCTCCTAAATTTAGGGGGACTGCTGTGTTGGGAGGAATTTGGAGCGATTTGTACTTCAGGGGGAAATTTAGGGGGAAGTGTGCTTTGAGGGGAACTTTTAGGGGCTTCTCAGACATGAATAACGCACACCTGTCAAAATTTGTTTAGCCCCACCTTACAATGAAATACTTCATTGTTGTGTTTTTGTTGGCACTGCCCTCGTTTAAAGGCGCTTCTGCAACGTCTACTATACTGTACTGTTGTTGTATTGGCAATTGTGAACTGAAGTTGAATACACTGGAAGTGTATGTGTGTGTATTCAAGTGACTATGATTTCCAGAGAGAAAAAATATTCCCAGAGATACACAAAGGCGTGGCAATTAGATCCTTTGTTGAAAGGTATGTTTATTCGCAGTTTGTTAGATTTTATTAGCATAGCTGAACAGGGACGTTTATATAGCCTAACTTCTCCCTGCAGCCTATATACTATGGCTTACATCTTAGAATGTCATCAGAAACTACTGCTTTTTCTTTTAGTGATCACTAAAGAGTAGAATATTAGTAATGTGGTTTCCGTTACGTGACATTTAGAACGAATGCATTAATAAATCATGCAGAACTTTATTGGAATGTTTTACCAACGAAAATGGATAATCTAGGAAAGACATTTTCATATATATATATATTGCACCAAAAAGGAATAGGCTCTATATAGAGTTAGTAAATGCTGTGCTAACCACCAGGTATTATTAAAAAAGGTAAAAGATTTTTTGTACTCGTTTTGAATCATCATCCAAAATGCTGAAAAAGTTCATCATATCTACGCACGATAGAGAGAACTTAGCACAGAAGAAGTAGATGTTCTGGATGATCTGGAGGACTTCTAGAGGTTGCCAGCATCGTTTGTGAGCTACGTTATAAGAAAATGCCATGTAAGTAAATTGAAATGTTCTTAAAATCGTTTTTGCATGAATATTGCATGGTCAGAATTTGGTGTGTGCTTTGGAATAGTAATAAGGAAAATTACGTATATGTATTATATATCTTGAGTATTATCACAGGTATTATTCCATCTCGTCGGAACGAGTTCTAGCAGTGCGCCAGTCCCAGTGTCTCGTGTTGCAAGGGTGTTTTAAAACGAAAGCCACCTCCAAATAGGCAGAATATTTGTATTCCCATGTATTTTAATCATTGTCTTCAGCGCGTCCTCCGTGCTACGCACTGTGTTTTTATCCACCTTGTAAAAATCAAATGTTTGTATAGTTTGTGGGACTT
This sequence comes from Locusta migratoria, assembly GCA_026315105.1. NCBI lineage: Eukaryota > Metazoa > Arthropoda > Insecta > Orthoptera > Acrididae > Locusta > Locusta migratoria. Next base: position 533,328,276 of record CM048747.1, read on the forward strand.
AACTACGGGGTTATCAGTCCCTAAACTTACAAACTACTTATGAACTAGCTAATCCTAAGGACGGCACAAATATCCATGCCCGAGGGGGGATTCGAACCCCCGACCGTAGTGACCGGGCAGACCGTGACTGGAGCGCCTCAGTCCCCTCGGCCATCGTGGTCGGCACCACCTTGTATTTTAAACATATACTTATGTGTGATTTTTAACCACCGTCGCTGTTTTAATTGTGAATATGTATCTTTCACCTCTTTGATTTTGTAAATTGTCTTCATTTTAGCCGCGGCGGAGCGGCCGAGCGCATTGAGGCGCTATGCTACGATGCGCGAAGCCGTTCCTTTTGTGTCCCAGCCTCGTCGCCGCTTTTGTGTCTAGTTTCCATCGTAGGTGTCGGTGGCCGAGTAGAAATAGTCCGACACAGGAATAAAGGATGCACGCGTGTGCAGGTAGGAGGTGACGAGCCAGTGGAACAGCAAAAACTAGAAACACTAGAGGAAATTAGAACGAGATATATATTTCTTAGAGACTTAGTAATACTTAACTTTTACATAGCTCAGTACTGCAGAATGCTGATACATAGTTGAGCTAGAGGACTGCCTAGTGCCTATCGGATAGCCAAGTCTTCACTGGTGCCTATCTGATTCCGAAGTGTTAGCTGGTTCCTATCTCTGTCCCAAGTGAACGATGTCGTTCAGAAGTGGCCACGAGCGGGATCGCAGCAGAGGGCGCTCGTGGCTGACGTCGTAAGAACGCCGCGCAGTGCGTGCATGGCGGCGCGCGGCGAAAGTAAGTGGCGCGCACTTCATACTTGTGCGACACCACAGTTCCCCGTCGGGGGTTCGAATCCCCCCTCGAGCATGGATGTTTGTGTCGTGTTTAGTATATGGTAGTTCATAAATAGTTTGTAAGTTTAGGGACTGATGACCCCGTAGTTAAGTCCCTTACGTTTTACAAACATTTGAACATTTTAATATTCTTTCAAGTTTTTAAATTCTGCATATTTTATCACCATTCTATGTTTTTCATAACGACCTGTCAAATTGTAAAATCGATTGGCTGAAGAGCAATCAAGCTGCTCCCAGCCTGTCTCCAAAGTTCGGCCGATTCAATTTACGTCTGGCTACCGTATGCTAGTCAGTGTAGCAAACGTTTTGACCCGTGCTTTGGCGCATGACACAACAGAAACACTGACTACGACCAATACCGAATGTTTGCAGAGCGAAGACCACAACGACAGCAGGGAAATTACGTTTTCTTAATGACTATGCAGGGCGTCACACAACGACACCGTCAAATTTCAAGAGGCCGTAAAGGATGTTTTGAGGGACTAATGACATCCGAAAATGACGCCAGAGGCCAGCAAAAGCCGTCCACTTTACGCCGGCACCTGCCGCTAGCCAGCGCTATGACGGGAATCGACTGTTTGCTCGCGGAAGGTCGGCAAACAGCGGTAGTCTGACAGCCGCGGACGCGGTCGACGCCGCCACCGCAATTGCCAGAACTTGGCGTCGCGGTCAGAGACAGGCGGAGGTGTGGTCTACCGCGAGGAGCAATTTCTAGCCTCTGACGTCACAAACCACGGTTAGCTGACCTCAGCTCGTCCTTCAAGACGCGCTCTGCCGCTCCTCCAAGTTTGCTGCTATCAATGTGTAACGCCTTGTGCAGCCCCTTTCCAATGACAAATAACAGTGGCACTTATAATATCTAAAACGAAATGCCGAGTTCCGAATTGTCTTCCAACTAAAATCAAATTAAGTATAAAACTGGTATCTTGGTTGGTGGGATAAAGGTAAGGCTGTTCTATAGATAGGAAAAACAGGGTCACTACAGGGATTTGGCAATTGTGAACCAGCTAAAGGAGGTCTGCTTTATCACTTAAACGGAAACATAGGTTGATACTACATTATTAGAATCATCCGGTCTGACAGACCGGAATTTTCCCCATCAATATTTCTTCCTATATTTATCATTTTTATAATTTATTAATGTGTTTAGGATAATATTTTGTGTTTTTCAAATTAAACATCAAAGTGAGTACTAAATAAGTTTTACTTGTTCAAAATTAACGAGATTATTGTTTTTTTTGGTTCCACCGATTTCCATACAAAATCTTTTTTGTTCTTTTTCCCAACAAAAATATCTGGCATACCGTCTTGTTCTTCAAGTGTATTGCCACCAATTATTTCTTGTTCATCTTCCCATAGATTGTAACAATCGTCGTCATGATCTTCATCACTACTGTTACTTACTAACAGCCTGTTACCATCGTTTTTTTCTTCTCTTGCGTCGGTGTTTGTAAAGTCAGAATCAGCATCGGACCTTCTCTGATTCATCTCCGCTCTCCTGCAACCACACTGAAAGTTCTTTCTCAAAATTGGCATCATACACCCAATTCTATCATTTCTTGCGCCTTTCGTAGATTTACGAGTGCCTTCTGAAGCATTATCCATGATGGCGTCTTCTAAACATACAATAAAGAGCATATCACACAAGAAAAGACGTAATAGTAAAAATAAAATGAACGTAATACGAAACATCCGGTCCGACAGAACGGCAAGTTTTATAAAATTAATGCTTACCTGACAGCCAGAAGCCACAAACTGAACTACAATGCTTCTGCCACGTATATTATTTAACATTGTGAAGGTACTGTGGAGGGGATTGTCGCAAGCAGAACAGTGTTGTCACAGGCCATATTTAAAAAAACCCAACGGTCTCTCAGACCGCTGTTTATGTTTAAGGGTTAAAGCTACTCATTCAAGACTGATCTGATGTTAAACGCAGCACTAATAATTATCATCATCTGGCAGTTAACATTCACGATAGCTAACTTTTAAATCAAGCTGATTAAAGATTAGTTGACACATTTATCATTCATTAACACTATAATTCTGTTTAGTTATGGCCCTAACATTAATACCTGCATAGTTAATTGAGAAACAGTGCATTTAAGTTAACTGAAAGCGCAACGGATAATTTGAAGACGGCAAGAACAGTACGTAGTCTGCATAAGGCTCAGTGACTACAGTAGAAATTTGAATGCGAGAGACATCTGGAAAAACACAAACCACTCTCTAATAATGCAACTGCAAGAATTTATCCCGCTAACTGACAGATTGCAGAAACTTAGTATCTTCTTCATCTGTGCAGTATTGCACAACAACCATTATTATCATTAAACGTCACACCAATAAAGAAATCTGGTAATCAAACTCAGCTTAGCCAGTACTATACTTTGAGTTTAATAGTCAATAACTTTCGATGAACGGAAGAGAGTTAGCTTTCTAACTACAAAAGTGAAACAGGTAAAGAACTTTCACTTTCTCAATTATTATTAGCAATAATGATTACATTACCTTGTGATTGGAGAACAACAAAAATCTTTTCAGACTGCTACATATATGAATGGTACAAAATCTTATATGGACAGAAGTGTGTCTGTGAAAATCAAATTTCAAAATTATTTCATCAGTTCGAACAAAACTTGCTGCCTCAGCAGCCAACCAAAGTACGTCCGTTCAATACCAGAGCTACACACCGACTCTCTCTCTCTCTCTTTCTGTTCAGCTACTACTCACATTCAAAGTATTTGACAGAGATGTTACACAACAGAGTAAACCAAAGACGTATTTACTCAAAGAGGTCCATATAACATTTTACATACAAATATAGATACAAAACAGGCGAAACAACATTATTGAATTCATACAGACATGTTTCAAGTACTTTTGTAGTTCCATACGACCTGCAGCATTGTTTAGATCATTAAATGACAAGGTTACATAGTTATCTGTTTCACTGTTATGTGGTTTTATTTTAACAACTGCCATACCACTGCAATCTAAATGAAAAATTTCCAATAAATGCTGACAGATACTTACTTTGCTTTCTCATGTCCGGGTTTCAAATTCAGAACCAAAATATTTCACGTTGATAGCATTTTCTCTTGCGAGCCATAAATCTTCGGAGCTGCATGCAGACGGGCAATCAGAGCAGTTTATGTGCTCCATCATCTGTCTCTCTCCACATTCACAGGACACGTCTAGATTGTTAATGAATACCCGCTTCACCGGTTTTACTTGACGGGAGCATCACCATTTCTAATTCTATTCAGCGACCTCCCGATTTTCCAATGCAGGTGCATTCCTGTTGGTGGTTCTTGTTGGAGACGGAAATTTTCTGGTGGCTTAACTCTCACTGTGTTCAGAATGCATCTTTTGGATTTAAGTCGACTGACTAGAGATTCTGATCCAAAAAACGGATGTTCAAAATGTTCAAATGTTTGTAGAGTCTATGGGACTTAACTACCGTATCATCAGTCCCTAAACTTACAAACTACTTATGAACTAGCTAAGATTAAGGACGGCACAAATATCCATGCGCGAGGGGGGATTAGAACGCCCAACCGTAGTGGCCGTGAGTGGCCGTGCAGACCGTGACTGGAGCGCCTCAGTTCACTCGGCCAACGCGGCCGGCAAAAAAAAAAAAAAAAGAAAAAAAAAAAAAAAAGAAAAAAAAAAACCTGATGTCTCTCATCGAAACTTTGTTTCGTTTATACTTGTTTAGCTGACAGTTGACAAAACTGTACTAAACTGTCTTACATAGGGAAAGTAGATAAATTACACATTTTTTGAGAATGGGAATGAAACCGAAAATAGGCATGTCTTATGAAGAGGAAGAATTGGTAAGTAATATAATCAATCATGTAAATTTATTTCCTTGTTAAAAGTAGCTGAATGTCGGCACAACGCTTTCAAATACTTTTGGAATTTTCTATTATGCATACTACAGATAAATTATAGCACTTGTGATAGTTGTTTAAACAGGTGATATGTACATATTTAAAATCCAAAGAAACTCAGTTTGAAACTTATGTATCTATTCTGAGACTGTTTCTCTTAAAGGTAGGTCAGACCAGTGTTTCCTTTATTCTTTATTTTTTTTATTTATTTATTTATTTATAGTTTTTGCGCCTTAATAAATAGACATTCGCTTGATTTCCTTGGGGTGGTACCAACTTTTATGCGTCATCAGCAAGAAACTCCACTCCCATAATATTACAGGCCTACTACTGTTAAAACGTTATATGATCTCCGGTAAGAGATCTGTGTGCTTTTGAAACTTGTGTCTTCTCAATGAATCGGTACTCGTACAATATCTTTCGAAATCTCGAGATGAAGAAGAACAATAGACAACAAAGTCATTGTGGAAATGAAATGAGCGTATGGCTTTCTTGGCCAGGAGATCCCTGACGGGATTGTTTGGACGCCTGAGTGTAAGTCTTTCTATTTGACGCCACGTGGGCTACTTACGTGCCAATGATGATTTAGACAACACATAACACTCAGTCCCCTGCCGGGAACCGAACCCGGGCCTCCTGCGTGGTAGTCAGCGATGCTGCCACTGAGCTACGGAGGCGGACTGAAAGTCATTGTAAAATCTGTGACAGTTCAACATATCGGATACAATTTCATATAGTGTCATATTTAGCGTAGGATTATTTAATTTGATAGAATCTCTCAGAAATGCAAATAGTGTTATCTTTACACTCTCATTCTGCCGGACGATTCATAAATCATTATTATAGTGTCATTTGACTCTATAATGGAGATTGTGGCTGCCCACCTCAGTACTGTAAGAAGTAAAGGAGTCATCATGACTTGCATTCTGCACTGATGATGTTCCGTCATGGGAATGAAATTTCTTGATTAATTACAATACTACAATGTCATATTACAAAACACAAATTCTGAAACACTGAAGTGACGTGCAGACTGTGTATTCTACATTCACGTTGCATCCTAGTCCACTGGAACATGTCTAGAGGGATGGAAGCGATGTCTACTACAATCCTATCACGGAGATAATGAAGAAACCCAGCTCAGTGGTTAACATACTCTCCCACACGCTGTTCAAGGAAAAAAAGAAGAAATCAACACAAGTAAGAAACCGCCAGGTCCACCTTATCCAGTATAGAATCTTGGAAATGTTAATTCGAGAGTTTGTGAACATCCATCGACCATTGAGGTTTACAGTTGAACATGGGAAGCTTATACTAATGTCGGCAAAAACACCCATGCCCGAGGGCGTTTCGAACCCCTGGCGGGGAACGGCCTCGCACATCCTAGCATAGCGCCTCAATGCGCTCGGCCGCTCCGCCGTGGCTTGAGATCCGAGCTATCAGTAACCGCTTTTGCACCGCACACAACTCTGTGTTTGTCACGATGGTGGAGTTTCTCTCTTCTACTGTAGTACACATCCCAAAATTACTGCACGCGTTTAATGATGGCCCTGATGGCCGAAAACATTTTTGCGAATGGTATCAGCAGATGGTAACTGATGACGAACAGTTATTTGTGTCCAAGGCAGTGTGGAGTGACGACATTCCACTTTGCTGCTTTCAGAGTTATTCGTACGGTTGTACTGCTAACCCCCTCTTCACGTGCACATTGCCTAGCAGACTTTTGCAGAGAGGTAACAAACTTTTCCAACACGAAAGCCGATGAAGCAGCCATTATCAAACTAGAGAAACCACTTCGCAATACATTTTTGTTGCTAGTATATCAAATGTGTTCCAGCCATTGTGTTTTCACAGTTACAAAAATAATTAAAAGAAAGTATTAATAAAGTTCAAATGTTGTAAATCTAAGATAGTTAAATGCTGCGGTTACCAGTCCCTAGGATTACAAACTATTTTAACTCATGCTAAGAACTACACACACACACACACACACACACACACACACACACATGCCCGAGGGATTTTAAGATATTCCCTAATTTTCGCCGAAAATCGTCCAGCTTTTGGTGTCTCATTGTTGTAAGACGGAGAGAGAAAATTGTTTAATTTCAGGAGGAGGGAAAACCTGTGCTTTCGTACGTTGTGTTTAACCCTTTCATTGATATTCTTTCATTTTGATTATTTACCTCACTCTTATTTGTTCAGTGTAGTAATTGAATAGCAGGGGCGAAAAACACATAATATATTAATCAAGATAAAAACTCTCCAACTTATAAAGTGAATCAACTCACTCACACTGTACAAAATTTAATTAAGATCAGTTTAGTAGTTTCCCAAATCTTCGCGAACAAATATGTCAGAGGTTCGAATCCCCTCTCGGGCTGTCTTTAGTATAAGGTAGTTCGTAAGTAGTTGGCAAGTTTAGGGACTGATGGCCCCGCAGTTGAGACCACAGAACTTTATAGTGAAGCGTACAATGATTCAGTCAGTTAACATACATTTGGCTTTCAATTTCTTAGTTTTGTGGTTGCCTGCTAGTGATGTGATGTTTCATTCGATTAGCTTTCATAGGACAACATATGACGTCTGCTAACCTTTAATACTGGAAACTGTAGCGTAACATGTAGGTGAAAGAAATTTCTATGTGAAACAGACAGAAAATATTTCGTTTCGCAATGCACAGTAGCTTAATTACAAATATAACAAATGTCCTGAATGCAAGGGCGGATTTAGTGTGGGGGGGGGGGGCACACGGGTATGTCTCCCCCCCCCCCTCCCAGGCAGCCTCACAAAAAAAAACTGAGTGTGAGAAAAGTGAGATAGAGAGAGGGAGAGAGAGAGAGAGAGTGAGTGGGAGAGAGGGAGAGAATCTCAGCATAAGAATAATTTTTTACTTACAGACAGCATATAAAAAAGCAAGATACCTATAATTAACATAACGTAAATTGACTGTGTTATGCTTCCTGTTAATTACTTCTTGGTATTGTTTTTCACTAATTTACGAAAAAACTAAATAAAAGTCGTTTACTGTTTACGGTAATCAGTTTATTACTCTGGATTCTTTTCCTAGACACTAAGAAATAGTACTGCCATGCATTAATAAACAGTTTTATTTGAAGCTTCTCGTTTTGAATTTTTGATCTTTTAGTACAAATGGTTGAGTTTTCAAGTGGTCAGTCTGATTCGATGTCATAGTCCAATTATTCAAAAGATGTAAATATGTGGAGAAACCAATGCCAATTTCGCATGGCTTCCTCTGTATAGGGATTCGCATATACCCATTGAAACATTGAAACAAATGTGCCCACAGCTGAACACACGGCATATATATATATATATATATATATATATATATATATATATATATATATATATATATATATATATATCTGTGTGTGTGTGTGTGTATTTTAAAATTAGTCTCACAGTTCCTTTAAGGACATGTTCACCCTCCTCAGCCTTGTGCCCCCTCCAGAAAAAAATTCTGTATCCGCCACTGCCTGAATGTATGATTCCTTTCAAGCTAATCTACTAATTAAATGACTTTTTTTAAAATAACTGAAATGTACTGTGTTTCACTTGTTCCTGTTGTTTTCATGTCGAAGTTGTGTGAATGGAGACGTCTCTAATTGACGTGCTCCCTGAATTATTAAAATGCCAGCATCAGTTCCCGGCGTTGTGAGTGTATCACTTCTTTCTTATAATAGTTCCCTCCTCATTGCCTCTCTCTTTCCATAGCTTTCTACATCCCGCTATCCACTGAAGTTTCTTTTCTGTGCAGCTTAGTACTTATGAAGTCATATCTCCTGATGTATGTGTCCTACAATAATCTAATTCTTCACTAGACTGTCTAAGGAACGTAATGCGACTGCAGTTAATAGTAAGCCGTAATAAATTACATCATGCATATGGGGCAAAGTTTTATGCATTTATTTGTTTCTGACGTCATTTCTTCTGAAATATGTGTCGTTCTGTGATATAATTTTGAAGGTACATTCAATGGTATATGTGCATATTGTCTGCAATGGTATGTGTTGAAACATGTACGTTGCGTGTGTTGTCGTGGTGTAAGCGTTTAGGTGTGACTATTTATTGCTCATTAAATATGACACCTCTCTGATAAATTAAAGCAAAACACGTAACCTTGCACCGTAATTTGCATACCTGCAGGTTTATTTTAATATCTAATAAGTTATTTATATGAAAATTTACCTTTATCATGGGCTGCCACTGTATTTAATATAAAAACACAGAAAAATTAACTGAGCCTATCTTAACCGTCGAATGGCGACAAGTTAAGATCTCAAAATGATGTATTAATTTATTTCCCATTATTTATATACATGAAAACATAACCCACCAAAATAAGTGAGGGGTTTTAGTGAGGTAAAACAATTCCAAAATAAATGATTATATTTAACAATAGGGTTGTGTCCGAGTGGTTCGGCCGAATCCATTATTCGCCGAATCTACCACACTGGCTTCGGATTCGAAATTCGGCGAATAATGGGCGAATACTACCGAATCCATAATCCAAAGTGTTACGAATGTACATTACGCCATGTAAATTTCCGTGTTAGCTGTTACCATATTTATATTCCGTCCGCCTAACAAACCAGAAGTACAACTGCAAACGCGGAAGAATACGTATCACGTTAATGTTTACATTTGTATTATTCTTATGCTGAATGGGAATAGTTAGAAATGTAACACGGCAAGTGACTTCTAGTAGTGATTTTTAAATCTTGTATGAATAAAAATTCTGTGCAGACTAGTTACGTGATCTTAAATGTTTGAAAGAATAAACAAATCTGCAAAATAACCTTGCTTAACCCTCTGGAATGCACAAGCTTTTCACAGTTCTGAAATGTCTTCGTGGCAATAACAAGTACACACATGTCGAATAAACGCGGTTTTCTATGTGTCTGAATGTTCTGTCCGTCACTCATGAAATGCCTGATATGTCACTATAAAATTATTTAACATTTACACATCCTAATTTTTAAGAATCTATTATTTAACATCCAAAATATCTACTCATCTTTTCAGGTTTTATTTTTGAGTCTTCCCCTTTGAAAAAAGAAAAACAATTCGTAATCCTTTCCTTTCATTATTTTTTATTTCAAGATAAAACATTCTGAAATAGAGTGAAGACAGTTTATTATAATCTTTTAGACGATCTCAACAATGTTTCATACAAATTTCTTTTAAGGGTAAGGGGTATTAAAAAATCTTTAAGATTTAAAATAAAAATCTAAATGAAATTTTAATTTATTAAATTTTACTGTTAATATTGTCATTTGGGATTCATCACAGAAGGCTTTATCTTCATCACTTGCTGTGATAGAGTAGTAATTCTTTTTAAATACATGTACTTGAGTTGACACATTATTTGGGTTCGAGATTTGTAATATTCGATTCGGGTTGGGTATTCGGCACATGTTTTATTTAAGATTCGGTATTCGGTTTCGATTCGGTAAAATTAGGGTTCGACCCATCCCTATTTAACAATGCAGGTAATACAGCCTAACAGAAAAATCAAAGTTTGTGACCAGTTGTCACTGTCAACATATACAAAAATCGAACACGAAACACGTTAAAACCATAAAACATGAATTAATATAGCACTTAATACAAAATTACATAAACAAGACTGAAAATGACTGGTTATATCTATAGATACAGTACCCTAGCGATCATGAATGCAACTAGTTTGCAAATGAAACAAGTCACAGTTTATAAAACAAGACGATTACTTACGAGCGCCCTATCAGGGGTCGGGGTTGCGCAAGCAATATAATCATTATTATGTTATAGGTAACTCACGTGTAAAGAAATACAGTATGTGTAAAACCCTGGTCCGATGTAAGAGAGGGCCTGATGGCCCTAATCTGATCAGGGTAAATAAACAAATAAATAAATAAATGTACCCAAATAGGAGTCATGCAGAACTCGCAGCAGCAGCAGTGTAGTTGGCAGCCACCAGGCTCAGCGGCGGGCGGTGCTGAACGTGAAGTACGAACTGCGCCAAAGCCGCGGAGAGGCGATATTTACCCCTATTGTGTGCGCTTGTGGAAGCAACACACGATAAGCAAATATCCTTGTCTACGATAAGCTATATTGACTGTGGTCGCAGATGGCGATGCCACATAAAACCAAAGTTCAAAGGGTGGTACAAACAGACTAACACACTGAAAAATAATCAAAGTTCCCGACCGACCAAAGCAGTGGAAAATATAAGTCCAAACTCGACACTTAGAAAAATTCGCGACACGACGTAGAGTCAGCACCACTCCGTCAGACCGACCCGACCGCCGGTGCTCACCGGAATGTCCACCGTTTCTCCCCTTCCTCTGCTTCTCGCCAAAACCACAGAGTGCCAAAACTCAGTAGCCGCGGGGACAGCCACCTAACCCTCAGGGGTGGCCGCGGTGGAGCGGCCGAGTGCTTTGAGGCACTATGCTCCGATGCACGAGGCCGCTCCCCGTCGGGGGTTCGAATGCCCTCTCGCGCATGGCTGTTTCTGTTGTCTATAAGGTAGTTTATAAGTAGTTTGAAAGTTTAGGGACTAATGATCCCACAGTTAAGTCCCATAAGCTATACAAATATTTGAACCCTCTGGTCATTCGGAATCGTCCTCAAAACATCTGCCCTATCAAACAGACGATCTAGGAACTACCTAATGCCTTCCAAAAAGAAAATATGTAATCAGCCACTGGTGAGCTTTCCTGCTAACTGAAGGCACATTCCTCCCCAACCTGTTGAAGTACCCGCGCTTGGTCACGTAGTCCAGCTAGATTCTGAGAAGATCTGCAATAAAATAATGAGATGCCGCCATCAGGGCACCGCTATGTACAGCTCTCTGTGGGACCCACCAATTTGTGAGACGCACTCTGCTTTCATTCCTCACTCAGCCTGGTGGTCCCAGCAATATAACAACTTCTAGGTATTCCGCCAAGTTAATAGATAGGAGATACCGAGTTCCCGTGAAGATCAAACGGCGTCACCATCTCAGCACCGCTGCATTTCGTTAAACCCAAGGCGCCAGACCCGTAGCAAGCGGAGAGCCACAAACGCCCATTGTCAAGCTTCCGCTGGCCAGCCAGGCAGGTAACTAGCAGAGCGCGGCATATAACACGGCCACTGGCCCGACCGTTCGCCGATAGATAAGCTCCCCCAGCCCTTCTTTGAAGAAAGCTGCGGACTCAAGGCAGACCGCTTATACCACGCCCCCGAGCAACGGTAACGTGGATAGCGTCCCTTCCTCTCAAATGTTCAAATGTTTGTAAATCTATCGCACCAAACTGCGTGGTCATCAGTCCGTAGCTTACAAACTACTTAAACTAAGGTAAACTAACCTAAGGACAACTCACACACCCATGCCCCAGGGAGGACTCGAACCTCCACGGCGAACAACCGCACGCTCCGCAGCGAGACGCTTTAGACCGCTCGGCTACTCCACCGCGGCCCTTTCCTCTCAGAGCCAAGTCTCGGCACCAAGCAAGGCAGGACACTAAATGAAATTCAGTTTCTATTCGAACTGAATTTAATACAATAAAGCTATTCTAAAACACCCATTCCCCATATCAGTTGTAAAAGGACGGGCAATAAGAAGATATGACAGCAATAAAATTAAATACTGATATAATGATATACAATCAAGCATAAAACATGATCTAGAGAGAGGACAGGCACAGTTAGTCAGAAAAATAACCAACACCTATCAGTGTGTAAACGAAGGCTTCCGCGGCCGTTGTCATTGTTAATAAAACTCTTCTGGGTATTAGACCGCATCGTCAATATATCAAATATTTCACCGACGTTTCTGCCGCTATTGCAAGCGGCCATCTTCTGGGTGTTATGTTTACTGCTGGATGAGGAAAAGCTGGTGTCTTAAATATTAAATATTGGCAGTTATCATTGGTGGTTTCAGGGTTCTTATCATTGGTGTTTGCTTTATTTATTCCTATTGGTGGAAAAGGAAGTCTAGGCTTGGTGTTTATATTAATGTTTGCCATTGGTTAAAACTGGCGAATGAGATGCGCTGGTAGCAGTGACGTAGCACTGGCGCCTAGCGCCGGCTAGAGCGTGCTGTTTGCTCTGTGTACGCGCGGCCGCTGTTGTCTCCGGTCGGGCTCCTATGGACTGCACTGCGCGCGGTGTCGTCGCGAAGCGCTGCTACTGCTGGCAACCAAGACGAGGGAAGTCTATACCCGTCTTCTCTGTTCATATTTCCGGGTCGCTTAGCTATTTCTATTGCTTCCCTGATTTTCCTCTTCAAAGTGTAGGGTTGTTTTGCCAGTACAGTGACTTCCTGAAAACATATCTGTTTGCCGCACTCTTCCTGGTGTTCAGATACTGCCGACTTTGTATGCTGTCCCAGCCGAATGTACCTCTCGTGCTCGGCTATCCTTGTGTTAATCGGCCGCCCAGTTTCTCCAATGTACACCTGGCCGCACTCACAGCCGATTTCGTAGACTGCTGCGCAGCAACAATAAAATAAGAGATGTCCTAGGCTCAATGAAGGACAAAACTGACAAGTTGCACACTGCTGGAATCTACGAAATCAGCTGTGAGTGCGGCCAGGTGTACATTGGAGAAACTGGGCGGCCGATTAACACAAGGATAGCCGAGCACGAGGGGTAAAACAGAGTTTTATTAACACCTATCAGTGTGTATAGCACCTATAAAATCTTCCGAATACAGTTAGTAATTTAGAAGCAATAAACCATTAATCTGATTACAGTTCCAGTTTACTATATTATAGTGAGTAGTGTGACACTGATTGCACCAGGTGAAAAGTACAGTGTTGTAGTAACACGGGCTTGTTAGTTCTGTAGTTTCTGTAATCTTCTGGTGGAAACAACAATAAAAAATTTATTCTAAGAAATCATCCATCAACAAAAGCTCCCACTATGTAAAACATTTCGAATACAATCCATAGAACCGTGTTTTCAGATCCAAAAAGCATGATCTCCCAGTTACGCAACATATCTCGGGTCTACCACGCGTCGGCTTTTACGTCATCGGTCAAAGCCGACGGGTGGCATCCCATGTTTCAGATATGCCTGTGGGTCAATTGAAGCACGGGATACCACCCGTCGGCTTCGATTCGTGCCATCAGGGTGTTGTATAGAAGGCTATGTACTGGCGAGATGTTCGTTTTACGAGGGCAATTACTGTTACTGAGGAGACAAGGGTACATAAAGAATCTGTCAACCATAGAGCAATTCAGCGTTCAGTACACATTTTCCTTTCACATTCGGCATTATAGCAACCAACAGATCACTTCACAGCTCACACATTAATGACTTTCAAAAATACAAAAAGAACTATCAAATCGATAGCCTACTCTGTGACTTGCAGTTTTGCCAACAGCTCGTCGTCGTACTCAATGAGCTTAAATTTTAAATCTTTGGTCGTTGTCAAGGAGGAACCTCCTTGGTTGTCAACTATTTCGCATCTCTGGTCGACGCGAACGATGTTTACGTCTGCTATGACTGCAGATGACACGCATAGCGGACACTACAGTATCAACTAAACCTTTTCCTCCGTGAAAACTCTTTTCTATAACGGTTTCATTCTTTTTTAACTGTATAACTACTGATATCATTCGAATAAGACAATAAACGAATTTCTCAGGATGTTTCGCAGGATTAATACTGCAATAAATGTTTGTAAATCTATCGGACCAAACTACTTAAACCTAGGTAAACTAACGAAAGGATAACACACACACAGTCGAACCTCCACGGCGAGCAACCGCGCGTTTCGCAGCGAGAAGCCTTAGACCGCTCGGCTACTCCACCGCGGCAATATTGAAATACAGGATATTCTTTAGATTTTCTGACCTCTTCGCAGGTCGCAGGATAAGACCTAAAAAAGCAGGAGTATCCTGCGAAAAGCAGGACATCTGGTCACCCTACTATACAGACTATTTCTAGCTTTTCTAAAACATCTGGTGTGCCGGGAACTGCTGAGAGAAGAGATGCAACACAATGTTAGTGGACATTATAGCGAGCAGGTAGGCACAGATCGCTACAAGTGCTTTACACACATTGTAGTTTCAAAAGTAAGAGACTACTTTCATCCTGTAGATAAAATTAGAAAATTTTTAAGCTCTTCCAGTCATACATGTGTGATAGGAACTGTAGCAAACACTGAACGTTCTACCATTTGCCATATTGAAGTCATAACATAGAAGTAGCCATATGTGCAATTTCGAACCATTTGCTATAACTTTCTATTAATTTGTGTTACTAGTGATTGAGACAAATACAAAAGGTAAATCCGGGAGACATGGAAACATTTTCAAAATTGTTCATTAAAAAATCCCATAATGCACTTAAGTCTAAATAATTTCTTTTACAAATAAACAAACCCCTTAAAATATAATTTTTGAGCGTTTTACAAGCACTCATTCGTCATGATTGTAACTATTCAGAATATCTTAGAGTGCGGTGTCCATACATTAGGCCAAGGGTGACATGACGCGCCCTTATGCGTTACATGCAGTTTGATGACATTTGTTGAAATTTATAATTTTTTAAACAAAATATGTTAAAATTTAAGTTTATG
Organism: Locusta migratoria; assembly: GCA_026315105.1. Classification (NCBI taxonomy): domain Eukaryota; kingdom Metazoa; phylum Arthropoda; class Insecta; order Orthoptera; family Acrididae; genus Locusta; species Locusta migratoria. Next base: position 533,343,592 of record CM048747.1, read on the forward strand.
ATTGTAACAATTGAGCAATAAAAATTAACATTCATGAACCTCCTCCCTTCCTTTCCACTTCACTTAAGCCCATCCATGTAGTTATAGTTTTCAAGGATTTGGGTCATAACACTTGATGGACAATACAAGTCGATTCTTCGCTGAATTATAGTTCATCAGAATTCTCCGTTTTGTGAATTTTATGCCTTGATTCAAGAAAATTTAATCCGTTTGTATTATTTAGTGAGAGATATTACTTATCGTTGCCTGGCGATACATTCATTTAGTAGCTTTAGTACACTTATTAACACATTTGTCGCTTCGGTCCGGTTTAAATCCTTTCATTTGACGAAATGCACTGTTATCTTATATTCTACATATTTAAAATTAATAATACTGCACAATAATACATTCCTGTAACAAGATTTCCGCATTCTAAATGTTCGGATAATGTTCGTACCAAAGACACACTCGCGAAATAATGTTTGTCCCGACAAGTAAAAGTTCACTTCCGTATATTTTAACAGTTGTCTCTTCAGATGAAATGATACCTAATTAGCCTTGAAAATCTAAATGAAAGTTCTCATCGCTATTGAAGTTACTCAATTCCATAAATTATCTGAGTGAATCTGTCCATGTTTTGTAATGTTTCCCCCATTACTCACGCTATTCCGTATCGATCTTAGACGCGATCTATCTTCAAAAGCCGCAAACTAACTGAAATAAAAATTTAATTCAAACTTCTCGAAAACGCACTTCCGAACGGTATCGAAATAATAACAGATTTTTTGAAACAATCTCGGAATTTTGCTTATATACCCCAACATTGAGAATATAACAGAGACTATTGCATCCTCCATGCTGATACTTTCTTCTTTACTTTGCATTTAAATATTTCCTACTATGGTAACTGCATATATACACTAATAATTTCCCAAATATTAATAACCGAGCTGATAAATACGTTAATAGTCGTGTAAAAATCCAATATTGCGTATACAAAAATCCTAAAAAATATAACGAACGTCATACATTAAAGAATTAGCAAACGAACCTTTTTCTTTTTGTTACATAAAAACACTAAATTAAATTTTAAATTATATTTAAAGATTAAACTTAGGCGTATCGGAGTTTTTCAAAATAAATGCTCTCCATCATTAGCTTTTCTTCCTAATTTCTCTGCCACAGTCAACCCAATAAGAATGAAAGATTGTAAAAACACTGAATTAAATTTTAAATTAAATAATTATTTTTAAGGATTAAACTTAGGCTCAAAAGAAATACTCTCCATTATTAACAACCAACAGAAGCTACTGTAGGTGCAGCTACTAAGATATTCAAAAATATGTCACTATTTAGCACAATCTAATAACTAACCGTAAGATTAGAAAGATTTCCATGCAAGATGTATAGACTTACCGTGTTTATTAACACTAACTCGGTGAAAACTACCACTACTGTAACAAAAGCAGTTGCCTCGCCACCCAGCGTCTACTGCGCAACTGCAAAAAGCTGCGACAGCTTTTACCGAAACTACGAAATGTTCAAATGTTTGTATAGCTTATGGGACTTAACTACGGGGTCATCAGTCCCTAAACTTACAAACTACTTACGAACTAGCTAACACTAAGGACGGCACAAATATGCCCGAGGGGGATTCGAACCCCCGACCGTAGTGGCCGTTCAGACCGTGACTGGAGCGCCTCAGTCCCCTCGGCCACCGCAGCCGGCAAAACGAATTCGCCCCCGGGCGGGCTCCCGAAACTACGGGAACGTATAAAGTCTGTACCGCATGCGGCAACTCTCCCGGACTAACGACACATCAAAAAAGTTTTCCATCACCACGACGCTAGTTCACGACCCTTTAAATAAAAATGAAATAGAGATATTAGAAACAACATTTCGGTTCTCTTTGTTGCTCATGGAAACAGAAATTGACAAGGTGTACAATGATATTCCAGATATTGTGAAATTCAAAATACACCAGTACCCGTTATACCCGCTAACATGTCCTCTCGCACTGATGTACGCCTGCATTAGTCGTGACACACTGCCCACTAGATCATCAAAGCAGTGTTGGTCCAGTTTGCCCCACTCCTCAACAGCGATTAGGCGTAGCTCTCTCAGATTGGTCGGTGGGTCGACTCGTCCAAATCCATTCACACGATGCAAACAATGAGTGCGAGAACTGTCGTCCATTGAGACGAATCTTTCACCGAAATGCTGCCCATATGGTTGCAACATGCATCGGTGGATGTTTTCTACTTCCGCCTCGTTTCTAAGACAACAAAATTTCGAAACGTGTGAATTTCAGTAATTTATTTCAATACGAATTGTGCAGAAGTTTTAACGTAGTAACAAATGTAAAAACATTTATGCAGTGGTATTTTTTTTCTTTTTACTGACTGCCAACCACACTCCGAAGAAGTTTGAAGATTCTATTATTTTACACAGATAATTTAAAAGGCGAAAGCTTGATCTTTGGGAAGAATATGAGATCTTTAAACATCTAGAAGGATGAAAATTTACTAAATGACCAGTTAAATCTCGCGTGTAGACAATATTTTGAAGGATTCAAACTCATACTGCTCACGAAATCTTCCTACAGCTGCCGGTAGCCTTTGCGATATGTTCATTTCCTCAAAAATCTAAAAATATACTTATATAAGTAATTCTCTATCATAATTGACATGACATTTATTATCCATTCTATCTTATTTGTGTCACCATTGTATAAGTCAAGGACTAATTCAGTTTATTTTTGTTCGTCTGAGAGGTACGCTCTTATTATTGTTCGTTTACGCAATGTATTTCAACGGTATCTGTCAGTTACCATATTTTTACCATTGGCCAATGTAATATTTGTTTCCATAGTTTCTCTCAAGCCTCTCACCCACTTTTATCATTTACTAGCTGAACCCCCGCTGCTTCGCATGCGTAGGCTGTTTGGTCTGCACCATTTGTTTCTTTTTAATCCTGACGAAGAATCCATATCTTAAGTTTCGTTGTTATAGCTTGAAATTTGAGTTAGTAGCAACGTATTTTCAAAAAATATTTCATGCCCGATTTCACCCCATAATTGATTAATTTTCTGAAAATACCGAAACACGTATTTTTTTAAATGCTAACGAAAAATACAAATACAAATTTTTGTAGCTATTGCTTCAAAATTGTCTTGACAACAATGTGTTTTCGAAAAGATTTTTGATCCCCTGTTTTAGCCCCTTAGTTGTTGAATTTCCAAAAATACCAAAACACGTATCTTTTTAATCCTGATCAAAGGTCCACAACCTAAGTTTCGTAGTTATAGCTTGAAATTTGAGTTAACAGCAACATATTTTTGAAAATCAATTTTTTGCGTACTCTATTTTACCCCCTTATTGGTTGAATTTCAAAAAATGCCGAAACACGTGTTTTTTAAATTCGAGCTCCGAATCTAAATCCGAAAATTTGTAGTTCTAACTTCAAAATTGCCTAAATAGCAACATATTTTCGAACACCCTCTCTCCAATTTTATCCCATTGATGGTTGAGTTTCCAAAAATACCGAAACATGTATTTTGTAACGTCTAACCAACTATACAAATATCAGTTTTTGCAGCTCTAGCTTCCAAATTGTATCAATAGCAACGTGTTTTCAAAAAGAAATTTTGATCCTCTATTTAACCCTCTTACTTGTTGAATTTCCAAAAATAGTAAAAATCGTGGATTTTTAATCCTGACCAAGATTCCGTATACGAAGTTTCGTAGTTGTAGCTTAAAATTTGAATTAACAGCAACATATTTTTGAAAATGAATTTTTTGCGTCATCTATTTTACCCACTTATTTGTCGAATTTAAAAATGCCGAAATATGTGTCTTTTAAATTCGAACCCCGAATCCAAATCCGAAATTTTGTAGTTCTGCCTTCAAAATTGCCTAAATAGCTACCTATTTTCAAAAAACTTTTCATCCCCTATTTCACCCCCTTACAGACGGAATATCGAAAAATCGCTTCTTAAATGACGCCTACAGAGAAAGATCAACAACCTCCACAAATTTCAAGTTTCTATCTTCAGAGGTTTGGGCTGGACGATGATGAGTCAGTCAGTCAATCAGTCAGTCAGTCAATCGGGACATCGTCGTACATTCAATGTACGTTCTCCCAATGGCTACTTAAGCCACCGATCGTTTATGTTCCACGGTGCATGCGCCACCGATCCTGGTATCGACCCTCAATGATTCCCATCAGTGGGCGTGAATGACTTCAAATGCCCTGACCTTTCTTTCAGTCCTAAATCACATTGCCTAGATCGTAGGAATGTTCAGTCACTGTAATATGCAAGTATAGGAAGTAAGTTTTATTCTGATTCTGTATTTCACAATGTTTCAGACATAAGGCTTGGTATAACGCATATTTCAGGGATAATGATTATGAATCGTATTTTATGATGTCACATTGTCTATATTTATAGCATGTTTTTCTTAAGATGACGGGTTTATTTCCGTCGAAACCAAGGTCAAGTGTACTAACTTACTATTATTGAAACTACTTGGCTGATTATGAATTTGCTTAGTGTTAAACACTTTTTTATTTGTATCATGTGCTGAAAGTTAAAACAAATAATAACTAGCATAATAATAATATAAGTAATAATCATATAAATAGTAATAATAATAATAACTTCTATATACTTTGCATGTATCTTTTTATTCGATATTTGATACTGGGGTTTTGTATAAATAATAAATACTAAAGGCGCCTGGTTAACTCGATGCGTGCCTTTCGGAATTTTGATATTTTATCGCGCTACAGAGACTAAACAGTAATTTACTTATATTACAGCTTCTAACTTTAATAGGAACTTTGATAAAGGGCCACTGAGCACGGACTCATTGTGTCTTTCTCTTAGTATTCGCTGACGTGCGCTACAATAGACAAATGTTAATTACATGGCTACACAATTTTGTCTGTCCTCTTCGGCTTGATTCATCCCTCATTAGTGTCGGTTCAGGACGTCACTTAATAAGCTCTCCGGCGAGAATAGGATTTCCTCCAATTACTGCTTCACTACTTGCTTGTAATGCAATATCAGGCGCAGCTTCATAGTGTGTGCGAACATTGATACTACAGCAACAGTTTGTGTGGTTCAGTCTGGCATGAAATGATTTTATTCCGTAGATTTTAAACAACTTGATAAGGTGCGAATATCCATTTCATTAGACTGTCGAATACACTACATATATCCAGAAAGAGAAAAAAGTAAATTTTTGACTTCTCCTCTATTTTCCTAAAAGAAAAAGGCAAGCCAAGTGGCAAATAAACTGATCAATCTCTAAAATAATACAACATAATGTTTAAGAAGTCATAGGGTGCAACATTGTTGAAATTTAGATTTGTACTCGAAAAATAGTAACATAAGGTTTCAATGGTAAAGGAGTCTAAACTACTTATTCCATGTAATTCTTCGTTCTTTCCCCTGTTTCATACTTCAACATTATATTACCACCATTTTACTGTAATCACACTTGTGCAGGAAATTTTTTGTCACCAGTTACACTGTAACGGGCATCGTAAAAGGGAGTTAATTCTTTAATGAAAACATACATCTTTTTTGGATCACCGCACTGGTTACACAAGATTTCCCCCCACGACCAGTTCCGACCCATTCGCTATTTTCTAGTGGTCACAGCTCAATTGTGTGATGTACCTCTTTTAGCATGAAAGATCGTTAATGACAGCTGATAGAGTTGAAACACACTATGTGACAAACCGAGGATAATAAACATACGGAACTAATGAGACAAACTCAGCATGGTGTAATACTGAAGCAAATGTAAAAATACGGCAGGCAATTCTTCATTGAACGAAGCCACAATTTCCCTCATTGAAGATTGTACGAAGTTGTGCGCGATGATTAAGTGATAACTCCCACTGTTGACATCCAAGATACAGGGGCTCACAGCCAATCTTCAAAATATGTATCCGGTTACTTTAAAAAAAAAAAAAAAAAAAAAAAAAAAAAGTGCTTTACTAGGCATCGTCTGTTTGGAGGTGGTGTGCCGTTGCCTTCCTCTGACCTTCGAACTGACTTAACTCTGCGAGTTATTAGATTAGATTAGTACTTGTTCCATAGATCATGAATACGACACTTCGTAATGACGTGGGACGTGTCAGGTTAATGAAAGGTATCTTCACAAATTATTACTTTGTACTAAATATTACATGATACATTTTTTAATTTTATTATTTTTTTAATTATATATCTTCTTTTTTTTAATTTTAATTCCTTTTTTTCAGATTTACTAATTTATATCTAAAAGTTAACCCTTAGTGTAGAAGGAGTTGCCATTCAGAAATTTTTTAATTTATTTTTAAATGCTAGTTGGCTATCTAGCAGGCTTTTGATGCTGTTTATTAGGTGACGAAAACCTTTTGTGGCAGTATACTTCACCCATTTTTGTGCCAAAGCCAGATTTAACCTTGAATAGTGAAGATCATTCTTTCTCCTAGTGTTGTAGTTATGTACACTGCTATTGCATTTGAATTCGAAGTGCGGCAGTCGGAGGTGATGGTTGTATGACTGTGTTGTGTGCCTGTGTGATTGCGTGAGTGCTCTATTTTCTGAAGAAAGCCATGGCCGATAGCTGAATGTGTTGTATGTGTGTCTCTCTTGTATGTGCCTGTCGCAGCTCGTCGCCACGTCTTTACGGTGAGTTGTAAACTGTCCTCACTATATTATTAATTCCAACCTGGACTTTCCATTATATATATGGTAGCATTATATATATGGTAGCAGTGAAAGAAGAAAAGCCGATCATGCCTTGCTATCGAAATACACCGACAGAAAAAAATCAGTACACACAGAAAGACGACTCAGTATTTATCTTATCATGGCAGATGCTACCTGGGGAGCAGCAGATCAACGTTTTCAATATAGACCACGAACAGATAGCGTAGTGACTGCCAGAGGGCCACATGTGTCCCCCCTTTAAAAGGGAATGCTTACAGCATTAAGACTGAGTGTGATGCCAACGTGAGAAGCAAAGAGGTGCCATGCCACGGAGATGCACCAACTGCTTCCTGGCCCCAAATCTTCCAGTAAATAAAATACTTAGATGAGATCATGTATTGCACATTTAAAATGAAAGGCGTGATTAAAATCGCCATGAGTACTGAAGCAATTATCCCACCTACACAGTAGGTTGAAGGTACACTTTCGAAAAAATATACGCTGGTTCCTGCTGTCCGAAAAAATCAATTATTTCCCTACATTGCCGGCCGCGGTGGCCGAGGGGAGTGAGGCGCGTCAGTCACGGTGTGCACGGCCACTACGGTCGGGGGTACTAATCCCCCCTCGGACGTGCATATTTGTGCCGTCCTTAGTGTTAGCTAGTTCATAAGTAGTTTGTAAGTTTAGGTACTGATGACCCCGTCGTTAAGTCCCATAAGCTATACAAACATTTGAACATTGCCCTACATTCTGTTGGGCTTTTTGCCAGACCAGACAAAAGTATCATGAATCACGTTCCCAGCATTTTTGACAACGATAATTGGTGTAAATAAAATAATACTTGATTTTCTGACGACAGATTCAGATCATATGAAAGATGACGTTTTTTTTATTATTATTATTATTTTTTTTTATAACCCAAAGTTCGGTCCGATTAATATCCAGGAAGTTGATAAAATTAATCGCCAATCATATCCTATAAAACTAATTTTCCCCGACGATATATTATCACTGTCTGCTATCCTGACCAAAGAATCACCCCCTCACGCAGGGCAAAATAATTTTTTTTATTATTCTGTAATTATTAATACCCTAAATTGACAAAACGGTGATCGCCCACCAAAGTGGCGTAAGCGTCATGGCCGCGGTTGCTTCCAGTTCATAGGAAGAAAGGTCCGCGATTGCTTAGAATTCTAAATAACCGCCATGTGTTATATATACAACATTACAACCCATCACCAGTTACTTTACTGGGTCCTAGTGCGATACAAAAGTTACAGTGACAAGTTATGCTGCAAGGAATCCACTAGTCCAACTATTCTACAACTAATTAACCTACTTAAAGTAGTTACTAACCTACTATGCTGCTGCTAGAGTGGTACAGCTCAGCCATCTGAATATAAGCCTAATTGTGCTGCTGGCACACAGAGCTAAATCCAGTGTGCATGAGCACGCTCAGGCCTTTATCAAAGACTTCTTACGACAAGTCGGGGCCTATAGAGAAAGTCATTGCGGACAACGGTTCTCAGTTCCGTTCCCTCGTTTGGAAAGAAACGCTGCGGAGGAGACGCATGAGGCCGGTTTTCATATCTGTTTATTGTTTATCACTTGCGTCAAATCCTTGTGACGGGAGATGAAGGAACTGGGCAATATGTGTCGCCTGGACTGCTACCATCGTCATTGGGCCTGGGATCGGTACATAAAAGGGTTTCAGCACGTCCTGAATGACCTCCCAAACAGATCCACCTCTATGACCCCGGTACAAGTACTTAAAACCCAGCACCCGGAGGACAAGGTTCGTGAAACACTGCCTCTCGATCCGCCGGTTCGTCTGAGGCACCATGACGTTATCGAACGCGCCCGGCGAATATTAGAAATGCCGCAGAGAGGAGACGACGACAAGACAAAGTCAGTCGCGTGGTAAGAGTGTTCGAAGTGGGCCAGAAGGTCCCAGTACGCCCGCGACGACTCTAGAGCAAGCCCCATTCGCTTACCAGAAAGTTTTTCCCCCTTTTTGTCGGATTCTACCGGATCAGACGGATAGTTCACGAGAATGCGGTGGAACTAGAAACTCTCCGCACTAGGAAACTCACCATGTCTCGACCCTGAAGTTCTACCGCGAGTAGCCAGGCACCTAAATGTGTCATACCAGTCTTGTTTAATTTTCTGTTTTCTAGGGTAGATTTAGTGTTATTTTTACGAACTATGTGATTTGTGTTTGTAAATATATGCTGTATTTTGTATGCCCTTTTGTAGTGTTTCTTTAAGTGGTTTGTTTTAATAGTGTAATCTGTCCTTTGTATATGTATGTGTTTGTTGTGTGATTTCATTTCGCTATAGCGCGTCTTCATGTTGTATGCGTGTTTTGTGTACTATAAGGTGCACGTGGCTATTAGCGTGGTTGACAGCAACTTGCCAGTTCCAACTGGTCAGCTGTTCGACATTCGTTACTTGACGCTCCGTTTTGTACGTAAAGAATTATGAGTGTGACATATGCAAGTGTCTCTTCTACCTATAAGGCTGCCCAAATCACACAGTCCCCTTTTTTGTCCATGGTTTTGTTTCCGTGAGTGTTGATGGTGCATAATCCAAGTTGTTTAGGCCCTGTTAAGTATTTTATGGTGTATATCTTATTTATGTAATTTGTGTGTCGGCCGTAGTGGCCGAGGAGACTGAGGCGCTTCAGTCACGGTCTGCACGGCCACAACGGTCGGGGGTTCGAATCCCCCCTCGGGCATGGATATTTGTGCCGTCCTAGTTCGTAAGTAGTTCATAAGCAGTTTGTAAGTTTAGGGACTGATGATCCCGTAGTTAAGTTCCATAAGATTTACAAACATTTGCACATTTGTAATTTGTGTCCCTGTTGATCGTTTTACGTATGTGTGCTCTTCTTCATTGTGCGTGAAGCTAGCCTTGTTTATCGAGTGCTTGAGTCGTCACCTTTACTGTAGATTTTGTATCGGCAATCTCCCTGTTAGGTAGCATGTTAATAAGACACCGTGGTAGGCGCCAACACCGTAATTCATAGGATTCTTAGTTGCACGTTGATGCACTGTGGTGTTGATGCTCAGTGGTTTAGATAATTTTGTCTAGGGATTGTCCGTTTGAATAATAGGAGGTGGGAAATTCTACCTGTAGACGGTCGCGGCAGAGCACAAACGAAGGGGTTCATCTAAATTTCATCGACATTATACACCCTGGTTTATCAATAGAACCAACTTGCATTTTTCAGATAAGATTTGCAGGGCAATTTTGTAAATTAAAGGCCTGAGCGTGATCTGTGGAAGAGGCCAGAATCACATTCATAAGCAGAAAAATATGTGAGGAAATGAAAGAAAAATAAAGGAGTTGAAGAACGGCAAGCTCAGTGTCAAGAAACTGCCACCTAACGTATACGACGAGGACACATGACTGTCTAACATCGATAGGACGGTAAGCCCTGACTGTCCTGCAACTACTAATTCTCATTCTTGATTTTGCTGCATGATTGTGGTAAAATTAGGTTATATTGTAAGTCACTAATACCTTAGTTCTCACTTTATTACCTTAGGATTGTTTAACATGTGTGGATTTGTAGTGTTTATTTCATGTGTTTTGCACATTTGATCATGTGTTTTCTTTTTGTTCTACGTCCAAGATGTATTATCTCGTTTTTTTAGTTAATATACGTAACTGTGTTTTCTCGCCTCTGTTTACACACACTAACCTCGAATTTGCAGCGTATGGTACCAGACCGGCGGGCTCAAGAAACCTCCCTCCCTGCCTCTCGCGGTAGTTAGAATAATTTGCGCCAGGGCTGTAGGTAGTTAGTTTTTGTAGTTAGTGTTTGCATAGCGCTCCATGGTGGCTTGGTAGTTAGTTTTTGCATAGCGCTGCATGCTGCATGGATGAAGGTAGTTTTGCCTCCCTCAAACTAACACAGACTATGAGCTGACGTGACGAACTGCCCTGTGGGCTGAATTATAGTAGATTAGGTACAGTTGCTTCTACTGGACCATGTTTAATTTATTAAAAATATTATTCTCAATGTTATAATTAGTTATAGGATAACCTATTTTATTATTGATATGTAACTCTGTGTGATTTCAATGTAATTTCACTGTTTTGCGCTTCAATTTGATTTGAAACAGAATTTTTCTACCTATGAATATTGTACCTGTAATGTTAAAATGTTTTATGCAGAAGGACTAAGAACCTAGGAATTCTATTCGCTATTTGGGTAATTTAAGTGTTAATTTTTGTATATCTTAATAAGTGCTGCAATTTTAAAATGTTGTGGCTAAACATCTGTTGATGTCAACTTTTTTTTATTTTTTATTTTATTTTATTTTATTTTTATTTTATTTTATTTTTTTCCTGAAAAGATTTCAAGCGCTCTCCACGATTGTGACACGATGGAGTTCGTTGTACGTTTAGGGCATCTTGAGGTAATAATGTGTATCAGAGTGTTGACATATGTGTGAAGGTGTCTGGCCAAAACGGAGACATGCATTAGTTGGAATTCATGCCAGCCTCGCTCACGGGAGTGGACCGAAACCGACATCGGAGTTACCAGGGGTTTGGCAGGAAGACAGAAGACGAGTGGCCGACCTGCAGTACTTTCATAACAGGTCCCAGATAGTTTGGATAGTTAGCAGCCACACAAAACTGCGCGTCCGGCAGGCTACACAGGGCCAACTACCATAAAGTAACATATACAGAGGAGAAGTCCCCCCAAACCACTGTCCTACGCTTCCCTCGTAGTTCCGTAAGATGCTCTCAGGTGTCAGGCGGTTCCCTGGTAGCCCACACTAGAGGCACTTCTGAGGGGGCCTGTCGCATGTAAGAGGGTAGCGTGGAGGGGAGACTGAGGGGAGAGCTTGTGCCGCCTGCCACGAGGCCACAGCTGTGTCCGGCTTGCTGGCGTTTGAGGGGAGGTGGTGCTGGGGACAGCCGCTACCTGCCGCCTGCTCTGGCCAGTTTAAAGCGCTGCTTCTGACCGCAGAGCCATCATAGGACATCTTACGGAATTGCTTCAGCATCCCCCGCAACGCACCCTTGAGCGTGGGACCGGGACCTTACGGCGGCTTCCCGTCTGTATATATACTTATCTGTGCAACTAACAAGCTACCGGCTGTCAGCACACACAAAAGACAGGGTTGCGCTGGTTCGCCACCACCGCTAAGCTCTTCCGGTGGCCAGACTTTGAAGCCACTCAGCACCAGATGGGCCACATGCCACATGGAACAAGGGCTGCCAGGCTTGCAGACAGGTGGACTAACCACACCCTCCTACTCACGTCGGATGCAGTTGAATAGCTGAGGAAGAGGCACAAAAAGTTGAAAGTATCTTCTTATGTGTGTGGGCTTTACTTTCCTCCCAGTATCATCTAGAAGATTGTCTCCCTCCCCCTTGGAATGCCCTAGTCTACGTTTCGAACAGATGAGAACAGTGTTTTAAAAACCAGTGTTGAGTGGACGACAATGTGAAGGACAGCATCAGGTGGAAAGTGGTGTGAGCAGTAAAAACAGTGGATGCTCGGAGAGTCTGAAATACGATTCACTTGCTAAGAGGCCCTTTCCCTGTAGCGACCCTGGTCGCCCTCAGCAATTTTAAAATATGAACTTATGGAGACATTTCATCCATGTGTCTTTGCTTGTTTATGTACTATATTGTGTTTATGTGATACAACACAACAGGACATGTTCAACCATGAGATTTTTTTGTGATTCAATGTCCTGTATGTTCTATTATCTATGTTTCTTTGTAAATTTTGGATTGTTATAAATATTGCCCCAATCCTGTGGTCTCACCAGCCACATTTCCATCTCAACTGATTTAGTTTTTATAGGATTTAGTACTTTACCAAGTGTTTATTTGTTGTTGTTTGTATTTGCTGTGTTTAAGTGATGTGCCCCAGCTGTCTATGTTGCCCTAAGGCAACCACATGTTAGGTTAGAAAATGTTCAGTCAACAAAGGGGTGATGAAAGACGACCGTCTGTCGTCTCGAATATATTTCTTTTTATAAAATTGTAATTTATTTGATGTCGCTACATTAGTATTTTCAAGGCATGAGGAATAGCGTTTTTATTTCATGTTTTAAAATATTTGTTTTTGAAATGTTAGTTAATATTGCTAGGATTTTATTATATTAATTTTTTTGTGTAACTAGATTCCATTTTGTGTGCCAGCCCACCACAGAATTATAATGAAATAACAGGTTTTCGCTTGGTAGGCGATGTGAGATGTTTCTTTTATTTAGCTTTAAAACATATCCCCCATTTTAGCCGAAAAAATTGTATATTATTTTAGGTATGTTGACGACACACTCCTGTTGATAAATGGTGATGAAACGGTTATAAATGAAATTATAAACAAATTCAACACGCTCCATAGCAAAATCACTTTCAAAGCTGAAATTGGCACCGAAGGTTCCATCAACTTTTTAGATTTAATCATTTCTAACAAAAACGGAAAGCACATGTTCGACATATATAGGAAAGCCACCTTTACAGATACAATCATAGATTATACATCGCAACATCCAAACAGTCACAAACAAGCCTTTTTCCACTTTGCCTTTAATAGGTTGTTTAAACTACCGTTGTCAGAACAAAACCATCTTAAGGAATTGAAGACTATTCAGAGTATAGCAAGGAACAACAACTACCCTCTGCAATATGTGATGAACATTTACGACAGTGTCGCAAAAAAACATGATCAATGCAATAAAAATCAAGATAGTCTAGCAGTAAAACAGCAAAGTCAGTATGTAACGTTGCCATATTATGGCGTAATGAGTATCAGGATTGCGGGCATTTTTAAGAAAAGGAACATAAATATCGCGTTTTCCACAGACAATAAAGTTGGCAGCCGTTTGATCCAAAACATTCAAAAATTTAACCAACATCAAGAATCGGGGGTTTATAGATTATCATGTTCTGACTGTGATGCTGTCTACATCGGACAAACTGGAAGGAAGCTTGAAATCAGATTCCGCGAACATGTGGCGTTAGACAGGCGTGATATTGCTGACAAGTCCAACTTCGCAGCTCACCTTATTAATTCCGGACATACCCCTCCCGACCTGACTTCACAGTTGAAACTTTTGCACAGAGGAAATAAGGGGAGGTATCTCGATCTGCTTGAAGAGATGGAGATTTTCTGTAACGGAAGGATACCAGGATGCACACTGCTCAACGAGCAGATAGCAATGAAAAGCACCCACTTCTGGGAGTTTTTTACATCAACCCTGGTATGAGCTCGTCTACACTGTAGTCGAATGGCTGGGAAGGGCCAAATTTCCCTTTATATCTCCGCAGATGCACATACTACATATGAGAACAATATTTTGTTACAAGCAATAGTCCTATTTCACATGCTTTAGTTCGATGGAGCTCATGTTTGTTTCTAACAACGCCACTCTGCAATGTCCACATGTTGTAATTAGCTTTATTTCAATATATGTTTCTTTAAATAAGTAGCGACGTATGCGCCATGTAGCGCTAATGTGTGTATTCCCCATGTCCTGGATTGCAAGTTCATCCCTTGTGCTCATGCGGTAGTTTGGATACAAAGTCACAGTAGCTGTAGTTATATTGAATGACCTATAAGAACCACATATACCAATGTCACCTGGACAATGTAAACGCAATGGTATTAAAAAAAAAAAAAAAAAAAAAAAAAAAAAAAAAAAAAAAAAAAAGGCCTATTGTTTCTCTCCTATGTAATCATGTTTGAACTTTCATGTATATTTCTATATTCTATGTTTAGACGCAATGTAATCATCTTTGAACCTTCATGTACATTTGTATATTTTTGATTTTGACGCACTGTACTAACTAAGCAAAGACGGCCAGCATAGTATAATTCTGAAAAACTAGATGGCGTGAACTGCTGTGTATCTCTCTCTCTCTCTCTCTCTCTCTCTCTCTCTCTCTCTCTCTCTCTCTCTCTAACACACTCACACACATGCATTGGTGCTTTGTAACGACTTTACCTTTTATGCTGGTCTCAATTAAAAATGTATATATTTTTTAAACAGATAGTATTTTATACGTGATACAATGTAACTTATTTTAACAATTGATGGTGACAAATTTTAAATTTTTAAAGATATGTTTTAATAGCTACCCGCCTGAGGGCGCTGATAAATGGTTATTTTTATCATATAATGCATAATCTGTGTATGTTAGTTGTTAAACTTTAATTCACCTAGAATCAACATTTTATCTTTTTAAGCTTTTAATATGTTTGAACCCATTTCTTTTTTAAAAATGTAACAATGTAACTGATTTAAACAAAGAGGGCCAGGCACCATCTATGTACAAGCTAAGCTGCGTAGGTGTACGTAAGCGGCTACCGGATTTTATTGTTGTGACTTGTACCGGCAAGACCTTTAAATGTTTTAAGCAGAGCACATAGGTCATCATGACTTGCAATTCTGGTATGTAATTCTATTTTATAACATTCTTGGTGTATGTAATCTTATTGTAATTTCAATGTCTGACCAAGGTACCTTGTTTTTAACAGCACTGATGATGTCCCATCATAGGGACGAAATCGATATGTTTTAAAGCTAAATAAAAGAAACATCTCACATCGCCTACCAAGCGAAAACCTGTTATTTCATTATATTAATTTTTTATTATTGTCCCTGTGAGAATGTGTACTTGTTTTAAATGGATGTGTGAGAATCTAATGGCTGTCTGAATGTGAGTAGTAATAGCTCGCTTGGCATGGTTCTCTCTGGCTCAGAGTCGATAGTTATTCGTTAAAAACCTCTGCTGCTGATGCGACCAAAGAGGTTTCTACACCCTTTGGTTACATGCCAGTTGACGAGCCCTCCCCAGGGTGAGTCTCGCATCCCCCCAGCGCTGTTTTTAGGGGTTTTGCCAGTTTCTGGTAGCTTCGCGCCTCCTGCCCACTCGATTTTCCACTTTGTGCTCGGATCGTGGTGAGGTAAGGTTGGTTCTGCTCTTGTGTCCACAGAGATGGTAGCGATACGTTGTCTAGTTTTATTTTTATTTTTCGGACTTTTGAGACTGGACTACTTCTGTCTCTGTGAACGCTCCCATTCGCATGTTGCTGCACTGCAGTAGCTTCCTTGTGAAATTCTACGCAGTTCTGGGGGTTGCATGCCGTAGTTAATTTTCCTTATTTTTTGGAATATGAATTTATACATTTCTATCGGTTTTCGTAACCACGAGGGTCCGAACTCCGACTTCAGGGGTTTGCAATTAGTCACCTGAATTCACGCAACTTCTCATACAACCAGTGCCTAGATAGTTTACTCTCAGATTGCAACTTAAGAGTCCTTCGTGATTTTGTGTAATGAATCCGATTTTTAGCTACTTCACCTTTAGTGGAGTGCGATCGCGTGTCGCCATTAGCGTGTTTGCTCGCGGTCCAAACTAGATGCAATTTAACTTTGCTATACTCACGCACCATATCAAATAAGGCACGCGAGACCAGAGCCATCTTCGCAGTTTTATTTTGTTGTGCAGTACCTCCGGGTTTGGTGAATTGCGCCTACGATAGCGGCGCCTGCTTCTGCCTCGTTTCACCACACTGTTTTTGGTGAGTTTCGCTGTTGCATTGCATGTGTGTGAGCGATTGAGTGTTGTTTGTATATCCCCCCCCCCCAGTAGCGTTAAGTTCTGTGTGATTTATGGTAAATTCAATGCTGTGCTTCGTCAGTATTATCTCATGTAAGTGAGATGCTTTTCTATTGTAATAACAAAATTGGTTACCCATTTTGCTTGCGTTCTACCTGAATAAACAAGTTAAGTTCAGTATAATTTTGACTTGCCTATGAAAAGTAGTTTTCGAGCACCTTCCCCCTTTTATTTAATATCGTTTTTCACCAGTGCTGAGAATAAGCTCATATGCAATTTTTTATGTTTAAGTTCCGTTCCGCCATTAATATTTTCCTTTAGCCACCTTCATGAAATAACTTTAATTGTGGTGGATTGTTCATTAATGGCTGTGTGTCATTTCGAGTGAGCTGCTACGGATATTGGCCACTGTATCGTTAACTTCCTGTTATTAGAGTAATTTGAACCAAGCCAGTTCTCAATTTGGGACAGGGAACAAGAACTAGTAACAGGGAGTAGCCGGTAGTTCACACGGACCTTTAGCTAATTTCACTGTTTAAATTAAGCTTTTTTATAACAGTAAACTCTCATCTGGGAACCTCCTACCAGAATTAATCTTTTATTACGCACAGTGCTCCACTTTTAAAATAGAAATTATCTAGTTTCAGTAAGTTTCCTACATAAAGAGCAGACGGTAAGCTTTCATTGTATGCAACAAGGACTGCTGTAACCAAGCACCACATCCGGAGCCTCTCTGATTCAATGTCGAGGCGTGTTGTAGCAGGAATGGTGGTAAAATTATTGGTATCATCTATTTTCTCACTTCACATGATGCTCTTATTTTCAATCCTGTGATCTTTGTACAACATACGCAGATGAACCATAGAACCTAGTATAGGCATACATATGCAAACACAGAGGTACGCAGTCAGAATACGCTGCCACCGGCAACGGCTATAAGGGGTGAATCTAAAATACAAAAATTCGTCCTGCGCATATTTCCGGCAGTAAATGGATGTTGAAGATTGAGATTGGTGTGTGTCCCAAACGTCAGTGTTTTTTCAGAATTACACTACTACACTAAGAAACTTCTAGAGGATGTGCGAGGTGTCATGAGGAACAAAGTGAACATAGAACCCCATGCCCGCAATGAATCTAAAATACAAAAATTCGTCCTGCGCATATTTCCGGCAGTAAATGGATGTTGAAGATTGAGATTGGTGTGTGTCCCAAACGTCAGTGTTTTTTCAGAATTACACTACTACACTAAGAAACTTCTAGAGGATGTGCGAGGTGTCATGAGGAACAAAGTGAACATAGAACCCCATGCCCGCAAACGTCATCCAATGACGCTACAGAGCATCCAAGTTGCTGGAGGGGATATCTCATGGCAGGAGCTGGTGCCTGTAACTTAGACTCTCTGTAGCGTCGTCCAATGGCGTCTCTGGGCATGGGTTTTCATGCTCATGTTGTTTCTCAAGAGACCTAATACATCCCTTACAAGTTTGTTGGTGTAGTTATGAAACACACTGACGTATGGAAGACACAGCCATCTCAATCTTTGACGTCCATTTACTGGCGAAAATATGAGCAGGATGAAATTTTGTGGGAGGCCTTTTTCATTGTAGACAGGTGCCCGAGTGCACAAATTAGTTTCACCCTGTATAATAAAAGTTGTAACGTACCCGTCGCCGTTTTTAATTTTATTTTATATATCCTCATGTCCGAACTGTGTATTTTACCATTCTGTCTGACACTGTGCCCGATAACTTGTACACTGAAGGTGCCTACTGCAAGCTATTGTGATGCAATATGGCTCCCACACGTTTGTATGTGGAATGACTTGCCTACGCAGGCTTTATACAGTTTGAGTACATATAGGGGTTCCCGCCACGTGCGAAATAAGCACGCCCAACAACTGTAATGAAATTGAAGAGTCATAAGATTGACCTGCGCAACGGATAAATTACAAACGCATCTGACCTAATTAATCGGAACGAATATACGTACTCAAATGGAACGGATACGTTACTTTGTTATTTATGCTGCAGTGCACCATTGCAGGCCGCAGGAAAGACGTTAAGAATGGACTTAATTAGTGCTGCATAGGGTCATATGAACATTTATAAATTGCTTCGACACGCATGTGGGATAAAATCGTTATTTATTTAACCAATAATTCTTTAAGATAAACAATATGCGATGTTAATTTAAAAGATAATTTTTAGTATGAAAGAGAATTTAAATGCAACCTTTTGTTGCTATCATCTGAATGGGCCTGCTAGCAAGTTTCCAAACAAAGACAGGTTAATTTCGTCACTCGCTAGGATATGGAAGCAAGGAGTTTCCTCTGACTCCCCGCTATGATTTACCACATTCACACAAGGCATGCAAAGAAGAATTACTGCGTGAGCCATCAAATTTGAATCCGCCCGCCCGTTGCGCGCCAGGGGCAGCAAAGTGATGTGAACAGACACAAAATATTACCCGTGAATGGGATTTGCATTATCGACCTTCTGATCATTGCCAGAACATGACAGGGGATCACAAAACATTACAATGCCGGCTAAGTGGTGAAAATACGTGATCAGTGTGACCCCCACACAAAAACCAAGTTACTGAAATTTAATTTAAAATAATTACCACCACGCTGAATAATTACTATAACACTATTGCAGGAGCAGGGTAAGCCATTGCAACAGACCCTCTGTTAGCAGACTTAATATGTGCTGACCACCATGTGGCACAACGTACACCCTGATCACATTGCACAAAGAAAACCGTCATTATTCAGAGATTAATCCTACACATTTATGCATTAAACAAATATAAAACACACGAGAAACAAATTATAACTAATAAAAGACTACCATTGCACCAACTGGACTCACGAACTACAATTTATCCATTTCGCGCGCAAAGTCCTAGTTAGAAGGAAAATCACTGTAAATTTGAATATTGACCCTCAAAATGAATATGTACCGGAAACAAATACAAAAACACGTTCAACGAACTGATACTCCCCATGATAATGTAACCAATAACCGACTTAGCGGCAACTTTAACCCACGACAAAGCACACACCATCTCGGTCTGATTCTATCACTTTAAGTCACCAAGAAATGTTAAAATTGACACCTATTGATTGCGTTCCCTAACAACCGGTGGTGAAAGCGTCACCATGAGCAACATTGCTGAATATTCTCACCAAATCATTACCAAAACCTCCACGACACCAGCGAGCAGCTCTCCTCACGTCCGCACTCCGCCAGGCCAGGAACCGATCTCTTTCTCTCCCTAGGCGCCACATGGTCCAACCGTCCCCTCTTCAAATTCGCAAGGGCGGAGCACCCCGATTGGCTGGACACCGAGGGTCCATTACTCCACCGCCTTCGCAACCCCTGGCTTGACCAGATCGACCCTCTACTTCAACCCTCAAACAAAACCTTTGCTTCAAGGCAGTCCTTACCACAACTACATAGCCACAACCAAAGATTACAATATTGCCCCTGTTACCAACACCTAAAGAAATATTAATACATTCCACTCGCACTCCATAGTATACAAGGATGGGGAAAATAGAAGAGTGACTTATAACAAGAAAGATATAATATAAAATGTACACCTTAGCCATCTCTGTTTCTACAACTGCTCTTTCAGTTTTCAACACCTGTCACAAAGTGTTGCAAGCCATTCCCAAGTGAATCAATTCAAATTTCATTCATTAAATTGACATAATGAGACTTCAGAGCAATGAAACGAATTGACAGTCTCGTTTCAAAGTCCCTACACACGTTCCGATTTATCGTCCGACCAACCAGCCAACCAAATTCTTAGAAGCCTACACACGTTCCGACCAACTGCACGCAGCTATTGCAGCGCCTCCATTTTCTGGTATGTGTTTGTCGCACTGTTTTTGTTTTCGCTTGTTCTACTGTCGATGGCAGGCAGGAAATTGGTTGGGTAGTGCTACACACGGTATAATTTGTCGATTTGAGTGGTGGAAGGGTGGGAGAGGGGGAATTACACGGTCAGGCCCGAGCAACTATCCGACAAGAAAAGTTGGTCGGGAAGCACCTCCACACGTCCAATTTGTCAGACCACCGATAAATTGCTCCCGATAAATCGAAACGTGTATAGGGGCCTTAAGACAACAGGTGTCTGGCGCAGGCTTTACACCGGTTACTGCTGCCACATTGGCAGTAATCACGATTGAAGTGAGTTTGTACGCGGTGTTAGAGGCGCCACGGGAGGAGTTGGGGGACAACATCTCCAAGGGAGCGATGAAGCAAGAAAATTCATATTTTCAAATTTTTGTAAGTCTAAGGAACTTAACTGCTGCTGATTCAGTCCCTAGGCTTACAAATTACTTAAACTAACTTGTGCTAAGAACAATACACACGCTAATGCCCGAGGGAGGACAGGAATCTTCGACAGCGAGCAACCGTGCGCTCCGCAGCAAAGTACCTTAGAGCGCTCGGTCACTCCAATGAGTCTGGGAATTTTTCCATACTACTATTTCACGAGTGCAGTAGAATATCGGGAATCTGGTAAAACATCAAATGGCTGAAGATAATTGTTCAACGGGACAGAAGCGCAACTCTACACCAAGTAGCTGCGTAATTCAGTGTTGTCCATCGACAATTGTCAACACGTGAACCATTGATCGAAATATTATCGATACGGGCTATCGCAGGAGACCCACTCGTGTACAATTGCTGATTGCGCGAAGCAAAGTCTTAAGCCTCACTTGCAACTGTCAACAAGAAAGATGGACTGTTGATGATTGGATACACGTGCCTGTCAATGAATCCATGGGACCTAATTATATACTACTCACAGGTGACAAATACGTTCTTATCCTGACAGAAAGGCTGCATCCATTCATGCCCAGGAGGCCAAAGTGACATCCGGCACCATAATCGCTGTATGGCTCCAGGTACATTCTTCTTTCTACACTGGCCATCAAATTCGCCAGACATGGACATTGTTGGAGCTAACTGAGATAACTTGCAACGTCTTGTTCGGAAGAGATCTTCACCTCTTCCTACTCTTACGTATTTCTGCCCGTTTCATTTCCCCCCCAGCACTATTTCAGTCAATAGTCAAGCCGCGTTGTGTGCTTGCAGGGGTCCTACAGGATATTAGGCAGGTGTACTATTATATTTGGCTCGGCAGTGCATTATCGCCCAAATAAACGTAGCTGTAATACCTCCAGTCGTTCTTGGTGTTGCAATCAGGATGATCTACATACCACCAGCCTCGGAGTCCTTCTGCGTTGGATATAAGCATTTGTATACTAAATTTCACGACAGTCAAGCCAGTAGCCAAACAAATTTTTGGAATAAGTCGACCGCCACGTTATAAGATTAATCCGTTGATAAAACCTTCGACAACAACTCATTCGAGTCAGTGACAGTGGTTTGACTTTTGAGCGTGAGGTAAATGATCCAATGTCCATATGCTAAACTGGCACAACGTAATTATTAGCGCGGTATGTTTTGCAGCGGCTCGTTCGCTATCTCATTACGAGCGGCGCGGTGCTTACTAATGTCGCGCTGAACGTGTGCGGCGATTTATCATTCGTCGGGCAGCGCGGCCGGCCGGCTACACGCTGTCACGTGTCAAAGGCACGCCGTGATTAATCACACTGCGGAAGCGACGCACGCGGCGAGCCTAGCCGAGCCTAGCCGAGCCGAGCCGAGCCGAGCCGAGGCGAGCCGGGCCGAGCCGTGTGCAGTAATAGCGGGAGAGGCCGCTGTTTGTCTGCTGCAGGCGGCGACGAGCCGGCCTTTCCACTGCGCTAAAGCACTGCTCACAAACCAGCCAGGGAATAAATAACATTCAATCCAGATGAGACAGTATAATAATTCTGTCAATATGTTTTGGTATATAATGAATTGATGGACAGCCGATATAAATATGAACATTATTCAGTTCCTTGAGACAAACATTGTCTCGTTATACCAAAGACAAAAATTGTAAGTAGAAGCGTTGAATTAAAATTTGTGTTATGGGAGAGATGGTGTAAAGTCATGGCAAGTACTGGTTCTTTCCTTGTAGATACCAGTCCGGTTGGAAAACGTATATTTACAGAAAAAAGGAAAAGCTGTTTACTACATGTGTGGACAATGAAGAGCACTGAAATATCGTAGCACACTAATTAATTATGATAGTACACAGATCAATATGGCCTTCTTGGTGAAGAAGAATAATACCGCAGTACACACCCAGTTGACGTGATAAAACTGGGCCTACAAACCCTCCTGTCGCCACTCGCTGTCAACGATGTGGGAGGTTCGGAACATCATCTCCCTCAGCATTCGCCGCACCCTGTCTGAATCAGGACTCCTGTTCGTGCACAGCATTAGCAATGTCCTCTCGTCTTGCAAACCGCCTACCATGTAGTGATTCCTGAATCTTTGGAATGAGATCAAAGACATAGGGCGAAATGTCGGGAGAGTATTGTGGGTATCCCAGTTCTTCCTGTCCGCAACAGCTCATTATGCAATATCCTGTGGTCGTTGTCAATTGTCCTCTCTAACTCCAGTAGAGTAAATCGACTGTCTCACTGTCTTCATTCAAGAGCTTCTCAATGACGGCACGTGACACGTCGGTCCACACACACCGACAGGTCTTCTCGAACGGTGCTCATCGATGGTTGACACACATTCTTACTGAAACTTTCCTACCCATTGTGCTATTGTATGGCATGGTAGGGCATTATTCCCAAGGGCTTCCACTAATTCACTGTGACTTCCTTTCTGAAACTTTCCTACCCACTTTGTTACTGTACTGTAAGGTGGAGAGTTATTCTTGAGGGTTTCCACTAATCTACTGTGATGTTCCATCGCATTTCTCCCTTGGAGAACTACTGTTTTGATGTAAGCGCGCTGTTCAACACGGGTTACTTCCATCTCGCACGATATTCACCAGCTGACTGATTTCACAGCCCTCGCTGCCCTACCACCAGCTATCACAGAGCCATCTGTTGTTCTGCATACACATTATGCCTTCAGAACTTCCACACAACACATATAGGATTGTGATCTGTTCACATATGTACGAGAAGGAAAAGGGTTGCAACGACTTTTGTTCCAAACCTTGCATTTTCAACTGGAACACATGTCCCGCATCTTGCCGTATCAGTAATGCAATCATTCGAAAACATATGACTAGGAGAGGACGCCTACTCTTCATCGCCGAATTCGTCCAGATTTATGATACATTTGGGCATGGTGAGATATGAAAGTGCACCAAGTGGAAACTCCAAATTGCTAAGCGTTTACGAAAGAAAAGGAATTTTGATACCGATCTATCACCATATCCACCGTATTAACTGGCCCTGAGGGTGTTTCTTATGAAAGTTGTATCTGGTTCAGCGGTAAGAGATCGGATTTTTATTGAAAGGTTTGCGGGTTCCATTCCCCCCGGCAGCAAGTATTTGTTTACTCCTACGCAATGCGTACACTGCTGACTTCACAATTAATAGCAAAATCATATGTTATTTTGTGTTTATATGTGCACAACACCAGCATGGGAGGTCATTATTTAAAACAAGCATATTACCTTGCAAACCTGGGGTTGTGAACGATCCATAAGGTGCAAACGTGAGTTTAATTCCATTATACATCATCGGCTGTCCCACCAAGTATTCACCGACATGCTACGTTACGCGTGGTTCGCTGCTGGACTGTGCGATGACACAAGCAGTTTTCAGAATGTCAATCAAGTTTGTTTTTCTATGGCACATTAAAAAACCGTGTTACTGCAAACGGACAGCGTTCATAACATGCGCAAGATGCTGTCAAAATTATTGCTTTCCCTCTTTCGCCGATGAATATTACACCGGTACATGTAATTGATCATTTGCAAAAATGGAAGTATCAAAACATATACACGACGTCCCCAAGTACGCGTTAACTACAATCCCTTTTCAAGTGTTTGTAGTCCCGAATTTCATCCAATTCTTGAAATTAATCTAATATTGTCCTCACGACTCCTACGTGAACAATATGTAGGTATATGAATTGCCAAGGAGCAGAAAAAAATTTGCAGGCGGGTGGAGTTGAACCCGCGACTCTCAATAGGAATCCGATATTTTACCACAATTTTTTCCGCCCACCAAAATCACCATCATCGGCGTCAGCTTCAATCGGCCTTTTGTGAAAATCCTCTTCTTTCACATGTGGTTGTGGCAAATAGAAGTTTATTTTGCATTGGCTGCTTGTATATAGAAAAGAAAAATTATTGAATTCGACGTTTTCTGTCTTCAAAGTAAAACTTAACTGACAATGATAAATAAAGAAAGCACATTGCTGTTAGTTCCATTTCACTTCGGCTCAGCGGTTGCCCTGACGGAGATCGTCTTCCCGAAACTTTAGTGGTAAGAATTGGGGAGATATTCCATAAGCACGCAATTTCATAAGAAGCCACTTGTGGGGTACAGTGTCAAAAGCCTTCCTGAAATCCAGAAATATGGAATCGATTTGAGATCCCTTGTCGATGGCACTTAACACTTCATGTGAATAAAGGGCAAGCTGTGTTTCACAAGAGTGATACTTTCTGAATCCTTGTTGACTACTGGTTAATAGGTCGTTCTCTTCGAGGTAGTTCATGATATTCGAACAAAGTATATGTTCCAAAATCCTACTGCAAATCGACGTCAATGAGATAGGTCTGTAATTTGGAGATCACTCCTATTGCCTTTCTTGAATATTGGAGTAACTTGGGCAACTTTCCAGTCTTTGGGTACGGATCTTTCGCTGAGTGATCCGTTGTAAATTATAGCTAAGTACGGAGCTTTTGAATCAGCATACTCTGAGAAGAATCTAGTTGGTATACAATCTGGCCCGGAAGATTTATTTTTGTTTAGTGACTTAAGTTGTTTTACTACTCCAGGAACATCTACTTCTAAGTTTCGCGTGCCGGCAGCTGTTCTTGGATTGAATACTGGCGTGTTCACTTCGTCTTCTTTGGTGAAAGAATTTCGGATCACTGTGTTAATTTGGGATCCATAATTTTGATATGGGTGTGGGGTTACGCGCCTTTTTCGTTGTGATTTCGTGGTGCCCGTGCATATGGCGTGTTGACATTTTTTTGTATCGTCTAATCACATAAATGCGATACTGCACGATATTTTTGCTGTGTTCGTTAGTGGCTCCCACAATATTGAGTCGAAGTTACGTTAATGTATATTACTTCATCCCACTTGGATAGGGCAACATTTTTCCTTCACTCTAACCATTATTGTTTATTTTGAGGGTAAACTTCTACAACACGTACACTAACATTAATCTACAGTTTCAGAATGGCCGAACTCAATTGTACTCTTAAGCCCATAACAGCATAATGGAAAGAAAACAGAAGAATCTAAAAAAGACTGCAGTAAAATGAGACAAGAGAATTGATTTTTTTAAGTAACTGGTCAGGGAGTATAAACAAATATTTATACATTCCCAATAACCCAGAATTCTTACACTTTACATTTGCATGTCTGTAGTATGAGCTTCCTTGAGCATGCACTTCAGTAAGCTTTGTAATTAACAAAATAATGTTCGTTTGCATGGACACTAAAGCATGTGCTAACGAACTATTAATAATAATAATAATATCATAACCCTATTATTGAAACAATTATATTAATATATTGAGTTTTTTTTACTTGTTACTAAAGAATTAAGCAAAAAAAAAATTATATGTCAATTTTTTTATAAAGGTACAGTGGTACCATGATAACGTGAGTAGATTTAATGTTTTTATTTAAAGGAACTTTTGAAAAAAAAAAATTAATAGGATCTATATAATTTTGTATTATATTCGTTTTATATTCCTGTCTTATACGTGAATATTTGTATGTCCAGAGATATTCTCGCAGACCATGGGGGCCACTTCAGGCAGCTAGTGATGTGCAAGAAGAGACATAATTCTTAAAAAAAGAAAAAAAAAAAAAACTGCCGGTGGTGGTGTACACGGGGCGACGCACTGACGCGCCAACGCCGTTTGCTGTCCACGCGGTGTCTGGTACCGCAGTTCTGAGCTTGGACTCGCAAAACCGGCAACGATGTCACTCGCGCCGGCGGCATCCGGCCGCCCTAGGCAGCACAATGAGGCGCCCGCCTACTTGGAAAGAAAGAATGCGGAAAGCAGCGCTGGCCACGAGGTCAAGCTGCGCCTCGGCCCGCCCCTGCTGCTGTCCTGGAAACTGATTTCTCTATCAGCTGGGGGCTGCTGCCCCAAGGCCGAGGCAGACAGAAGATACTCGCCGTGTGTCCCGCCACTTGGGGCCACTTACGTCACCGGCGATCCCTGTGCTGTGGGGGGTGTCACGACGGAAGGGTCGTGCACCTTGGCGCATGCCGCGCGGCCCACTGACCCAGTCCCAATGTGTTTACGGCGGAACGGGCTGTCTCTGAAGGGACAGCCACAGTGACGGACTGTGAGCCCTCAATGTCTCTGTGGTCCACTGAGCGACCATAAACTACCAGTGCTGCTCCTCCCACACCCACTACACCACCATTATGACTCATAAACAGTTTTATGAACACACCACTGTTCTGAAAAACATTGCCCAAAAGTGCCAATTTTTATGTTGTTTAATGTGATTATACTTTTCAACACAATTTTGATATTTTATGTTATTTGTTTCTCTATGATATGTTAGTAATTTAAGTCACAATTTGAATATTCTTGCATATTATTCTCTTTATTTCATCATTTCATTTTTATCAGTTAGGATGTTTCTTTCTTATTTATTTGTTTGATTTTCAACATTGTTTATTAATAGAATAATAGTTGCAAAGCTTATAAACACTTGACTGATTGCCTACAACTGAATATAATGTACTTCGTTAATTTAAATTTGAGTCTCTTCTTTACTTAAAATCAATTTTAAATAATATTTAGAATTTTACGTTTCTTTATTTCTTTTTGATGAATAAATGTTGTTTTTGCGTCATTAATCATGAATGTGCTAGGGCCAAGATATCTTAATAGTATGAATGTTCAGACAAGGGATAGTTTGTTTCTGTTTAGGATTGGATTTGGAATGATCATAGAGATCGGCCCCAACGAAAAGATGACCCAACTAAAAAGATAGGGAGAGTGACTGGGGCCCTAGTGTGAATGAAATTAGTAAGAAAGTCATTGATCGTATCATTATTTCTTACATATTTATCTTTCAGGATGTTAAATTTTAATTTTTACGTACAAATGACTGGCTATCCCTATATACATATAGAATTTCTACTGCTTCGTTATCATAGCAACTTTCTAGCTATGATACTCCACAGTCGAAATTTTCAACAGCTGTGGGGTGTTGTAAGATGGGGGCTGTAATTAGTCAATTTTTCATACTAACCTTGTGTTACTGTACCCTTTTCTTTACGCTAATTACTGAAATATGTAAAATTTTTCTTTTTAGATCTTTATTTATTTTGATTTCTGTGCCTTTGGGGACACATCAGGGGTGATGGGCTCCTGGGATTGTAGTACATTCTATGTTTATATGAAAATTTTGGGATTTTAATGTTTATTGGCGCAGCTTGGCTGCTAAAAAGTGGTTTTACGTATTGGGCACGCTCAGGCCAAACAGAGCAGAGACGCTCTTGGAGGTCTACCCCTCCCACTAACTTCCGCTCGCCTTCGGGGAAGGATGAGAGGGGCTGGCTTGACCTGTTTGGCGCCGACGCTACAGGCGGCGGAGTATACCTGGCAGAATTTCCGAAGATTCGGACCCTGTAGAACTTGTGTTTACTTCTCTGACGTTATATTGTGGGACTGATGACCTAGCTGTTTAGTCCCCTCAAAACCAACAAAAACAACAACGTTATATTGTCCTGTGGTTACGCTGTGAGCGGCCACAGTTTAGTTTTCGTTTTGCTAGAAGTCTCTATTTGAGCATTCGCGCTTTTGCGAATCGGGCATTGTTTTTACAGATCTTATTACGCAAGTGACTGATCGATTTGTGCCAAGTGGCCTTTGTGTCACCTACGCAAAATATTGATTAGTCTACTAGCGTGATAGAATCGCACAGCAACTGCCTAGCGACGGCGACGCCAGTGACGCTGTGTTAAGTTACATGTCAACCCTGCTTAACAAGTCGCAGCAATTACAGTCGGATAAAAATTTCAGCTCTCCGCTCCCACCGCTGCTGCCTGCGAGCCTGAGACGCTGCCGTCAATGACCATCTGTGTGGGTAAGGTGACGCACTTGCTGGAGGGTTATATGAATCAGACTTGTTGGATTCGGTCCCTTATTTTATTCTTTTGAGATCTGCCTATTTACTTTGGGGAGCTTAGGGCTAACGATAATTTCAACCCCCTGTGCAGCCAAACTAATAGCATTCTGTTTTGCAAAATCTCCGACTTTTGACTCAGCCAGTCATTTTTGTGACTCAATATTTTAACATTTATAAAAAATGTTTGAATACCATTATCTGTTTTACATGATAGGAAATGTCATCTAATTTATTTTTTGTATGTTTAATTATAATAAATTGATTTTAAGCTGATCGTCTTTCATTTAAGAACATTCCTTTTTCACTATTTTGGAGGGGGAACAGAATAGTTAAATTCCACAGTTTACCAATAATTTTTTTGAGTACATATTTGTTTGCTTGGTACAACTGATACATTGCAATCGAGTAGGAATATTTATTATATGTTTGAAAATATGATCACATCATAGCTGAGCAGTAACATTTCCATTTTCCATATTTTGGAGAAATATGGTGGCGAACCAAGATAATTAATTGCTGTCGTAGATCCTAACCAAGGACATCACACCTGACAACTCCAGCCAAAGTGTATCGACCTACGTTACACGTGTACACTTGTCGCCGGTCCCTGAGCAACAGATTGTACCTTTGAGTGCACGTTCGTGAGATTCAGTTCACCGTTTCGTATCGGAAGAGTTAAATTTTCGTATTTGACTTTGAAAATACTGCCTCTGTTCACGAAATAACCAACTACAGACAACGTCCTTTGTGCGATGCCGCTGGGAATGGGCAACATTTTTCTGACATAATTTATTTTAGATGTTATGTAGGTGTTCACCAGTTTAACTACTTGTAGATTATTCAGTTGACTTAGCTGTGAAGTTGGACACACGCTCTATGTTTATTGAGTAAGTCCCTATAATTTACTGCAATGGTATTCTGTACCTTTTTTCTAAATTGTATCCCTAAACACTTCAAACGCACGTTGTTTTGCATGTTTATTCCGCGTCCAATATGCATGATGCCGGATTTTTGCCAATTAAGTTTTGGTCCAGATGGTGAGGATCGAGGACTCCTTGTTCGTTCACTACGAGAAATCTCACGTCATCGCGTATGCACGACACATGATCTACTGCCCATTTATAACATAGCCTTGCAGCTGGTGCGTGAGTTTGACAAGCAGTGGTCCCATAGGATAGCAAATAAAACTGCTGACATCGGACATTACTTTCGCACTGAGCTCGCAACTTTAAGAGCTTCATTGAGTTGACGATTAATATTCGAGAAGTGCTATTATGGAACAAATTTTGTATTATACTAACGAATCGGTGCGGGAAGCCCATTTCCTGCATAGTGTGGAGGAGGAAATGATGGCTCACTCTATCAAAGGCCTTTTCAAAATCCAGCGTTAAGATGGCACATTTTAATCTACAAGTCTGTACTGTGATCATTTGGTAAATTGATCTGTCTCTCCGGCACTTGTTTGGCAGGGACCCGTTATGGTGTTCATAATAGACTCTGGGGAAAATTTTGCAGTCGCCATTAAGTAATAGGTTTTAAGGCCGTAATCGTATTGCTGCACGGTTTCTTTGGCAGTAGTACAACAATTCCTTGACAGAATGCCGATGGAATGACGGTGTCGGGTTCCATTAACTAGTTGAACATTCTAAGTAGTCGTGTTTTCAGTTGGGGCCAAAACATTTTATACACTTCTACCGGTAGTCTGTCGCTTCCAGTCGATTTCTTCCTTGGGCACTGCATAACGATGCCTTGTAACTGCATTTCCATCACCTCTTTTGACAGTTCAGTTGCGTCCGCTACACTGTGGCGTCGTGACAAATTTGTTGTAAAGTCAGCAAAGCCGGTTTCATCAATTGGTTTGTTTGATAGTAACTCGGTGTAATGCTGTTGTATAACATCCCTTATGTCATTTTGCGTAGTTGCGGTCACACTAGTGTTGGTTTGAAACTGTGTCAAAATTTTCCTGTTGCCTCGTTTCGCTTCACGTATCACATGATACATTTCAGCCTCTTCAGCTTTCAGTGAAACCGGGCCTTTTTCCCGGACTTTGACACCTTCCATCTGTCTTCCCCTTCAGTGATAGAAGTTTTGCCTGTACTTTTTTAAGCTTCGCAAAATTATCTACTATGGCGTCAGGTTTATACAGATCCCGGAGACACTGGAAATAGAATTCCGACGTTCATTTATACTATGTGTTCTCCTCACAGGAATAGGACATAAATGATTTATTTAATTGTGCTTTGACACATTTGAGCCACAAATTGAGCGTCGAGTTGAATTTATGAGTTTTTAGCTCACACGCTTGTCATGTTTCCAGAAATATCTGCCGACATTCAACATCTTGTAGATATGCTATGTTGAATTTCCACAGGCCACGACTGCGTTATGCACCCTGTTTTTCCATGTTAATGGTACATATATAGGCCGTAGGGTCAGAGAAACTAGTGGGCCATACCTCAGAATGCAATAATTGGGCTGTTAAATTTCTGGACACATTGATCTTATCAAGTCGGCTAGCGGAATGGCTTGTGACGTGGATAAAGCCGGTCGTTTCGTCATTCAAGCAGGTCCAAGAATCTAGATCTTGAACAATATGTAAACGTTTTGCACAAAAATTAAAATTTGGAGTTTGTTCAAAATGTTCAAATGTTTGTAAATCTATCCGACCAAACTGCGTGGTCATCAGTCCGTAGCTTACAAACTATTTAAACTAGGTTAAACTAACCTAAGGACAACACACACACACACCCATGCCCTAGAGAGGACTCGAACCTCCGACAGTGAGAAACCGCACGCTCCGTAGCGAGGCGTGTTTGGAGTTTGATGTATGTGCTTGAGCACACAGATAAAATCACCGGCGAAAACTATGTCATTGCAGTTTGATGTGAAGAGAGACTGCACTTCATGTCTAAAAAATTGAGCACGGCGTTTTCTGTTACTAGATCCAGATGGAGCGTACACATTGATTACTTTGGTATTATTAAAAGTGACAGCGGTCCCTCTGCTGGACACAAGTCTTTCGATACCTTTTACAATGATTCCCTCTTTAAGAAGTATCGCAGTTCCGAGTCCATCTCCATTGCTGGCGTTGGAAAAACATTATATCCGGCTATTTGCTCTAAACTAATGTTGGACACTTCCTGGAGCATCGCGAGATCTGTGTGCGCGACGTAGAAAAATCTTGTAAGTTTTTTAACTTCAAGGAACTGCGGATCTTATTAAGATTTAGAGTGACTAAGTTGTACGCCTACAAGGTGTTCATTTATCACTCGCTATTAAGGAAGATAAGGTTCATTTTTATTCCTCAGTTGGTACGATGGAGCATTGTCTGTTTCCATCGTCTGAGTACATATGGCCATGTTCCAGTTGTGTTTGTCGCCTTCAGCCGCGGAATGCGTGGAGGCAAGTGGCACTTTTCAAGCGTCTGTGTCGTCGGTATCCACATCTTCCGACTACTCTGTTGCAACAGTACTTCCTATTCTTTCAGGAGCCTGGAGGCAGGAATCCCGTGGCGCACTTGATTTCGTCCCAGTGTGAGTAGGTGTTTCGTCATGATTGAGAGAGTCCGACAAAATTGCCTTATTTGCGTTTTTGTTTCGTCGGCTTTGAGAGGGAGCTGTATTCTGTTTTTCCCCTTCTTTCAGTTCCCGATCTATTCCCTTTACTTTTCCTCGCAAACTCGACGCTGATTGTTCCGCCACTTCTTGTGCTAACCTCCGTTTTTTGTTTTTCTTTGGAGATGTACTAGCATTTTTGGGTACGTCAACGGTTGACCGTGACTCATTGTTGTGGTCGGTATCAGTTGCAACTAACATTTTCGTGTCAAGTGCCTCTACAATATGCGCGCTCTGAGTGGGCACAACGTCAGTAGTGTGGCATGTGCCTTCATTTTCGATAGCCTTCGGTTCTGACACGTCCAATGTTCTCGATTGTAGTTGGTCACATCGCGAAATTACATCTTCACTGGCATTGACACTCTGCTCAATTGTTTCTTGTATCGATTCCGCGTGCCACCGCCACGTATGACGCCAGCAGTGACGTCATCGCGATAGGCGCTACGCTTTCACCCACAGGTAGCTGCGCTACACATCTCTGTACACATTCTGCATCATTCATGGCCATCTCCTATATGTCTCGGGTTGCCCGTCGTAAATGAAAACAGCACGATATCCAGAAACCATTATGTACGACGGAATGTACTTCGATAAATCGAATGTCAAATACCGAACACTGTTTAACACGGGAAACTTGTGAGTCGATGGCCGTCGTTCAGCAAAGTTACGTAGCACTCAACCGTATGGCGCGATTGCGACATTCATTTCCTCAGCTGGTAATTCAAATGGTAATTCAAAGACCTTCATTGTCCGAATACCATACCCGGCATGTGACACAGTTACGTGACCGAAATTTCCGTCACTGTGCTTTAATTTTAGACGTCCTCCCAAAGATTCAACTACTTTTTCACAAAATTCGGCGTCTCTCAACATTACATATACAACACATGCAATGATCGACAAATGTATACCAACGATGTCGTTAATTTCAATTTTCATTTCCCGTTCTACGAAATCTTCTACTTCAAATGACGTAGGTCGTGCGAAGGCGCTATCAAATGTCAATTTTAAAGTATCTTTTCTTCTAGGTTGTGCCATTATCAGTTCTCAGAAATCATCTTGAATACAACGAATGCAGGTAAACTCCGCTGTGAGCGAGTAACTTACAAAAGACGTAAACAAGGCCTTCTCGCAGCGCAGCGCAACAGGTCCTCACTGCACAGCCGCTGCAGACCAACTGTCTGCTGAGCCATACACCGCTTCCGAAACGCACCCTCACAGGGATAGTTAATAAGATTCATATGGTGATAGATGCTTGATATGATGGTGATAAGATGATTGGCCATCTGGAGTTCCCATATAGGACACATTCGTGTCTCACCACGCCCTACATGTACAGTCGGTGACAGAATTCGCGAGACCCCTCGCCTAATCGCTATACACAACCGCAAAGTTCTGCTGCTTGTTGGGAAGTATATACAGCTAGGCAACATTATCGTACATACTGTCGATTACCCATCTGACACGAATTCTGAGAAGAAAGACGTTATCTTCCAGTATCGCAGCTAGTTGTAACAACACGCGTGCTTTCTATGCGACGTGAATGCGACTTCGAAAACTGATTTTAGAAACTGATTTACGTATTAGCCATAGCGTTTTAAGCTGTTCGCGACCGACAAGTTCCTTTCCACATTTCTTTTCTTATAGTTTCAATGAAGAAAGACAGCAATTATAATTCAGATGCTGCAGTCCGTGAATATTTTCGGACGTTACAGACACATTCAAATGGAAAAATTGCATGTATATCACAGAATTAATCCAATTACATGAATGGAATTTGTTATGAAGCTAAGTGTTACATCATGGTGCATCATGTTCCGACTATCGCTAACGGTTTCCGCCCACCGCCTCGGTTGCGCTATAAAGACGACAACCGTTTGGCGCCGCAGATCACTGATGGTATTTCCGAGAGTGATAGTATCGTGTCATTTCCACTGGTTCTCTTTCGGTTGATGTTGCAACTAAGATATCAGCACAAATTTAACAAACATAAGCCAGCTGTGTCACCACAAATTACAGTTCTCCTCAGATGTTTGGTACTTTTCCATACTCCTTTTCTTATTGAAATGCCTGATAGTAAGCATTCGACAACATATTGGGCTATTATAATACCAGATACGATTATGTCAAATGAATGTGCAGAGAAGCAAACAAATGATAAAGTTAAGCTTATTTATCTCGCCAAATGGCCAACTACTGATCAGCGAGCGACAGTTCTGTTTCTGACTCTTTCACATTTTTCTTCTATTTTGAAATATGGCTCATTATATTTCTCACGTAACAATAACAAACACACAATTGCCGCGGTGGAGTAGCCGAGCGGTCTAAAGCGCCTCGCTGCGGAGCGCGCGGTTGCTCGCCGTGGAGGTTCGAGTCCTCTCTGGGGCATGGGTGTGTATGTTTGTCCTTCGGTTAATTTACCTAGGTTTAAGCAGTTTGTAAGCTACGGACTGATGATCACGCACTTTGGTCAGATAGATTTACATACATTTGAACATTTCAACACATGATAATTGAGTAACAATCTGTATCGCAATCATCGTGAGGAAATTATTATTCCGTAACCATGAAAATATATTGATAATACTGTGTGAAACATGTGCAACAGAGAATTGTGTTGCATCAAATGAATTTCTTTAACCTATCGTATCCAACACATAATTGTATTTTTATTCCGTTTCTTTCAATAACGACGCAAAAGCTACTTTTTTCGTGCAAGCAACATTAGGAATATTAAATCGCTGTGATATTCAAATCCGTAGTCTTTTAATATAATCCTGCTTCAATCCAGACAATAGTACGGCAACAAAAATTCCGAATACTGGCGAGCTCGGTGTTCGCCACTTGGCTTCCCCAGAGGTTAAAGAGATCTTTTGGTGTGAGTTGGTAACTGGCGAGTATCGAAGACGATATGTTTTGCATACTAATCAAAAATATAAACCCGCCAAACCACCCGCACCTAGTAATACATCATGCAGGAAGTAGCCGTCTGAACAATCACCTTAGACTGAAGTCGGTCATCTATTCAAAGAAGCAGGCATTAATTTGATAATGCAAACAGCAAAAACAAGTAGACTGAATAATTTGTAAAATCTCAAACCTAAGAGTCGACTTTTGGTGATTCCCCATCGTAGCAATTAGAGGAGTGAAAGATTCTAAAACTAATTCCTTGGTTTTAGAAGCCGCAGGTGTTTATTCTATAGTAGGACAGCATTACACACCGGTGGGTTTCATTTACTGTGCAGAATAAAAAACCACGGTTTTTCGTCAAAAGCGTGCGTAGTTTCCTGCCACTTATGAATAGGTAGTAGACCTATGTTCCTGCAGAGATTCGATAAACGGCTATGCTATCGTATGTGTGGGTGGCGCCGGCATAAATGCGCAGATGCGTAACACGAGGTCCTAGGATCGATCTGACATCCGCAGCCCTTTTATTTTTGATTCTTAACTCATTTTCACGAGTTTCAATCCGTATTTTTCACATACGTAACTTTTCTGCTCAGTAACAACTTTGGTAGCGAATATAGTATCAACAAGTTTTAACTCTTCATTCAGCCAGTTGATATGATAACAAAGAGAAGTTTTGAATGAATGAATGAAATAGACAGTCTATTTGCGTCAGATGTTCTGAGCAGATTGACACTGCCACCAGAATAATGCACCAGATCGTGTGAGTCATAACGTAAGTTTTTCCACAGACAGATAATAAACGTTGGTTTCAGGGCACATATCGTATGGATTTATAAATATCAAACAATATAGTAGTCACAATTTATTAGCTGAAATAAGTGCATACTGGAAAACGTTGCCTTTATGTGGGTTCAAAACTTGACAAGCACATACCAAGAGTGTAATAGCTACAACGACAATCTCCGAATGTGATTGTCTTGACAAAGGCTAATAATATCCCCTTATACGTTTGCGTGTTGAAAGTCTCAACACTAGGGATCGCTGGATGGGTCTCACCTACTTGGCCCAATCTGTGCGAGAAGAAACACGAATGTGAACCTTTTAAATTCCTACAATATCTCTCCTGTGAAGGCCATAGGAAAAGAGAAGACTCACGCCAAATGATCCATAGGTGCAATATCAGCTAATATTGAGGCTCACCATTGCTGATGACGGTGTTTTCGGTGTTGCGAAGTAGCTAAACGATTAGCTTTTGAATGAAATAGCACTGGTTTGAATCCCGTCCCTTTCAAAATACATTTCTTACATTAACCCTTGTAGTTTTAATTATCAATTATAAAAATTTCAATGCATAGTATATATATATTTGGTTTCGTTATAACTAATTCAATTAATATATCTTATTTCATCATTTAATTTTCATAATTCGATGAAGTATTAAATGAAAATAATATTTCAAAAATTGTAGGACGTATTGATATGCCGAAGTTATATTACATTCCTTAGGGTGTTCATCGTCATAGAAAATCTCCACACTATGCAGACTTTACCGAAGTATTTTAAGCGAGATATTTTACCCGAAATATGCGTCGGTGCAAAGCATACTTTATTCAAGTTTTTAAGTAAATAACTTTTCACTGTTGATTTTTGTGCATACCAAGTGTATGGATGGGAATTGTGGCACTGAACTCATGCTGTAGGATTCAATGTGTTTTAATTGAGACACCTCTTGACATCAACGTTCGTGGCACACTGAAACGTTTAAGTAAATTTAAATTTCATAAATAAAATGTTTACATTGCGAGGGGTAATATGAAATGAACAAAAATATATGTAGTACCGGGGAATTGAACCTTGACTTCCAACTTTGCACTCCAAGCACTTGTCCACTACGCTTGGCACACTCCTCAAGAACTAGAAGTTAATAAGCAGCTTATATAACACCTATTCGTCAGTGAGAAATTTTCGCCACCGTATTCGCTTTCCCTTTAGCCAACTCGGACGGGATATTTTGGTTTGTCAACTTCCTTCTCGCAGGGTTTGAACAAAATCTTTGAAACCCATCCCACAATCTACTCTGTCAGTCATAAACATTCTACAGTATAAACTGAAAGACAGAATCGTTGAGGAAATGTCTGCCCCCCCCCTCCCAATCCTTGAGGGTTAAAATTCTAGGAGTAGGAACATCCTCATCCATGATCCACGGACTGAGACGCGATATTTTTGTGAAATTCAGTGGCCTGTTACAGCGACAGTCGTAAAAATTGTGGGAATACAGTTTATGAAGTAGTTTCTGTTAATATTTATAAAGAAACTTTACGCTGTAGCTACGAATGCCTCATCTACGAAAGAATCGAATCTAAATCATTAATACGAACGGGTTTCTGATGGCATTTTGACTCGTGAGTGTTCTTTAGTTCAAAGGCACATGCAGTAACTTGAGAGTTCAGATGTTCAAATGTTTGTATAGCTTATGGGACTTAACTACGGGGTCATCAGTCCCTAAACTTACAAACTACTTATGAACTAGCTACTACTAAGGATTCATAGAATATATGACATCAACTGCGATTGGGCATAGCTGAAAATGTGTACCCAGCCGGGATTCGAACCCGGGTCTCCTGCTTTCTAGGCAGTTGCGCTGACCCCTACACCGTTGGGACACAGTGATCACCGCACCTGCAAGGACTACCCATGCACGCCTCCCGTCAGATACAAGTTCCCAGCTTCGCCCTGCCCATAGTACTCAAACTCGTAGTTTAACTAATTCCCGTAAGAGTAAGGGCATCAAACTTGCCCACCCCTCTCCACTAACGATAGGATCATTGCCCGTCACCGGCATATTATATATATATATATCTGTGGCGTCTGTTCCGAAAGAATAGACGTCACTTCTGATCCTGCAGCTGTTATTATTTAGTATTCATAGAATATATGACATCAACTGCGATTGGGCAAAGCTGAAAATGTGTACCCAGCCGGGATTCAAACCCGGGTCTCCTGCTTTCTAGGCAGTTGCGCTGATCCCTACACCACTGGGGACACAGTGATCACCGCACCTGCAAGGAATACCCATGCACGCCTCCCGTCAGATACAAGTTCCCGGCTTCGCCCTGCCCATGCCATATATTCTATGAATACTAAATAATAACAGCTGCAGGATCAGAAGTGACGTCTATTCTTTCGGAACAGACGCCACAGATATATATATATAATATGCCGGTGACGGGCAATGATCCTATCGTTTGTGGGGAGGGGTGGGCAAGTTTGATGCCTTTACTCTTACGGGAATTAGTTAAACTACGAGTTTGAGTACTATGGGCAGGGCGAAGCTCGGAACTTGTATCTGACGGGAGGCGTGCATGGGTAGTCCTTGCAGGTGCAAGGAATAGACGCCACAGATATATATATATATATATATATATTTAATATGCCGGTGACGGGCAATGATCCTATCGTTAGTGGGGAGGGGTGGGCAAGTTTGATGCCCTTACTCTTACGGGAATTAGTTAAACTACGAGTTTGAGTACTATGGGCAGGGCGAAGCTGGGAACTTGTATCCGACGGGAGGCGTGCAAGGGTAGTCCTTGCAGGTGCGGTGATCACTGTGTCCCCAGTGGTGTAGGGGTCAGCGCAACTGCCTAGGGTACACATTTTCAGCTTTGCCCAATCGCAGTTGATGTCATATATTCTATGAATACTAAATAATAACAGCTGCAGGATCAGAAGTGACGTCTATTCTTTCGGAACAGACGCCACAGATATATATATATAATATGCCGGTGACGGGCAATGATCCTATCGTTAGTGGGGAGGGGTGGGCAAGTTTGATGCCCTTACTCTTACGGGAATTAGTTAAACTACGAGTTTGAGTACTATGGGCAGGGCGAAGCTGGGAACTTGTATCTGACGGGAGGCGTGCATGGGTAGTCCTTGCAGGTGCAAGGAACAGACGCCACAGATATATATATATAATATGCCGGTGACGGGCAATGATCCTATCGTTAGTGGGGAGGGGTGGAAAAGTTTGATGCCCTTACTCTTACGGGAATTAGTTAAACTACGAGTTTGAGTACTATGGGCAGGGCGAAGCTGGGAACTTGTATCTGACGGGAGGCGTGCAAGGGTAGTCCTTGCAGGTGCGGTGATCACTGTGTCCCCAGTGGTGTAGGGGTCAGCGCAACTGCCTAGGGTACACATTTTCAGCTTTGCCCAATCGCAGTTGATGTCATATATTCTATGAATACTAAATAATAACAGCTGCAGGATCAGAAGTAATGTCTATTCTTTCGGAACAGACGCCACAGATATATATTTATAATATGCCGGTGACGGGCAATGATCCTATCGTTAGTGGGGAGGGGTGGGCAAGTTTGATGCCCTTACTCTTACGGGAATTAGCTAAACTACGAGTTTGAGTACTATGGGCAGGGCGAAGCTGGGAACTTGTATCTGACGGGAGGCGTGCATGGGTAGTCCTTGCAGGTGCGGTGATCACTGTGTCCCCAGCGGTGTAGGGGTCAGCGCAACTGCATAGAAAGCAGGAGACCCGGGTTCGAATCCCGGCTGGGTACACATTTTCAGCTTTGCCCAATCGCAGTTGATGTCATATATTCTATGAATACTAAATAATAACAGCTGCAGGATCAGAAGTGACGTCTATTCTTTCGGAACAGACGCCACAGATATATATATACTACTAAGGACGGCACAAATATCCATGCCCGAGGAGGGATTCGAACCCCCGACCGTAGTGGTCTAACTTGGGAGTAATTTTGCGAAAAATTTGTAACAAAAATTGAGGGTATACGTATGTCGACCACGCTCCTAAACACCCACATGCAAGGTCTTGGTATTATGGGGTGTTCATTCTACTATCAATCGCTGTTTTATGTCCTCCGACTTTATTGAAAGCAGTACGGTTTTTTTAAGAAATGAAGCATGTCAAGTTACCAAAAAAAGGTGGTTTTATTTTTGTCACCCTGATTTCTTTAATGAACAGTTTCATATTAACAACATACCTAACGCAAGAATCATTTATGAAACTTCTGAGACCAACTGAATAACAGTTGGTAAGATTTAGCTGTAGTAGATTGTCGTGTAAGGAAGTTTGTTTACACGCGCTAGCCGTGCTGTGAAGTGCCCCGTTCACTTCCGTTCAAACCTCTGGCCGGCCACAAGCACTGACTGGAGGACGAGACATTCGCTGCGATTGAGCAGAGTAGAGGCATGCCTCGCCTCTTCTCGACTGCCCACTGATGTGTCTGAACCTGTCTTTTCTTAAATGGACTGTTTGCCTTATGATGCCTGGTTATCCTGATATCGATCTCGTAATGGATTGTCGTCCTAGGTTATATTATTGTGCACTGAATTAAAAATTTTATTATTGGGTGGTTTCAGATAGCCCGCCTGTTAGTTGCCA
The DNA here is from genome assembly GCA_026315105.1 of Locusta migratoria. Taxonomy (NCBI): domain Eukaryota; kingdom Metazoa; phylum Arthropoda; class Insecta; order Orthoptera; family Acrididae; genus Locusta; species Locusta migratoria. The sequence goes on from CM048747.1 coordinate 533,384,043, forward strand.
TATTTAGCGGCAATTCTTACATTAGTAAACAATAAGTCTATAATAACTTCTTTATATTTGAACATTAACATGTCGTGACGCTGAAAAAAAGGTGTGTGTGGTCTATTAAAATTGTATTCTGTTGAATGTGTAACACATTAACCTCGAAGTAACCATCAAATTATATCTTAATAATGACATGGCCGCGGAGGAATGGCCGAGCCCATTGATGCGCTACGCTACGATGTGCGAGGCCGTTCCCCCTCGGGGGTTCGAATGCCCCCCTTGGGCATGGATGTTTGTACCGTCTGCAGTATAAGGTTGTTCATAAGTAGTTTGTAAGTTTAGGGACTGATGACCCCGCAGTTAAATCGCATAAGCTTAACAAAAATGTAACTTTTTATTTATTTATTTTATGACATGGAAGTTACGTATTGATTTGAACGTCCAGTCTGTTAGTTGGTTTTGAGGAGTTTTTACTGTGTTTAATACCATTTCGATAGTCTTAGCTGCAAGCAAAGAACTAACCTTCGGGAAATCTAATGGTGAAACAAAGTACGCTGTAGTATGAAAAAAAAATACAAAAGTTTCGAACCTCTGTTATAGTCTATGTATCTGTTAGCTGGTTCAGAAGTGAGTTTTATACACAGCTTCAAGGCGAATTTGAAAGTAATGTATAAAATCCGTTACTCCACGACCCAAGTTATTGGCGCTTACCTTGTATACTATCGATATACCCGGAATATTACTAGTCTATATCGTACAAAGGGCTTTGCAACCTACTTCGAGAAACCTACTGGAAACCTCTGACCTGAATAAAAAGACATGTCGTTTATGGTTGCTTCCATCAACAATAGTTATGATAAAGGGTTTCATTGTGTTTTATTTTTTATTTGGCCTTCATCGCCCTTCCAGACGAACCTGCTCCTTCCACAACGCTTTTTTATACTTGCTTCGTCTTCTGTACTATAATTGTTCACAATGTGTTATTCATTACCTAAATTGATGGTTAAAAATAATGCTGTTCTCCCTCATTGAAAAAAAAGTACACAATATTAAAATCAAATCATAGATTAGAACGTTAAAACATACTACATCCGCTTTAAAAGAAATATACTAAAAATGATTTCATTTTGTAGGTGAATTTTTTTTCTATTCTATTGAACATCGGTGTTTCTCAAACAGTTTGACTCGTTTGTTTTTTTGCTAAACAGTGGGTCCTATGAGTAGCACTCTTATACTGTTACATACTAAACCATTATAAATAAATGAACGTCTTCTGCTAATACTGCTTCCGCAACGATTCGAAGCCTATTGGGTATTCTCGTTTCTTATTATATTGGTGTGGTGTCTGTTAATTCGGGCATATCCAATATTATTAATTACGACACGCGAAGACGGCGTTTCTTCAATCACTTCACCGCATATGCGGTCATACGTTCGACCTCGCACGATATGGGCGCTACAGCCATAGCGTGCAACTTGTGGAAGTTTGAGACAGACGCGTGGCGAGCACCGGTAGCCACGTGGTTAATTTCTCCGCTGGCCAGAAAGCGGGAGACACGGGTTCGATTTCCGTCCCGCTTCATATTTTCACTTATCACCATTGTTTAATTTCAATGCCCTAATTCAGAACTAATGCCCTAATTCCTCTCCTTCCTAATTCTTATACCTTCACCTCGTTCATAAATATTTGCCAGTTCTTGTTTCTTTTGCTTTGGACCTCCTTAACTGCTCTTCTAGGTTGAACTGAACTTCGCTCACAATTCATCGACCATCTTGTACTCTAAACGTTTTGCAGATATGTTTAAAATAGAGTTCTGCACGTCCATGTTTTATTATTACTATTATTGAATCTTGAAACTGAATAGTTCTTCTCACGGAAAAATAACAATTATTATTACGAATCCTGAAGAAATTTTTTTATATTTACAACTGTCCCTTAAAATAAAAGTAAATAACTCTTCTTTATAACAAATAAATTCTCTGACTGCTTAAAAAACGAAGCAAACAAAACAAGAAATCAAATCAAATTGTTCAAATATTTGTAGAGCTTATGGGACTTACGTACGGGGTCATCAGTCCTTAAACTTACAACCTATTTATGAAGTGGCTAATACTAAGGACGTCACATATATCCATGCCCAAGGGGGAATTCGAACCCCCGACCGTAGTGCCAGTGCAGACCCTGACTGGCCTGCCGCAGACCGCTCGGCCACTGCGGCCGGCCAAGAAACTCGACTAATACTGTTCAACATCCCGTATATCCTCCTTCAGCCTCAAAGACGGCTCGAAGTCCGTCGGGCAGTGAACCCACAACTCTAATCACGTAACATGGAGATTCAAGTAACTGGTTCCAAGAGTATTGCCTCGGTCGGTTTCGCGCCAACACCGCTTCCACATGGCTCGGTTTCACCTGCCCTCCACCCACAGTATATTTTTAAAAACTATGACTAACGCAACAGCGTTCAAGTTTTATAATTTTTAATGAGGACGTGAAGTTAAGCTTTCGATTGTTTTAAATTTAACGTGAACGCTGGGGAAGGCTATATGGCAGATACGTTTTTCTAAGGAATTTTAGCACCTGTTGATGGGTCTACTGGACGCGAAACCGGTAGTGCTTTTTTAAATAAAGTTAATTGCAGCCGAAGCGGATTTTGTTTCAAAATGTTCCAAGAGTTCTGGATCACATGAGAAACGTGGTGGCGACTCGACAGTGAATGTCGTGCTTCACCAGTCAGCGTTACGTCTGCAGCCGTGGAGCGATGCCTACGAGAAAGACAGGCCCCGCGCACGTCATCCGCCGTAAGCATAGCAGTCCTGAGCCGGCTAGCAAGTTGGCCGGCCGCTGTGAGGTGGTGGGCCGTGCCCCAGAAATCTGTAAGTTTAAACTGGACGCACAGACTAATTTTCATCAGGAATCGTAGTATTTATTTTACCGAGAGAAGAAGTACTCATTTTCTAAATTTAATCAATCTCTAAAACAAATATGGTTGTGCAGAATTGTATTTAAAACATCTGCCGATGCAGGTGTAATTTGTGAGGGAAGTTCAGCCTAGAAGGGGAGATAGAGAGGCCCAAACAAAAAGAAAAAAGAATTTTCAAATAGTTATAAAGGAATATCAATGTATAAGCAAATACACGAAACCTGAGACAATTTTTCTTCTCAAACATGTCAAAGACATTAAAGATAAAGGTTAAGCACTGAATTAAAATTTGCGATGCGGTCGGGGATCGAACACAGACCTCCATGCTTACTAGTCTATTTCGCTGCGTGGAGAGCGTTGGCAGTTGTTCCAACATTCTTTGGAACACAGAAGCTGAAGTAAAGTGTGTGACGTGGAGTCACCTTAATCGCTAGAGGTGTTATGGTCTACTGGAGAATAGTCTGCCTAGTAAGCAATTGTGAAGTAGGTGACGGAATAAGGTTTAGGAAGAAAAGGATCGATAGTGCTGCATTAGGACATTGAAATTAAACAATGGCGACAAGTGAAAATGTGAAGCAGGCCGGTAATCGAATCTGAGTCTCCAGCTTCGGGCCAGCGGTGAACTTAACCACGTGGATCCCGGTGCTCGCCCCGCGTCCGTCTCAAACTTCCACAAGTTGCACGCTATGGCTGTAGCGCCACTATCGTGCGAGGTCGAACGTATGACTACATATGCTGTGAAGTGATTGAAGAAACGCCGTCGTCGCGTGTCGTAATTAATAATATTGGTATGGTGTATGTTACTTCGGATATGCCCGAAATAACAGACACCACACCATTATAACAAGAAAAAAGAATACCCAATAAGCTTCGAATCGTTGCGGAAGCAGAAGGCGGTTATACGTGATTCAGAGCAACATTAGCAGTAGAAGTTTATTTATTTAGAATGGTTAAGTATGTAACGGTGTAAGAGTGCTACTCATAAGATCCACCTTTTGTATACCATAGGCCAAAAAGCAAAGGTTTCAAACTGTTTGAGAAACACTGATGTTCACTAGAACGGAATCAAGATCTCACCAACGAAATGAAACGATTTTTAGTTTATTTCTTTTAAAGCACATGCAGTATGTTTTAACGTTGTAATTTATGATTTCATTTTATTATTGTGTATTTTTTCAACGAGAAAGAACAGTATAACGTTTCAAGATTCATTTAGGGAATAAATAAATTAACAAATTGTGAACAATTATAGTACAGGAGACGAAACAAGTATAAAAAAGTATTGTGGACGAAGCACGTTGGTCAGGAAAGGTGATGAAGGCAAAATTATAAAAAAAATTAAACAGAAGTTAAACTCTTTATCACCTCGAAGTTGGTTGCAAAGCTCTTTATACTATATATAGTAGTAATATTCCCGGTATATCGATAGTATAGAAGGTAATCGTCACCAACTTTGGTCGTCATGTAATGGAACTTACACAAAATTGCTTTTAAATTCTTTTTGAAGTCGTGTCCAAAACGCACTTCTGAACCAGCTGACAGACCATGACAAGAGGTTCAAAACTTATTGCCTTTCTTGTCACACAAACAGCAAACATTGTTACACCATCAGATTTCCGGCAGGTTAGTTCTTTGCTTGCAACGAAACCTATCGAAATTATTAAAATAAAATTTTAAAACCAACAAACAACCTAAATGTTCAAATCAATCTGTAACTGTCATGTCATCATTCAGATATAATTTGAAAGGTACTTCGAGCTTAATGTGTTGCACATTCAACAGAATACATTTTTAGTAGAACACACACTTCTTTTTTAAAGCATCATAACTTGTTACTGTTCCAAGTGAAAACAAAGTTATTATACACTTGTTGTTTAGCAATGTAAGAATTACCACTAAATATAGTAACTAACAGGATATCTATCCGAAACCAACCAATATTATAGTTTTTAATTCAGTGCACAAGCATATAGACTAGGACGACAATCAATTAGTAGATCGGTATCAGGCAAACCAGGCCTCATAAGGCACTGTCAGTATGAGAAAAGACAGATCCGGCCACATCCGTGAGTAGTCGAGGAAAGGCGAGGCATTCCTCTACTCTTCTCAATCGCAGCGAATGTCTCGTACTTGGGGCCGCAAGAGGTTTTATCGGAAGTAAACGGGGCACTCACAGCACGGCGAGAGCGTGTAAACAAAGTTTCTTACTCGACAACCTACTCCAGCTAAGCCTTCCCAATGGTATTCAGTTTGCCTCAGACGTTTCAAAAATGATTCTTGTATTAGGTGTGCCGGTAATACGAAACTGCTAAATAACAACTCAGGGTGTCGTAACATCTGGCCACCTTTTTGTGGTAACTTGACACGCTTCATTTATTAAGAAGCCTGAGTGGTCAACATACGTATCCAGCACTGTTTGCCGGCCGCGGTGGTCGAGGGTACTGAGGCGCTTCAGCACGGTCTGCGCGGCCACTACGGTCGGGGGTTCGAATCCCCCCTCGGGCATGGATATTTGTGCCGTCCTTAGTCTTAGCTAGTTCATAAGTAGTTTGTAAGCGTAGGAACTGATGACCCCGTAGTTAAGTCGCATAAGTTCTACAAACATTTGAACATTTGAACAACACTGTTTGTCCTAAATTTTTCAAAACTACTCTCCTGTTACCGCTTGTGCCTTTCAACTACAGAACACCCACGACTCAAAATACCGACAGAAACACGTTCGTATTAATGATTTAGATTCGTTGCTGTTTCGCAGATCTGGCATTCGTTGTTACAGCGGAAACCTTCTTTTTAAAGAGACAAACGACTCCATTCACTTTATTCACCCAATTTTTACGACTGTAGCTGTAAGAGGACCCTGCGTTTCGCATTCATAATCCATCTCCGTCCGTGGACCATAGGCGAGGATGTTCTCAGTCCTGGAATTTCATTCACAAGGAGGGGTGCCAGTTTCCCCTCAAGGAATCCAACGTCATTCATTTTATACTGCATACTGTTTATGAATGACCAAAGTAGATCGCGGGATGGGTTTCACCGATTTGGTTCAAACTCTGCGAGAAGAAGAAAACAGACGAAACATTTCAAATTCTCAAAAATATCTCGCGCGATTTGGCCAAAGGAAAAGCGAATACGGTCGCAAAAGTTTCCCGCATAAAAATAGGTGTTATCTAAGCTGCTTATTGAGTCCCAGTCTACGTCAAATGTGAGTAGCGTGGTGGTCGAGGGCTTGTATAGCAAAATTTGCGACCCAGATTCGATTCTCGGTACTTCGTAGCATCGTGTTCATTTTGTATTACCACTCGCAATGTTAACCTTTTTCATGAAATTTAAATTTACATAAACATTTCAGTGTTCCACAAAAGTTGACGACGGAAGGAGACTCAATTAAAACAAATTCAATCGCATGGCATCAGATCAGTGCCCCTGTTTCCACCGCAATGATTATATATATTTTGTATGCAAAAGCAAGTCATTTACTTTAAACCTTGAATCAAGTGTCTTTTGCGCCGAAGCATATTTCGGATAAAATTACTTCCTTAAAACACTTCCATAAAGTTTACATAGTGTGAAGTTTATGTTTATTTGTCGACGAACACTTTAAGGAATGTAATATAACTTCGATATATAAATACTTGGTACAACATTAGGAAATATTATTTTCATCTGAAACTTCGTAGAATTATGAAAATTAAATGATTGAATAAGGTGTATTAATTAATTTAATTAGTTGTAACGAAACCGTAAATATTAATTATGCACTGAAAATTCATAATTAATAGTTAAAACTGCAAAGGCTAATATAAGAAAATATTTTGGAAGGGGCAGGTTTCGAACCCGTGCTGTTTCATTCAAAAGCTAAACGCTAAGCCACTACGCACCAATGCTGATTAATTACGACACGCGAAGACGGTGTTTCTTCAATTGTTTTCGCGTGTCGTAATTAATAATATTGGTATGGTGTCTGTTACTTCGGATATGCTCGAATTAATAGACACCACACCAATATAATAAGAAACGAGAATACCCAATAGGCTTCGAATCGTTGTGGAAGCAGTATTAGCAGAAGACGTTCATTTATTTATAATGGTTTAGTATGTAACAGTATAAGAGTGCTACTCATAGGACCCACTGTTTGGCTACCATTGGCAAAAAAACAAACGAGTCAAACTGTTTGAGAAACACCGATGTTCAATAGAATAGAAAAAAAATTTTCACCTACAAAATGAAATCATTTTTAGTATATTTCTTTTAAAGCGGATGTAGTATGTTTTAACGTTCTAATCTATGATTTCATTTTAATATTGTGTACTTTTTTTCAATGAGGGAGAACAGTATTATTTTTAACCATCAATTTAGGGAATGAATAACATATTGTGAACAATTATAGTACAGAAGACGAAGCAAGTATAAAAAAGCGTTGTGGAAGGAGCAGGTTCGTCTGGAAGGGCGATGAAGGCCAAATAAAAAATAAAACACAATGAAACCCTTTATCATAAATATTGTTGATGGCAGCAACCATAAACGACATGTCTTTTTATTCAGGTCAGAGGTTTCCAGTAGGTTTCTCGAAGTAGGTTGCAAAGCTCTTTATACGATATAGACTAGTAATATTCCGTGTATATCGATAATATACAAGGTAAGCGCCAATAACTTGGGTCGTGGAGTAACGGATTTTATACATTACTTTCATATTCGTCTTGAATCTGTGTATAAAACTCACTTCTGAACCAGCTAAGAGATACAGAGAATATAACAGAGGTTCGAAACTTTTGTATTTTTTTTTTTTTTTTTTCATACTCAGCGTACTTTGTTTCACCATTAGATTTCCCGAAGGTTAGTTCTTTGCTTGCAGGTAAGACTATCGAAATGGTATTAAAGACAGTAAAAACTCCTCAAAACCAACTAACAGACTGGACGTTCAAATCAATACGTAACTTCCATGTCATAAAATAAATAAATAAAAAGTTACATTTTTGTTAAGCTTATGCGATTTAACTGCGGGGTCATCAGTCCCTAAACTTACAAACTACTTATGAACAACCTTATACTGCAGACGGTACAAACATCCATGCCCAAGGGGTGCATTCGAACCCCCGAGGGGGAACGGCCTCGCACATCGTAGCGTAGCGCCTCAATGGGCTCGGCCATTCCTCCGCTGCCATGTCATTATTAAGATATAATTTGATGGTTACTTCGAGGTTAATGTGTTACACATTCAACAGAATACAATTTTAATAGACCACACACACCTTTTTTTCAGCGTCACGACATGTTAATGTTCAAATATAAAGAAGTTATTATAGACTTATTGTTTACTAATGTAAGAATTGCCGCTAAATATGACAACTAACAGGCGGGCTATCTGAAACCATCCAATAATAAAATTTTTAATTCAGTGCACAATAATATAACCTAGGACGAGAATCCATTACGAGATCGGTATCACGATAACCAGGCATCATAAGGCAAACAGTCCATTTAAGAAAAGACAGGTTCAGACACATCAGTGGGCAGTCGAGAAGAGGCGAGGCATGCCTCTACTCTGCTCAGTCGCAGCGAATGTCTCGTCCTCCAGTCAGTGCTTGTGGCCGGCCAGAGGTTTGAACGGAAGTGAACGGGGCACTTCATAGCACGGCTAGCGCGTGTAAAGAAACTTCCTTACACGACAATCTACTACAGCTAAATCTTACCAACTGTTATTCAGTTGGTCTCAGACGTTTCATAAATGATTCTTGCGTTAGGTATGTTGTTAATATGAAACTGTTCATTAAAGAAATCAGGGTGACAAAAATAAAACCACCTCTTTTGGTAACTTGACATGCTTCATTTATTAAAAAACCGTACTGCTTTCAATAAAGCCGGAGGACATAAAACAGCGATTGATAGTAGAATGCACACCCCATAATACCAAGACCTTGCATGTGCGTGTTTAGGAGCGTGGTCGACATACGTATACCCTCACTTTTTGTTACAAATTTTTCGCAAAATTACTCCCAAGTTAGACCACTACGGTCGGGGGTTCGAATCCCTCCTCGGGCATGGATATTTGTGCCGTCCTTAGTAGTAGCTAGTTCATAAGTAGTTTGTAAGTTTAGGGACTGATGACCCCGTAGTTAAGTCCCATAAGCTATACAAACATTTGAACATCTGAACTCTCAAGTTACCGCATGTGCATTTGAACTAAAGAACACTCACGAGTCAAAATGCCATCAGAAACCCGTTCGTATTAATGATTTAGATTCGTTTCTTTCGTAGATCAGGCATTCGTAGCTACAGCGTAAAGTTTCGTTATAAATATTAACAGAAACTACTTCATAAACTGTATTCCCACAATTTTTACGACTGTCGCTGTAACAGGCCACTGAATTTCACAAAAATATCGCGTATCAGTCCGTGGATCATGGATGAGGATGTTCCTACTCCTAGAATTTTAACCCTCAAGGATTGGGGAGGGGGGGGCAGACATTTCCTCAACGATTCTGTCTTTCAGTTTATACTGTAGAATGTTTATGACTGACAGAGTAGATTGTGGGATGGGTTTCAAAGATTTTGTTCAAACCCTGCGAGAAGGAAGTTGACAAACCAAAATATCCCGTACGAGTTTGCTAAAAGGAAAGCGAATACGGTGGCGAAAATTTCTCACTGACGAATAGGTGTTATATAAGCTGCTTATTAACTTCTAGTTCTTGAGGAGTGTGCCAAGCGTAGTGGACAAGTGCTTGGAGTGCGAAGTTGGAAGTCAAGGTTCGATTCCCCGGTACTACATATATTTTTGTTCATTTCATATTACCCCTCGCAATGTAAACATTTTATTTATGAAATTTAAATTTACTTAAACGTTTCAGTGTGCCACGAACGTTGATGTCAAGAGGTGTCTCAATTAAAACACATTCAATCCTACAGCATGAGTTCAGTGCCACAATTCCCATCCATACACTTGGTATGCACAAAAATCAACAGTGAAAAGTTATTTACTTAAAAACTTGAATAAAGTATGCTTTGCACCGATGCATATTTCGGGTAAAATTTCTCGCTTAAAATACTTCGGTAAAGTCTGCATAGTGTGGAGATTTTCTTTGACGATGAACACCCTAAGGAATGTAATATAACTTCGGCATATCAATACGTCCTACAATTTTTGAAATATTATTTTCATTTAATACTTCATCGAATTATGAAAATTAAATGATGAAATAAGATATATTAATTAAATTAGTTATAACGAAACCAAATATATATACTATGCATTGAAATTTTTATAATTGATAATTAAAACTACAAGGGTTAATATACGAAAAGTATTCTGAAAGGGACGGGATTCAAACCCGTGCTATTTCATTCAAAAGCTAATCGTTTAGCTACTTCGCAACACCGAAAACACCGTCATCAGCAATGGTGAGCCTCAATATTAGCTGATATTACACCTATCTGTTGTTGGATCATTTGGCGTGAGTTTTCTCTTTTCCTATGGCCTACACAGGGGAGATATTGGAGGAATTTAAAAGGTTCATATTCGTGTTTCTTCTCGCACAGATTGGGCCAAGTAGGTGAGACCCATCCAGCGATCCCTAGAGTTGAGACTTTCAACACGCAAACGTATAAGGGGATATTATTAGCATTTGTCAAGACAATCACATTCGGAGATTGTCGTTGTAGCTATTACACTCTTGGTATGTGCTTGTCAAGTTTTGAACCCACATAAAGGCAACGTTTTCCAGTATGCACTTATTTCAGCTAATAAATTGTGACTACTATATTGTTTGATATTTATAAATCCATACGATATGTGCCCTGAGACCAACGTTTATTATCTGACTGTGGAAAAACTTACGTTATAACTCACACGATCTGTTGCATTATTCTGGTGGCAGTGTCAATCTGCTCAGAACATCTGACGCAAATAGACTGTCTATTTCGTTCATTCATTCAAAACTTCTCTTTGTTATCATATCAACTGGCTGAATGAAGAGTTAAAACTTGTTGATACTATATTCGCTACCAAAGTTGTTACCGAGCAGAAAAGTTACGTATGTGAAAAATACGGATTGAAACTCGTGAAAATGAGTTAAGAATTAAAAATAAAAGGGCTGCGGATGTCAGATCGATCCTAGGACCTCGTGTTACGCATCTGCGCATTTATGCCGGCGCCACCCACACATACTATAGCATAGCCGTTTATCGAATCTCTGCAGGAACATAGGTCTACTACCTATTCATAAGTGGCAGGAAACTACGCACGCTTTTGACGAAAAACCGTGGTTTTGTATTCTGCACAGTAAATGAAACCCACCGGTGTGTAATGCTGTCCTACTATAGAATAAACACCTGCGGCTTCTAAAACCAAGGAATTAGCTTTAGAATCTTTCACTCCTCTAATTGCTACGATGGAGAATCACCAAAAGTCGACTCTTAGGTTTGAGATTTTACAAATTATTCAGTCTACTTGTTTTTGCTGTTTGCATTATCAAATTAATGCCTGCTTCTTTGAATAGATGACCGACTTCATTCTGAGGTGATTATTCAGACGGCTACTTCCTGCATGATGTATTACTAGGTGCGGGTGGTTTGGCGGGTTTATATTTTTGATTAGTATGCGAAACATATCGTCTTCGATACTCGCCAGTTACCAACTCACACCAAAAGATCTCTTTAACCTCTGGGGAAGCCAAGTGGCGAACACCGAGCTCGCCAGTATTCGGAATTTTTGTTGCCGTACTACTGTCTGGATTGAAGCAGGATTATATTAAACGACTACGGATTTGAATATCACAGCGATTTAATATTCCTAATGTTGCTTGCACGAAAAAAGTAGCTTTTGCGTCGTTATTGAAAGAAACGGAATAAAAATACAATTAAGTGTTGGATACGATAGGTTAAAGAAATTCATTTGATGCAACACAATTCTCTGTTGCACATGTTTCACACAGTATTATCAATATATTTTCATGGTTACGGAATAATAATTTCCTCACGATGATTGCGATACAGATTGTTACTCAATTATCATGTGTTGAAATGTTCAAATGTATGTAAATCTATCGGACCAAAGTGCGTGGTCATCAGTCCGTAGCTTACAAACTGCTTAAACCTAGGTAAACTAACCTAAGGACAAACACACACACCCATGCCCCAGGGAGGACTCGAACCTCCACGGCGAGCAACCGCGCGCTCCGCAGCGAGGCGCTTTAGACCGCTCGGCTACTCCACCGCGGCAATTGTGTGTTTGTTATTGTTACGTGAGAAACATAATGAGCCATATTTCAAAATAGAAGAAAATTGTGAAAGAGTCAGAAACCGAACTGTCGCTCGCTGATTTGGCGAGATAAATAAGCTTAACTTTATCATTTGTTTGCTTCTCTGCACATTCATTTGACATAATCGTATCTGGTATTATAATAGCCCAATATGTTGTCGAATGCTTACTATCAGGCATTTCAATAAGAAAAGGAGTATGGAAAAGTACCAAACATCTGAGGAGAACTGTAATTTGTGGTGACACAGCTGGCTTATGTTTGTTAAATTTGTGCTGATATCTTAGTTGCAACTTCAACCGAAAGAGAACCAGTGGAAATGACACGATACTATCACTCTCGGAAATACCATCAGTGATCTGTGGCGCCAAACGGTTGTCGTCTTTATAGCGCAACCGAGGCGGTGGGCGGAAACCGTCAGCGATACTCGGAACATGATGCACCATGATGTAACACTTAATTCATAACAAATTCCATTCATGTTATTGCATTAATTCTGTGATATACATGCAATTTTTCCATTTGAATGTGTCAGTAACGTCCGAAAATATTCACGGACTGCAGCATCTGAATTCTAATTGCTGTCTTTCTTCATTGAAACTATAAGAAAAGAAATGTGGAAAGGAATTTGTCGGTCGCGAACAGCTTAAAACGCTATGGCTAATACGTAAATCAGTTTCTAAAATCAGTTTTCGAAGTCGCCTTCACGTCGCATAGAAAGCACGCGTGTTGTTACAACTGGCTGCGATCCTGGAAGATAACATTTTTCCTCTCAGATTTCGTGTCAGATGGGTAATCGACAGTATGTACGATAATGTTGCCTAGCTGTATATACTTCCCAACAAGCAGCAGAACTTTGCGGTTGTGTATAGCGATTAGGCGAGGGGTCTCGCGAATTCTGTCACCGACTGTACCATAAATTTGGACGAATTCGGCGATGACGCCGCAGCGGCCGAGGGCATTGAGGCGCTTTGTTCCGATGTGCGAGGCCGTTTCCCGTCGGGGTTCGAATCTGCCCTCGGGCATGGATGTTTGGGTCGTCCTTAGTATAAGGTAGTTCATAAGTAGTTTTAAGTTTAGGGGCTGATGACCCCGCAGTTAAGTCCCTTAAACTTGACAATCATTTGAACATGACGAGTAGGCCTCCTCTCCTCGTGAGATAGTAATGATTATGCAACCGGTTGAAAGGATCGATGACCGCCAGTATTTCGAATGGAACACATCCAACCATTTTCAATGCAACTGCAAAGAGGAAACACTACGAATCGACATTAAATACCTGTTAACAATTGTAACAGCGAGATATTAAATGTCCAACATCATTGCTTCCTCTCTGGACTAGCTTTGTATATGGTTGGGAATCGTACAGTGGAAATATTGACGGTCGTTTCTCCCATCCAGCTTTGTATGTGCTAGTTCTCTGAACTCTCACTACGAGCAGAAAATCTCATATTCCACATGCTGATGCAATAGTACAATACTACATACCATCGCTTACTCAGCTAATGAGCAGCACCCAAAGATTGGAAGCTCATAAATGGACTGTTAATGTTATAAATTTCTTATTGCTAGTTTCGATAACTCATCTACGTACGAAATCGTCTGTATGGACCCTGGTTATCTTATGGTAGTGAGCAGGGGTCTGAAGATGGTAACAACGAGTTACCGAAACTAGTAATAAAGGATTTATCACATTATCGCCAGAAGGCGTGTGTTGGTTTATTGATAAGTAAATATACAGCCGTGTCCCATTTATCTTAGACTTAGATGGAAGCGTATAGATTGGAAATCTGCAAAGATCTCTCCACTACTCAGAAAAGGCAAGAGGAATTATGCGAAAAATTATAGACGCATATCACTGATGTCGGTTTGCAACAACATTTTGGAAGATATGCTTCTTTCGAAGATGATGAACCACCTAGGAAAGAACGACCTATTGCCCCATAATAAACTCGGATTTTAAAAAAGTATTTCTTGTGAAACATAGTGAAATCAAATGGTGAGTGCTGTTGACAAGGGATCTTACATCGGGTCCCTATTCCTAGATTTCCGGAAGGCCTTTGACACTGTACATCACAAGCGGATTTTAATCAGATTATGTGCTTGTGCAATATCGCCACATGTCTGCGATTGGATCCACGATTTCCTGTCAGAGAAAACACAGTACGTAATAACTAACAGAGAGAGATCGAGTGCAAAAGAAGCGATATCGGGCGTTTACAAGAGAACTGTTATAGGCCCTCTACTGTTCTTTATGTTTGTACAATTTAGATCATCAGAATAGTAATATGAGTGTTCCCTGATGGCGCTATAGTTTATCGGTTAGTAAAGTCAGCACAAGACCAAAGCAACAGCAAAACGATTTAGATAAGATATATGCGTAGCACGAAAATTGGCAGCTGCGTCAAAGTAATGAAAAGTACGAAGTCATCCATATGAGCACGCAAAGAATCGATTGAACTTTTTATCGTGTCAAATCTGAAGGCCATAAATTATAGTAAACACCAGGAAATTGAAATTAGGAAATGCTTTAATATTGGAAAGAACAAATTTGAAAATATCGTGTGGAAAGCGAACGAAAGGTTACCTTTCATTGGTATAACACTTAGAAGAGCAACAATTCTGCTTAAGAAAATGCCTAAACTACACTCGTCCGACCTATTTTGAAGTCTTCTGGTCGGGATTGTATACCCATTAGATTTCTATCTGAAGCGATAGCTCCTTAATTAACAGCCATATACAACCGCTCTAGAGGGTTTTGGAACATATACTGTATTCAAGTGTTATTAATTATCTCGAACAGAACGACCTATTGACCCAAGGTCAACACGGATTTAGAAAATATCGTTCATGCGAAACACAACTAGCTCTTTATTCACACGAAGTGATGGGTGCTATCGACAAGGATTCGCAAATCGATACCGTATTTCTTTATTTACAGAAGGCTTTTGATACCGTACCTCACAAACGGCTTTTAATCAAATTGCGTCGTTCTGGTAAATCAAACTACATTGGATAGGGGTTTTCCTGTCAGAGAGGACACAGTTCGTTGTAATCGATGGTAAGGCATCGACTAAAACAGAGGTGCTATCGGGCGTTCCGCAGGGTAGTGTTATTGGTCCTCTGCTATTCCTTATTTACATAGACGAATTAGGGGAAAATCTAAGTAGCTCTTTTAGGTTGTTTGCAGATGACGCCGTCATTTACAGTGTAGTAAAATCATCTGAAGATCAAAACCAACTGCAGATCGATCTGAATAAGATATCACTATGGTGTAAAATTGGCAACTGACTCTAAATAATGAGAAGTGTGAAGAAGAATGAGTACGAAATCCGTTAAACTTTGTTTACAAGATAAATCAATCAAAGGTGAAGGCCGTAAACTCCACAAAATACCTAGGAATTACTATTACTTCAGACTTCAATTGGAAAGAACACGTAGATAATGTCGTGGGAAACGCGAACCAGAGACTCCGTTTTATTGGCAGAAACCTTAAAACTTGCAACAGAACTACAAAAGAAACTGCATACACTACGATTGTCCGTCCATTTTTGGAGTATTGCTGTCCATCGTGGGATTCTTATCAGGTGGGTTTGACGCAGGACAAAGTCCAAAGAAGGGCAGCTCGTTTCGTATTGTCACGATACAGGGGAGACAGCGTTACGGAAATGATACAGGATCTGGGATGGGAATCATTGCAACAACGGGGGTTATCGCTGCTACATACGAACCTCCAATCATCAAAATTCTCCTTTGAATGAGAAAATATATTGTTGGCTCCCACTTACATAGGTAGAAATGATCATCAGAATAAAATACGAGAAATCGGAGCTCGGACGGAGAGATTCAGGTGTTCTTTCTTCCAGCGCGCTATTCGAGAATGGAATGGGAGATAAATAGTATAATGGTGGTTCGATGAACCCTCTGCCAGGCACTTAAATGTGATTTGCAGAGTATCCCATGTAGATACATATGTGCATTGTGATATCCCCAATCAGCGGGACTGACGTAGGATATAGACGAAGTTCAGATAAGGACAACTTGTTTCGTATTATCGTGATACAGGAGAGGGAGAGAGAGAGAGAGAGAGAGTCAAGGAAATGAAGCGCAAGTTTGATGGAATTCATGAAATGAAAGGCGTTGTTAGTTACGGCGAGATCTTTTTGCCAAATATCCTTCCTCTGAATACGAATACATTTTGTTATCACCCACCTACATAGGAAGACATGAGCGTCACAAAAACATAAATGAGATCCAAAACGGAAAAAGTTAGATGTTCCTTTTTCCGCGCAATATTAGAGAATGGAACGTCAGAGAAATGAAACCTTTCTGTAATCACTTTGCCTGGCACTTAAATATCATTTTCAGTGTAAATATTTGGATGTAGGTTTGAAACATGTTGGTAACGCGACGACTTCTACATGTAACATAATACATAGTTTTTTTTTTTTTTTTTTTTTTTTTTTTTTTTTTTTTTTTTTTTTTTTTTTTTTTTACATTTCAACTCAATAACAACCAATGTAACAAACCCGGTTTTCTCTTTAAAATTATTATTATTATTTTAAGGTTAAAATGTTTTTTTTTTTTTTTCCTTTTCAGAGGGTGGATCATCTTCTGATCTGTTAGACGTGCTGTTCGATGTGGTGAGCATCATATCTGATGCACGCGCTGTACCTACGAATGATGTACAAACGCGAAGGGCAGCTCGTCCATTACCTGGGCTTCGCCATTCAGAAGGATAACGTCGGTTTATTCTGCAGGCGAGTACTCAACCAAGCCACTCTAACATTCACAAAGGCGTGACTGAGGCGTGACGCAGGTCAGGGAGCGGACGGTGGACATCAAATGACGTCAGTTATCCTGACGCAAGCAAACCCCCCATGACTAACTTGCCTAATGCCTACTTAGCATTTTTTTTCTTTGCCTTTCTTTCCTTACAATGAATGAAAAACAGAAAAGTTACGATGCCTGACATTTGTTCCTTTTCAGTATATTACCTTCATACCTCTATAAGTCCTACAGGTTTTCAAAGGGAATTTTAGAGCAGCTTGTATATAGACTTTGTTATAACTGGAGACAAGTAAGTATGTCGAAGTCCATGCATCGAATTAAAAGAAAAAAGAAACAAAAAGTTGTACATCTTCATTTGCTTCCACATAAATCACAAGCCGATGTGTTATGTATGGTGCAGGATAGTTGTTACAATTAGGTCATTTCTTTCCCTGTATCGTTCGCAAACAGAGAGGAAAAGAAACGATGTGTGCCTCTGTTCCAGCCTTACTTTATCTTAGCTTGTTATTGTTGTCTTTACTCAGAATGTAAGATGGCGGTTGGTGAAAAGTCGATTTTAGTACAGGGAACATAAACCCATGCTACAACTGGCCACCTCTTAACCTCCCCTGAAAACTATTTGTGTAAACATACACTAGACGTGTATTTGTATACATATACTCCATGGACGCCATGAAAGAAGTTTCATAAATGTAACATAATTGTCAGTCCTCAGTCGGAGCATTTAGTGTGAATTGTTAAAGGCTACTGGGTGAATATTGTGGTGTCGCACAAGTCCAAACTGCGCGCCACCTACTTTCGCCGCGCGCCGCCATGCACGCACGGCGCGGCGTTCTTCCGACGACAGCCACGAGTGCCCTCTGCTGCAACTCTGCTCGTGGCCACCACTGAACGACATCGTTCACTTGGAACTGAGATAGGAACCAGTCAACACTTCGGAATCAGATAGGCACCAATGAAGACTTTGCTATCGGACAGGCACTAGGCAGGACTCTAGCTCAACTATGTATCTGCACTACTGACAATGTAAAAGTTAAGTATTGTATAAATTCTGTGCAATATATATCTCGTTCTAATTTACTCTAGTGTTTCTAGTTCTGGCTGCTCCCCTCCGTACCTGCACCAGCGTGCTATCTTTATTCCTGTGACGGTCTCATTCCACTCGGCCACCGACACCTACGACGGAAACGGGACACAAAAGCGGCGACGAGGCTAGGACACAAAAAATATTTAACCATTATGCTTAAATTCCTCTCCATCGGACGATTCAAATGAAATGTCACATGCCATACTTCGAGATTAAATGACGGATTTAATGCTATTAAATAATGTACTGTATTCACTAAGTCGTTGTACTAAACTACAAAAATTACAGCCAGTAGAACATTTAAACACAGCACTGGGCCGGGGATTGAGGAAGAAAGAAGCAGAGAAGAGTCCTCTCGACAAATAGCAAAAGGATAAATAAAACAGAGGACAACTGCTCCTCCATCGACTCCGTCATAGCGCTCAACTGCCTGTAGTGTGGGCGGGTGACGGAACGGAAAACAAGCAGTCTGCTGTTCAAGTGAAGGCCATGTGGGTGGAAGCATAGCCGTGAGACGAGCAGTGCAGTTGATTTTATCATTTCTGGAAGTTCATTTTTCAAAGAACTATGTTGTTTGATGTGCTTAGCGATTAGAACTGTATGAATAGGAAACAAAATAACTTAAAGTGAAGAGTCTGTGTTCATAAAAAAGTAGTAGCTGTTGTGGTCGTCAGTCTGCAGACTGGTTTGATGCAGCTCTCCACGCTACCCTGTCCTGTGCAAGTCAGTAAGTTCGGCAAACTACATCCTTTTGAATCTGCTTACTGTATTCGTCCCTCGGTCTCCCTCTACGATTTTTACCCCACACACTTCCTTCTAATGCTAAGTTGACGAGTCCTTGACGTCTCTAAATGTGCCCTACCAACGTATCCCTTCTCTCAGTGGGGATATGCCAGAAATTCCTTTTCTTCGCAATTGTGCACCTCATCTTTAGTTACGTGATCTACCCATCTAATCTTCATCATTCGTTTTTAGTACCACATTTCGAAAGATTCTATCATCTTTTTGTCTGAACTCCTTATCGTCCACGTTTCACTCCCAGACAATGCTACACTCCAGACAAATGCTTTGAGAAGAACTTCCTAATTTAAACTAATATCAGATGTTAACTAATTTCGCTTCTTCAGAAACGCTTTTCTTCCTGAAGCCATTCTGCATTTTACATCTTCTTTACTTCGGCCATCAGAAGTTATCTTACTACCCAAATAACAAACTCATCTACTAATTTTATTGTCTCATTTCCTAATCTAATTCCTTCATCATTGCGTAATTTTCTGACACTACATTTCATTACCCTCGTTTTACGATTATTAATGTTCACCTTATACCTCCATTTAAAGACACTATGCATTCCGTTTAACTGATTTACTGGTCCTTTGCTATCTCTAACAGAATTACTACGTCAGCGTCGGCAAACCGCTAGGATTTTAATCCCTCTCGATGGACTTTAATTCCTGCTCCAAATTTCTCCTTGCATTCCTTTACAGCTTGCTCAATGTACAGTTTGAAGAACATTAGGGAAAGGCTACAAACCTGTCTTACTCCCTTTCAAACCAATGCGACCCTTTCATCCCCTTCGACTCTAATGACGGCTGTTTGGTTTTTGAATATAACTCTTCGCTCCCTATATTTTATCCCTGGTACCTTCAGAATTTGAAAGAGTGTTTTCCAGTCAGCATTATCTAAAGCTTTCTCCAATTCCACAAATGCTAAAAACGTATGTTTCCCTTTTTTTTAATTTATCTTTTAAGATAAGTCGTGATTTGAGTAATGCCTGCGTGTTCCTTCATTTCTCCTAAACCCAAACTGATCTTCCCAAGGTCGGATTCCACCAGTTTTTCCATTTGTCTGTAAATAATTTGTGTTAGTATTTTGCAACCAAGACTTATTAAACTGATAGTTTTGTAATTTTCACATTTGTCTACACTTGATTTCTTAGGAATTGGAATCACTATATTCTTCTTGACGTCTGAGAGTATTTCATGTCTCATACATCTTGCATACCAGGTGGAACAATTTCTGCATGACTGGTTCTCTTAATGATAATAGCAGTTCAGACGGAACATCATCTACTCCAGAGGCCTTGTTTCTACTCAAATCTTTTAGTGCTCTGTCAAATTCTTCTCGCAGTATAGTATCTCCAATATAATTCCAGGCAAAGCAGCGCGGTCTCCTCTACTGATACATACTGAAGAGCAAAGAAACTGTACACCTGCCAAATACCTCGCAGGGCCAATGTGAGCACTCAGAAATGTCGCAACACGATATGGACACGACTAATGTCCGACGAAGTCCAAGGTATACCAGAAATGCCCAAAAATGTTCATGCCTGAGGAGTTTCTCTCAGCGGAGGCGTTTAAGCTTAGAATAGCGTTCTTGGAGCCAGTCTGTAGAAATTTTGGATTTTTGGGGTATCGCATTGTCCCGCTGGCATTGTCCGAGTCCGTCGGAATGCACAATGGACGTGAATGAAGGCAGGTCAGCAGCCAGGATGTGTATGTACATGTCACCTGTCAAAGTGGTATCTGGACGTATCTTGAGGGTCCCATTTCACTCCAACTTGACACTCCCCACACTGATACAGAGCCTCCACGAGCTTGAACAGTCTCTTGCTAGAATTCAGGGTCCATGGCTTCATGAGGTTGTCAAGGAAGTCAATCTCTTTGATACAACTGGAAACGAGACTCGTCAGACCAGGCAACATGTTTCTAACCATCAACAGTCCAACGCGAGCTAAAATAATAATAATAATAATAAAATAAAAAATACGCATATTGATGATGTTTAGTTGATTGGTTCGGACGTTGACATCTGTTGATTACCAGATATGTCTGGAAGGGTTGCATTCCTGTCACTTTGAAATATTCACTTCAACAGTCGTTGGCCCCGTTCTTGAAGGATATTTTTTTTACCGCAGTGACGTCGGATGTTTGATGTGTTTTACCTGATTCCCGATATTAACACATTGCGGTCTAGCTGCGACCTACGCTCACAGTGTCTGCACTAAGCGTTGCAGTCGAGCGACGAGCGACGCTCGCAGTGACATATAAAAATGCACAGAGAACCAACTATGGGCTATACTCGCAGTTCCTGGGTTCTGTTATTCAGCTTGATGGTTTACTTATGCGAAAACGACAAAAAGACGCAGTCTGGTGTGCTAGAAGCCCGTACTAAGTCCCAGACCTTAAAGTGTTAATGGTGCACTCCTGAAATAGACTTACCCGAAAATCTCCAACTCAGTGTTACCTTGGAGAGGCTGTGTCTCACCTTTCGTGCTCCGGCTATGACATAACGTTCAAACTCAAACCGTGATACATGCCACTATACATATGCATATACCAGATTCTTTGACTCCTCGGTGTATATCACTCACAGTTTTCGAGGTAAGAAATCTTTCTATTTGACAGTGTGTATCTGTTGGTACTAGAACAGTCAGTGCATTATCGCACAAGTAGGAACATACGTCCTATCTGAGTTGAAAATCGGTGTGGTAGATTATAAATGTTTGTTAAGTTTATGGGACTTAAGTGCGGGGTCATCTGTCCCCAAACTTACAAACTACTGATGAACTAACACTAAAGACACCACAAACATCTATGCCCGAGGAAGGATTCGAACCTCGGACGCGGGAAGTCGCGCGATCCGTAACGTGGCGCTCCACACCGCTCTGTAGTTTATAAATGGTAAGAACCAAGTGCAATCAATGGAATTAAGCATACCGATAGAAAACTGTTACAAATAAGTCATTCTTTTTTCTTCTTCTTTTTCTTCATTGTGAATTCATCCCTTTCGCCTATATGGACAGGGGAGGGTGGAAGGGGCCATAATACATTTAAAGGATGGATTCAATCCTTTATAGTCGTTTTGGTGTTTTACTTTTGTTTAATATGTAAAAAGAAAAAGTCTAAATCGAAGTAATCACTGAACTGAACTGAAAATGGATGGTTTTGCTCTCGGATACTGTTATTATGAGGGCAAGTCGTGGTAGTTTAGAGGGATAAACGGGTGCGGTAGATGTATAGTAAACTGGAGCGATATATGACACAATTGAATGACTGTTGAGGACAAGAAAGAAACAGGGAAAGTAAAAGGCGGTGTCAGTGAAGCTAAGTAACAGCAAAAGGGTTGGGAATGGAAGGAAGGAAGGAATACAGATAATGGGAGCCAGGAACTAGGTTGGGGGCAGAAAATCCTCGCCCCCTGCTGGGGGACCTCTCCATGCTATTCGAAAATCAGTTACTAATCAGAGATTGCAAGGGCAGACCATATTATATAGTACAAACAAAACTGTGACACTAAAGCAAATTTTAATTATGAACGGAAAGGCTTACATTTACATTGCGTCTGTTCTTAATTCCAAAAGATATTGATACTTAAGGATTACACCGCCAGCCTAGAATAAAGCCTTTCGGTATTCAAGGAGTAACGGTGTCGTCGTGTTCCCCTCCATTAATGGTTTGCTGGATGTCTTGTGAGAAAAGGAAGAGCTGAGTGTCACAAGAACAATGTGTTTTAAAACCTTGCTGAAGCGATATTTATTACCCCATTTGAAACATTCAAAAGGCAAAGGTCAAATTGTAGCGGGTACGGGACTCGAATTCCGAATCGAATTCAACGCCCAAAAACAGTAGAGTTGTTTGAATATTTCTGATTTCCAAATTTATGACTGTTTTTAATGTCAGTCAAAAGTGTCCGTTTTTCCGGTCATGAGATTTCCTGCACGACGGAATTTAAAACTCTCTGTCCATTTCCTGCGTCATAAAAGAAAGCAGATATATGGCTTGCGTTACTGACGGAATGTTAGTGTCCCTCTGATTTATGATATGAAACTCGCTGTCTGAGATTGTTCAGTATCTGTGCTCACAGAGAGCAGTAAACAGCGTACTGCCTTATGTCTGTGTGCGCTATTTCGTCAGACAAGTTTAGAGAATTGGTGTCACAAAAATACGCTGTTGAGAGTATTCTGACGTTCGTGATGTGGTTATGTGTTGTCTTAGCTAAAGGAAACTGATTTTATACAAGGTATAGAGGTCATTTTATTTATATGGCATTCAAATATGTGCGTGGCACTTTTAGTCTCGACAAGTTTGTCAAAGGCATTACTGTGCATGTTACTTTCTTAGCTGACTTCGTTACTAGGCGTAAGTAACAACCGGTTGTTGCTTTGTTTTCGTTTGTTTACAAATAACGGAAAATAAATGCGGTTCAGGGATCACTACAATTTTCCCCTATTAGAGAAACATTCTACTATGGAAATTCAATGAAAAATTTCGCTACCTGTTTGTTACTGGTAAATCCTTATGTAAACCGTGCTGAGATTTCGTAATGTACACTAACCATTAATGACTTTATATACTGTCTGGACTCTAAGGTCCCATTTTTCATCAAATAAGAAACATGTTTGGATACCAGAGGTAGCGCGTCCTGTGTGCTCATTGGTTCAGTGAACCTCCGAAAAAAGCTCGTCGTGAAAAAAAGTAAATAAATAAATAAAACAAAATGTGTTTTGAAACTAACATTCTTCGTTTCGTTAATCTATCAGATCATTTTATATGCACATTCAAAGTATATTGACGGCCGCAGTGGCCGAGCGTTCTGCGGCGCGCCAGTCACAGTCTGCACGGCCACTACGGTCGGGGGTTCGAATCCTCCCTCGGGCATGGATATTTGTGCCGTGCTTAGTGTTAGCTAGTTCATAAGTGTAAGTTTAGGGACTGATAACCCCGTAGTTAAGTCCCATAATCTCAAAAAACATATGAACATTTTGAAAAAAGTATACAGGGTGTTACAAAAAGGTACGGCCAAACTTACAGGAAACATTCCTCATAAACAAAGAAAGAAAATATGTTATGTGGACATGAGTCCGGAAATGCTTAATTTCTATGGTAGAGCTCATTTTATTACTTCTCTTCAAATCGCTTTACAGAACGTAACAGCGTGACTTCAAACGCTTCGTTACAGGAAATGTTCAAAACGCCCTACGTTAGCGAGGATACATGCATCCACCCTCGGTCGCATGGATTCCCTGATGCGCTGATGCAGCCCTGGAGAATGGCGTATTGTACCACAGCCGTCCACAATACGAGCAAGAAGAGTCTCTACATTTGGTACCGGGGTTGCGTAGGCAACAGCTTTCAAATGCCGCCATAAATGAAAGTCAAGAGTGTTGAGGTCAGGAGACCGTGGAGGCCATGGAATTGGTCCGCCTCTATCAATTCATCGGCCACCGAATCTGTTGTTGAGAAGCGTACGAACACGTCGACTGAAATGTGCAGGAGCTCTATCGTGCGTGAACCACATGTTGTGTCCTACTTGTAAAGGCACATGTTCTAGCAGCACAGGTAGAGTATCCCATATGAAATCATGATAACGTGCTCCAGTGAGGGTAGGTGGAAGAACATGAGGCCCAATCAAGACATCACCAACAATTCCTGCCCAAACATTCACAGAAAATCTGTGTTGATGACGTGATTGCACAATTGCGTGCGGATTCTCGTCAGCCTACAAATGTTGATTGTGAAAATTTACAATTTGATCACGTTGGAATGAAGCCTCAACCGTAAATTTACATTTAAAGAGAAATACTAAAATGAGATCTAACATGGAAATTAAGCGTTTGAGGAATGTTTCTTGAAAGTTTGGCCGTACCTTTTTGTAACACCCTGTATTTATCGCACGACAAACGTTTTACGTAGCGGAATCATTACGTAGCGGGGCTGCCTAATGTAGACACAGTGGCTGCAGTGTTGCAATGCGCATGCGCGGCTTAGATTCAAATTATCTTCTGAACCCCCTGGAGGCAGCAAATTGGCGCTCGCGCGGCAGGGAGGGGCGAGGGGAAACATTGGCGTTGGAGCTGGCAGAGACACCAACCAGCTCCTGGCTACTCGAGCTCTGGCGGTTACGCACGAATGGTCAGGAAGCAAGACAATGGAGTTACTGCACACCTCGCCTTGAGCACCCCCAAATCCTCCATCAAGGCAACATCCACCATTTATTTTTGTTTTTGGTGCACTGAAAGTTCATAAAAAACACGTCATATTAAAGACGCATCAACTGTAAAACCCTGCAGAAGATCAGATCATGAATAATAATGAAGTCACAACTCTCCACCAAGCAAGAATAGCCTTGTGGAAGCTCAGCAAGCCCGGTCAGATGGCTCAACTCCCTTTGTAATAAAAAGCTGAGCCAAGAACACGTCGAACCAAAAGGAACACACACGATGAGCGATCGCAAGGACCAGAACTACCCATTGAGAGTGAGTGAAAAAAATAGTAAACAAAAAAATAAAAATATAAAACGTGGTTAGCGGGATCGCACTACGGTGTCGAAGTTACTGGGTTCGAGACGACTGCAAGCAATGTTTTTAAATCCAATCTTCTTTTTAACAGATACAGAAACAACAATTATTATTGTATTGTTACTTGCCACATATCTTTGGACATTTTTGCAAATGTGTTGCGATTTTGAGGGTATATGACATTTATACTCTTCCTTGTAACAAATATTTAACTATTTTAAGAACAAAAAAGGAGCGGAGAGCAACCTTTGCGCATGCGTTAGGTTAGAAGGGCGTGCTGTTACAGTGCCTCGTGACCAGAAGGTAGCTGCTCTGTTCATCGTAACAGATTCATGTTGTTACATTCACTTAACAGTGTGAGCAGTTACTTACTGTGTTTTAGTATTCATGTGCATATTCATATGTTCTTCGTGTTTATTGTCAAAGAAAAATGAAAAACATTCAGTATCTTTTAGAAATAAATTTCTCAGCATTAAGCTTGGAAGAAATGTGGGAAATAAAGAACCATGGGAAACAGACACCTCAGCTCCAGTTGAAGCAAGCGCAAACAAGCCGAGGTATAGTAACACATTCTGTAGATCTTTCAACGAAAATATATCTAAAGGCAGGGATGTGGGGCCGATAACCGGGCCACTTTCCCCCGGCGCCACTCGCAGAGATGCGCCAAATTGTGTCTTTGGAAGCCGAAACATCGACGCGCAGATCGGTGAGTGGGGGTGTGGGGGTTTGGTGCACCACTATCAAGATCCGACAGTGAAAGAAGTGAACCCCCAATCGTCTGAAGCATAACTGCCACTGGTAGATTAATGTGCTTTTGTGAAAGGTTGGTCAATAACACTGTAATGAATTATTTTATTTATATATCACAAGATATCTTTCAGCCTTTCTGCAAAAACATTTTCTTTTATCAGTATGTATTCTAGAACTAGATAAATAAATGAATTATTTTATTTATATAACACAAGATATCTTTCGGTGTTTCTGCAAAAACATTTTCTTTTATCAGTATTTATACTAGAACTACATAAATAAATGAATTATTTTATTTATACATCACAAGATATCTTTCGGCGTTTCTGCAAAAACATTTTCTTTTATGAGTATTTATTCTAAAACTAGACAAATAACTTTACATAAATAAAATTTTACAAATTTCATGTATAAGGTGCAGTACGTATGGTATTTAGAGGCCTTAAGTGCATCAACTGACTATTTATTAGCTGATCTTTTATGTTTAATTTCAGAATTGTAGCCAGTTACCACATCTGTAAATGCCTCAGATTAATATACGTTTACAAATTTTTCTTTCAAAGAGAAAATATAGAAGTTAAGAGATATGGCATAATTTCATTATTATTCCTGTGTGTGTTATTATGAGCGAGTATGGTAAAAGATTTTATTATAAATTTTAGGAGGACATTAGGGATGATACATTTATATATGACACAGTTGGCTTTATTTAGCCTTTCGTGACTTTAGCATTAAAGTACGATCTCTGATCTATGTAAGTTCTATTATTCTTTGTCCAGCGTTACATTATCAATAAAATTATCGACGTAATTTTTATAGTTAAAATCGGTCTCATTGTTTAATAAATTATTTGCGTCGTTGACACATACTTCAATTTCCTCTAGAATATTCGTTTCATATCCCTTCTGTATTACATGTAAAATTTCGAGTGCGTTTTCTATAGTGCCTACTGAGTGATTTTCCATTTTTAAGTGTTGGTAAAAAAGTAGATAGATTTTCTCACTCTTCCTACTATGTTCTTTATAACGAACGGCGAAAGTACGTCCACTTTGGCCTATATAACATCTATTACAGGAGTTACAAGAGATTTTGTATATACCGGGATTTAGAAATTTAGGTTTTGTCGTGTGTGTGACGATTTTGCTTCTTATGGTGTGCCTGTTTTGATATGGAAAAGTGACATTAGTATTTCCAAAAAATATTTTCATTTCATTTATAATTTTTCCTAGATATGTTGTACTGATAGACATTTTTTTTTCTCTGAGGTGTTTCTCTTTGTAGGCCTAATTTGATTCCTGTACATGTTGCTAGTGGATCATTACTCGTTGTTTCTATTGTATAGCTATATTACGATGTTGGGCGCCATACTCATTTTGTTGAGCAATGTATTGAAGTAAACTTAATTCCTTTTGTTTGGCCGTGGAATCTAGTATTTGGCTGACAAGTCTGTTAACCACTGAATGGAAAAATGCTAGTTTGTGTGATTGGGGATGACATGAATGGGCATGGATAACGTTGCTCGATGTTTTTTGATTCCTGTATATTTCAAACACCTGTCTATTTTGTGCTTCTAGTATGGATAGGTCCATAAAGTTGTTTTTGTTATTGGATTCTAGTCATATAGTAAAATTGATTTTAGAATGTAGGTTGTTGAGGAGCTTATGAATATTATTTACGTCTCCTTCATTTCCATCTATGAGCAAGAGAGTGTCATTCATGTATCGTTAATAATAAATAATTTTCTTAGTTTCTTGGTGTAGGAAGAATCTTTCTTCGAGGTTATTTAAAAATATATCTGATATGGTACTAGCTAGGTTGCGACTTATAGCAACACCATCTAATTGTGTAAAAACATTTTCTTCAAATTGGAAATCGTTTTGTTATAAGACTAAGCAAAGCAAATTTATAATTTCGTATGTGATATTAATTGGAATTTTGTTGTATCTAAGTAAGTTATGTTCAATAAGGTTTATAGTCTCTTTGACAGGGATATTGGTATATATGTTCGTGATATCAAAAGATACAAGTTTTCCATTATTGGGAATATTTATCCTATTTATATCCATTGCAAGGGTCTTAGAATTTTTGCTAGCGTTTTTTATTATTGTAAGTGTAATATTTCTGTAGCAGTGTATTCATCTTCTTACTAATTAGATATTCTACTACAAACAACGGGATGAATCGAACATGATTCTTTATGTGTCTTGGGATGCCCTCTCAGTTGTGGTATTCTAGGGTTCATTGGGAAATATTTCATTTTTTCATTTTCAGATAAAATAGAGGTACATGATTTAATGATCTTCCTTGTTTGTGTTACATACTTGTTGGTAGGAATACGTGGGATTTGTATAATACCGTTATCGATGAAAAAATTGTATACTTTTTGTATATAGTCATCTTTGTTAATTAAGGTAAGGGTGCTTGCTTATCTGCCTTAATTGCTATGGCGTTTTTCTGTTTTAGTTTATGATTTATCTCTTTCAAAGTTACCTATGTTTTGGATATATATATATATATATATATATATATATATATATATATATATATATATATATATATATATATAACCTACTAGATAAAGGTTTGAAATATAGTGTTCCAAAGAAGAAAAACACATTATAAGTACTACATTAGCTATAGATATAATGAACATACCGACCAAATCAAAAAATGAAATTAATGTGAGAGTAGCCAATGCTGTAGATAATAAATTTAACTATATACATCCAAACATACGTATTTAGAAAGATTAACTTTGAAAGACACAAATCATAACCTTACAATTGTTAATCAGAAGGCTTTATTTTCTATTATTAGGCTGCTGCGAACCTCTAAGATAAACGTACCGACGTCTCATCGTTAATCCAACTATTAAAATAACTCATGTGAAAGAATACAGTGATCCTCCGGTAAGTAACGTATGACTTGTACTGTACGTACCTTTTATTATTTTTTATACACACGGGATTTGGAGAATGGCTTCAAATAAAACTGTTTATAAAGAAGTAGAACCAGTGACAAGCACAATTAAAAAGAAACGGATCTGTTTCCTAGGACATTTGATGAGAACACCACAAAAGAGAATCAGCAGGAAGATAATTGAAAAGTTATGGAACAGCAAGAGCAACATAAGATGGATCAAGGAAGACGTCATGAAACTACAGATAACGATGGAAGTTTTGGAAAACAAGACAGGCGCACTCAAGATACTTCAGGACAAACACGTCACACTACCAACAAAAATTAACAAACAGAAACTTGGAAGGGTGATTTCGGATGAGGAGAGAAGGGCACGATCTGAAAGAATGAAAAAGTATTGGGCCAACAAAAAAATAAATAAAAATAAAAAATAACAGAAGAATCTAATTCATAATATTTATGTTGACCATAGGAGTAATAAATAAAAAAAGTAATAAATAAATTAACCAATGTATTATTAAATTGTCATGTTTATTTTTGAACTAAATTGTGTTAATGCATAACAACAAATTGTAATAACCTTTGTAATATTGACTAAAGTGGTCCAATGAAGGCCATAAAATAAATAAATACAGAGGGCGGCTAGCCCTCTGACCAAACGCGGTGAGCTACCACGCCGGCCGTTTACCTTCGAAGTTGTGCTATCGGCGCCAGTTGTAGAACTTTCTTTCCTCGATTTCTGGAAAAGTAAGCGTTTGCGGACCATATACAGGGGGATGAAAAATGATCTATTGGTAATTATCTAGCTATCCCCTCAGTTTTGGTTGATTGCTCGCCGTAACCTTGTGCCTGCAGCGGCACATTGCTATCCTTGTGGCTGAATGTGCCGTCTTCGGATGACTTTGGCCTTGCACGGTGGTGGCGCCATCGGTCGTAGAGAGAGGGTTTTGGACGACGACAGGTGGACTAGGTGTCGGGCGTATGCGGAGTGATGTGTCTCAGTGTCTTGGTGAGCTGTCATTCCGTTTTGATGCCTTGTAACTGGTCATATTTTAAGGCATGTAGATACGTCTACGAACGGTGAGTATGAGAAATTAACAGCCAATGTCCTAGACGGAGATCGTTCGAGAACTGCAGTCTAAGGCTTGCGCAGGTGGATGCTGTCAGTTATACGGTACGGTAAAATAGGTATGCCTTAAAAAAAAGCTGTGTTAAAAGTGTTTGATGCCTTACGTAAGTGATGTTTTCGTGTCCCAGCCTCGTCGCCGCTTTTGTGTCTCGTTTCCGTCGTAGGTGTCGGTGGCCGAGTAGAAAGACCGACACAGGAATAAAGGATGCACGCTTGTGCAGGTAGGAGGTGACCAGCCAGTGGGACAGCAGAAACTAGAAACACTAGAGTAAATTAGAACGAGATCCATATTTCTTAGAGACTTAGTAATACTGAACTTTTACATAGCTCAGTACTGCAGAATGCTGATACATAGTTGACCTAGAGGCCTGCCTAGTGCCTGTCCGATAGCCAAGTCTTCACTGGTGCCTATCTGATTCCGAAGTGTTAACTGGTTCCTATCTCAGTCCCAAGTGAACGATGTCGTTCAGTCGTGGCCACGAGCGGGATCGCAGCAGAGGGCGCTCGTGGCTGACGTAAGAACGCCGCACCGGGTGTGCATGGCGGCGCGCGGCGAAAGTAGGTGGCGCGCAGTTTAGACTTGTGCCACACCACAGATGTTATGTAAAACTTTTGATTAGAGCTGAAAATGAAATTATAATTGTCAGTTATACTGCACGTTTTTGCTGCCCCTGTTGATTGTAGTTTGTATACCGAACAATAAGTGGTTTAAGTGGTATTGCCGGTCTCACTGGGAGCGTTCACACTGCCGGCCGCGCCGAGCTGAGAAGAAAAAGGGGGTAAAATCAACTTTTTCGATTTTCAAGCTGTAAGAAATTTTGACGGTATATAAGACCACGTCACATCGTTTTATCAACTTATTTTTTCCTTACGAGCGTTGACATGCCTGTGTAAACTTAAAAAATCTACTTTTCATTTCGCGAGAGTTTTTAGTTTCGTAACGCTCCTCACTTCATTTTGATGAAAGTATGCGATTAAAAAATATGATTTTTGGGCACATGGTAGTACAACACCTTAGCTTTCGAATAAAACACGATCCTTTTTGTCAAGTATGCGCACTTGATTTACAAATCGTGTATTGAAGAAGATCGATAGCAGGCAGCTTACTGTTCTATGCATTTTAGACCATGCATTACAGTGAGGGAAATTGAGCTAAAAGTATAGAACAGTTTTTGAAATAGTAATCGCACAAATATCTACCTCCTTTCACAAGTTATCTGTGTGGCGTCATGTCGCGATCGCAAGCCTGCGAACTCGGCGGCTGTGAAGCATAACATGAAGCACTGCAGTGCCGAAAAATTTGATTTGCTGACCAAGTATGTATGTCCCTCGTTATATATTTAATGATCAATTGAGAGGTGGTGGTCCTATTTTAGAATTATTTGCTTCATTTATATTTGGATAATGTTGTTTGGATTTATTCCGGAAGGATATCAATAGTATTATCCTGTTTATATTCAATTTCTTTCAATTTGTCTTATAAGAATCAGAGGATACGAGTTTGGGGGGTAAATTTCTGTTCTTTCGGAGTATGATTCTTTTTTATTATTGTACTGCCGATAGGATGTCTTCCGAGGCGGAAGGCGCTAGCGACACCCGCAGGACGGCAGGTCCCGCGAGGGGGCAGGGGTCGCTGGCGGCACGTACTCTGATGTCGCTATCATGGCATTCTGCCGAACCGCTTGGAGGGCGACCGCTGCCATCACCACCCGTGGTGAAACCACTCCGTCTGCAGACGGACATTTAAATTTGCGCTGGACACGTCTGTGGCTGACCTGAGTCACAGAGTAACATATACAGAGAAGCAGCCCACCCCAAACCACTGTCCTATGCTCCCCTCGTAGTTCCGTAAGATGCTAGCAGGTGTCAGGCGGTTCGCTGACTCAGGGTGCCTCTCGCACGTCAGAGGGTAGCGTGGAGGGGAGGCTTAGGGGAGAGCTCGACGCCTGCCATGAGGCCACCGCTGTGTTTGTGGGGAAGTGGTGGTGGGGACAGCCGCTACCTGCCGCCTGCTCTGGCCAGTTTAAAGGGCTGCTTCTGACCGCAGCGCCATAATGGGACATCTTACGGGACTGCTGGAAACCCTCCCTCCCCGCACCCCTGAGCGTAGGACCGGGCCCTTACGGAGGTTTCCCGTCTGTATATATTTGTCTGTGCCTGAGTCCAGGTAGTTTGTTACCGCTTCGATGCTGCTTTTGTGTGTGGAGGCTCTCCGGTCACGACGCACCAGAAAGGCGCTAAAGTACAAGAGCAAAGGCAGTAAAGTTGGCGTCGTTCTGGTCTGCACGTGCACCCGAGGTTTGGAACGCCAGGGGCGGGCGTCTGCGAATGTTTGTGTAAATTGCCAGAGGTGATTTCTGGGGAAGTTAGAGCGGCGCTCTCGCGACGGGACGCTGGCGTCTGGTCGGCAGTAAAGTCATTTCAGCGTCTGCAGATTCGTTCCAATGGTCCGCAAATTCTATGGATTTCAGAGAAATGCTGGCTTACGTGCAGAATGCAGGGTGGGACAGTTTAATGGGGAAGGAGACTGGCGTGTTGAACAATAGCTCTCGTACTCCGTTGGTTTGACCATTAAGCAAAATTTTTGACTGGCTTGACGTCACCGATCGGAGGTTCATGAGAGTAAGATTTTGGAATTGTGGAATTTTGCTGTGGAGAGAGTGGACTCTGGTGTCGGTGGCGCTGCTGGCCGCATCGTGCTGTTTTTGGCGACTCTGGTCTGGGCCGTGCTCCTGACCGCATCGCGCTGTTTTGACTTATGTAATTTTTGGTGTTAACTTTGAATTATTTCAGTGTGCTTTCTGCACAGTCAGGTGTTAGTCCTGTGTGGCTACTATAGAGTAAATTGAAATTTGTAATTTTCTGAAGTGCGTGTTTGCTGTCAGCTACACCACTTGTAATCAGAATTTTTACCGTTTCTTGGGAGTACAGTTTCATTTTTCACTTTAGTATTGTCATTGGCTTAACCAACAAAACGTGTTCTAATCGTATCAATCCACATTCGCGATCACTGCTGTCGAAACTGCACTGCCCTCAGCTGGTCTTCTCCACCTGCAACGCCGTACAACAGAAAGACGGTAAGGTTGCGCCAACTCATCTGCTGAGAAGTGGGAGTTGAATAGTAGTATTAAGTGGGAGTTATTCCTTATTCTTGTAGATCAAAAATAGACTTGATCAGAGTTGGGTTAAATGTTTATTTTTGTATTTAATTTTAAACTTCGTGGGTTCGCCACTTCCCTCTTGTGACTTAGACAGTCAAAACATTTTATTTCGTGTACCAAGTTTAGTTAATATCTAATTTTCATGCAAAGTCACCCATTTAGATATTAAGTGTATTTTATTGTCTTTCAAAACTGATATATTTGTAAATTTCATATGTATGTTGCATATGGTCACATGTGTTGTTGTATTAGGCAGATTGTAAGATAGAATTTGTGAATATAGTTTCTATTGAAATTTGTATCTAGCTCATTTCAACCACCTTTAACCGTAAATATTTTGGAGGGCAAATTCGTTTAAATATAGGTAGGTCAGGGGGAAATATTTCCATTGCACAGAGTGTGCAATTAAAAAACTTGCATGTCGCCACTGCATACAGTTAGTAACAGTATACAGTAAATTCACTTTACGGATATGTAATTTTTTTTAATTTAATAAATAAAAGTTAGTAGCGACCCTTAAATCAGATTTCCACAGAGGTAGCAGCAAAATGGTTGCATCAATCCAATAAGGAACATAGTTTCACATACAACATTCATATTTTAAAATACCACGTACTTTTACCATAACCAGAAAACAAGTAACTTTTATGTGGCAATGTTGGCAGTTTTCATGAATTTTCCACTCGATTGAATCTTTGGCAACAAGGCAAACTTGTGAGCGAACCAACAATGAAGTTCTGACTCACGCAGTAACAATCGGCAGTTGCCAGTGCACTTCATACTGTGACGACGAGTGCATCAAATTTTCTTTCGTCACTCGTTGCAGCTGGACTTTCGTAGATACGTGCTGTGTGCATATGTGCTGGGTAAATATAACACATTAGTACATCATAAATACACCTAATTAAAAAAAATCATATGATTTTTGTTTACTAACGGGGTCGCTCTTGCCCCTTAGAATATAGATCACGGGGCAAGAGCGTCTACAAGGAGTGGGGTAAGAGCGTGAGAGTAACGCACTTGCCCCACGATTGTTAAGGTTTAATATTTTTACTGAAAACTTTATTAAATGAAATATTTGTGTCTGAAAAAGTTGTTATTTCAGATGCCTCAATATGGTTCACAATTACGTGAGAAAAGCGATCGAGCTAAATCTTACACTCAAGAAACTTTACAAAAAGTTGTCGCTGACATAAAAGCTGGAAATGTGACGATAACAACAGCAAGTAGAATGCGCAAAATTCCTTTGACAACTTTGAAAGATCATCTGAAAGGGAGAAGAAGGCAGAAGAGCTCCACGTTTGGTCGAACACCGGACATACCTCCTGAAATAGAAAGAAGTATTGCCAATGCATTTTGTACAATGGACAAATGGGGCTTCGGGTTCTCACGCAGTGGGGTGTTATACCTTGTGGGAGAATTTGTTATGAAGACTGGAATAAAAACTCAATTTAAACACGGCCGACCGGGAAAAGACTGGTTCATAAATTTCAGGAAACGCCAACGTCTTTCTTGAAGAAGCCTCAAAACGTAAAAAGGCCCGAAAGAAAGAATTGTATCCTTCCATAACTCATGATTATTTCACCCTTCTTGAATCTGCTCTTACGAACTTCCCCTCAGGGGACCCACAGCTCGTTTGTGGGTACATGTGTGGCGCGCACGGGTCCCCGAGCCATTGCAGCCTTTTTTCCTTCTTTCCCATCCCAATCGCTCCTTCCCACCCTCTCCAACCCCATCTCTCGGTGTTACTCTAGATGACGGCTTGGCTATCCCATGGTACCGATTGTCCTGCAATTTTGGTTTTGTCTGCTGTGTACACCGGTATTCGGCCCAGTTTGGTCCCCCCTCGGGGTTTGACCTTCCATGACAAAATTATCCGATAACGTGTAAGCCAATTGGGGAAGAACTCCCGTCCTAGCCCCTACGGCGTGGGTCCTATCCTTTCCTTTCCACTTCCTTTCCATGCTGTAGCCCCCATCCCCCACTAGGTCCCCAGCACGTGTAGCCAGTCCGTGTGGGGGGGGGGGGCTGTTATGTACCCTTTGAGCTGAGCCCCCTGACACCACAGGGATCACACTACCGGTGTCTGAACTGCGACCTCTCCATGCAAGCCAAGGAGTGGATGCCTGTCCTCGGGGGTATCAGAACTCCCGGCAATGGCCATCATGGCAGGTGGCCTTTGCTGAGGCTGGGTGGCGCCCATGGAGAGAGCCCCTGTTTTGGTGACACCAGGGCGGATGTCTAGCACTATGAAAAGAGCTAGACTCCAAAATGGTCGTGCATCGGCCATCTCTGAAGACAGGAAGAGGTCTTTTAATGCTGCTACTGCGGATACGAGGATGTTTCCCTCCCTCCCTACCCCTTGGGAGGAAGGCCACGCTCGACGGTTAGGAGCAAAACCCTTTCCTCGCTTCCTGGTTTGCACAAGAACTGATGGAGGAACTTTCACTACCACTAAACCGCTGTAATTTGTTGAGACCATAGAGGACAAGTTTGGTGAAGTGGAATCTATGAGTAAACTTAGAACTGGCTCATTGCTCATTGCCGTGGTGGTGTAGCCGAGCGGTCTAAAGCGTCTCGCTGCGGAGCGCACGGTTGCTCGCCGTGGAGGTTGGAGTCCTCCCTGGGGCATGGGTGTGTGTGTATGTCCTTAGTTTAGTTTACCTAGGTTTAAGTAGTTTGTAAGCTAGGGACTGATGACCACGCAGTTTGGTGCGATAGATTTACAAACATCTGAACATTGCTTATTAAAACAGTCTCGGCAGCCCAGTCTGAAGCTTTGCTCGCCTGCACCACCCTTGGCGACATTCCAGTAACAATACTGCCACACAAATCCTTGAATATGGTACAGGGTGTGATATTCCACCGGGACCTCCTCCTTCAAACTGATGAGGAGCTTAGGGCCTATCTCGAGCGGTGTGGTGTACATTTTGTTCGCCGCGTTCAGAGGGGACCTAAAGACAACCGCGTCGATACTGGGGCCTTTATCTTGGCCTTCGAGGGGGACACACTCCCAGAGAAGGTCAAGATAATGATATATCGATGTGAAGTGAAGCGCCACATTACACCTCCCATGCGATGTTTTCAATGTATGAGGTTTGGTCATATGTCCTCTCGCTGTACGGCAGTCCCAGTATGCAGTGATTGTGGACGCCCACTACATGAGGGGAGCCCCTGTGTTCCTCCGCCGGTGTGAGTCAACTGTCATCAACACCACTCTTCACGGTCGCCAGATTGCCCCATATTCAAGAAGGAAAAGAAAATACAAGAGTACAAATCCCTGGAGCGTTTGACATACCCTGAGGCCCGCAGTAAATATGAACGTCTGCATCCCGTTCAGATGGCGACGACCTTCGCTACGACGTTATCTTCTAAACTTTCACCCTCCCCTTCCCAATCCCATTTCCCCCCTGTACCGCATTCCCACCCTCCCTCACATCTCCCTCTCCTGTAGCTCCTGTAGCCCTCCCTTTGTGCCCCACCTCTTCCCAGCCGGAGAAGTGCACCCCTTCTCCATCGCCTGCCGGTGACAGTGCCCCATCTCAGGGCCTTCCGTCCCAGCGTTCCCCAGATCGCCCCAGGTCGCCCGATCTTCGTCAGTACCAGACCTAACTGACAAAAGTCCTCTCTCTGGGGCGGGTCCTCCCCATCCCACAAGAGTGAAAGAGAAAGAGAAGGAGAAGAGGAAGAAGAAACCGAAGTTACAAGATAAAGCACCTCCAGTACCACCAGAGGTGCCGACTGTGCTTTCGCAACTCGCTCATCCCATTGAGCCTGAGGCTGATCATCTGTTTATGGATGTTGTCCCTTCTTCTTTGGTGACGGACACTGACAAAGCAGCGTGACAGACATTATGCCATTCGCTTCCCGCCTAGATCCTCGTGATGTGACCATCCAATGGAACTGTAATGGCTACCACCGTCACCTCTTGGAGTTTAAACGGCTAATCTCTCTTTCTTCTGTGTCGTCCTGCAGGAATCGAGGTTTATGAACGCACATTCACCGACCCTCCGGGGGTTCCGTGCTTTTTGTCGGAACCGGGTTGGTCCCCTCCAGGCGTCTGGTGGGGTTTGTACTTTGGTCCGGACAGATATTGTCAGTACCCGGATTCCTCTCCAAACTCCATTGGAAGCGGTTGCTGTCCGGATTCACTTGGACACCCCGTTAACCATTTGCAACCTCTACCTTCCCCCTGACAGGCCACCTACACTCGCGTCCCTAGTTGCCTTCCTTCAGCAACTCCCCCCTCCTTACCTCATCCTTGGGGACTAGAATGCCCACCATCCTTTGTGGGGCAGTGCTTATACGTCTAGCCGGGGCCACCTCATAGATCAGTTTCTTGCTGAACACAATCTGAGCCTTCTCAACGATGGTTCCTCAACCCATTTTAGTGCCGCTCACAACACCTTTTCTGCCATAGACCTCTCTCTCACTTCTCCTTCTCTCCTTCCTTTATTTCACTGGTCAGCGCATGACGACCTCTGCGACAGCGACCACTTTCCGTTGATCCTTTCACTTCCCTCACACCTACCACGAGCCATGGTTCCCCGCTGGGTTTTCCGTCGTGTTAATTGGCCGCTATATACATCCCAGATTGTTTTTACATCTTCCCCCTCAGGCTGTATAGATGATATTATAAGCCAAATGACCAACATGATTACCCAAGCTGCCAACGCCGCTGTTTCCCGGTCGACGGGCCGTCCTACTCGCCGGCCGGTCCCTTGGTGGAATGCAACTGTTGCCGCAGCCATTCGCGAGCGCCGTAGGGCCTTGCAACATTTTAAGCGCCACCCACCCCTCGATGGTCTCATAAATTTCAAACGTCTGCGTGGCAGAGCTCGTTACTTAATTAAACAAAGTAAGCGGACATGCTGGGAGCATTTTGTCTCCTCGTTGAGCTTTACTGTCCCTCTGACAAGAGTGTGGGCTATGCTCCGATCTATCCAAGGTAGCTGGCGGCCGTCTTCCATCCGTGGTCTTGCCCTGCCTGATTGGGTCTGCACGGAGCCATCTTTTGTTGCAGAACATCTTGCAACTCACTTCGCCAATGTATCAGCGACAGTTTCATATCCGGCGACCTTTCTCCTTAAGAAACACCAGGCTGAAACCTTCAAATTAGGCTTTACTTCTCACCAGGTGGAACCATATATCGAACCTTTTACTGACTGGGAACTATCGCTGGCCCTCTCCTCTTCTTGTGATTCAGCACCTGGCTCTGACGACATCCATAATCAATTGCTGAAACACCTCAACCCCTCACAACGACAATTTCTCCTAAAAGTTTTTAACCATGTTTGGCTTCAAGGGGTCGTACCCTCTCAGTGGAGGGAGAGTATTGTGGTCCCTGCCCTCAAGCCTGGCAAGGACCCGTCGTCGCTGGACAATCATCGGCCAGTAAGCCTGACAAATGTCCCCTGTGAATTACTTGAAAGGATGGTAGCCCGCAGATTATACCGGTTCGAACCCAGGTTCGAGTCCCGGTTCCGGCACACAATTTTAATCTGCGGAAGTTTCATATCAGCGCACACTCCGCTGCAGAGTGAAAGTTTCATTCACGAGAAATGATGGTAGCCCGCAGATTATGCTGGGTTCTTGAATCCTGGGGACTTCTCTCAACTTACCCGAGTGTAGGTTTCGGGAGGGACGATCCCCTATTGACCATTTACTTCGACTGGAGACTGCTATCAGAAAGGCCTTCTCTAAAAGGCACCATCTTGTAGCAGTCTTCTTCGATCTTCATAAGGCGTACGACACTGCTTGGCGTCATCATATTTTACGTTCTCTTCATTACTGGGGCCTCAGAGGCTCCTTACCAATTTTTATCCGTCAGTTTTTATCCCATCGCCTGTTCCGTGTCAGAGTTGGCTCCTCCTTTAGCTCCCTGGAATACAGGAGAACGGCGTCCCCCAGGGCTCAGTGTTGAGTGTTACACTTTTTCTAATCACCATCAATGGGTTGGTGAGCTATGTTGGGACGCTGGTAACCCCGGCATTGTATGTCGACGACTTTTGCATATGGTACAGCTCCTACTCAGTAGCCTCTACTGACCGTCAGCTCCAGAGCGCCATTCGGCGGGTTTCAATGTGGGCTACGTCCCATGGTTTCCAGTTTTCCTTGTCAAAAACGAGGTTGATGCATTTTTGTCGTCGTACTACAGTTCACCTAACCCAGATCTGTTCTTCGGTAATCCGCGCCTGGAAGTTGTAGCACAGCATCGTTTTCTGGGTCTTCTCCTTGACAAAAATTGACTTGGGTGCCCCATATTCGCCACCTTAAGATTAGTTGTATAAGGAAACTTAATGCCCAACGTTTCCTTGCTCATTCATCTTGGGGTGCAGACCGAACAACTATCCTTCCTATCTATCGGGCTCTAATCTTGTCCCGATTGGACTATGGGTGTCAAGTTTATGGCTCGGCAGCTCCTTCTGCCCTGAAATTATTAGACCCGGTTCACCATTATGGTGTCCGCTTGGCTACAGGTGCGTTCCCGACTAGCCCGGTCGACAGTCTCCTTGTTGAGGCGGGAATCTCCCCTCTTCAGGTCAGGCGGCATCAGCTTCTGGCGTCTTATGCCATCGCCGTCCGGCAATATCCTGCTCATCCCGCTTACCAGGTTCTTTTTGCATATGAAGGGCTTCGACCCCCTGATATCCGGCCGCGGGCGGGCCTTCCCGTCGGACTGCGGCTTGCCTCTTTTTGCCGAGATTTCCATTTCCCTTCCCTAGATTGCGCCACCCATTTCACTGGACGCACACCCCCGTGGATGGTGCCGCGACCACTAATTCGGGCGGATCTCTTCCAGGGACCAAAAGCTTTAATTTCCCCCACGGTCTTTCGGCGTTTGGTGCGCCCAGTACTAGAA
Source organism: Locusta migratoria (assembly GCA_026315105.1). Classification (NCBI taxonomy): domain Eukaryota; kingdom Metazoa; phylum Arthropoda; class Insecta; order Orthoptera; family Acrididae; genus Locusta; species Locusta migratoria. Next base: position 533,424,199 of record CM048747.1, read on the forward strand.
ATGTTTCAGGGAACCTCTATCTTCTACACTGATGGCTCGAAAACTGCGGGCCACACCGGATATGCTTTTACATCTCCTGTTGGGGCGGAATGCCATTCTCTGCCAGAGGCATGCAGTGTGTTCACGGCAGAGCTGATGGCGATTTATAGAGCCTTCTGTTTTATTAAACAGACTGCCGTGGATTAATCTGTGCTGACTCCATGAACAGTCAACAGACCATTGATCGATGTTTCCCCTCCCAACCTTTACTTATTTCCATCCATGATCTCCTTGCTGACCTCCCTTTCTAATTCCGGGTGCGGATCTGCGGGTGCAGATCAGATCTTTGCTTCACTCCTCATGGGATAGCAGTTGGAAAGCTACTGCCCCTTCCAATAAACTCCGCACAATCAAAGATACGACTGCAGGCCTTCCTGGAGAAAATCAATTGTCCTCTGTCGCCTCTGTATTGGACACTGCAGGCTGTCACATGGATTTCTTTTACTAAATGACAATCCACCACATTGTGATTGTGGAGCCGTACAATCCGTGTTTCATATTCTGACTGAATGTCCACTCCATTTGACACTTCGTGGCGACTATGACCTACCGCCTTCATTGCCTCTAGTTTTGGCGGATGACCCACGGATTGTTGATCACGTCCTTGCCTTCATCCGTGAAAGTAGATTTTATTGTCAGCTCTAGGACTCGCTTGGTCGGGGTGAGTGGGTGTGTGATTCTTGGCTGTTTGTGGGGTTTAGAGCCTTCTCCCCAGAAGTCCCCCACTCTTTTACATTTTAACGCCGTTTTATTTCTCCTTGCTCTGGAGCTGTGATACTTTGACCAATGTGCCATTAGTAACTTGTGGTTTAGGGTAGAGGTCGCTTCCGGTGCTGTGGGAGCGGATACTATAGCATTTGCTGCCCTGGGTTGGTCTTAGTCTTGTTGGTGACGCGATTTTAATTCCTAGTGTACTGGTCTTTTGGCTTTCCCCTATTTTACGTTGGGTTCCGTGGCGTGTACATTTTGAGGTTGAAGGGACTGATGACCTCGTTGTTTGGTCCCTCATGTCCACCACCACCACTCTTACGAACTTAGACCTTCTTGATAAACTAGAACAGGTATTCAATTTAGATGAATCTACCTTTTTCTCGGATCCTTCAAAAAACAAAAGTCGTAGGAAGATTTGGCAAACTATCTACAAGGACAGTAAGTGGACCTGAACGAGAAAATACAACCGTATTAATGGCGTGCAATGCTTCTGGGAAGAAGGTTCCCCCTTTAACTGTCTACAAGGGGAAGAGTATATGGAATGAATGGATTGCACCAGAGGGAAGTGGTTATCCATGAACAGCATATGCTGCCACCAAAAATGGGTAGATCAAAACTGATATATTCACCAATTGAATCGGTCATTTCAAAAAGGTGAAAGTAAAATTTTACAGGAGAAGGAAAAAACGTTCTACAGCATAACCCATTTATTTATTTATTGTTACTTTAATATCAATATTTAGTGAGGCGCCAAGAACTGTGTTGCACTGTGTACTTTTATTTTGTAATTAATAGTTTAACCACAATATTAATTTAAAAATTGCTGACTTATGACCTTTTTGCAATGAACGACCGTGTGTTGCAACAAATGAAAGCATTACTTGCAAATAATTGCCTATTTCATTGAAAAATCAGTTAATATTTAACACAGTAAAATGAAATTTGAATATTATTATCTGCAGTAACATTTTTCGCAACATTTGTGTGTTTTATAACAACATGAAAATAGAGTACAATAAACCAAGTCAATCTTCTTGATCATCATCTTCATTATTTGTTCCCCCTTCCGTGCCCCATTCTTGCAGTTCGTTATAAAATTCCACATATTCAGCTGGAATATACCTCTTCACTTTCAATAAATCTTGTAATTTTTTAACATTGATCGGCACTTGCTTTCCAGCATACGCCAACTCGATGGGAAGTACAGGAGGCTTATTGAAGTTTTGTAAGTGCTTGAATGTCTCTCTGATGAGACCATCGATTAATTGCTCTGTTTTTACTTGCCCAAGATAATGTGCATTATACTGAAAAGTCATCCATTTTCAAGGAGAAAAAGAAACTTTTTTATTCGTTGGGAATTCGGAGAGGCAACCCTTATTAAATTGGGAAGGCCACCAGTTTTTAAAGGTTAATACAGCAACATTATCAATAGTTTCCACTGAGTATTTACTTGATGCCTTTTTGATCATTATGGCATACTCTTCAGATAAGTAAATCCGGTCATGACGTCTTACAAAAATTTTTATGGTCCCAAAATCTCTATCGTTTGGAAGAAAACTATGCCTGCGTATAGGGAAGTAATGCTTCATCTTCCTAAATCTCCCAGTTGATTCAAGTGGTAAACAAAAGCGAATTATTGGGTGATTTTTGTTTTGACCAGCACAACCGTCAGAGAAGAGATGAAGCTCGTTCACATCTTTTGAGATCACGATGTAATTATACAGAAATGAGCAAACCTCATTTGCGCCTTTCTTCGCTTCGCCTTCATAGTACACATAAAAGTGTGACTGCTTGGTTTTCATATTATGTATGCCAAAAACTTTCTTAATTTGGGATCCTCTTTTCGTGGTCTTCTGCTCTTGACATCTTGAACTTCGATTAGCCCTTGCAGGAAGATATCTTGTTGATACTTATCACTGAAACTGTTCAAGTGAGCAATAATATCTATCTTCGCGTCATCACCAAACAGAGAAAAACAGTCCTTTTTGCACCTGAAAGAGTCGAAGTTATCAATTAAATTACATACTATGAAGGCATATACATTTACTTCCATACAGAAATCAAGTACACATATTTTACTCACTTGCTGTCATCTCCTGTACTCCGATGTTGAATTTTCTCTCCTTTCCAATTCACGTATTCCACTCCCTTTACTTTTGAATCATGAATAATATTCCTTTTGTACTTATCAGCATTTCTTGTCCGTTTCTTGCCTATAGGAGGCATTTCAGTGTCCGAAGAAGGCGCAGACATAATTACACCTCGACAAATAAGTGGCTTATGAATGCGACAGTAATCACCTATTATTTAAACCTACAATGCTGTAAACACAACAATTGATTGTTGCCGTTATGCTAACCTCAGACGACAAAATACGCTCGAAAGCAGCGCAACGCCGCCAATAACTCCTCCGTTCAATTAAATACACCTCCACACAGTCATTACAAAAACGACATGAGTCAATGACTCATGACCTTTTTGCAATGAACGAAGATTTCAAGGATCGTTAGTGACACCATTTGAAAGCTGACTTCTGCCATTCCTGTACATATGAATCCGGCTATACTTTCCCATCCATTTCCAATGGATAACTCATTTTAGTAAAAAGGCTGACTTATGACCTTTTCGCAATGACCGATTCAATTATGTAAAAAAACCTTCATACCAAATATAGGGGATAAAAGCCCACTTCTTCTAATTTGCGTTGGGCATTCCACCCATATCAACATAGAGGTCACTCAGCTAGCAATTGAAGACCAGATAACGATTTTAAAGCTACCTCCACACACATCTCATCTGTTACAACCCCTTGACATTTCTGTATTTCGGTCCCTTAAAAGTGTTCGGGATGCCAGATTAGTCAAATGGTAGAGGGAGCATGCAGGAATGAAAATTCCCAAGAAGATGTTTTCCGAATTAATCGGACAGGTGTGGCTAGAACGAGTGCAGACGTAATCAAAAGTGGCTTCAGGAAAGCTGGCATAATGCCTTTCAACAATAAAGTAATTTCCGAAGAACATTAAGACACAGATTCGTTGCAAAGGTGGAAAAAATATCAGAGGTTCAACTCACAGATCATACAATCGAGAGGAATAAACATTTGGAGTTGGAGAGCTTGAAATCTTCTGAACAATTAGCCATTGGCTCTCAAAAGGCACCTTAAGAAGTAGAAGCTGCAATCTGCAACCCAAATCCATCGACAAGTAAAGCAGAAGAAAAAATTTCATTTAAATCCATTATTTTGGAAAATATTAAGAAAAAATCAACTGAAGATCAGACCATTAAATGTTCAAAGATAAAGGTTTTTGATGGAGCAGACATTGTTACCAGCAAAGAGATTATCCAGCGTCTGAAAGAAAAGGATGAAAAGAAAACAGTAAAAAATAAAAAACGTCAAGTTGAATTAGATTCAACACCTGATGAAGACAATAATGATGTCATCTATGAAGATGAAGAAAACATTGCCAGCAGTATTTTAGAGGAATTTGAAGATGAAGAAGATATTAGTGACCATTTTGTTAAGTAAGTGAAAGATGTGGATGTAAATGACTGGGGTTTGGTGAAATTTTGCACGAAGAAACCAAATAAAAATTTGTAGGTCAAGTCTGTGGAATTTCGAACGATGAAATAACTGTGAAGTTCACCAGAAAGAACTCATTCCTGAAAAATAAATCAGTATTTAAATTCCCACCTGTTGAAGATTTGTCTATTGTTCTTAAAAGTGACATTGTATCTGTTTTACCCATCCCAAACATAGGTCGTAGAGGTGAAATAAGTTTCAATGTGTCTTTCGACAATTATAATATTCAATAAGTAATAAGTCCATGTATTTATATTATCTTTCCAAACATTTTTTGAGTCCATGTATAGATTTCTATGTTTTTATTAATTTATCTGGTAATTTTCACACATTTTTTGAGTTAAATAAAAGGGTCTTATATCACACGCATTGGTTGTTTATTAATAAAAAAGTATACCCAATCTCAATTATTCATGATACTTGTGTCAAATCCAAACCCAAGATCAAAGTAAGGTTGTAGTAAGACGTTCTTGCCCTGCTGTGCCTCACATGGAATTGTATGCTAGCTGCCACACGAAAATGCCCCTCTATGGGAGGGGGGGGGGGGACAAATGCGTTTTGTGTAATGACCATCTTTTAAAAAATGCAGGAAATTTTATCATCCAGTTATGTCACTTATATTCATAAAATCTAATTAAACATGTTTGAAAGAGTGTGAAAAATTATTAAATTCTTCCAAATTGCTAAATTAAACAGTTATTAAATGTGCTTAACTGTCTACTTTCATTTTCGTGGTGCACTTGCCCCACCTCACCTTATGAATTAAGTTTTCTTGGGTGGCGACCGAAAGTAATAGACAAAGATCTGGTACAGTTTTACTTCAGGTCATACTTGAGAGCCACACACTTGATGTTTTTCCACACTAGTCAATTAATGGAATATAAATTTCCTGTTTGGAACTAGAAGAGAGGAAAAAAATGATGTAAACTGCGGCTTTACTGTTGATGGACTGAAATTCTTTCTAACATTATACTTAATGGATTTCTAGTTGGATATGATAAAATAAGAAGCTAAAAAAGTACAATATATTTATGGATGCATCTACTCCTAATACAAAATATAATCTTATTTTCGCTTTTGTAGCTCTCAAAAAATGTTGTACAACGTGAAAATATTTGCATGCAACGCGTCCCGCATAAAAGCGGTACACTCACGTCTGAGATTAAATTAAGAATGAATTAAGTAACACAACAATACGGAACAGTGACATTAAAAACACGTAGTTATCTCCTTATAAGGAATACTGTAACTGGTGGCTACGGGCGTACGGAGGTGTGCCAGTTTTGTATGCATCATGCTGTACTATATTTCAGCCCACCTCCACATTCAAAGAACTCTGCACAGCTATCAGATATTTTTTCAGATATTTTTGTTAGGAACATGTCTTATGGGAACTAAGTTTCGATTAAGATTTTACTGAATAATCAGAAGAAACTTTTTTTTATCTGGATTACAGTACATTCATTTCGAGTTTTATACTTTAACTGAAAGAAAAATATGCTGATTTAGTTTAGCCTCAGACACTGCAGAACAGAAGCGTGTGTCACGTTTTAAAATTTATTTTTCCTTCTTGGTGGGCTTATCCGCAGCAACAAGGAATCCCCCCCCCCTCCAACTGTCAGCAGAATATCTAAGGAAAACGCGAGTGACGAAAACTTGTTCATTGCCGTCTACTTTGAGGCAGCTAACAGTTAACTGATTTTGTTATTTTAATACTATTGTTCTCACACTGTACTGATACATCGGATTTTAAGCACATAAGGGACAGGTGGTAATGGACTCAACCCATGAATTTCGACTGTCATTTAGGAGAGTTATTCCTTAAGAGAACAGCTGAAAAAAACATGTGTGAATTTTTTATTCATTTTTCACAATTAATAGCAATACAAGAAAAAAACATAACATTTTTTCACAAGTATTATTATTATTATTATTATTATTATTATTTTAAAAAAAGGTATCATGCAGAAAAACCTGTGATGAAAACATGCTGGAGGCGTGAGGCCGTCGTGCTACAGAAGCAATACCACAGTCCAGTCGGCTCGCGCCGGCGCCAGTTCGCGCCGGAAATATTAAACATGCCGAATGTGGTCGGCTCGGCGTGAGCCGACTGAAGCGAAGTCGTCTCGGCCCGGCAGGCAGTGTGAACACTGCAATTTAAAACAATGTTTTCATCTCTAGGATCGGCTCGTCTCGGCCCAGCTCGGCTGGGCTCGGCCCGGCCCGGCTCGGCCCGGCCGGCAGTGTGAACACGGCGTTATTCATGGTAACGCGATTCCTCAGGTTTGTCCATGGTTTACGGTAGGCGGGCGTACGTAAAGGTGGCCATTTGTTTGATTTATCGTAGGGTGTTGCTTATTTTCGTATTATTTAATGTTGAACTATTATGCCCATCAGGGGGCTCACGGTTCTTTCGTGAGTACATGTGTGGCTCTCACGGGGCTCCGAGCTAATGCAGTCTTCCTTTCTTCTTTACCTCCCGGACTGCATTTTCTTCCCACGTCCCCTCCTTTCCTATCCTTCCCCTCCCCACCAATGGACCGATAACCTCTGTAGTTTAGTCTCCCTATTCCAACTAAACAACCCAACTATTATGGTTCTCATTAAAGATGCTGTTACCAAGGAACTACGTTAACTGAAGCGTGCTTGCGTCAATTGTAATTAGGCTGGTCCATCTGTTCATGTATAATGAAAATCTTAAGGTGGAAGTAATATTAGTAGAATTAATTTACTGTAGTATATAAATGCTGGATAGAATCTTATGTTAGTAGGAAGCGTTATGAGTGGTCTTTTAATTTACGTCTCAAGGGTAGAAGTTCCGTGAGCTATGATCTTTTTCTGTTTTCTTTTTTAATTAAGGCAACACTATTTGATACGAGATATTGTGTTCTGTTCGATACAGGGTGACATGAAATTGCGTTTTCAAACTATTATGTGACAAACTAATATTAGCGGATGTAGCAACCCATGTTACGTAGCCACTAGAAAATTCCTGTAACAGATGTACTCGTTTCATATTTGGTGTTTCATATGAACTGTCTTTTTCCCAAGTGTAGTTATATAGATATGTTTTGATCCTTTCTTGTATTCTCAAAATTTTGTTAAAGGTGCTTGTTAATCAGTGCGGCTCAACCTTTAGGTGTGGATTTCTCAAAAACGGTGTGGTGTTGACACAAAATATCACCCCCTGCAGTTCGGGGGTAAGAATAGGCCCGCCGTATTCCTGCCTGTCGTAAGAGGCGACTAAAAGGAGTCTTCATACGTTTCGGTTTTCCATCTGTGGTCCCCTATGTGGGTTTGACCCTCCATTTTTTTTTAATTTTTTTCAGAAGAGCAAACCATTTGGGGAAGGACACCGTATGTGTTGCAACATGTAATTCTCGTGCCATGCCATCTTATGCACCCATCATGGAATGGACTTGCGACTGCGGCTTCTACTCTGCCATTGGGCACGCCATTTCTTTTTCTTTGCAAGTCACGTCCATTGTGCACTGATATCCCAGCACTCTCCTTTATGATGGTTCACATAGCGCCAGAAAGCCTACACGGTAGCCAGTCCGTTGTGGTGGGGTCGTCATGTACCCTCTTGGCTGTAGCCCCCTGACAACACAGGCATCGCTCTACCGATGCCAGAGCTGTAAACTCCTCTTGCAGGCCCAGGAGTAGCTGCTTGTCGCCGTGGAGCATCAGGACTCCCGGCAACGGTCATCCTGCCAGGTGATGTTGTCGTGGCTGTGTGGCGCCCATGAGGAGAGCCCCAGGGCGGATGATTCGCAATGAAGCGAAACAAATCACATCATCAAAATCCTGGCAAAACAGGTGTCTCAAAGCGTGGGAAGTTTAATGCAGCTACTTATGACCCCTCGTCGTTCCCTCCCTTGACTTCTTCTTGGGGGGAACGTGGAGGATGACAGAATGAGCCATATGTTCCGAAATTTCTGGTCTGTTCCAGGACCGATGGGGGATCCTTCTAGGCAACTAAGCCTATGTTCTTTGTCGAACATATTGAGGACAAGTTCGGTGAGGTTGCTGGAATTTCGAAAATGCGAGATGGATCTCATACAGGCACAGTCCCCTGCACAGTCCCGTGCTCTGCTCACATGTACTAAGCTTGGCAATGTGCCTGTCTCTATAACGGCGCACAAGACATTGAATCTGGTCCAGGGAGTCATTTTTCACGGTAATCTTTTGCTACAGTCAGTTGCGCGTAAACCTGCTACGACATGGTGTCCATTTTGTCCGCCATGTCTTTTGGGGTCCAAAAGACAATAGGGTGGGAACCGGGGCCTTCATCTTGGCCTTCGAAGGCGATACCTTGCCCGAGAAGCTCAAAGTGATGATATACAGATGTGATGTCCGACTGTACATCCCTCCACCCATGCGCTGTTTCAAGTGCTGGCGGTTTGGACACATGTCTTCTCGTTGCGGCGCAGTTCCTATTTGTCGTGACTGTGGCCGTCCCATACACCCAGATGCACCTTGTACCCCACCACCTTTCTGTGTTAACTGCAACGGCCACCATTCGCCTAGCTCACCCACATTCCAAAGGGAGCGCAAGATCGTAGAATACAACACCCTCGATCATCTAACATATTCTGAGGCAAGTCGCAAGTATGAGAAACTCCATCCTGCGTCTATGATGTGGACATATGCTGCAGCCACAGCGGCATCGCCTCCGCTGGGGACGGCTGCCTGACCCACTCTTACACCTTCTGTGGGCCCTTTGGGCCATCAGTCAGTCTTCTTCTGCGAGGCTTTTGCCTCCACCTTTAACAGGGTCTTTGAACCCCGCCTCTCTGTCGTAGAAATGTCTTCCTTTTCCAGCTCTTCCTTCAGGGAAAGGGCCTAACGAGCCCCTCCAACCTCCTCTTGCAGTTCCCACTGTTTCTGACACCCTGGATGTCTGTCGACCTACACCTGCACAGAAAGGGTCTCTAGAGGTGACCCTCTCTACGACGCCAGTTTCGACACAGCCAGACGTCAGCCAGTGGCTAAAGGCCTAGGTACCCACTGGTAGCTGGGCCTTCCCGTCTGCGTCGACGTCCGACGCTTCTTCTGGGAAGCCCACCCCGAGCACCAAACCCAAACCCAAGCGGGAGCAGGCGACAAAAAAGGACGTACCTCAGGAGAAAGAGCTAGCGGCAAAGGTGGCTTCCTCGATGCCGTCCGCTACCAGTTCTGACTCCGACAATGAGGTCGAAATCCTTGCGTCTAAAGAGGACCTTGCTCTTACAGACAACCTGGATGCAATGGACATGGACACCACAGAACCTCAGCGGGTGGCGGCAAGTGACACTGAGGCGCACTGTGTCTCTTAATCACTTTCATGCCTCCCCAGTCCATAGGCAGCACTTTCCTCCAATGGAATTGCGGCGGTTATTTTTCCCACGTGGCAGAATTAAAAAACACTTTAAGCTCTTCCCATGTACTGTGCATTACCCTCCAGGAAACCTGGCTTCCGGCAACGTGAACCCCAGCCCTTCGTGGCTATAGTGGGTTTTATAAGAATCGTCTTGGGTATGACAGAGCATCTGGTGGCGTCTCCATTCATGTCATTAACTCTGCCTACAGCGAAGCAATGCCCCTCCAAAGACCTTTGGAGGAAGTGGCTATTCGGATCAGGACACCACTAGCTATAACTGCCTGCAGTGTCTATCTTCTACCTGATGGTGATGTCCCCTGCCAGGTGTTAGCTGCACTGATTGCTCAGCTCCCCCAAACTTTCCTCATCATGGGCGATTTCAACGCCCATAACCTATTGTAGGGTGGTAACATGACTACTGGCCGAGGTAGGGAGGTTGAAAATCTTGTCTCCCAGCTCCACCTTTGTATTTTAAACACAGGTGCTCCCACGCATTTCAGTGTGGCACAAAGCACCTACTCGGCCATCGATCTATCTATTTGCAGCCCTGGCCTCATACCATCTCTTAATTGGAGAGTGCATGACGACTTGTGTGGCACTGACCACTTCCCGATTTTTCTGTCACTGCCCCAGCGTCATTTCCCTAGCCATTTGCCCCGTTGGGCTCTAAAGAAAGCTGACTGGGATGCGTTTACGACTGCTGCCACTGTTCAATCTTTCCCAGAAACTAACATTGATGTGGTGGTCGACAATTTAACAGACGTCATCGTCTCAGCAGCTCAGTCTGCAATCCCCTCTTCTTCTGGTTCGTCCCGGTCGCCAGAAATCGCTGACGCAATCAGAGAGCGTAGGCAGGCTCTTCAGCGTCACATACGGCACCCATCAGTGGCCAACCTCATCGCTTTCAAGCGACTTCGTGCCAAGGCTCGGCAACTTATCAGACGAGCCAAACAAGAATGTTGCGAGAGGTATGTCTCGACCTTAGGTTCTCGTGTCTCTCGATCTCAGGTGTGGACTAAGATTAGGCGGCTCTATGGCCACCAGACTCCTGTTGGCATGCCTGGTCTTTCTATCCGGGTATGTACAGACCCGAGTGTGATTGCTAAACATCTTGCCGATCACTTCGCTCAGTGCTCTGCATCTGCTAACTAGAGTGCAGCATTTCGCTCCCACATGGAGCGTGTGGAGCGACCGCGCCTCTCCTTTACGACGCGCCGTCGGGAGTCCTACAATGCCCCATTCACTGAAAGTGAGCTGCTTAGTGCCTTGGCCAATTGCCCAGATACGGCTCCCAGTTCCGACTGTGTTCATGCACAGATGCTGAAACACCTATCGTAGGATTATCGGCGCCATGTCTTTGACATATTCAACCGCATTTGGGGTGGTGGCGAGTTTCCGTCCCAATGGCGGGAAGCCGTCGCCATTCCGGTGCTGAAGCCTGGCAGGGACCAATGGAGGTTGACAGTTATCGCCCCACCTGCCTGACCAACGTTCTGTGCAAGTTGAACGAACGTATGGTCGCACATCGCTTGACTTGGGTGCTCGAGTCACGGGCCTTCTGGCACCATCGCAGGGTGGATTTCGCCAGGGTCGTTCTACGAGAGATAATCTGGTGCGCCTGGAGTCAGCGGTTCGAACTGCTTTTTCCCGTCGTCAGCACCTCATTGCGGTTTTCTTCGGCCTTCAGAAGGCCTACGATACCACATGGCAGCATCACATCCTCGCTATGCTGCATGAGTGGGGCCTTTGGGGGTCACCATTTTTATTGCAAATTTCCTCCGACTCCGCATGTTTCGGGTCCGAGTTGGGGTTGCCCATAGTTCGCCCCATGTCCAAGAAAATGGGGTCCCACAGGGGTCTGCACTGAGAGTCTCGCTGTTTTTGGTGGCCATTAAGGGCCTGGTCGCTGCTGTGGGGTCATTGGTGTCTCCTTCCCTGTACCCCGATGATTTATTAATATCTTTCTGCTACACCACAACAAGTGCTGCTGAACACCAGCTCCAGGCGGCCATCCGCCAGGCTCCAATGTGGGCCCAGCATCATGGCTTCCAGTTTTCCGCCGGCAAAACACGTGTGATGCACTTCTGTCGCCGTCGGACAGTTCACCCGTAGCCTGAACTCTATCTTGACGGCCAACTGCTTCCTCTCACAGACACTCACCGATGTCCGACTGACTTGGCTCCCTCATATTCGTTATCTGAAACGGAGTGCGAGCGCCATCTCAACGCCCTCCGATGTTTGGGCCATACCACATGGGGGCTGATCGCTCCACCCTACTGCGGCTCTATACGGCCTTGGTTCAATCGCGCTTAGATTTTGAGTGCCTCGCTTATGGCTCTGCATCGCCTTCAGCGTTGCGCTTTTTGGACCCTATTCACCACTGTGGGGTTCGCATTGCGACGGGAGCCTTCCGAACCAGCCCTGTGAGCAGTCTTCTAGCAGAGGCCGGGGTCCCCCCGTTGTGGGTCCCCCGCCAACAACTGATGGCAGCGTATGAAGTCCGCGTATAAAGTTCAACAGGACACCTGAACTACCGCCTGCTCTTTTCTACTGCAGCCGTTCGCCACCAGCAGCAGCGACCCAGGTCAGGACACACAACAGCAGTCCGCATGCAGTCCCTCCTGGGGGAGCTTGAGTCCTATTCTCTCCCACCTCCATTTCGGGCCCATTCACGTACACCTCCAAGGTGGCTGCCACGGCCATGTCTTCGATTAGACTTGGCCCACGGGCGCAAGGACTCGCTTCCCCCTGAGGCTCTCCGTCGCCAGTTTTTCGCTGTTGTTGCTGAGCACCCCAGCTACGACATAGTTTATATGGACGGCTCGATGATGAACGGCCGCATTGGCCTTGCCTACGTCCATGGCGATCACGTTGAGCAGCAGAGGGCTGCAGTGTTTATACTGCAGAACTGGTGGCCATCTTCCGTGCTCTCGAGCATATGCGTTCCTGCTCAGGTGAGTCTTCCCTTCTTTGTAGTGACTCCCTGAGCAGCTTACGTGCTCTGGAACACTGCTACCCACGTTCATCACTGGTAATGGCCATCCGAGAGGCTATTTTTGCCCTTGTTCAGTCTGGCAGATGAGTGGTGTTTCTTTGGTTTCCGGGTCACGTCGGCATCCCAGGCAACGAACGTGCCGATGGGCTTGCCAAACAAGCGGTTAACGCCCCTATCTTAGAGATCGGCCTCCCAGCTACAGATCTCCGTACCTTGTTGCGCCGTCGGGTACGTCAGCTTTGGGATGCTGAGTGGCGCAGCCTGAGCACGCTAAATAAGCTTCGGGTTGTCAAGGAGACTACGGCTGCGTGGCGCTCCTCAATACGTGGCTCTCGCCGGGACTCGGTGGTTTTGTGTCGCCTCCGCATTGGGCAACATGGACATCTCCTTCGGGATGAGGACCCGCCCCAATGTCAGTGTGGCTCAAATGTTTCAAATGTTTCAAAGGCTTATATAGCTTATGGGACTTAACTACGGGTCATCAGTCCCTAAACTGACAAACTACTGACAAACTAGCTAATACTAAGGACGCCAACCCCCGACCGTAGTGGCCGTGCAGACCGTGACTGGAGCGCCTCAGTCTCCTCGGCCACCGCGGCCGGCTCGGTGTGGCTCCTGTCTGACAGTCGTCCACATATTGTTGGACTGCCCCGTTTTAGCCGCCTTGCGGAGAAATTTTAACCTCCCTGCTATTTTATCAGAAGTTTTAGGTGACGATGCTGCAATGGCAGATTCCATTTTATTCGAGCAGGGGGTTTTTATCATTCTCTCTAACTAGAGATTTCCTTGTACTGCCGAGCGGTTGACTTTTCCTATTTTATCTTTATGGTCAGCCAACCATAGACATCGGCTTCCTTGTTGTAAGCAGTCTTTTTGTGATGGCCTCCTTTCGTTTTGTTTCTTGTCGTTTTAGATGATATTTTATGGACTAAGTGGGATTCCTCTCCCACTTTACACGTTAACTCCGGACTGTCTCCATTACGCCCACAGTATTCTTTGGACGCTTTGTGGTGAAATGGGGGACTGATGACCGTTGCAGTTTGGTCCCCCTTAAACATCCAACCAACCAACCACAAAATATCTTGGAGTACTTCGTTTCAGGTTGTATACAAGCGACCTGCCAATTCAAGTGGCATCGGTTGGCCGAGTCTGAAGCCGTCCCCTTGTGAGCGACTTCAGTTGCGCTGGCACAGAGGAGGTACGGACTATGTACGAACCGAACCAGAGCACAGCGCAACCGTCACAGACATGACTGTTGAGTGCGTCTGGGGCCCTGTTCGGCAGCGACACCCGATACCAAACTCGTCCGTCTCCGGCGCCGGCCGCAGCCACCGCAGTGCGCCTCGCTTTTGACGGCGCCAGCATGCAGGCGGCGTGACGTCACCGCCACTGTCAGCCGGCGCCGCTGTCAGCGGGGATCCCTGCCTAGCCGCTGTCAAACAGCGCTGGGGATCCCCACTGTCAGGGCGTCCATCGCCGCTGCGCGCCGCGCAATGCCCGCCAGCCCAGCGTCCGGCGGCTGCAGCAGATACAGCGCCCGCGCAAAGCAGACGTCTGCGCAAGACATAAAAAAGCGTAAATACTGCGTAACACAGCATGCAAACAATAACTAACATATCGCGGCATATACGCTGATAAAGAGGTCTCGGAGTTCCAGCTGGGTGGAGTGTCTACAAACAGCAAAGTTTGACGAGTGACGTAGACATCATTTGTGGGAGAGTGTCGTCTGTCGAAAACGGGAAAGAAAAAGTGGGCCGGCCGCGGTGGCCGAGGGGACTAAGGCGCTCCAGTCACGGTCTGCACGGCCACTACGGTCGGGGGTTCGAATCCCCCTCGGGCATGGATATTTGTGCCGTCCTAGTTTGTACGTAGTTCATAAGTAGTTTGTAAGTTTAGGGACTGATGACCCCGTAGTTAAGTCCCATAGACTATACAAACATTTTTTAGAAAAAGTGGTATCCTGAGGACCTTTGTGTCTACTAGTGTAACAGCAGCCTGGTCAGCATGAACGTTTGAGACACCCTGTCAAGCAAGTGCAGCGATGTTTTGGGGTGGCACTGTACCACCGTACACCATTAGTGGTCGAAGAAGGCAAACGGTACAGGGACAACATCGTCTAAAGTATAATGCAACCGTATCGACAGCATTTCGGTGAGGGTCTCGTCATAATGGACGACTTATTTCGCGCTCATTCTGCGCATCTAGTGAATGCTCTCCATCGCGATAACGTCACCACAAGATTAGGACGGCCAACATGTTCTCCAGACATGAAGCCTGTTAAAAATGCGTGGTTTACATTCTGAAATGCTGGTTTTGGACGAGGCGACCCATCAACCAATCAGAGAAATCTATGCCGAATCGCTGTTGGGGATTCAGCATAGTAAAAAAAATGAATGCATGTATTTTTAATTACTTCGACTGCCACAAAGTGAATGTAGTGCGTAAAGCTAAGATAAATGTGTGAGCAGCTAGACATAATTTTCTTTGTCCTTACGCGCGGCTTACACGAGCGACTGGCTGTGCCTTCCATTATCTGTTGTTTCCAGCTTAATATTCATTATTCAACTCCGGTAGGAGTATTCGACCGTTACTCTAACGAAAAACGACAGGTAGCTCACTGATGGAGTGTCGACCTTCCTGATTAAGTGGTGTATATCTGATCGGACGCCACCAAAGCCTATATATTATCAAGCGGCCAAAGTTTCTTGCTTGAATTAACAGCTTGTCAATTTGATATCTTAAAATTACCTTTCTTGGAAAGCAAAATTTATTTTATCTCACATTACAAAAAATAAACATCCTTTTAGGGTGTTATTCATCTGACCTCTCGTAAAAATAAAAACAATCTTCCTTGGAGGTTGATACTCGTATGGCCTCCCATTAAAATTATAATATTATAATGTAGGCTACGTATATCTTCAGTATTTTGTCCACATGTCATTGGCATCAAGAACAGCCCGGATCATTTGAGTCAAAAGAACTACAAGTCTGTGGAAAAAAGCCTCATCCATGGCAATTCTCTCCCATGAAGAATAAACCAAATCCCACAAGGCATCGACAGTGCTTGGAGGAAGGTCTGGCTAATTATCACGCACAGTCTTCTCGAATTTAATCCATAGATTCTCTAGGGGATTGAGATCAGATGACTTTGGAGGTCATGGTAGGCATTTAATGATATTCTCTCTCGTTTGGAACCAGCTCTCACTCCTAATGCTGGTGTGCGATGAATGATTATCATGTTGCTAAATGAAACGTCCTTTGGGGTACCTAAGTCGACCTTCAGGAATTATTACATTTTCAAGGAAGTGTTCATAGAATGCTTGTATTGGATTCGTTCTAAGGTTCTAAGGTTCCTGCACCCATATAAGACACCCAGCTACAAAATTGAGTGTAGCAACGAATCGGGCGTCATATCATTGGCTGTCTGTGACGTAAACAAGAACAGGACCATTCTTTGTGGACTCAAGTGTGCACTCATCGGTAAAAATGACTTCCTGCAATCGACACTTTCCCCAGGAACTTGCAATTGGCAGTCTGTTCACGGTTTGATCGTCAGATAATGGTTTTTTAATGAGAGCATGACGGAACCTGAGTCCAGAGTCGTTTAATCGTCTGAGAGCAGTTTTCGACGAGCACGGGAAATGTGAGCCGCAGCGGATTAGCCGTGCGCGCTGGGGCGCCGTGCTGCGGTGCGGCGGCGGTTCGCAGTCGGGGTTTCGAGTCCCTCCCTCGGGCATGTTTGTTTGTTTTGTCCTTAGTTTGGTATACCTTACTTTACGTAGTTTGAAAGCTACGGACTAATTACCTAGCAGTTGAGTCCAATAGATTTACAAGCATTTGAACATTTTCGGGAAATGTGAAGCTCTCCCTAGTTCCGAGATATTTGAGAAAGGGGCAGTCTCGACTAACAGTTACTTGGTGAGCAGGTGGACAGTATGCCATGATGAATACAGGCGTGCATCAGTGCCAGAGGACCTGTCAATGGGTATTAGGGGTGTTGTATGCTTCAGTCTAACACAATTTCATGATGTCTAGGTTATTATACAACTTCCCACTTCCTGTTTTCGTGAACAATAAAGAGAACGCAATATTTCAGGTTGAAAACCGCTTTATTATTCAACCGGTTTCGCTTGTGGCAAGAATCATCGGGAATTAAAAGCACATTTCAGAATGGCTCAAATAATATTAAACCATACATTACGGCGTGCCACATGTATAAAAAGTTAGACAGAGATTTGACATTCACTCCATCTACTAAAGTGAATGACAAGCCCCTGCATTACATTTTATACATGTTGCAGTGGAACAAAGGGAAAAGGTGATGAAGAACTTTAAATTGTCAAAATAATCGTGTATCATACCAAACTCGTCCTAAATTTGTTTCAATCGTATTAAGAGGACTTGTTTATAGCTTTTATGCTCAGTTGCAAAGTAAATATTTATAAATTTTCTAATGTCACCTAGCAACTTAACACCTCTCGTGAACCGTGGCACCGAACTTCCCTCCGAAGTCTATGTCCACCGCCTAATATAAAAAAAAATATAATACTTTATATCTCTGTCTTTCCTTAAAACACAAACAGGTCCTTATACGCGCGGGAAAAAGATAAAAGGCCAGTATGTAACTTTACATTCAAAGTTTAAACTCTTTAGCACCAATTCAGTCATGAAACTGGCGTTCGAGCGAAAATCCACAGCCTACTATATTTTTTTGTGTCCCAGCCTCGTCGCCGCTTTTGTGTCTCGTTTCCGTCGTAGGTGTCGGTAGCCAAGTGGAATGAGACCGACACAGGAATAAAGATAGCACGCTGGTGCAGGTACGGAGGGGAGCAGCCAGAAACTAGAAACACTAGAGTAAATTAGAACGAGATATACATTGCACAGAATTTATACAATACTTAACTTTTAGATAGTTCAATACGGCAGAATGCTGATACATAGTTGAGGCCTGCCTAGTGCCTATCCGATAGCCAAGTCTTTACTGGTGCCTATCTGATTACGAATGTCCTAACTGGTTGCTATCTCAGTCCCAAGTCACGATCTCGTTCAGTGGTGGCCACGAGCGGCGTTGTAGCAGAGGGCGCTCGTGGCTGTCGTCGTAAGAACGCCGCGCCGTGCGTGCATGGCGGCGCGCGGCGAAAGTAGGTGGCGCGCACTTTGTACTTGTGCGACACCACACCCCTCCCCCCCCCCCCAAACCACCGCGCCGTCGTGGCGTAGGGCTGAGGGCCACGGCGACGGCACTGGGAGGAGGGCCTGGGCGGGGGCGTTACTGGTGGGACGGGCGTCGTAGCTGAGGCTGGGATCGAGACGCCGTCCGCGCCCCGGCATCCGCCTTGCGATCCTCCAGGAAACCCGGCGAAACCTGAGGAAGGGCGCACACCCCCCGCCCAGAGGGAGCAGGTCATCTTCTGAGGTGCGTGGCCCAAGCTGGGGGGGCCCGCACGGTCCCGGAGTCCCTCTCGGTGACGCTGTCATCTGCGGCGGCGACGGAGGCGGAGGGGCCGACTGCGTAGGAGGCGCGTCGACATCCATCGGGAGCTCGTAGCCCGGGGAAGTTGGGCCCGGCGGCGAGCGATGTGGCTGTGCTCCCTGGCGGTGAACTGGGTCTGGAATCAAGAAACCGGAGACAGGATCGCGCGGCCTGTGCAAGCGCATTTGGTTTGCGTGGCGCCGCAGCTCCGACCCTGTGGAAGAACGTACAACATACATATTGCGACCGAGAACGCGCTGAATGGTGCCTGGCAACCATGTCTTCTTCATACCAGCAAACACCATGTACAGCACCGGCGTAGAAACCTGAAAACGCGTAGCGCCATACGAACCGACTCGGTGCATGGGAGGCTGCAGCAGGTGAAGGAGAGTGCGGTGACGGCGGCCGTGTAGCAGCTCGGCAGGAGACGGGCCGTCACGTGGCATGCATCGATACGTAGACAGGAAAATTTGAAGAGCTTGCTGCCTGGAGTGCTGACCTTTCATCTTCTCCATGTGAGACTTGAATTTTCGAACGAAACGTTCTGCTTCACCATTGGACTGAGGGTGAAAAGGTGCAGTGGTAATATGCTGAATGCCATTCACACGACAAAACTGTTGAAATTCCGCACTAACAAACTGAGGTCCATTGTCACTGACGATAGTTTCAGGCAAGCCTTCGATGCAAAACACTGATGTTAAGGCACTGATTGTACTAGAAGCTGTCGTTGAGTTCATGGCAATCACAAAAGGAAACTTGCTGAAAGCGACTACAACAATTAACCAGCGCGTATTCCAGAAAGGTCCGGCAAAGTCAATATGTAAACGTTGCCATGGTCCCTTGGGGCGTGGCCAGTCTGAGAAACGTTGCGGAGGAGCCGCCTGATGCTCTGCACAAACTGTACACTGTAACGTCATGCTCTCTATCTGAGCGTCCATACCAACCCAGTTACAATGAAGTCTGGCCAAATGCTTTGTCCTAACAATACCCCAATGTCCTTAATGCAGGAGGCGTAACACTTCTCTTTGCAGGGAACGAGGAACAATCAGTCTTGTTTGGTCGTTGTCCGTATGTAACAACAGAACACCCTGAGTTAAAGATAATGCATGACGTTGTGCAAAATAACGTCGAACCAGAGGCCATTGAATGTCTTTGGCTCTGGCAGGCCACCCAGAGCGAGCAAAACTTGCTACCACACTTAGGTCTGCATCCGCAGCTGTTTCCTGTGCAACCCGACGAGAGTTCAAAGGAAAGTCTGCGACAGCGGAAGCATCTCTGGAGTCTATCTGCCAACATGCCATTTCCGAAGAATCAAATGACACATTCTGGCCAACCGGAAGTCGGGAAAGTGTGTCCGCGTTGACATGTTTAGTGGTAGGTCGGTACAAAATCTCATACTGATAATTTGACAATATCAAGGACCATCTCTGAAGCTTTTGTGCCGTTCGTGGCGGAATTGGCTTTGTGGGTGAGAACAACGACGTGAGAGGCTTGTGGTGTGTCAAGAAATAGAATTTTCTGCCATAGAGATAATGATGAAACTTTGTGACGCCGTAAATTATTGCTAAGGCATCCTTTTCTATCTGACTGTAATTCTGTTGCGTTGGCGTCAGAAGCTTGGACGCAAAGGCAATAGGACGATCGTGACATCCAATGCGATGTGACAAAACTGCACCCAGACCGTACGACGAGGCGGCAACTGCTAACACTACAGGCTTCTGTGGGTCAAAGGGAATCAAACATGCATCACTGAGTAGTGCAGACTTTAGTTTGTCAAAGGCAACCTGGCAATCTTTAGACCATGCAAAAGGAACATTCTTCCTACGTAAGTGATGCAGTGGAGCTGCAATCTGAGAGGCATTGGGAATAAACCTGAAATAATAGTTCAGCTTTCCCATTACTGCTTGCAATTCGTACACATTCTTAGGAGGAGGCAAGTCTTTGATTGCTCGAAGATGTGACTGTAAGGGATGTATTCCTTGGGCATTATTCACATGGCCTAGGTACTCTATTTCAGTTTGAAAAAACGAACACTTTGCTTTATTGCAACGTAGACCTGCTGCAGTCAAAACTTTGAAAAGGCACTCCAGGTTTGCTAAATGTTCTTCAACTGTACGTCCGGATACCACAATATCATCTAAATAGTTCGAACAACACGGTACAGAAACTGTCAGCTGTTCCAAAAAACGCTGAAAAATAGCGGGGGCGGAAGAACTGCCAAAGGGCAGGCGTTGAAATTGAAAAAGGCCCATGTGAGTATTAATGGCGAAAAACTTTTTTGACTCGTCATCAAGTGGAATCTGTAAGTATGCCTCTGCTAAATCAATCTTGGAAAAGAAGCGAGACTGTCCTAATTTGTCCATTAGTTCGTCAGGTCTGGGCAGGGGATAAGTGTCTACAATTGTTTGACTGTTCACTGTTGATTTGAAGTCCGCGCAGAGACGAAGTTTTCCTGACGGCTTGGGTATAATTACTAAAGGTGAGGCCCACTGACTCGCAGAAACAGGAGAAATCACCCCACTATCTTGCCAACGTTTAAGTTCTTCGGCAACTGTATCACGCAAGGCGATAGGCACTGGTCTAGCTTTACGAAATTTTGGAACTGCAGATTCTTTTAAAGTTACATGTGCCACGAAGTCTTTTGCACAACCTAGTTCCGGCGAAAACAAGTCACTATATTTGTCACACAATGCATTGATTTTATCCTGAGGCACTATTGACGAAATTTGAAGCACATCTCTTTGAATTGATAAACCAAACAAGTCAAAAGCATCTAGTCCAAAAATGTTCTGTGTCGATTTGGCCTGAAGAACTACAAAAGCAACTGTTTTTGTTACACCTTGAAAAGAGGCGGGCAGGCTACACTTTCCTAGCACGGGAATATTTTGACCTGTATAAGCTGTTAACACTTGCTGTGACGGCGACAATTTTGGCGAACCCAGAAGTTCATAAGTATCTTTATTTATTAATGTGACAGCGGAACCAGTATCAAGCTGAAATTGCACCGTCTTATTTTCTATGAAGAGAGTCACATACAGTTTTTGCTTGCGGCGCTCGACAGGTGCGCGAATGTGGGCAACGTCTCCTACGGTTTGTTTACTGCGCTTGCGCGGGCCGCGTAGTGAAGTAAGCGGCGCAGACTCGGCACGCAGCGGATTAACAACACTGTCACTAGATGGCACTACCGCCGGATCGGCGTCCGCGCAAGCATGCGAAGCTACTCCAGATGTACTAACAAATGCACTACACTTTTGAGTAGCTACTTGATGTCTACTGTCACTAGCTACACAGTACTGGGCACTATTACAAGGAGCAGTTGCAGAAGGCACTATTTTCACTACAGGAATGCACTGTTCATAGTCATTTTGCTTGTCCCGAACCCTTTTCCGTTGCACTGTTTTACGCGCTCGTCGGCGCTTGCTACGTGGTGCACTATATAGTTTTGCCATAGGCGCAGAACTACTTCCTTGCAATTGAGATCCAAGGAAAGCACTGTTCAATTCCACAGCCCGTATAACATTTACAGAATGAACTGTTCTCGCACTCTGCGAAGCACTGTTTCTAACGGTACCGTTCTTTGAGTTTTTAATTTGCATACACACAGACTGTACATGTCCTGATTTGCCACATTGATAACAGGTTGCGTTGCGACTAGGGCAATGAGCACGCTTGTGGCGAGACACACACTGGGGGCAAGATTTACGTACATTTTTCTGAAATGAGCGTTGGCGCCCGTTATGCAAATTACTGTGTCTAACACTATGGGGCGACCTTTGCGTCGCACTTTTACACTGGCTACTGTTCACTGTCTGTTCAGCACGGCCGGTAGAAAAATAAGAATCACTAGTGCTATACTGAGAACTACGGCTAGGAAAGCGTCCGTTGCGGCGCACTGAATTTACACTATGGCTTTGCATTTCTGCATCAGCTAAGTCAAAAGTATCATGCGCTTCTATAAGCTGCAGTACACTGTCTAATGAGGGGTCAGACTGTGTCAGAATTGCTGCTCTAATTCTGGGGTCCTGAATATTCTGCGTAATCGCATCCCTCAACATCACGTCACTATACGAAAGTCCACAAGAGCAAGTAAATTTACATTTGCGGGTTAAGCCCTTCAATTCCGTAATCCACTCTTGGTGTGACTGCTGCGGTCTGAAAAATCGGTACCGTGCCGCAGCTACGAGAACTTTTCTCTCATAATGAGCATTTAGTGCCTCTACTATTTGTTCAAAGTCTACATCACGAGGAGATACGTCGGGGAAAAGATTTTCAGTAACACGAATGTGTTGGTGCCCACCACAGATAATAGCAGATGCTTCACTTTCTGACCTGTAATTTGATGAGCCGCGACGAGTTCTTGAAACTGTGCGAAGTAGTCGCTCCATTCTTCCTCACGTTCGTTGTACTGGCGAAACGTAGGAAGCGTTGCGGCGGCAGGTGTGGGCTGCTGAAGCGGCGGCTGTTGTTGTTGGTTAGCTGCTTGCGCTGTGAGCTGGGCCACAGCCTGCAGGAGTTGTGTTATTTGCGCCGTCTGTAACTGAATAATTTCCATTAAATTTGGGTTCGGGGTAGTGGCCATGCTGACCGATTAGGCGCCGCGCATACAAGTAACTTATAACAAAACACAAATGCAATATGAAAGAGGACGCTCTGCAACAAAAAAGTCCACAACACACGTAACTGAAAACGTTCCCCCAAAAATCTTATAATAAGGGTGGGTAAGCGGGCGCAATTTCTGCGTGCTCCGACTGCTGCTGTCTGGCTGCTGCAAGTGGGTTGGTTCTCGGTTCTATCAGTCCTCGTCGCCACTTTTGTGTCCCAGCCTCGTCGCCGCTTTTGTGTCTCGTTTCCGTCGTAGGTGTCGGTGGCCAAGTGGAATGAGACCGACACAGGAATAAAGATAGCACGCTGGTGCAGGTACGGAGGGGAGCAGCCAGAAACTAGAAACAGTAGAGTAAATTAGAACGAGATATATATTGCACAGAATTTATACAATACTTAACTTTTAGATAGTTCAATACGGCAGAATGCTGATACATAGTTGAGGCCTGCCTAGTGCCTATCCGATAGCCAAGTCTTTACTGGTGCCTATCTGATTACGAAGGTCCTAACTGGTTGCTATCTCAGTCCCAAGTCACGATGTCGTTCAGTTGTGGCCACGAGCGGCGTTATAGCAGAGAGCGCTCGTGGCTGTCGTCGTAAGAACGTCGCGCCGTGCGTGCATGGCGGCGCGCGGCGAAAGTAGGTGGCGCGCACTTTGTACTTGTGCGACACCACATATTTTACTTTCACATTTAAAATACCACTGTTTAATTTGAATGCGTCTTGAAATTCAAAAGTCTGTTATAAACTTATCAAACTGATTGTGTTTCCTTCCTAGATGTAGAAGATCATATAAAGTCTTCAGCATAGCATTTCCATATTTCACATTAAATAATAAAGCATTCCATATTGATGATGTAATATTTAAAATTCTTCCTCAGTCAAACATCACTTGTTTATTGGTCTACTTGCAAAACAAGCATATACTATTTGATTCTGATCCGGACATAACTGAAATGACGAATATCCATAGCAATAAATAATCTTCTTAGAGGGCGATCGATGTCCCTAAATAAAGAAGGCGCAGAGACGTCCGCTTCCGTTATTAACGACGACCGGTTTCACTGAACTATGTCAGCATCATCAGGTCAAATAAAATATTTTACAAGGCCATAACCTTGTAATGTCAAACAGTTGTTAGATAACAATTTACAGTACATAGGTGCACTATGTCATTATAATAAAACATAATAATCACATTGAGTGATAATTATGTTTTATTATAATGACATTATAATGAAAGGAGAAAATATAAAAATGCAGTAAATGAAACAGGCAAAATGGAGTACAGACGACTAAGAAATGAGATTGACAGGTAGTGCAAAATGGCTAAGCAGGAGTGGCTAGAAGGCAAATGCAAGGATGTAGAAGAATGTATAAATAGGGGAAAAATAGATACAGCCTACAGGAAAATAAAAGAAACATTTGGAGATAAGAAAAACAGCTCTATGAATATCAAGGACACTGTTGGAAAACCAGTTCTCAGCAAAGAAGGGAAAGCTGAAAGGTGGAAAGAGTATATAGAAGGGCTCTACAAAGAAATGAACTTCGAGACAATATTGTAGGAAGGAAAGAGGATGTATATGAAATAGGAGATACTGTACTAAGAGAAGAATTTGACAGAGCCCTGAAGACCAAAGTCGAAAGAAGGCCCCAGGAGTAGATGATATTCCCTCAGAGCTACTGAAGTCTCTGGGAGAACCAGCCATGACAAACCTGTTTCACCTGGTGTGTAAGATGTATGAGACAGGCGATGCAACCTCAGACTTTAAGAAAAATGTTATAATTCCCATTCCAAAGAAAGCAGGTGCAGACAGGTGTGAAAACTACAGAACCATCAGTTTGATAAGTCATGGTTACAAAATATTAACACGAATTATATACAGAAGGATGGAAAAGCTGGTAGAAGCCGAACTCAGGGAAGATCAGTTTGGGTTCCGGAGAAATGTAGGAAAACGGGAGGCAATACTCACTTTACGGTTTATCCTAGAAGATAGATTAAGAAAAGGCAAACCTACATTTCTCGCTTTTGTAGATTTGGAGAAGGCTTTTGACAATGTTGATTGGAATAAACTCTTTCAAGCCCTGAAGCAAGCAGGAGTAAAATATAGGGAGTAAAATATAGGTTATTTACAACTTTTACAAAAACCAGACAGCGGTTGTCAGAGTTGAAGGGCCTGAAAGGTATGCAGTGGTTGGAAAGGGAGTAAGGCAGGGTTGTAGTCTTTCTCTATTGTTATTCAATTTGTACATTGAGCAAGCTATAGAGGAAAGCAAGGAGAAATTTGGAGAAGGAATTAAAGTTCAGGGTGAAGAATTAAAAACATTACGTTTTGCCGATGACATAGTAATTCTGTCAGATACAGCAAAGGACCTGGAAGAGCAATAGAACGGAATGGACAATGTGCTGAAAGCTGCATATAAGATGAACATTAACAAGAGCAAAACTAGTGTAATGGAGTGCAGTGTAAGAAAATCAGGTGATGCTGAAGGAATTAGATTAGGTAAAGAAGCAATAAAGGAGGAAGATGAGTTTTGTTACTTGGGCAGTAAAATAACAATTGATATGTAGAGATGAAGAGGCTTGCTCAGGATAGGGTATTGTGGAGAGCTGTATCAAACCAGTCTCCGGACCGAAGACCACAACAATAACATAATGACATGGTGCACCTATGCACTGTAAATTGTTATATAACAACTGTTTGACATTACAAGATTATGGCCTTGTAAAATATTTTATTTGACCTGATGATGCTGACATAGTTCAGTGAAACCGGTCGTCGTTAATAAAAATTGATGATAAGCGATCTTGGCTATTTTATATCTTTTTACAATATTATATGTGGATCGCCTCCTAAAACGTAAACCAACTTTCTCGAACATCTACATGTACGAAGAAGAAGACAGCATCCACATAGGTGCATGTGCGTACTGGTTTATAGATCAGGCGTACGAACACACACACACACACACACAGACAGAGAGACAGCTGCGTTTGAGACAATCTTCGTGTGCGGAATTCGTTTTCAATCCTACATTGTACAATTTCCGACTCCAGAAATTCCCTAATGCGGTAGCATTAAACATGTTCCCAAACATGTTTCCTTTTAGAAGACATGATGCAGAACAATAAGAAAAAGCCATAATTTGAAGTACCATACGTGAAAGATTGTCGAGAGTGATAATCTAAAATAAAATAAAATATCCATTAAGCTATCTCGGCATAAATATCCTTAACAAATATATGGGATAGATCCGGATATTCGATAGCGGTCCGGACAACCAGCTGAACATGTCCATTACACACATGGTTCATTTGATTTCATTACCATGTTACAGGCATTTGTTAACACAGACGACCTCACCATGCAGGTTGGTCACTTGTGTAGGGCGCACAGGACACATGTACGTTTCATCGTACTCTTGTCTGTGTGCAATTGTTTGGTATAAACCCCCCCCCCCCCCCCCCCCCCTGTTGTCCGTTGCGTAGCAAAGTAAATACGTCCACGCAGGTCAGAAGCTTGACTGGAGTAATACGTGTTGACATTGAGTGCACGTACAGAACAAGTGGAGAGATCCCTCTTGTCAGTTATTACTGAGCGCGTGTACAGTACAAGTCGTGCATTACGGATACGAGCACCACGTCAGTAGTGTGTAGATGAGACTTTGTGTCTATCCCGCACTGCCGCGGTGATCACTACGTTTCCAGCGCCATTGTCTTAGCGCATTGATTTTCAACTTTTTCCATCGAATTATTTCAATGTCTACTACGACGTAACGTCGTAAATTTTTTTGTGCATATATTTGTGATATAATAATTAATTCTACCGAAAACCACTCTACCTCCTCCTCCCCCCCCACTATGGCATACAATGATAAGGGCCTCAGTTGATGATAGTGTAGCATTTATGGGCGTTAGACCCCAACTTGATCTTGTTCAACCTGCCTGCTGCAAGTCTTCTTAGCTGACGCCAATTCGGCGACTTCTGCGTCAATGATAATCATATGATGAGAATAACACCCAGTCCCCAGGTGGGGAAAAGCCCCGGCCAGACCAGGAATCGAACCACGCCCTCCACTGGACTAAGGAGGCGGACATAGTTTCAGTCAGCGTATTTTCATTGTGTTTAATTGAGCAGCATTGGTTTTAAGGGTTTGTCTAAATGTTCAAATGTTTGTGTATAGCTACGGGGTCATCAGTCCCTAAACGCCGGCCGCGGTGGCCGAGGAGACTGAGGCACGCCAGTCAAGGTCTGCACGGCCACTACGGTCGGGGGTTCGAATCCCCCCTCGAGCATGGATATTTGTGCCGTCCTTAGTATTAACTAGTTCATAAGTAGTTTGTAAGTTTAGGGACTGATGACCCCGTAGTTAAGTCCCATAGACTCTACAAACATTTGATTTGATTTGAGTCCCTAAACTCACAAACTACCTGCGAACTAGCTAATACTAAGGACGGCACAAATATTCATGCCCGATGGGGGATTCGAACCCCCGGCCGTAGTGGCCGAGCAGACCGTGACTGGAGCGCCACAGTCCCCTCGGCCACCGCGGCCGGCAAGAGTTTGTCTAGATATATTGTTGCTACGTTACGGTTTTCATTTCTCATACAAACGCAGACTTGCAAGGAATGCCTTCTTGGGAGGCGACCAACTCCAAATGTCAGACATGACAGTTTTTCATTAGGTACGCACTTATTATAATAAATTTCTAATATTTAGTTAGTGCTAATAAACACGCTGTTGTTACCACGACAGCCGCGGCGGAATGGCCGAGCGCATTCAGGCGCTATGCTACGATGCGCGAAGCTGTTCCCCGTCGGGGGTTCGAATCCCTTCTCTGGCATGGATGTTTGTGCCGTCCTTAGTGTTAGCTATGTTCATAAGTAGTTTGTAAGTTTGCGGACTGATGACCCCGTAGTTACGTCCCATAACCTTTACATTTTTTTTAATACGACGTTTCCCTCTATTAATGCAGCCGCAAATGGTTCCAAAGTGTTGATTATGTAACGCGACGAAGTCTGCACTTGATGAAAGACGATACGAGCAATAATGCTACTTGTAGGCGCTTCGCCCCAAATCATAACCTTCTGATCATGCAATGGCCTCTTGTGGAAATATGCGGATTCTACACTGTCCAGAACCTGTGATTTTGTAAGGTAGAATAAAGAATAGAAAAACGATGAAGCCTATCACTGTTATATCAGCAAACAGACACTCATAAAACTGGAGGCGCTGAGGAGCAACTGCTGGTTTTCATGCATAAACAACACATTCGTTAAGTATGCGTGTGCTGCTCCAGGTAGAACGTCATATGACGGTTGCTTGCGTCAGGTACCGGGTTGATATGGCAGGTCTAGGAAGCATTTTCTCCTGAATTGCAGCTACATTTTTTGGTGTGCGGGCAGGTTTTGGAATGTTTTTTAATTTGTTCAAAACAAATATTTTTTGGAATGGTACCATAACACTTCTCAAGTAACAACTGACCGCCGTTTACAGGATTTTTTTAATTTATTTAATTTTTTTTGTGTGCTAACGGCAATGAACACAATGCTGCCCCGTTGTGAGTAGCATCGTGCCCTTTACACTGCATCGTCGCGGCGGAGTGCCTAAGCGCATTGAGGCACTATGCTACGACGCAGGAGGCCGCTCCCCGTCGGCGATTCGAATCCTTCCTCGGGCATGGATGTTTGTGTCGTCTTTAGTATAACGTAGTTCATAAGTTGTTTGTAAGTTTAGGGACTGATGACCCCGCAGTTAAGTCCCATAAGCTCTACTAACATTTAAACATTTTACTCTGCATCATTCACACCGACACACCAACCACTACACTCTGAACGGGAGTCGGTCCCGTGGAGAGTGTACAAGTGGTGTGTTTTCCCCTGTAAACACAGTCACGTCTATATATACAGCTACATACATATTCCGCAATTCACCCAAAATGGAAGGCGGAGGGTACCGAGTACCAATACTAATTACTAGCTTTCCTGTTCCACTCCTATATACAACAAGGAAAAAAACAAATACTAGTATGCATCCGTACGAGCTCTAGTCTCTCTTATCTCCGTGGTCTTTACGCGAAATGTAAGTTTCAGCAGTAGAATCGTTCAGCTGTCTGATTCACAGTGATCTACCAGTAACAAACTTATCCACTAGCCTCTGAATTGCTTCTATGTCTTCCCTTAAACCGATTTGATGGGCATGCAAAACACCTGAGCAATACTCAAGGCGGGGTCGTACAAATGTTTTATATGCGGCGTCCTTTACAGACGAATCACATCCTCCCAAAATTGTCCCAAAAAAACCGAAGTCGACCATCCGCGTTCTCCACGATTGTCCTTTCATGCTCGTTCCATTTCATATGGCTGTGCTGCATTACGCCTAGATATATAATTGACGCGACTCTGGCAAGGAGCACACTATGGATGCCGTATTCCGATATGATTATTTCTTCTACTCATCTGTATCACCTTACACTTTTCAACATTCCTCACACCACCTAGAAATTTGGTCCAAGTCCTCCTGCAACTATTCATTGACGACACCTTCCTGTACACTACAGCATAATCAGCAAACAATCGAGATTGCAACTCACCCTGCCTGTCATATGTATAGAAAATAATGTTGGTCCTATCACACTCGCCATCGAGAACAACGTACTGGGTTGTATTAGTTAAATAGTCTTCGAGCCACTCACATATTTGGGTACGTATTCCATAAGATCGTTCCTTCTTTAGCATTCTGTAGTTCCACCCATAGCTCGCAAGAAGTCATGAGAGAAAATGGGAAGGTGTGTTTTACACGATCGATGCTTCCTGTTGCCGTGTTGTTGCATAGGCAGAAGCTTTTACGTCCCGAGGAAATTTACTGAGAATATGTTCAAGAAGTCTACTGTAAACTGATGTTGCTCTGTAATTATGTAGGTACGTTCTTATGTCTTTCTTATACATGGGAGTTACTTGTGCCTGAGGGGACTGAGGCGCTCCAGTCTGCGCGGCCACTGCGGTGGGGGTTCGAATCCCCCCTCGGGCTTGGATATTTGTGCCGTCCTTAGTATAAGGTAGTTGATAAGTAGTTTGTAAGTTTAGGGACGGATGACCCCGCAATTCGGTCCCATAAGTTTAACAAACATTTGAGCATTTTACTTGTGCCTTTTTCCAGTCGCTTGGAACTACGCATTGGAACAAAGATTCGCGATGAATGTATGCTCTATAAGGGGCCAATGCCACAGAGTACTGTTTGTAAAACCCAAATGGTACCCCATCTGGATTTGTTTCTATTCAACTCAGCTATTTTTCTACACCGGATATGGATATTAATATGACATTGTAGGATGGTTGGCTCATGGCCGGAGGTACTGAGTTGCTACGAAATTTCAAAGCTAGTAGATCACGTCATAGGTGGAATGGGTTGGGAAAATGTGACATATTGTGTAACATATGGCATTCCTGTGAGAAATTGCGCCAATAATGACCAGACACATTCTGATTGGCTGCCCCAGACCTATGTGTAAGATCCCCTCTATGATTATTTAGCTATAAATATTAGATAAACTATTATATAGAACTTAACGTGATTTTGTGTAATTAATGCGTTCAAATGAAGCTTTATTGTTCTCTAGTTTTAAGAAACAATTGACTGTAGATGCTACAGAAGTGAACTTCGCCCAGCATTGGCCAGCACTGCCCAGTTGCAGGCAGTATAGCACAGACGGCTCTCGCTTTGTTTCACTACATATAATTAAACATTATGAAACAACTGACATTCAGTGTTACTTGAAAATTACGTATGAGCCTAGTCACCGGTTTTAGAAGTTCCACAGCACTTCAAGATAGGAGGATCAACGACCTGTGCGCGGCCTCTGCGTGGGGACAACCGCGCAAAAGAAGAAGCCAGGTTGGTGCACAGAAACTTTAATTGCACGCACTGACGATGCATGTAGTTGTACGGCTCTCACATGCAGTGCTACGTAATTACATCTTGCTACATTGGCAGGCGTGTGCTGGTAACACCGCCGAGCGACGGTGTTAGAGAGACAGATAACTTACAAAAACTTTCCAAACTGTTTTATCAAACTTTCTCTCCTCCTTTCATATCCTACCCCTCCGTAACCTCCATTTAGAAGTTAGTGCGATCATCCATTAAACGTATGTTTGCATGGTCCTCCACCGCGAATAAATGCTTAAAAGTAAAATTTAAAATTTCGGCCTAAATTTTGCTGTCTTCTATCACTACCCCAGTGACTAGATAGAGGCCTTTGCTCCGCTTACAGACTTTACATAGGACCTGAATGTTTCATAATCTCGGCAAGATCTTTTAATAAAGTATGACGGTGGATCTTCTTATAGACGCGCTAATCTCTACTATGATTTACCGAACTTTATTTGCTTGACATTTTTTGAATCGAGATTCCAAATGTCCAAATGTTTGTAAGGCTTAAGGGAACTGCGGGTTCAACAGTCTCTAAACTTACAAAATACTTATGAACTACATTATACTAAAGCCGACACAAATATCCATGCCCGAGGGGGGATTCTAACCCCCGACGGCGGACGACCGCGCGCACCGCAACACGGCATTCCAGTACGCGCGGCTAATCCGCCGCGGCAAACCGAGAGTACAACGGCCTTTGCTGTCTCAGTGTTTTTCGAATATTATTATTAAATCACGGTGGCTCTTTAGCGTCCTTGATCCACTTTTTTGCACTTACTACTCCAATTTACAGTGCGTTTAAATTTTGCCCACAATTCCTCTACGTCCACAGTAACGGGAATAAACTATGTCCATTCATTACTTAAGTGGAACGCTAACAATTATCTGTTTATTCTAGGACAATCCACTCATTAGGGCCACTTTTATTTGTGCCACACTGTAGATATACATCTATATCGATACTCCTATTCCACTCGCGTATGATTCGCGGCAAAAACGATTGCCTGGACTCCTGTCTGATTTCATCTTTGAGGTATTTTCGCTAAATATAAGTAGGACGAAGCAGTATATCGGTTTACTCTTGCAAAAGTCATCTGCCTAGGAAGTCTGACAGAAGGCCGTACCCCGTCACTCTTGCAACGTCTGCCACTGGAGTTTCCCGATCACCTCTGTGACGCTTTCGCGCTAACTACATGACCCTAAAAAAGAAGCGTGCTGCTCTACCTTGGATCCTCTCTTTCTCTCCTATCTGGTAGGGATCCCGCAATGATGAGCAATAATAAAGCTTCGACGAACGATTTTTTAAACTACTGTTGACGGATTGCCCTTCCGGAGAATGTTTCCAATACATCTGTCTTCCATCTGCCTTACCTACAATTAATTTTTATAGTCGTTCAATGTGAAATGGCTATTCTCAGACATCTTGTGGAAGTAACTGCTTCCAATCTTTGTTCTCCTATTGAGAAAATACATAATAGAGTATCTTTCTTTCTATGTAAACACAAAACTCTATGATCCTTCTGCATTTCAATACACATTTCCAATGTTCCCACTTCTCGATACATTACAGCATCATCCAAAAAAGCCTAATTTAGGACTATAAGTTACCTACCGGGTTATTTATAATTATATATATTGAAAAGCAACGGCCCCAAAGCACTTTCTTGGGGCGCGCCAGATATCACATCACTTGATCGTTAAGGATGATATTTTTTCATCGGGTGACGATATCAAGAAACATGATATCTAAGAGGGTTCAAATTTAAATAGTGGCAGCTACTTACTCGTAACTGATTCAAAAGCACATGGTTGCACCTCTTACTGTCCTTCATAGTAGAACCCGTTGCCGGTGGTGTGCGGTGTGGAATGCGTAGTATACCGTTAGCAGATCCTGTTCTGTAGATGGTGCAAATGGAGTTGAATCTCTGGAACTGTTCTGAAGTGAATGCCACAAAGTGGGTCCATCATTTTCGGTATCAAATCAAAGTCACAAAGACTTAATTCCGGCGAGGATGATGGATGGTACAGTACTTCCCATTCCCATCGATCAAACAGCGCAGCGACAGCTTGCATTGTCATGCAAAACGATGAGTGGGTTGCGCAGAAAGTATTTCCGCTTCTTTCGAAAAGCTGGACGCAGGTAATGCCCGAGAAACGAACTTTAATACTGTGCATTGACGGTGTGCCGTGGAGGAATGTAATACGTTAGAATAAAACTAACACAGTCGTACACGAGAATCACTATAATGAGGCTCTGACGCACTTTCGACCCATAATGACGCCATTCGTCGGACTAGCGTTTCAGTTTTGGCTCGTACGATGTGTCCCATGTCTCATCCAGTGTTACGATTAGGCGTAAGAAAGCCTCTCCTACTCGCTCTACATCTGAGAAGTGTCGCAACGCATCCATTTCTACATTTCCGTCAATTCATACAGAACCCATCGTGATGGAATTTTTCGCATGCCCAGGTGTATCTTTAGGATGCGAAGCACAGTCGTATGCGATAATCCGGTTTCGTGGGCGAGCTCACGAATCGTCTGGCGTCGATCACTGTCCACTAACGCGGCAACAGTATTCACTTCTTCTTGAGAGGCGCTAGGACCACCTGCCCGATGCATGTCTGCCAATGTTTGCTGGCTTTCGTTGAAGGTTTTACCCAGCGTGCCACTGTTCTGTACGGCGATGCCGATTCTCCGCACGCCTCTTAAAGACCTTGATGACACTGTCGTAGAGTACGACCTCTGGCACATTCATTCTTGACCCAACTCCGTTGTTTGTGTTTAGAAAACATAGTGACACCGTTAGTCTGCCCGCTCGCAAGTGACTGTGTTTCCCTCGATTGTGCACATGCCAGTGACGTGGGACGGGCGAGTCCATTTGCTTGGAGGTGAGGAAGGTATGTCAACAATGTGTTCTATCAGCGATAGTAGTAGATTCCATTTCATAGTGTTTCCGCAGCAGTTTCGCCACTATTTAAGTGCGGATAAGCCTGTATCTACTTCTGCTGGATCTCGTGAAACAATGTCGCGAAATGGTTTTCACATGACCGTTGCTCTCGGAAACCATGTTGTTACCTACAGGGGAGATTTACATTCTGTAGAAATGTGATATTACTTGAACATAAAACGTGTTCTAAGATTTTGCGACTGACCGACGTCAGAGATATAGGCCTATAGTTTTGCTCATTTGTAAATGGAAATGCTTGAGATGCCTCTAACGAGAGTGTGTAATGGGATAATAAACTTCATAAACTGCCTTTCAGCAGATTCACTTATTCCCTGTGTTTTGACAAAGAGTGCTATGGCTCGCTATCTGCGCTCCTAAACCGTACTTTAAGACTCAGTTAAAAGCATTCCAGCCGGATTCAGTTGCCCTCTTTATTTCTCCGGCACATGTCAGGCCGTTTCTGCCTCCGGCGGACTCCCTGGGAGCGACATACGCCACAGGATAACGACTGCGAAACAAGTCAGCCCCGACGGCAAAGGAACGGAAATGGCGGCTCTTATTTACATATTTTACGACGGGGTCGTTAGACTGCTAACCAACGTCTTCATTAATAATTCAGCAAGTACACGCAAGAGTCGCCTAATGCACACGCAACTGCCTGGCCTTAACGACCTTCCCGCTGGCGGTAAACAACCCTCTGCGTCAAGCTGCCGAATGATAACTTCTCGCTACAATTTCAGATTTGTAATCATCTCTGTGCCTCCTGAAATGTTTAACGATGCCAACGAAATGCTAAGCTTGGCAAACTGGCGAAGTATTTTACATTACCCACAAACAAAGTACTTAGTTGAAAATCATGGCTGGTACACAGGTGTGCTTACTAAACAACCTTCACTTTCCATAGCCGTTGAAACCAAACGGATGGAAGATGCTGAAAATCTCCTATCTCAAGACCTTAAAGTTTTGTGAAGTTCTAGTCCGTCTCGAAACAACTGTTTTCGTCTGAACAAATGGGAAGTAACAAAATTTCCTATTTTGATCAATACAGTGCATCCCCATAATCAAAGTATTTTTGTGCCATACTGGATCGCCCACTGTCCTTCAGGAAATATCTAGAAGCAACGGTAGCCAAAGTCAACTCTCGCAATAACATCCTGCACCAGATGCGGAGCGTATGCCTCCACTGTGAGAGGTTCTGCCCCAGGACTTACATACTGTACCGCAATATACGGCTCCTCTTCGTGGTTGAATAGCAGCCAAACTACACGACACGGCGTATTTCATCAGTGGATGCATGAAAATCACGCCTGTTCAATGGCTACTCATGCTGAACCACACTGCTGCACCTCTTATACCCCGAAAGCTTGCTTCGAGAGTTGATTGGTTGTTGTTTGGGACAGGGGGACCAAACTGCTAAGTTTATCAGTGCCCCATTGGGGAGGGGAAGGACCGAGGATAAAAAAGGAGGGGAAGGGAAAGGAAATGCAGACCAGGGAGGAAAGAAGGAAGAAAGACTGCATTAGCTTGCTCGCCACGCACGTATTCACGAAAGAACCGAGAGCCTCCTAGGGGTCCGACAGTTGAAGAGGATTCAAAGTGACCCACACCCTCCAGTGCATAAGGACACTCCTAATGCTGAAGTCCAGGAAACCAGTACTACACTTTCATTTTAACATCGTTGAGCAAAAGCCAGAAAACTGCAGCACTGATAACTTCACAACCGTCTGGTTCGACCCTCCCCCCTCTCCCTCCCCTCCAGAGAGACCTGCTGATTTCGAACTTCCCCGCCAACAAAGGAAAGCGTTTAACAGGAGTGGAACATCACATGGCGTGTCAGAATTTTCTCCACAAATGGGGCATAACACCAAGTCCCCAGGGTGACTGTGATGCTTTGCTCAAGGCATTATTACCATATTGTGTATGACTGCAATATCAGATCGTACCCAGAACAAAAGGCAGACCTATATGAAGTGACGGATGCTGCAGTTTCCTGGCTGTGTGGCCGAGAGGTTAATATATAAATAACACGTTCGCTACATGTTTTTCTTAATTCATTTAAATTTTGTAAATTTACTGCTCACTGCATTGTTCTTTCTCATTACTTATTTCAATTTTCACCTAAATCTTCCGTTGCTGGTGTTTTAATGTTACTTGAACTTTTTATCATACTGCACAATTTATTCTCTCTTTCATTCGCTCATCTTACAGTATAACGTTCCCGAACATTTTACAACCACAGCGTCACACACTGTAATGTTCATTTTACCCAGGGTTGGGAAATAACGCATTACTTGTAACGCCGTTACTAGTAACAGTTACTGTTTAAAGGTAACGGGCGGTAACGGCATCGCCGGCCGCGGTGGCCGAGGTGACTGAGGCGCTCCAGTCACGGTCAGCACGGCCACTACGGTCGGGGGTTCGAATCCCCCCTCGGGCATGGATATTTGTGCCGTCCTAGTTCGTAAGTAGTTCATAAGTAGTTTGTAAGTTTAGGGACTGATGACCCCGTAGTTAAGTCCCATAAGCTTTACAAACATTTGAACATTTTTTTTTGGTAACGGCGTCATTATTTGCATAAACTAGCTTTAACTCTAAGTTACTTTTATCATTTAACGATTCAACGGGACTGCTGGTGCTGAGGTGGCCTTAAATAGCCGATGGACGGCTTCTGATTGTTCGGCCGCTACGTCACGCTGTCACAGATTCAGTCTATGTCTGCGCTGGTGGCGCCACCGCTCCCGTAGTATCGAAGACGTTGCGCGACGTGTCTCTGCTGCATTTCTGTATCGAGCGCTCGTTTCCAAGCACCGCTAAGAATATACCCGCTATAACGGTTGAAATTGTTCTCACACATTCTTATTTCTACAGCCTATTTGATTACAGATTCCCAGTATGTGGAGGCCTGGGACAAAATTTTTGTTTCGCCGAACAAAATTTCACCTTTGTTCGTGAGGCTGTGATCAGCGACCGCTGATTTCCCCAGTTATCGGTTTTTAATAAGCCGCTGGTGTTCTGTACAGCGTTCGGAAACAGTACGAATGGACTGACCAATATAATTACTTCCGCACTCACATGATACGTTGTATATTCCAGGGATCCTAAGGCCGATGCCATCCTTAACAGGGTGCAGCATCGCCTTAAATTTCCTAGGTGGTCGGAAAACCGATTTTATACTTTGTCTCCCCAGAACTCTGCCTATTTTGCTCGATGTGGCTCCACAAGAAGGCAGGAAAGCCTTCGGTTGTCCATCACTTGGATCTTCAGTATTATCCCGTTTCCGTTTCTTTGAAAACGCTGTCTGTATATCACGTGCACCATAGCCGTTCTTACGGAATTTCGGATTCCAAATGGTCCTCGTCAGAAACAGCGACCGATCAATCATAAGCCATCCATAGGCTATTTAAGGCCACCTCAGCACCAGCACTGTCAGTCAGCGGCTTCTGACGAAGAAGCTTGAAATTTTATCAAGAATTGACGCGGAAAGAAGTCCGAGAAAGTTTTATACAGAAGTGTCGCCCTGAAAGACTTCGAACTCGTTTACAAAATTGTTTGTGATACTTGTTCTTCCTACTACATAGTTCAAACGGGACGTTCTTTTAAAATCCGGTTTAAAGAACATCTTTTGAGAAAGAATGGCACTAACTCCTAGAATTAGTCTTTTGCTGACCATCTTCTCATTACAGGTCACGCAAAAAATGTTCAAATGTTTGTTAAGCTTATGGGACTTAACTACGGGGTCATCAGTCCCTAAACTTACAAACTACTTACGAACTACCTTATACTAAGGACGGCACAAATATCCATGCCCGAGGAGGGATTCGAACCCCCGACCGTAGTGGCCGTGCAGACCGTGACTGGAGCGCCTCAGTCCCCTCGGCCACCGCGGCCGGCACAGGTCACGCAACTAAAGCCATTAATGACCTGAACATTTTGCATACCGAAAAGAAAGGCCACAGATTAGACGTGCTCGAGGAATTGCAAATATTTAAACATTTTTCTCGTTATGACGGGCTTATTCTAAATGAACAGCTACAACTTCGTGATAGAAGCGTTTTAATGGTATTAAGCCGTTACTTGGTCTTTGATGTATTTCGTGCAATGTCCGAAATATTTCGTCCAACTTGATCCAAAGCATATGTATTCCAAAAGCTAATTATTAACTATTGTCATAATCAATACGTCGTTACTCGTTTATTCTCTCTACTAATATCGGATTGCCAAAATGACGCCTCAGCCATCTCTCATGTTTAACAAAGCATTTGTAGCAATTGTTTTTAATATTGTTTTTCTCTGTACAGAAGCATAGTTGTAATTGCGGCTACTGAATAGCAGTACTGAGGTAACGTCTTCCTGTTCACAACTCCACTTAGCACACACCATCTTTGATGTAAATTTTACAGCTGAGTAGTATATTTTATTACGTGACTTGTATTTTATAAATTCTGATGAAGGCAATCACAGTCATTGTCGAAACCTGGTCAAATAATTTTTAATTTGCGACCGAGGACTGCTTTTTTATCCATTAAAGGGGGATGCTCTGAGGCAGCTGGTTCTCCTCTCCTGCTTTTAAACATGAACGTGGTAGCAACTTTGTGCTGCGGCAGGAGCATTTAACAGGTTGTCATTGTTATGAACGAGAATTAGGTGCTTTCATTCTATAGGTTATAATTTGAGAATGTAGAAAGTAACTGCTTCTTTTACTTACCGTCTCTGAGTCGCTAACTACAAATAAAAATACTTCTTACATAATATTAATTTTCAATTGGTTTTTCAATAAGTGAGTATTCCAAACCAAAGTTTTCACGTCGATCTGCAGCAGGAGTTTAGAACATATACTTTCCTCAAATATTATGAACTACCTTGAAGAAGACGACCTATTGACCCATAGTCAACATGGATTCAGAAAGTATCATTGTTGTGAAACACAGCTAGCGTTTTACTCACATGATGTGATGAGTGATGTCAAGTGGATTCCGTATATCTATATTTCCGGAAGGCTTTCGACACTGTACGTCACAAGCGTCTTCTAATCAAAGCGCGTATTAATGGAATATCGCCACAATTGTGCGGTTGCATTCGTGGTATCCTGTCAGATCCGACACAGTACGTTGTACTTGACGGAAAGACATCGAGTAGAAGTGATATATTGGCTCAAAAGGGAAGAAGTAAGTAGTGTAGATCAAATCACACGTAAAAATGCACTCGTTTCGAAGAATCCAATCACGAAATTCAACAATAATGATTGTAATAATATCACAGATGTAATGCGTGAAACGTCAAATAGATTTTTTTAAAGACATGTATTAAAAGAAATTTCTTTTTTACTGCTTTATTTATTCTTATATTTCCTTATTCGTATACTTACCGTCACAGAGAAAGAGCTGAAGACATTGTAGTAGGCATAGACCAAAGATATGGTCTCTGGCATCACGTTTCACTGTATGTAACCTCCTTGCTATAGTGTCGCAAACGTCATCGCTGGCATTCAGTCCGGATTTTTTTATAATTAGACGACTTTCAACCACCATATCTTCCACCCCCTCATAGCTGTCGGCTTGAAACTGCTATGGTTCTGTAGTTTTCGCTGCAAAGTGAAATATCAACATACACACACGTAGAATTTTATATACACCGATAACTTTCCATCCCAATATACTCCAACCTTTTATCATAGTCAACCCTCAAGGAACAATGCAACCAATAAAACCATTTTCAAAGAGTAAATATAATTTTCAAATAGTAATTATTGTTCCGCATTTCGCATTATGTCAATCAGATCACTATAAAACCGTGCCTAAAAACTTCCTAAGGTATAAATTAGTAACTGTACAAATATTTAAGACTCTGCGACTTGTCGTTCGGACGTGATAAGCGTACACCGAACAGAGATATATATATATATATATATATATATATATATATATATATATATATATATATATAGCTATCCGATCGCCATAAAACCGTGCCTAAAGCCTTCCCCGGGTAGTTATTAGTAACTGTACACATTTTTAACACTTTATGTCTTATGGTTCAGACGTGATAAACGTACACCGAACAGACATTCACATTTATAGATATAGATTTAGGAGACAATCTGAGTAGTTCTCTTACATTGTTCGCGAATGATGCTGTCACTTATCGGTTAGTAAAGTCACCAGAAGATCAAAAGCAATAGCAAAAGACTTAGATATCAGCAAGGTGAAAGAAATGGCAATTGACTCGTAATAATGAGAAGTGTGAAACCACTAAAAGAAGCCCGTTAAACTTCATTTACACAATAAATCAGTCAAAGTAAGAGGCCGCAAATGCAACTAAATAGCTACGTGTAACAATGCAAATATTTTAAAAGCTTAAGGGACTTAATTGCGGGGTCATCAGTCCCTAAACTTACAAACTACTTATGAACTAACTTATACTAAAGACAACACGAACATTCATGCCTCGCGAATCGAACCAGAGCGCCTCAATCCCCCGCGGCCACTAACAATAATGAACAACTTAAATCCGAAGGAACACACATAAAATATTGTAGGGAAAGCGAACCAAAGACTACGTTTCGTTGGCAGCTTAGAAGATGCAGTAGCTCTACTAAAGAAACTGCCTACACTACACTTGTGCGTCCTACTTTGGAGTATTGCTGTGCATTGACGGATCCCCACCAAGTGGGACTAACAGACGATTTAGAGAAAGTTCAGAGAAGGGCACCTCGTTTTGTATTATCGCTATATTGGAGAGAGAGTGTCACAGAAATGATGCACGAGTTGGGGTGGAAATCTTTAAAAAAAATGATTTATTTGTTGCGACAAGATCTATTTGCGAAATTTCTTTCACTAACTTTCTCTTCCGAATGCGATCATTTTGTTAGCACACACCTACATATGAAGACATTATCAGGAAATATAAAATAAGAAAAATCAGATCGAAATTGGAAAGATTTAGGAGAATGGAACTGTAGAGAAACATAACAAAAGCGGTTCGATGAACCCTCTGTCATGCACTTCAATGTGGCTTGCAGAGTATTTATGTAAATGTAGAAGTTTTACTTTAGCTTTGGTTTGATCTGGCTGAATATCGAAGGATATAAAATTCAAGAAAATTTAAAATAATAATGATTGGAATAGATCAATAGCTGTACGTTCTAAAATTATCAGTTTAAATGCACTACGATCAATTGATGATCGTAATCAAAATGTTCCAGTATTAGAGCGGTAAAAGTTACGTTATGACTCTTGAGGTAAAATAGGAAAGGGTTCTGGAACCAATCGCAGAAATTAACAATTGTCATTCAAAAGATTATTCAAATACTCTTCCAATTTCTATTGTGAACAGTTTCAGAGCAAGTCTTATATTCAGTCTGCCCTTTTCTAACGTCA
The DNA here is from genome assembly GCA_026315105.1 of Locusta migratoria. Taxonomy (NCBI): domain Eukaryota; kingdom Metazoa; phylum Arthropoda; class Insecta; order Orthoptera; family Acrididae; genus Locusta; species Locusta migratoria. The sequence goes on from CM048747.1 coordinate 533,465,215, forward strand.
TATAATATTTGCAAAACGATCTACATTTCTTCTGTTTGCTATTACTTACAATCGCAGGCACTGTGCCTCTGTATGTTTTATTGAAATACTAGCTTAAACACGCGGCTCCACTCGCGTGTTGGTTAATTATGATAGATAAGCATTCAGTAGTGTGCTACGAGACTGGTTTTGATGGATGAAATGAAATACAATACCTCCTTTAGAAACAGACATTTTTAATCAACACTAAAATAAAAAATTGAATTATGTGACGTGCTTAATGATTTACAATAAATAATACATACATTATTGCTTATAGCCTGTGTTGCAATATCTCAACACGTATGGTGAGAGTAATGTCCAGATTCATTTTCATTTCATTTTAGGGCATTTTGGTAAACTACGTCATTTGTAGTATTGTTTGGAGCGTAAAGGTAGAGATTTTTTGGGTTGCCCACCCTTGAGCAAGCGACGTATCAGTGACCATGTGAATAACATGAGGGGTGTAAATGGATTCCTGCGATTTTATTTAAAGAGATGTATTAAAAGAAATTTCTGTTTTACTGCTTTATTTATTTATTCTTATATTTCCTTATTGGTGTGCTTATCCTTACAGTGAAAGAGCTGAAGACTTTGTAGCACGCATAGATCAAAGATATGGTCTGTGGCATCACATTTGCCTGTATGTAACCTCCTTGCTATAGAGTCTCAAACGTCATCGCTCGCCTTCAGTGCCAACTTTTTTTATAATTTGACGACTTTCAACCACCATATCTTCCACCTCCTTACAGCAATCGGCATGGAACTGTTATGGTCTACAACGAGAGACCTCGGACCAAAATTACACACAGACCATTCGTTTGCGTTCTGTAGTCTTCGCTGAAGAGCGAAATATTAACACACACACACAGCGAGAGAGAATTTTATACACACCGATATACTCCACCCTTTTTTCATTATCAACCCTCAAGCAACAATGCAACCAATAAAACCATTTTCAAAGAGTAAATATAATTTTCAAAGAGTAATTATTGTTCCGCATTTCGCCTTATATTCATCAAATTACTAAATATCTATTAGATTGCTATAAAACCGTGGAGAAAACTTTCCTCAGGTATAAATTAGTAACTATACAAAAATTTTAGTCTCTGCGTCTTGTCTTTCGGAAGTGATAAGCTTACACCGTACAGATATTCACATTAACATATATAGATGTAGATAGTCATCCGATCACCATAAAACCGTGCCTAAAGCCTTCCCCGGGTAGACATTAGTAACTGTACAAATTTTTAGCTCTGTATGTCTTGTGGTTCAGATGTGATAAACGTACACCGAACAGACATTCACATTTATAGATATAGACTAGCTTAAACCCGCGGCTCCGCTCGCGTGTTAGTTGATTATCTATTTATCAGGAACGTAAGTAGTGTAGATCCAATCACAGGTAAAAATGCACTCGTTTCGAAGAATCCGATCACGAAATTCAAAAATAATGATTGTAATAATATCACAGATCGATCACTTGATGAAATGCGCGAAACGTTAAATCGATTTTTTTAAAGAGATGTATTAAAAAAATTTCTTTTTTACTGCTTTATTTATTTATTCTTATATTTCCTTATTCGTACGCTTATCCTTACAGAGAAAGAGCTGAAGACATTGTAGCATACATAGACCAAAGATATGGTCTGTGGCATCACGTTTCGCTGTATGTAACGTCGTTGCTATAGAGTCGCAAACGTCATCGCTAGCCTTCAGTCCCAATTTTTTTATGATTCGACGACTTTAAACCGCCATATCTTCCACCTCCTTATAGCTATCGGCGTGGAACTGGTATGATGTACAACGGGAGACTTAGGACAACAATTACACACAGACCATTCGTTTGCGTTATGTAGTTTTCGCTGCAGAGCGAAATATTAACACACACACACGTAGAATTTTATATACACCGATAACTTTCCATTCCAATATACTCCACCCTTTTATCATTATCAACCCTCAAGCAACAATGCAACAAATAAAACAATTTTCAAAGAGTAAATATAATTTTCAAAGAGTAATTATTGTTCCGCATTTCACTTTATATTCTTCAAATTGATAAATATTCATCAGATGGCTATAAAACCGTGGCTAAAACCTTCATCAGGTATAAATGAGTAACGGTACAAATATTTAAGTCTCTGCGTCTTGTCGTTCGTACGTGATAAACGTACACCGAACAGACATTCACATTAATTAATATATATCGTTGCAGTTGGTCGGAACACACGACGTTTCATATGTTAACTGCAGCGTACCGCCTGCCATCTGTTGAGTGCATTTGCTACTGCTTTCGTTGCAGTTTACGTACGCTATTTATACGTGGCAGTTCGAGCTTTGTACTCAAGATAGGGCTTGGTATCTAGATCCCATTCTACACAAAACGTCAATGTTTTTTCTTGCCATGGTACTTAGAGCATATTTTATTTATGGTCTTCAATTTATATACATACTTTCTTCATTTGTTACAACAAATGAAAATGAATGCGGCATAAACGCCAACATTCAGATTTCTTGTGTATGTAATTATATATCAGTTAAGCCGTTTTGGCAGTATCCAAGAATCTTTTTGTATATTCGAAAGTAAAAAAGATAACAATAACAAAGAAAAAAAATTCACTATTGCAGGACACGAACCATTGCCCAAAATACGGATATTTATAACATGACGCGTTAACCCTCGCGGCTAAACATGACGTATCCTATAGAGCATTTCTTCTGTTGTATTAGAAGCTTCTTACAACCGTTACGTATTTCTATGGATATATTTCAAATAAATAACTTGTAATAAACATTTTGAAAAGTAGCCTATGTCCTAATCCAAGACATAAGAAATCTCTATATGAAATTTCATCTAAATCAGTGCTGTAGTTTTAGCGTGATGCGGTAACAAACATACAAACTTTCTCATTTATAATATGTATAGGATTAAAATTTTTCTCATTTTTTGATATGCCCTAAAATTATACATAAAAGCAGGACGAGGAGGCACCACAGCTTCTTCGCAGTCAAACTAGATATACATTATCCATTATTCGATGCAAGTCTGCTACTGAAACATATCGGAATTTATGTCCCTTGCCTCGCATATACATATTATTATAGAAATAGATCACACAAAGATATGACGATGATTGTTACGTATTCTCTTCGTCAGCAATACATTATTTTTTAATTATTCAGTTCATTGTCCACCAATGTTTAACCCTGTTGCAAACCGTTCTTTCCACCATTGTGTCCCCCACATCTATGATGCGCCTATTACGGTGAGCAGCAGTATCAGGTAGCTATTGCGGCGCGCGGCAGCGAGGACGTCATGTTTACGTTGGCGTAATTTCGTTACCGCAATTGTGTTCGCTGCACCAGTACAGCGAGGTTCGTTTGAAGAACCGCATAGTTAATTAATTGCTCTTGTTACAGTCGCTTTGCTTACGGGGAGCATCCAATAGTCTGAAATTTATACACTCGCAGTAATGAGTATCTGGAAAATTTTCACCGTGTAATTTGCGTTCAAAGGGAATTATTTGTTTCACTGACCCTCGACAGGGCTTTAGGGCACGTTCTTTGACAATGCAACGAACTTTTTAACAACTTTGCTTCCTGATTTGCCGTGCTGAAACAAAAGTAAATATTATCTGTACCTTCCAAACGCCGTTGAAACAGAGGTTCCTAGCACTGCTGCAAGAAAAAATAAATAATCTCAGTGAATGAATTTCGTTCTTTTTCATATGCGTGGTCTTTCATTGCGGTATCTTTTTCTTGTAACAGCTTACTTTGTGAAGTTATGAAAATTCATCGTAAAGGGCAACATCGTCCAAGAAGGCAGTAAGTAAATAACGCATTACCCTTTAGGCATTACCGGCGAATCGGATAGTTTACACGTTCCTAGGTTTACTGATTCGTGCCATTTTACGCGATATTTCGACTATAATTGGCGTCACGTACGAAGGCAGCCCAGTTTTCAGCCGTTTTGCGCAATCCCCCTCCATTACCGCACATGAGCCAATAATATTCATTACGTAGGCGCGGCCGGCCGTGGTGGCCGAGGGGACTGAGGCGCTCCAGTCACGGTCTGCACGGCCACTACGGTCGGGGGTTCGAATCCCCCCTCGGGCATGGATATTTGTGCCGTCCTTAGTATTAGCTAGTTCATAAGTAGTTTGTAAGGTTAGGGACTGATGACCCCGTAGTTAAGTCCCATAAGCTATACAAACATTTAAACAATTGTAAACGTAGGCGCGTGACTAGCCGCAAATTACTCAATGTTTCGCCCACAGGATCCACTATTGGCGTTCGGCTGGAGCTCCTTCCACCCAAGCTTCCCCTATCACTCCGCCTCTATGGCGCCGACTATAGTCTCAATCACACGAGGAGCGCAGATTTCGTTATTCGCTCTTTAAATGCACGAAAGCTGTGTGGGTTACTTTGCATACCACGATTGTTTACCCGGTTCTATATAGTGAAAGGACAACCGACTGCTTCTAACATCCGAACGGCCAGGTGAATGTTTTCACGTTCAATGGTTTTCTTCATAATGTTCAACTGTTTGTAAACGTATTGGAACAATCTGCTACGATCATCGGTCCCTAGACTTACCAGCTACTTAAACTAAATTACACCAACGACAAAAGACACACACACACACACACACACACACACATTCGCATACACGATGGGGGACTCGTACCTCCAACGGGAACATCCACCTAGTCAGTAGCATGACGCTTGAGACCACGTGATCATTCCGCGTGGCAAGAGTTTTCTTCAGTCGAATAAAATACCCAAATAAAAATAGTCTATGCGGTAGACTCAGCTATATGACTGTCTTCACTCATTCGCCGTGTTTGAGTGGTTTCACTAAGAGGAAGACTGAAACAAGTGTCTGTACATTGTGGCCACTTTATGAAAGTTTTTACTCAAGTCATCGTAAGTTTATTTACATACAAAAACACCCATTTTGCTTATATGAGAACCATGACCACGAATGCCAACTTTTCATTGATAAACGATGTACCGTATCTTATTTCCAAAAGATGTGAATATATATATAAGAGGTTTGGAATTTAAATAGTGGCAACTATTTTTTCACAACCGATACAAAAGCGTTACATGTTTGCACCGGTTGTTACTGTCCTTCAAAGTAGTCGCCAGCCTTGTGTACAAGAAGTTGCCAGTGATGTGGAAGGTATAGTATACCGTTAACAGAGGCTTTTGATGGTCCGAATGGAGCGGTCTGCTGTCTGTCGAATCTCTGGAACAGTTTTGAAGCGAAAGCTACGAAGTGACTCCTTCATCTTCGGAATAAATTCAAAATCAAAAGGACTTAAGTCCGGGGAGTATGGTGGATGGTACAGTACTTCCCAGTCCCATCAACCGAACAGAGCAGCCACAGCTTGCGCTGTGTGGCAAATGGTGAGTGGTTCGTGCAGAAATTGTTAACGCATCTTTCGCAATGCTTAAGTCCTTTTGTTTATATGATTCAGAGATGAAGTAACCACTCTGTAGCATTCGCTACATCTGTTCCACAGATTCGACAGGCAGTAGACCGCTCCATTCGCATCATCAACAGAACAGGCTCTGATAACAGTATATTACGCCTTCCACATCGCTGTCAACGCTAGTGACTGCTTTGAAGGACAGTAACAGATGCAACCAAGTAACGCTTTTGTATCGGTTGTGAATAGTTTCCACTATTTAAAGTACCAACCCTCGTGTATATATAAGTAGTTTACATTTGTTCCTTTGACCCACTTTGTTAGCCGTGTGATCTAACGCATCGCTTTCTGAGATGGGGAGGCGTACTGACCGCAGTTCTAATCCACCCGGCGGATTGACGAAAGGGGTCGGACTGCTGACCAGCCTGGAAGTGGTTTCTAGGCGGTTTTCCACATATCCCAAAGTGAATACCGGGTTGGTCCCAAAGTTCCGCCTCAGTTACATAATTCGCAAACATTTCGCAACACTTTACGTTTTCACACGTAAAACACTATACGCAGACATAGGGGTACACATTTCCTCCCAGGGCATGGGTTGGCGGTGGGAAGGGCATCCGGCAACTCCATAAATATTAACACAAGCCAAATCCGAATTTAACAACGCCTGCATGTCCGGTAACATCGCCACAGAGAAATTGTACGCTTGTTTCTTTTAATTTTTTTTAAATCTACAGTTTTATTTTAACTACATGAAATTTTTGGCAGCAGTTACATACAAAATTCTGTCATTCAGGTCGTTGGTAAGCAGGGGGAGTGAGGGTGAGTAATGTGAATCAATGAAGGAGAATAAACTATCGTTTCTGTCGACTCAATTTTCTGTAACGAAAAATAATACCATCAGCTGTGTTCAATATATTTATTTAGCAACCAGTTTTGGCGGTATATGCCGCTGTCTTCAGGCCCTTAAAATAAGAAACCTGCATATTGCGAGATTACTGTCAATATAACTGGTATCGCACATTCGTCCAATTTTTGTTGCTGTAATAATGGACGAATGTGCGATATCAGTTATATTGACAGTAATCTCGCAATATGCAGGTTTCTTATTTTAAGGGCCTGAAGACAGCGGCATATACCGTCGAAACTGGTTGCAAAATAAATATATTGAACACAGCTTGAAAGTTTCTTGTTTGTCCTTCTCTGTTACAAAATTTACGTCTGCTGCGAAAGTTATGTGTTTTACCATACAATCTAAGAAATGTAACTGAGTGACGCTACTTGAATGAAATGTAACTGAATGTGTTTGAACTTGTTCTATCTGAATGCCTCTGCACAACGTTATGTTAATCTGCCTGCGTATTTTTTAACTGTATTCAATGTGAATGTCAAAGTATTGCAAAACCAATTTGACTGCATATTGTCTATTATAATGAAACACACACTGCTAATTGTTTCTGTATGAAAATGTCGTACCAAAGTTAACTGTCTGAAAATTACTGATACTAAAAATCACTGTGTTAATAATTCTGGCCCTACAAATTACTTTCTGGCTGAACTAACAATCTTTAAGTGAATGTAACGAACACAGTATTAATCAATGCAATCTGACTCAGTGCAAACACTTGTTAACCTGTACTGAACACTGTATGAATTGTCCTACCCTGAAATCTGTAGCCGGCCGCGGTGGCCGAGGGGACTGAGGCACTCCAGTCACGGTCTGCACGGCCACTACGGTCGGGGGTTCGAGTCCCCCCTCGGGCATGGGTATTTGTGCCGTCCTTAGTATAAGGTAATTAGTTGATAGGTAGTTTGTAAGTTTAGGGACTGATGACCCCGTAGTTAAATCCCATAAGCTTAACAAACGCCGGCCGCGGTGGCCGAGGGGACTAAGGCGCTTCAGTCACGGTCTACACGGCCACTACGGTCGGGGGTTCGAATCCCCCCCTCGGGCATGGATATTTGTGCCGTCCTAGTTCGTAAGTAGTTCATAAGTAGTTTGTAAGTTTAGGGACTGATGACCCCGTAGTTAAGTCCCATAAGCTTTACAAACATTTGAACTTTTTTTTTTCTTTTTTCTTTTTTTTTTTTTTTTTTTTTTTTTGCTTAACAAACATTTGTAACACATTTTTGAAAGCTGTAAATCATACTAAACTGTAAGCATGACAACAAAAACTGATTCTTTCTCACTTTCACTTACTGCATAAATTAGCGCAACACCAAACTGCTTCCTGCTGTACTAACTATTGGAAAGCTAACTACAGAAAACATCTATGGCACATTTAATAAAAATGTGACGAAGGATAAATGGTAATCTCTTTAAGAAACTCGAACTAATGGTAAAAAATGAAATATCTGGTTTATTTTCTAACTGATGTAACTTCATTAAAATAACTAACAATGTCATGATTTGAATTTTAAAATCTTTCAGAGAAAAATATAACTCAGATATTTAATCTGCCTACAAAATTATTTTTAAAGAAAGGTAAACATTTCTTTATTGTTAATAAATTTAACTCGAGTCAGACAAACCATGTTACAACAATACCATATTTCTTGAAATTCCTGTTTCAGAAAAACGCACTCTCAAAACTAAACTATTACAATAAATACTTTTCCTAACACAGAAAGGGGTCCCTAGCATGAATCGTGAGACCACAAGCTAACAGCAAGATCTTTCAAATCAAATGTTCAAATGTTTGTTAAGCTTATGGGGCTTATGGGAAAGTGAGAAAGAATCAGTTTTTGTTGTCATGCTTACAGTTTAGTATGATTTACAGCTTTCAAAAATGTGTTACAAATGTTTGTTAAGCTTATGGCACTTAACTACGGGGTTATCAGTCCCTAAACTTACAAACTACTTAGCAACTAGCTTATCCTAAGGACGGCACAAATATCCATGACCGAGGGGGGCTTCGAACCCCCGACCGTAGTGGCCGTGCAGACCGTTACTGAAGCGCCTCAGTCCCCTCGGCCACCGCGGCCGGCCAAGATCTTTCCCGACCGTTACTGTTACCATCAGTTCACCCTAACAATACGAAGTTGTGCCATAGAAACATGACAAGTATTTCATGAAAAACTTTACCTTATAAAAACTTCAAAAGATCCTTTCTCCAGCGACATTTATTCCTTTCGTCTCCATATCTTAAACAAACAGGTAGGTTCAGCATGCAAGTCTCAAAACCTCATCTCCTCGGAGTGTAGTATTGTATGGGAGTGAAAGGTGGACGATAAGTTCAAATAAAAAGATGATAGAATCTTTTGAAATGTGGTGCTACAGACGATTGATGAAACTTAGATGGGTAGATCACGTAACTACAGAGGAGGTGCTTAACCGAATCGGGGAGAAAAGGAATTTCTGTAATTTCCTAACTAAGAGAAGGGATAGATTGGTTGTTGCCGGCCGCGGTGGCCGAGGGGTCTGAGGCGCTTCAGTCATGGTCTGCACGGCCACTACTGTCGGGAGTTCGAATCCCCCCTCGGGCATGGATATTTGTGCCGTCCTGGTAGTTCATAAGTAGTTTGTAAGTTTAGGGACTGATGACCCCGTAGTTAAGTCCCTTAAGCTTAACAAACATTTGAACATTTTTTTTATATATAGATTGGTTAGACACATTCTGAGCCATCAAGGAATTGTCAATTTAGAATTAGAAGGAAGCGTGTGGAGTAAAATCGTAGAGGGAGACCGAGGGACGAATAAAGTAAGCAGATTCAAAAGATGTAGGATGCCGAACGTATTCTCAGATGAAGAGACTTGCACAGGACAGTGTAGCGTGGAGAGCTGCATCAAACCAGTCTGCGGACTGAAGACCACAACAACAACATTATCTATTAAACATATATTAATAGCCGGCCGCAGTGGCCGAGCGGTCGGGGTTTCGAATCTCGGGCATGGTTGTTTGTGCTGTCTTTAGTATAACGTAGTTCACAAGTAGTTTGTAAGTTTAGCTCTACAAACATTTGAACGTTTGAATTAATTAATATATATTATAATATTACTGACAAAGGTTAAGTTCAGAACTAATCTAGTACTTACAAAAAAGAAAGAAATATCTTCATCAAGCCGTCTGCTACAGAAACCAATGATATATAACTTCTTATAAAACACAGTGCAATAATGTAGTCCTTCATTTCCTGATGTGTCCAAATTTATTACGGGGCGCCTCTGTGCTATCGTGGCTGCTGCTGCAACCTCATTTCAGGTAAATTTATTCATTTCATACGCTCAATTTCGCAGCCTCATGCTCGGGTTCTTTTATTTATTAGATTATCATGACGCGTATCAGGTTTCGGCAGTGAGCCAATTATGAAATGATGGGCAGGGAGAGTTTAAAACTTGCATTTTTTTTAAATTGCAGGATAGGACCTCACTTTAAGTTCACATATACTTTGCTGTTTACACAGGTTTCTGACGGGTGCCCTACACCCTGTGCTACTTTTAAATGTTGACACTGCCAGGCTTCGGCGCGAAATCCTTTCAATCCTGACCCATGTAAAACATTATTATATTATTATCACTGATTCATGATAAGACTAGACCTGTTAAGTTTCCCCAAACTTATTTTCCAGATTCCTTAGAATTCCCCAAAAAAGACGCAACGATATGAAGAAAATAAATAATTGCAGCCAAGAATGTGTTTTATTAGAAGAAAAAGGAAAGAAAGAAATGTTTGTTTTAATCACGAATTCTGTTTAAATATCTTTTTATTAGCAACTCGATGTTTAGAGTGAGATCACTATTCATAAACAGCATTTCTCCAGTCAGTAAGATTACTCCTGCCCTTCATTTCTGTTAATTTAATTTCTTTTAAAAGGTCGATATATCAATATGTAGTTCTGAACATACTGCAGACTCGAGCAGATGGTCTAGTCAGCTGTGGAAACTCTTCTAGAGGGCATTCAGGAGGATGGTGGTTCAAATCTACCTCCGCCCATCCAGATTTGGGTTTTCTGAGATTTCCCTAAATCCCCCCAGGCGAATGCAGAGATGGTTCCTTTCAAAGGGCACGGCCGGTTTCCTCCCTCATCCCTCCCCGAAAACGCGAGCGTAAGCTCCGTCTCTGATGACCACGCTGTCGACGGGACATTAAATCCTAAGCTTCCTTCCTTCTTCTGGACGGAAATTCAAAATATTTTAATACATTTTTTCCTCTCACATGTTTTGTCCAACCACAACCACTAAGCATGCTTCGGCACCGTTAACCCCACTTCAATGACGAAGTGAACAGGTTTGTTCAAATGTTCAAATGTTTGTGTAGCTTATGGGACTTAACTACGGGGTCATCAGTCCATAAACTTACAAACTACTTATGAACTAGCTAATCCTAATGACGGCACAAATATCCATGCCCGAGGGGGGATTCGAACCCCCGACCGTAGTGGCCGTGCAGACCGTGACTGGAGCGCCTCAGTCCCCTCGGCCACCACGGCCGGCGAACAGGTTTGACTTCGCGCGCTGAGGTAGAGGTGGAACTCATTGCTGGCAATGTCCGCAGGCAAACAGTGTGAGCTCATCGAGCGTCCACACTCGTAGTAGCGCATTAGCCCACCCCTGACCTACAGAAGATTTACGATTTCATGTGTTAAGAGCCGATGCTTAGGATGCTGGCAGACCCCCAAAGCCACGAACCCAAGGTGAAGATGATGTAATTGTTTTTATCGACTTGATGATCCCAAACAGCGATGAATTTTTTTGGATGACAATGCGCTTAACACTGGGCCACGGATGTCCGCGATTGATCTGAAGTGCGTTCTAGGTAGTTTCAGTGAAGGAGCTGGCTACCCAGATCGCCCGTCAACCCTTGACACAATCCAGATAACGGTTAGAGCAGAAAATCCTTACACCAGCAACACGCGCGTAATAATGGATTGCCTTAGGGGCAGCATGGCTTAATGTTCCTCTGTGGGACTGCCACGTCGAGTATCCACACTTCTCCGGGCAAGTATCTGACACTGTTTTGGAGATATCCAGTTGATTTTGTCACGCCAGTCTAGTCTGAATAAGTAAATACTTGCAGCTTGGTAGAATTCAGAAATAGCAGTCAGGGTACGAAGTGGTTTTTGAAAGTCTTTGCATAAAAAGTTACTGGTTTTGAAGCTGCGTCAAATGTGGGTAAGAAAAAAAAATTGTAATTTTTGAAAATCTAATGGACTTAACTGCTGCGATTGTTAGTCCCTAGCCTTAAAAACAACTTGATCTGTCTTATGTTAAACAAACACACCCATGCCCGAGAGAGGACTCGAACCTCCGAAGGCGAGCAACCATGGTCCCCACAGTAAGGCGCCTTAGAACGCTCGTCCACTGCACTGCGGCTGTGGGTAAGAGCCCAACCTTTCGACTGTAACCTCCATAGTCGCCGACAAACGAGAATTCTGACTCACGGTTCGAACTATTGGGACTCTGTCATCAGGAAGCGGTTGAAATACCGTTATGCGGAAATAATATCAATAAGGACTCCGAATATGGAGCGCGCGCCGGGGAAGGAAAAAGAACAGACAACGACTCCAACAACTTATAGAACTTCTCACAATTTCCCGGAAACTGCGGGGGATGGTGCTGCTAGCAAAGTGGAAAGAAGTGCGCTAGAAAATTCTGAGTGTTCAGAAAGAGCCACCGACGTACGCGCCGTTACTGTCGTGACGAAAGTCAGTCACGAGAAGCCGTCATATGGTTACACAGGGTGAGGAATTTAAAACAATTTTCGGAATATTTAGAAAAATACAAATCGAATTTAAAAAAAGCTGCAATAATAGATGTTCATCTTGATGAGGGCCATCCATTGACATAAAGCTCGACTCCCCTGCACCACCCCCGGGAACAGGAGAAGGGGTGACTTTGAAATCTTCAACAGGAAACCCTATTCCTTACTTCATCTTTGGATCCGCCAAGAAAAGAACGTAACTTCTCTGTAAAACATTTTGTTTTGTTTCATGATAGATGGCCCTGTAATTGTCAAATTAAAAATGAGTTGAAAAACAGAATTAGATATCGGAATCTTTTTCTATGTTTAACACGTCCAGTTTCAGCAAACAGTTGGACAAAGAAGCGAAAAGTCTTTGCAGAAGGATAATTCTTATCAGGGAACGGATTACATACCTTTGACCAGCTTCTTCAACATTTCTATGAGTCTCTTAGTACGAGGAAATGATGTTTACTGTCTCTGCAACCGTTAACATTGTAGAACAATTGCGTAGAGATGTATACAGTCGTAATCACTGAAATACAATGATCAGTCTGGCCACAGACTGGCAGCTTATTTGTGGGAGGAGACATATGATAGCATTATCAATAACATCAAAATCGGTACTCTGATATTCCTAATCTGATGTGTGTTTGGGATATCACCCTTTATCAACAATTTTAAACGCATTTTTACTTAATTTACTCCTGTTTGGGATGGACGATCTTCTTAATTCAAATTCAGATGATGCCAAACCCACATTTTTTAATTACTTTTTTTAAATTTTTTTCGACGTCCGGTCGCCTGGTACCTTACAGAATTTAGCTAAGTGCTTCACATAGTTGTTAGTGCAGATGGTGATCGAAACATAAAATGAATAAAGAAATATGGTGTATTTTATTGTATACGTTTTTATTGTTCAACCGATACTAGCATATGAAGCTGTTGCATTTGCAAAGCGTTCTGCCAATATTGTAACCTTTGGTTCGCCTTCCCCACATTATTTTCTAAGTTGTTCGTAAATGTAACTCCTAGGTAATTGGTAGAATTTACGACCTTAAAGTTTTGACTGATTTATCGCGTAATTGAAGTTCAGCGGACTTCTTTTAGTAGTCATGTGTATAACTTCTCACTTTTATTTAGTGTTAATTGCCAATTTTCGTACCATGTAGAAATTTTGTCTAAATCGCTTTGCAGTTGCTTTTTATCCTCTGTTGACTTCACTAACCGATAAACGGCAGCATCATTCGCGAACAGTCTAAGGGAGCTATACAGATTGTCTCTTAAATCGTTTATAAACACGAGGAAGAGTAGGGGACCTGTAACGCTTTCATGGGGAACGCCAGATATCACTTCTGTTTACTCGATGACTTACCGTCAGTTACTACGAACTGTGTCCCTTCTGATAGGAAATCACGAATCCAGTTGCACAGTTGGGGCGATATTACATAAGCACGCAATTTCATTAGAAGCCGCCTGTGAGGCACGGTGTCACAAGCCTGCCGGAAATCCAGAAATATGGAATCGATTTGAGATCCCTTGTCGATAGCACCTATCATTTCATGTGAATAAAGGGCAACTGTGTTTCGCAAGAGGATACTTTCTGAATCCGTGTTGACTATTGGTTGGGAGATTCTATTCGAAGTACATAATGTTCGAACAAAGTATATTTTCCAAAAGCCTACTGCAAATCGATGTCAATGAGATTAGCCTGTAATTTTGGGGATCACTCCTATTGCCTTTCTTGAATATTGGAGTGTCTTGGGCAACTTTCCAGTCTTTCGGTACGAATCGTTCACTGAGTGATTATATATGATAGCTAAGTATGAAGCTATTTCAGCAGAATTCTCTGAGATGAATCTAGTTCGTATACAATCTGGTCTGGAAGATTTGTTTTTGTTTCGTGACTTAAGTTGTTTTACTACTCCAGGAACATCTACTTCTAAGTTTCGCATGCCTGCAGCTGTTTTTGGTTTGAATTTTGGAGTGTTCACTTCGTCTTCTTTGCTGAACGAATTTCGGAAAGCTATGTTTAGTAATTTTGCTTTAGCAGTACTGTCATCGGTAGTATTACCATTGCTATCTCATAGTGAAGGTATTGTTTGCGTTTATCCGCTAGTGTACTTCACATATGACCAGAATTACGAGGCAGGATTTCGCTGTGGAAACTACTACAAGCTTCTTGCATTGAAGTCCGCGCTAGATTGCGAGTTTCTGTAAAAGATCCAGTCTTGGGCACCGATTATAATAGTATGCTTTGGGTACATGTTTGAATTGTGATTCAAGATTTTTTGAACATTTCGGCAATTGCATCGTCTCAGTCAGGCGGCCGATAAAAAGATCTAATTATTAATTTATTCCGGTTGTCAGGTATAACCTCTCCTCATACCAACTCACAGGAAGTATTTCGCTGCAGGATAAACCGTTTGTAACAGCAATAAACACGCTACCCCCTTTTTTATTTATTCTATCTTTTCTGAAGACCATTTGGTCCTTTGTAAAAATATCGGCCAAACTTATCTCTGGCGGCAACTAGCTTTCAGAACCTATAACGATTTGTGCCTCAATACTTCCTATCAGCGCTTGGAGCTCTGGAACTTTCCCAACTGAGATACGACAGTTTACGACTGTTACACCAATGGTTCCTAGATCTGCAATCTTCGTGTGTCTGACCTGCATCCTTTGAAACCCAGTTTGTGTATTCCTGAGGCCTTTTAACATAAAAAAATCGCCAGTCCACGACACAGCCCCCGCTACCCATGTAGCCTCTTCCTGAGTATAGTGGACTCCTGACCTATTTAGCGGAACCCGAAAACCCACCACCCTTTGGTGCAAGTCGAGGAATCTGCAGCCCACACGGTCGCAGAACCGTCTGAGCCTCTGCTTCAGACCCTCCACTCGGCTCTTGTGCGCAGTCAGTCCTGTCGACTATGCTGCATATGGTGAACTCCGCCTTCATCTTGCAAGCGACACTGGCAGTCTTTACCACCTCTGACAGCCGCTCAAAACCAGATAGTATCTCTTTCGATCCAAAGCGACCCACATCGTTGGTCCTGACATGACCCACCACATGCAGCTGGCTGCACCCTGTACTCTTCATGGCATCCTGAAGGACCCGTTCCACATTTGGGATGGTTCCCCCCCCCTCCCTCCCGGTATGCACACGGAGTGCATATTGGACTTCTTCCCATACCTAGCAGCCATATTCCTAATGGGCTCCATCACCCGCCTTACGTTGGAGCTCCCAAGTACTAACAACCCCACCATCTGTGAGTGCCCGGATCTTGCAGACAGAGGGGCGAGTACAGGACAAGCGACACCATCTGTGTCAGAAACATCCTCTGCCACAGACAGCGCCTAGAATCTGTTGGCGAGACCAACAGTGGAGGCCTCCACTTCGGTCCCTCGGGCAGTCTTACGCCGCCTGACACGCGCTGAGGAGACCTCCCAATCCACCACAGTTTGGGAAGCGACCTCCTCGCGGGCAGTGACCGGGCTGGGCACATCCGCAGGCCGATCGGAGGGCACAACAGACGCACAGGGCGTCTGCTGCAACCCCGCGAGCGGCCCACAACAGCGGCGCCCACCCACCGCAGTATCAAGCGATGTCAGCGAAGCCAGCGTCGCCTGAAGCTGCAAGCGAAGAGTCACCAACTCGGCCTGCATCCGTTCAGCAATAGTAACAGTTCCTAGCCATTCTAAAAGCCTATGTATGTTCCAAATAAGTACGACTGTTGTGATTTTAAATGAGGGAGAAAACACCAAACTGTGACTTTCACGGGAATCTAAGTATACGCAGTTGACACTAAACTGTTCCTTTGAAGCGAAGCTGACTAAATATATGGTCGAGGACACAAAAGTTTGATAAACGGTGAGCTTCGAAAAATATGTACCAAACACTAAACTGTTTATTAACGGCGAATCTGAAAAATATATACGCGAGCTAATAAATCAAAATATCAACACTGATCTGTCAATAAAACGCGATCCTGAATCGCGAACACGCTGATGTTTGATGAAATGTAAGAGGAAACACGCACGAAATGGAAATAAGTCGCTTCTATTAAGAAGCCGGTCACCTTACAGCGTAGAGCTGCTGCTGCGCTACGTGTGTACTGGCTGGCGGCCACTGGGCAAAATTCGTCTATTATTTTTTGGAGTTGAAAGAGAATGGTAGACATGACGGTTGTTGGTGAAAAACGTTAAATTGTGATGTTCTTTCCGTGATCCGATTTTTATGAAATCAAGTCTATATGTTGTCCCAAGGTACGCTAAATTTATCTGTGGAAACCTCATGCGAATTTGTGAAGTAGTTTTGGAGAAGTGGTTTGTAATAGATGACGAGACAGACACGACGGTCTATGAAAGCACTTCGTGATTCTATTTTGGTGAAATCATGCCTAGATACTGAAACAATCTTCGCTCATGTTTCCTGTGAAAACCGCATGAAAATTCGTCTAGTAGTTTTGAATATTGAAGCGAACAGCAACAGGCCTACATTTACAGATTTATTATTACTATAGATATGTTGTACAATCGTAAAATGTTGAAGGAATATACTGATTTGTATAAGTGCTGTAAGTTTCTAAATTATGTTGCGAATATGTTTAGTAGTAAAGAAGTAATAGATTAAAAAGTGATGCTTGATGGGCCAGTTATCCACGAAGCTCCTCATATCTCATGAACTACATATCGCCGGCCGCGGTGGCCGAGGGGACTGAGGCGCTCCAGTCACGGTCCGCACGGCCACTACGGTCGGGGGTTCGAATCCCCCCTCGGACATGGATATTTGTGCCGTCCTTAGGATTAGCTAGTTCATAAGTAGTTTGTAAGTTTAGGGACTGATGACCCCGTAGTTAAGTCCCATGAGCTATACAAACATTTGAACATTTTGAACTACGTCGTACTTTGATACAATTCCGAACGTACATTCAGCTTTAATTGAGTATTTTTTCTGCAAAATTTACTGCGAGTACAATAGGTAGTGTAGAAATTATAAATTATAACGTTATACCGAATGCCATAGTTTTGCTCAATGAACAGCGGAAAAGTAGTAAGCGAGAAACTTTTTTCCTTTCATTATTTTGATGTGGATGTCTGCAAGAAAAGTTTAATAAACGTTTGAAATTATGTTTAAAGTTTTTTGCAAGTAGTCAAGTACTGTCATTCTCATATAGTGTATTTATAAAGTCTCGTCGCATTATGTAGCAATTTTTTTGCGATTCCTATTGCTCATTACGTTTATCTCCTGAACTATATGTCGTACGTGGTTCGTTCTCCCACAGCAGTTGTTACCTCACGTATGAAATATGTGTATAAAATTTGGTTGAAATCGGTCCAGTGGTTTAGGAGAAAATATGCAGCATTGTCGTTTGACGCAGCAGTCTTTCGAACATCTCATTGTTTATGACGTCATATCGCCTTACGTGTGTGTCGTAGGTGAATCTTACCCAGACAGCGATTGTTGACTGATATTAAGGAACATGTGTACCAATTTTGGTTGAAATCGGTCCAGTAGTTTAGGAGGAGATGTGGAACATACATACAAACACACACACATACAGCCCATTTTATAATATATAAGATTCATAAGTAACTAGCTGCAAAACCCAGTATATATGCGTTTTTTCAGGGTGATTTTAGAAACGAAAATAATCCGGAAAAGATTTCATCTATACGTATTAATGGAAACTGCTTAGGAAAGAAATATTAATAATGAAACTGTCGCTATGCAGCGCAGTGTGCGCTGATATGAAACTTCCTGGCAGAGTAAAATTTGCCCTTCGCGGGTAAGCGCAAGCGGTATCGTGAGTCGTGTCGGGATAGCAAAGTCGGTTGTGCGCTTGCCCGCGAAAGGCAAAGGTCCCAGGTTCGAGTCCCGGTTCCGGCACACAAGTCTAATCTGCCAGGAAGTTTCATATCAACGTACACTCCGCTGCAGAGTGAGTTTCATTCTGGAAACATCCCTTAGGCTGTGGCTAAGCCATGTCTCCACCATATCCTTTCTTCCAAGAGTGCTAGTTTTGCATGGTTCGCAGAAGAGCTTCTGTGAAGTTTGGAAAGTAGGAGGCGAGGTACTGGCGGAAGTAAAGTTGTGGAGCGGTATCGTGAGTCGTGTCGGGATAGCACAGTCAGTAGTGCGCTTGCCCGCGAAAGGCAAAGGTCCCAGGTTCGAGTCCCGGTTCCGGCACACAATTTTAATCAGCCAGGAAGTTTCAATATTAATAATGTTCAAAATTATTTGTGCAGTATCCAAATAAAGAAAAATAGTAATAAAATGTACAACATTAATTTACTTTAAACTATAAGCAATATTTCTTGTTACTTCTACAGTAGCTAGTATGAATAAATTCTTTGGTGAGTCCATCCTTGAGCAGTTGACATAGAGCTGTTCATGTGAGCAAGATGGAGATGTTAAATCTACTCCGCAGTATTTAACATATTGTCCCCGTGATTTTGATAATTGTAATAGAATGTGCCAGTCTCATTGGAAACTGTAGTCACTTGAAGTTAAAAGATAGATTTTTCGGAATAAGGGGTATTCTTAGGAAGGTTTTTCTGACAGAACGTTATACTTCCTGAATTAAATGTCGTACGTAATATGAGTACCAAGTTTAGTTGAAAACGGTCCATTATTTTAGGAGATGTAGAGAAAAAGATCATGATGTAACAGTTATTCGGAAATTTCATTGTTTATGACGTCATGTCCTGAAATACGTGTTGTACTATTATGTCAGTTCGAATGTACTTTCAGTGGTATATGCCCCTAATGTCTGCCAGATATGTCGTGAATGGTGTTAGCAGTGAAGACGTAATAAATCGAAATCTCATGCATGATGATGCGGTAGCTCATGAAATAAATAGTTTATGACTTTATATCTCAGGAACTATTTGTCGAACTGTGATATAGTATCGATAGCAAATTCAGTGGTATGTATGTGTACTGCCTGTGAATTGTCTCGCGAATTCAAGTTACAGTGTAGAAGTAATAACTTGTAACGTCATGCCAAATACCGTAGATATACAACAGGAACATCTGAAAATTGGTAAACCATAAAGTTTTTTCCTTTCATCATTTTGTTAGAGTTGTCAGCGTGAAGAAGTTGCGTAAAGATTTGAAATTATGTTCAAAGTTTATTGCAAGTAGCTAAGTGCTCGTTGCCAAATAGTTGAATAAAATCACACCATCAACCTCCACCAGATGGGGCAGTTTTCATTGTTTAGGTGATATTGTATAAACTATCGGTATCGCAGTTAGTTTTTGCAACCATAGTAAATGATTCCTGACGTTAAAGAATATTTGTACCAAATTTAGTTGAAATCTGTCGATTAATTCAGGAGCAGATGTCGAATATTGTCGCATGATTTACGATTTTTCACTACTGTCATCGTTTACGACGTCATATCTCCTTACGTTTGTGTCGTAGGTTGTTCTTATCCCGACAGCTATTATTGCGTAATAGTAACGAACATGAGTGACAAGTTTGGTGGATATCAGTCCTGTCGTTTAGGAGGCGATGTGGAACATACATACACACATACAGCCTATTTTATAAGATGTATAGATCGATACCATAGCTGCTCGATTAACCAAAAAAGAGAAACGAAAATATATCACTTATGGAATATTTTATTTGGATGGCTCTACACAACCACTTGTTACATTCTGGAGAATTTCTCCAGAAACACCAAATGTTCAAATGTTTGTGTCTGTTGGATTTAACATCTTTGGTCATCAGTCCATAGTTTTACAAACTATTTAAAGTAACCTAAGGACGAGACCCACACCCATGTCCGAAGGAGGACACGAACCTCTGACGGCGAGCAACCGCGCGCCTTGTACCAAGAAGCGTTAGAGCGCTCGACCACTCCCCGTGGCCCCTGGAACACCCGTGTAGGTAGGTAGTCGGCTGTAGGTTGTATAAGGGTTAAACACATCCACTGAATGTGTGGTCGTGCTCCATTTTCTGTTATTCATTGCTCTAAAGTGTTTCTCAGCCATTAATATTGTTTTATTCCTTTATCAATGATCAATGCCCCATGTTTACATATGTTTCCACTCATGTGATTGAATGAGGAAGGCTGCTTTTAATATTGACTGATTGCCGCACAATGCCTTAGAGTTGCCGCATCGCGCTTTAGTTCTCGTTTACCTTTAGTTAAGAACGGATGGCTTCGTATGACGTCTGCACTGCCGTCTGCTGGGTAGCCAGAGAAGCTTACTTGGCAAGATGATGAGGTGGCCTGTTCTTAGTGTAGTAGCAAGATAATCATGGACGGAAGAGGTGACAAAAGAGACCTCTCTGGAGCACTAGTATAGGGTATTATCATCTTCAGGTGGCGAGGGTTGGTAGACAGTAGGCTTTGAACGCACTCTGCATCGCTTTTAGCTGCCCTACATCTTGTGCGTGGAGAGGAAGGCTTTGCGCTTGACATGAGGCTTCACTCTTTCCGCGACCGCCGAAGTGAGTATTTCGTCGAATCATTCTGAGGGGATGGCATGCTTTTAGAACTTTGCTTTCTTTGTGATCAGGCAGTCTTAGCTTATCAGTGATAGTTCTCTTGAGTAATTCTTTCGCTATGCAAGGCGAAGTGTTCCTTAATTTGTGGAACAGGAATAATTCAGTGAAAATTTAGTATCTGCATGCTCATTCCGGTGATGATTTTGTGTCCGGTTTTCTCAAGTTCGAATACACGTGTGTGGCCTCCAGCCTTTGTGTAAACATATTATGTTTGAATTTTCTTGCTGTTTTTAACTACCGTTTTCGTGTCGTGTCTGTTTCAGCGAGTATGCTATTTTTTTTTCTCAGATTTTCTGGATTGATTCCATCTTTCCTGTCTTGGTATGACCGATTGCACAACATGCTTTTGTAACAGACATTACTTTGGCCTTCAGCCATGCTTTTACTGATACTAGCTTTCTTCTACATGAATTCTAGTGTGTGCTTCACTTGCTTATTCTAAATTAATTTCTTTTTGTAAATTCTATGTATTCCACTGAGGTTGCACACCACACAGTAATTACGGATAGTATGCTGCTGCCTCTCCTCACATGAGTTCGTTTGGTGCATAGTTTGATTTTAACTGTGCTTGAAGACACTGGCCATCTTGTCAAAACGCCGCTGACGTGTCGTTTGCCGCTGCTATAAAGTGTTCCCTCATGAGTAAAGTGTCACAACCATTATGCGCATATCTGTGAGTGAATGATTGTGCTTTCCTTTATCCACTATCTATTTGCAAATTTCCTCTCACGTTACCTCCATATTCATAAAGGGCAGAAACAATTTTATTATGGGCAGGAATTTTGTGATTTAATTCACTTTTGTACAAGGTGTGTGCTTTATTGTGCTTCATTTGTTCTCCCCACATTTATTTGCTTGTTCATTGTATTGCATAGTTTATGATTTATAGTATCAAACCTCTGCTTTATAATTTCATGCCCCTGTCCCATGTTCAATTATCTATTCCTTTATATATATACATTATTTGTCTTTGTTAAAACGTTGGCTGCTCCCTTAAGAACTGAGCAGTAAGATATATTTCTGTTGCGCGAGTACTGTGGCCACTCATGAAGTAATTTAGAGCAGCAGTGAGCGTTTTAACTTGCATTTACAGATCTCTACTGCCCGAGATCTTACATAGAAAATGTAACAAGCTGCTTTCAAGGAAAGTACTGGCGGGCCTAAGAGTCTCATGCACTTTTAAGTGGCCGTTAGCTTTGTGCCTCATAGTGACACAGACAGGCAGCTGACTGTTGTAACATATCAATAATGGGACTGGAATCGCTGCTGTGCGCAGCTTACGTAACGATAATTGGGGTATCACCGAGCAGTCATCGGCAGGCAGGCACGTGGGGAGCGGCAGTGACAATATCCATCAGTCGCAAGTGCGCGTTACCAAACGCGAAATGCAATTTCCACTGCAGTCAGTGCGGTGCGTATTATGACAATGATTGCACACGCTCTTATATTTAACCGATGCCGAGAATTTGAAACAACGGCATGGGACTTGTCGCAAAATAGTTACATTTATTACGACATTTTTGTGGACATATCTTCTTTCTGGGATTAAGGGGTACAGCATATTAGCATCACGGGACAGTTCGTATGATCTGTAGCGCCAAGTTATGGATCGCGCGGTCTCTTTTGTCTGAAGTTCGAATCCTAGCTCGGCCATGTGTGTCTGCGTATGTGTTGTCCTTAGCATAAGCTACTATAAGTAGTTTGTAGGTCTAGGCATCAATGACGTTCCCTCGCTTAGGATTACAAAAATTTGATGTGAAAAGTTGATTTGTTAAAGAATAACTCCGTCTTAGAAGCTTGTAAATTTCAATATCGGGGGCCTATATTTCGATTTGTACACTTTTTTTCCAACCCCAGGTTAATTTATGAAAAATACTGCTTTCTTCGTGCCAGAGTGAACTAAAATAATGGAAATAACCGTTGTTTCAGTAATGGGCGTAGTCGCCTGTTAAAAGTGTACTTCCACCACTTACAGGCAGGGGCATCAAACTTTCTCAAGAATATAACGCAAAAATTTTTAACTGTTATCGCGATCGTTTAATTTTTAATAATATTGTAAAATTTCCATTTTTATAAAAAAATATTTACAAATCTAACGAAAAAATTGCAAATATTAGTAACTGGTACTCGGTAAATGTTGAAATTGCATTTCACCATTGTTTTTCCTCCACACTGGGTCCATACCTCCAGGCGACAATAGGATGCACATTGTCAACACAAACAGTCCGAAATCGCCTTAGGAAATGTGGCCTTGGTGTATGTCCCATTAACACCACGACACCGTTTAGCCACCAGAAACTGGGCGGAGGAATATCAGTATTTCAATGGTAACGCGTGGCGCCGGGTTCTGTTTACAGATGAGTCAAGGTTTTGTGTTCAGTCGGACAAACGTCGTTCACACTTCTGGAGACAAGGTTGAGCTCTGAACAGTAATGTGCAGGAAATAGCACCATTTCATGCTAATGGATTAATGGTGTGTGCAGGAATCAGTATTGGCGGAAGCAGGGACGTCTATGTCGTTCAGAATGGCGCTTTGACTGCTCAGAGGTATAGAGGCGAGATCCTTCGACCTTTCGTTGTGCCCTACACCGGTGTAGTGGACGATAATGCTCGTCCCCACAGTGCTGTACTGGTGGACAACATGTTTGAAGCTGAGGTTACTGAACGAATGCAGTGGCCAGCTTGTTCACCGGACTAGGTTTCAGCATGTCAGAGACGTACTTGGCAGACGCATTGTAGTCAGAACAGCATGGATGCAGAACTGCATATTGCACCCATAGAAGAATAGCCATATTTTCCTCATTCTTTCCATTCCACGCTGGTGTGCATCTATTTCAATCGTCTGAGGTGATCACATACTAGAGGGCAACGATAATGACCTTTTTCACTATTATAGTAACCCCATAGTGGCTCACTCGAAGTAAACTTCATTTATACCTCAAGAAACGAAACCGCAAAATATCGTACTGCCTCACATACCATATACAATTGTAAAAAAAAATATCTGAATAAAACACGTTACCATATGAACACTAGCGGCCATTGAAATTGCCACACCAAGAAAAATGCAGATATTAGACAAATATATTAATCTATAACTGACATTTGATTACATATTCACGCAGTTTGGGTACATAGATCCTGAGAAATCAGTACCCAGAAAAACTACCTCTGGCAGTAACAACTGCCTTGATACGCCAAGAGTAGTGAGTGGTGTATTGTGACGAGCCAGTTGCCCGGCCACCATTAACCAGACGTTTTCAATTGGTGAGAGATCTCGAGAATGTGCTGTCCAGGGTAGCAGTCGAACATTTTCCGTATCCAGAAAGGTCCGGACAGGACCTGCAACATGCGGTCGTGCATTATCCTGCTAAAATGTAGGGTTTCAAAAAAATGTTTGTAAATCTTATGGGACTTAACTACGGGGTCATCAGTCCCTAAACTTACAAACAACTTATGAACTACTTACGAACTAGGACGGCACAAATATCCATGCCCGAGGGGGGATTCGAACCCCCGACCGTAGTGGCCGTGCAGACCGTGTAGGGTTTCGCGGGGATCGAATGAAGGATGGAGCCATGGGTCGTAAAATATCTGAAATGTAGCGGCCACTGTTCAAAGTGCCATCGAAGCGAACAAGTGGTGACCAAGACGTGTAACCAGAGGCACCCCATACCATCATGCCGGGTGATACGCCAGTATGACGATGGCGAATACACACTTCCAATGTGCGTTCACCGCGATGTCGCCAACAGGGATGCTGTAAACAGAACTTGGATTCATCCGAAAAAATGACGTTATACCATTCGTGCACCTAGGTTCGTCGTTGCGTACACCATCGCAGGCGCTTCTGTCTGTGATGCAGCGTCAAGGGTAACCGCAGCCATGGTCCATGCTGCTGCAAACGTCGTCGAAGTGTTCGTGCAGATGGCTTTTGTCTTGCAAACGTCCCCATCTGTTGACTCGGGGATCGAAACGTGGCTGCACGATCCGTTACAGCCATGCGGATAAGATGTTTGTCATCTCGACTGGTAGTGATACGATGCCTTTGGGATCCGGCACGGCGTTCCGTATTGGCCTCCTGAACCCACCGATTCTGCTGTCATTGGATCGCGACCAACGCGAGCAGCAATGTCGCGATACGATAAACCGCAATCGCGATAGGCTATAATCCGACCTTTATCAAAGTCGGGAACGTGATGGTACGCAATTCTCCCCTTCTGAGAAACTAATCATTTGCATATCACAACATCTCCTTCCTGTCGGTTAAATTTCGCGTCTGGAGCATGTCATCTTCGTGGTGTAGCAATTTTAATGACCAGTATATTGCGTATGATATCTCACCTGATCCCCTAATTGCGCTGAGGATTGTATAAAATCCAGGTTATATACGAGTATTTCGGCCTGCGTAAGGCATAGAGGCGCATACTTCAAAATATCCGGATGAGGAGGGCCAAAAATTCTGGAGAAAACGCTTTGACAGCTCTGTGCCCCTGCTGTTCCTCGACACCCGAAGCAAAGTCTGGAGGCAGTACCATCTGGCGCAACGTGCCCCATTTACATACCTACAAAATTATTGCGGAATAAATTTCCTCTTTGTCGCTACACTCCAGAACATGTCGGCAACATCTTGAAGCAGATTTCGATATATCGACACAGTAAGACTAATCTTCAGCATTCGTCTCTAGCACTTACAGAAAGTTTCTGTCCTTGTTTGAAGTAAAGCCTTCTTGAAAGTGTTCTTAAATCTTCATATTGTGCTTTTCATATCTTAGCTACTACGATCATCACAAGTTACGTAAGTGCCCAAATACTAAACTCATTTATAACTTTAATTTGCTAGTTTCTAATCTAATTCCATCGTCAGCGTTGATTTAATTTAACTGCGTGTAATTAAACTTTTTCCGATCTTGTTAATACTCATGATAACCATTTCTTCCAAGTCACTGTCCATTCCGTGCTATTTTTCTTCCAGGCTCTTTGCTGTCACCAACAGAATGATGACGTCATCGGCATCTTTTACCTATTCTCCTTGTTATTTAACTCTTTCCAAATTTCTCCTTACTTTGCTTACTGTACAGGTTAAAAATAACTAAGGATATGCTACAACTCTTTACTACTCATGTTGTTTTTAAGGGGCAGTCTACAGACTACAGGCTATGTACTGTGAAAAATCGTTCTTGTTCCAAAATGTTCAAATGTTCAAATGTTTGTATAGTCTATGGGACTTAACTACTGGGTCATCAGTCCCTAAACTTACAAACTACTAATGAACTACTTACAAACTACGACGGCACAAATTTCCATGCCCGAAGGGGGATTCGAACCCCCGACCGTAGTGGCCGTGTAGACCGTGACTGGAGCGCCTCAGTCTCCTCGGCCACCGCGGCCGGCAGTTGGTGTAAAATACTTTTATTTGCTATGCTCTACTGGTTTCGGCAATTGCTAGCATCAACAGGAGATTAACAAAATATATCAACAAACCCTTTTTACCCAACTCATTTTACAATATTGCCTCAAAATTCTTTTTCTTTGTATGAGTATTAGGACATAAATAGTGGCAGCACTGCTGTGAAGACACTATGCAATGGAATCTACTATTGTCTCTGATAGCACACGTTGTAGACATACCTCCGAGCAAATGGATTCGCTCGTCCCACGTCACCGACGTGCGCATAATCGAGAAAAACACAAATCAATTGTAAACGAGCGGTCTAACATAAGCTGCCACTATATTTTCGAAACATGAACAACGGAGTTGGATCAAGATTGAATGTGCCAGAGGTCGTACAAGACAACAGTGTCATCAACGTCTTCAAGAGGCTTGCGGGGAATCGGCATTGCCGACCCGAACAATGACATTTAGGGTAAAAGCCTTCAACGGATGTCGGAAAACTGTGGCAGACATGGATCGGGCAGGTGGTCCTAGCATCTCTGAAGAAGAAGTGCATACCATTGCCGCGTTAGTGGTACAGTGATCGATGCCAGATGATTCGTGAGCTCGCACACGAAACCGGATTGGTGCATACAACGCTGCTTAGGCACACTTGAAGCGCTGGATGAGACCTGGGCCACATCGTACGAGCCAAAACTGAAAAGCCATTCCAACTAATGGCGTCATTATGGGTCGCCGCTAAAGTAGAAAGTGCGTCACAGCCGCAGTATGGTGAAAGATACGGAGATCCTCGTGTACGACTTTGATAGTGTCATCGTAACGCTTTACGTTCCTCCACGGCAGACAGTCAGTGCATAGTATTACTATTTGTGTTTGAAGCATCACGTGAGACCATCTTTGTGAAAGAAACTGCAACACTTTGTGTATAATCCACCCATCGTTTTGCACGACAATGCGCGGGCGCATACAGCGCAAGCTGTGGCTGCTCTATTCGGTCGGTGGGACTGTACCATCCACCATAATCCTCGGAATAAAGTCCTTGTAACTTTTATTTGATTCCGAAGATGAAGGAACCACTTCGTGGCATTCGCTTCAGAATTGTTCCCGAATTCAGGCAGTAGACCGCTCCATTCGCACCATCAACAGAACAGGCTCTGCTAACGGTGTACTACGCCTTCCACAAGGCAACGGGAGAAATACTTCAAGAAGGATATAATAATTTTGAAGTCAGCAGTTGAAAATCAAATCAAGTGTTCAAATGTTTGTAAATCTGTGGAACATCACTAATGAAGTTGTCAGTCCCTAGGCTCACAAACTACTAAAACTAACCTAAAAACAACTCACAGACGCATGCTCGAGGTAGGACTCGCAACGCGCGCTCCGCAATAAGGCACCTTAGAACGATCGGCCATTCCACCGCGGGAAGCAAGTGCACACAAGTATGAAAATCAAATCTATTTGTAAATCTATGGGCTCAAAATGCTATATTGCAACCTCCGACGGGAACGTCCACCCATTACATAACAAGACGCATTACACCATACGGCCATTCCGCGCGGCAGTATGAAAGTTACTGATCCATCATTTTCAAAAGTCATATTTGTAAAATACTAACACGAATTATTGAGAGACTTATGGAAATACTGGTACTCACGATACGACTTATATTAGAATACAAGGAAAGGCAACCTACTTTTTTAGCTTCTATAGATTTGAAAAAATATTTTTACCATGTAGACTAAAAAACACTCCTTCAAATTCTGAAGGTAGCAAGTATGAAATAGGGGCCAAAAATATTTTTCTTAGATATTACAAAAATCAGACAAGAGTAGACAGGCATGAAAGGGACGTAATGCTTGGGGAGTAAGAAATGGTTGTGGCCTTTGACCACTGTTATTCACTCTCTACGTTGAGGAAGCTATCTAGTAGAAATTTGCGAAATGAATTAAAGTTCAGGGGAAGAAATATGAAAAACTGAAGCCAGCATATGAGAGAGTCGCATGAAACCAATCATTCGACTGAAAATCACTATAAGAACTACTTCATTTGCTGATCAGGACTAACTACGATATTTGAAGACTTATACTAGTTATTGTGTTTCTACCTGTTTGGTCCTCTGTTGCCGTCACTATTTCATCTGCCGAAGTTATCCATATGTCTTCTACTGTGTTATATTCCCTGGCCTCAGTTAATTGTTGCCTAATGCTTACTCTGAAACTTTATACAACCTCTAGGTTCCAATTTCCTGTCTTTTACAACGAATCTACTCTTAATAATCAGTAACCTACGGTCAGAGTCTATAGCTGCTGCTAGATACGTTTTCCATTAAAACCTAGTGCCGAGACCTTTTTCTTATTCTAAAATAATTCAGAAACTACGTGGAGTCTCCAAGTAAGTCACTTCCACCAATATTACACTGCATTTATAACCCAATTCGGGCCTGTCTAGGAGTCTTGTTTGTACTGTTATCGAAATTTACTAATCCTTACTATCTGTAACTTTAAGCTGTCGTCTTAAAATCACTTGTACATATACACACTGTATCTACATTTCTGCGCTGACCTGATTACATGCCCTTTCGATCTTTCCATTGAACTTGACTAATACTATTGTAACTAGAGGCTATTCTTTTTCTGACATATGCAACTCAATAAATGGATTCCAACTTTCCACACTACAGTAAGTAGAATTGCAGTTGCATTTTTTCTGATGGCGATATCCTTCCGTTTACTCCCCAAGCACAGATCCGAAAGGGGGACCTTTTCATCGGAAATATTTTAGCCAAGAGATCACCATCATCGCGTATGATGGTGCTTATAGCTGTTGTAATAGGGAAACGTAATGGTTGTATTTTGCTTTTGCTTTCAGCAGTTCACAGCAATGGCTGTTTTTCTGATGTTAAAGGCCAGATCAGTCAATCATGCAGAGTGTTGCTCCTTCAACACACGTTTGTCAGACCTCTCCACAGACAATCCACGCTGTGGTTGCAGCTATGGTGCGTCCGTCTGCATCGTCGTTCCTCGCAAACCGCACCACTTCGGAAATGTGTGTTCACGGGTATGAGCTTTATCAGTATTCGATTGAATTCTTTAATGCGGTGGCTCTTTACAAACAAGATGTTTTTGGCTACATTTGTTAGAGAACTGCTCACAACATGGATAGTAACAATTCACGCAAGTTTGAACCCAATTAGCCCCACCATAATGCACTGAAAACTATACATAATACTATTTTGACGAGTGAAACCTTAACTTTTCCCGGCGTAATGAATGTTCAAAACAACATACGGGTATGCTGCCGGGTGACGTCGTCGACAACCGCCGATATTTCGGCAGAAGGACACCTTGCCATTCTCAAGGCACAACTGCACTTAAGAAGCAATGTGCAAGCGTATTTAATACCTCGGTTTGCAAAGGGTAAACAAGGAAGATAACACACACAGTACAAGTCACTGCAGAGTCAACACAACCAAAGATGACCAAACATCAAAAATATCGATAGTGACTGTTAATTATCAGGTGAGGCAACATTAATTTTGTCCCTCTGTTTTTTGACGAGCGACAGTGCCTGATTCCAAGCAGAATTTAAACAAAATCCCACCATTTCTGTTTGTAAGGTCGCTTGCTAGTTTCATTTCAACAGCTTCCTTAATAACACTAACCCAATAGGTGGAAGTGCATGCCAGAATCTCCGTGTTGTTGTACTCCGTAGGATTACCGGTGCCAAGACAGTGTTCTGAAACAGCGGATTTGTTTGACTGTTGTAAGCGCGTGTAACGTTTATGTTGAATACACCGGTCTTCCACAGGCCTGATTGTCTGACCAACATATGAGATGCCACAACTGCAAGGAATACGAAATACACCTACCTTACCCAAACCAAGATCATCCTTTACGGACCCCAACAGGGCCTTTATCTTAGAAGGTTGTCGAAAAACAAATTTCACATCATATTTTCCTAAATAGGACCAATCTTGTTGGAAATGCTTCCTGCTAGGTGCCACTTCAAGCGACCTTATAAACGGAGATGGTGGTTGTTGTGTAAATCCTGCTTGGAATCCGGCACTGACTCTCGTCAAAAAACATAGGGACAAAATTAATGCTGCCTCACCTGTTGATTAACAGTCAGTATCGATATTTTTGATGTTTGGTCATCTTTGGTTGTGTTGACTCTGCAGTGACTTGTACTGTGTGTGTTATCTTCCTTGTTTACCTTTTGCAAACGGAGGTATTAAATACGCTTGCACATTGCTTCCTTAAGTGCAGTTGTGCCTTGAGAATGGCAGGTTGTCCTCCAGCCGAAATATCGGCGGTTGTCGACGACGTCCCGGCAGCATACCCGTAAGTTGTTTGAATATTTTGACGAGGTCTGGAGCATGACACGTATAGAGGGCACTGCACCGCTGCCATTGGTGGTCGGACGCGACAGCAGGCTTGACTGATACATACATTTATTTAAGCTTAAAACAAATAAACTGTTTTTATTCTACCAATTTTTATTTACTTCCAACTAATATGTGGCTTATTCGGAAATCTTCAGGAACCAGCTGTTTAAAATTGACAAGAACAGCTAGATCTTACGTAGTGCATCGAATTACCAACAATGATATATAAATAGACATTAATAATCATAAAGTAGCTGGAAAAGCATGAGGGTAAGGTGGAATGCACGCTTGTCAACAGATTTTCGTCATACAATCTGTATAATTGTCCCCCCAGTTTGATCAAGGAAGATAAATTCTACTTTGTGGTGGAACGTGCAGTTCCTACAGCCTGAAACCGTGGACGCTGAGCAACTCGCCAGAACACTATTACAGCGAAGTAGAAATACACAGATGGAAGAAATTGTTACGTCACCATGGTTATAGGGGTTGATGAACCTTCACATAAAAATTTGATAAAGTTACACAAAAGGAACACTTGCATTCTCTTTATTGTACACGGAAACAGAAATTGAGATTTGATAAAGTTACACAAAAGAAACATTTGAATTCTCTTTATTGTCCACGAAAACAGAAATTGAGAATTCGTATCACAATAACCTAGATATTCTGAATTTGTGTTCCGGATTCCAGCATACACCGCTACCCAAATACCCAGTAACAGGTCCTCCTGCACTGATGCTCGCCTGTATTCGTCGTACACACAGTCCATTCGACGGTCCACCAGACTCATCAAACCGTTCGTGTTATACATCAATAATAGAATCTGTAATTGTGAGTGATAGATGTTTTTATTCTCAACTCTATGGTACTTAAGTGGCAACGCAAGACGCACGGACGTAGTTTGATATAAAATATCTTCTGCTAACAAGGCAACAATGATAAATCGCCGTTTGCGTGCTTTTGAGATATTATCAATCCACATAAACGTAGAAGCATGTAACGTAAAAGCACGTGGCCAGATGACATGCACAAAAACACCGTTTTACTCAGACGTCAATTTATCATCCAGATCATCATTGCCCATATATCGCACTTTTTGCACAGTTTTTCACACACACTTCTTTTTTCACTTTTGTTATTTTCGTCTTTAATAAAACTCAAATAGTTCTTTTTCCCATATTTAGTGTATATTTTACCATAGTCACATTTTTCGATGTACAGATATGAATTCGCTCCATAGATTGTGTTTACATTGGAATACAGAGTTTCCTGTCTAAGAAGCGAAAAGGTATTCCACACACAGTTTGGTATTACAAAATACGAATTACAAAGAGGTTAGCCTATATTCATATAGGGGCAGAAAAAGTATTACAAAATACGAAATTGAGGATTTTTACGTGATTCTAGAGTAAGATTGTCATTTTCAAAATATAAAATTGTCACAGGAGTATTATATTACATTACTTAGTCATTGTTAAAATTTGTTGTCAGTGCAAGGTGAGTTAATTTTGGTATGTTGATGTACATGAGTATTCAGGTATATTGCTTTATGAAGAGTTTTTGATACAGTGGAATTTATTGTGTAAAATTACTTTGTGCTTCGAAATATTTCAATTATTATGTTTAGAAATGGCTTGTTTGTTAGGTCTGTTTGTTCATTTAGAATAAGATGTGGTGAATTTGAGCAACGGATATAAACTTCCAGTTCTTCAAGAAGGTTCATTTTCTTCCCTTTGTTGGCTGTGTGTAGTGTCTGCAAGTTACAATTGATGTGAACGAGTGGATCTTTGAAATGTGATACAAAAGTTGATTTCTCATAATTATCCATATATTCCCGGTATCTAACTTTGCAGTTTTTATCCATATTTTCCCGGTATCTTACTTTGAAACTTTTATATGTGTGGCATTTGTAGTACTATGGGCAGTCGTCACATAAAAATTTGTAAATCCTTGACCTGTGGTGACATTGGGCATTGGTCGTAAGACTGTGAATGACATGCTGTTGAAGTTTCTTGTTGGTACTGAACGATGTTTTAATGCCACGCTTGCTGATAAGTTTAGCGACATGGCAAGAGATTTTTTCCTATAAGGAGAATGCTGCTAAATGTTTGTGATTATTCTCGTGTATCTGATTTGTACAATAACTATGTAATGTAATATAATTTGCTTGTGCCCATTTTATATTTTATGAATGGCACTGTGGTTCCAGATTCAAGTAAAAATCTTCATTTTCATGCTATTTAATAGGTTTTCAGACCTTATATGTATATAACATCTTAGTAATTCATATTTTGTAACACCTGTCAGTGTGAGGAACAGCTTTTTCCTTGTTAGATAGAAACTCTTTGACCAGAAACTCAATATTCCAATTTAAACACTGTCTATGGTACGAGTTCACGACTCTGTACATCAAAAAAATTGCCTGGGATAAAATATACACAAAACATGGGAAACATAACTACTTTAATATTATTAAAGACGAAAATAACGAGTGTAAAAACAAAAAGTGTATGTGAAGAAGTGTGCAAAACGTGAGACATATGGGCAATGATAATTTGAATGCCAATACATGTATTTGTACATTTCATCACACCACTTGCAATTCTTTACACTAGATTAATGCCACATAAATTATTTTCAAACAGTGAACTCCACTTACAAAGTGCACACTGATCTGTATGTATAAGCTCCTGATGACGGTCACAAGCCTGATACCGATCGTCTTATAAATGATGACTGGTTGTGGATTTTATTCTTAACCCTATAACAGGAACAGTCACAAACTATATCCATCAAGGATAAAATTCACTTAATTTAAGTCTTGTCTATTCGCAACAGTAGACAGTGTATTTGAAAATTTTCAAGTGTCCCTCTTACAGTTTTGTAACATCGTAACGATAACTTTGAATTGTGAATAACAGTCTGTAATGTTACTTTTCCAGCTTTGAGATGGCTGTATGGGCTATTTCGGAAAGTCAGTGAAATAAAATATACACAAAAAAAATTGCAGTTGGCTTACTTCGAGAACAGCACTCCCACGACAGTATCCGTCATTTGCGATTGGTATATTCGTTTCCACCGCCATGGCAAAAATGCCACGGATATAAGCTCAGTGGTGGAACGGTAGAAAGGTCGAGCGTGTTTAATACGCAAATATTCCATTTCCACCAGGAGAGCCAGACCTCACGCTTTTATGAGTGTTACACACGTAGTCTTTGATGTCAAGCCCCTGTCCATGTGATCGCAACTTGCTCGTGGCTGTTTTTTTATCTTAATACGTGATTCAAATCCCGGAGTTTGACTGCAATAAGCTGCTCATTCTGAAAACCGGAATATTTATCGATATTTTGTTTCATTTTGTGTCTTTTATGTATTTTTTGGTTTCACTCATAGCAAGCCTGCAGATCACCTACGTAATCCGAAGTAGTGGAATGACCAGTTTCCATGTATTTGTACCGAGACAGGCGCTCTTTTTCAGGTATTTGCGAAAATACAGGGTTACAAAGTTGCCTCTACCGATGTTGTACGTAACAAAGTTACGAGCCACACTACACTGCTAGGAACAAGCTAGTATTATGAACACTTTGCAGCACACACTCCGGTAATTCAGTTTGGTTCATTATTTGCTTCTCTGTAATCTCGACAGATTGAGACGTACTGAAGTGTAGTATAGTTTGCAAGGGCAGCTCTAACACTGCGGTGGGGTCGGCGGATATCGCTGAAGCAGTAGATTTTTTTATATACAGTTTAACCTTACTGTAATAACCGCTCAAGATAACTTTTTTTTTTTTTTTTAAATAATCAAATTTTCAGTTTTCCATTGCTATTATTTCCAGTCCGAAATGTAGAAATCAAAAGTTGGAAAATTTTAAGATTTCCTATATAGTCATGATCTGTAGAATCAAAATATCTGGTGAAAAAAGTATCTGAAACCGAACTTAGTCCGTCAGCCGGTCGTTGCCTTCATCGAAAAGTAATGCGGGGTTGAATACTACAAAGAATCATCAGTTTTCTCCTACCGATTCTGAATCTCGGCTGAAAATCATGTTTAAATGAAGAATCACATTATTATTGGGGCACTGCGAATAGGCAGAACTAACGGTGAAAACTGAGGTTGGAAATTTCTATCTTTCGGTGAATTTGGTCGTATGCAAAGACTAGAAACAGATACGTGCATATAACGTAGACACAGGCAACAGATGAGCACTTTAAGTTGTTACCAATTTTGCTATTACAGGCATATAGTGCGTCAATTACATCATAGGTATATATATATATCAAATTTACCTTCTCTTCCAACGAACAGTGTGGAGGCTTTTTCCTTAAATTATACCGTAAGTTTGTAGTTCCTCCACCCGTTTTCTGCGTTTTAAGGCAAATGTAACATTTTATCTCACTGCTGCCACACTTTGTAAAGTACTTCCAGACTCAGGATGGTGGCATTTAAAACACAACCGATGTTTGTCGACCACAGCGAGGATCTGCCATGTTACCAGACAATGAGTCTTGCACACTGGACTGGCATAAGAGTCGTCTAATGGAGGACACCACAAGGCAACAGGTGCACGGATGCCTCAATGATCAATTCTTATACTTTTTTTAATAGTAATTCTAAAATTGCTAGAGATTGCTTGAATATTCAAAAGATGTTATCAGTTGATTATTCAAGCAAACTCTAGCAATTTTAGAATCATTATTAAAAAACTTTCCAATTAATATTTGCATACCTTTACGAAGACATTCAGTCTAAAATAAAAATTCTTATACTATGCGTTTGTTGTCGTTTCTGACTAGGATTCTTCTTAAATTAACACCGTTCGTATTTCCTAGCTTCTGCGATAACCTAATATTTCACAGCAGCGGAAACTTCAGGAATAAATTTTACTAGTTTTTAATTTTTTTGTTAATTAGAAACGAAAACCTTTTTGAACCACTAGTATAGAAAGTGGTTATACCAGTGGTTTTTTTTCAGTTATTACCAATAACTAAAGAAAAGAAACGTTAGAACTGAAGGAAATTAAGTACCTTAAAAGCCTGTTACTAAGAATTAAAATGCCGGTATCACTTTTAACCGGTCAGTTTTTCCCGTCTTTACACTGCAGACAGGTCTTGCGTGTGAGGTGCTACGTCCGTATATGGAGCAAAGACTTTTTTTTCCAGGTTCCTTTAGTTTTTAACGTAATGTCCTTTTTTTAATGAAGTAACCTATTTTTGTGCAGAATGTGTGTGGGTGAAACTCTTTGTGCTTGTAAGAGTGACTCATTTGGCAGAATGCTGGACAAATATGGAGCAGATGTAAGGGGAGAGAATCTACCAACAATGTCACGTAAGAATGAAACATTCATTCTGAAGCGGAGTGTGCGCTGATATGAAATTTCCTGACAGATTAAAATTGTGCGCCGGAACCGGGACTCGAAACTAAGACCTTTGCCTTTCGCGGGCATGCGCACTAGCACTGAGCTATCCCGACACGACTCACAGTCCGTCCTCACAACTTTACTACCGCCAGTATCTCGCCTCCTACTTTCCAAACTGGCGGAAGTAAAGTTGTGAGGACGGACCGTGAGTCGTGGCGGGATAGCTCAGTGGTAGAGCGCTTACCCGCGAAAGCCAAACGTCTCAGGTTCGAGTCCCGGTGCCGGCTCACAATTTTAATTTGCCAGGCAGTTTCAGTGTCACGTAAGTTATCATCTTGTCGTGGTATGTGGGTCATGCGCCAACGCCTGAAAACTGGAAATTATTTCTTAATCAGTTCAAACTACATTCTGTATTTCATATAGTTTGATAATGCATCAGATTACGTGAGGGATGATGCTTCAATCCGAGTGTCTACCGCCGGCAGAGACCTGCCTGTAGGCAAACGCGCTTAGCATGAGTGGTAGGGCTGTGTTCACGTGGCACCGACAAACTGTCGTCAGGCGCTGTGGCCCGAGTTCACTGAAAACTTCGACGATGGCGTGGTCACATTTCATCCGATATATTTTGACACCTGGTCGGGTGACAAATTTCAATAGAGTTCACCGACACTTTCATGCTTTGAACTGAGTGCTACAATGTGGTTTTTGCTATTAATAAAGACATCCAATGCATACAAAACAGCTACATCTGTCTCAAAAATGAAATTCGCAAGGATTAAGTATACTGTTCTCAGTTATTGCTGGTACCAGACAAGGTTTACGAATATGAGATACGGGTAAAAGGAAAAATTTCTATCACATATTCGTGATATTATCGTGGTGTCATTGAGAAGCAATATTACAGTTTTGCTGAATTTATTTCAAGTTGACCTCCATGGCCGGCCGCGGTGGCCGAGGAGACTGAGGCGCTTCAGTCGCGGTCTGCACGGGCACTACGGTCGGGGGTTCGAGTCCCCCCTGGGGCATGGATATTTGTGCCGTCCTAGTTCGTAAGTAGTTCATAAGTAGTTTGTAAGTTTAGGGACTGATGACCCGTAGTTAAGTCCCATAAGCTTTACAAACATTTGAACATTTGACCTCCATGCTTTATTATCGAAAAGGAAAAATTCCTCATGTTCTACAAAATTATTTGTTGAGTTAGGTCATCATTGGGGGACCAACTGAATGTCTCTAACATTTCTTCACAGATGTTCGACTTAAAAAGATGTTATTAAATTACAGAACATATAAATTCACATGTTCACAGGAAAGTGTTACATTTAAAGGCAATGAATTACACTTACTAATATATAAAAGTATATAGGTTCAAAGCTTGAATGCTATCGTTAAAAGAACGGGGCGTGTAGAGCAGGGTTGTTACATTGTAAAATGGTACTGAAATGGTAACATTGGATACATTTACCAAACTGATAACTGAAACTTATTTTAGTAGAGGATTAAAGGGAAACTGCTTTTATCGTTTAATACCATATTCGCGCTCTCTTCCATATCTTTATTGATTTCCGTTAGTGTCATCCTGCTGCTTTTCTTGAGACAATGTAAAATTTCAGTCAGCATCATAAGTATGGTTTTCTGTGAACAGATATTCCGCAAAGGTTGTATCATCATTCTTTTTCCATGCTTTAAATACTGAAAACCTACACCAGTTAGGTAAGTTTAATGCTTATCCCAACAGTTTCGAAAATTTATTCGCATCTTCTAGTGCAATTTGTGTTGTGATACCCAATATAATGGAACAGACACAATACTTGTTGTACGGACAGAAATACTATTTTGTATGTAGAAAACAAGATTTATTATGCACGATTACCCACACTGCAGTAACCTAAAAACATACTACTGCTGTTCAAGAACTGCTTTGACACATGGAAACGTGACGTTGTATTTCTGTACGTAAATGCACTAAAAGCGAGAAAAAACTCGATATGCGTCGTTCTAAGTATAAAAATAAATAATGGGTGCAGTTTCTGAGTGTTTGAATCTATGTATAACACAGTTACAAGTGATAGGGATAGCGGGAGCGGCGGGGAGTTAACTGGGAAAGTTAGGCAAGGGTATTCTGTTCAGGTTCCTTTGACACATTTTTGAACCAATATATACAGTGTGTTACAAAAAGGTACGGCCAAACTTTCAGGAAACGTTCCTCACACACAAAGAAAGAAAATATTTTACGTGGACATGTGTCCGGAAACGCTTGATTTCCATGTTAGAGCTCATTACTTCTCTTCGAATCACATTAATCGTGGAATGGAAACACACAGTAACAGAACGTAACAGCGTGACTTCAAACGCTTTCTTACAGGAAATGTTCAAAATGTCCTCCGTTAGCGTGGATACATGCATCCATCCTCCGTCGCATGGAATCACTGATGCGCTGATGCTGCCCTGGAGAATGGCGTATTGTATCTCAGCCGTCCACAATACGAGCACGAAGAGTCTCTACATTTGGTACCGGGG
Organism: Locusta migratoria; assembly: GCA_026315105.1. NCBI lineage: Eukaryota > Metazoa > Arthropoda > Insecta > Orthoptera > Acrididae > Locusta > Locusta migratoria. The sequence goes on from CM048747.1 coordinate 533,503,523, forward strand.
TTGCGTAGACAAGAGCTTTCTAATGCCCCCATGAAAGTGAAAAGCGTTAAGGTCAGGAGAGCGTGGAGGCCATGGAATTGGTCCACTTCTACCAATCCATCGGTCATCGAACCTGTTATTGACAAGCGTACGAACACGTTGACTGAAACGTTAAAAGTTGATCACTGTACTTAACAAGAGTCTTGCTTTGTCACTGAAATTAGCAAAAAAGCTCCGTGTTAACTACTGGCTACTCCCTGCTACAAAGCCTTATTCCCTGGCCCAAACTAAGAACTGACTCGTTTCAATTACTTCAATAACAGGAAGTTAATACTACAGTGGTCAATAAACGTAGCAGCTCACACGTTATTACACACACAGACATTAATAAGCAAGTCACCACAATTAAAGTTATCTTAGAATGGTGGTTAGAAAACATTTATGGCGCAACGGAATTTACACTTATGAAAAGTAGCATCTGATCTTATTTTCAGCACTTGTGAAACAATATTAAATAAAAGAGGGAAGGTGCTCTAAAACTACAATTTATAGGCAACTAACAATTATGCTGAACTTAAACTTGTTTATGCAGATAACACAAATTAGGGAACCAATTTTGTTAATATAATAAAAATGCATCTCTTACATGAATTAATGCGGACGGTGCCAGCCTAAATTATACATGATTAAACACTACTGGGGGGAGGGAGGATTCACAAACAACACTCATTACCTCACACATAAGCAATGCCACAGCGAAACTCACCAAAAACAGCGTGCTGAGACGAAGCAGAAGCAGGCGCCGCTATCGTAGGCGAAATTCAGCAAGTCGGAGGTAGCGCAAAAAACAATATACAAACACTTTGATGCTGCATCAGGCCTGTCGTCCCTGTTTTGAGATGGTGCGTGTGTATAGCAAGTTAAATTACATCTGTATTGGACCGCGAGCAAATACGCTAACGGTAACGCACGGCTACGTTCCATGAACGCACTCCACTGAAGGCGAAGTGGTTGAAAGTCGGATTCATTATACAAAATCACGGTGTATTCTTAAGTTGCAGTCTGTTAGAAATCGAGCTAGGTACTGGTTTTATAAGAGAAGTGGCGTGAACTCAGGCGACTAGCTGTATACCCCGGAAGTCGGAACTCGGACCCACGCGATTCCTAAAACCGATAAAATTGAATAAATTCAGTTTCCGAAAAATAAAGAAAATTACCTACTGCATGCAATCCATAGAAATGCTTAGAATTATATAAGGAAGCGAATGAAATACAGCAACACGCGATAGGGGGCGATTACAGAGATGGATGAGGTCCTGTCTCAGGAAAACAACAAAAATGAAATAATTACAAAGTCGGAACAATAAAAATAAGGATTACGGCATGCAACCCATAGAAATGCTTAGAATTACATGAAGAAGCGAAAGAAATGCAGCTACACACGATAGGGAGCGATGACAGAGACGGATGACGTCCAGTCTCCTAAACTCGTAAAAGTGAAATAATTATAAAGTCGGAAAAATAAAATTAAGAATTACAGCATGCAACCCATAGAAATGCTTAGAATTATATAAGGAAGTTATTGAAGGAGGCTGTACAAGGCTCAGAGAGAATTACTGACGCAGAGTTCGTACTAAAAGTCGGAGAAGAAACGGCAGAATTAAAATAGGCGGAGAGAGAAGATCACGAAATAATAGTCTAAATCAGACGGATACCTGCATAGTTACTTGCCTGATGGGCAAGAAACAAACAAGAGTGGAAGCTGAAGGCTTTTTTTCTATGGACCAACCACGTGGAACACATATCACTCATGGAAGGAAACGATGAGAAGAATTATACATGTACTGTATAAAATTGTATAAAATGCACATATCACCTATTAGAAATCGGGCCCCACAAAGCTAGAAAGTATTTACACAGAGTTCATACACCGCCACATGATCACAAAAGGTTTTAACATATCAGGCCGTTATCAAACTTCAACTAGAATCACACACACCACGTTTATCTATTGGAAATCATTGAATTGATAAACGAGAACACATTTCCGCACACGATCGGAGAAAATATTCCAAAAAATGGTTCTAAGTTCACGAATCAAAGTTAAACATTCTAGTCAATGAAACGCTACCATTTCCAGAAACAAGTGCAGACCCAACCTTACCTCACCAGACGACCAGACGAGAGTGAATCGCCGTGCGGCGATGCAAGGCTAGGGTGATGCAAGGCAGAAGACCGAAATTAAAATTTGATGTGAGTAGGTAATAGGCTGATGGGCCGAAGGAACCTTTGACACAATTCCCTCTCCGTGTCCAGACTTCTTCAGCTGTTCATATCATGGCATATATACACTCCTGGACATTAATATAGCTACACCACGAAGATGACGTGCTACAGACGCCAAATTTAACCCACAGATGCTGTGATATGCAAATGATTAGCTTTTCAGAGCATTCACACAAGTTCCCAACCAATTTCTCATACACAAACAGCAGATGACCGGGGTTGCCTGGTGAAACATTGTTGTGATGCCTCGTGTAAGGAGGAGAAATGCGTACCATCACGTTTGCAACTTTGATAAAGGGCGGATTGTAGCCTATCGCGATTGCGCTGTATCGAATCGCGACATTTGTGCTCGCGTTGGTCGCGGTCTAATTACTGTTACCAGAATATGGAATCGGTGGGTTCAGGAGCGCAATACAGAACGCCGTTCTGGATCCCAATGGCCTCGTATCACTAGCAGTCGAGATGACAGGCATCTTATCCGCAAGGTTGCAACGGATCGTGCAGCCACGTTTCGATCCATGAGTCAACAGATGGGGACGTTTGCAAGGCAACAACAAAATGTTCAAATGTTTGTAGAACTTATGGGACTTAACTAGGGTTCATCAGTCCGTAAGCTTACAAACTACTTATGAACTAGCTAAGACTAAGGACGGCACAAATATCCATGCCCGAGGGGGGGATTCGAACCCCCGACCGTAGTGGCCATGTAGACCGTGACTGGAACGCCTCAGTCCCCTCGGCCACCGCGGCCGGCAAGGCAACAACCACCTGCACTAACAGTTCAACGACGTTTGCAGCAGCATTGACTATCAGCTCGGAGACCATGGCTGCGTTTACCCTTGACGCTGCATCACAGACAGGAGCGCCTGCGATGGTGTACGTAACGACTAACCTGGGTACACGAATGGCAAAACGTCATATTTTCGGATGAATCCAGGTTCTGTTTACAGCATCATGATGGTCGTATCCGCGTTTGGCGACGTCGCGGTGAATGTACATTGGAAGTGTGTATCCGTCATCGTCATACTGGCTATCACCCAGCGTGATGGTATGGGGTTACATTGGTTACACGTCTCGTCACCTTTTGTTCGCATCGACAGCACTGTGAACAGTGGCCGTTACATTTAAGATGTGTTACGACCCGTGGCTCTACCCATTCGATCCCTGCGGAATCCTACGTTTCAGCAGGATAACGCATGAAAGCATGTTGCAGGTCCTGTACGGGCCTTTCTGGATACGGAAAATATTCGACCGCTGCCCTGGCAAGACCATTCTCCAGATTCACCAACTGAAAACGTCTGGTCAATGGTCGAGCAACTGGTTCGTCACAACAATCCAGTCAATATCCTTGATGAACTGTGGTATCGGTTGAAGCTGCATGGGCATCTTTACTTGTACACGCCATCCAAGCTCTATTCGACTCAATGCCCAAGCGTATCAAGGCCGTTATTACGGCCAGAGGTGGTTGTTTTGGGTACTGATTTTTCAGGATCTATGCACACAAATTGCGTGAAATTGTAATCACATGTCAGTTCTAGTATATTTGTGCAATGACCAATAATGTATCACCAACAGACTGTCAGGGTGCCAATGCGGAACTGCTTATGCGCACACGTCGGGTCCGTCCACAGATGGCCAATTAATGTAAATAACTCGACCGTAGCGACGCCATGCAGTGTATCAAATTGACACTGCACTACACTGACACTCAGATGTTCCCTGCAGCGACTCTCGCTGACTGACGTGGTAACCGACCGCTTCGGGACTGCCTCGGCGCCAAGCTCCAATAGCGCCACTTGCAAGGATCACACAAGTAAAAAGTCAAGTGACGCGCGATAGACCTAACAGCGCCGCGAGCGGTGAAAGCACAGAAATGTCGATAGTACTTGCACCAGTAATTTAATAAGGACAGGTTGAATCGAAGAAAAATGAACCGGGACGGCTCAATAAGCTGTCCAGAAACATCCGTTTATGATAAACGAAATGAAGTTCCACTGATCTGTAATGACTGTCATTCAGCATATTTGTGAAGACAAGTGTAAAGTTGGAAATTATATTTTGAACGCGGAAACCACTGAAAAGCGGAAGCACACTACATTTGTAGGTTAATTATTTGACAGAACAGAATCACCACGTCCTGAAAGAGTACGAATAATTTGTGGAGAGCAAAACAACATAAGAGAGGCACTACAGTAATATAAACACACGTCACAATTCAGGATGAACACATTTATTGACGTTATAAATTACGAGTAAAATTGCTGATAAAAGATTGAACAAATTTGCGGTTAGCAATAAACTGCATTATCAGGCCGTAGATTCTGAATTATATGCCGATTGTGATCTCGGTGCCACAACATCTTTCTTTATTCCATAAAGTATCAGTTTTTCATAGTCCATTTCTACTGAGTGAGAAAATCAAATCAGATGTTTGTAGAGCTTATGAAACTTAACTACGGTACAGACGGGAAACCTCCGTAAGGGCCTGGGCACACGCTCAGGGATGCGGGGAGGGAAGGTTCCGTAAGATATCCCATGATGGCGCTGCGGTCAGAATCAGCCCTTTAAAACTGGCCAGAGCAGGCGGCAGGTAGCGGCTGTCCCCACCACTACCTCCCCACAAACGCCGGCACACCGTACACAGCCGTGGCCTTGTGGCAAGCGGCACGAGCTCGAGCCCTCAGCCTCCCCCGCACGCTACCCACTGATGTGAGAGAGGCATCCTGAGAAGCGCCTCTGGTGTGGTCTACCGGTACTAAGGCAGGGAACCACCTGACATCTGCTGGCATCTTAAGGAACTTCGAACGGAGGTAGGGCAGAGGTTTAGGGGTGGCTTCTTCTCTGTGCTACGGGGTTATCAGTCCCTAAACTTAAGAAACTACTTACGAACTAGCTAATACTAAACACGGCATATCCATGCCCGAGGTGGATTCGAACCCCCGACCGTAGTGGCCGTGCAAAACGTGACTGGCGCACCGCAGATTGCTCGGCCACTGCGGTCGACTGAGTGAGTGAGAACGTCGATCGATTTGACCAAAGAAAGCAAAGTGCTTTGAATTTGACCAACTGTTGTCCGAAGTTTGTCCGGTCCGGCGATAAGATAGGATACACTGTTATTTTTACGAACCTTGCTGTGACCGGGTCCCATAATGGAATACTGATTTCAAAAAATCGTCCGCCTTCCACCGATGCCGGTCTTCGGTAGAATCAACAGATATCGATGCCACTGTACACACAGTCTAAGGCGTTGGGCAGAGTTAGCAATTGCTTCGCAGCTGAATGGTGTCCCACTGCGCATGCGTCAGCCTCGGCTACTGGGCAGCTCAACATGATAGCGAGGCGTTGTTTTGTTCCCAACTTCTCGGTCCGCTCTTAGCTGACTGGCTGCCTGCTGTGTAGCTTCCGTTTGTGTTTCTTGCGTACTTGAAAGAGTCCGTTAGTGATAACAGTGTGCAAAAACTATTACACATGTATTCGTATAAAGCAAAGATTCCCCTGTACGAGTCCGTGATCTTCATTTTTTCTCAGTATGAATAAAAAAAGTATAGATCGCTATAACTTATTTATAATGTCGTTTCTTTATTTGCTATAATCAAATCTAAAACTAACACGAAATTAATAAGTGTTGGTTGTACAATCACATTATTAAATAATCGACAACATAACATCATTCTGGAATAAATTTTAAATATTTAGGTTGGCTGCTTCATCTTGTGGGGAGTAATTTAATGTAGGATACCACATTTTATTGCATTCTGTGAATTTTATTTTATAATGTTCTATGTTTTGCTTATTATGCGTGCATAATTAGAATACCAAATACAGTTTTTGTAACCGCTACTTTCTATCGCTTTGATAAATATTTAATGTAATAAAGAAACTTCTAGCTTTCACATTGAATTGCTTAATAACTGCATTGAAAATTGTAAATAATTAAAAACAGTATTTAAATTTACCAAATAAAAAGTTAATGAAAGCAGCATATCATTTTAATCAGTGTAACACGAGTTTCAAAAACAAATTATTTAGCCGGGTATAATTTAAAATTTATATCCAAATGATAGTAAAAGTAAAATAATAAATGTAAAAATTGTTAGTCATTGTCCCACACTAGCGCAACCTGTTAACTAAATATTTTCTTTACATATGTGCGTATCTTTTATCCAAGTCTTGGCGCCCCTACTAAGTGAAGACTATGAACTTTATTTTGCAAGTTCATAGGTATTTTAGATAAGTAAATAATTTAAATAGTTGTAAAAATACTTTTTTAAAATTGTTATTTAAAATTATCTGTGTAATTCGAGTGTACAACCCCGAGAAAAATATTACACAGTCATTTTTCGTTACCTTGTTAACAGAGAGAAAACAAAATTGGTAATGGCAGACGATTTCCCACCTTAACAGTATCAACGTGTGTAAAATCAAAATCTGGTGTAATGGAAAAAGATTTGAGAGAGATCTTCGTAAGGAGTCGTACGAGTTATCACACTGGCTTTAAGGCTGTGATGTGACAAAATGGTTTTATTGTCGCACCGGTATGTTAAATGTTAGAACCTATTTGGAATTTAAAAAAAGTATTTTGTCATTTAAATCGTCTTAAAAACTGTTGTGAAGAAACATGTTTAGTCTGAAACAGATTTTTTGTTTTTTTAACATAAATAGTTTTACTGAATTCCTCCCATAACAGACGTTATTTTCGCTTCTCAATGAGGGTAGAAACAGAATTGCACAACGAGAAACTAAGAAAGAATAGCGACGTTATGAATACATATTGCAGTTTGTTATTTCGCGAAATAGGAACTACATTTTCACGATCACCAGGCAACTTCAGAGGGTGGAAACAAAGGAAATTACAGGTTCTTTTGTTCTTGCAAATGCTCTGTTTTATTCTTTGAGAGAATATTTCGTATCATTTCCCCGTCACATCGCCAAACATTCAAAACTATTTAATGAATGCAGCAGATAACGTTTTTCGAAATGAAATATGAAATTAAAATAAGATTTTTTTAGTTGTATATAAAATCGGCGTTTTCCAAATAACAATTTATTCACCTGTTTCCATTTGAAGCAAGAAGCAGAGAGAGGTGGAACAAAGTTACGAATTCCCCACTATAACGTTTGTTGAACCAATGACGAGTTCATATCACACAAATTACAATCAATGTCTGTAGTCTAACGTAGTTGTACTCATAAACTTAAACATAAGAATAATAATCACTCTTTATAGTGTTGCAAAACTTCGATGTTTGTGCAGAGCCACGGGATAGCGGCCGAGCGCATTGAAGCGCAATGCTCCGATGCGCGAGGCCGCTACCCGTCGGGAGTTCGAATCCCCCTCGAACATGGATGTTAGTCCTGTCTTTAATATAAGTTATTTCATAAGTAGTGTGTAAGTTTAGTGACTGATGACACCGCAGTTACGTCCCATAAGCTTCACAAACATTTAAACATTTTTTGTTTGTGCAGATTTTGTTGTTCTCACTTAGCTACTGTATGTAATTTATTTATATGTATTGAGGCATATTCCTGGTACATGTCTTTTGATTATAGTCCAATACTGGTAGTTCGAATAACTTTTCGTGGACATCCATTCCCCGTTGCAAACAGCTTTGTCTTTATTTTATTAATTACTAGCTGTAAACCAGGCGTTGCCCGGGTGTTTATCATACACTCTCGTAGTCCACAGCCCCTTCCCCCCTCTCTCTGCAAAATTTCATCAATATCAGAACAAAACCATAGATTTCTGTGCAATAGAAACGTAGGGTCACATTCAAAACTCACTTTATTGTTCTCAAATATTCTAGTTTTGTTTCATACAACCCTTGTTCTGAGAATAACGGAAAAAAAAGAATAAAGAAAAAAAAATTTAAAAAGAAAACTGAAATCAATCGAGACGATCTCAAGTTATGGCGCGACCAAGGTATTTACGCATCCACTTTTATGTTGCAAAGTACCCTTCCCCATGACCGTATGAAACGTAAATTAGCCGGTGACTTTCCTCCTTTTTTGAAGATCAAGCGTGTGAAATTTCGTGACAATCGGAATAAAACAGTAGATTTCGTGAGTCTGTAGGAGCGGTACGCTCCGCCATGCAACTATCCCCAAATACTTTGTTAGCTGACGTTTTCTACCTATAAACTACATTCCTGCCTAATTTCAGATTCATAGGTGAAGTATTTTCGAGATTTAATGTTTATTCAGTGTGTGAGTGAGTACTGCTAACTTTATCTGATACAAGATCATGACTGATACGACAGTTTTATGACATCTACAGTGAAACTGTTTTGAACTGTAAGCTACTTTTCGTTTCACCTTTTTTTATTGGGGTGGGGGGTCAGTTACAAAACGCTTCATAAATGTTCGAAATTACATGCAAACTTTGTTGCAGGTCCCCTAAATACTCCCATTTTGCAATAATTGACGCATAACTCTGCGTATCATCACGCCATGGCCTCTCATTATTTATCATGTCATATCTCCTGAGCTATGTATCGTGCTCTTTTGTTTTTGGAGCAGGAACCTTCGTGGGCGTACGGTGATAAGTTCACCAAAATTTCATTGTAATTGAATGAATGGTTTATGAACACATAGAGGACATACAGAGATTCATTTATATATATCTAGATTTGGTGACTATCTGAGTTAGTGCACTAAAATTCACACTTTTTTTTCAGGTAACTTAATTGTTCTTTCTACATGCAAACCATATGTATGCCACACTCATCTTAGTGATTGTATTAGTCTTTATAGTACAAATGCGGGATTTAGATTAAGTGGAGGACAACAATTTGCTCACTTAAGCAAAGCTATGCTTTTACATTCAAAATCACTTTCGCATGCAGGCGTCCTCACATCAAAAGCAATACTAGTAACAATTTCAAATGTTGAAAACAATGTTCAAATGTTTGTAAAGCTTATGGGATTTAACTGCGGGGTTATCAGTCCCTAAACTTACAAACTACTTATGAACTAACTTATACTAAAGATAACAAAAACATCCAAGCCCGAGGGAGGATTCGAATTCCAACGCAGGAGGCCTCGTGATCCACAACGTGGCGCTCCAGACCGCTCGGCTACTCCCGAAACGAGTATTTCAGTGTCATAATCAGCTTTTCACCTCGAATATTGAATTATGGTTTATTACCTAGTGCAGGAAAGAATACTAAGTAGTAAATATGGTTTTTCGCGTTACAGAGGTGAAAGTCGCTGAAGACGTTCATGCATCTCATGAACTTCATTCTAACCACTTCACTGAAATCCCGCATTAACAGGCCGAGGAGAACATATACTCTATCAGGTGTGTTTGCTGTAGGTGTCCCAATGTTTGGAAAAACAGAAGATGTTGAAGGACTAGAGATACGAAGTTCATATTGACAGGACATAAACATTAGTGAATTCTGCGGTAACAGTTAGCACCTGAACCACGCCTGCTGATAGATAACGCGATGAAACACCTACCGATAAAAATTTGCCTCTGGCTCTTGACATTGCTACAAAACAGAGGACCCGATCACTGGGGCTTGAAGTGCAGAACGCTACTCAGACGTATACGAGAACCGTACTGCCAAATCAGAGACTCTCAAAAATTATTGACACGAAGGAATTTCCACTACATCTGCATCTACATGTATACTCCGCAAATCACACTGAAGTGCATGGCAGAGGGTTCATCGAGCCACTTATATTACGTTTCGCTTTACTTCCATTCTCTAACAGCTCATAGGAAAAAGGAACAACTAAATCTTTCTGTTTTTGATCTGATTTGTCTTATTTCATTTTGATGATCGTGTCTCCCTGTGTAGGTGGGTGCTAACAATATATGTTCGTATTCTGAAGCGAAAGCTGGTGAAAGAAACTTCACAAATAGACGTCGCCGCAACAAATAACGCCTTTCTTTTAATGATTTTCGCCTCAACTCGTACATCATTTCCGTGACACTCTCTCTCCTATACTGCGATAATACAAAACTCACTGCACTTTTCTGAATTTTCTCTAAATCGTCTGTCAGTCCCACCTGGACTGTCAGTCCCACAATACTACAAAATAATACGTACTAGTGTAGGCAGTTTCTTCAGTAGGACCGTTGAATTTTCTAAGCGTTCTGCCAATAAAACACAATCGTCGGTTCGACTTCACTACAATATTTTCTATGTGTTATTTCTAATTTAAGTCCTTCGTAATTGTTACTCCCAGGTATTCAGGAGAATTGACGGCCTGTAGGTTTGACTGATTTACCGTGTAACTGAAATTTAAAAGATTTCTTTTAGTGGTCATATATATGACCTCACACTTATCATTATTAAGTATGAAGTACTAATTTTTGCACCATGCGGTTATCTTATCTAAATGATTTTGCAGTTGCGTTTGATCTTCTGGTGACTTAACTAACCGATAAATGACAGCATCATCTGCGAACAGTCTAAGAGAGCTAATATTCTCCCCTAAATCATTTATAAAAATAAGGAACAGTAGCAGACCTATTACACTTCCCTGTGGAACGTCAGATATCACTTCTGCTCTACTCGATGACATACCGTCACCTACAACGTACTGTGTCCCTTCTGACAGGATATCACGTATCCAATCGCACAAATACGGCGATATTGTCAAATGTTCAAATGTTTGTAAAGCTTACGGGACTTAACTACGGGGTCATCAGTCCCTAAACTTACAAACTACTTATGAACTACTTACGAACTAGGACGGCACAAATATCCATGCCCGAGGGGGGATTCGAACCCCCGACCGTAGTGGCCATGCAGACTGTGACTGAAGCGTCGCGATATTCCATAAGACGTCTGTGAGGTACAGTGTCAAAAGCCATCCGGAAATCTAGAAATATGGAATCCATTTGACATCCCTTGTCGATATCGCCCGCAATATCAAGTTAGTAAAGTATGATAAGTATGGGGCTATTGCATGAGCATAATCTGAAAGGAACCTAAATGATTTACAGTCGGAACCGGGAGACTTACTTTTGTTAAGAAATTTAGTTTGTTTTAATACTCCAGGGGTATCTACTTCTAAATTAGGCATGATAGCAGCTGTTCTTGATACGAATTCTGGAATATTTGCTTCGTCTTTTCTAGTGAAGGAATTTCGGAAAGTTCTGGGAAGCCATTCTGCCTTAGAAGAACTGTCATCATTAGCATCACCATTTCTATCGTGTAACGCAGGTATTGATTGTGCTAGTACACTTTACATACGACCAGAATTTCTTAGGAATGCCTACCAAATTACGTGGGAATGTTTCGTCGTGGTAACTATTGTAAGCTTCTCGCAGTGAAGTTCAAGGTAACTTTCCAGTTTTTGTAAAATATTGCCAGTCTTGAGGATTTTTTGTGCATTTAAATTTGGCATGCTTTGCTTTTGTAATAGTGATCTAACCTGTTTTGTGTAACACGGCGGGTCAGCGCCCTCTAGTGTTGTTGTCCATTGGGAAATGGCTGCTCGTGATTGATGATGTGTTTCGCCACTGCTGAGAGCGACTGCAGAGTGGTTCACGAGAAGCCGCATTACACGACGAGGTGAGATCCATAGCACCATCCAAATCACCACCGCTCGCCCCAGTATATCACCTCAACCGAATGCCAAAGCAGGGCATGTGGCGGAACAATAGAATAGTGTACCACATCGTACACCACCACGCGTGACAGTCCGTCGCCATTTATTACGACATTGAGTATATGAGCGACCTCCATTTCCCTGCAAACGTTTGAGTAATGTGCAGAAACATGCTGAACGGCAATGGTGAATGGAACGAAGTCAATGGGGACAAAGAATGGCATCAGACAGTGCTTCATAACGAATCTAGATTTTGTTTGGTTCTGTTAGTTTCCAAATAATCCCCACATTTTGGTTCGTCGAAGACAGTGGGAACGGCATACAGTGTTGCATCTTTGTTTTTCTGCGTGGAAGGAGCTATACGGTAACTATCAAGGGTGTGGACGTGGGTTTGTAACTAAAGGAATTGATTAGTCCACATATTTTTACTGCCGGTAGCCAATGAAATGAATACTTAACTTTGATGTGCTTGTGTTGCTACAAATTCTTCCTATCGATTACACAGTTTTGCAGTGTAATACTAAACTGTCCCGGTTTGTGCACAGACAAACTGATGGCTCTCTCTTGAAACTTCTGGAACGTAACTGCTAGGTTATAGATCTGTCCGGACTCTCTGTTTGGTGCTGGTGGTGCGCCGGCATATGTAGTCGCGCTCCCTTCTTCCTATTGGTCGACGCGCGAGGTAAGCAAAGAGGTACCGAGACTGATGGCGCCCCTGGTACCCGAAGTACTATGGCCCTTGTAGTAGTGGCGCGGCGACTTGCGTGGACCGCTGGCGTTGAGGCGAATACCGACGCCACATCGTGTAGTTGCTGCACAAGACATGCAGCGTCAACCGAGGCACTGTTTTGTGAGGTGCTATTGGGTACAATAGGAAACCACACTTTGTGCGTTTGCAGGGCTCTGTGACTAGTTTGGCCAACGAGAAGGACTTCCTGTACGATACCCCAGACGCCATTTTTCAGCAAAAGAAAGCACGACCCCGTGCGTTCTTGGTGTCATAGTGGCATGCAGCAAAACTACAAAAGTCCGTCTAATAAGTTCAATATAAGAAATTTTTGTAAATCAGTCATCTTTTCTAAAGCCTTCATGTTCTCCTGAAATTCTTCCTGTTTAGTATTCACTGTGAAAGTTACTTTGAAATGTGTTTCAGATTCAAAAAAAAAAAATAAATAAATAAATAAATAAAATAAAATAAAATAAAAATAAAAAAAGCAAGATTATAGTACTTTCCATTTAATTATCTCGAATATCACATCAAAAAATAATATTCTTGTTACATCAAATTCAATTCTGGTTTCTTTAAATCTTACAATTCCAAGTTAAAATTGTATCTTACAACTCACAACTGTCAACAACCCATAACCGACATCTGCCAGTAACAACTGCTAACTCATATCTGACTACCGACTCATAACAGATCACCACCACTTGCACTGCCTGTTCATCAGCTTATATACACTGTGACAAATGACGGTCTATATCACGTGATCAGTTACAATATGTGAATGTATGATTAACTGCATTTTAATTAAATAAAAGTTAATTGTTTAATACAATAAAGAATTACAATAATACTCTGATCATTCATATTGTAAAGTTTTTAGATTATTATTAAGGTTTCAGATTTTAGGTTAGCAGAAATAGTATTACTAAACATTTTCTTCTGTAACAAATATTACGTTTAACATAAAGAGATAACAATATCATTTACTTTACAAGGTTTTAACATAATATAAGGAGATGATTTACTTTGAACACGAATTTAGATCATTTATAACTGGATAATCTTTTCTTGAAGATTTTTGGCTAGAAGAGTTAGTAAACAACAAGGAAATCTAACCTGAGAACTGTAAAAATTCGCGAATTGATGTGAACACACTTGTTTTTGAGTTATAAACACAACAAATTGTGATGTATGACTTTTTATATAGACTAGCTAAAAACCTGGTGTTGCCCGGCTATTTATTTATTTATTCCTATCTTGAGATAGTACTTCTCCTGTCCCTTCTTTCTCTGTCCATCTCTTTTTTTTTTTTTTTTTTTTTTTTTTTTTTTTTTTTTTTTTTTTTTTTTTTTTTTTTTTTTTTTTTTGTTGTTGTAAAATCATGTTATATTTATCGGAGAATATAAAAGAAATCACGCTGTCTTGCATAATGTACAAAATTATAAGTGCAGTATCCAAGCAAGGAAACATAGTAGTCAAAATGCAAATTACATATAAAATTCGTAGGATCTCATGTTGTTGTTATGGTCTTCAGTCCGGAGACTGGTTTGATGCAGCTCTCCACCCTACTCTATCCTGAGCTAACCTTTTCATCTCCTCATAAGAACGGCAACCCACATCTATTTGAATCTGCTTACTATACGCATATCTTGGTCTCCCTCTGCGATTTTTACCCCACACACTTCCCTCCAATGCTAAATTTACGATTCCCCGATGTCTAAGAATGTGTCCTACCAAGCGATCCCTTCTTTTAGTCAGGGTATGCCAAAAATTCCTTTTCTCACCAATTCTGTTCAGTACCTCTTCATTAGTTATGCGATCTACCCACCTAATCTTCAGCATTCTTCTGTAGCACCACATTTCAAAAGCCTCTATTCTCTTCCTTTCCACACTGTTTATCGTCCATGTTTCACTCCCATACAAGGCAACACTCCACACAAATGCCTTCAGAAGAGACTTCCTTACACTTAAATTAATATTCGATGTTAGCAAATTTCTCTTTTTCAGAAATGCTTTTCTTCCCATTGCCATTCTGCATTTTGTATCCTCTGTACTACGACCATCGCATGTTATTTTACTACCCAAGTAACAAAACTCATCTACCACCTTCATTGTTTCGTTACCTAATCTAATTCCTTCAGCATCGCCTGATTTTCTAAGACCTCATTCCATTATTTTTGTTTTGCACTTGTTAATATTCATTTTATACGCTCTCTTCAACACACTGTCCATTCCATTCAACTGCTCTCCCAGGTCCTTTGCTGTCTCTGATAGAATTACAATGTCATCAGCAAAACGCAATGTTTTTATTTCTTCGCCCTGAATTTTAATCCCTATTCCAAATTTTTCCTTGCTTTCCTTCACCGCTTGCTCGATGTACAAATTGAATAACATCGGAGAAAGGCTACAACCCTGTCTTACTCCCTTCCCAACTGATGCTTCCCTTTCATGCCCTTCGAGTTTAATAACTGCGGTCTGGCTTTTGTACAAGTTGTAAATAACTCTCCTTTCCCTATATTTTACCCCTGCTGACTTCAGAATTTGAAAGAGTGTATTCCAGTCAACATTGTCAAAAGCTTTCTCCAAATCTACAAAAGCTAAAAATGTAGGTTTGCCTTTCCTTAATCTATCTTCTAAGATAAGACGTAAAGTGAGTATTGCCTCCCGGGTTCCTACGTTCCTCCTGAATCCAAACTGATCTTCCCCGAGGTCAGTTTCTACCAGCTTTTCCATTCTCCTGTAGATAATTCGTGGGATCTCATATTTATTGAATTATATGTTGTAGAAGTGTGTAATTAACCACGTATATATTCATTTGTATAAGTGCTCTATGTATGTAAAATCTCTTGGGAATACAATTAGTAGTAAAGAAGTAATAGATGAAAACTTGATGCGTGATGGGGCGGTTTACCATGAACGTCACTGTTTATGTGCTCATTTAGAAGGTACATTCAACTATATGTGAGCATATTGTCTGTAAAATTTCTAGCGGCTACAATTTGTAGTGTAGAAATTATAAATTGTAACGTTATGAACAGCGGAAAAGTAGTAAAGGACAATTTGTTTTCCTTTCATACTTTTGCTGTGATTGTCAGCGAGAAATAGTTCAATAAAGGTTTGAAATTACGTTTAAAGTTTGTTGCAAGCCGCTAAGTCATCTCGTTCTCATATAGTGTATTCATAAATTCTCGTCGCATTATGTGTCAGTTTCTTGCAACTCCTATTGTTTATGACGTTAAATCTCCTGAACCATGTGCTGTATGTGGTTCTTACCATTACAGAATTGGTATCTCACAGTCAAGAAAATGTTTACCAAATTTGGTGGAGATCGGTCCAGTGGTTTAGAAGGTAATGTGTAACACTGTCACGTAAAGCAGCAGTTTTTCTCGCATCTCATTGCAGTCCAGTAATTTAGTGCATCGTAAGTTGCATTAAATGACGGTAGTAGGTATGTTATTCTTTTCTTGTATGTGATGTGACTGAAATGCTAGATCCTCGGCAGACCCACGGATCACTTTTGAATATCCCAAAAACCGCCAAATTTTCGCACTTTTTTGTATTTTTATCATTTTCGCCCTGAATCAGTACGTTTTTGACAAACACTGTTTAGTACAGTTTTAAGCCACATGAAATTTGTTACAATTTGAGACCAAAATGAGCTTGGAAGACACAATAGTTCCTGAGATACAGCTTTTCAAAAATTTGCAAATTTTCGTAACTTTTAGGATTTAAGCTAATATTAGTGTTTCATTTTATGCTGTCGTCTTTATATTGCTATAACCTGTCTGAAATGATTTAGTGAGGTATATATTTGTTCAGTTTGTCATTTTGAGGGTCACTGGGGGCGATTTTCTGTGTAAGTCGCTCTTCACAAGTCAAATGAAACGGAACAAATAAGTGTAAACATGAAATTTGTTGAACAAATAATTACATCAAGTTGTATAAAAATGTAAATGAATAGAATGTCTATACGGAATGTTAATTAAAAACATTCTCTTCGATGGACCTGGGCCAAATAAATCTGCCAATCCGCATCCTTCAGTGTAATTTTCGTCTTGGACGTCCTGAAATAGAATGTAAGTATGTATTTGTCGATTACCCCAAGGTTAAGCGTGGTCGAAAAGTCCTAACATAAATACAACATACATATTGATAAGTATTAACTGACGGAAATAATAGTATTAACAACATATGGTAGGTATTAATTAATAGAAATAAAGTTAACTTTCAAGTACTTATAAGTAACTGTTCGAGCAACCTATCCATCTCGTCGTCGTCTTCAATGAGCTCGTCCAAATCATGGGTGTTGAGATCGACGTCCATAGTAATTTCAGCAAGATTTTCGCATTATTGGCTATTGCAGGTTCCACAGACGACTGAACAGTTCAAACCAGCTTTCCTACAACTGCAGGCATATCTGCATCCCTTCTTGCAACTGCAAGAAATCATGATAGCCAGGTTTGAGGGAGCTATTTCCCTCGACATCAACTTTGGGAAAAGGCCATGGGCTGTAGAAACCCATCCTCATTCAATCGGATTCTTCTTGTGACACATCCAGTGCTGCACCCTGGTGGTATGTACGAAACGAATGCCGCTTTGCAGCTTGCGTGGGAGGAAGTCTGGCCAAGGTGAAACTGGCTTTGACTGCAGCCCTTGTGAAGAGCTGGTAGCGCAAATCGTTTAGGGTTTGACTAGCTAGATCTTTCCGCACATTTCAGCTCAATGAGGATTTTCTCTTCAGCTTCAACTACTTCAGCAGATGTCGCTGCTGGATTAGAAAAAAAAACTGCAGCTGACTCTTCAAGATCTCCGTGTTTCTTCAGTATCTGAAACAACTTTAATTCCCCATGGCCAAAGAGGAACGACGTGGAATCACAGCCACTGAAGGCAAATGTTGAGGTTTAGAAAAGAACGCAAAAGCTGGCTGGGATGGTAGACGGGGGAGGGCACCTTTTTTTTCCGATGGTTTATTGCCGCTGGGACTGCCCTATCGGGTGAGGCCGACACACGAGACAGTCTGCACATTCGGAATTTAATTTTTTTTTCTGGCAAACATCATTCATAATACTTCATTAAGACATAACGATGTTGTAACTGACTGAATTTTTTTTAAAGAATTCTCATCATATTCCGTATAAAATACGTAGATAAATCATCATTCTCTTCCTATCTCATTATGTGTAGTTATTTCTCTATCTACATGTCCCCCCTTTCAAAACATTAAAATAGACAAATGTTTACTTTGCTGATTCATTTCGGACTGGGTATTGTGGATATAAAGATAATTGCTAATGGAAATTAGCATAAACGTCTAAATTCTGGAAAATTTGTAAATATTTAAAAAGCAGTATCTCAGGAACTATTGTCTTTCCAGATAATTTTGGTCTCAAATTTTAGCAAAATTAATGTAGTTTAAAAATGTACTGAACATTGTTTGTCGAAAACGTGCTCCTTCATGGCAGAAATGAGAAAAAACCGAAGAAGTGAGAAAATTTAGCGGTTTTTGGTATATTCAAAAGTGATCCGGGAATCTGCCGAGGTCGAAAACTTGGATCTAGCATCTCAGTCACATCCCATACAAGAAAAGAAAAGAAACCTACTACCCCCATTTGTTGTAACTTAGACCGCCCCCCTCTTCGTGACAAAGTTACTGCACTATTGTTAATGACGTCATATCTCGTGAACTATGTGTTGTACGTAATCCTTACACTTATGGCTACCGTCCTCATGAATTATAGCTTATGTGTGGAAAAGTACAATAAGATTGGAACAAAACTGTAGATTTGTATGCAATACGTACACACAAACATACGGAGACTCTGGTTTGTATATACAATTGTTCAATTGTTTGTTAAGCTTATGGGACTTTACTACGGGGTCATCAGTCCCTAAACTTACAAACTACTTATGAACTACTTACGAACCCCCGACCGTAGTGGCCGGGCAGACCGTGACTGTAGCGCCTCAGTCCCCTCGGCCACCGCGGCCGGCTTGTATATACAGATTTTCAGGTGAGTGTAAATACAAATTAAATAAACAATACGCTTACCTATTTCTGAGGCAAAAAGGAAAGTTCAAATTCGTAATGTATATATCAATGAGACGTTAGATATTTGACAGGTATCTTTTTCGTGAAGAATACGTATCATATATACAGATTTAAAGATGAAACAAATTTGGTTATAGCTTCCTTGCAAGGTCACGATAGGATGTCAGCTGGTCTGCCAGATGAGCGAAATTGTCGCCAATCTGTAGTTTGTGGGCTCAGGTGAAACGACTGGTGCAGTGCTGTCATTCAGTGGTGACCACCGCCGGTTAATTCTGCAACCACGTGAATGCAGCACGTATGCCATCACACATGGAACACGTTATCTGGGCTCATGGTGGAACTTGTGCGTATTAGGCCACAGGATATATGCCGCCGCGGTGGAGTAAGCCTAGGTACTAATAACCAAAGCAGTTAAGTCCCACAGATATACAAAAATTTGAACATCTGGATATATGCTGAGCCAAGGTGACAGAACTGATAATCACCTCTTCAGAACTTGCGAGTATTTTTCGTTTAGGCAGAGGGTTTCAACACTTGTTTCAAAATATAATACTGCTGTAGCCGCTGCCGCATGGTGGAAAATGTTGCGATAAAATATCTGTTAATTACCGGGTGTGTGGTCTTCCAGAACCTCTGACCTAAATCCATGTCACTTCTGGTTCTGGGTATATCTGATTAATCATATGTATCAAAACTCTTCCTGATCGCCTACATCACACGGGATACGCAGCAGGCACCTGCAAGTAACAGCGTGTAATTAGGCGCAGTTTCTCTGCTTTGGTACTGTTATCTTTGATATTGGCGTCTTTATTAAATTTAAATCTCGCTCTCTCTCTGTTAACATTTGCCTTGTTGTAGACTACAGCGTGTTGCCTGAAATTGACAAAGATCACCGTTTGTTTTACCGTCGCCTGTTACTTTGAGTGTGGTTATGTGCAGGCCTGGGTGGTTGCCGATAAGCGCCCGCTCTAGAAATTATAAACAGAGGGTGTCTAGAAATCATATATTTCTGAAGGTATTACTCATTTACTTCGTTACATTTCAACACAAAAACTAAATACACATTGAAACTTCCTGTCAGATTAAAATTGTGTGCCGGTACCGGGACTCGAACCTGGGACCTTTGCCTTTCGCGGGCAAGCGCACTACCGACTGTGCTATCCCGACACGACTCACGATGCCGCCTCACAACTTTACACAACTGAAGTAAAGTTGTGAGGCGGCATCGTGAGTCGTGTCGGGATAGCACAGTCGGTAGTGCGCTTGCCCGCGAAACGCAAAGGTCGCAGGTTCGAGTCCCGGTTCCGGCACACAATTTTAATCTGCCAGGAAGTTTCATATCAGCGCACACTCCGCTGCAGAGTGAAGTTTCATTCTAAATACACATTGCAAAAACTGTGCTGCTCGTTTGTCACGAAATGAATGTATTTCACCACAATTCTGTCAAACGCTCCATGAATGAGTCACACGATGGGGAAGCCGTCCCACCCGCCCTTACCCACATTTCACCACTGCGTTTGTCGCCTCTGTGATGGTGGGAGACCCAGTCCCACGAAGCCGGCCGCTGTGGCCGAGCTGTCTGCGGCGTGCCAGTCACGTTTTGATCGTTCACTACAGTCGAGGGTTCGAATCCTCCCTCGGGTATGGATATTTGTGCCGTCCTTAGTATTAGCTAGTTCATAAGTAGTTTGTAAGTTTAGGGTTTGATGACCCCGAAGTTAAGTCCCATAAGCTCTACAAACATTTGATTTGAACCATATTTCCAATAACACTGCTCGATTATACATTTGTTTCGGCATAGTGATAGAACTATGATGGTGATTTGAATGTTATTTATGCTTCTGTGCAATTAATACAACCAATTTTTACGTGCGGCCTTATCTACATAAATTCTAAGCAAATCACAATGAAGTGCATGGCAGAGGGTTCATCTAACCGGTTTTATGATATTTCTCTACCGATCCCTTTTCTAATAGCGTGAGAGAAAAAGGAACACCCCCGTCTTTGCTTCTTCGACATGATTTTTCTTATTAAGATGATCATGTACGGGGCTGCTAAAAAAACTATGTTCTTATTCGGAAGAGACAGTTGGTGAAAGAAATTTCGTAACGAATAACGCCTTTCTTTTAGATTTCCATCTCAACTCGTGCATCATTTCTTTGACACACTCTCCCCTATATCGCGATGCCACAAAACGAGCTGCCCTTCTCTGAACGTTCCCAAAATATTCCGTTAGGTCACACTTGAGGAGCATCCCACAATGGGCTGCAATAGTGCAAAATAGAATGCACAAGTGTAGTATAGGCAGTTTCTTTAGTAGAAGTGTTGCCCACTCTAAGTGTTCCACCAATGAAATGTAGCATTTTCCTCCTTCCCTACACTGTTTTCTATATATTCTTTTCAATTTAAGATTTTTGGAATTGTTATTCCTAACTATTTAAGGGAATTTACGTCCTGTAGATTTGATTGATTTATCGTGTAAGTCTAGTTTAACGGATTTCTTTTAGTGCTGATACGGCTGAATTCACTATTATCAATGGTAACTTGCCAGTATTTGCACAAAGTAGATATCTAAATCATTTTGAAGTAGCTTTTGACCTATCTACTCTACGAACCGATAAATGAAAGCATTATCCGCGAACGATCTACGAAAGCTACTCGCAAGTCTCCTAAATCGTTTGTAAAGATACGGAAGAGTCGGGGCGCTATAACGCCAGCTATCGCTTTTGTATTACTCGATACCTTTCTGTCTATTAAAACGTACTGTGTGTTTTCTAACAGGGAATTATGGAACCAGTCACTCAACTATAGTGATATTCCATAACCGCAATATGACCCCTCATACGGCGTCCACCTGGCTTTCCTTTGAAAACTTTCTTGACTGTACTATTCCCTGGCATTCTTTCTACGTGTCCCAACCAACGTACTCTATTGCTCTTTATTTCTGCCACAATATCTGGTTTGTAGTACAACTCTCTGATCTCATTATTGCTTCTAATTCACCAAAAACCCCTATCATTCACTGCTCCATAGATTTTTGAAAATCTCTTCCTTTCCCATCTCAGCAACAAAAAATGTTCAAATGTTTGTTAAGCTTAAGGGACTTAACTGCGGAGTCATCAGTCCGTAAACTTACAAACTACTTATGAACTACATTATACTAAAGACGACACAAACATCCATGCCCGAGGGAGGATTCTAACCCCCGACCGAAGCTAGAAATATGGAATCGATTTGAGATCCCTTGTCGACAGCACTCATCATTTCATGTGAATAAACAGCAAAGGAGAATACTTTCTGAATCCGCATTGACTACTATTGAATACGTCATTCTCTTCGTGGTAGTCCATAATGTCTTATTTTATGCTGAAAACCGACAAAAGTTATATAGACGTGTAATTTTTCGGATCATTCCTATTGTGTTTCTTGTACAATGTAGTGACCTGTCCAGTCTGTGGGTAGGTATCTTTCACTGAGAGAGCACATGTATCTGATATCTAGGTACGTAGCTATTGCATCAGCTTACTGGGAAACGAACCTAATTGCCATACAATCAGGACAGGGAAATCTACTTTCGTTAAGTGATTTAAGTTTCTTTAATACTCCGAGAACAGCTACTTGTAAATTACGTATGCTGGCAGCTGTTCTTGATTCGAATTCAGGAGTATTTGCTTCGTCATTTTTGGTAAAGGAATTTCGGAAACCCGTGTTCAGCAATTCTGCTTCAAAAGAACTGTCATCATCAGCATCACCATTCCGATATTTCTAGCTGAAAGCAGTCCGTTGTAATCAATGTGGGATGGCGCACAGTATAGTTGTAAGAAACGGCAACCGTAGTGGCAGCTAGATCAGCCTGTACGTCGCCTATTGTTGTAGCTACATCTTCGTGGAATTTAGTCTTCTCCCGTTCTCTTCATCCATTCATTCATTAATGTCAGTCAACAATAGAAATGTTTCTAGTAGGAGAAGAAAAATCAGAGGCGACAATGATACAGAGCGTAACGGACAACTAGGCGAGGACAACTGGTGTTAGCCTGTGGTCACAGTGGCTCCGATATCAGTGGGTTTTAGCGACGACCGGCATCGGTGGAAGACGGCCTATCGTTTCAGATCAGTACCAGTACTCCACTATGGGCACAGTCACAGTGTAGCCGATCTCATCATCCGAACAAGGATACTTCAAACTACAGTCAATGACATTCAAATCCGTTTCTTTTCTTCGATCAAATCTACCGACGTTCCCACACGGTAGATAAGGGCAGTGAGAAACTTATAAGTTTCGTGAAAGAAAGAGAGAGATTTTGGCAAGCAGAAGACGATATATATCACAGTCTGGATATATTTCGGAATCTATGGTCTGATATTAGACTTTATTGGGAACCCCTATTGGTTAAATCCTTTATCAGAATTTTTAGGCGTAAATTATAGCTATAGTTAAGTGGCATATTATGCCTATGGAGAGCGATCAAGATTTATATAAAACACACTTACTTCAGCTTAGATCGCAAGTTTATTTGTTGGTTTTTTTTGCCGGTTTAGATGAGCTATGTCATCATCTTCAGAAACAATTTTTATACCAATTTTCTCCTATTTTCAATAAAATAAAGAGATACTTGTGAAAATGAAATAAAAAAAAAGAACATTGTCAGACGATTAAAATGTGCATCACCAAAGTGGATCGTCATCTGTATTGCACATTTAAATATTTAAATTTTAAAAATCTGAACCCATTAATTATTTTTATGCTTAGCACAAATCATTTCGAGAATTTTTCTCGCTTTTAGTTCATTTGTTTACATAAATACATCGTTACGTTTCCATGTGTGATTTTATGCAGCACTTGCACAGATGTAGTCTTTTTGAGATTACGGCAATGAGGGAATCGTACATAATAAATCTTGGCATGCTTTTTACGTACTAAATAGTATTTACGTCTGTACTTGAAGCTATTGTATCTGCTACATTATACTGGGTATCACAACATAAAAATCGTCACTTACACTGGTTGATTTTGTGTAATGGTAGGTCTAAGTCGTGATTAGTTTGTCTGGCATTTTGTGTTATGGAGGAGACACTACACCTTTTAGCAGACAGAAAACATTGCGATAAATACACACCTCGAAATTTATTCTGTTCCATTTTCCGAACTTCAGTAACCTAACAAAAAGACAACTGCAGTGCAAGAGTGGCAGAAAATCACATCACTGCAAAGTCGAAAAAGTTCCGCACTTATGTAAACAAGTGCCATAGAAGATGCTAATAAATTCTTGAGACTAGTTGTGATAAGCAACAAAAATACCTAACTGGTGAAATTTTTCATTATTTAATGTATGGAGGTTAACTGACGTTTGTCTGCAAAACTTCAAATAAATTCAGCAAAACAGAAAAATTACTTGTCAGTACCACGTGTATGTAATACAAGTTTTCTCTTTATCGGTATCTGATATATTAGTAAAGCTTCTCTGGTAATAGCATAACTGAGGACAGAACTGACTTTCTTCTTTCGAGACAGATGTAGCTCATTCAAATGTCAAAAGTCTGTAAATCTATCGGACCAAACTGCGTTGCCATCAGTCCGTAGCTTACAAACTACGTAAACCTAGGTAAACTAACCTACGGACAAACACACACACCCATGCCCCAGGGAGGACTCGTACCTCCACGGCAAGCAACCACGCGCTCCGCAGCGAGATGCTTTAGACCGCTCGGCTACTCCACCGCGGCGTAACTCATTCGATGTCTTTATTAATAGGGAAAGCCGCATTGTAGCACTCATTTCCAAGCATTTAAGTGTTGGTGGAGTCCATTGCACCTCAGAAAATTACTATACACAAAGAATAGAGTCTAACCTAACCATCTCCTTAACCCGATCATGTGGCAAACTATATCGGCTGCAGTGTGACCATACCTTCGGCCGATGTTCTCAGTCAAACTCGGGCGACGGCACCTGACGACAGTTTGTCGGTTCCACTGCGAGCACAGCCTTTGGAACGATGGTAGCAGGCTGACCTCGTTCCTTCTTTCATGTGCCACGTAAGCCAGTAAAGCACAGCAATCGAGGTGCCATCTGTGTTAACAAACCCTAGGACGCTTGCTGGCTAGGGGCAAAGTTTCGCGAAACGTGTTACGCCATTTGGGAACGGCAGGGTTTTCGACATAAACAGGCGTGTCGTAAAACGAGCGCAGAGCATACAGCGGCTCTGCGCGGCGCGAGGTTGCCGTGGAGGTGGCGGGAGGGGCGCCGGATAATCCGTCACCGGCCGCCGCGCCGGTGCTGGCAGGTGCCGCTGCCAATTTTACTGTGCGGCTGCGAGCCAGTGTGGCCAACCCTGAAGCGAAGTTTCCCCCTAAATGGTATGGCATATCCCCCTAAACCGCACCAAAAACCTCTAAAGAGTGTAACACAGGTTACATCGTGAGCCACTAACAAATGGATATCGTTGTCCAGGGGGTAGGTGTTGTTCCCGCAGTTTGTTTTTTATTCGTTCTTTTTTGTTTTTGTATGTTTTAACAAACTTTTATGAGAAAAACCAAAGAATCGCAATTACAAAATTCTCTGCATTCTTGAATACATGGGTTAGGGCAGTGGCGGACTAAGTGGAAGGGCGGGGGGGGGTCTTGCGGAGGGGACGGACCGTCCCGAGCCTTCCATTTTGGGGGTTTCCAAATACCTAGAAAGTACGTCTTTTTTCGTGCGTCCTTGGCCCTTTTACTTTTTTTCCAGTAAGCCATGTATTTCCAAGTGGACCGGAGGGATGCGGTGGGGCTCATTTTGTTTTGCTGGGCCCGGGCCTCTGACATTCTTAGTATTCCGCTAGGTTAGGGGTTTGCAGGTGCTGACAATTTAACTGTGCAGCTGAGAGCCAGTGTTGCCAACCCTGAAGCGCAATCTTCCCCTACATGGTATGGCATATCCCCCTAAACCGCACCAAAAACCTCTAAAGAGTGTAACACAGGTTACATTGTGAGCCACTAACAAATGGATATCGTTCTCCAGGGCGTAGGTCTTGGATAAGGCGGCCAACTTTTGCAGAACTCAATGCGAGACATTTCGAGAATGTGAAGGACGACGAAGATTACGTGACTAATTGTGCCAGTTATTCTGAAATTAAAAAAGAAATTTAATCGCACAGAGAAGGCCTCCTCACTTACTTTTAAAGTAACATATCTGAGTCTCATTTTATTCTTAATTTTCAATCTGTATATACAGTTCATAATTATATTTTCCTGCTCCTATTTTGAATTTTGGAGTCTGACAATTTTTACATATTCTTTCTCTGTTACGTTTTTTCCGATCACATTCGTTGTCCGTACTACTTTTATTTGTGCCAGCTGTTACAGCATCTAGCTCCACACATAAGTAGCTTACTCCGTCCAAAGAATTATGTTTTGCAATAATCTCGAATTAAAATTTGATGAAAACTAATTTTTAAAACCATTTGAACTACTCTATTACAATAGTTCTTTCGATGAAGTGCAGAGTTTAATTTTGCCTTACTATATGCAATGCTCACTCATTTTCGTTGTTGCATTTTCAGAATTTCACCACACTTTTATTTCTGGAGGAAGGAAGATTGTATTTGCATGGCAGATTGAAAAAAAAAAGTTTATATAGATTGTGGTAATATTACATCATGTTTGCCACCTTGAGCACCGAAAAATATTCCACTACACTTATTGAAAAGTACTTAAGAAGACACAGAAAATATGTCAAAAACAGAACTTTTTAATACGTCATATCACCAAATGCAGCATCAGCTTAAAACAAAAACAACTTCCACTGCTAGCGCATTTGTCATTTTGAAATAGATGAGGTGTATCGTTTTCTTCTTCTTTTATATTTAATGTAAGAAAACTGTCATTTTTGTGTAGATGATGCATTGTGAAGTTGATGTGTAAGCAGTGTGCTGTACAATAACAGTTTTGGCGTGTGTTCTTAGCCCAAAAATTTCAAAATTACTGGAATGCGGGACGCTTTTACCGTTTTGCGGGACATTTTCAGTAATTATCCCAATGCGGAACGACGAGTCCAAATGTGGGACTCTCCCGCAGAATAGAGGTTACATATATGAAAGTAGCAAGAATGATTGCAGGTACTAATAGATGGGAACAATGGCAGGAGGGTGTCCATAACAAGGAAATCAAAGAAAAACTGGGAATGAACACCGTAGATGAAGCAGTTGGAGGGAATAGACTGAAATGGTGGGATCATGTTACACGCCTGGGAGAAGCAAGTTCGTCAGCGGAGGGTAAGAGGAGTCGAGGTACTATGCTCCAGACTGACCGCTGAAAGGCACAATCAGTCTCTAATGATGATGATGATGATTTTTTTGCATCCTTGGCTTTTTTACTTCTTTTATAGTAATCTATGTATTTCCAAGTGGACGGGGGACCTCATTTTGTTTTGCCGGCGCCCCGAACCTCCGACAGCCTTAGTCCGCCACTGGCTTAGGGGTCAACTAACCTGAAAATCAATGATGGAAGTGGGGGTAGTCAATGCTTCATAATATTCCCTTTATTGTACGCACTGACAGACAGCAGTAAACAGTATTTATATTCACCGATAAAACATTCTGTTAAACCCCTGCATGAGGAGTGACTTATTTCATGTACCCATTTCAAATATCCATCGTCTAAAAACTAATTTTTAATTTCGGAAAGCATTCTAGACGAAAACAGCGATCTTGATGTAACAATTAAAATTACAATTAAAAAGAAGCCAGATCTCAAAATTTAGTTTTCAGATGAATAACGCCATGATAACAGGGGGTGGCGGTTGACACAGCAGGATACACAAACGTTTGTGCAACGTGCTGTGTCCAACGCCACCCCCTGTTATCATGACGTTATTCATGTGAAGATCGTCGATATAGAGTGAGACCAGTCAACATATTAGAATAACAACTATGCGATCAAGATTGTTTTTAATTTTAATTCTAACCAACTCGTAATGTTCTTCACTGTAGTTCTGCCGGCCACTGTGGACGAGGGGACTGAGGCGCGCCAGTCACGATCTGCAAGGCCACTACTGTTGGGGGTTGGAATCCCTCCTCGGGCATGGATATTTGTGCCGCCCTTAGTGTTAGTTTGTTCATAAGTAGTTTGTAAGTTTAGGGACTGATGACCCCGCAGTTAAGTCCCGTTATCTATACAAACATTTTTGTTGTTCTGTAATGATAAATAATTAAATTAATATTTTTTATCGATCAGCGACGCTTGTCGCCGTGTTTCCCTCCTTCTCGGAATATTTTATCTGTGAAAAGGTTGTTTTTTTTTTCGCTCGTCTTTCGTTTCTTCCGGCGTGTCGAGAGGACGGAACCGCGATCATTCACTCTCTTGTTTGAGCTTATTAAGTGTGGACATCTAAGCAGATTGCTTTGTCATGTAAGTGTGAGTGCTGTTAAATTTCACTAAAATATACCCTCTTTTGTTAAAAACAATGTCTCCAACCTGTTTTCATTTAATAACGTCCCTTCCTTTCTTAATTTTTCATTTTCTTTGAAATTTTCAGCTCCTCCATATTCTGTTGTAACATGATGTTTAGACGCCATCACTTTCGCTTCGCGTATTGCTTTGATTAAATCCCCGCCACTTACTTTAAATCATGACCTTTCTTACTTTTAGAACCTGCATTCGTATTAACAATTTCGCGAAGTCCTATAGATTTTTTTCTGTTTGTTATTTGCTTTATCAAACTTTAACACACGGTCCGTCAACAATGACTTACGAGGCGATCAGTCTGAACATTATTTTACTGCGGAAAGTATCATAAAGTTTATCTAAACCATTCAACAGCTTAACAGTTTCATCTGCTGTGATCAACATTTCCAAAAAGAAGCTACACTTTTACTTTCCGTAAGTTTTCTCTGTAACGTTATTTTTGTGTGTTGCCTCAACCCCAGTCTGTATTCCGCCATGTCATCTATTCAATCATTTCGTTTATTTATTTCATCCACCCTTGTCAAAAGTATTTAATCGGGTTTTTATCTGATTTTTTCTATGATCGAAATTTTAACAAAAAAACATTAATCTTTCAATCGCGGAGTTTAACATTAATACGTACAGGTAACAACACAAAAGCTATGTTACAGTTCCTGTATTACATTATCAGAGTACAGCATAGTGTATAGACTGCAGGAATAAGACTATCACGTAAAATCTAAACTAAATGGACGTAAATGTACCTATGATGATTTTTGATTCTGCTCAGAGTGTGCGCTGGTATGAAACTTGCAAGCAGATTAAAACGGTGTGCCGCACCGAGATTCGAACCAATGAACTCTGAGTCACGCCAGTAAGTGTTCCGAGTTCGCATCCCGATACGACGCACAGTTTTAACCTGCCTCGAAGTTTCATAAACGCATCTTTGAACAAAGGATCTCCTTGTCACGTCTTTGAGAGTTTCTAGAAATCTCTTGATGCCGTATTGATGTGAACACACACACATACACGCACAGATACACAGTGTATTGAATTTACAACATCTAGGTTACCTGAAAAATAAAAACAGTCTAATCCACAAAACAGTAACAGCTGAAATTTCTGAACGGTTGAAAATGGAGAACTGCTAATGAAAAATCATCATTGAACACTTCTTTGTCAGCTAAGGCTAAACAATTTGTAATAGATAAGCGTTATTCGAGAAGACCCTCAAAATTCCTCCCCCCTAAATGTGCCCCTGAAGCAGATCTCTCTAAATTTCCTCCTCCCAAAGCAAATTCAACCAAGATTTTAGAGGGAAAATCCGAAGTTGGCAACAACGACTGCGGATGGGAACACTTGCTGGCGCACCTGACTCCAGTTGGCAGCAGGGCCGCAACAATGTTTTTGTAAGCCAGTGACGGACGGTGATCACGGGCACATGTGCTGCGGTAGACAGTAAATATGGCGATTAAAATATGCAATTTTTCTTTGAATGCGAGCCTAAAATCTTCCGTTATATGCAGACACTCAAAAGGCGGTAAAAGCAAATTTCATTAAAAAGCTTTTGGACAAAACTGAAGTCCTCATCATTCCTTGACTTACTTACTTAAACTTACTTACTTACTTAAACTATTTTATATTAAAGGCAGCGCATGCAGGCTGTTGCAAAGAAGGAGGATTCGAACCTCCGACGGGGGACTGACGCGCGCACCCAGCAGCAAGGCGCTTTACAGCGCTCGGCCATACCCGCGCAGCCTCTCTCTTCTTCTCTCATCTCTCTGTTCATCTCCACGCCTCCTAGGTTCATATCCTCCCCCCTTCCGACATTCTGTCAACTTCTGGTGATGATCAGTGAAACGAAGTTTTTATGTGAGGTGCCCTTTGCATTACCTCATACAAAAGTTTATGTAAGCAGTTCCTTTAAAGATCTATCTGCAAAAATTTATCCCTTTGAGTGCTGCAGACGAGATATGCCGCGGTGCTCCACCTTGCCGTGAAGCCTGCGGACGGCATTCACCCCACGGCTGGCCGGTACCGGAGCCATAAGGACAGCTTATACCACAGCACAGAGTAACATATACAGAGGAGCAGCCACCCCTAAACCACTGTCCTACTCTTATTTTCTATTCGTTACTCGTTATAGTTACTGTGCTACATCAAATTAAGTAAAGTACTGCGAAAACGTTTGAGGAGTTTGCAGATGAAACTCGCATTGCGTATATTTTAGCACATACAATGCTGCCGATGAAATGTAGGTAAGATATCTAAATTTTATTTAAGGTTGAGAGCAGAACGATAACTCATTTCACTCTCGAGATATAGGGTGTTACGTCCAACGGACAGACGGGGGAAGTGCGCGCATTTCTGACCATGCTGACTTGGCGGCTCTACGAAATACTTGTCATCCGATTTAGGAAAAATATTTGGTTTTCGGCTCCGAATCGAAAGAGTTCAACTATAAATTCAGACTAACCTATAGCGTAGCCCAGTATTCAAACATTTCCCCATCAGTGCAATGTATAAATTAAGAAAAGAATTGAGATAACGGACAATTCTTTTATGAGTATTTTCTTGCGAATTACGTACTTGAACCTTACATGAACTATGGAAACTGCAAGGAGATACCCACTCCATAACTTTTACCAAAAACAGAGAAGTGCGTATGCAATATCAATTACAATTTTGTGTCTAATATTTTTCTTGCTTCAATTCCTTGTTTCCTGTAATAATACGTTAAACATATTTATCTGAACGAGAATCTATTTAGTTTATACAGTTATAAGTAAAAATTTCAGTGTTTCAGCAATTACCTGCAAGTAAAACCAACGACGTGTGAATAATTTAACCTCACGCTATTATGCAGGACCTATCTTCACCAAATTTATTCAAGTTAACAAAATGTTTAGGTTTCTGCTGTGTGATCCAAACATCAGTAAAGCTTACATTTAAACAGTTCATTCCTTCAAAAAGAAGTAGATTTGGAATCAAGATATTCGTGTTGTGCGACTGTAAAACTGGATACTTCTCAGACTTCATTGTAGACACAGGCACAACGACAGAAACTGTAGTCCGTAATTTACCAGAAACCGGTATTTGTAAAAGATGAGTTAAATATAGCCTACACTATTTTTACCTTCTCAGAAAAGTCTCGCGGTTTACAACAATTTTTTAGACTATTGGAAAATAGTAAGTGGCTAAAATTGTTTCTTCCACATCCCTGCCGGCCGCAGTGGCCGAGCGCACTGCGGCGCGCCAGTCTCAGACTGCGCGGCCGCTACGGTCGGGGGTTCGAATCCACCCTCGAACATGGATGTTTGTGTCGTCTCTAGTATAAGGTAGTTCATAAGAAGTTTGCAAGTTTAGGGACTGATGACCCCGCAGTTAAGTCCCTTAATCTTAACAAACATTTGAACATCCCTGTGTTGCCAACGTATTAAGTTTCATGTTCAGGATGCATTGACATTAGGAGATATAACAATCTAAAGTTTACGCTTTTTTCTTGCCGTGATTGACGCTATAACGTTGCTCTTGCTTCGTATGATGCCATAATTGTTAAAAGTAGATTCCGCGATTATATTTTTGGACAAAGAATTGATGGTACCGAATGTTTGAATTTGAAAAAAGTTAAAGTACAGCTCAAAATGAACATTAAAGCAAATAAACCGCGGATTGCATATTAAAGTTGGGCACCATACAAGCAACAGCACGTTATAAAACTTACGGAAAGCATCTAGCTGGATCCTGCACTTCGTATTGTAGAAGCTGGAAAAGATAACTTTTATGGCTTATTTAATAAGTGAATGTTCGAGGTACTTTCCGTAGGAGATCAATGTTCAGACTGTTCACTTCGCTTTTCATTGTTGTGTGACCGTGGGTGGAACATGAAGTTACTGGTAATGATAAAATAATTTAAAAAAATGATCGGACTTCGTGAAATTACAAAAAGAAATGACTGCAGGTTCTAAATTCAAGCAAAGTATTGTAAACGGATGATTGATTGATTGAAATTTTGCAGACAATGCGAAGCGATTGTAATGGCGTCTGAACATTAAACTATTACGGAGGCGAAGGAACTGAAAACAATAGAAAATAAGTATTTGACGTGGTGGGATACATTTAAATAAAAGCCAAAGAGAGGGGATGATTTTAAATTTAAGTAATATATTTTTACAACTTGCATCACGATAACTTACATTGAATAGATACACAGATGGAAGACGTCCGTACAGAACGAACATAGACAAGAGAGTGAGTAAAACTGCTATCTCGGTTCCGTCTTCTCGCTTGTTTGGGAGTAAAAAATGACGAACGAAATTAAATTAGTTGCATTGCGAGTCAGAGGGAACCGGAGGCGATAAGTATCGCTGATCAAAGATAAACAAAAAATAAATAAAAATTTCAGTATATCGTTACAACGCGTTAAACTTTGATTCAAATTATGTAGCATTGTTGGCCTGCATTGGATGACTTTTTGCAGTTAAAATAATTGTGTTCCTAATCCAGTTTGGGAGGTTTATAGAACATAGCTTTTTGCAAAATAAAGATGAAAATACAGCATTCTATCCTTTTGTAAAATCTTCAAATTGGCACTTAATTTATTCAGTATTGGAAAGTGGGACATAAACGAAACTATTATGTTCGCGTTCGACATAACTTTATACCCTGAGATATAACATGCTAAACCTTGAAGCAACTTTGCTTTTCTGCCTATATATAACAGGTAAAATTCTTTTCAAAATTATTCCTAGGAGAACGAATACAGTTCTACAGGATAGCCAAGTTTCGTCTCTTTCAATGAAATATTGCTTGAGTTGTAGCGGATCAAAGTTGTTAGAAATTCACGCTCTCCCTGCGCAAAGTCGTGCATGGCGTCAAACAACTGACTATATTGCTTCAACGAATGTTAAAGTTCACCTATGGTCACTGGGGACTCGTTCGAATGTTCACAGAAAATTTCCCATGATGATCGAGCCGGAAAATATTCCGAAATTAGGCGATTTGACATGGAATGATCCAGGAGTTTCATGTTAACAGCATAAGCAGTTGCAGTGTACATTATGCCTGTCGAGCAATCATTTGCAAATTGAAAGCTATATCCAGATATACCGCGTTTATTTGTAACGTCGGAAAGCACTTTGGCTGGGAGACTGTCGCCGCCGCCCTGGTCCCAGAGAAAGGCCAACGCGAGAACGGCCGAGAGAACAGCTCCAGGTATTCAATAAGTCCTCGGAGAGGGCTGCCAGCGCATGTGGACGGGTTAGGCGGCCGCAACGGCAGGCCATACTCGGCCAGCCACACGCGCAGGTGCAGCACTCGAAAGGTTATAAAGGTCCTGGTAAAAATCGATTTCGTCCAAGTTCGTAAGTTCAAATGTTTGTAAATCTATCGGACCAAACAGCGTGGTCATCAGTCCGTAGCTTACAAACTACTTAAACCTAGGTAAACTAACCTAAGGACAAACTGACACACCCATGACCCAGGGAGGACTCGAACCTCCAAGGCGAGCAACCGCGCGCTCCGCAGCGAGACGCTTTAGACCGCTCGGCTACTCCACCGCGGCTCGTAAGTAAAGTACCCATAATTGTATGATTATTGTGAGCATTCTGTAGTTGTGAAGGTCAAGTGTACAAAATTTCATGAAGCTCGGAACAAAACTGTGGACATGTCGAAATCGGTAAGTAAAGTACCCTCCGCCAGGCACCGAATAAAATTTTACGTAGTGTCCGTCCTCTTCTTTTGAAATGTCGTCAAGATTTGTATGGAATGGATTTTCCAAAAATTTTATATCATACGAATGTTATCCTGAGAATTACTTTTTTTAAAAAAAAAGAAAGAAATCAGCCAAATGACCGAAGTAAGTTCAAATATTCAAATGTTTGTATAGCTTATGGGACTTAACTACGGGGTCATCAGTCCCTAAACTTACAAACTACTTATGAACTAACAAATACTAAGGACGGCACAAATATCCATGCCCGAGGGGTGACTAGAACCCCCGACCGTAGTGGCCGTGCATACCGTGACTGGAGCGCCTCAGTCCCCTCGGCCACCGCGGCCGGCGAAGGAAGTAGAGATTCATTTTTGTGAATAAAGAATTAAAAGCTTGTAGGGTATTTTAAAGGGCTACAAATACTGTATAATGCAGTGGCATATTACACATCCATAGGGCAGTACTCCAGGAATTGTTACGTTGTTGACAACGTACCGCAGCAAGATACTTATGAATAAATTTGAAACTCATAATCGCAAAACAAAACGTGTTATTTGTGATCTTGGCTTTAGAGATTTCGTATAAAGTCTTCCAATTTAAATTTAAACAGATCGTCTGTCTCCACCTTGTCCGTGAGAGAAAATAACATTTTACTTGAAGAGGACTGGTTTCGATCTACAAATGATATCATTTCTAGCTTTAGTGATACAGGTCTGTCTGCACTGCATCACTAAGGTTTCACTGTCATCAAGTACCACTGCACCTGTAGAAGTTCTCTTTCATAAATAGAGACTGGTAATAATATTGAAGGATTAAGGTATTTATTACGTTTGCAGCGGTCTCGCGTGTCCTAGTTCCCCTTCGTCGTCGACTCGCTTGGTGTCTTCAGGCTTTCGTAACTACTCCCTTCAGAGGCTCTTTTCTGCCGTTTCGGCACATGAAAACTTGATGTTGCGTTGTACCTGAACCTTCTTGCGACTCTTCGCTTTGTAACTAGTAAGATTGTATTCGGTCATTCAGCTGCCAGGAAATGTTGCGCTTCGCTCTTGGAGCTGGGCACTCTGTCGTTTCCTCGTCTTGCAATGACTTTCGTATTTAAGGCGACTTTCTCACGCCCCCCCCCCCCCCCCGTTACACCAGATCATCTTCAGCTGTATGTGGAAGTACCGTCGATTGCTATAAGCCAACAACAACTCATCCAGATCCTTATTCTTCCAATGCCGAGGCGTGTAGCAGCTATTATAGTCAGGAATGGTGACAACGCGCAACGCTGGTATCACTTCCCTCATTGGACATCAGGGGGTGTATTTTGTACATTGTACGTTGTGTCACCTGATTATTCAATGAAGTCTTTCACGACCCGATGTTATTGTTCCTTATAAATTTTCCGGGTTGTTTGGCCGTGATCCATGAAACATTTCTGCTCCTGACGTTTCGTCCAGATCTGTGCTGGGTACCATCAGATATGCTCCTGGAGACGGTGACGTCGGAAAGCGACAGAATTACTGTGTAAAGTCGGCGTGGTCACGTTTAGACGTAATAGGCAAAGATAATCTCGGTCAAAGATTCCAATGCTTATTCAACTGAAAGACGTTGTCATGATTTATAAGGTAGTCTGCAAGACGCATTTGCACCGATTCTAAAATTACTGAATCCCAGAAACTGGAAATTGAACGGGTTCAGCTTTCGTTTTCTGTACATTGTTATTGCAAATATCGTCTGGTCTATATATGCAAAATAACAGGTTGTAAGTTGTAAGTTCCTGCTAAGCCCAAGCTATTCGCTATTTGATTTTATATTTCGTAAACAATTTGCCTGTTTTAAAGGATACATTACCTGCTAAGGGAGCAATGCAGATTGTCCTCTGTACGGTGCTTCTTTTTATTGTTGTTGAGTATGGCCGTCTTTATTTGGTGAGAAGTGTAGACATTCGTTTCAAATTCCTTTACAGGTTTTCTATTTCTACAAGAAAGTCTTAATCATGTAATAAGACGTGTACTCGATGTATTAACGTATTCATAACACCAGCAGTTTGTGTGAGGTGTGTAGGTTTCCTATCCACAGAGTGTCCCAATGACTCATCCTTATTGTGGAGTATTAGCGATCACTGGTATCATTTATCAGTCCACAAGACTGTGGCCAAGATCACCTCTCAAGATCAAACTTGCTGGAAGATTACATCTGTGTGCTGGGCCGGGATTCGAACCTCGGACCTTAAAATGTCGCAGGCAAGAACTGTGGAAGGCAATGCAAGAGACAGGAATTCCCACCAAACTGATAAGACTGGTACAAATGACTTTGAGAATAACAGTGTACAAAGTAAAGGTCGAGGTCACTTTATCTATGGCATTTGAAGTTCATCAAGGATTGCGGCAGGGTGATGTGCTCTCCACTATTCTGTTTCATGTTGCCTTAGAGAGGGTAATGCGAAAGACCCAAAGCAAAAACCCTGGACGAACACCGTTTAATAGAGTGACGCAGGAGCTTTCCTATGCAGATGATATTGATTTGTTATCGAGGAGGAAGCAGGACCTGGAGGAAAAACTTGAAAAATTAGAAAGATATGGATTGGAGATGGGTCTGGCCATTAATCAGTCAAAGACATCTAGGAAGAGGTACAGTGAACGAGAAAGAAGCATTGCTTTGAACGGGAAAGAATATAAACCCTGTGATAGTTTTAAATACCTTGGGTCTGAGAGTAATGACCTGAGTGAGGAAATACGTGCAAGGATTGCAGCTGGTAGTAGCAGCTGAGTTGATTTGATTTGATTTTTCCAGGGAAGCCAAAACAGTCTTTGTCCAGCCCGCCACTGCCCGCACCGAAACTAAGTTTATTGTGCGGTATCGCTTCATGTATATCTAGTAAAGCCAACCAATGCCCTTGAACAGTGCAAGGAGTCCTTTTACCAGTTCTTTATTAGACACAATTTCTTCAGGTCTGGTTGTCCCAAATGTTCTGTGCCTTTTACTCTCCATGTCAGTTTCTCATCTAGGGTAACCCCTAGATATTTCACTGTCCCCTTCACAGGTAGCGCTTCAATGAAAAGCTTTAGATTCCAACTTGAGTGTTGGATATGTTTCCTTGTGAATGGTACAACAACAGTCTTCTTAGGACTAACCCCCAGATCCTGTTTTCTGCACCAGTCTTGCATAATGTCCAATGCACCTTGTGTCATATTCTTCACTGTGTCAGAAAATTTGACAAGTATTATTATGACAATATCATCTGCGTATCCTTGGCAAAAGTACTGCCTAGAGTTCAATTCTCCAATGAGATCATTCACCACTAGATTCCACAATAAAGGGGAAAGAACTCCTCCTTGCGGGCAACCCCTAGTGGTGTTGATTACCATTTTTTCATTTATCATGGCAGCCTCTACCTTTCTTCCACTGAGCATGGCCCTAGTCCCTAGGTCATGCACCTCTGCTGCCCTAACCATGGAATCGAAGGTCGTGTTGCTAAAAGCCCCCTCAATGTCCAGGAAGATACAGAGGGCTATTTCTTGAAAGTGTAGTGCTTTCTCCACCTTCCCAACAAGTTGGTGGAGAGCTGTCTCACATGATTTACCTGGTTGATATGCATGCTGGTTTGAATGTAGAGGAGCACTACTTAACCTCCTTTCTCCAACATGCACATTAACCAGCTTTTCCAATGTCTTAAGAATGAAGGAGAACAGGCTGATTGGTCTCATATCCTTGGCCTTGGTATGATCAATTCTCCTTGGCTTTGGAATGAAGACAAACTTTACTGCCCTCCAGACATTGCTGCTGCTAGGCTAACCCCGAATAACCTGCATAGGAATCTAATAAGATTTTCTCCCGCTTGTTGCAGGAGAGCTGGAAAGATTCCATCGGGGCCAGGTGACTTGAACGGTTGAAATGTTCCCACCGCCCATCGGACCTTACTGAAATCGACACACTCATCGGCCAGATCCCAGTCCTCTTTGCGAATACCTGAAAACATGTGTCTCTCAGGAATCGCATTCTGGTCTGAGTTATCCCCCAGAGTATATTGAGGAAAGTGAGTCTTGAGGAGCAGTTCCAGCGTTTCATGTGCTGTCTTTGTATACTCCCCATCCTCCTTCCTCAATGTTCCTCCTGGATTAGTTGGTACCCTAGTGAGGATTTTATGAAGTCTCGCTTGAGCAGCCGTGCCCTCCACTTCCTCACAGAATACCTTCCAGGATGCCTCCTTTGCCCGTCTGATGAAAAGGTTGTAATTGACAAGGGCCTCACGATACTTTGCTCATTGTCTTTTGCACCTCGCAAGGTTAAACAGTCTTCGTACCTGTTTCCTTTGCATTTCCATGTTATTATTCCACCAAGGCACACTCGTATTTGTGCACTTCTTAGTGATTGAGCAGTTGTCCTGGTATGAGGTCACTATAGCAGAGGTTACGGCCTCTGCTACTTCCTCAAACTCTGCAGGATTCCTTAGCGAAGTTTTAATTTCCGATAGGCTGAAGTCAAGGTCTCTCCTATATGTCTCCAAGTCCGTTTTCCAGGGATTCCTTTAGGCCATGGTCTGTCTGGTTCCCATTTCAACCTTGAATTTAATATACATGTGATCTGATGAGGATGGCTCCAGGACCACATGCCACTGTTTGACGTAACTTCCCATCATCATGGAACCAAAAGTTATGTCAATTACTTGTTCCCTTCTACTATTCCGGAATGTAGGTTCATCATCCCTAGTCAGGATCTCCAAGTTTTTAGATAGGAAAAATTCAAGAAGGTGCTCACCTCTACTGTTGGTGTCCTTGCTACCCCACGATATATTGTTTGCATTGGCATCACATCCCACCAACAGTTCATCACCTTGCCGATGGCAGGCTTCCGCCAGTCTCCTCACTTCCAAAGAAGGAAGGAAGGTATGCTGAGGCCAAAACAATTTCCCTCGTGATACCTTCCTCACGTTGCTGCATCCTGGTGGTCACCAGGTCCCTCGAACAAAAATCCATCATTGGTATAAAAGGTATTCCATTTGTAACATAAATGCATGTTCTGGAGTTTTTTAGATTTCTAGCATAAATCAGCTAACCTCCAGTACCACCGAGGCCCGATACACCCCCTTTGTATAAATAGGATTGTTGTATCAGGGCCATGTCCACCTCCTGTCTCCCCAGGCGACGGCTCAGGGCAGCAGTGGCCCCTTTACTGTGCTGCAGGATTATCTGCAGCACTTCCAGTCCCCATCTTGCTGCCATTATTACCTTTAAGGTCTTTGATTACCCTGACGGCGACCTGCGAGAACCCTAAAAACAGTTACAGGCCTTGCTCTCCCATTGCCTTCAGGGACTTCTCTCCGACCTCCACCACCAGGGTTCGTCCTTCCGGAACGACCTTTTGGTTAATTACCCTCCAATCCTCTGTCGAGACTTTTGGGTTCTGGACCCTTATTTTCTCGAACAGAGTCTTTGGAGGGACATCCTTAAGGATCTTTGGTACCCATATTGATACCTTTGCGGTCTTCAGGAGTTCGGTTGCTGTCTTGAGCAGCAGCTCTGCGTCCTCCCACGGGGATATCATGGGCACCTTGTTCTTAAGCCATTCTGCTGAGTGCCCCCCTCACAGACAAAAATGAGGGCACCGCAATCTAGATAGACCCTCCCGAATTTGGGTCCTGAACCAGCGTCCCCCCCCCCCCCCAGTCTCTTCAAAGAGGGCCATCTGCACGAGCCTCTCCTGCTCCGAGGTGATGCTCACCAGTGGGTATCCATCTTGGACAACAGCCATTCTAAAGACCGAGACTGCAGTACTATAGGTCTGTTTCCCTATTTCCTGCCTCAGCCTTTTAGGATCACGCTTGTCAAGAGAGGAGGTAGTCTTAGATTCCTCCCTAACCTTCTTGCCACCTGTCTTTGACGTCGAGGAGGTCTGTGTATCCCCTTCGACCTGAGGCAGTTTCTTTTTGGAGGTCTTGGGCTCAAGCCCTTTTGATTCCCTCCACTTATGCTTAGGAAGCCATTCTTTTCCTTCCTTTGCTTCTGTTCCTTGAAAAGCTTCCCCTTCTGAGCCCCAGACAAGGCCTTAATGCTAATCTGGTCCTACTTCTCTGTTACAGTTCCCACTTCTTGCTCGCGTCTAGACCCTGATTCAAAAGTAGGAGTGCCCTCCATCGGTCCTGATCCCGATGTCTGAGTATCTGAGGTCTCAGATTGCCCTCAGATTCTTTTAAAATACTTTCTTTCTTTGTGTTCATCTTAGTCCCACGAGATTTGGGGATTTATATGATCCACACCACGATAACCCCGCGCGATGCAAGGCTACTTACTCAGGGAGGTCGCCCGGTATCCCTGAGGCTCCGTTCGAGACACATCCACCCATGTGCCACGCACCCCTCGGCACGGATCGCATCACACCTTGGGTTGGAAAAGGAAGTTGGAAAGGATTGAGAGAGGATAAGGAAGACCGGACGTTGTGGGACACGCTTAGTCTGATCCATCAGCTGAGGCCTTTCCGGCAGTAGGTTCTCTACCTTCGGTATAGCCCTCTGCTTCACACGGATACGAAAGCCTCTCCACCCGCACGGACAGTGCTTCGTCAAGGTGGTGTCACCCGGAGAGGTAGTAGTAGTAGTTACTTTGCACTGATTAAAGTATTCAAAGCAAGAAGCAAAGTAGGAACCTGAAGCTGACTGTGTACTGTACAGTAATGAGACCTGTGGTGATGTATGGTTCGGAGACTTGGACTCTGACGCAAAATGACGAGGCGTTGTTGCTGAAATGCCAGCCGCAGTGGCTGAGCGGTCTGCGGCGTGCCAGTCACGGTCTACACGGCCGCTGCGGTCGGGGGTTTGAATCCCCCCTCGGGCATGGATGTTTATGCCGTCTTTAGCATAAGCTAGTTCATAAGTAGTTTGTAGGTTTAGGGACTGATGACCCTGTAGTTAAGTCCCATAAGTTCTGTTGCTGAGATGGGAAAGGAAGATACTTTCAAAACTTTATGGGGCAGTGAACGATAAGGGTTTTTGGCGAATTAGAAACAATAATGAGATCAGAGAGTTGAACAACAAACCAGATATTGTGGCATAAATAAAGTAGAATACGTTGGTTGGGGCATGTAGAGAGAATGCCAGAGAACAGTACAGTCAAGAAAGTTTTCAAAGGAAAGCCAGGTGGTTGCCGTATGAGGGGTAGACCAAGGACCAGATGGCTAGACAATGTGGAAGAGGATCTGAGAAGTATGAGAGCCAAGACAGCCAACAGAGAAAAGCGGGCGAAGATTGTCCAGGAGGCCAAGGCCCTACATGGGCTGTAGCGCCAAGCAGTAAGTAAGTAAGCACTGTGCCGACTGAGCCACAGGCGTTTACTTCCTCCAGTAACTCTCCTGCTACTTTCCATATTTTTCTTCCGAACCTCTGAAGATGTCCAGCACAGTTCTGGACGAAACGTCAAGAGCAGAAACATTTCATGGACCACGGAAATCAGATACCAGCCATCTTCGGTCCTCGAAAGTGCAGCACTTTCCGTCAGAACGGGAGTCGGCCACGGCGTTCCTCGGAGCTGCCCCGCGGCGCGGCCAGGCGGCCGCGTGACGTCACAGCGTGGCCGGCGGGCGTCGGAAACAGACGAAGGGCGGCGGCGAGCGGCAGTGGCGGCCGGGCCAGCGGCAGGTGCGGGTGCCGGCGGCGCCGACGCGACGCGACGTCTGAGCGGCAGGCACTGTGCGCGCGCCGCGACGCTGCGCCGAGCGGACGCCAAACGTAAGTCCGGCAGCGGCAAGCCTGCTAAAAAAAAGCGTATTCCTATTTGTCTGGCAGCGTCATATTTCGCCTCAAACCACAACACTCTCCCCAGCACAATGTCTCTCGGAAAGAGTGCCAACAATGGAAACGAAACACTGAATCTTTTTAAGACAAACGCCATACAATTTTCGGCAGGTGGTGCCCCACATTAGGTTGACATTGCTAGAAGTATGAAGCTAAGCACCCCACAGATCTTTTAAAAATACTTTCATTTTTGCCTCAGTTTTAATTATTAGTAATAATAACAACAAATACCCATTTTTTCTGCAAATAGTGTCCCACATAAGGGTGACATTGTTATAAAAATGAGATTAATTTTTTGAGACACTATTACAATTCTTTTTAATTTTGCATCAGTTCTTATTTTTAACCGATATTTATAAACTGCACTGTGTGGATGAAATCGCATTAACCCTTTCATACCAAGTGTTGTTCCTGAACAACAATGTATTAAAAGCTGTTTTTAGAGTATTTTGTGTATCAGTCCTGAAAGTCGCATTGTTGTTGATGAACAACATGCTTCTAGTACGACATTTTGCCGCTTGGTCAGGCCTGTAGCCACGTCTGAGGCATTAATCTTAACACCTTGGAGGTTGTGTTACGTCACCGTGTGTGTGTGGCTGTGAGTGTGAGCGTGAGTGTGGTTCATGTTATTTTATTTCAGCAGTGAATTGTCTTGTCTTTGGCGCTGTAACGAAGATTCATTGATCTGAGAGTGTTTACTGTCCACTAACTGACGTCCCAAGTAATGAAATACCTCGATATAGACGTCTGTGTTGTGCATGAAATACATGACATAAAAAAACAATAGTTCAATTAAAAAATATTTTTTGAATGTTTAGTGCACTGTATTAATAAAGAAAACACCGAATTTTAATTTTTCAAAACATAATTCATAATGTGGGAATGAAAGTCCCATTCGTCGACACTTCGCGTTCCTCTGTGACATGACTAGAGTACAAAATAGAAGAATTCTGTAGAACTTAGCCTGATCGAAAAAATACGTTAATGAAATCAACATCTACCCCGCTTTGCGTTCCTCTGCCTATGTGAAATAAAATAAATGTAGAATTTTCTCATAAAATCATTGTTTCATATTTTTAACACGGCTGTACAAACAGTAACCGAACAGAAATATTTCTATTTAATTTTTGAACAGAACGACAATACTTGCATAGATTAAAGAGGTAATACTAACCAGATTACTACACCAGAAACGGTTTCTTCATTACAATTAAAAAATACGTGTAAAAGAAGTACCACATAAGACCAATATTGCTCGCGTAATGTAAAATTACACCGAAAGAAAATGTCAAAAACAGAACATTAAACACTGGGGTATTTGTCAACCTTAGAGAAAGCTAAATGCGTAGTAAGCACGCCACTACGTGCTGGCGGTGCCATCAGACATACAATCTTTCAAATTCTGATGAAAACATCTGTAGCAGGGGAAAACCTGTTTAATATGTCCGTTTTAATTAGTCCAGTCATTCGACAGAGATCTAAAAATAAAATAAATTACATTATTTATGGTAAAGCTAGTCGACTGACATTTTTTCGTACCTTTTCTGTATAAACAAGATGAAGATTTATTGATTGTGAGGAAAGTGACGTGTAATTGCCCTTCATGAAAGAAATTGTTTTCTATATTCTCTCCATTTACTCTCCATATCTGTTGAACTCCCTCTCTCCTTCTACATCCCTCCTCCGTATCCTCTCTCTTTTTTCATCCCCTGCCTCTATTCATCTCTCCTTCAACTATCTTCTCTCACTCTTTCCAACCATCTCTTCCTCCTCCCTATTTAGGTCTTACTCAAGTAAGCAAAATAACAAAACCAGTAAACAACGTCATTTACAGACTTCGTAACTACGATATTGTGGTTTCCACAGCTGGCAACTTACTCGAGCCAGCAGTTGTGGGTTCTTGTAGCTGCCCGTTATGCGTACATTACCATTTAAATACGAACCTGCATAGAATGGAATTTCACGAAACGTGTTACTTTCGCGTAATATTCAAGCACATCACATGACCGGTATACAGGGGAGAAGTTGGTAGTACTTCAATTTTCGGTTTTCAGGTATTATGACAGGTGGAGATTTTAATGAGTGGTAAGAAAAGTAACATTAGGCCTATGGTCCACTTCCTTTTACCCATCTTATTCATCCACACATCATTTTTATGTTGTGCACATCCACTTCAAACGTGTATAACTATTATTAAGAACTGGTTCTTCAATTTTCGTGTTTACGCTTCAATATAATGGTATACATAAAAATCGAAAACAGGAACCTCACAATTAGAACTTTGTTTAGTAGAGTCAGCATGTCAGCGATAGATCAATACACGTGCACACCTGTAGCATACTATTGGAACAACACTGTTAAACCTGTGAAGGACGAATGAACACGCACGGTATAAAGTTTAACTGCTCTCACACTAGATATATTGCCCGATGTTCAAATTATCTTTCGTCAGTTCGTATTTCTTCAGGTTATGTGGAATATCATGTATGTATACAAACAGAAATTATAACTGAAAAACGTCTTGTGACTGAAGATGGTAACAGTCGAAACGGGTATTAATAATAAATTATTTCATACTCGCTTACGGTGATTCTAAATGGTTTTCGGCAACATCGACAATGCTAAGCCCGTGAGGCGCTATGCTCCGATGCGCGAGGCCGTTCCCCGTCAGGGGTTCGGATCCTCCCTCGGGCATGGATGTTTGTGATATCTTTAGTATAAGGTAGTTTATAGGTTATGGAACTGGTGACGCCCAGTTACGTCCCTTAAGCTTAACAAACATTTAAATATTTGCCAAATGCGTAAAGTTTTGTTTGGTGCGTTAATACACCACCGTAGAAAAGGAAATTATTGTAGTTCTAGTTATTAGACATTGTTATAAGATACGTTGTAGGAATAAGAAGGCCACACACGTTTAGAAACAATCATTATCAGAATCTAAGCCTGCGGTAAAGTTTCGTACTTATCTTATGTCGTCATGAACTAAGTTTCGGAACGCATCAATAAATCAACAGTCGCATCACCACCTGTTTCCTTTATGTTTCTACAGCGTCCATAATAGTACTGTCTAATAACTAAAACTGAAAATGGGCGCATAACGCATTAGGAAATTCGCATAATATCTTGAAATTATTGTGACTTTAATGGAAATATGGTACGTAAATCCTTTCATCCCACCGCTCAAGCAGAGAGGTGCACACCTGTTTGATATGCTGTCGTGATTGCGTCTTCGTTAGATTACTCTAAACGAAATTGTCATTGTCT
The DNA here is from genome assembly GCA_026315105.1 of Locusta migratoria. Classification (NCBI taxonomy): domain Eukaryota; kingdom Metazoa; phylum Arthropoda; class Insecta; order Orthoptera; family Acrididae; genus Locusta; species Locusta migratoria. The sequence continues at coordinate 533,548,296 of CM048747.1, forward strand.
CTTGGAAATAAAAACTAATCAAAAGTAACTGTTACAGTATCTCTAGTGTTGTTTTAGATGTTACTTACATAGAGACCCGTGATTTAGAGTTTTCTCGTATTAAACTCCGCGAGTGTATGTGAATAACTCGTGACCGCAACATCCATGAGACGTTTAAGCAAGAATTCAAATAGTTTTTAATGACGTAATATGGTTACTTGCTGTTTATAAGTAAAATGTAATCGTGAAAACTATGTATATCTCATAGTGAACCTACATTTCTGAAACATGTGGCACAGTAAATAACAAATCATGGTTTACTGTGTGCAGTATCTCTTTAAATCTACAATTAATTATTTCTGTAAATCGCAAAGGGGAAATCTTCGAAGGTCCGCGAAGCATTCGCAACACCTTCAGTCAAACTGCAATACGAGTGTTTACTCACACATGCAAAATAATTTACACGAAATAAACAATCCTCTCGTATTATATAGGAATAGTGCTGTTGTAACTGCGATGCAGGCGACCACAATTAAATTCATCGGTAGTAGCTCAATAGGTGACAGTCATTGAACCACAACATGACTTTATTCTGACGCGTTCAATAAGATGTTCAGTGTACAGCAAAATTTTGACTATGCACTAGTCTGCATATGTCTACATCCGTTACATTGTCTACTCGTAGCTGTCGGTCACGAAAATCAATTGAAACGCGTCATAATTTCATGCTGGGCCGTAAATGTGACTTTTAGTTGCTGCAATTTATGCAGCTTGTTTGCAGTACAACCGAGTGATAGTGCTGTTATTGAAACTTCCTGGCAGATTAAAATTGTGCGCCGGAACCGGGACTCGAACCTGGGACCTTTGCCTTTCGTGGGCAAGCGCAATACCGACTATGCTATCCCGACACGACTCACGATGCCGCCTCACAACTTTACTTCCGCCAGTACCTCGCCTCCTACTTTCCAATCTTCACAGAAGCTCTTCTGCGAACCATGCAAGACTAGCACTCCTGGAAGAAAGGATATGGTGGAGAGGTCTCCTGCGAACCGCTGCAGAGTGAAAGTTTCATTCTGGAAACATCCCTTAGGCTGTGGCTAAGCCATGTCTCCACCATATCCTTTCTTCCAGGAGTGCTAGTCTTGCATGGTTCGCAGAAGAGCTTCTGTGAAGATGGGAAAGTAGGAGGCGAGGTACTGGCGGATGTAAAGTCGTGAGGCGGCATCGTGAGTAGTATCGGGTAGTGCGCTTGCCCGCGAAAGGCAAAGGTCCCAGGTTCGAGTCCCGGTTCCGGCTCACAATTTTAATCTGACAGGAAGTTTCATATCAGCGCTCACTCCGCTGCAGAGTGAAAGTTTCATTCTGGAGTGCTGTTATTGATTAATCGTGACCCGTGTAACTGTTGTACAGAAATTCAGAAAAGTCGATTTATCGATTTAATCGTTAGTTTGATTAATAGATAGATTGACTTATCGATAGGTCAAGGACGAAAGGTCAATGTTGGGTTAAAACCCCTAAATATTTGGCTTGAAATCGACATAGCGTACCTACACGCATGCGTCATAATTCAGAGTATTGTTGGGCATTGTGGCATCCACACCAGATATGAGTGTCGGAGGAGACAGAGGAAGTTCAGAGAATGGCAGCTCGTTTTTTATTATTGTGATACGTAGGAGAGAGTGACACGAAAATGCTACAGGATTTGGAAATCAACAAAAGAAAAGTATTATTTGTTGGGGTGAGATCTATTTGCAAAATTTCTTTCACCAGCTTTATCATACGAATGCGAACATATTTTGTTGGCACCCACCGACATACACAGAATTATCATCGTAACATAATATGAGAAATCAGATCAAAAACGGAAAGATTTAGGTGTTATCTCGCGCACTCTTACGGAGTGGAACGGTAGAGTAATACAAATAACAGCTATTCAATGAACCCACTGCCATGCACTTAAATGTGATTTCAGATTATTTATGTAGATTAATGTTTTATATCTTATTTCGAGCATGACTCTTTTTCATGCATTATCTACATATAATCAAGTTACTATCGAACATAAATAGACATTATACATACAAATATGTGATATCAAGTTAAGTTTAAGATCGTAAATCCTGTTTTATGAAATACGTGGGTCTGTTATATTTGTGTGTCATAGAAGTAGTGGTATATCAAGGTAAGTGGTACATTTAGCCCAGTTTATATATTATCTGTGTGTTCACTGTACAGGCTATAGATTTCAATATTCTGTTCCTTGCTAAATAATAACATGGCTGCTACTAAATGTTGCAAAAACATGAAAAGGAAATATGTTTCGATTCCACCCCCTCAACAATTACACATTGATGAAGAAGTTTAAAGAAAAAGTAAGTAAGCAATTCTTTCGCGATGGAATTTTACTTGCCAAATTACAACATGCTGACAATGCAAGATATATCATTGTGCGGACAGGCTACAACTTTATACTCAGAGACCAGAATCATGTATAAAAACCGAACACAGGTTGAATTGTCATGTAACAGAATAAATGGATAAAATCGAAACAGAATTCACACGTTTCTAATATCTTTAATTTCACAATATTCCATACTAACCTTATCTCTGACCCCGTCTCCCTGCCATTACAGTCGCTGCTCTTTCTCTATATCCTCCCCCCACCTCTCCGTCTCCTCATCACGCTCTCCATCTCATTCTCCCACTCTCTATGTAAATTTCGGCACCTCCCACTTCCTCTAACTCGTCTTACACCTCTAACGTAGAGCCTTGTTCAGTGTTCAAATATCAGAATGTTATTTCCTTAATAGTTAATGACAGATTTCATTGTAATTTTGATATAATGTTGAAGTTAACCCGCATATTTACATAATTTTTAATATACGCCTTATATTAATTTCATAATGGAGAATCATTGTCACGAAAAGTCTAAAAAGGCACATATATACAATTTATATACCATATATTAAAGCAAATGGTTCAGAAAAACCTTCTGTATTACAATAACAAGATGTGTCAAAATTTCAAGACCTTCCGAAGTTTAACAATTACGAACAAACAAATAAGGTTCCAAATTTATCAAATACATATTAACTACATATACCAGATGGCGTTCCAGTGGTTTCTAAAATGATGTGAAGAATCGAATGAAATATTGTCAAAAAATTTCAGCGCAATCTCCGAAGAACTTTCCGAGATTTGAGATTTTAAACAAACGAATACTTGACCTTTTCACACAAAGATGCACTGGAATATGCGCATACTTTCTATACCAATTTTTTAAATATGTGTCATACATTAATTTATCTAAATTTTATAAAAGGAAAAGTCACAAAAAATAACGTAAGTTTAAATGTATATACATTTCATATCATATATTAAATAAGCAGGTATATAAAAACCTTGCTGTATAATAATGGAACGTTGTGTCAAAATTTCAAAGTAATCGGTAGATTTTGACAATTTTGCAGAAACGAACAATAAATATTTTATTAATATAGGTTGCATTTCCTATGTAAAACTTATAATTATCTGAAAATTTTTTGTTTCACCAAGATGCTCATGTAGCTTCCTTTTCTGACCCCAAGGAGAATGTAAAGTTTTCTCTAAGATGCCCCCTAACTGTGTTTATAGAGGTTTGTTAGGAATAAAGTTTAAATTGGAATTTTAAAAACGTTTCACTCCTATACCGCTTGGAAATGAACCATGCTCTTTGCCAATTGCCATTAATACAGGTATTGTAGCTGACAATAATGGAGTAAGAGAAAATTTATTTATGTACGTGAATTGTAAACTACAATATGCACATTTTTTCACTTTTTATCACAGTCAACAAGAACATTTAAACAAATGTCAAATCGTAGCACCAGTTTTTGGATTCAAGGATCAAAGAACAATACCGCCTAAGCTTCGCATTGTTTCAAATGAGCTTGTTAACAACGTGATAAAATACTGATCGTGAACATACATTGTAAGCTTCCAAGACCCGCGTTAACTTCACTTAAAATATCCTGGCTCATATGTCGAAGTTGATTTGTAAAATTTTCCCCTAACGTTTCATCTTGGGCTGTGGAAGACATCCTCAGAGGTAAAGTTCGCCACTTTACCTCTGGGGGTGTCTTCCGCAGCCCAAGATGAAACTAGGGGGAAGTTTTACAAGTGGACTACGGAGCCCGGAAATTTTAAATTAATTACTGAAGTCTTGGAATTTGTGTAAATTTTTTATGTAGCCTTTCAATAGTTAAACGCCTGTCCTACTAATCTGGACGACCTACTGTCATGAATGAAGATTTGACACAAGAAATCGATTAGATAATTCGTCAATACATGTGCTTATTACTAACGAGCTGCAAAAGAAATTTTCACATGTTTCAAGATCAGTAGTTAAGAATACTGTTAATGGCGATCTTCACTAAAAGAATAAAAAATAAATGTGACACTTAGGCGGCAATTGCCCAGGGTTACGGGCGAAAACGTAAATGACAGCAGTGGCGGAGAAGAATACATCGGAACGGCGAAGCTGGCAGAAGAGGCAAACCTACTTGCTTAAATAAGAACGGAACCACTGCCTTGTCGAAACGAGGGGTCTTCAAAGGCTAAGGGAGTAAACCCTGAAATAAAATCCGCAACTGTGTTAGGCCTAGCAAGTCAACAGTTGAGCAAATATATACTGCTTTTAAACCTAAAACAAGACTCGGATAGAAAAATGAAAACGCTGGACATGATAGTTCTTACAGTACCACCCGAAGTAATGACGGTCAACGGCCTGATGCTCATCGAAGATACCAGAAGACATAAAACCCTTCCAAGAAGGAATAACTGAAAATAGGTACATTCAATATTCTCACTCTCGCGAACAAATGTGAAGAATTAGTAGATCTTATGGACAGACGTAAGCTTAAGGTATTGGGTTTGAGTGAGACAGTGTGGAAAAGCTGTGGAAAGAAACCACTGAGAAATGGATATGTGCTTTACTGGAGTGGTAACAAAAGAGAATCCAAAAATGGAGTCGCCTATGTTCTCCATAAAGACACAGATGTTCAGACAGACATGAAATACGTGAGCGACAGGATCTTCCAGATGAGACTATGGGCTGGTAATGCACAGCATAATGTTCTGCAAGTATATTCACAACAGACAGGATGTATCATGAAAGAGAAAGAGGTTTTCCTTAATGATCTTGAAGAACAAATAACAGAGGAGGACATCATCATCGTAGGCTATCTGGATGCTCAAGTTGGTAAAGAAAGACTAGGATGCGAAAACATTATTGGTCCTCATGGTTATGGGAACAGAAACCTGGAAGAAGAGAATTGATTTGTGTGTGCGAAACAACCATACAGAACACATGATATCAGAAGATGGAAAGTCATAAAATAAAGAGATACAGCTGGGATCTCAATCTCGATACTGTGATAGACTTTATCATTACTGACAGAAAAGCTGGTCAGTATGTTACAGATTTTAAAGTAATACCCAGTGAGTGTCTAGACAGCGAACACCGGCTATTAATTGCTGTCCTAAAAGATGTTCATGTGTCCAAATTTAAACAAAACAGAATGCGAAAAATTAGGACTTGGCTGTTGAAGGGCACAGAAAAGAAAATAAACTATGAAGCACAAATAGCAACCAAACTACCAAAAAATGAGAAAGGTGGTGTAGACGAATAATGGTCTTTATTCAAAGAAATCGTAGTTAAAGAAGCCACGGGCATCTGTGAAAAAACGAGTGCCACACCAAAACAGAAGGAAACACCTTGGTACAATGATCGGGTGAAGACATTAGTTAAGGATAGGAACATACTAAAAAGAAAATTAGACCATGAAAAACAGAAAACAGATGCTAGACGAAATGAGGTAACAATTGAGCATCTAGCACAGGAATACCGCAGAAAGAAACTAGCTGTAAAAAGAATTATCCAAAAGAAAAGAAAAAGTGCTGGGAGGACTTTACCATAAGGATAGGGGAAGACTGTCAGGACATTATAAAATTACTATACAAAGTACTACAGGGGAAACAAAATGAATATGTAAATATCCTTGTATTGGAAACAGATGATGCTAACTTAATACAAACAGAAGAAGGGATCGTGGATGAAATGAAGAAGCACTTCAGCATGCTGCTAAATGGAGATGGGTACAACACCACCATCAATGTCTGTAAAGTTATTAATGAAGCCCAAACCAATGGATACCCATTAACACGCCGTGAGGTAGAAACAGCATTAAAGAGCATGAGGAATGGGAAGTCAACAGGCGTTGATGAGCTCAGCTCCGACATGATAAAGGCAGCAGGAACAACAGGCTTAAATTGGCTGCACAGAGTGTTATCAGTGATTTGGGAAGCAAACAAAATCCAAGAAGTTTGCACTAAAGGAGTCATCATCCCTCTGTTTAAAAAGGGCAATCGGCGAAAATGTGGAAACTACAGAGGCATCACGCTGCTGTCCCACACACTGAAGCTGTTAGAAAAGATCGTAGAAGTGAGACTTAGAAAGGTAGTTGAACCCTTGCTTGAGGAAGAACAACATGGATTCAGGAAAGACCGAGGTACTATGGATCTTATTTTTGCAATAAGAATGCTAACAGAAAAGTACTGCGAATATGGAAAAAATCTTGTTATTATATTTGTAGACATCGAAAAAGCATATGACAGTGTTCCTCGAAGCAAGATATGGGAATGTATGAAAAACCTAATGGTGCCAAAATATCTGATAGATAAAGTCAAAATGCTGTACCAAAAGTGTGATAGCTGTGTCCAGATAAGCAACGGACGATCAGAATAGTTCGAAACAATGAGAGGTGTGCAGCAAGGAAGTGCCCTATCACCACTCCTATTTGTAACAGTAGTGGACAAAATTATAAAATCTATCAAGAATATAGACAGAAAACCTAATGCCCTTGTTTTTGCCGATGATTTGATGGTATGGGGAGAGACATAAGCTGAAGCACAAAGGAAACTGAATGATTGGAACAACACATTTAAAAATTTCGGACTAAAGTAAATCAAAGACAGTAGAAATGACCATCAACAGGCAAGGAACAACATCAAATATATTTGTAGATGGGGACGAAGTAGAATCTGTTTCTTATTTCAAATACCTAGGAGGCGTGTCCTCTAAAGACAACGCCGTTAAGCAGTAAATACTCAGCAGAACAAAGAAAGCATCCAGTTTTTAGTCAAATAAGGAATCTTCTCTGGAATGATAAAATGCCACAAAAAGGAAAAGCAACCATATACCATACCTATTTCGTTCCAATCCTTAGATACGGCTTAGAAAAATTTAACCTACTAAACACAGACCTCAGTAGAATTCAGGCAAAGGAGTTTTTTTTTTTTTTTTTTTTTTTTTTTTTTTTTTTTTTTTTTTTTTTTTTTTTTTGTGAATCTATCGGACTAAACTGCGTGGTCATCAGTCCGTAGCTTACAAACTACTTAAACCTAGGTAAACTAACCTAAGGACAACACACACACCCATGCCCCAGGGAGGACTCGAACCTCCACGGCGAGCAACCGCGCGCTCCGCAGCGAGATGCTTTAGACCGCTCGGCTACTCCACCGCGGCTGAGATTCATTAGAACTAAAACAACCAGACAGCATAAATTTAGGAAGGAGGTGAACAGAAAAGTAGCTGGTGTTGAGGTCCTGTCACCAGCATCATAAGGAAACGTAGACTTCAGTGGTATGGGCTCTTAATGAATAGTGAAATACCTGCTAAAAAGTCACTGGGAAGACCAAGGAAACGCTGGATACAGCCTGTAACATCAGATGTGAAGGAGAAAGGACACAAATGGGAAGACATTCTGGAACAGAAGATGTGTGAAGTCAGGAGATGGCGAGCGCTTGTACACCACAACCGGGAAACTAGAATTGGAAACATGATGATGAGTATGAGGCGGCAATGTTCTTTGATGGTGGGAACCAACAGCTTGTGCCGCGACTTCACCTATATTTCAATGTACGTGGTGACTATGTTCAAAAAACCAAATCGAAAAACTGTACTTATTGCAGTCTGTGATACAATTTACGGTCATAAATATTCGATTACTGCATTTCAGATCAGTCCTTACTTCTAAAATGACTCTCGTACGATGATTTGATACAAACTGGAGATTGAAAGAGTACCGCCTCATACTTCTTGGGGGTTGATTTGGTGGGCGACACACTTTGAACAAAAAGAAAAAAAGAAAAAAAACTGTCACACACTCAATAAAGGTAATCACTTCCAGGCTCTTCGAGACACAACAGGAATTTTTGCATATAAATACGTGCCAAGCTTCAAGAAGGAACACATGGTTTATTGCCAATTTGAACTTTTTGAACTTCAGAATTAAAATACACAGATACTACCGGAATATATATCATAATTCCAATGGGAAAAACATAACAGTTCCTAAGCATAAGTCAACATCAACTTACTACTGACTCTGCTAGAGCATATCTCTTGCTTATATAACAAAAATATTACAACTCTTTGCTCAAAGATATGAAACAACTACCTCAGCAGAGAGTTTAATGTGTATTCTGCACATATAATTTGTCTTTGGCATGTCACATAATTTGTCTTTGACATGTCAGTAGCAAAACATTGTAAACAAAACGAAATACATGAATATACAAATGTTAAGAATATTACAAATTTACAGAACAAAAAATAATGTACAGTGCAATTAAACATATGTGAAGTGATACTAATACAAGGTATTAGAATGAAGTTACTTTTTCTTTCAAACTTTTTCATCAATGTGGGAAGTAATTGGTTGTTGTGGGGGTGGAATCGAAACGTATTTCCGTTTCGTAATATTTAGAAGCAACCATGTGTACATTATTACGAAAATGTTTTACATGTTATTACACGGAAAAAAATAGCATAGACCAAAAGAAATGTAATAATCTCGTAAGTTTATATTACAGAATAATTATTATAGTGAGTCCACTATAAGGAAAAGCATATTATACAGGGTGTTACCAAAAAGTACGGCCAAACTTTCAGGAAACATTCCTTACACACAAAGAAAGAAAATATGTGCACATATGTCTGGAAACGCATAATTTCCATGTTAGAGCTCATTTTAGTATTTCTATTTAAATACAAATTGAAATAATTCGTGCAGACAATTGTCAAAATACCCAGTTGTTTCGTTAGTATGTACTGTACTTCCTCGATTCACCACCAGTTGGCCCAATTAAAGGAAGTTAATGTTGACTTTAGTGCTTGTGTTGACATGCGACTCCTTGCTCTATAGTACTGGCCCCTAAGTACATAGCATCAACTTGTTAGTGTTCATCACGAACGTGGTTTTGTAGACAGTACTATGTTTACAAATGCGGAGTTGGCAGATGCCCATTTGATGTGAACGTTCGGGTAGTAATTGTTGGTGATGTCTTGATTGGGCCTCATGTTCTGCCACCTACGCTCACTGGAGCACATTATCCTGATTTCATACGGGATACTGCTGCTGGAAAATGTGTTTTTACAAGTACGACACTACATGTGGTTCATACACGATGGAGGTCTTGCACATTTCATTCGACGTGTTCGTACGCTTCTCAACGCGCGGTTGCTCGCCGTGGAGGTTCGAGTCCTCCCTGGGGCATGGGTGTGTGTGTTTGCCCTTAGTTAGTTTACCTAGGTTTAAGTAGTTTGTAAGCTACGGACTGATGAGCACGCAGTTTGGTCCGATAAATTTACAAACATTTGAACATTTGAACGCTTCTCAACAACAGATTCGGTGACCGATGGATTGGTAGAGGCGGACCAATTCTATGGCCTCCACGCTCTCCTGACCTCAACCATCTTGCCTTTCATTTATGGGGGCATTTGAAAGCTCTTGTCTACGCAACCCCGGTACGAAATGTAAAGACTCTTCGTGCTCGTATTGTGGACGGCTGTGATACAATACGCCATTCTCCAGGGCTGCATCAGCGCATGAGGACGAAGGGTGGATGCATGTATCCTCGCTAACGGAGGACATTTTGAACATTTTCTGTAACAAAGTGTTTGGTACGTTCTGTTGCTGTGTGTTTCCATTCCATGATTAATGTGATTTAAAGATAAGTAATGAAATGAGCTCTAACATGGAAATTAAGCGTTTCCGGACACATGTCCACATAACATATTTTCTTTCTTTGTGTGTGAGGAATGTTTCCTGAAAGTTTGGCCGTACCTTTTTGTAACACCCTGTATATGTATACTGCAAATGACCAAAGTCGAAATTTATTCATACAATTATAGATATCGTCACAAAAATGGGGTGGGCCATGTACCATAACAAGCTACCACAGAGAATAGAAGAGTGGCAATTTAAGCTAAGAATGGAAAGTTTTTTGTGTGTTTCTCACGCTGGCTGCCAGTAGCTGGCGCTGTTCCTCCAGAGAGATCCCAGCGCGTCTCAAAAGCTGCGTCCCTCGGTTGGCCGGCAGTTTCTCGGTCGCGGTCGCGCTACCTTTGTCGCTGCTGCGGTCAGTTCCGGGCGCTGAACGCTTCTGATACGGATGGTGCCGCCACAAGCCACGGCATTCCGCGATGTTCGCTGGAGCGCGAAATCTGCCGCTCTGTCTGCACATCAAACGGCGCCGACCGCCGCGGCGAACCCGGTCACAAATAGTTCGCTGCGTGCCCTCAAAAACTACCGGCTGTCCCGTCACAGAAGCGCACCAAGCACTAGCCACTTGACGTGGACATGCCCAACCAGTGGGCTGAGACTGTTCCAAACTATGAGCATCCACGTAAATTGTGCTACACTGAAAGACAATAAATTAATAAATAAAAAACAACGAAACAAGTCAACGAAGGAACTAGCCAAATAGAAACTTACTGGCAGAGAGCATGCTGGGCCAGGATTCGAACACGGGACCTAAGCCTTTCGCGGGCAAGCGCTCTACCAGCACCGCCTATAGAAGAATGTCTGCGCACGACGTCACAACATGGTGGCGGTGAGAGGCTTAGAGTCCTCTGAAAGATTGTAAACAATAGTAGTGTACGCTGTTTATAGTGCATTCTTTCGTTCAGGAGTGTATTTATTGCGTAAATGGATGTTGTGCACGGTGTGATCGCCACGCTGGACAATTTGTGTGTGTGTGAACAACGTGTGATCTCTATTTTTACCGACAAAATGCCGTTTCACTGTTCTGTGCCGAAATGTAGAGGAAATTACGACTGTGGCCCAGAAGTTACCATCTTTAAACGTCCGGAGAAGAATAAGCTAATTGGAGGTGGTTACGTAAATAAAATGAATCGCAATATCCAACGGTAAACAGTTATGACTTAAAACTCTTTTATAAGGTTAAACAAAAACGAAAACTTACTCATTAACTCGAAGAAGGTGCCAAGTTATCCTGGTAATTCTTGATATCCATTTCTTCGTCTCCGGAGTTCAAAGACGGTAACGTTTGGGCCACAGTCGTAATTTCCTCTTCATTTCGGGTCAGAACAGCGAAACGGCATTTTGTCAGTAAAAAAGGGATCACACGTTGTTCTCACACACACAAATCGACCAGCGTAGCGATCACACCGTACATAACACCAATTTACGCAATAAATACGCTCCTGAACGAAAGAATGCACTATAAACAGCGTGCACTGCTAATGTTTACAATCTTTCAGAGAATTCTAAGCCTCTCACTGCCGCCATGTTGTGACGTCGTTCGCAGGCTTTATTCTATAGGGGTTGCTGGCTCTACCCACTCAGCTATCCTGGCATGCTTCACGACCTCTCCTCACAGCTTCACATCCTACTTTCGAAACTTCACAGAAGTTCTCCTGCGAACCTTGCAGGACTAGAAAGGATATTTTTGGAGACTTGGCCTACCCTTGCAAGGTTCATAGGAGAACATCTCTGAAGTTTGGAAAGTAGGAGGCGAGGTACCGCCGCAAGTAAAGCTGAGAGCACGGACCGTAAAACGTGCCAGAATAATTCAGTCGGCAGAGAACTTGTGCACGAAAGGCGAACGTCCCAAGTTCGAATACCGGTCCGGCATAGAGTTTTAATCTGCTAACAAGTTTCGGATCAGCTCACATTGAGCTACACAGATAAAATATAGTTCTGGCGTCTAGCCAAGTTATTTACATATTGGTACTTCATACTGGCCTACTTCAGACGAACTAAATAGTTTACTTTATAAGTAACTCAGTGAACTACATCAAATGAACTACAAAGTTAACTTCAATTAGTTCAGTGTACTAGTCCACACGAGGTACATACTTCAACAAAATACGCAGTAACTGTTATCCACTTGGTTTTCAAATATCCGCAGCAAGTTGCATTTTGGCAGTTTTTGGGCACGTCTTAGGACCTATTCTCGGATCTTTACATGTTCATGTACTTCTGACATTTACGCCTTTGGGGCGATCTACCTCGTTTTTTTTAACATGTGATGACTTTACATAGACCAATGAATAATTCAGAATAGCAATGTAATAAATCCCTTTCGTTGCAATAGCATCTATTTAGTACATGTAATTCACTTTAATATTAATGTGTAGCACTCAACATACAGTGTTTCGAGCTTATTCCCTACTTCGAACTGATGCCAATAGTGTGTGTACCCAAATCTTACAAATGTATGCACTTCAATAATTTATTTTACTCTAAAATAGTTATCTAATTATGTAAAATATTTAATAAGATTGGAGTGGAGGACCAATTTTATCTGTAGCACAAGAAAATTAAATATGTATTTTAACCTATAGCGGCCGAAATCTATGGAGCGGCACAGTACCGAAGGAAAAAAATAAAAATATGATAATTTGTAAGGTTTGAAGAGGGTGATGGAATCGTTCTCCCAAAGTGACCTTTTGCCCTGTTTACAAGGTCAACTTCATTTTCCAATTGGTACCTCTATTTTTTTATCACATATTCGTATTGTAAGTGAAAATTAACATTTTACATGAAATTTTTTTTTCCGAATAACCAGTGGTTAGTGGTAATCAAAAATCCATTTTCCTTTACAGCCTATTCGGTAAATTAAATTGAAAAGTTTGTAAATTTTGACTCTAAGAATCACCCGCTTCTAATGGCCAACTGTCGACGAGGCGTTAAAACCCAATCTTTCTTCATTCTTTCCTTTTTAAGTATCACAGATAAAGCTCTTGTTTAAGGTTTCACACCTGAAGGAGATAAATGTGATAATTATCACACGATCATCACGAGCAGCTTATCTCGTTTATCGGAAGTACTGACTAAAATAATACAAGGAAGAATTTTAAAGATCAGTTAGATGACGATCAGTTAGTCTTCAGGAAAGATAAAGGCACTAAAGAGGCAATTCTTACTTTATGTTTGCTAATGAAAGCAAGGCTAAAGAAAAACCAAGACATACGCAAAGGACTTGTCGACATAGAAAAATTGTTCACAGTAATTAAAAAATGTTAATACTAATGCAAGTCCAAACTGAAGAGTTTGAGATGGGTAACTCTATCAGTTCTGCAGAGCAAATCCCAAAAAACTGGTAGATTAAGCTAATTTCTATGTTACGGTGTTTTTTTTTTTTTTTTTTTTTACTTAGGCTTGTCGTGTGCATAGGATTGCTTTGCCTTTCCTGACCGAGAGAAGTGGCGCAGTGACAACACACTGGACGCGTACTCGGTGGTTCAAATGCACCTCTGGCCATGACCTAAATAACTCCAGACAAATTTTTGGTTGGTCCCTTTCAAAGAGCACAGCCTAGTGCCTTCCCCATCCTTATGTAACCGTGAGTTCCGTCTTGAATTATCACGCTGCCGACGGAACTTTAAACCCTTTTATACCTCATTTTACACGTTTGATTTTATCCAAGCGGGGCCAAGCGGTATATTCCCAGCTTTATGTCAGGATGAGGCGAAGATAACTAGTGGAGCGCCAGAGTACGCTACTAAAACATTATCAGCAAGTTTATTCAGTTGTTACAAGATTTCGTGGTGTAGGCGCAAGGGGACAGCGGGTCACATCAGCAGGAGACGTCGCCTTCGGTCGTGTCAGCTAGCCGTCTAGGCTGCCGTGAGCCGTTCGAAAGTGCTGTATACGCGCGGTTGCGTCTGGGAGTCGAAGAAGCGACCGCCAGAAGGAGTGCTAGAGCCAACCTTCTGTCTATCCAGCTGCTTGTAGGGTCGTAATTGACACCACTGGAGTCAGGTGCCCTAGTGACAGATGAACTGTTGGTAACGTCTAACAGTGTTACCACCAGAGTGCTAGCATGTCGACAGGATCATTGCTCTATAGGAAACCAACGAATGAAGTCTGAGCTGGCCTCAGGCAGCAACCACACTCAGCGTTGGAAGACGGTAATACCACCATCTTCCCTGGATAATGATCAATTCGAAGTGAAGTAGTTCCTGGACTCCATCTCCTGGCTGCTAGTGGCTAATAGCCTATACTGCTTTGTCTACGACGTCTGAAAACAGTAATTAGATCATTGGATCGACGAATACACTCCTGACTATCGCTCCCAATGATCAAGTGACCGCAACTTCCAAAACTCGCATCTATCGACTTAAGGTATAGCGTATGGGTCGTTTCGTAAGAGCCGAATTTGTCTCACTTGTTCACTCAGTTCTCCTGTTGACCGCTGACTTTTCACCTGGCTAATCACTCTTTGAAAGAGTTAGGTATAGTTGTGAAACGTTTAAAAGCTAATATATCCTCTCTCTTCTGTCGCAGTCAAGAGACTACTGACTGTAGGCTTTGAAACTCGCCCGCTGTTGTTATTTTTTTTTTACTGTTAAATAGCCGTGTTTGTGAAGTTAACAATTAACTGCCAGCTCACCAAATCTCATTACGGCGCTATTCACACAGCGGTGGAAGTATACAGTTCCCTTAAGCAAAACTCTGATTCTATAAGTTAAGCAAACAGTTCTACCTTTACTGAAATTTTAGAGGAAACTGCACACAAATAATGATCTGCAGTCATGGATCTAAATCAAAAATCTTAAATGTTGGCAACGGAAACGCAAATAATGCTCCAGAAGGGAGCAGAATCACAAGATACATGAACAATTACCCCACATTAATCCAAAATATATTATTAGGAGAGAATTACATTAGCACAAAAGTATTACAATTTAACAAATTAATTTATTATTCAAAACAAGAACAACAAGGGGGGAAAGACCATTTTTTATAAATTACAATAAAAAAACACACTTTAGAAAATTTTCAAAATAACCTCAAGTACATGGCCCTAAAATTATCCACCTGCAAAGTTGAGTACAGGTTAATTTGCGATCACGTTTCATAGGGGGGAACGGAGGAATTGCAGCAAATTCACACACAGATTCATACCCCAAGCCATGCAGGTACTTACCAAGCACCCGACACCAATACACCAAGACGACAGCCAAGCAATGTAAAGAATGCAGATCAAAGGTTCACTCGCGCATAATGAGATAGTACCTCGCATCCATAACGTGTCAAGCTAGTGGCTTAGGCTCATGATAAACTATCAGAAACAAACGCACTTGCTTTAAGACCACAAAGTGTGGCGTACAGACGGAAGTTAAAGTTGCCCTAGAACTTCTAACTATACATTAAGTCAAGATTTTATTAAATAATATCTAAAAACGGTCACTCTGGCGTTCGTTTAGCACAGAGAAGATAACTACAGAAGGTTAAAGTTGTTAGATCAATACAGCAATCTACTAACTCGGAACACAAAATATGCGCTGGCCGCGGTGGCCGAGGGGACTAAGGCGCTCCAGTCACGGTCTGCACTGCCACTACGGTCGGGGGTTCGAATCCCCCCTCGGGCATTGATATTTGTGACGTCATAGTTCGTAAGTAGTTCATAAGTAGTTTGTAAGTTTAGAGACTGATGACCCTGTAGTTAAGGCCCATCGACTAAAAAAAAATGCTAAGAGTTAACAAAAGCAATTTCGAAGAGAATAAGAACGTGAAATATATCGTGTAACCATTCTTTCTGATCAGAGGAATGATATTTATTAGATAAGCAAGGTTACAGATTGCTACAGCACAATACAGAGTTCGGTCACAAAAATTCAGAGAAGGGAAATAATTCTATTTCATGAAAATTATAAACACTATATACGTCGTGCAACGGTTCTTTTTACACGGAGGAAAAAGATCTATTTAATGGTAATAACCATGACAGGGAACACGCTAATCGGCGCACACGTAGGCCGACAAGTACACAGATTACAAGTTAGAATGGACAATTTTCGGGGAAAATTATCAAGCTACACTCACTAGGAAACACCTTAGCAAATTAGCTGTACAATTATTAACCACTCATGTGCACTGAATGATGGAAAAGCTGAAGGCTTAGTCTGATATCGTCCACGTGTTCTGTCGACAAAGTACGAACAGTGTAGGCACCACGAATCCCCGAAAATATTAGAATTCAACTACGATAAGAATGCGAAAGACACTGAACATATTTAAACAGGCGAAGAAGTGATTTAAAAGTTATAAAGTTCAAGAACTTTGATAACGAAACACCATCAGAGCCTCGGAATCAGACTCCAGTAAAATCGACATAAAATTAGCAATCCTGTAGGAAATAAAACAAAATCTCACTACTACACATAGTGTAGCTGCTACTCTCAGAATTAAACTCGCGAAAAGGCATAAGTACAACTATGGAGCCTGAACTAAGTCGAGCCACGAGGCCACAGCAGAGCCAAACCCAGAGGTACTTACGCTACCAAGAAGCGAATGAATAGTTCTCTTCACCACTGCTTAACCGTTACCAGCGAGAGGTAGTGGAGGGGAGCCCAGAGAGCGTCACCGTTCGTCAGGCGGGTAACCTGACCAACCCTCAGCCAAGGAGGTTAAGAGCAAGCTACATTAGGAACCTTTGCTAAGACTGGGTGCTGCTAAGCAGTTGGCAAATCTACTTCTCGCCCAGAGACATTCAACACCCAGGGTTTGAAAGAAACGACGACACAAAACAGACAAGGTGTGCGTAGCACTTCCTAAACTTACTTACATAGTTTCATTCATTCTGTGGAAGCCAGGGCCAATACACACTGATACATATTTGGGGCTTCATGTACAACATAGACAGAATTTTACATACAGATAAAACTAAATCAATATACAATGCCCAATCGCAGTTGATGTCATATATTCTATGAATATTAAATATATAATGTCTTGTATCTCGTGTATTGTGAGTGAAGTGCCTTGCTGCACTCAAAAAAACAACGTTTGAAGCTCGTCTTCATTTGTTCATGGAAAGTCAATTAAATGGAACACGTCACGTGGACGTGTTTCAGCTTGGAACTCGACGAGAGACACTGACTCTCACTACACGACCGATGACCTGCTTCCACCTAGCTTGCCTGGCGATTGGTTGCGCAATTTAAGAATCCAAAAAGTTTGTCTCTTACTACTTTGGGGTAATATACTATTCGTCTGTAACAATACCATGTAATGATGTTCAAATGTTTGTTAAGCTTAAGGGTTTTAACTACTGGGTCATCATCTCCGAAACTTACAAAGTACTTATGAACTACTTTATACTAAAGACGACACAAACATCCACACCCGAGGGAGGATTCAAACCTCCGACAGGAAAGGTCCTCGTTCAATGGAGCATAGCGTCTCAATGCGTTTGGCCACTCCGCCACGGCATCATGTAATGAATCTTTCCATCACCAGGGAGAGTTTCTCCTCGATTGGGTCATGTGGAACGTGATGAACATAAACAAATAAAAGTGTAGTTTGTGAGGCGTAGAGTGTAAATTATAAGTTTTATTGACATTTTGATACAAGCAATTATATAACCAATATATATCGGAACGACCTCTGTTAGTTGGGTTGCTAGTAATTGTGAATGACAGATATGGATCATGTGTGACATTGTCTATTCCTTAAAATTTCTTCAAAATATTTCTGCAAAAATTCTCCTTTGTTTTACAAACCGGAGATGTAGTTTATGAATCAGTTGTTAAATAAGATATCGATTCACAAACTCGAACTCACAGTTTCCATACTATATAAACAGATGATGAGTCCCTAAAATCGTATAAAGTCTTGAGTAAATCCTGTAATAATAATATTCAAAAATATAATTCAGCACAATACTTAAAATTTCGGGTGTCGTAATGGCTAAAATGAGTCTCTTCAACGCTGTGACACTAGAAAGTAAAATTTTTAGTTTTATTTCCCTTCGCACAAATCAGTATAATGAAATATGCACAGTCTTCGAACATGAACAAGACTGAATATAGTAACTGCAATTGTTTGTGATATACATAACTAGCAAAACGTTTGTAATAATACTATTCTTGTTCTTGTTTATCGATTATGACGGTTGGTAACGGGGTTCCTTAACAAAATCTTATGTTACTTCGTAGATGTCGACCCGCGATGTCTGATGGCCAACTATATCATCTGCGGCACCGGCATAGAAGATGTTCTTCTAGTGGGTTTCACCGTCGTCACCGCACATAAAACACAAGAAAACAGATCATATTGTTTTAAGAATTATGCAAAAAGAAGCATTAACATTAAAAGTCATTAACAACAACATAAAAATGTTTGGTTATTAGTCCATAGCTTACAAACTAAGTTAAACTAACCTAAGTACGACACACACTTCCATGCCCGAGGGAGGATTCGAACCTCCGACGTGGGATGCGCAACGTGGCGCTCCAGACCGCTCGGCTACTCCCGCACGGCAACAACAACATAAATAAACATGATTTTACCTGCAAAACTGAAATGATGTAAGGCAGTAGCAGGGGGTAATATTTCATCCTACTACAATATAACGTATACCTGGTGATGTTACTTGTGACACCAAAACAGATCGCAGTTTTACGAGGGCCGTCCACAAAGTAAGTTCCATTTCTATTTCTATCCGCGGCAGCGTTACGATGGCAGTTCCGAATGTGCGCGGCAGTTACACTGACTCAAGAAGACATGTACGCCATTTTAAAATCGCTGCTGCCGATTTGTGCTTTGTTGTGCTTCTTTATAATGTCAGCAGTAATTGAAAATGCAGCCGTGTGTGAAATGGGATGTGTGATTCTTTTTCTAAATGCAAAGAAAATTAAACCTAAGGAAATTCATGGGCAAATCTGCGAGCTTTACGGATAAAATGCTTTGAGTGATTCAATGGTTAGAATTTGGGTCAGACTGTTCAATGAAGGACGTGATCAGGTGCACGATGAAGAACGAATTGGACGCCCATTTGTGGTTACTGATGAACTGGTTACACAATTGAAGAGAAGATTAAGCACTTGCCCTTGTTATGGAAGTTCCGCAAGTCTCACGATCACCAGTTCATGAAATTGTTACTAAGAAACAATTTCTAAAACGTTGCGCACGTTGGATACCCATAATTCTTGCTAAATAACACAAAAGGGCACTTCAGTTTTTGACACGCTACATTGAAGATGGCGATGGTTTTCTTCCTGGGATAGTCATGGGGGATGAATCTTGGGTATCGTATGACATCCCTGAAACAAAACAACGATCAGTGGAATTGAGGCACACTTCAACCCCAACGAAAGTTAAGCCTAAGAAAATCTTGACACCTCGAAAAGTCAGGTGAGCCGTTTTTTGGGACAGAAAAGGCATTTTGCTGATTTAATTCTTACCGCGAGGCCAAACAATCAATGCACATCGTTACCGCGAGACCATTAAGAAATTGCAACGTGCAATACAGAACAAGCGCGGAGGATTACTGTCAAAAGGCTTTTTTTTTCACGATAATGCCCGACCACACACGGCAAATATGACCAAACAACACTTACGGGAATTCCATTGGGGTGTGTTTGATCATCCTCCGTACAGCCTGGACCTCTCTTCTAGCGACTTTCATTTCTTCTTACACGTAAAATCTGTCCTTGGTATTCGACTCCTCCCTGGGGCATGGGTGTGTGTGTGTGTGTGTGTGTGTGTGTGTGTGTGTGTGTGTGTGTGTTTGTGTGTGTGTGTCTGTTGTCCTTAGGTTAGTTTACCTAGGTTTAAGTAGTTTGTAAGCTACGGACTGATGACCACGCAGTTTGGTCCAATAGAATTACAAACATTTGCATTGTCTTTGACAGCCAACACTTCAACGATGATAACGAGCTAAAGAACATATTATTACCAGGTTCAATACACAGGCGGCAACCTTCTATGAAGAAGGCATAAAAAAAGTTGTCCCACGCTATGACAAGTGTCTACAAAATTTCGGAAGCTTTGTAGAAATGTATTTTAACGGTTGTAGATTTTTGTACAATAAATATTTTTTCTGTATCTGTACACGTTTGTTTTATATATCGTAACGGAACTTAATTTGTGGACATACCTCGTATAACTGTTTGATGTCCACACGTACAACAAACCCTCTTGTAGTCTGAGCACACTGAACTGCAACTGCAGACGCTATGCACCGAACAAGTAAGTTGCTTGAAGCGTCCGTAGCGAAGAAAGAGGGCCGCGGCGGCTCCACAAATATCCCCCGCTACGGCGCCTCATTGCGAATTTAGCGGTAGGGAGGGCGGGGGCACAGTGGCCCGATGCACTGCTACACCGCCGGCACGCAACGGCCAACTTAAAACTAACACGCCGAGCTTCGGCCGGCAAGTTGCGTTGCATGCGCTGCGCTGGGCTGGGCTGGGCTGGGCTGTTAACTTACGCAACGTGGCAGAGCTAAGAGCGCGGCGAGCCGGGTCTGTTGCGAATGACAACGCGCCCTGTTGACTCAGACAACAGAACAGAGCCGCCTTGCGCTCTCCTCCTGGCATCGGCCGCGGGTCGATTTTAAAACTGATTATCTTCGCCCCTCTGTGTTTGCCCTTCACACGCGCGTCTCTCTGCTTAAAATAACAGAGCACGAGCCACGCCGAGTGGATAAGGCAGTACAGACCTGCATATTAGCTACTTCCGTGTTTTTAAATCGCTTAACTGCTAAAAGTGGTTCGTACGGAATAACTAGGTCATTCCACGAACGGAATTGAACTTTGAAAATAAAATGGTTCTACGCGTTCATACACACCTATTCGAGAATTAAAATCAGTTCTTACTGTCGTTTTTACTCCTGACATCAGTACGATGCTCATCTCCACCCTGCTGTACCCTGAGAAGCGTCTTCATCTCCTCATAAGAACGGCAACCCACATTCTTTTGAAAGTGCTTACTTAGTCTCTTGGCCTCCCTCTTCGACTTTTACTCTACACACTTCCCTCCAACGTTAAATTCATGATTCCTTGCAGTCTGAAAATGTGTCCTACCAATCGATTCCTTCTGTTAGTCAAGGTATGACGGGTTATCACGATTTAAGTGTCTTTTAAAGCGATGATACAGTCTACGCACGACAGATTATGTCTGTGCGAACCTTCTCTAGCACTGCCAACCAACTATGCTGCCTCTCGCACGGATTACCTTCAACTGGAGGGTCTGTTTCTGACCAGTCAGCATGGCAGCTAAAATTTGCGTTACTGCCATGTTCAAATGTTTGTATAGCTTATGGGACTCGACTATGGGGTCATCAGTCCCTAAACTTACAAACTACTTATGAACTAGCTAAGACTAAGGACGGCACAAATATCCATGCCCGAGGGGGAATTCGAACCCCCGACCGTAGTGGCCGTGCAGACCGTGACTGGAGCGCCTCAGTCCCGTCGGCCACCGCGGCCGGCACGACAGATAAGGATGCAGCGTCTGTGAGGTAGTGGTGAAGCAGGGATTTTCCCATACGACCACTTCACGAGTGCACCTGAATAATGGTAATCCGGAAAAATATCACGACATCGCTTCGGCTGGAAGAAGATTCTGCAAAAACGGGTTTAACGACGACTGAAACTTTTAACGTGACATAAATGCACCTATTTCGCAAAATGCTACGGACTCAACGATCTGCCAATCAGCAAGTGTCAGCATGCAAACCATTCAAGGATACATCGCTGATAGGGGCATTCGGTGCGGAAGGCCCGCTCGTTTATCCTTGAAACACATCCATTGAATGTGTGGTCGTTTCCATTTTGATTTTATGCATTAACCTAGAGTCTTTCTGCACCATTATCTATTTTTTGTGTTAATTATTTTATTCTTATTATTATTGAACAATGCGCAATGGCTTACAGTCGCCGTCTCGCGCGTCAGGGCCTCGTTTACTTCAGTTAAGAACGCATGGCATTGTTTGTCGTCTGCGCTGGCGTCTGCTGGCTGGCCAGAGACAAGGTCACTTGGCAATATGGCGAGGTGGCCGTGTTCTTAGTGTCATACCAACCTAATCTTCAATGAAAGAGGTAACAGGAGACCTCTCTGGGAGCGGTTGTAGAGGGAATTGTCTTCGTCAGGTAGGGAGGGTTGGTAAAAAGTAGGCTCTGAACGTACTCTGCGTCGTTTTCAGCGCGCTCTATATCCCTTGTGTGGCGGGGGAAGGTTTTTTCCCGTGGCCTTAGAGGCACACTCTTCAGTCTTGCTGCGACTGTGGAACTAAGTACTTCGCCGAATCATCCTGAGGGGAAGGCATGCTGTTAGAACTTTGCTTTCTTTGTGATCAGGCAGTCTTGGTTTTTCGGTGATAGTTTTCTTGAGTAATTCTTTCGCTATGCGAGTCGAAGGGGCAGAACTCGAGAAATTCGGTGTAAATTCATCATTTGCATATCCATTCCAGTGATGATTGTGTGTCCAGATTGCCTTCAGCCTTTGTGTAAATTTAGTATGTTTGAATTTACTTGCTGTTTTTAATTAACTTTTCACATCATGTCTGTATCTGCGAGCATGCTAAATATTTCACAGATTTTCCAGTCTGATTCCGTATTTTCTGTATTGTATGACTGATTGCAAAAAGTACTTTCATAACAGTTATTACTTCGGCCTTCAGCTATGCTTTTATTAATACTAGCTTTCTTCTATACAAATTCTCATGTGTGCTTTACTTGCTTATTCTAAATTAATTTCTGTTTGTAAATTCTATGTATTTCGGCATGGTCGCACACCACATGGTACTTAAGAATAGCGAGCCGCTGTCTCCCTGAGCATGAGTTCGTTTGGTGCATAGTGTTCTTATATTTGTGAATCATGACTCCCGCCATTTTGTCAAAATGCCACCAACGCTTCGTTTCGACACTGCTTTCAAGTGTTACCACATTGTAATGTACCACAAGCATTATACACATGTTTGTGAATGAGTGAATGTGCTTTCAGCTACCCATTGTGTATTTGCAAATTTCCTCCCGCATTACCTGCATATTCATAAAGGGCAGAAACAGTTTTTATTACAGGCAGTAATTTTATGATTTAATTACCTTTTGTAAAAGTTGTGTGCATAACTTGGTCTCCAGACATTTATTTCCTTGTCCATTTTTCTGAATAGATTGTGATTCTAAAGTATCAAACCTCTGCTTCATTATTTCATGCTCCCCGTCCCATGTTTAATTATCTATTGATTTATTTGTTAACATTATTTTGTGTTTGTTAAAACGTTGGCTGCTCATGCTCCCCGTCCCATGTTTAATTATCTATTGATTTATTTGTTAACATTATTTTGTGTTTGTTAAAACGTTGGCTGCTCCTTTAAGAAGTGAGCAGTTAGATAAATTTCCATTGTGCAAGTACTGTGGCCACTTGTGAAGTAATTTAGAGCAGCTGTGAGCGTTTAAACATACATTTGCAGGTCTCAACTGGCTGAGATCTTGCTAAGAAACAAAACAAGCTACTTTCACCCTTGCAGACTGGCCAACATTAAGCTTTATGCCTCATCTGGGTATGGGTCCCTCAACACCTTCATTAAGGATGACTGGAAACATGATGCCTGGTTTGACGAGACTCGTTCCGAATTATATTCATTGGTTGGATGTGTACGGTTATCGATACAATCTGAAGAATCCATGGACCCTGCTTGTCAGCAAAGGACTGTTCAAGCTGATGACGGCTCCGTTCAAATGTTCAAATGTTTGTATAGTCTATGGGACTTAACTACGGGGTCATCAGTCCCTAAACTTACAAACTACTTATGAACTACTTACGAACTAGGACGGCACAAATATCCAAACCCGAGGGGGGATTCGAACCCCCGACCGTAGTGGCCGTGCAGACCGTGAGACGGCTCCGTGATGGTGCGGGACGTGTGCAGTTGGAGTGATACTTCTGGATACGACTCAAAGGTGGCACATCCTGGAGGATCACCTGCACCCATTCATGCCCTTTGTGCATTCTGACGAAATTGGCCAATTCCAGCAGGACAATGCAACGCCCTACACGTCCAGACTTGGCACAGACTGGCTCCAGACATGAACATTATTGACCATATCTGGGATGCCATGCAACGTCCTGTTCAGAAGAGAGTGCTTAGTACTCTTACGGAATTACGGACAGTCCTGCAGGATTCATGGTGTCATTTCCCTCCAACAATACCTCAGACAGTCGAGTAAATACCACGTTACGTTTCGGCAATACTTCGTGCTCGCCGTGGCCCTACACGATATTAGTCAGTTGTACTTGTCTCTTTCGCTCATCTGTGAAATTTACAAAATATTGCCAGTTAGTAATAGTTAATTTTCTCTCTCACTCACTGATAATTCAAAATCTAAGGTACTTCTACCAGACACAGGAAGTTCATCTTTTGTATTTTGTTAGTGATTCAGCTACAATGAGGAGTAAAAAATCAGTTATCCCTAAATCTGTCCCATTTTCGAACATACGGGATTTTTTTCTATTCAGTTGGTAAACCTTATAATAGAATGGTTGTTGGTAAATGTTATGGATATGGTCTCGCGGTAAAGCGCTGGATTGGGACGCAAAAAGGTGTTACTTTCTAATCTTCATTCTAATCTAGTCTTCACCTACATCTACATATATACTCCGCAATTCACCGTAAGGCGCCTGGCGGGGGTACACTGAACCACTACTAGGCATTTCCTTTCCTATTCCACTACCAACTAGAACGGGGGAAAATAATGTCTATATGCCGCCGTACGAGCCCTAATTTCTCTTGCCTTTGTGATCATTAAGCGAGATGTAAGTAGCCGGCAGGAAAATCATTCTGCACTCAGCTTCAAATTCCAGTCCTCTAAATTTCATCAACAGAATTTTTTAAAAAAACGTCTTATTTCCTCCAGCTATCCCCATTTTAATTCCCAGAGCATTTCGGTGACACTCGCGCTTTGTTCGAACCTACCAGTAACGATTGACAATTTTTTTTAACCTATTTTCTTATATAGGTGTTCCGAACCGCAACGACCTTCTGTCAATGCTTTCATACACGCATCTGTGGTCCTCACTCTCTCTGCTCTAAACTTTCCCATAACTGTTCTGGTATGTTGCTGTCCAGGACAGATGTTTGATAATTCTCTGACGCTGTAAAAAGCACTCCTAAACCGCTTTGGATGCAAATCTCGCGCTTCGAGTTTTCAGACCAGACTTCGCCTGTTAGGCATTCATTCGTGTTCACTTTATTTTAACAACGCGACTGGGGACTCGTCAGTTAACTTTTAAATATCTAACAAGCAGTCGGTGTCATCGTTCTTGGCCCCGAGGCAATTTATGTACACTGTGACGCTTGCTGGGATGAGATGGTACCCAAAGCGTACAGAACGAACGAACACTGCTCGGTGGTGGCGTGGCCACTTTCCAGTTGTTTTCGTTCTTTGCATGCAGATTGGCCTTCAATATTCACAGAGATAATAGTCAGTGCGGGGTCTGATAAGGTCCTTTTCGGTTGATTTTTCATGTTGCTTCTGGAGTGAAAGGAACAGCCGTTCAGAGGACGCCCGAGTTTGGGTGTTACAATTCACAAACTCTTCGTGGAGGCTCCTTTCTTGAATGTAAGCGGCAGAAACAACATTCTGCGCAAAATTACAAACTCTTCTTGGGGTGAAAAGCCAGAGGTAGTGAGGACCACAGCACTAACAGTTTGCTTCTCAGCAGGCGAATACGCGAGCAGCGTCTGGTATAATTCAGCCCACGCTAAAGAGGTCGACATCGCTCTGAACGAGACCTGCAGGCTCGTCACTGGATGTCTGACACCTACACCAATCGTCAAGCTATATATCACCTTGCTGTCTCTGCACCTCCTGCCGCGCGTAGAGAAGCTGCAGCCTACAGTCAAAGAGCGAGGGCTGAGTTGTCTGAGAGCCACCTCCTCCACAACATTCATCAGCCACCAGACGCCTGAAATCGAGACAGAGCTTTCTCAGAGCAACCGATAACATCAGTGATCTAGAGTGGACAGATGGAAGACATCGAAGAACAGGCACTGGATGGAACCAGAATTGGCACCAGGCCACAATGAGGACTGGATTGTTTGGAAGTCACAAAACAGGCTACGCACCAACACTGCACGGTCAAGAGATAATCTTATGAAGTGGGGATATTCTACTGTACCTAACCTCTTTGACTGTGGAGACGTGCAGACGACCCAGCACATGTATAACTGCCCTGAATGTCCTTCACACTTCACCTTAAAGGACCTGATGTTGGCAACCCCAAATGCTGTTGATGTCGCCCTCTTTTGGGCCAGACGTATATAATATTTCCGTCTGTTTGTTTATAGTTCGAAGTTCACATGTATGTAAGTAATTTCTGTATGTTATACCTGTTCAGCATCAATCTACGAGGAAATTGAGGAAACACTAAATGAAAACCTAGAAAACCTGACGAACTATTACAATAAGAATCAGCTGAACCCCAATCCAAGTAAGACCCAGACTTGCCTATTCCATCTTAACAATAGAGAGGCAAAGAGGGAACTGAATGTTTGGTGGAATGGCACAAGATTAGAACACTCCCCTTCCCCAGTGTACTTGGGAATTATTCTTGATAGGACACTATCATTTAAGCGCCACAATGAGAAGAACAAGGCAAAAGTCCAAACACGAAATAACTTACTTGGCAAACTAACAACGTCAAAATGGGGAGCTAATGCAAAAGTTTTACGCACGACAGCAATGGCGCTGTGTTACACTGCTGCTGAGTTCGCAAGTCCTGTGTGGGAACGATCATGTCATGCAAACAAACTGGACTCTGTCCTGAATCAGACCTGTAGGCTTATCACTGGCTGTCTCAAACCTACAAGAGTTGAATACCTATACTCATTATCAGGAATCGCTCCACCAAAGGTCCGACGATCGATACAGAGCAGCATCGAACGATCAAAACAGCTTAAAGACCAACGTCACCCATTATATGGGTATCAAACTGTACCAAAACGCTTTAAGTCAAGAAGCAGTTTACTACATTCAACGGAACCACTCGCAGACCCACCAAGAACTACCAGAATAAAATTCTGGCGAGAGCAACAAGGACATGCCAACTATGCTGAGGAGGCGCTGCCACCAGGCGCAGAACTTGACTAGCAGAGATGGAAGACTCTGAACAGACTGCGGTCTGGAATGGGTATATGCAACAATAATTTGCACAAGTGGGGAATCAGTGAAATTTTTTTGTGTTCGTGTGGAACCATACAAACCATGGACCACCTGCTTGAATTTCCGGAAACAAATCACCCAAGAGCGTGCACAGCCCAAGACCTGATGACCTGCAGCAGTACAGCAATGGCATGTATAGACTTCTGGAAGAATGAGATATGAAGTTGTTCATACTATTATTGTACATAATTTTCATGTATTATATGTTATTGTAAAATGTGTAGACGTTATTATTTTACAATTTGTGAATTTATTATAAACTGTTTGAAGCTCGCATACGAATATATATATACCTTTATAAGCTTCTGTAGACATGATGCTTCTGACATGAATAAAAAAAGATCTTTTTGTCCGGCACTAAGCTGTAATGTGATTTTTTTCCCATGTAGGCATAATTGTAGAGCACACAGGCGACGTCAAGTCGTGTTATATGGACTGTTGCGTACGTCACTTGAGCACTGCGCCGCCTCTCACAAGTCGGCACGTGAGCAGCCCGGCAGACGGAGAGAGCCGTAACTCAGCCGCAATCGCGCAGCCATCAGAGGCGCCGACGTCGCGTGCCCGGCCGTCACGCCACGGCCGATACGACTGCTGACGTCACTACACGCCTGCGACACGCCGAAACATTCCATTAATGGCGGAGGCAGAGCACGTGTAGGTCAGCCGTTCGTGATGGAAGAGCCCTTCCTCCCGTCTGGCTGTTTCAGGCGTAATAGTAAATATTTAGAAGGTGTATAGGTGAATTGCGCTGGGACGATTTTTGTAACTGTATGAGGAAATGTCAATTACGATTGCAACGTGTCGGGCTCCGGTATCCTATCGTCATTCTTGCACCAACGAAATAAAAACCCTAATTTAACTTTTCATGAATACACTGTCAAAATCCAATTTTGTGTCCCAGCCTCGTCGCCGCTTTTGTGTCTCGTTTCCGTCGTAGGTGTCGGTGGCCGAGTAGAAAGACCGACACAGGAATATAGGATGCACGCTTGTGCAGGTAGGAGGTGACCAGCCAGTGGGACAGCAGAAACTAGAAACACTAGAGTAAATTAGAACGAGATATATATTTCTTACAGACTTAGTAGTACTTAACTTTTACATAGCTCAGTACTGCAGAATGCTGATACATAGTTGAGCTAGAGGCCTGCCTAGTGCCTATCCGCTAGCCAAGTCTTAACTGGTGCCTATCTGAATCCCAAGTGTTAACTGGTTCCTATCTCAGTCCCAAGTGAACGATGTCGTTGAGTGGTGGCCACGAGCGGAGTTGTAGCAGAGGACGCTCGTGGCTGACGTCGTAAGAACGCCGCGCCGTGCGTCCATGGCGGCGCGCGGCGAAAGTATGTGGCGCGCACTTTAGACTTGTGTGACACCACATCCAATGCTTGGTTCTTACGTGGAAAAAGACGAACTAACTTTTGCCTCAATGCTCTGGCTGAGTAGCAGGTTGTAAATGTGTTAGTCTTGTGTCCCACACTGAGGAGGAGGAGGAGTATTGTCTGTGCTTTTAGAACCGGCCCTTTCGATTTTAGAAAAAAGATAGCCGGCCCCTCCGCTGGGACTAGCGCCCAGAATCTTGTCTGCTAAAAAAGGAAGACGACACTGAAAGTGGCTGTTTATTTTTTTTTCCTAGAAGCTTGGTTTGTGCTTCTACGGTGACGGTTTGGCCCGTTCGTGAAGAATCGCGCCAAAAGTGTGTGTGGAAGGGGTATCCGACTCGGATTGGCTGATGTTCAAAGCGCAAGCTTTTCGAAATCGGCGGTCGTTTAGTAAAATTTTACTGGCCGGAGTTTGAGAACTCGATGCTGATTGGTTTTCCGTAAAGAAAGGGGTTCTCGCGGCGGAGTCTTGCACAGTAGACGCTGTATCGGACTTCGTGTTTCGCTCCGCTGGACTACGGACGCGTATGCTTGCACCCTATTCTCTTAGTGGACGGACTCGGAGATTTTGTTTATTGAGCCGATACTTGGATGAGTGAACTTGTGTAAGTTTCAGGGTACACTCTGACATTTGTACTTGAGCTGAAAGTCCTTGTTTTCGGTTTGGATAAGGTCAGCCAGTCAACACTAGTGAACCGAGGTAAAAGTTACAATATAAACTTCTGGAGTCATCTAGGCCTTCAGTACTTGTCTACGCTCTGTGTACTGCTGTGTACTGCTGAGCACAAGCTGATAGGAGAGAGTACAGCTTTTTTTTTAATTTTTTTTTTTTTTTTTTTTTTTACAAAACCCCACACGCCCTCCACATTTTTACACCCTGGGAGGCAACTGACGTGCAGATCTTCTGTTCCAGGCGGTCGGACTTCGTCTGTTACAGCAGGGGTTTCAGCGCCTGGTAAAGATTTAAAAAAAGGGACAATAAGGAAAGCTACAGGAAAATGAAAGTCGGGATAGCCAGTAGAAACATATATTAACAAAAAACGCATAGAGGCGAGGTAGCCCTGTCACAAATTTCCATAAATCCTCTTACACTAAATGCAGCCACAGGGAGTGTAATAGACTTGCTGTAGGCCAAGTCGCAAAATACATACAAAAGTAAGAATATAAATAAGAACCAGTCCTCAGAGAGAGTTTAAAACGAAAGGTAAGAAACTAGCCATAAGTTCGCGCGCGATTACAAGAACAGGGGTCGGACCTGGGCATCGAGCATGCTACATACCGGAATAGCAGTTACAGAAAAGCGCAAATGCAGAAGTAAGGCGATCGCGTCCACGAAAGATTCGAAGTATGTCGTATGCATGATCATCTCGAGTCCGGCGCGGAAGTCTACGACAGGCTGCCTTCTCTCAAGGTAATGGGAAGCACGTGTCACTTAACGACGGTAACTGCTGTGCGCTGATCTCCCGATGTCGATAGCTCCAGGAACCGCAACGGAATGGGCTCGGGAGCAGCTATCCAAGCTATTTAAAGAAGTGACCAATGCATTCGCGTGCACCTCCGCGGTTGGCAAAGAGGTCCCTGTAGCCAACCTAACAGAGGAGGGAGGGCTCACCGGTACCTGTCTTGTGGCCGCCGGCAGTGGCGGAGTTCCAACCGTCACGTTGGCGGCCTGAGCTGGCGCGGATTCGCAGAACTCGAAAACTCGTCTCCCTCCGCCACCAGGTGTTACAGCGACGGTTTGAAATAACGGCCAAAGGGAAATTAAACAAGATTTCGCCATCTTGGCCATTTTCTGTAGTAATTAAGTGTTCAGTGCCAAACTTATGCTGCTCCCTCCAACCGATGCTCTTCTATGCACACAATACATCGGTAGTGTCTGTGGGCCTGGGAAAATTAGTTTTATGCCTATAATCATCCGATGAAATTTTAATTATTAATTAAAACATTACCTTGTCTGTGTGTGTAGTCAATAAACGGGATTTTATCAAGATTCAGAATTTGTAATTATTATTATAATTTAATGACTCTACCTTTGTCTGAGGACTGGCCTGACAGATTCTGTGGCTTTGCCACGTGTCTTTGAGCGTTACTAGATTTCAGTGCGTTACACACTGACGTGAATTACGATTGTTATTAATGTCACCACAAGTAAAATTTGCTACATCAGTGAACAGTAAAACTGGGATTACTTGGTAATTTTCAGTATACGACTACAAACGTATCCTTTATTTACATCTCAAGTTCAAAGGTGATGAATGGGCTGTAAATGATACGGGTGGAACTCGTGCATACGTAATGTCCGCCATACTCTGGTACACTACTGGCCATTAAAATTGCTACACCATGAAGAAATGCAGATGATAAATGGATATTCATTGGAAAAATATACTATAACTCTCATGTGATTACATTTTCACGCAATTTGGGTGCATAGAACCTGAGAAATCAGTACCGAGATCAACCACCCTTTGGCCGTAATAACGGCCTTGATACGACTAGGCATTGACTCAAAGAGCTTGCATAGCGTGTACAGGTATAGATGCCCATGCAGCTTTAACACGACACCATAGTTCATCAACAGTAGTGACTGGCATATTGTGACGAGCCAGTTGCTCGGACACCATTAACCAGACGTTTTCATTTGGTGAGAGATCTAGGAAACGTGCTGGCCAGGGCAGCAGTCGAACATTTTCCGCATCCAGAAAGGCCCCTAGAGGACCTGCAACATGCGGTCGTGCATTATCCTGCTGAAATGTAGGGTTCAGCAGGGAGCGAATGAAGGGTAGAGCCACGGGACGTAACACATCTGAAATTTAACGACCAATGTTCAAGGTGCCGTCGATGCGAACGAGAGGTGACCGAGACGTGTAACCAATGGTACCCCATACCATGGTGCCGGGTGAGACGCCAGTATTCGCCGTCGGAGGTTCGAGTCCTCCCTGGGGCATGGGTGTGTGTGTTTCCCTTAGGTTAGTTTCCCTTAGTTTAAGTATTCTGTAAGCTACGGACTGATGACCACGCAGTTTGGTCCGATATATTTACAAACATTTGAACATTTGAGACGCCAGTATGGCTTCCAGTGTACGTTCACCGCGATGTCGCCAAACACGGACGCGACCATCATAATGCTGGATACAGAACCTGGATTTATCCGAAAAAAATTACGTTTGGCCTGTCGTGCACCCAGGTTCGTCGTTGCGTACACCATCGCAAGCACTCCTGTCTGAGATGCAGCGTCAAGGGCAATCGCAGCCATGGTCTCCGAGTTGATAACCCATGCTGCTGCAAACGTCGTCGAACTGTTCCTGCAGATGGTTGCTGTCTTGCAAACGTCCCCATCTGTTCACTCAGAGATCGAGACGTGGCTGAATGATCCGTTACAGCCATGCGGATAAGATACCTGTCACCTCGAATGGTAGTGATACGAGGCCGTTGGGATCCAGCACGGCGTTTCTTATTACCCTCTTGAACCCTCCGATTCCATATTCTGCTAACAGTCATTGGATCGCGACCAACGCGAGCGGCAGTGTCGCGATACGATAATCCGCAATCGCGATAGGCTACAATCTCACCTTTATCAAAGTTGGAAACGTGAAGGTACGCGTTTCTCCTCCTTACACGAGGAATCACAACAACGTTTCACCAGGCAACGACGGTCAACTGCTGTTTGTGTATGACAAATCGGTTGGAAACTTTCCTCATGTCAGCGCGTTGTAGGTGTCACTACAGGAGCCATTTGCCTGAAGTGATTTAGTAAAATCACGCGAAAGCTGGCCGGAGGAGGTTTTGAACCACCGTCCTCCAGCATGCAAGTCCAGTGTGTTACCAGTGCACCGCCTCGAACGGTTCCGATATAGGCTTCTGTGTGTACTGACATGACTACCCACTACAAGTAGTCGTGGTTGTGGTAGTAGCTTCTGGTGTCATGGAAAGAGAGTTCCGTAGAGTGCGTGGCAGACTTTGGCGAGCAAACATCCATGAAATAGGAAACAATAAATACTCTTTGGAAAAATTATATACTCTGTGACATTCGATCTTTGCCCAGATACGAGAGTTGTTTCTGATAGGCCGCTGGCAAGAAAAGCATCCAGATAGTGACAGGTTCTTTAATGTACTTGTGCTTATGCCTTTCAAGCAAAGTCCATCTTCAGACTGCTATTAAAAAGACAAATTTGAAAAATATTATATGGCCATTTAATAAAGTCAATCTATAATGCCTAGTGACAATAATATATGTGGGTCATCAATATACATGCGTCAAGTACTCTTAGTATATTTTGATAATTACAGTTCTATGTCGTGTGATCATATTACTTGTAGACCGCTTGTATTTCTGTGTTGTTTACAGTTGGTCACGTTATAGTGAGCCGTACAAATGAAACTAGCGCCTCCCTGTGGTTTTTCCCTTCGCGTCATACTGGACGCTGCCAGTGCGTGGCGAACTGTCACAACAGAACCATCGCGTGGTAGCGCGCCGTCCCGACGCGTTCAGCTGATAAACGCCAAAGCATGTACTTAAAAATTTCATAATGACACCTGATTACCCCGACACAAATCTGTCCAGTTAGGAGCATAATATCACTAGTCTCTCCAAATTCCAGATACAAGAGAGAAAATTAGTGCACATGGAAACAAGACGAAGATTTTGAACTGATGACGTCATATCTACAGGCGGTAGAAGCACTCGTAATGGTTTCAAAGTCGTCTATCAACATATAGCGCAGTGACTGAGCGCTCTTTGGGTGTACCCTATAATAGAGAATACGTTCAGCCATAAGGCTCAGTGTGACATCATCGTGTGAAGCAGCACTTTACACTTCTTTATGTTGAGGCTCTATTCTCCGCACAGAGCGTCAAAACGCTGCAGATCCTCTTGCATTTCGCTACCCTTTCCTCTCGGTAAACTACAGCGTCATCCTCAACAAGCAACCTAAGTTATCTACATCTACATGGATTCTCTGCAAATCGCATTTAAGTGCCTGGCAGAGGGTTCATTAACCATTTTCATAACCTCTACCGTTCCATTCTCTAATAGCGCGCGGGAAAAAAGAACAGCTAAATCGTTCCGTTTCCGATCTGATTTCTCTTATTTTATTGGGATGGTCATGTCTCCCTATGTAGGTGGGTGCTAGCAAAATATTTTCACATTCAGAACTGAAAGTCGGTGACTGGGATCTCGCGGCAACAATTAACGTCGTTCCTTTAATGATTTCCACCTCAAATCGTGCAATACTTCCATGAGGCGTTTCCCCTGCAACGTGATAAAACAAAACGAGCTGCCCTTCTCTGAAGCTTCTCAATGCCTTCCCTCCAGTCCCACCTGGTGAGGATCCCACACTGGGCAACAGTACTCCAGGAGAGGACGCACAAGTGTGATGTAGGCAGTCTCTTTGGTGTTGCATCTTCGAAGCGTTCTGCCAATGAAACGTAACCTTTGGTTCGCCTTCCCCACAATATTTTCTGTGTGTTCTCTCCAGTCAAAGTTGTTCGTAATTGTAACTCCTAGGTATTTGGTAGATTTACGACCTTAAGGTTTGACTGATTTATCGTGTAATTGAAGTTCAGCGGATTTCTTTTAGTGGTCATGTGTATTATTTCCCACTTTTCATTATATGGTGTTAATTGCCAATTTTCGCACCATGTAGAAATTTTGTCTAAATCAGTTTGCAGTCGCTTTGATCCTCTGTTGACTTAAGTAACCGATAAATGACAGCACATCCGCGAACAGTCTAAGGGAGCTATTCAGATTGTCTCCTAAAGCGTTCATAAATACAAGGTAGAGTGGGGGACCTATAACGCTCCCCTGGGGAACGCCAGATATCACTTCCGTTTTACTCGATAACTTACCGTCAATTACTACGAACTGTGTCCTTCCTGATAGGAAATCGTGAATCCAGTCGCACAATTGGGGCGATATTCCGTAAGCACGCAATTTCATTACAACCCTCTTGTGAGGTACATTGTCTAGTTGGTATACAATCTGGCCCGGAAGATTTGTTTTTGTTTAGTGACTTAAGCTGTTTAACTACTCCGGAAACAGCTGGCAGCTGTTCATGGTTGGAGTGTTCACTTCGTCTTCTTTGGTTGTCTATGACGTCATTTAGGCCCATATATATTTTTTAAAAGCAACGGTCCTACAACACACCCCTGGGGCACACCTGAGGTTACTTTACGGCCTGAAGACTTCTCTCCGTTGGGAATGACATGCTGCGTTACGTTGGCTAAAAACGCCTCAGTCCAGTCACACAGTTGGTGTAATATTTGAAATGCTCGCACTCTGATCATCAGGCGAAGGAAGGGAGTGGTATCGCCTTGCGGAGGTCTAGAAACACGGCATCTTTCAGTGATCCCGTTCTGCCCTCTGGAACTCGTCGATGGAATGCGTGCGTTGTGTATACATACGAATAAGGCCCTATTCATACGGGGATATTCAAATCTCCGAGTGACAGAGAGTACTGGGCGACTAAGAGAAGTACCATATATGTAGTTAATGGGGTAATTCAAACGGAAAATACTTTAGTAGCGTCTTCGCAGAGTCGCTGCGACTCGCTGAGATACTATGCGATTCGGCATGTTGGTCGCAAGGTCTCCCAGTGAAAGACGACGGTCTGTCGTCTTCCACACTTTTGTATATTTCTGTAAAGTTATATTTTATTTAATGTCGCTAGATTGTCATTTTGTTAAAACTTGAATCCCACTCTTTTCAAGGCTTGAGGAATAGTATTTTTATTTATTGTGTTAATATATTAGTTAATATTGCTAGGTTTTTCGTACTTTGTTATGTTAATAATTTATTATTATATTATTTATTGTGGCACAAATGTGGCTTCTCCGCTACGCCTCTGTCCCTGTGAGAATGTGTACTTGTTTTCTTTTAAGTGGATGTGCGAGAATACATGGCTGTTTGAATGTGGGGAGTGATAGCTCGCTTTGCATCGTTCTCTCTGGCTCAGAGTTGATATCTGCTGAGGTTACCAAGAGGTTTCTACGCCCTTTGGTTACAGTCTAGCCGGCTCTCCGTCTCCACCAGTGCTGTTTCTTGGATTTTCCGGCTTCCAGTGGCTTCCCGCCTCCGGTGGCCGCTCGGTCTAAATCATCTGGTGAGGTAAGGTTGGTTCTGCTCTTGTTTTTGGAGATGGTAGCGTTTCATTGACTAGTACGTTTAACTTAGATTCGTGAACTACGATTTTTTTTTTGTCTCCGATTGTGTGCGGAAATGTGTTCTCGTTTTTTAATTCAGTGATTTCCAATTGATAAAGGTGGTGTGTGTGAGTCTAATTGCAGTTTGATAACGGCCTGGTATGTTAAAACCTTTTGTGATCATATGGCGGGTTATGAACTCGGTGTAAATACTTTTTAACTTTGTGGGGTTCGAATCCCCCCTCGGGCATAGATATTTGTGCAGTCCTAGTTCGTAAGTAGTTCATAAGTATTTTGTAAGTTTAGGGACTGATGACCCCGTAGTTAAGTAAACATCTGAACATTTTTAGTACGTACTCTGTCTTTGTCAGTAATTCTCTCTGAGCCTTGTACAACCTCCTTCAATAGCTTCCTAATATAATTTTAAACATTTCTATGGGTTCCATGCCGTAATTCTTAATTTTATTTTACTGGCTTTGTAATTATTTCACTTTTACGAGTTTTTTGAGACTGGACTTCATCCGTCTCTGTAATCGACCCCTATCGCGGATTGCTGCATTACATTCGTTCCCTTATATAATTTTAGGCATTTCTATGGGTTGCATGCTGTAGTTGATTTTCTTTATTTTTCGGAATCTGAATTTATTCAATTTTATCGGTTTTCGGAACCACGTGGGTCCAAGTTCCGACTTCCGGGATTTGCAGCTAGTCGCCTGAGTTCGCGCCACTTCTCATATAAAACCAGTGCCTAGATCGACTGCAGACAGACTGCAACTTTAGAATCCACCGTGATTTTTGTATAATGAATCCGATTTTCAACCACATGACATTCAGTGGAGTGCGTTCATGTAACGTAGCCGTGTGTAGCCGTTAGCGTGTTTGCCCGCGGTCCAATTCAGATGTAATTAAACTTGGGTATAGACACGCACCATCTCAAAACAGGCAGGACAGACCAGAGCCAGCTTCAATGTGTTTTTGTATATTGTGTTCTGTGCTACCTCCGACTTGCTGAATTTCGCCTACGATAGCGGCGTCTGCTTCCGCCTTGTCTCAGCACGCTGATTTTGGTGAGTTTCGTTGTGACATTGCGTGTTTGTGAGCGCATAAGTGTTGTTTGTGAATACTTCTCCCCAATGGCGTTAAACCATGTATAATTAGGCTTGGCACCGTCCGCATTACTCCATGTAAGAGATGCATTATTATTGTATTAACAAAATTGGTTCCTCATTTTGCTTGTTTTCTATCTGAATAAACAACACTAAGTTCAGCATAATCCGGGGGTTGCCTATAAATTGTAGTTTTAGATCACCTTCCCTCTTTTATATACTATTGTTCTTCACAAGTGCTGAGAACTAGCTCAGATACAACTTCCTTATGTCTAAATTCCGTTGCGCCATAAATGTTTTCTTAGCCACCTTTCTAAGATAATTTTAATTGTGGTGGCTTGCTTATTAATGTCTGTGCGTAATAACGTGTGAGCTGCTTTGTACATTGACCACTGTAGTATTAACTTCCTGTTATTGAAATAATCTGAAACGAGACAGTTCTCAGTTTGGGCTTGGGAACAAGGCTTTATAGCAGGAAGCAACCGTTAGTTCACACGGACCGTATTTGCTACTTTTAGTGATAAAACAAAGTTCTCCTTTCGTACTGTGGTCGACTTTCACCAGTCTCTTGCTTGCATTCGTACCATTTTCTTGCGCAATGTGCGTAAAAATGTTTCATTTGAAATTCGAAGTAGAAAATGTTTGTCAGCTTACCGATGACTCCTACATAGACTTGAAACATTCAGTAGCTCAGAACATGATGGATATGTTTCCTGTCTAGTGTGTGGCGGTCGGCATTTTTGTATCACTGCTATTTCTCTTTTTCCCTGTTCCTGTCACGAATATTTCACGGTAAGAACGATTGATATTACTCTACATGTGAGCTCGTACGTCTCTACTTTTTACCTTAATGGTATTTTCATAGGAGAAGGCTATATATTATTGACTTACAGTGGAAATTAACCTGAAATTTACCATACGTTTGCTGCAATCCTAATGTTTGAAATCGATTTAAAAATTTCACATTCACTACACCAAAAACAAGAAAATAGTTATTTAAATATTTAAAATAAAAAACTTGTTTTTAAAAACCGACTAAAAAGTATAATAGAACTTCTCCTAATCGCATACGAATTCCTAACCCCATAGAGATAACAAAAATCTATAAATTTGTGCTTGTGAATTTTAAACATTTACGTTATTACTTGTACAATTTAAACGTAAAACGTGGGTTACATGGAATAGAAAATAGCAGGAAGTAGATTTTGGTTAGAGGAATCAGGCAACAGTTCATATCATGTGTAGTGCGACAAAATGATAAGTGAAGTCTGTGAACTATCCGAATCTCAGTTAGTATATAATACTTATGTCCCACAATATTTGTTTTAAATATTAAAAAATTTACAAGAACAAATTTTAGGCTTGTCTGCATGTACCTGCTGTAATAATAATACTGTTATGCCGTCGACACTCAAACGTTCATATGTTTGTATATCTATGCGTCTTAACTGCTTGGTTATAATTCCCTAGCTTACCAACTACTTAAACTAAGTTAAACTAACTTAAGGACAATATATACATCCATGCTCTAGGGAGGACTCGAACCTCCGACGGCGAACGATGCCGGATTATGAGTGCAACGTGGACACATACCAAGTCCATCAGTTTTCCTTCATTGCCACAGCAAACTGATATGGTAAGTTTTCCACAACGGCTGCTAAATTTCCTTTACTATATCAGGTCATACCACTTAGCCCGTGTTTCCGCGCTGACTTGTTACAGAATTTTTTTCCATAACGTTCATTCCAAGTCTGTCCGTAGGTGACGAGTATTGGGGGATTTTTCATAATGATATCTTAAAGGTAGGCAATACGTATTCAGAAATATTGCACTTCTGAATCTGTTATAAACTATCTGTGCACTAGAACACCTTTCATGGTAAGTAATGTCATCACTGTGCACTAGAACATCTTTCATGGTAAGTAATGTCATCACTGTGCACTAGAACATCTTTCATGGTAAGTAATGTCATCACGCAACAGACATATTACCATCCTCTCTGCTCAGGAGTATTAATTAACACGTCTGTTCCTCTGTCTCTCTGTCTTACTTTTTTAATAACAGTAGCAATTTTATGCCCAAACGCGCACCTAATGACTGTTGAGACATCATAATGCAGACGTACGACTTCAAAACGCTTCTGGTGAGTAAAAAAAAATTGCTATTCCCGCCCTAACCCCTTCTTAATGCCATGTGTTTTACGTTCCCTAAGTTTTGTTAAGTCTTTTAATAGGATGTGATGCGAATCAATTGGTACAATCCATTTTGCTCTAGATTCATGGGAGATTGAACTCACCTCCTACGTTCAATTTAATAAAAAATTTTAAGCAGTAAACTTGGTAAGTAGCACTCCTCCTGATACGCTTTTCTTTACTGGTTACGCCCTCAAAATTCTAGCTCACGATGATTTTTTTCACTCACTAGGTTTATCTAAATGTTGACTACAACCACATAGATGTTTACTTAATGGTGTCCCAGCTAACAAATTCGAGGAAACCCCAAACAAAACCCGGAACCCAACTTGAATATTGGGATGTCGAAATAAGCCATTCCACCCCGTGTAAATTAAGGTTGGTGTTTATAAGGTATTTCTAATTCTGTAAATATTAGTAGTTATAAACTCTATGTACAACAAGTTGTTTTTATTAATGCATATACCTGAAGATGAACCTTAAATGGTACAAAACCGGTTGTAACGAAATGAAGGCTTATAAAACAACTAAGGTGGATTACGATAATTCATGGAAAGCAATCCTACCTTGAATCGTCTGTATTACTTTCTGAAATCGCTTAACAATGTATTTCAACTGTGGATGTCCGAAGTATAAATAGACTGCTAGAGTTACTTGATATTTTACTAAAGGTAGCAGAGTAAACAAACAGCATGGTTACGTCACGCTCATTCAATGAAACTGTTTCAGTTTTCACTCACGCTGCAAGCGCCTTGTCAGTACGGGAGACTCCAGTCGTTCGTTTGTGAATTGTCCGGATTGTATACCCATTAGATTTCTATCTGATTATGCTGAAGCGATAGCTCCTTACTTAACAGCCACATAGAACCGCTCTCTCAAAGAAGGATTTGTACCAAAAGATTGGAAAGTTTCACAGGTCACACCTATCTTCAAGAAAGGCAGTAGGAGTAACCCACTAAACTACAGGCCTATCTCATTGACGTCAATTTGCAGCAGGGCTTGGTAATACATCATGTATTCAAATATTATGGATTATCTCGAACAGAATGATCTATTGACCCAAGGTCAACACGGATTTAGAAAATATCGTTCATGCGAAACACAACTAGCCCTTTACTCACACGAAGTGATGGGTGCTATCGACAAGGGTTCGCATATCGATTCCGTATTTCTTGATTTCCAGAAGACTTTTGACACCGTACCTAACAAACTGCTTTTTATCAAATTGCGTGGTTATGGTATATCGCCCCAAATTTGTGACTGGATAGGGAATTTCCTGTCAGACATGACACAGTTTGTAGTAATCGATGGCAAAGCATCGACCAAAAGAGAGGTGATATCGGGCGTTCCACAGGGAAGTGTTATTGGTCCTCTGGTGTAACATATTTACATAAACTATTTGGGAGAAAATCAAAGTAGCCCTCTTAGGTTGTTTGCAGATGAGGCCGTCATTTACCGTCTAGTAAAATCATCTGAAGATCAAAACTAACTGCAGAACGATCTGAATAAGATATCACTATGGTTTAAAAATTGGCAATTGACTCTAAATAATGAGAAGTGTGAAGTCGTCCACATGAGTACGAAAAGAAATCCGTTAAAATTTCTTTACATGATAAATCAATCAAAAGTGAGGGCCGTAAACTCCACAAAATACCTAGGAATTACTATTATTATAGAATTAAATTGGTAAGAACGCGTAGAAAATGTCATAGGAAAGGCAAACAAGAGACTGCGTTTTATTGGCAGAACCCTTAAAAGATGCAACAGAACTACTAAAGAGATTACATACACTACGCTTGTCCGACCGTTTTTGGAGTATTGCTTCCCAGTGTGGGATCCATATCAGGTGGGCTTGACGGAGGACATCGAGGACATCGAGAGAGTCCAAAGAAGGGCAGGTCGTTTTATATTGTCACGAAACAGACAGCGTCACGGAAATGATACAGGACCTGGGATGGGAATCATTACAACAACGGCGCTTATCGCTGCGGCGTGGGCTGCTTACGAAACTCTAATCGCCAACATTCTCCTCCGAATGCGAAAATATATTGTTGATTCCGACATACATAGGTAGAAATAATCATTAGAATAAAATACGAGAAATCAGAGCTATAAAGGGGAGATTCAGGCGTCCTTTCTTCCCGCGCGCTATGCGAGAGTGGAATGGGAGATAAATAGTATAATGGTGGTTCGATGAACCCTCTGCCAGGCACTTAAATGTGATTTGCAGATTATCCCATGTAGATGTAGATGCAAATGTTCGGGCCTTTTTGGATACGGAAAATGTTCGACTGCTGCTCTGGCCAGCACATTCTCCAGATTTCTCACCGACTGAAAACGTCTGGTCAATGGTGGCCGAGCAACTGGTTCGTCACAATACTCTTGATGAACTGTGGTATCGTGTTGAAGCTGCATGGGAATCTGTACCTGTACACGCCATCCAAGCTCTGTTTGACTCAATGCCCTGGCCTATCAAGATCGTTATTACGGCCAGTCTCCCGATCCTATGGCAGCTGGAGGCGCAATTTGCGTATCCCCTGTGAGTACGGCCTTATATGGACTAGCCTAGTGTGCAGCAGTGGTGAAGCACACACCTGCGCCCCTTTGTTAGGCCACGGCGCAGCTCTGGCTGCCACTGTGCGCCGTCAGCTGTCTGCGTGCGACTGCCATCGACCGCGGGCCGCGCGGCTGGCACGGGCCGCTCCGCACGCCGCAGTTCGCCGCCATTACCATAATTCATATCGACGAGTGCGCGCCGCTGACCCGCTCAACTCGCCGGCTCCCAGAGTTAAGCCGAGTCGCGACTTCCACTTCTTGAGGGGCCCCGCGGCGGCAGTCGTCGGTCTGGCTAATATCCCGCTAGCGTGTCCCAGCCGGCTGTGTCTCCCTCGCGACCCCAAATGGCCACGGTGAGCATTGCGCGCAGGAAGCCCGTACTCAACTATTTACACGCCGATTGGCTGTGTTCACGAATACACCGCCGGGACAGATTGTTTTGTTTTCGATTCTGATGAGACTGTAATTGAGCGAATCACGAAGCAGCGGGGAACGGCATCTGGAAAACAACTGCGGTCGTAGGTGATCGATTAACACTTACGAGTAACTCCCAGCAGTTCCACAATCATTTCAGACTGAAGCAATATTTCGATGTACTTCAAAACAGATTAACAGTACTAGGGCAATGCAACAGTAAATAGAGCATGCCAATTGCAAAGTCACATTCACAACTTCAGTGAGGCACTACTAACAAATAACAGCATTTTCAGTACTGGAAATGCTTACCTTACGAGGAGACGTTGCCTTCAACGCCAGTACACAGGGTGTAACTTAACGCAGGGTGCATCAAAAAGGATGGCGCAAACTTACTCGGTTGACACGATAGTAGTACCAAAAACGTCCCAGTAAACGTGGGTCCGCAAACGAGATAAATACGAATGTACGGTTCAAAGCGCCACTGTTGTCATCGTCCTAATTAGTACACAATAAGTTTACCTGACATAGTCTGGTTTGGAAGTGATCTGATCGTTTTATAGTTTTAAAAATGAAAGGCCAAGATCGCACATTAATAATTTATTAAATGACGACCGGTTTCAGTGCACTGTCTCACCATCATCTGGGCATATATAT
The DNA here is from genome assembly GCA_026315105.1 of Locusta migratoria. NCBI lineage: Eukaryota > Metazoa > Arthropoda > Insecta > Orthoptera > Acrididae > Locusta > Locusta migratoria. The sequence goes on from CM048747.1 coordinate 533,591,014, forward strand.
CTTACAAGCTGGTCATCTTGTTAAAAAAAATTGGATATAAAATAACAAGTGCAACATTGTACTTAGTCACTATATAAAAAATACACAAGTTAAAAAAACTGAGTATTTTGTAAGCTATCATGTTTTTAACTTGTGTATTTTTATACAGGGTGTTACAAAAAGATACGGCCAAACATTCAGGAAACATTCCTCACACACAAAGAAAAAAAATGTTATGTGGACATGTGTCCGGAAACGCTTAATTTCAATGTTAGAGCTCATTTTAGTATTTCTCTTTAAATGTAAATTGAAATAATTCGTGCAGCCAATCCTCAAAATATCCAATTGTTTCGTTAGTATGTACTGTACTTCCTCGATTCACGTCATCAACACAGATATTCTTTGAACGTTTGGGCAGGAATTGTTGGTGATCTCTTCATTGGGCCTCACGTTCTTCCACCTACGCTCACTGGAGGACGTTATCATGATTTCATACGGGATACTCTACCTGTGTTGCTGGGACATGTGCCTTTATAAGTACGACACAACATTTGCTTCATGCACAATGCAGCTCCTGCACGTTTCAGTCGACGTGTTCGTACGCTTCTCAACAACAAATTCGGTGACCGATGGATGGGTAGAGGCGGACCAATTCCATGGCCTCAACCCTCTTGGCTTTCATTTATGGGGGCATTTGAAAGCTCTTGTCTACGCAACCCCGGCACCATATGTAGAGACTCTTCGTGCTCGTATTGTGGACGGCTGTGATACAAATACGCCGTTCTCCAGGGCTGCATCGGCGCATCAGCGATTCCATGCGATGGAGGGTGGATGCATGTATCCTCGCTAACGGAGGACATTTTGAACATTTCCTGTAAAAAAGTGTTTGAAGTCACGCTGGTACGTTCTGTTGCTGTGTGTTTTCATTCCATGATCAAAATGATTTGAAGATAAGTAATAAAATGAGCTCTAACATGGAAATTAAGCGTCCGGACACATGTCCACATGACATATTTTCTTTCTTTGTGTGTGAGGAATGTTTCCTGAAAGTTTGGCCGTACCTTTTTATAAGACCCTGTATAGTGACTAAGTACAATGTTGCAATTGTTATTTTATACCCATTTTTTAACAAGCTTGTAACATATATATGCCCAGATGATGGTGACACAGTGCACCGAAACCGGTCGTCATTTAATAAATTATTAATGTGCGACCTTGGCTTTTTATTTTGAAAACTATAGTACACATTAATTTGAAATTTAGAACTAACTATTACGATTTATATCGCATTAGTTCACATTCCACCGACTTTGTTGTAAACCGTACTAGTCAGCTAGATGGAGCTCTGTCTGGCACGTTTTGAAGCTTCTGTAAGACGGCGCCCTAACGCGCAGATACAGCCAAAGATGGATACGTCGAGGTGGACCTGTACCTTGGCCTCCAAGATCACCTAAATCCTTTGGATTTTTGTGTCTGGGGTCACTTCAAATAACATGAGTACAGCACACCAGTTAACACGGCTTAAGAAATAGAGCGCAGAGTAATTCACGCTTGTCAAGAATTCCGAAATGATCCAGGGGTTTTCGAAAGAATTTCGAAATTTATTGCAGAGACGAGCACAGTATTGCATCCAGATGCAAGAAAGAACTTCGAACACCTCTTTTAACAGGTAACCAATACGTGAAAAGTGAACTAATTGTACCGTGGCGTCTATCTCCAGACGTGTAATCTTTGGCTCGTCCGCTACGATGTTCAAATGTTTGTAGATCTATCGGACCAAACTGCGCGGTCATCAGTCCGTAGCTTACAAACTACTTAAACTAAGGTAAACTAGCCTAAGGACAACACACACACCCATGCCCCAGGGAGGACTCGAACCTCCACGGCGAGTAACCGCGCGCTCCGCAGCGAGACGCTTTAGACCGATCGGCTACTCCACCGCGACCGCTACGATCTATCGCGATTTGTGTCTCTGGAGTAGAGTGCCGGGGAGAGAGAGGTGTGGTTAAGTCTGAGGCTGATCGCGGAAGGATAGTTCCGAGGAGTGTGTTTTGTGGTGACTCTGCCTCAAGGCTATGTCGGCAGCCTGTGTGTTGTTGTTGTTGCTCGATCGTGATAATAGGTGTCCGGCACTAGGCCTGGCTGGACGACGAGCAACACGAAAGGACACAGTTATCGGTGGTGGCGCTTGGAAGTGGATTTTGGTGGTTTTACTTGCGGCAAATGGTACACTCCCGGCCATTAAAATTGCTACACTACGAAGATGACGTACTACAGACGCGAAATTTAACCGACAGGAACAAGATTCTGTGATATGCAAATGATTAGCTTTTCAGAGCATTCACACAAGGTTGCCGCTGGTGGCGACACCTACAACGTGCTGACATGAGGAAAGTTTCCAACCGATATTATGATACACAAACAGCAGATGACCGGCGTTGTCTGGTGAAACGTTGTTGTGATGCCTCGTGTAAGGAGGAGAAATGCGTACCATCACGTTTCCGACTTTGATTGTAGCCTATCGCGATTGCGGTTTATCGTATCGGGACATTGCTGCTCGCATTGATAGCGATCCAATGTCTGATAGCAGAATATGGAATCTGTGGCTTCAGGAGGGCAATACGGAACGCCGTGCTGGGTCCCAACGGCCTCATATCTCTAGCAGTCGAGATATTAGGAATCTTACCTGCATTGCGCAGCCACATCTCGATCCCTGAGTCAGCAGATGGGGACGTTGGAAAGACGACAACCATCTGCACTAACAGTTCGACGACGTTTGCAGCAGCATGGATGTTCAGCTCGGAGAACACGGCTGCGATTACCCTTGACGCTGGATCATAGACGGGAGCGACTGCGATGGTGTACGCAACGCCGAACGTGGGTGCACAAATGGCAAAACGTAATTTTTTTGGGGTGAATCCAGGTTCTGTTTACAGCATCATGATGGTCGTATCCGTGTTTGGCGACATCGCGGTGAACGCATATTGGAAGCGTGTGTTCATCATCGCCATACTGGCGTATCACCCGGCGTATGAGGTGCCATTAATTACACGTCTCGGTCACCTCTTGTTCGCATCGACGACTCTTTGAACAGTGGCCGTTACATTTCAGATGTGTTACGACCCGTGGAACCGTACGTTTCAGCAGGATATTGCACGACTGCATGTTGCAGGTCCTGTATGGGCCTTTATGGATACGGAAAGTGTTCGACTGCTGCCCTGGAAACACATTCTTCACATCTCTCACCAATTCAAAACGTCTGGTCAATGGTGGCCGAGCAACAGGCTCGTCACAATACGCCAGTCACTCCTCTTGATGAACTGTGGTATCGTGTTGAAGCCGCATGGAAATCTGTACCTGTACACACCATCCAAGCTCTGTTTGACGCAATGCCCAGGCGCATCAAGGCCGCTATTACGGCCAGAAGTGGTTGTTCTGGGTACAGATTTCTCAGAATCTATGCACCGAAATTGCGTGAAAATGTAATCACATGTCAGTTTTAGTACAATATATTTGTCCAATGAATCCTTGTTTATCATCTGTATTTCTTCCTGGTAGAGAAATTTAATGGCCAGTAGTGTATATTGATTGGTTTCGTTGTTGAAAGAGTATTGCAGTAAATGACTGAAAAACCTGACGGATTTTGGAGAACCAGATGGATGAAAATTTGGCGAAAAATTAGTGCTACAGAATCTGACGCGGGTAAGCACTTGGAACGTTTTAATATACCAACTACCGTAGTCCTGTGTGACGTCGTCGTTCTAGTTGCTAGGGGCGTTTATGAGTTGTGTATTAACAAGGCTAGGTACCGCTGCTAAGATTGCCTTTTGAGTACTTAAATTTCTTATCGTCGAGACTCCTGTTATGAGCAACTATTGCTAGAGCTTGAATGTATGTTGACTACGTGGAACTTGATTCCAATGGTGGGGCAGTTACGCGAACCTAACGGGGCTTAGACATTAACTTGGTCAGTGATGTTGAGACTGAAGTCAATAAGACGTGTACAACAATTGTGTGTCATGATTGGATTCTGATGTTACAGGGTGTGTGTGGAAGGAAGGAAGCTTACGGTTTAAAGTCTCGTCGAGGTCATTAGAGACGGAGATTATGTTCGGATATTCTGGGAAGAATTGGGGAGGAAATCGGCCGTGACCTTTGAAAGGAACCATCCCGGCATTTGCCTGGAGCGATTTAGGTAAATCACGGAAAACCTAAAGCTGGATGGCCCGAGGTGGATTTGAACCACCATTCTCCCGAATGCGAGCAGGGTATGTGTGATGAAAATGTTGTGCAGCAGTGCTGTTACATTGCGATGACATTGAGTGGGCAGCACCAGCAATGGCTTATAATAATGGATGTTTTTCTCTTATGCCCCGTATTGTCACAGATGCTGTATTCTGAAGTTCAAAGGAAAATTGCTTACGTGTACTGGAGCTGAAGTGGGACCTGTTATCAGGGCAAGGATTTGTTTAAATTAACGATAATGCGTAATTGGATTTAAATTGTGTTGATGTGCTGTATGTTCTTGGTAAATTTTGTGTTTTGAAATTTCACTAAAAAGAACCGGGTAACTTGTACCAGAAGTAAGGATTAGGGAAATTTCTGTAAACAGTTCTGTTCGTACATTTAAGTTAACTAACAGATTGCATCTCATGTTGAATAAATGCTTAGCGTAAAGTTTATGATAATATGTAAAAAATTTTCGTCTTTAAGTGAAATTCAAATGTTTTAATAAGCATTAATGAATGATTAATTATTTATCAGAGTTAAATTTCACCTCTAAGTGAATCATAAATGCCTTAATGAATATTAATGATTGATTAATTATCTGTCAGAGTTAAATTGTCTCTTGTGGTTTAAGATAATAAATAAGTTTATTACACTCCTGGCCATTATTGTTACACCACGAAGATGACGTGCTACAGACCTGAAATTTAACCGACAGGAAGAAGATGCTATGATAAGGCTGGCAGTCGGCACCCTTTGGCAACACAGTAAAGTTCACAACATAACCACAGAATATAGACGGTCCTTGTAAAATAACTTGAGCACCGATGATAGTATCACTGTCAATCTGTAAACTGTCAATTGCTAAGTAGCATCACAGTCTAACATATACAGTCACGACACTCCCGCAGATTTTTGTTATACACGGTGACAGCAGCGCTCCAAGCGGCCGGCAAGCTACGTTTGTGAATACGATATTGAACGAGTTCGAATAGTATCTTTTGTATTGATTTTAACATACTATTTACATTAGGGTACGCATGAAGTGTCATAAAATAGGTAATAACTTAAAAATAGCTCCAAATGTATCTTTCCTAAGTTTCCTAAGATCCATGATAGGGTACGAAACGGTACAGTGCAAGAAAGTCTATTTACGTTTATCTTCTAATTTTCAGGCTTTTACTGCATATTTTCATTTACTATTAAAAATAGAAAAATTACTAGGAAACATAAGAAGAGCTGCCCTTTGGCAGAAGGACCTCGCTTTCTACACAAGAACGTTAACGTTTCTTCACTACAGTTCCAGTAAAATCGGTGAGGGTGGAACTTAGGAAACTAATATAGTATGCAAATACAGTATTTAACGTACCAAATCAGTCAGCACAGCTGTAGCTGAAGGAAAAACGTCACAGACGCGGCAATAAAATGACAAATCCAATGAAACTGTTTTCCAACAAAGAAGAGCCCAATTCCACAATTGTTGCTACATATGAACCACAGACGTCACGAATATTCAAAACATTGACTTTTCAGGCTAAAGTAATTACACTAAAAATAATATTCGCGTATAAAAAAGACTAGTGAGGTGTAAAAATGGGCTAGTGATTAGACTCCACGCCGCATTGAAACATGTCAGAAACATGCCTGTCATATTAATAACAAACCATAACAGAAATTTATGTTTCTCGTATGTTTATATTCTACTTACTTTCAGCGGAATAAGCTGCAAATATACAAATATTAGTAAGTATTTGTTCAGGATGAAGTTCTCCTTTATACCACTGAATCGATTAAATTCGGCTGTTTTTACACAAATTTCCGTATTATGTACATCAATTGAAATTGTACTAATCCTTTTAACACAAAATTATACTATTTGTTTAAATACGTACAAAAATAAAAATATTTATAAACAAACATCTCTCCTAACAGCAGTGAGTGTCACGACTGTGTGTGTTAGACTGTGGTAGCATTGTGTCTTCTGTACCTCCTTGAACGGAGGCATCTCACTCGGCTACGACGCACAGGCACACTGCTGCGGCTGCTCACAGTCCCGCCTTATATACACCAGCGCTTGCACAACATTTGAAGTCAGCGCGAAAATTTTCTTAGTCCTCGGTCGGACTGTTATACCGTACGCGCTGTGAGGACTTTTTACCACAGCACGTACTCTTATGTCTTTCTTTATATAGCCTTGACTCAGCGATAAGCAGTGCTTTTTAGAGCATTCACACAAGTTTGGCGCCGTTGGCGACGCCTACACCGTGCTGACATGAGGAAAGTTTCCCACCGATTTCTCATACACAAACAACAGTTGAACTGTGTTGCCTGGTGAAACGTTGTGGTGATGCCTCGTGTGAGGAGGAGAAATGCCTACCATCACGTTTTCGACTTTGATAAAGGCCGGATTATAGCCTATCGCGACTACAGTTTATCGTATCACGACATTGCTGCTCGCGTTGGTCGCAATCCAATGACTGTTAGCAGAATATGGAATCGGTGGGTTCCGGAGGGCAATACGGAACACCGTGCTGGATCCCAACGGCCTCGTATCACTAGCAGTCGAGATGACAGACATCTTATCCTCAGGGCTGTAACGGATAGTGCAGCCACGTCTCGATCCCTGAGTCAACAGATTGGGACGTCTGCAAGACAACACGATCAGTTCGACGGCGTTTGCAGCAGAATAGACTATCAGCTCGCTGACCATGGCTTCGGTTACCTTTGACGCTGCATCACAGACAGGAGAGCCTGCGTTGGTGTACACAACGACGAAACTGGGTGCACGAATGGCAAAAAGTCATATCACCTCTCTTTGACCCTTCTGCAGAATGGCGTGCAGTATTCTGCAGTATCGATTTTCAGTAGGCTACTACAAGATTACAACAAAGATTAGTAGTAATCAACGCACATTCAAGTTTAAAGTGCAGTATTTCCTCATGGCTCATTTTATCGTTTAACTTCTCTATTACGTTAATGATTCTTTTTATTTCAGCTTGGGCCTCTCGTTCGCATTGGTTTGCTATGGATTACTCTTCATCTGAGTTGCAGCTGAGCAGCGGAGGCGTGCGCATCGTCGGTGCAGCGCGCTCTGTTCCAGTTGCCGGAGAGCTGAGAGGAAGTCCGTGCTGTGGCGGGATCGAAGCAAATTGTCGTTGCGTGGTTTTAACAACGGTGCAAATTGTCATATCCTCCCGCACCACAGCATGGTGAAGAAATCGGCGCAGCAGAAGAAACCTGCAGCGAAGGGGCCGGCGATCACACAACTCATCGAGGCTGCTGATCACGGCAAGAAGACAGAAGAAGATTGTACACCTCCCCCGCCCTTGTACATCTCGTGCAGTGGCGCGTGGGTTGAGGTGTACGAAATTATAGTCGGCTGCTGCAATAAAGAGGTCGGCATCGAGGTGGTCAACTCGAACACCACTATTTCGCTACAAGCAGCAACGAAGTCGGACCACAGGGCACTGAAGACCGCTGTGGCCGCCTTCATCGTCGACGCTCCTCCCTTGAAGACGACGGGAAGCGCGAGAAGTACACCAGGGCGCTCCTGAAGGGCCTGCCGTGGTGCTGCGACGAGGCAGCAGTCCGGGAAGGGCTGCGGCGAGCAGGGTTCGGTGGTGTAACTGCTAAGTTGCACAACCGGACCAACAGGACGAGGCCGCCGCTCTACGTTGTCGCCGTGCAAACGGTCGATGATGGGGGCGACGTCTTCGCCCTGCGGAAGCTCTTGGGCTTTCCAGTGACGGTGGAAGCTCTCCCCGCCGACATGAACCCTCTCCCTCAGTGCTTCAAGTGCCAGGGGGTGGGCCATGTGGCCAAGTACTGCCGCAACGCAGCGCGGTGCGTCAAATGCTCTGGCGAGCATGACACACGAGACTGCGTGCGCGGCAGAGAAGAGACTCCGACTTGCGCTCGCTGTGGCGGTCCTTACGTTGCCAACTGGCGAGGCTGCCCGGCTTTTTCAAGCCGGAGCCAACCCGGAGGTGGCGCGGCGGCCGCTGCGGCGGCGCCGCATGGTCGGCGGAAACGGCGGCGACGACGATGACGAGGGGACGGCGCGGCAGCCGCGCCCCCTGACCGCGACCGGCCGGAAAACACCGCCAACGGCGGCGCGGACCGGCCGAGAGCGGAAAGGGGGTCGGCGCCATCCACCCCAAAGAAGACGACGCGGCCCGGGGACGACCTGCGCGTTGCCGCGGAAGAGGCAACGGCGGCATTCAAAGCCGCCATGGCAGCAGAGAGGGTGGCCGTACAGACCCAACTTGCTGCGGAGAGGGACGAGGTCTGCCGACAGATTCGGCAGCTGCACGCCGAACTGGCGCGCGACCTCTACGATGACGACGCGGAGGACTCTACAGAGCCCGCCCCTGCGGCGCACAGCTCTGGGGCGACCACTGCTATGACGACCGGCGCTCCTGTGGTTTTGCAATCGCAGTCGACAGCTGCCCAGAAGGTGACGCCTGCCCAGCAGCGGGCGATTGATGAATTCAACGCCAAACTGGTGGCCTCACTGGAGGGGCAATCACTGGAGAAGACGCTGAAGGAGTCGTGCGCCACCCAGTGAAGTTGCGGCCCAGACGACCGGCGGCAGGAACCTCTCCGCGCAGTCATTTGCGCACAGAGGTACCGCGACGAATGGACGCCACCGCCGGAGAGAGGACGCTGGAACATCGCGGCTCGCTGCCGCACTTGGCCAGCCGGTCGAGGGTAGCAGTGCAGCCCAACGTAGCAGGTTCTGCTGCAGCACTAACGGATTGATGTCTTTATGACGACCTTAGCTCTGACACGGTAATCGATGCACGATACCCGCTACTAACATAACCTACCCTTGCATGGACTATCGCAGTTATCAAGGAATCCGCTACTGCCCTTACTACCCGTACCTGACTGTCGCAGAGGTTTTTTTCCCTTGGTGCTTGCCTTGGCACTTTTTTCCCTCTGCCCTTAAAACCGCTCTTCTTTCGAAGTTTTCGACCAATACTATCTCCCGATATGGACCGTATTAATGGGTAATCTTATCCACACGTACGGAACACATCATAGTACCCGCTCCTGTGACGCCTACATTAACTTAATAACATATGCAGAGGTGACAGTAGAACTCTTGAGTTGGTCACCATGCTAATGCGAGCGTGGAGGGGCTCCACTCTTTTCTTTACTCTTCATCTATTACTATACTTTTATTAGTTTGACGTACTGACTCGATGGAGAATTGCTCATCAATTTGGTCCTGCGGAACAATATAACTGTTTTTTAAATCGTCATTTGGAGTGTATGGTTCATTCCGGACCTCCCTGTTTTTATCTCTGCACTTTGAGTATGGTCTGAATATAGTACGGATCGAAACCGTTCATCATTATAAAGTAAAATTGTGTATGACTTCCAGAATGATGTTGGATTTTTGTCTATAGTATCAACGTAATTTCATTGCTGTTATTTAGGGTTTCATGTACAAAAATCGTTTGGACCAATGTAGTGGGACAAGGACCTACATCTCGTCACAAGCCACTTTATAAGCTCAGTTTGTCAGGTAAGCTTTAAAAACAATAATTTGTTTCATTAAATGTTTCTTAATCATGTTATTAATTTTTATAAACTGTGTACTTAAAAATTTGTATTTGTTTTACTGTTTCACGTCTCTTCCAGAGCGTCACAATGCGCTCAGCAGAGTCCTCCACACCGGAACGAAAGCTGTGATTTGTGACCACGAACCGTCGCGAGTTGACGGCCTTGCGAAGTAAGGCGAAATTGCAGCCCGTTGTTGCGTCGTTATCGAAGAAGACATTTACTTAAAAACTGATAGTTTCTCTCTTTGTAAAAAGTTATGGACAAAATTCTTTGAAAAAATGAGTTAGTTCCGATTATCGTGTCAAGCTGTACAGATCATGTTATATTAATAAATGTGCAAGTTTGTTAAAGTATATTACGACGTGTGAATTTTGATAGAGGTGTATAAAAAGTTTAAATGGAAATGAATGTTAATTACCACAGTTATTTCTATGAACAGTACATCTCATAAATTTTCTGGAATATTAACGAACTTTAATGGGATTTCACGTTTCTGTGAACGGCGAAGTTATGAGATTTTACTTAGATGTCATCGTTGGTTATTTAAATTGAAGGGTAACCAACTTGAGAAACTCTTGCAATAACACATGAGAACTTTTTCTTGGTGGAATCTCCTGAAGGTAAAAACTTTATGAAATAATTTGTGACTCCTGGCTCTTGTGCACATGGACGTAAGTGTTAAATGAAACTAAAATCCTCTTTAAATGTGAGAACTTCTTAGAGAGGAAGAATTTAATGATATTTTTTCGTGTGTTAGTGGGCGGCTAATCGGAAACGAAGTCTATCCACGGCTAAACAAAGTTTACGTTTGTAGGCCTGCCTTAAACAACTTCTAAGCTCTTATAGTGAGAACCTTAATTTGCTTAAAAGTAAAAATAATCAACAGTTTTTCAGGCAGCATTTTACCCATTTAAAGACTTGTGTTCGCCAGTCCCAATACACCAAACTGCTATGGTCATCAGTCCCTAGACGTACAAACTACTTAACCTTCCTACTACCAAAATTTTTTGATACACTGAGTACCGTTGCGGTCAATATGACCCCAAGTAATTAACACGGGATATATTGGCAGTATTTAATTTATTTTAATGAACTGACACATTACTGATTGAAACCAGGTGAAGTAGATATATAAGCACTTACAGATCTTGTCTCAACACTTGATCTTATAGATCCTTACATGTAAAACAAAGCAGTCTGAATGGTGTTTACAGACAAAGGAAAAGTATCTTCTGCGCGTTTCTGAATGTTTTCTATCCACTGAACGTTCGAACGGTCCACGTTTTACCCCCGTATGCACTTGTGCTGAAGGAGGAGGAGGACGAGGCAGAGAAGCTTTGCTGCGCTGACTTCTGTTTTTCTGTACTAGGCTTGTTTCCAGTTCCAGAAAAATTCTCTTCTTTTGCAGTTAGTTTTTTTATTCCAGTCAGGATTTCATTCCAACCAAATTATCTCCAACGTCTCCATCAGAATCTTCAGTTGATTCACTACCTCCAGAAATAACACCATGAATCTCTTTGTCGTCATTAGACGCTATATCTCCTAATTCCTCTTCTTCATTCAAAATTGCTTGTAATTCAGCACTACTCACACGTTTTCTAGACATAACGTAGTTCTTGCACATGCTGAGACAAAACACTAGCAACAACTGAGGCAACATACAACAACTGCTGAGGCAAGAAACGACAACAAAGGGTATAAATAAAAAGTGGAAAGTGTTAGTTTCATTGTTGTAGGTGTTTCCTGTAACATCTGTTCAACTTAATATTCGCTGTTCTATTTTCATAATGTTACATTCAAGAAACAAAACAAAAAAATTTAGATTGGGGTCATGCTGGCCCCCTGTGGTACTCAGTGCGTAGCCCATGAATAAATTTTAATATGTTGTAAATGTAAAACTGAATAATATGTTATTGCATATAAGCAAGTTAGAAAGACAAAGTCATAAATTTTGAAAATAATCGCATTGAAGATAAGGGAGATATATATTTCAAATGTGCTTATGTGGTCATATTGACCCCAGTGGTAGTAGGAGGGTTAAACTAACTTACACTATAGACAACAAACACACACACACGCGCGCGCGCGCGCGCGCGCACCCTTCACCACTCGGCTACTCCACCACGGCGTTTCATGCTCGGGTGGTCATAATTGGAAGTATGCTACAAGGATATAGAGACAGCGCCAAAGGGAATATACTTGGAGACAGGATGTATAGAAGGGAATAGATGGGCAGTAGGGGAGGACTAGTAGTACACAGAGGAAAGAAGATGGACAAACTGAGGTGACATAAGGTGATAACGAGAAGAGATGGTCAGTGAGGTGGGAAGGAAGAGCTCGTCCGGCACATAGAGGCGCAGGAAGGGGGGGGGGGCGGAGGAGAAGGTGGCAATAATCAGAGAGTAGGGTTCAAATCCTTAAGTTCTCATCATTGGATGTAATTCACTAAACATCTCCATTTTCACGATCCCTTACACCATTCTTCTTCTGGGCTTTACTCGCCGTACATAACAGTAGTGTAGATGTATTTTGAATAAGGTGAAGATTATTTATGTAACTGGATGATCTTTTAGGACTGTGAAATGAGTGGTAAATATAAAAATCAGATTTCTCTGTTGTTAACTGCCTATGTGCCTCAAAATAATGACGTATTTACACCAATAAGGACTTTAAGAAAAATATAATAATTCCCATTCCAGAGAGAGCAGGCGCAGACATATGTGAAAATTACAGAAGCATCAGTTTAATCTTATCTTAGATTCAGGAAAAGCAAATCTACATTTTAGTTTTTGTAGATTTGGAAAAAATCTTTTGACAATGTTGATTGGAATAGGCTCTTTCAAGTTGTGGAATCAACAAGAGTAAAATATAGAGAACGGAAGGTTATTTACAACTTGTACAAAAACCAAACAGCAGTTATCAGACTTGATCGGCATGAAAGGGAGATCCAATTGCGTTTTGCCGATGACATTCTAATTATACGAGAGACAGCAAAGGACCACATAGAGCACTTGAGCGGAATGGACAGTATGTTGAAAGGACCACATAAGGTGAGCATAATACGAGCAAAACAAGAGTACTGGATTGCAGTGTAAGAAAATCAGGTGATGCTGAAGGAAATAGATTAAGTAACGAAACAATGAAGGTGGTAGATGAGTTTTGTTACTTGGGCAGTAAAATAAAACACGACGGTCGCAGTACAGAGGATATAAAATGCAGAATGGCACTGCGAAGAAAAGAGTTTTTGAAGAAGAGTTTTTTTTTTAACTTCGAGTCCTTTCTGAAGGCATTTGTTTGTTGCCTTTTATGGGAGTGAAATATGGACGACTAACAGAGCAGACAGGAAGAGGATGAAAGCATTGGTGTGGAGTGTTACCTTGTATGGGAGTGGACGTTAATAGTGCGGACAGGAAGAGAATAGTGGCTTTTGAAATGTGGTGCTACAGAAGAATGCTGAAGATTAGACGAGTGGATCGCGTAACTAATGAGGAAGTACTGAACATAATTGGAGAGAAAAGGAATTTCTGACATACCTTGACTAAAAGAAGGGATCGATAGGAAGACATAAAAAATGTTCAAATGTTTTTATAGCTTATGGGATTTAACTACGGGGTCATCAGTCCCTAAACTTACAAACTACTTACGAACCACCTAACACTAAGGACGGCACAGATATCCATGTCCGAGGGGGAATTCGAACTGATGACCGTAGTGGCCGTGAAGACCGTGACTGACGCGCCTTCGGCCACTGCGGCCGGCTAGACATAAAGGAATCGTGAATTTAGCATTGGAGGGAAGTGTGTGGGATAAAAATCGCATGGGGAGACCAAGAGATGAATACAGTAAGCTGATTCAAATGGATGTAGGGTACCGTTCTTACGAGGAAATAAAGGCGGTTGCTCGGGAAGTAATATGGAAGAGACAGATATTTCGCCGGCTGCGAAATACCTAGAAAAGATTATTACAGTGTTGTAAAGAAATTACAAGTACAAAATATACTTTCTAAAATGTATCGATTACAAGGAAAAAAATATAACATGTGCTCTTTACATGTAATTCAGTTACTTTTAATCAATAAGTTTCCATAACACAATGTTATAACATGTCTGAAAGCAAAGAAAAAAAAACTTCTCAGTTTATAATTATATACTTCTTAAAACTGAGAATCTGCCGTTCATTATCAACAGAAAAATGTATCATCCTTTCCCGTGATTTGTTGGTAAAATTATAGAAAGTAATTTCACAGAAATACTTTGTAGACCTAACGATTCAGACATAACTCTCATAAGAATATAAATTACTTTTTACCTATGAACAAAGAATCGCAGCCGCGGCGGAGCGGCCGAGCCCTTTGAGGCGCTATGCTGTGATGAGCGAGGCCGTTCCCCGTAGTTAAGTCCCAAAAGCTTTACAAACATTTCAACATTTTTTTAAAGCGGCAACTATTTATTCACAACCGATGCGGAACCGTTACATGTTTGCACCTGACTGTTCTTCAAAGTAACCATCGTTATGTAGAACCCGTTTCGAGCTATGTTGAATGCCTAGTATACCGTTGGCAGAGCTTGCTATATTGATGGTGCGAATGGAGCGGTCTACTGCCTGTCGAATGTCTGGAACAGTTCTGAAGCGAATGCTACGAGGTGGTTCCTTCATTTTCAGAATCAAATCAAAGTCACAAGGACTTGCCAGGGGAGTATGATGGATGGTAGAGTACTTCCTAGTCCTATCGACTGAACAGCGCAGCCACAGCTTGTACGACCACCGTTATTTGTAAAATTGATTCTAGCTGAAAGGAGCCAGTTCAAAGCTTACTTTAAACATATAACTCTGGCCGTAAAAACAAGTTAAAGGATTGGCGTGGACTACTGACTACTTCCTGCAACAGAATCTTGTTCCCGGGCCCAACATTTAGAACTGACTCAAAATTTTAGTTTAGCAGCAGGAAGACAAATGGATGATGGCCGACACACGTCATAGATCACGAAAATTACACACAACCATTAATATACCAACCACCACGAACTAGACCATTTCATGAAAGTGGCTGAGAGAACATTTATGGCGCATTGCAATTAAAGTATGATAATTTGCATCTGAATTTGTTCTCAGCACTGGTGAAAAACAACATTAAATAAAAAGGGAGGATATTCGTTAACTAATATTCATAAGTAGGATAAAATTTCACTGACAATAAATTACTTTTTCAATTCAAACATGAGCAAATGAGGAAACCAATTTTGTTAAACAATAAAAATGAGTACCATTGAAAATTAACGTAATCAGAAGTGAACATCGTCGGGGGAGGGATTTACAATCAACAAGAATTCAGCCACTCACACGAGTGAAGCAAAGCGAAACTCACCCAACTCAGCGTGCTGATACGAAGCAAAAGCAGGCGCCACTATCGTAGGCAAAATTCAGCGAACCAGAATGTACCACACAATACAAGGCAAATAAAATTCGTAGGTGGCTCCGGACTGTCTTTCTTTACGTGAGATGGTAAACGATAATAGCGAGATTAATTTCTATTTAAATCAAACCGTGAGCATGTAAATTTACTGAGACACACGGCATGTGTCTGCTGCATTACATATTCGCACCCCACTGAAGGCGAAGTGCTTAAAGATCGTATTCATTTCAACAAAAATAACCGAAATCATATAACGAAGCAAGAATACACAATAGTAAGGCACTGGTATGTGAGCAGTGGCGAGAACTCAAGTGACTAGCTATAAACCTTGAAGTGGGTTGTACAAGGCTTGAAGAGAATTTACTGACGGAGTTTGAATGCAAAGTACAAGTTTGGAAAGGAAACAGCAATTTAAAATAGACGGAGAGGAGATCGCGATGTACTAATGGAAATCAGAAAGATACATGCATAATTGCTTGCCTGAAGGGCATAGAAACAGACACAGGGGTAGCTGAAGGCTGTTTTAAGAACACACCACGTACAGTACATATCACTCGCGGAAGGAGGAAACGGAAAGGTATATTTTACATACACTACACAGATTAAAAATATTGCCGGCCGCGGTGGCCGAGGGGACTGTGGCACGCCAGTCACGGACTAACGGCCACTACGGTCGGGGGTTCGAATCCCCCCTCGGGCATGGATATTTGTGCCGTCCTTAGTGTTATCTCGTTCGTAAGTAGTTTGTAAGTTTAGGGACTGATGACCCCGTAGTTAAGTCTCATAAGGTCTAAAAACATTTGAACATTTGAATAAAAATATTCCCGCATATTAGTCGCGTCCCAAAAAGGTAAAAACCAAAAAAACAAAAAAACTAAAAACTAAACAGAGTTCGTACACCGCCAACTAGTCTCACAAAAGTTACCGATACCCAGCCGTTATCAATCGGAATTAGTTACATATTCACCGCGTTTACCTATGCAAAATCACTGCAAAGAAATTAAAAACATTTCCGAACAAGATCGGAGAAACTTATTCCGAAAAATGAACCTAAGTTCTGAAGTCTAACTTGAACAAACCAGACAACGAATCACTACTATCTCAAGGGAGGAAAGAAAATCAGAACGTCTTACCGGGTTGAAGCGCAGCCACAGAGAGAAGAATCGGCCAGCGAGTCGCCCGCCAGCACCGGAAATCGATAAAAAAAAAAAAAAAAAAAAAAAAAAAAAAAAAAAAAAAAAGAGGCTCGCTACCGGGCATTGCCAACCCAAGGGTGCCGGAACCTCTTTGGTAGCATCAAAAGCAGAAGTTGGTAACGACTACCTATCGATACGAAGGCAGAGAAACATGCAAAGCGAGCAGCCAGCAACCGACGACGAAAATTCTCATACATACACTCAGGCAGTCATGCCATAAGATGCTCATACATGCACATACACTACAAAGCAAGTACACATTCTCACAGGGACAGTGGCGTCACAGAGAAACCTTTCATATTGCCACATTCATAGACTCAATGATAAATTATTAGCATAATAAAATCCCAACAATATTAACACAGTATTACAGAAACTAACATTTAAAAACATGATATGAAATGCTATCCCTCATGCCACCGAACGAATGGGGTTCTAGTATAACAAAAAAAAAATAACGGCCCATCTTGTAAACGTAGATAAATTTCAAAGTTAAAAACATAGGGACGACGGCAGACAGATGACTTTCAAGCTTAAGCTGTATGCGCCCGCGCATTGTCGTTCGAAATGATGGATGGGTTGCACAGAAAGTGTTGCCGCTTCTTTCGCAGGTGATGCTCCAAAAGCGAATAGAAAGAATGTGCATTGGCGGTCTACCGCGGAGGAACGTAATGAATTAGGATAACAACATCACAGTCGAAAACGAGGCTCACCATAAATTTCACCAATTCAGGGGCCGGCCGCGATGGCCGAGCGTTCTGCGGCGCATCAGTCACAGTCTGCAAGGCCAATACGGTCGGGGGTTCGAATCCCCCCTCGGGCATGGATAGTGCCGTCCTTAGTACTAGCTAGTTCATAAGTAGTTTGTAAGTTTAGGGACTGATGACCCCGTAGTTAAGTCCCATATGCTCTACAAACATTTGAACCAATTCAGGGGCTCTGACGTACTTTATACTTTCGCGCAACTCCGTTGTTCCTGTTTCGAAAACAATGTGACCACTCGCTCACATGTGACTGTGTTTCCTTCGATTGTGCGCACGCCAGTGACGTGAGACGGGCGAATCCATTTCGTAGGAAGTAAGGTATGTATGTCAACAACGTGTGCTATCAGCGATAGTAGTAGATTCCACTGCACAGTGTTTTGTCCTCTTCGGCCTTTCTTCGGGAAAGGATCTGCTCAGGACATATTGGATGCGTGGACAGCAAAAACAGTTATACAGATTAGTAATACAAGTTTCATTTACTATGGTATTCAAAATACTCAACTTTGTCTGTCTGTCTGTTGTTGTTGTTGTTGTTGTTGTTTAGAGGAGACTACACTGCGCGGTCATCAGTCCCCTGTTGCGAGCATAGTCAATACGGTTAACGCAAGCTGAAAATAAGAGCACTGAATCACCCAGAAGAGAAACGCACAATGGGTACGCAATTATGAGGAACAATGAGTTCAGGATACTCAATGAAGAATACGCAAAAAGTAAATAAACATAACTGGACTAAAAAGTTACAGCAGAATATAGTGTCTGGCTGGTCACGAGGATAATAAAATATGAGCCAGCCACTGCAGATTCTAAAACATACGAGTAAAAGCAGGTCAGACAGCACAAAATAAGAAGAGTAAAAATCTGTGAGATATGTGTGCCTGTGAGATCAGGCTAAGGTACTCACCTTTAGATCAAATGATAAAACCCAGCTGCACGGATAAAACGTAAAACACAATCAGCTGTAGCAGCGTCGTCACCAAGCATAAAAGGAAGCGCAGCTGGCAGGTCAAAGGACTGTCGTAAGGCAGCTAAAAGGGGACAGTCCACCAGGATGTGGACCACTGTCAAGAAAGTGTCACAGCGACACTGTGGAGGATCCTCCCGTCGTAATAGATGGCCATCTGTCATCCACGTGTGACCAATACGCAGGCCACAAAGGACAACTTCCGAGAGGTCCTCAGGGAGGACTTCCATGGAGCTGTAGAAATCTTCACTGCACGGAGCTTGTTTGGGGCAGTTGAGTCAACCACTCAGTCTTCCAAAGCCAAAGTACCTTCTGGTGGAACTCTAATCGGGTTCCTCTCCTGAAGACCAATTTCTAAGAGGCTTGAAGTAATTTCCTGCTTAGCCAGCCGATCCACGCGTTCGTTCCCAGAAATTCCAATGCGTCCAGGGGTTCAAACGAAGACCACAGTGCGGCCAGACTGAACTAAAAGGTTAACAGATTCCTGGATTGATTGCACCAAGGGGTGTTGTCTGTTTTTTCTCGCGGCGGCGTCTTCTTGCGCGATGCTAGCTGCGCTGACTCGTAGTAACTGCCTAGTTCGGAGCCGAGTTCGGAGTGCCCTTCCAGACGCATGTCGGCCTAGATGAAGCTGATTGTAGAGGGCGCGCTTCTCGGTTTCTCCCCTCCAGGAGCCGCGGCGCCTGCGTGTGGTTGGCTGCCGATCATCCGCTGTCTTCTTCACGATAATTTTCGTTCGTCTGGGGTGTGACGCTGGCTTTACGCCACAACACATAGTGTCTCCACAGCAGTGTCGCCACTATTTAAGTTCGAACCCTCGTATTAAATGCATAGTCATGTAGCTGCTTACGATGTTTAAAAACCTCCAACGACGCACCCACGTAAGTGTTTAAAATCGTCTGAAATACCGTAACAAATGTGTCTCAGTAACGGATTAAAGGTGAAACTCCCGAGTTATTGCGATAGTGTCTCTTCAGAGGCAAGCCCTGTGCAACATAAGGCATCAAATTAAATACCTTCACCAGTAAAGGTGTTTCTTATACTTTCATATCCACACACACACACAAAAATCGGCTGTGGGTTGCATAAGTGTGCAGCACCGTGTTGGGCACTTTATATCGCTGGCCGTCGCTGAATCTTTGAAATTACTCGTCTCTGGCATCACACTCTCCTACTTGCGCTTCTGTGTGTCAAATACGTGGCTGAATTAGACAGGTGTTTGTACGTCTGTCGAGATTTTCCATTAAAGTAAATTCACTGCTTCTGAAAAGAAAATACACGAAATTTCTGCACTGAGGTTATACGGACGAAATAACACGCCAACGTTAATTGCGAATTACTGTCCACTAAAGTGACATGTGATAAAAAGAAATGTTGTAATACAGCAACGTATCCCTCTTCTCTCTGTCTAGCGACCTGACATGACTCGTCAAATAATTCTGCTGTCCAAAGATGCGAAAGTAATTACTGCAATGTCGAGGTTTATAGAAGTGAACTTTGACATATTAGGGTCATTAGAAAGCAAGAGAGTCAGATTTGTAAAATCGCTGAAGGGATCGTAAAGCCACTCTATACCGAAGAAAGTGTGACACCCGTAACGTTAATCCATTCCAACGCACACATCGGTATAAGATTTTGTTCACCGCGTTCCTAATAACATGCTGTAGTAATAATATGCTGTAGAGTGACAATTTTCTGCGTACTTTCTCTAGATGTCATTTCAGATATCTGTTGCAGACACAAAACGCAATGCACTTGTCTTCTTCTTCAGCTTATACATAAATTATTTTAACAAATCTACACTTTCATTCCGATCTTGATGAAATTTTGCATACTTAACCTTCAGAAAAAGTGGAAGTTTAGTGTCTACCTAAGATTCTGTACGGTGCAACAGATTTCCACACCGTGTGGCCGATCACATCGAATGAGAGGAGAGGAGGAGTTACGGAGAGCAAGGAATAGGAGATAGAATAACGGAATATTGGGTTAATAAAAACGCGGACAACTCCAGGGTTTTCAGATAGTACATACAACGTAATTCACGAATACATACAAATACTTTAATATATTATTCTACAAGTAAAATTGTAGATAAAAGTTCATATAAGCATTGGACCGCAAATGTTTAATTACGGAATTACGGCTAATGAAAGATTTTCCCTGAAATTTAGCAACCTCGCTATATGAACCCATTGCAAAACTGAATGAGGTTAAACTAAAGAACAATCTCCATTTGTTTTCCTATTATTGATCTGGTGAATCTAATGAAGCATGTCCCTGACTTTTATCTGCAATAGTTCTCCAGAAATTCCAGAGAAGCAAAAAAATAATTGGGGGAAATGTGTAACTTATTAACTTATTGGGTCAGTTTTTTTGTTTAAATTGCACACAGTTATCAACTGAAGTTGAAGAGAATTCAGTTTTGAAAAATGATGACAAAATATTTAACTAAAACTGTATGAACATCTCAGATAATCTGCTTTTACTAATACCGTAGCACACGTGAATTCGTGTTAAACGGTAAAAAAGTTCAGTGTTAAGGAAGTTCTACAGTGGACATACAATTTCGCAATACATGTTAAAAAATTTGGTCACCAATTTCAATACATTTAGCTGTAAGTGTAGATTTCGTTGCTCGTTTCAGTTTCAAAGGGTTGTTCTGAATTTCGTCTATTGCGTTCCTATTGCGAGCAAGTAGAGCCTCACATGTACTCACATGTCTTTCATCCATTCCCATACAATTAATTCATAGCCGTTCAATCGGGTGATGTGGGTGGCCATAGACGTGTACCAGCATGGGCAATCCATTTTTGGGAGAAAAGCTCATTTAAATGTTCAAATGTTTGTAAAGTCTATGGGACTTAACTACGGGGTCATCAGTCCCTAAACTTAAAAACTACTTATGAACTACTTACGTACTAGGATGGCACAAACATCCATGCCCGAGGGGGGATTCGAACCCCCGACCGTAGTGGCCGTGCAGATCGTGACTGGAGCGCCTTAGTCTCCTCGGCCACCGCGGTCGTCCTCATTTAAATGTGCAGTAACAACGCCATCATGTTGAAAATACATTTCCAAACACGTAGCAAATGGAACACCTTCAAGCAAATGCGGAATTTCTTCTTGAAGGAATTGTTAGACGTCCTTGGAAAATGAATGAGCAAATAAAGTGTGTGCGCTCATATTTGTACTAAATCGCTCCTGGAAATTACGTTGCACTCTGGCATGTGTATTTCCTTCAGACCATATGTGCTCGTTATGTAAATTGTTTATACCATATGGAGTGCACTGTGCCCCATCAGTAATGAAATGTATTTGTTTAACTACCGATTAGTATTTAAACAGCTACAAAATTCCAAGCGAAGGTCAGGATCTCCCGGACGTAAATTATGCACTTTTTGTTTATGGTAAGGATGTGTTTCAGTGTACGCCGTACCTCAGACTATGAAATGCCTAATCAGAAAATGTTAAAATGTTTGTATAGTCTATGGGACTTAACTACGGGGTCATCAGTCCCTAAACTTACAAACTACTTATGAACTACTTACGAACTAGGACGGCACAAATATCCATGCCCGAGGGGGTATTCGAACCCCCGACCGTAGTGGCCGTGCAGACCGTGACTGGAGCGCCTTAGTCCCGTCGGCCACCGCGGCCGGCTGCCTAATCAGCTTCTATAATATCTTCATCATGGTATTCACGTATCGAGCGCTCGTAATGATTATGAACGCTGGGTAGAGAACCTATCTCTCGTAATATGAGAAATATTCCGCTAATAGTTCGTGCATTCGGAATCCTCCGAGTTGGATAACGTACGCGATATTCGGTAAATGCAGCGCAGCTTTGCCATCTCGTTTGCCGTGTGTGTGTGTGTGTGTGTGTGTGTTAGTTTCCATATTGGTCATTATTAATCCACTTAATAACGAAGCGTCGACTATTAAAATTTATCACTTCCTAAGTTCACTGCCGAGCAATCTGATTCATTACAAATCCATTTCGGCTACACAATAGCCATAATAAATGCACAAATATGCGAGTACAGTCACATAATAATTATTTTTTCGTACACTTGCATAAAGCTTACATGTAGTGATACGAGTTCATCCATTTCTAACCAGCGATAATTATTTCCCGCTCATGGTTTCCAGAAAACATAAGATTAATTCATATTCTGCACCAATGGTATTTTCAAAGCAGAAAAATTTGCCGCATCTGCCTCTCAACCAATAATAATACATTAGAATTGGCGATTTCCTACCGCAGAAAACTGCGATCCTTCAATACACCAACAACTTCAAGAAATGCAACTGCATATGCATACTGCATCATTTATACTGTTCTCTGCTGCTGAAACGACAGACAAGGGTCTAACCTGGCGTAGGGTATTCTGCGGCCTCTAGTGGACGACTGGAGATATCTAAAATATGCCTTCAGTCACAAATCGTGATTTATTTCAATGTACCGTTCATGTGGGACTGAATAAATTTATTTGTAGAAGACAAAATTCTTTCCTGTTTCGTTTTTTCCATAACTCACATCGTTTCAGAGATATTTGCAAAAATACAAGCAATTTAATGCTGTCATTTTATTTTACGTAAACCAGTGCAGGCAAAGGTAATAAACTTGAATAAGAGGACAAACCACTGCGGCAAGACATGTGATAATATCTTGAACGGACAAATATTATAAAAAATATAGAAAAAGTATTAAAGTGATAGTTTGAAGAGGTAAAAGTTTAAAAATAGAGTGTTAAACCACAGTCTAACATACACAATCGCGACACTCACTGCTGTGAAAGTTGTTACAACTGACAGCAGCAAGTGTACTAGCGCTCCTAGCGGCGGCCAAACCGCGAAAGTAGTGATGTTCATTTATAATTATTTTATACGTCATTAACGAAATAGTAACTATTATTTTTGCGTTATGAGCATTAGTAAAATATCAAGAGACATACATAATCGCGAAATTAATGTAAAAATATCCGAATTTCACTGATTCAGCGGTATAAAGAACAACTTCGTCATGAACAAAAACTTATGGATATGTGTATACTTCCAGCTTGAGTAAGTAGAATATAAACTTAAGAGGACCCCCCTCCTATTATGAATCCTTCTCCCCTCTCCGAGGGGGGCTTCCACCACCTATCTCTCACAGACGACGTTCTCCACAACCGTCCCGACATCTATCCCTCCTTCCAAATTTGACCTCTCCCTGTAGATTATCGCCCCCTCCTCCCTTCCCCTCCCGTCCCCCGTTTGGCTCACCCCCTCCTTCTCCGCCTCCTCTGGAGTCCTTCCGGTTCCACCCCCCTTCTCCCCTCCCCCCACCTCCTTCCCCCCCCCCCTGCAGGGCCAGTTCAGTGCTAGTGTTTTACCAGTCTTCAGTGTTTCGTGTATCTAGTGTTTCGTCGCCCTGTGTCTTTTTTTTTATTTTATTTTATTTATTTATTTATTTTTACCGTTGCGCATGTGCCCGTGGGTAATCGGTCTTCAGTGTTTCTTACTTCAATGTTGCCGTCACTTTATGTCTAGTCGTCTGCAATAAGTGTTTTTTAGCCTCCGTGGCAACGTATTTTTTAACAGCCATGTATGTCTTTCCCTTGTCATGAACTTTTAACATTCTCCAATTTTTTCATCTTGTAATCGCAAAAGCGCCGTTTTATCACCATATTAATTTTATATTCTGTTGTAGAGCAGTGTCTTAGGCTGCTGTCAGCCTGCCTGGTAATGTTCAAATGTTTGTAATTCTGTGGGACCAAACTAAATGGATCAGTCCCTAGTCTTACAAACTACTTAAAATAAGTTACACTAACCTAGGGACAACACACGCATCCATGCCTGAGGGAAGATTCGAACCTCCGACGCATAAGGTCACACGATCCGTAACATAGCGCTCCAGACCACTCGGCTACTCCGACGCGGATGGACTGCTCCGATGATTGGCATATTGCGATATATAATTATCAAATACTCGTCCTCTCTCCCTACAGTATCGTACAACATATCTGGTAAGGCCACAGTGAAAACACAATGGCATGTTGTCTTCTGTCCTCCAAATATCTGTCCTCCTGCGAGGCTTTGCATTTGCCAGAGGAGTTGGTTGTGGTCGCGTCGGTCTGTCCCTAAGCTGCCGTTTGGCGGTTGCGGCGTAAGTCATAGTAGGGCGAGGCCATTCTTCACGTCGAGTGTGACTGGCGGGGCTGACAGGCGCTAATGTTTGAAATACTTCTTCCTCAGCAACGTCGGCTCCCTCACAACATACAGGACTGACATCCATGGAAATAATCTGGTGCTCGCTTATTCCAACAGTCCCGGCTGCAATAAACTGTTGTTATTCTTCTCTCACAATTTGTCGTATGAGAGAAGCAAAGTCATGCTACTCTTCCACGACGGCCACAGGGATAACATTAGGTAGTTTGTCGTACTTCTTTCGTCCAACCCTCCTCTGTTGCATCCCTTCAATTTTCTGGCGCTATTGAATGGTGGTCTCCAAACATCTTCTTAAATACTGTCTGGAATTTTTCCACCTATCGAGCTTGTCCTCGTTATTTTCAAACTAATGCTGGGCCGTCCCGTCCAGGTATTAATATACGTTTGCCTAGCAGGTAATGTGATCCCACCTTTTATACTTGGCGACTCGATCGAACCCTTTCTGCCATTTATTTGGGTCCTGTCCAGCGTCTCCCGAGATCACCGATTGGTATCTGATGAGTAGCTGGCTTACCGGTGTTTGGCATCTATGTGTCTTTTGATGACAAGGACCTTTGGCCGGAGGTGAGGAAGGAAGGAAGCGCAGGGTTTAACGTCCCGTCGACAGCGTAGTCATTAGAGACGGAGCTAACGCTCGGAGTTTTGGATAAAAATGAGGAACGAAATCGAACGTGCCCTTTGAAAGGAACGATCCAGGCATTTATCAGGAGAGATTTAGAGAAATCACGGAAAACCTAAATCTGGATGGCCGGAGTTGGAGATGAACCAGCGTCCCACCGAATGCGAGTCCATTGTGTTACCACTGCGCCACCCCGCTCGGTGTACCCTTTGTATACCGGTTCTTGTGTGTGTAGGCGACGGATCTTACACTATCTAATCGGAGCCACGATGATGCAGATGCATTGCAGGATACCCGGCGTATCCACCAGATAGTGTCACGTTGAAAACTGCAGGTGATCCGGAATTCGAAGGCTGGTCGTAAATAGATCCCAACATTTTACATTTAGAACAAGCGATCACTCAGTACAGACTCACTCCTGCTTGGAGTGCTCCACTATTTATACATACAAATAATTTTCTGGAACTTACATGTACATCAAACATAAGAAACATGCAGAACATTCTAGGAATAGCAAAGGAAAGGAAAATAATTTTTTCTGCCCATGGCAGGATTTTAACCGGAGACCCCAAGCACAGCGATCTGCAATGCTAACCACTGCACCACGCATGCCCTCGGAAGACTGGTGGCAATATTAACTGAATGCCACATGTTGCCGCAGGCATAACCATCTTGTAGAGCTTCATCGCTGTTGGCAGGGATAGCTTTTGTAATTTTTCGATGTCGTAAGTGGCTTTTGTTGCAGCTGCCGGTCATTCTTGTATTTGCAGGGAGAACGTGGTTCCAGTTGTTTGTTAGCTTCACTCCCAAGTATTTGAAACTTGACACGAATTCTAGCGTTATTCTGCCGCAAGTCAGACGCCCTGTCTTGGATATCCTTCCTCCTCTTCTGAACTTCATTGCTTTCTCAGTTTGGAAAACATTGTTTCCTTGCTTGGAATAAACAGCGAACTTATTATTCCAGTTCGCAACTGGACTGTTATTTTTATCATTCATTGATTTCGTTTCCGTGCTGTTTATTTCGATTCAGTTTTCTAGAGCAGAATATCTGTTCGCGTCCATTGCTGTTTGCAGATGTTTTAAGTTCCTCGAAAGTATAACCATGTCATCTGCGAACATAAGATGTTTTGCATTACTTGAGTCTATATTCCGCCCAATATCTGCCGTCATTGCATTAAAAGTACTGGACTTATTGGATCTCCTTGCAGGACTCCTTTTGTTCGGCTGATATCTTCAAAAAATGTTCAAATGTTTGTATAGTTTATGGGATTTAACTACGGGGTCATCAGTCAATGAACTTACAAACTACTTATGAACTACTTACGAAGTAGGGCGGCACAAATATCCATCCGCAAGGGGGGATTCGAACCCCCGACCGTAGTGGCCGTGCAGACCGTGACTGAAGCGCCTCAGTCCCCTCGGCCACCGCGGCCGGCCTGATATCTTCGGATATGGATAAACCGTCATATAGTACTACCTGATCTGCATCTAGAATAGACTTGATTGTTTGTAATTCAGAGCTTGATTTTTCTAGTATGAGGAGCCTCCTATTGATACTTTCGAAAGATTTATAATAATCTCTAAAGGCCGCATACAGTGGGGTAGAGGATTGTGCAAGGCTAGTCGTTATTTCTCGCACGATTTCTTCAACAGCGGGTTGTGTTGATGTACTTTATTTGCTCGAATTTTAATACATAGTCTTCGTTCAATGTACCATAGCAGGAGTTTTGAGATGAGTTTATAAGATAACGCACTCCAGAGCGATTCTTCTGTAGGAGTTTGGGTCATGTTTCCGGCCTTTGCCATGATAATGAATCGTTACAAGTGTCTTTCTCCATTGCTGAGGTATTCAATTGTTCTTCAGGTATTCAATGAAAAGACAAGCTAGAGGTTTTGCGAGGTCTTGGGTAGAGTTTTTAAGGTGTTACATAGATATCCCATCTGGTCCAGCGGCCTTATTAGTCTTTCCTCTCCTTATACGTTGGTCAATTCTTCGAGTCTGCCACAGGCAGTATGAAGCAGTTTGATATTTTGCCTGCTCTCCAAGCAGAATTCTTCCATGTTTACAAGAGGGGTCCGTTTTTAGATCTTCGAGAGTCTCCTTCCTTTCTCTGCAAATATTTGTTGTTCCTCGCAGTAGCCGTTTTTATTTTGGACGTTCTTAGGGGTACTCCACTAGTGCGTCATTTTCACTGCCTCATGAGATAACATTATTTGTCAAACCATGGCTATGCGGTGCGTTTGAATGTGGCTACTTTTGTGGTGGAGTGAACGATTAGGTCGTTCACAGCTGCTGTAGTCACATGTAAGTTCTCCTGCCTCATTATGCTTGTTATTTAAAGAAATAATAAGAATAAAAATCACATTCGCAAGGATTTCTAAAAATATAAGTAATATAAAAATAAATAATTTAAACTTAAATGTATAAAATATTAAATAATACACTCCTTCCCATTAACATTGCTACACCACGAAAATGACGAGCTACAGACGCGAAATTTGGCCGATAAGAAGAAGATGCTGTTATATGCAAATGATTAACTTTTCAGAGCATTCACACATATTTGGAGTCGGTGGCGACACTTATAGCGTGCTGATATGAGGAAACTTTCCAACTGATTCCTCATACAATTAACCGGCGTTACCTGGTGAAATGTTGCTGTGATGCCGCGTGTAAGGAGGAGAAATACGTACCATCACGTTTCCGACTTTGCTAAACGTAACCTACCGCGATTGCCATTTATCGTACCGCGACATTGCTGCTCGCGTTGGTCGTGATCCAATGACAGCGGAATATGGAATCGGTGTGTTCGGGAGGGCAATACGGAACTCCGTGCTGGATCCCAACGGCCTCGTATCACTAGCAGTCGAGATCTTATCCACATGACTGTAACGGATCGTGCAGCCACGTCTCGGTCCCAGAGTCAACAGATGGGGACGTTCGCAAGACAACAACCAACTGCACGAACAGTACGACAACGCTTTCAGCTGCATGGACTATCAGCTCGGGGACCGTCGCTGTGGTTACCCTTGACGCTGCATCACAGACAGGAGCGCCTGCGTTGGTGAACGCAACGACGAACCTGGGTGCCGATTGGCAAAACGTCATGTTTTCGGATGAATCCATGTTCTGTTTACAGCATCATGGTGGTCACATCCGTGTTTGGCTACATCACGGTGAACGCACATTGGAATCGTGTATTTGTCATCGCCATATGGGTGTATCACCCGGCGTGATGGTATGGGGTGCCATTGGTTACACGTCTCGGTCAGCTCTTGTTCGCATCGACGGCACTTTGAACAGTGGCCGTTACATTTCAGATGTGTTACGACGCTTGACTCTATCCTTTTTCGATCCCTGCGAAACCCTCCATTTCAGCAGGATAATGCACGACCACATGTTGCAGGTACTGTACGGGCCTTTCTGGATACGGAAAATGTTCGCCTGCTGCCCTGGTCAGCACATTCTCCAGATCTCTCGCCAACTGAAAACGTCTGGTCAATGGTGGCCGAGCATGACAATACGCCAATCACTACTCTTGATGAACTGCGGTATCGTGTTCTGCATGGGCATCTTTACCTGTACACACGGTCCAAGCTCTCTTTGACTCAATGCCCAGGCGTATCAAGGCCGTTATTACGGCAAGAGGTTGTTGTTCTGGTACTAATTTCTCAGGTTGTTCACTGCATATGGTGTGGTTAGTTTTTGTGTGACATTTGTCTCGCGGTCGGCGCTAGTTGCCATGGTCGGTGGGTATATCTTGTGGCACGTGCTCAAGGCACGAGGATTTGGTCGCCAATTCAGTCAGTTTGCGGTTTGGTGTGTTCCGGCAATTACAAGCTTCCTAGGGTTTTATTTGCGGACGGAGAAATTAGTACTGCTTCCTCCCACAAGTCCCCTACCACCTCCACATCCTTGCGGATGCTGTTGCGTAGCAATGTGCGTTTGTACCGCCCTACAGTACGCACGAGGTGCCGTAGTTGCTGTCGAATTCTTTGTGGAAAGCATAGAGTTCTGACTAACCTGTTGTCTTCTATAGTTGTGTCGCCAGCGCAGAAGACAGCACACAGGTCGTTGGTTCTCCTACAGCATACAAGTGAGGCTAAAATAAGTTCTGTATGATGGAAGCATAAGAAGCGACTCACGAGATTTTTAATTGTCAGGGATGCCATTTATTAAATAAATAATTAAAAAATGAGCAACTATTGTTAATATGATACGGCCTATGCTACCCATAGTTCATGTTGAGACCTCGACTGTTATCACATTTATGCAAATCTTTACTCATGACCGGCGCGTTCCGGCGCGTAAGGGGTCAGCTCGAGACTGAAACTGCGGCGCGTTGCGAGAGGGCACCTGACGCTCTATTTCGTGCCAAAACAGGGCCGTCGCGCGCCTTCTGCAGAATCGCTCTTCTCTTGTTACAATAAGAGAAGGCACCTTACACTTTTTAAACTGTCAAAAACTAGCCTGTCCTTGAGAGATACTTATCACAAATTCTCAGCTCTGAATAATTAATATTTAGCATGTAATAAACAAAACTAACTTCAAAAGAAATCACGTGACGTGAAATGCAGCAGCCAATGCGAGAAGAGTACCAGTAACATAGGCGGGCTTTCCCACGGGAACCAGCACCTACTGTGCCATATGCTACTGCTCCCCACCCCACATTTCAACATATGCTGCACATCTGTCTTTAAGACACGCATTTAAGACACGTACAATGTTAGCAAAGAAACGGCCAGCGGCCAGAAATATGAAGTGGCCACAGGTCAGGAATATCACACATCCCCTTCCTTCGGAGATTTCCAAACTTGGAATGTTCTCAAAGACAACAGACAATTTGGAAATAAGAAACCCTCTAAATTTTGAAAAATAGTACTCATTATCTCTCAAGAACTTACATAAATTTTGAAACCATTACTTCTGAATCTTCCCATCTAAATCAAAAAATGATTACACAAAAAGGTATAGAAACATCAACATTATAACCCTGCCTAAATTGAACTTGGGCAACTATGAATTAGCTAACATTACAACATATGAAACTACATGTAAATCCTGATATACACCTAAATATACTTCTGAAAATACACACACACAATCTCAAAGTTGCAAATTACTTAACACATTGTATG
Source organism: Locusta migratoria (assembly GCA_026315105.1). NCBI lineage: Eukaryota > Metazoa > Arthropoda > Insecta > Orthoptera > Acrididae > Locusta > Locusta migratoria. Next base: position 533,621,092 of record CM048747.1, read on the forward strand.
AAAATGTACAGAAAATAGACAATTGAACAATAGATAAGTAACACCGTTACTTAGAATAATTCCAGGAAATACAGCATGCATAAAGCCTCTCAATAGTTGTGATTTAAAACCGGTGCATTGCCGTCCATGTGTACAAAATTTATTAGCACCTTGCCACTTGAATATATGATATTTAGACTTCCGGCTCATGGCCGCTTATGACACCAATTAAATTCTCGGCACATTGCCGTCCATCAATACCACCGCAACACATAGCACATTGCCTTACATAAAATACTAACTTTCGGCGCATTGCCGTCCATCAAAACCACTACAACTCCGATTGTTGACAAATGAAACTATTTTTGGCACGAGGCCATTTATCACTTATATCGGCACAATGCCGTCCACCAAGCCTCTCAACACTTTCTCTTTTTATTAATTGAATTGCCTATTCACTTTCGGCTTTGTACTTTCGACACACGCATTGAGTGCAAATTCAACACTAGACACTCATGACTTTATACTTTTAATAATATGTATCATAGCCTACGTTGCACTGCTGGCTTCACACGCTTGTACATACAAAGAGTATACATAAAGTGGTACATAAAATTTATGCATACAAATACATTTATAAAATCAAATCAATGCAGACTTTTGCATATTGAATCAAGAATAATATATAACGTTCAGTGTTTGGTAATTATCAATTAAATTTGAGGTCATTGACCTTTCTAATATATCTTCAGTTACCTATTCTGTCATAAAGTTACATTTCATTATCTTTCTTGACACGCTTTACGATAAATCAAGTCATATCTGTTTCCTAATTGGGTCACTGACCCTTCATTCATTGACAATACTCTATATTGTCAACAGATGTTACCTCTATTCCCATATTACAATTGGCAACACATGCCATGTTTAATATTTAATACCGTACTGTTGGCAAACAGATGCCACGTTTATATTCACTGTAATAGGCTACATCTAGCTTGTGATAATTCTTAATATTTAATGCAAAATGCAGATCACAGAAATCAAAAGAAACCATTTGCTGCATAAAGGCAAAATATAATTCCGACTGACAGATCATTGCTTTCATTGACAGCTGATGGTGAAATTCCATTATGTATGATATACATATTCCATAGTACATGTTGTTTATCGCTCTGACGTGTTATAATTCCTGACGTGTTATAATTTTATGTGGAGGCGAAACAGGTCAAAATATCATATAATTACTCAGATATTTATTCATAGATGTGTATGTGTAAGATCATAGGACAAATGTATTCCAAAATGGTGCCATTTCTGCTACTGTGTATTCCTGATTTAAAAAAATGTAGAGTGAGGCACACACTGCGTCCCCTACCTATTTTTCAATATTATACAAATGATCACTTCACTGCCGCCTGAAATACTATATATATATAATCATAATGAGTCGACTTCCAGGCCGGATCCACCAGTCACCTGTACTTGACCCTTTATTACCACTTAACTACATTCTCAATAATGAGCCTATTTCCAGGCCGAATTCATCAGTCACCTGTACTTGACCCTTCTAACCACCATACTACCTTCTTAATTACGAGCCTATTTTCAGGCCGAATTTATCAGTCACCTCTACTTGACCCTTCTTACTACCTTCTCAATACTTGCTTAAAACTACACATAGCAGACCATACACCTCGTTCCTCATACCATTCATAATAAAACCATGTTTTACATTGCCTATGTCCAACATTCATTTTCATTAAGTTCACTCACCTGTTGTTGCGCCGTCCTCTTCTCAGCGTCAAATATTGCCTTATAAAAATCAGAGTAAACAATCTTGGAATAAATTAAATAAAAATCCACCAATAATGTAGTCAGCTATTTTCAATGTTATGTTTCGTTCTGAGAAGATCTGTGTCTGCCACCTAACTTTGCATAGGTAACTCGTGCTATGCAGATGTTTACTGCTGAGTTAAAATATTTACCATACTCCATAATTGTTACATACTCACATTCTCACATTATACCAAATTCAATACGTATTTAGTCTGTAAATCTCGTATACCTGCTTACTCATGTCAAATCCTGGTTTTATTTACTTGTCTAAATTAGTGTTTTCGTGCAATCTGGTATTTGGATAGAGAAGAAAGTAAAGACGATAGAAAACATTTCAGACTGAATAGTAAGAGGAAGAACTGATAGCGTGAAAGGAAAGGAAATAAGCTGCTAGTTGACTAGGGTACCTGGGAGGCGTCAGTTACCTGGCAAAGCAAAGAGCGCTATTGCCCCCTGAGGTACTTGTACCTACTTGTATATGAAGGCAGATGTTGATATTTTCAGACCAAAAGGCAACACTCTGAACTGACAACACTTTCCTCCATATGTAAAAGCAGTGTATTTGCAACAATTTTCTTTTAGCTGTATTTGCCAGAAGCTAGCAGTCAAGTCCATGCAGTTTAATATCTTGATTCCATGAAACTTCTGAACAAGTTCCTCAATTATTTTGAGCCTGACTTTAAATTTATACTTGTAGACTTTCATGCGACCTTCAGGGTGTATATTATTTTGTGTACTTTCAGACCAATATTGGTTGAGAAATGCAGTGACAAATTCCTGATATGTTTTACATATGTTTATAGCTCCTGTTCCCCACGAAATTATATCACCTTGAATTTTACATTTCATCTTTTGTTGTTCTGTCATGTTATTAGGAATACCACCATCGAACTGCCTGATGAAAGCAACAGGATGTACATTACCTGTCCTTGAAAAATTGTGAAATTTGTATGAAGAAGGGTCATTTGCAACATCAACTATGTTACTTACACCTTCCTTACGTTCCTGTTCCACCCACGCTTCAGATTTTCTCTCTTCATTTTTAATGGTGCTAATATCTTCTACTACATCACCTGAATCGGGCAGCTCATTCAGTTTCTGCTCGATCTCTGTTAATTTACTGTGAAGTGCATTTGCATTACTTGTACATGATGTGCCTACCTGTGACACTTTATTGTCAATTAATGCTACATTTCTGTTCATTTTTTCGATATCTGATTGCTGTGGCAGATATCTGTCTTTACATGTTTTACTTACGCTGGCCTGTTCTCTTCTCAAACACTCTACATTATTTGTAATTGTATACAACGTGTCACTATTAACCTGTAATCTTTCTTTAATTTTGCTTACTTCAGAGTCCAGCCTGTGCACAAGGTCATTTTTACAATTTTTCAAATCTAATTGTTTAAAACACTTTTCTGTTTTTTCTTCATTAACAATTACCCTGTTTTCTAAGTCCTGGAATTCATTATTTACACTAGCCATTGGTGTACGTATTTCCTCAATCGCACGGTCTAATTTTTCATTGTTTTGGTCAAATTTAGCAATAATTTCGTTTGCCAACTTATTTATGCTCTGATTTTGTTCTTCTTTGTTTTGATCTAATTTAGCTAACACATCGCTAAGCATTGATATAATATTATTGTGAATACCAGTTTCCTTCCCTCCACTACATTTTACTGGTAACGTATCAGCTGAAGTTGTGCTATGGCTTCTTTCACTTGATACCTCCATCTGCTCCTCTGTTATGCAGGCGCCAGACACATCTTCTCTGACAGTTGCATCCAAATTTACCACGTCAGTATCGCTAGGAGCGACAGATTGCGAAACTTGTGTATCTCTCTGCACGTCACTTACAACATTTTCAACAGCACTTTGTTCTACATTATGTGTGTTATTGATCTGAATAACCTTAATATCCTGGATAATATTAGATTGCAATTCACTCATATTCGCTAAAAAATATGGACTGACATTGTCACCCTGCATCTGAGGTTGTTGACCTGAATGATCATTACCTGTATTTTGAACACATTCTCCGTCCCTACTTCTGAGATAATACCTAGTCTTTCCCTCATTTTCCATTTCTAATATACTTTTTACGCTAGTTTTTAATTTCCAAATTTAATTAACAGACATACACAATTAATTATAATTTACAGGAGTTGGCACTTACTCCCGTTTTTCCTCGCGTCGCGATGTGTAGTTGTTGCGACGTGAAGGCTGGTGGTTATAGCTCCGCTAATAGATGGAGTCGTCTGCCGTTGCTGGCGATGTTTACGGCTGTTCCTTTCAGGCGCCGCACCCTTCTTCTGTCTGCTATGGCGCTGAGCGTGGCTGTTCCGACGACGTGCCCGGTGAAGTGTTGCGACGCCGCCGTTCTGTAACTCGTCGATTCTTTAAGTTACATAATCCAATGGACCGCGAACTCAACACTTGCACTTGCTTCACTCGCGTACATCAACTGGCTAACGGTCACTTTATTTGTAAAATTCTTGATGTCTAACAGTTCGCGAATCACTTCCACCGTTTATCGCCTCACTGTATCTGTCTATTTCGTTCCGAAATGTTTTCCCCACCAGGGATGCCATGTACCAGCATCCTAGGGTTTTATTTGCGGACGGAGAAGTTAGTATTGCTTCCTCCCACAAGTCCCCTACAACCTCCACATCCTTGCGGATGCTGTTGCGTAGTAGTGTGCGTTTGTACCGCCCTACAGTACGCACGAGGTGCCGTAGTTGCTGTCCAATACTTCATGGAAAGCATAGAGTTCTGACTAACCTGTTGTCTTCTATAGTTGTGTCCCCAGCGCAGAAGACAGCACACAGGTCGTTGGTTCTCCTACAGCATACAAGTGAGGCTAAAATCAGTTCTGTATGATGGAAGCATAAGAAGCGACTCACGAGATTTTTAATTGTCAGGGATGCCATTTATTAAATAAATAATTAAAAAAGTGAGCAACTATTGTTAATATGATACGGCCTATGCTGCCCAAAGTTCATGTTGAGACCTCGACTGTTATCACATTTATGCAAATCTTTACTCATGACCGGCGCGTTCCGGCGCGTAAGGGGTCAGCTCGAGACTGAAACTGCGGCGCGTTGCGAGCTGGCACCTGACGCTCTATTTCGCGCCAAAACAGGGCCGTCGCGCGCCTTCTGCAGAATCGCTCTTCTCTTGTTACAATAAGAGAAGACACCTTACACTTTTTAAACTGTCAAAAACTAGCCTGTCCTTGAGAGATACTTATCACAAATTCTCAGCTCTGAATAATTAATATTTAGCATGTAATAAACAAAACTAACTTCAAAAGAAATCACGTGACGTGAAATGCAGCAGCCAATGCGAGGAGAGTACCAGTAACATAGGCGGGCTTTCCCACGGGAAGCAGCACCTACTGTGCCATATGCTACTGCTCCCCACCCCACATTTCAACATATGCTGCACATCTGTCTTTAAGACACGCATTTAAGACACGTACAATGTTAGCAAAGAAACGGCCAGCGGCCAGAAATATGAAGTGGCCACAGGCCAGGAATATCACACAGTGTGTCTGTTGGGCGCCGGTCGCGCTGGGCCGGTCGACAGGGCAGCAGCAGTTAGAGTAAGGAGATGGAGAGAGGGCCTTGGGGGCGGCAGGTGGTGTCTCAGTGGCGGTACTCTGAACGGGCATCGACCGGGCGTCCTGATGTTTACCGAGTGGTGTGCCAGTTGCCGGAGAACGGTGTCGCCTGGTACGTTCTGTGAGACGGTAGCCTCATGTAGCTTGAGGTCTGCGATCTACCTGCTTTTCGGAACTTGGATTAAAGTCTATCCAGGCACCTTGGCATGTCGTGTACTACTATTAGTTAAGAAGTTGCTTGCTTGGCCTCGTCTAATTATTTGCGTTTGTTGGCGCCTATTCACTCTTGGCTGTCCATGTACTTCACTGCCTTTGTGTCATCGAGCGGTTTTCCACACTTATGTCTTTGTGTCCTTGTTAATATATATATATATATATATATATATATATATATATATATATATATATATATATATATATTTCAAAGACTGATAGTAGTTGTTGTGCTTGATAGCAACTAGATCTTCTGTTTGAGTTACTTCACACCCTTGAATTTTGATTCTTTATGGTTTTCTTAACTGCTATTTTCCGATGGCAAAATACTTAGGAGGTTTCTTTCTGGTGAAATTTACGTGTCTGTTACCTTGTGGTCCGTCCGGAGGACAGCCGTAATAATAGGCAGAGTGTTTTTCTTGTTCAGGCAGATTATGCCAAGCCGTAGTTGTGCAACTTTTAGAGATTCCTTTCGGGTTCACACTGTAGCTCCTCAACTTGTTCGGACCATTCTCTTTCCTTTTATTTTATTTAATTTATTTATTTTTTGTGGTGGCTACTACCCGTCCTCTTGTTGAGAAAGACATTGCTCTCTTCTCGACTGCTAGTGACGCGATGTCGTTGGGATCCAGCAGGGCGTTCCGTATTGCCCTCCTGAACCCACCGATTCCATATTCTGCTAACAGTCACTGGATGACTACCAGCCGGCCGCGGTGGCCGAGGGGACTGAGGCGCTCCAGTCACGGTCTGCACGGCCACTACGGTCGGGGGTTCGAAAGCCCCCTCGGGCATGGATATTTGTGCCGTCCTTAGGATAAGCTAGTTCATAAGTAGTTTGTAAGTTTAGGGACTGATGACCCCGTAGTTAAGCCCCATAAGCTATACAAACATTTGAACTTTTTTTTTTCTTTTTTTTTATGTCTACCAACGCGTGCGGCAATGTCGCGGTACGATAAACCGCAATCGCAATAGGCTACAATCCGACCTTTATCAAAGTCGGAAACGTGATGGTACACATTTCTCCTCCTTACACGATGCATCACAACAACGTTTCACCAGGGAACACCGGCCAACTGCTGTTTGTGTATGAGGAATCGGTTGGAAACTCTCCTCATGTCAGCACGTTGTAGGTGTCGCCACCGACGCCAAGCTTGTGTGAATGCTCTGAAAAGCTAATCATTTTCATATCACAGCATCTTCATCCTGTCGGTTAAGTTTCACGTCTGCAGCACGCCATCTTCGTGGTGCAGCAATTTTAATGGCCAGGAGAAAAATTCGACTTGGAGCGAGTTGCCTGTCGCCACTGGAGCCAGCACGGCTCAATAAGATTTTGATTCGTTTTTCAATTTTTTTCCCGTGTTCGGTTAGCTCAAATAATCCACCGCTGTATGTCTATTTTTTGTGTATTATAGAGCTTTCACAGAATCGACTTTTGAAAGCACCCTCATACGAATTACCCTTACCTCTGTCCGCCGTGTTGACACGCAGAGCAGCTCCTGCTGTTGCCCAATACTGCGTAGGCACCTGGTTGCGGTGCGTCCGCTGCACTTAGCGCTCCGTCCGCAGATGTCTCCGCTGCTGGCGTCGGCGTCGCTTTGTCCGGCGCCATTTTGCGACGCCGGCCGCGGGCGCCGCCGCGTCGCCGGGCGATTTGGCACGAGCGTGCGGCCACAATGAGCCGCAAATTCAGGGGGCCGCGTGTTCGACGCCGGGACGCGGCGCTGCAAATCATCCCTCGCAGAGAGGGAGGGGGGACGTCCGTGCTAACTGCACTGCGCGCGTCTCATTTGCAACCGTTTATTCCAGACGTCGCAACCAGCGCGCGCGCGATTCGCGAATTAGTGCCGGCCGTACACCGAAACGACACGGCGCCGTCTGCATTTGGCTGGTTGCGTTTGTCTCGTTGCGGACTCGGCGGTGGGAAATTCGTGCACACGTTAACTGTAATGCATTAACAAAAATGTGTTCCTAGTAGTATCTTTATATTATAGATAACATCGTTATCCTTCCTCGGGTAAGACCAGTTTGCATACAAGAGAAACGTGGGAATACGTGAGGCATAACTGACCTTTAGTCTTTTACAAGTTAGATGAAGTAAAGTCAAATCTACATTTCTAGCCTTTGTGGATTTTGAGAAAGTTGTGATAATGTTGATTGGGATACACTCTTTAAAATTTTCAATTCAGCAGGAGAACAACTTTTATAGAAACCAGACAACAGTTATAAGAGTAACATGGCATGAAAGGGAAGCAATGGTTGGGAAGAGAGTAAGACAGGGTAGTAGTCTTTCCTCGATGTTATTTAATTTGTACATTGAGCAGCTGTGAAGGAAAGCAAGGAGAAATTTGCAGAAGCAGTTCAAGGTAAAGAAATAATAACTCTCTGTTTTGCTGATGACATTGACAGAGAAAGCAAAGGACCGGGAACGGCAATTGAACGCAATGGACACTATGTTGAAAGGAGCATATGATATGAACACTAATAAGGGTGAAACGATGGTGATGGAATCAGGCCATGCTCAAGGAATTAGATTAGCTAATGAAAGAAAATGGTGGTAGACGAGTTTTGTTACTTGGACAGTAACATACGACGTGAGCATCACAAATGATATACAATGCAGAATGGCAGTGGGAAGAAAAATAATTGTGAAAAACAAATATTTGTTCAAATGTTCAAATGTTTGTTATGCTTATGGGACTTAACTACGGGGTCATCAATCCCTAAACTTACAAACTACTTATCAACCACTTACGAACTAGGACGGCACAAATATCCATGCCCGAGGGGGGATTCGAACCCCCGACCGTAGTGGCCGTGCTGACCGTGACTGGAGCGCCTCAGTCATCTCGGCCACCGCGGCCGGCGAAATATTTGTTAACCTCGAATATCAGTTTAAGCATTACGAATTATTTTCTGAAGACTGTGTGGAGTGTTGGCAGGTACGGTAGTGAAACATGGAGGATAAATATTTCAGACAGTAAGAGGAATAAAGCTTTTGAAATGTGATGTTACAGAAACTTGCTGATAGTAGGTGGGTAGATTGCGTATCTAATGATCCAGAAACGGCTACCTTCACACGCTCCTTTAATCCAAATTCCGACACCTTCTTGTTCGTTTACTCTACGATGATTACGAGTTCTAACAACAAATTCAATGTTACACGAGTAATACGATTTACCAATATCCTAGTTAGAAACTTAAACCACTTTAAATGTACAATAAGCAATGACGTCTCTGTTATTAAAACTCTCAAGTCCACCTTGCGCCTTTAAAGTGTCACCATTACCATGAACAATTGCAGCTGTAATCCAGCCATTACTATGACTGAGTATTGTCAGCTCTAGTAATAGTAAACTGGAAAACAAATCCACAAAACACACTAGGCCCTTGCAGAAACACTTTGATACTATTGACACTAAGAATACCACTAATAATGTAGGAGCTCACGTGTTTCTGCAAGAGTTTAACAAGGATATTGGTAAATCGTTTTACTCGTGTAACATGTCATTTTTTGTTAGAACTCGTAATCATCGTAGAGTTAACGAACAAGAAGGTGTCGGAATTGGGATTAAAGTAGTGATTACAGTAAGATTAAAGTAATTGGAGATGTAGTATTATCGTCATTGAAATAAAGAAGTACTTTTAATTAAAAGACCTCGTGATGTACAGTTTTATTTTAATAATGACACACAGCAAAAAAGAAATAGGGGGTCGATTGGTAGGACACATTCTTAGACATTAGACAATCGTGAAATTATCACTAGAAGGAAGTGTGTAGCGTAAAAACCGCACAGGGAGACAACGAGAAGAATAGAGTAAGCATGTCAAGTAGATGTGGGTTGCCGTTCTTTTGAGGAAATGAAGATGCCTGCACAAGATAGAGTAACGCACAAAACTGCATCAGACCGTCCTCCGGACCGAAGACCACAACAACAAATACCATCATCTGCAGTTTTCAGCCTCTGGCCTCTCCACTGCTTTGCATCTTTCCAGCGGTCTTCCGAACTAGTTCGTTCGCGAACTACACACGACTACTCTACAGTGGTGGGTTGGGGTCGGTACCTGGCGGCCCACCCCTGCTACCTGTCGCGCCGCACAGTGCCTGCTGCTGCTGCTTGGCCTCCTTTCCTCGCCGCCACCGCATTGGCCGCCCCGTCACGTGCAGCGCTCTGTTGAATCTGTTCCGGCCCCAGCGCTGCCCCGGCGCACGCCTAACCGGCCAGATCATTTGCGAGCACAGATTCGATTACCGGCCGACACGGGTCAAGACGAGTGGCCCACCCGCCCCCGCTCTGCCCCCCGAATCGAAAGAGGGCGGCCGCGCTGCCCGCGACGCTGACCGGAATACTCGCCGCTCTCCGACCCTCTGTTTGTATTCAGCGCCGGCAGCCCTAGCGTAAAATCGTTACTCAGTTTCTCCGCTCTACCGGAGGCACGATCTCGGATGCTGTGGGCTTACATCGCGTCGAGATCCACGTCGCAGATTCGCTATCCTGCTTCGCTACGACACGAAGACCAAGAGTCATAGAAAAACTGAAATAACATTTTTTTCTCTACGTCGTATCATCGCTCCCAAATAACATATTCATATTTAGTAAAATGTACACTTTCACAGCCGAAAATGTCATCATCATCATCATCATCATCATCATCATCATCATTATCATCGCCATCATCATCATTAGAAACTGATTTTGCCTTTCAGCGTTCAGTCTGCAGCATAGTACCTCTAATAAAATTCCTCCATGACCACCTATTCAATGCTAACATTGATGCCTCGTCTGATGTTATTCCTTTTACTTGAAAATCATTCTGCACCGAATCTAAGTACTTTCTTCTAGATCTACCTCGACTCCTCTTACCCTGCGCTGCTGAGCTCATGACTCTCTTAGGCAACCTTGCTTCTCCCATGCGTCTAACATGACCCCACCATCTCAGTCTGTTCGCTCTAACTGCTTCATCTATGGTGTTCATTCCCAGTTTTTCTTTGATTTCCTCATTATGGACACCATCCTGCCATTGTTCCCATCTATTAGTTCCTGCAATCATTCTTGCTACTTCCATATCTGTAAGCTCTACCTTATGAATAAGGTAACCCGTATCCACCCAACTTTCACTCCCATACAACAAGATAGAGCGGTGCACTGCTAAATTACTCTTGGTACTTCCTTCCTTCTTGCAAAAGACAGTAGGTCTTAGCTGAGCACTCACTGCATTAGCTTTGCTGCACCTCCATTCCAGTTCTTTCGCAATGTTGCCATCCTGTGAGAAAATACATCCCAGGTACTTGAAACTGTCTACCTGTTCTAACTTTGTTCCTCCTAGTTGGCCCTCAATCTGTTTAAATCTCTTTCCCACAGACATTACTTTCGTTTTGGAGATGCTGATCTTCATATCATAATCCTTGCAGCTCTGATCGAGCTCTGAAATATTGTTTTGCAAGCTTTCAGTCGAATCGACCATTACAACTAAGTCATCCGCATATGCGAGACTGCTTATTTTGTTTTCACCTATTTTAATCCCGCCCTGCCAGTCTACTGTTTTCAACATATGATCCATGAATAGTATGAACAACAGTGGTGACAGGTTACAGCCTTGTCTTACCCCTGATACTACCTTGAACCATGAGCTTAATTTGCCATATTTTCTAACTGCTGCCTGACAGTCTACGTAAAGCCCTTTGATTGCCTGCAGATGTTTGCCTCCTATACCATAATCTTGAAGAACTGACAGTAGCTTCCTCCTAGGAACACGGTCATAAGCCTTTTCCAGATCTATGAAATATAGATACAATTCCCTGTTCCACTCATAGCACTTTTCCATTACCTGCCGTAGGCTAAAGATCTGGTCCTGACAGCCTCTAAGAGGCCTAAACACACACTGTTTTTCATCTAACTTGTCCTCAATTAATACTCTCACTCTCCTTTCCACGGATATGTCATGTCCATTAAAATTATACAGGCTGTTATGCCGTGGAGGAAAAGATCTCGCTCTCCAGCCTGCAATCGCCGATGAACCTGGTAACCCCCCACTTTTGTGGGAGGAGGCGGACAAGGAACGAACATAGACATAACCCTGGTGACTACAAACGTCATTAGAGACACAACAAATTGGAGAGTCCATGATCGCGTCACCACCAGCGATCGTATCTCATTACTTTTGAGATTGGAGGAGACGATCATGGCTGGGACACAGGGTGGGAGTCGCAGAGAAACTTCCATAAAGCAGACTGGCAACGACTGGAGAGGGAGTGCAGGATACCTGTGTTTCCGGAGAGGGATCTGTTTGTGGATGAGTGCGCTCAAGTCCTGCTATCAGTATCTCACAAGCTATAACACTCGCCGCACCACTAAGGAGGAGGGCCACAGCGGTCTCCCCTTCGCCGTGGTCGGCCGAACTGCAGCGACTGCGACAGTCGGTCAGGCAGGCGAAGCGGTATTGTCAACGCAGTGTGGTCTGGCGGCGAAGGCAGTATTGGTTGCAGAGGTACAGGGACTTTAAGGACCAGTTCTTCAGGAAACTGAAGGCCACAAGACTGTACAGCTGGGAGCAATATGTCAAGAGTCAACTAGAAACTGATCCCTGGGGCATGCCATACAAGCTGGTGAGAGACAAGGTGCGTGCACCAATGGTGCTATCGACTCTTACGGAAGAGGGCCGGATCACGGACTCTTGGCGGGAAACTGCCGAGGTCCTGCTTCGAACCCTACCCCCGGATGATGACGAAACCAGCAATACAGTTCTCCAAAGGGAGATACGGGCGAACAGTGTCTTGCCCTTAGCCAATGAGGTGATGGTCTACACCTTCTCTCAGGAGGAAGTGGCCCACCACATTCAGAATCTTAAGAAGAGAAAAGCCCCATGACCAGACCAGATCACCACCAAGGTGGTCTGGGTTTGAATTTGTCAAAACCCAACGTAGCGAGCCAGTCTGTGTGTATATGTTGGACCTGCAATCCTACAGACCACCCAGACCCCCTGAAGATGTCCTCGGCAGATGGGGACGAGACGTTGGGTTTTGTCCACAAATTCAACCGACCACGGCATAACAGCCCGGATAATTTCAAAGAACATGTCATATTCACATTTTCATTCAAATAATGCAGTTAAGTAGTGAAGGCATTAATTCCACATGTACACTGGTAAAACAATTAGAGAAATCTAGGTTCTAAAGTGGTTGTACGGTTTTTGTGGGAGTGGAGACAACAATTACAGCAAACGTGATAGTGGTAATAACAGGAAACTTCTGTAGAGGGGATTCGGATTGACCTGTGTCTACACAACCAAAGGAATTACAGGAGCAGTTGACTTCAGGTAGTGTAGTGAGCAGGCAGTGCAATGTAACAACAACGTGACTTAACAGAAGCTATGGCATGGAGAACATGGACGGGTTGGAAGCGTGACAGACACGGAGATGCGTGCAGCTATTGGAATGTCCCAAAGTGTAATATTCAGGATCTGGACGCGATTTCAGACAACAGGAGCCGTTAAAAGAAGGCAAGGCCAAAGTCGCCCACGGATAACATCAACAAGAGGTGACCGTTATCTTCTGTTAGCAGACGGTCATCTTGAGGCTGAATGCAACTCAGCTGCAACTCGCCCTCTAAGCCGCAATAGGACGCCAAATATCAGTACAAACAGTCAAAAATCACCATCGGGAATGTGGCCCCTATGCCCCTACGAGATTCATCGACGTTTTTATTAAGAACAACAGCCAAGATCGCTTTTTAATTTTTATTTAGATAACTTGTTTCGCCAGTTCAACTGCCGTCTTCTGATCTGCAAACACATGAAAAATCATACTCAAAATGCTACAACAAAACGTCAAATTTTAATAATACACTTTCGAAACCCACCTTTCGATCCATTCCTCAGATCATGACAACTAAAAGCTTCAAAAACACTTATTCGCTAACATTTTAGCATCAAATCAACTAAAAACTAAAAAAAAAAAAACACTAATTCGCAAAACATTTGAGCTTCATTTCCTAACGTCATATCTAGAGCACCATCTGGTACCAATTTATGAGTTGGATGGCTGATTTATTCAATTTTGTTTTAACTTAGTGTCCACATATTATCACAGGATGATGTTTTTGATATTTTATTTGTTTCAACGTATCAACAATAATGTTAGAGAATAAGTGTGTTTATAAAAGTTTGTTTTCACGATCTGAGGAATGAAATGGAAGGTGGTTTTCCAAAGTGGATTTTTAAAGATATGTATTTCACTGACTCGTTTTATTTCATCAATTTGAGTATGATTTTGCAAGTGATTGCAGATCTGAAAATGACCGTTAAACTGCCGAAACCGGTTACCTAAATAAAAATTAAAAAGCAATCTTGGCTGTTGTCAATAAATTGACTGGAAGGGTCGCCCTTCAAATATGACAAAAGTTTGACCTTCAGTTGAGCCTACGCTATGCTATAACAGATTATTTCATCAATTTGAGTATGATTTTGCAAGTGATTGCAGATCTGAAAATGACCGTTAAACTGCCGAAACCGGTTACCTAAATAAAAATTAAAAAGCAATCTTGGCTGTTGTCAATAAATTGACTGGAAGGGTCGCCCTTCAAATATGAAAAAAGTTTGACCTTCAGTTGAGCATACGCTATGCTATAACAGATGGATTCTTTGTGGTGGATGATGTTGCCTGGGGATGCTGATGGAAGTATCTGTAGCTGCAGCCTCTCCTTTTGCAAAAGATTATATTATTAAAAGATGGAAGGATTATTTTTCAAAGGAGTATCGACTAACATTGTTCCTAAAAGATCTTCTGTCCAGGCAATTAAACTTCATTTCTTCAGCAGGTGTTTCGTTGCTATTAGATAATTTTTTTTTAAGTATGGGACGGTAAAGGAAACTACAGACAATGGAATTCGCGAGTGTCGAATAAGAAATATATTCGGAATGAGGCACATATGTTACAGGTATCCCTGTCACAAGTTTTTATAAACGGATAAGTTGCTCACTGAATACAGCCATTGAGCAATAAATAGACTTCCTGTAGGACAAGTCGATAGCCGGCCACGGTGGCCGAGGGGACTGAGGCGCTCCAGTCACGGTCTGCACGGCCAGTACGGTCGGGGGTTCGAATTCCCCGTCGGGCATGGATGTTTGTGCCGTCCTTAGTCTTAGGTAGTTCATAAGTAGTTTGTAAGCTTAGGGACTAGTGACCCCGTAGTTAAGTCCCATAAGTTCTACAAACATTTGAACATTTGACAAGTCGATAATACATTGATTTACATTTAAGCGACTAAACATCACTTAATTTACTAATTTAGGGAGCGATCTTATTGTATAATTAAAAGGATAGATGCTAAGATCGCAATTTATATCCTTTATTTATTCAAGACGACCGGTTTCGACATTCCGTGGTCTCATCATCAGGTCTCATTGACAGTAGACTGCTTATTATAGTGCTCCACATAAAATCTGATAGGTGTACCGGATGACAGTTGGCCATCTGCTGGAGGATAGATATAAAATGGATGGCTGGTCATAATAACTATCATAGTGCACATGTCTGTTTTTTTTTTTTTTTTTTTTTGCATGATATTTATTTATAAAATCCTGTGCATGTGAATAGTCAGATTGGATGGTTGGTCAAAATTAAAATAATAACCTCCATAATGCACATGTCTGCTTGAGCACCTAAAAAAAACCAGACATGTGCACTATGATAGTTATTATGACCAACCATCCATTTTCTATCCATCCTCTAGCAGATGGCCAACTATTATCCAGTACACCTACCATATTTTATGTGGAGCACTATAATAAGCAGTTTATTGTCAATGAGACCTGATGATGACACCAGTGTCGAAACTGGTCGTATTAAATAAATAAAAGATAAAAATTGCTATCTTAGCATCTCCTTCTCTTAATAGAATGGTGATCAGTCCTCACAGAGAGGTGGTAGATGAAATAGAACTAGCCATGAGTTACACAAACTATCACAGAAACAGGGGTTGGGCCAAGGTAATTATCACGCTACCTACTGTTTTCTAGCTCCAGCATCTGGGGGTGAAAATGTAGCCATAGCACTATCACAACACTCGCAAGAGCGGAATACTTCGAAGCCGATTCACCACGAGTCCGTCGCGGCTGGCTAAGGCATTGTGCTTCCAAGGCAATGAAAATCAATGCTACTCAGTGATAAAAAAATAAAGCTCGCCGTCCTCGCGATGTTGACACCACTGGAAACTGGAACGGATTGGGGCTGGAGAGTTGATCTCCAGGCTACTTAAAGACCAGACCAACGGACTAGTGTGCACTTCCGCAGTATGCGAATAGGTCCCTGTGGGCAACCTAAGAGACAAGCTAATTGCCGTTCGTGTCCGTTGACAGCGGCTGACTTCTGGCCTTCAGGTTGGTTGTACTGGACTGGCGGGAATTCCAAACCTCGGCAACCCCTCTCCCTCAGCCACCGCGTGTTTCCAAAGTCGGTTTGAAATAACGGCCAGGAAACCGATCTAGATTCCGCCATGTTCGGCGTTTCCTATATCTATTAAATGGAATGCAAAAATTATCTTGCCCACTCAAACTGATACTCCTCTATGTAGGCAATAAATTGGTGGCGTCTGTGGACCTGGGAAAATTAATTTAATAGTGTTATTGACGCAATGAAGTTTGTAGGATTATTAATTAATTGATTGATTGATCTTCCTGTATCTGTTACCAGTTTTCTCGGAATTTAATTTGGATTTAGAATTTGTGATCAGAACTAAAGTATTGATTTATATAGCTCCCTCTTTCTTTGGCTGAGGACCGGTGTAGAAGGATGCTGTGGTGCTACGTGCCTTTCGTGTCTCTCCAAATTACAGCGTTACAACGATAAAGCTCGTACCACAGAGGTGCACTGGTGGACAGTATGCTTGGAGCTGAAGAAATTGACTGAATAGAGTGACAGCTTGTTCACCGTTGTTATACCTGACTGAGCATGTTTGGGATACACTTGATAGACGCATTGCAGCCAGACCAGCACCTTCCAGAACGGTTGCTGAGCTGGATATTACATTCGTGGAATAATGGCAAACTATCCCTTAAGAACTGATTGATAACCTCATACCGTCCATTCCACGAAGGTGTGCGGCTGTACTGGCAGTCCAAGGTGCTCACACACCATATTAGTGGGCAACGAGATTGACGTTTCCACTACAATGGTAGCACAAGGCTTTTTTTTTTCTTTTTATAAAGTCTATGGGACTTAACAACGGGGTCATCAGTCCCTAAACTTACAAACTACTTATGAATTAACTAAGACTAAGGATGGCACAAATATCCATGCCCGAGGGGGGATTCGAACCCCCGACCGTAGTGGCCGTGCAGACCGTGACTGGAGCGCCTTAGTCTCCTCGGCCACCGCAGCCGGCAGCACAATGTTGACTCGCTATAAGTAAATGCCATGTAAACCTCAAGTAAAGATTTAAGACAGCAAAATGTCGTACTGCATCACACATAAATTACAGTTGTGACCAATTTCAGAATAAAATACATTACGATATTGAGCCCTGGTGGCTCCTGGTTCTGATCCAGCGCTTACTTCCTGTTCGAAGTCGTCCTATTGCTAACGGGGGATAGATAGTCTGCCTCCTTTGTTTGCTGATGAAACTTCCTTTTAATATATGTCCCTCTTTTTTTTTTTTTTTTTTTTTTTTTTTACCTCAAAGGGTTAATAAATCTACCTTGTCATTCCTGTTTAAGTTGCATTCCTTGATGAGCATGTCGGTATGTACTTCTTACAACGATATATTTTACAACACCTTCTATGGATACCGTTCGCATATGTAAAGTGTTAGGTCCTCAGATAAATCTCGAACAAGAAATAATGTAACAAAAAGAAACATTTAAAGAAATGGACTATTCTTGATAGAATTATCCAGTCAGGAATCGGTAGGCAGTTGACGCCAACGAGACGACACGACATCAGTAGAGCCATAGGGCGAGTAATTAAGTGTAAGCGCATGACTAGTCGTTATCTGCGACGCAGACGTGGACACGAGAAGGCACGAAATGTGTACGTGGCTAGGCAGTCCAGAACATTCGAGAACCTTTACGTCAGAGAATGAGAAGGTGGGGAACGTGTGCAAATGGGAACGTGTGCAAATAGGAGTCTAGAAATCGGGTATAAAAGGCACGCGTCAGAGCTTCAGAAGCAGCGTGTACTGGAGTCGCTCTACCCAGCCTAGATCTCACTGATCTCATGATGTAGGTCCTTGAGATTGGTGACAAATGAGGTAAGTGAGGTGCCTTGGCCTGGTTGAGCATAGCTCTCACTGACCTCATGAAATAGGCGTTTGAGAGTGTTGGCAAATAAGCTACCGACGTTGCATTTGGCGGACAGTAGCATCGCTACTAATGGACAGACAAACTTCGACTACGAGAAGATGGCAGCACTCCGGTTGGCACTAGGAGAAACAGTGGGGTAGAGTAGAACTTTTAATTTCCATTGGATTAGTCTTGAACAGAAATAGTTAGTCATTGTCTCAAATAGCCCATAAGTAGATTTAGTTATTAATTGGGACCAAATAATGGTACAGGACTTGTCTCCTGAAAAAAGCTGACAGTAGTTTCGAAGTTGCAATTACAAAGAATAGTAAAGAAGGACATGAGGGGAAAGATTCTGACTCATCACATTAATTATGTTTTTTATTCAATAAATTAGTTTAAAGCAACCCTAACTTTAACAATAGTTCAAGTCTACTCGTGCCTATTATTATTACTCCTCAGTTGTCAAAAGGAATCCCAGCTGCAATTAAACCACTCGTCTTAACCGCCCAGGACATTCCCTCCCTCTCATTTCCGCTAAAAAGGTAGGCTGAAGGAAACACAAAACAAGAAAACCACTTCGTCGTCAACGTTATGACTGCACTAGTCAAACCGCCTTAAACTCTATATTGAAGAGCGGTACCTGTGCTGGGACTACGCCTGTTAAAATTGTTGTCAGGTGGCTTGTTAGGATTGATTGCGGTTTCACCTGCGTTGTTGATGTTATATATGCTCAGCTGTTCATGCGTGCGCGCCAATAACATGCCACATCGTGCTGTGCCGGCAGTGAGTCAGTCGTAGGGAGTGGAGCAACGTGTTACAAGGGTCTGCGGGCCGCCTTGCGCAGTGGGGTCGGTGGGCCGATGGTGTTTGTGGCAGCGCTGCGGCCCACAGGCGGCGGCAGTAGACGGCTGTCGCATCATGACGTGAGAAGAGGAGAGCGGTGTGGGGGGTCGAGCGAGTAGTGTGGCCCAGGGGCCCTGCCTGTCTGTGCTCGGCCGGTGACGAATCTGTAGCGTCGTCGCCTGATGGTCTGTGGCTCTAAGACAGCGATGTGCGTTGTATTCTGCACCTCACCAAGGGATGTGGCCGGTTCTTAAGACCTTGGAGGAGTCTTCGGCCGTTCCTTTCTGCAACACGGCGCACTCTCTGCAGTGTTGTGTTGATAGAATAATCTTTCGAATGTTCGAATGTTTGTATAGCTTATGGGACTTAACTACGGGGTCATTAGTCCCTAAACTTACAAACTACTTATGAACTAGCTAATACTAAGGACGGCACAAATATCCATGCCCGAGGGGAATTCGAACCTCCGACCGTAGTGACCGTGCAGACCGTGACTGGAGCGCCTCAGTTCCCTCGGCCACCGCGGCCGGCAGAGAATGATCTTTCATACAACTTTTGAGCACCTGTACTTTTGCCACTCCGTAACTGATAAGTTGCCCTTTACGTCTTGTGGTCATCTATCGTATTTTTACAATCTTTGAATTTCCATTTTCGAATTTTTGTCTCGGCATTCTGTTTGTCGGTGCGTTGTAGGATAAGCGAGTGCTTGTACTTTTGCCACTCCGTTCAAATGTTCAAATGTTTGTTAAGCTTATGGGACTTAACTACGGGGTCATCAGTCCCTAAACTTACAAACTACTTATGAACTACTTACGAACTAGGACGGCACAAATATCCATGCCCGAGGGGGGATTCGAACCCCCGACCGTAGTGGCCGTGCTGACCGTGACTGGAGCGCCTCAGTCACCTCGGCCACCGCGGCCGGCTGCCACTCCGTAACTGATAAGTTGGCCTTTACGTCTTGTGGTCATCTATCGTATGTTTACCATCTTTGAATTTCCATTTTCGAATTTTCGTCTCGGCATTCTGTTTGTCGGTGCGTTGTAGGATAAGCGAGTGCTTGGCAGTTTCTTTTCAGTGTTTCTATTAAGTGTAACCAGTGTATTTGTCTTCTTTGTAGCCAATCAGGAGGTAGTTACCTTCCCTGACTGGCAACGTATTTTGTGGCAGTGTTCTTTCCGACCCTCTGTCGATTGATGCCTTGTACTGAATGTACACTACTGGCCATTAAAACGTCTACACCAAGAAGAAATGCAGATGATGCAGGTATTCATTGGACAAATATATTGTAATAGAACTGACATGTGATTACATATTCACGCAATTTTGGGTGCATAGATCCTAAAAAATCAGTACCCAGAACAACCACGTCTGGTCTTAATAACGTCTGATACGCCTGGGCATTGAGTCAAACAGAGCTTGGATGGCGTGTACAGGTACAGAAGCCCGTTCAGATTCAACATGATACCACAGTTCATCAAGAGTTGTGACTGGCGTTTTGTGACGAGCCAGTTGCTCTGCCACCAATGTCCAGACGTTTTCAGTTGGTAAGAGATCTGGAGAATGTGCTCGCCAGGACAGCAATCGAACATTGTCCGTATCCAGAAGGCCCGTAAAGGACCTGTAACATGAAATCGTGCATGACCGTGCTGAAATGTAGAGTTTCGCAGAGATGGAATGAAGGATAGAGTCTCGGTTCATAAGATATCTGAAATGTAACGGCCACTGCCGTCGATGTGACCGAGACATGTAACCAATGACACCCCATTCTATCACGCCGGGTGATACGCCAGTTTGGCGATGGCACACGCTTCTAATGTGCGTTCACGACGATGTCGCCCAACAAGGATGCGACCATCATGATGTTGTAAACAGAACAAGGATTCATCCAAAAACCTGACGTTTTGCCATTCGTGCACCCAGGTTCGTCGTTGCGTACACCATCGCAGGCGCTCCTGTCTGTGATGCAGCGTCAAGGATAACTGCAGCCATGGTCTTCGAACTGATAGTCCATGCTGCTAAAAACGTCGTCGAAGTATTCGTGCAGATGGTTGTTGTCTTGCAAACGTCCCAATCTGTCGACTTAGTGATCGAGACGTGGCTGTACGATCCGTTACAGCCATGCAGATAAGATGCCTGTCGAAACTTCTAGTGATACGAGATCGATCCAGCGAGGCGTTCCGTATTGCCCTCCTGAACCCACCGATTCCATATTCTGCTAAGTCATTGGATCGCGACCAATGCGAGCAGCATTGTCGCGATACGATAAACCGCAATCGCGAAAGGCCACAATTCGACCTTCATCAAAGTTGGAAACTTGATGGTACGTGTTTATCCTTACACGAGGCATCACAACAACGTTTCACCAGGCAAAGCCGGTCAACTGCTGTTTGTATATGAGAAATTGGTTGGAAACTTTCCTCATGTCAGCACGTTATAGGTGTCGCCACCGGCGCCAACCTCGTGTGACTGCTCTGAAAAGCTTATCATTTGCATATCACAGCATCTTCTTCCTGTCGCCGGCCGCGATGGCCGAGGAGACTGAGGCGCTCCAGTCACGGTCTGCACGGCCACTACGGTCGGGGGTTCGAATCCCCCCTCGCGCATGGATATTTGTGCCGTCTTTAGCATAAGGTAGTTGATAAGTAGTTGTAAGTTTAGGGACTGATAACCCCGTAGTTAAGTCCCATAAGCTTAACAAACATTTGAACATTTGAACATTCTTCCTTTCGTTTAAATTTCGCATCTGTAGCACGTCATCTTCGTGGTGTAGTAATTTCATGGGGAATTTGAAGAGAAGTATTCACGTTTTGAAGTCGTCTCTTTTGTCTCTAAGAGGGCTCTTGCTACGCTTGAGACAGGAATGAGCAGCCTAATATCAAATATCGCGAAGTCCACTTGCTATGTTTTTATAAGGAGAGGCCGAAAACTGTGAAGTATATTAGATAAGTATTCATATTTGCGCGATTTTTTTTCTTCTCTCTTCCATGTCAAAAAAATTACGTAACGAAAAATATCAATTTTTGAAGTGTGAAAATAGATGAATATGAGGACTTGACCGTCTTTGATGAATAACAGCATTTCATGTACTTTTTATATTACTTTTTACGATACTTAAAAAATGGATAACTATCTAAGCATTCTGTACTTAAGAATGACCGATTTGGCAGTTAACAAAGAACCAGCACATAACACAGAGGCGCTGTAATAGTTTCAAGAAAAATATTTGCTGAATGATGAAATCAGAATGATAAATCAAACCATAAAATGTGTGAGAAGGTGTAAGAATTTTCAGAAAAATATATCCTGAATGATGAAAACAAAATGTTTAATCGAGTCATAGAGTTAAGAAGAATTTTAGCTCTGGTTGCTACTGAGAAAAAAAAACGAGAAAGATTCACTGCGTTATAAACATTTACAAAATAAGAAAAAAGTACACAAACTGAGCACTAAATCGTCATCACCTTCTATAATCTCACAATCGCTAAATCAATCCTCTCTTGCCAAGAGTTCATATTCCTTTTCATTTGCAAAAAAAGCGATTAAAATTTAACAAAAACACCAAGATGTAATAAAGAGCGTTAAAAAAAAAAAAGAAAACACAAAAAAGATAAAAACACATCGCACGCAAGTACACAGAACTAGGTGTGTGTCGCGTACCAAGTCCTCTTTTGTGCTATGGTTACTGATGCCCACTTTCCAAAGATCATATGCTTGGGATTGGCTATTTTGAGCCGCACTTTTAAAAAACTGTTATATCGTTTTCGCCCTTTTATGACGGTAAGAGTGATTCAGCGCAGAAAATACTTTTGTTGTTGTTGTGGTCTTCGGAGACTGGTTTGATACAGCTCTCCACCCTAACTGTATCCTGAGCAAGCCTCTACATCTCCTCATAAAAACGACAACTTACATCCATTTGAATCTGCTTACTACATTCATTTCTTGGTCTCCCTCTGCGATTTTTTTCCCCACACACTTCCCTCCAGCGCTAAATTTACGATTCCTCGATGTCTAAGAATGTGTTCTACCAATCGATCCCTTCTTTTAGTCAAAGTATGCCAGAAATTCCTTTTCTCCCCAATTCTGTTCAGTACCACCTCATTAGTTACGCGATCCACCCACCTAATATTCAGAATTCTTCTGTAACACCACATTTCAAAATCCTCTATCCTCTTCCTGTCCGCACTGTTTATCGTCCATGTTTCACTCCCATACAAGGGAACACTCCGCACAAATGCCTTCATAAAGGACTTCCTTATGCTTAAATTAATATTCGATGTTAACAAATTTCTCTTTTTCAAAAACTCTTTTCTTCTCATTGCCATTCTTCATTTCATATTATCTGTACTACGACCATCGTATGTTATTTTACTGCCCGGGTAACGAAACATATTTACCACCTTTATTGTTTCGATATCTAATCTAATTTCTTCAGCATCACCTGATTTTCTGAGACTGTACTCCATTGCCCTTGTTTCGTTCTTGTTAATGTTCATCTTATATCCTCCTTTCAACACACTCTCCATACCGTTCAATTGCAATTCCAGGTCTTTTGCTGTCTCTGACAGAATTACAATGTCAGCAGCAAAACGCAAGGTTCTTATTTATTCACCCTGCACTTTAATTCCTTCTCCAACTTTCTCCTTGCTTTCCTTTATAGCTTGCTCAATGTAGAAACTGAATAAGATTGTGGAAAGGCTACAACCCTGTCTTACACCCTTCCCGACCTCTGCATCACTTTCATGCCCTTTAACTCTGATAACTGCTGTCTGTCATTTGTACAAGTTGTAAATAACCTTCCGTTCCTTATATTTTACTCCAGCTGAACTCAGAATTTGAAAAAAGTGTATTCCAATCAACATTGTCAAATACTGATATCACAAAATCAACATTGTCAAATATTATCAAATATTGATATCACAAAATCGAAAATTTGGACATGGTTCCTTCATTGACAATTTGGTAGTGGTGTAATAAGAAGGTTGCCACGCATCCATTCACAGCTGCTTCTGTCTCGGCAGTTATACTCGGAGTTAGTGAAGCAATTTGCTCCCCTTTTAGTAGCAGTGAACCTAGGGTTTCTAGTGGAGCGAAGAGTTCCTAAGACTTGGGAAAAAAGGGCAGGCCTTTCGATGGGTCGTAGAGTACATACGTAAAAATAAGGCGTGTTTCTCTAACGTTTGGTCAGTTGCAGAATTGTGGATCACATTCTATGATCGAATACTGTCACTTTTCTGGAGAAAGAAACTCCCTCTGTAAAAATCAACATGGCTTCCGAAAGCAACGATCATGTGAAAGTCAGATCACTTTCTTCACCCATGAGACCGAGGTGAATGCCGTGTTTCCTGAATTCCTCAAGGCGTTCGATGCCGTTCCGACCCGTCGCCTGATAAAGTAGAGCGTGTGGAGTAACAGGCTAACTACTTGACTTTCGTAAAAGAACGCAGCATGTAATTTTCAACGATGAGGTCGTCTGACGTGAAAGCGATTTCTGGCTTCCCTCAATGGAGTTTTATAGATCCGGTTTTTTGTGACAATACATACAGTGACCTAGTAGATAATGTAGGAAGCCCAATGACGCCTTTTCCGTATAATGCTGTAATATATAGACAAGTCGCGACACTGGAAAAGGGTAGCAAAATGCAGGACGATCTCTAGTGTACTGGTGGATGATGTAGGAAATGGTGATTGACCCTCAAAAAAGAATAAGTGTTAAGTGCTGCGTTCACATAGAAAGCCCCTTTATTTAGCGGTAACAGGACAACCACTGAAAGAAACTAGTTCCATAAAACTTCCTGGCAGATTAACATTGTGTGCCGGAGCCGGAACTCGAACCTCGGACCTTTGCCTTTCAAGGGCAAGCGCACTACCGACTGTGCTATCCCGACACGACTCACGATGCCGCCTCACAACTTTACTTCCTACCTCGCCTCCTACTTTCCAAACTTCATCGAAGCTCTCCTGCGAACCATGCAACACTAGCACTCCTGGAAGAAAGGATATGGTGGAGGCATGGCTTAGCCACAGCCTAAGGGATGTTTCCAGAATGAAACTTTCACTCTGCAGCGTAGTGTGCTGATATGAAACTTCCTGGCTGCGATAGCGTATCTGACTGGCCGAGTGGCTATCCCCTGGGGCACGGCCCACTGTCTCATGACCACCAGCCAGTCAGCTACGCTGTCGTAGCCCCCACCCCCTAAACTTTGAAGGGTTGTAGCTCCCAAACTAACAGTGATAGGAATGTAGTTTAATTTCATTTGGACGCAGCTGGTTTCAACGAATCAAATGCACGATAGAAAAAACTATTGTTCCATTTAAAAAATTATATCTTTGTGCTGTAACTGTTTGGAAAATTATACAATAAACTATGTTCATAGCTCCGCAGAATATGTGACATTTCTTGTGTTGACCTACCGCATTAAAATTTCTCGTCACCTATTATTTCATAAGTTACAGAGGCAAACACACTTAGTGAAACATCCTGTATATAGGAGGGAGAGGAGTAGGTGGAGGAAGAGATAGAATGGGGAAAGGAGGAGACGGACAGAGTGAGCATAGAGAAGGAGGAGGTCAGAGGGTAGAGGAGGATACAGAGAGAGAGGGGGGATTGGAGGAGAATGAGAGAGGGGATATAGTGACACACAGGAGAAAGGAAAGGGAGGGGAAGAGAGAATAAACAGAGAAAGGAGCAGTAAGAGACGGGTGGAGGAGTAGTTGGAGAGATAGAAGGGAAATGAGGGGATGGACTAACGGAAGATTGGATATTCGTTTTTTCGTATTATATGGGCTGCCATAACGTTCATCTGATTGCGACAAAATTTCGTCAACATACTTCTCTTACGTCATGGTTATGGACATAGTACAATTATGTTTCCTACGGCAGCAACGCACCGGGTACCAGCTAGTTCCTAATAATAAATTAATAAGATAAATAGTATCAACAATTACATTATTATTACAAACATTTTGAAATTAAACATCTTAATATAAAACCACATAGAGAAGATCCAACGGAGATCAGCACGCTTCGTTACGGGCTCATTTAGTAAGCGCGAAAACCTGACAAGGAACTCCAGTGGCAGACGCTGCAAGAGAGGCGATCTCCTGTCAAAGTTCCGAGGGCGTACGTTTCTCAAGAGTCGAAATTCAAAAACACGAAACTTTCACTCTTCAGCGGAGTGTGCGCTGATATGAAACTTCCTGGCTGATTAAAACTGTGTGCCGGAACAGGAATTAAAACCTGGGAGCCTTATATTGTCCGAACTATCTCGGCACGCATCAAGGTTTGCCATCACAACTTTACTTCTGCCAGTACCTCGCCTCCTACTTTCCAGACTTCACATCAGTTCTCCTGCCAACCTTTAAGGAATAGTACTCCTGAATACGGTGGAGAGATGGCTCGGCCACAGCCTAAGGATGTTTCGGGGAGTAGTATTCTTGCAATGTTCACAGGAGAATTTCCGACCTTTGGAAAGTTGGAGGCGTGGTACTGTCAGAAGTAAAGTTGTGAGGACGGACTTTGAAGTGAGCTCAGACGGTAGAGCGCTTGCCCACCAAAGGCAAAGGTCCCAGGTTGGAATCCCGGTTCCGGCACACAATTTTAAACGGCCAGGAAGTTTCAAAATTCAGATGTGACCACACTGCTGAGCTCATCGGTTCCTAGTCTGACACTTATTCTAAGAACAACACACACGCCTATGCCCCGAGGGAGGACTCGAACATCCGACCAGACAGGCTGTGTAACACGTGACATGGCGCCTCTCAAGGAGTAAACCAACATATCGTTTCCTCCAACGCAAATCTAGCGGAAAGACCACAGAGAGTTTAGGACCCACTGGGAGACATACCGGCAACTGCGCACCATACACAACTGGATCAGTAGAAGGAAGTGACGTACACCGAGCACTCTCCGACACAGAGCTTGCGGAGTATTGACGGAGCCGCAGAGAGCTACTGACGGAGTGAAAAGCAGCAGGGAGTGCACCACGCCAGCAGACACGGCTTGCAGCAGCAGCTATAGCTGGCAGGCACGGGGTTGGAACACTTGCGGGGAGTGACACTTGCGCGGAGTGACACTTGCGGGGAACCCGGGACCCTTGGGGCGGCTAATGGATTTTTCTGGGTACAGGCACACCAAGACGTCTAGCACTGCTGTTGTCAAGTTTCCACACTGTCAACATAAAACGAAACTCAGTAAAATTGCACAACCCTTTCAAAGCTGAAGAGCAATATAGTAACTTGTTCTAACTACATATGAATTCGTTGAGTGTTCCCCCTGAAAACAAAAAGGTATTTTAATAGTGATAATGTTTGGAGAGTTATTAAGACATTCTTTGCTACTACAAGAGAATGACTTTCCAGTCATACCACCTAAAAGCATATTATTCAGAACACTAAGCATATCAAGACACCTGCGCAAGCAATAAATATATTAGGCATCCTGCACAGATACGTTGATGTAATTGACCGCTATGTAGTTAGCCCCACTATCACGCAACTTCCATCTCTTTAAAAATAGCTACTATGCTTTTTAATAGGGGACGCAACCGTAAACCTTCAATTAAAAAACGATAATAATAAGTCAATGAGTATTTTACGTACCTGAAGCGTTTATTCGTAGACCCCAAAACTATTTGGCTGTATTCGAATTAGAAATACATCTAGGAAATGTATGAAATACGGAATGTGTAGGGGAATGTCACACACCGAAAAATGCTAAAGATAAATTTTATTTTCCATCACCGTCATATAGAACCATTTTTACTCCGAACTTGGCATAAACCGACAGGGAGAAACAAGTTGAAAGACTTCCAGGAAAAATGTAGCGAAATTGACAGCCAATAGTTGGTTATAAATTACATTGCCTGTTAACTGTATAAATATAAATTACGGAATACGCGGAACTCCTGTTCAGTACAGTCAAAAAAGGTCTAAGGTAATAGACAGTGGTTTACAATCAGATATCCGTATCACTCTCCTCCTCAAGAAGTCTGTGTGAAGATTTATATTCAGGACATTCAAGAAAAAGGTGTTGAAACTACAAGAAGCAGCTCATTTACTCAGGAAGGGAAAACGTTATGGTGCCCGTAAATTTGAATGGCTGTATCTCTTGTAGTAACATTCATTTTTTGATAAAATGTTAAAATCCAATATACCAGAATTTTGTTTTTCTAAACTCAGTGCCAACTTTTTTGTCGAAATTTTTGCAGGAAGTAGCCTTGACGTGATTTCATACTTCTATGCATTAATATTATCAAACATGTAATTTGTGTCACAAATTGCGCGGCCGGTCCGGTCGGAGGTTCGAGTCCTTCCTCGGACATGGGTATGTTTGTTTCTACTTTGCCTAAGTTATTTTAAGTACGATTAAGTAGTGTAAGTCTAGCGACCGATGACCTAAGTAGTTTGGCCGCATAAGACTACACATATACACGTAATTTATTTATTTCATCACCACATTTATGTACTAATAATTAAAGAAACTTAAATGTAGAAATAAACAATGAAAACAAATGATTGGTATTTCTCATAAAATGAATGCACACAACCGTTGAATTATGTCATCTGAATGTACCTACAAAATCTGCCATATGAAAATTGTAGTGTGAGTCCCAAATTTGTTTTTATGTAATAACATTAAAAATATATTAAAAATTCAGAACTCGAAAACCAGTGAAGTTATGGACTTTAAGCGTTTTGTGTTGCTAAATCTTTACATAGTAGACACGATTTTAAAATTTGGTTGCTATCGCCAAAGTAGACGAAACGTTAAATTTTTTGGTGTGCGCCGGCCTTCCATTGCACACCTGAGGTCTGGAGCTGCACCTGCATCTACATCTTCAGCATATCTTTGTATAACCACATTTCAAAATTTGTCATCTCGTCCATAAATTCTATACACCATAGTTACTTTTCATATAAGCTTGGTAATCACTCCCAAATTGCAAGAGTCTGGAGCAGGAGTGGCCATAAAATCGGCCCGTGGGTGGCCCGTTGGCCCGCGAGCCAACCATTTTCTTCTGACCTCACACTCGTCCCACCACGCCACTGTGCTTTCTAAGCGGGTACCTTGCAGAAACAATTTGCAGAGTTGTTATATTGCTGTGATGTCTGTTGTTTCGGACTTCAACGCAGATGCGGCCATACGTTCGACCACGCACGGTAATCCGTAATGGCGAGTGTAAGAGGGCATGTACGATAGGGCCGCTACAGCCATAGCGTGCGAGTTGTGGGAACTGGATGAGAGGCGAGCACGGGTAGCCAAGTGGTGGACTAAGAATGCATATAAATGATGGAAGAGTGGTTTCAAACTTCATTCTTCAAGCCCTTAACAATGAAACTATCACTGTATACGGCCACGGTAAACAGACAAAATCTTTCCAATATGTATCAGATCTCGTGAATGGTTTGATATCCTTAAAAGCGTCAAATTTCACATTACCAGTAAATTTAGGAAACCCCACTGAGCATGCTATTGAAGAGTTTGCAGTAATGATAAAAGAACTTGTTGGAGGACAAAGTCATATAATACAGGTGGCAGCAGTGGAGGACGATCATCAGAGAAGAAAACCTGATATATCAAGAGCTCGAAAATACCTTTCATGGGAACCCAAAGTGCCTTTGGAAGTGCGACTTCGTAAGACAATTGGGTATTTCAGGAAAGAACTGCAGAGAACAAGCCATTCAGATCACAACATGTTTGCTCCTGAGAAAAGAATAAGGATTCCTCACGCGTAATATATCTGTTGTAAATGATCTCTACACGGACAGGCGGAAGCAGTTTATGGGACTCGGGCTGTAACGTAATAGTTACATATTTACAAATTGTATTGCCGAAACTAGGAATCAAAATGTTTCATAATATTAACGGTGAAGATGTTCATTTATAAGTAAAACAATTGAGATATTGTTCTCCGTTAGATCACAGGCATAGTCAATGCAGCAAGATGTATTGGAATAACTCTAAACTACTGCTGAGCTGGAAACAGCCATTCGCATTGTTATTGAGTGCATCGACGTTTCCACACTTCAACGGGTCACGCAAATTTTTTCTGTCCGTCTGCGCCACATCAGCACCATGGAATAAGGTCAGTCGCGGCGGAGCGGCGATGCGCGAGGCCGTTCCCCGTCGAGGGTTTGAATCCCCCCCTCGGGCATGGATGTCTGTGCTGCCTTTAGTATAAGTTAGTTCATAAGTAGTTTGTAAGTTTAGCGACAGGTGACAACGCAGTGAAATGCAGGGTAATCAAAGTTTACCTGGGTCATGAGGAAAGTGCTTTTAGACAGCTTAATGATGGCCTCCCCCAGGGGTCCGTTCTTGCTCCTCTCTTGTTCAATGTATACATTGCTGACATCTCTGCAACACAGTCTAAGAAGTTAATTTACGCCGATGACATCGCTTCAGCAATCCAGCATACTGACCTACCCACCACAGAAGCAACACTAACGAATGATCTTGCCACCCTCCAACAATATTTTAGAACCTGGTAGCTGAAGACAAATCCAAACAAAACAGAGGTATCCTGCTTCCATTTGAATAATAGACTAGCCAACCAGAAACGTAATATCCATCTCGACTGTTGTGAAGCTCAAACATAAGCTCCCAAAATATCTGGGAGTAATACCGGATCGCTCGATCACTTTTAAAAAACCACCTTCAAAAAACAGCTGCCAAAGTTAAGACGAGAACTAACCTTTTTCACCAGATTCCTGGATCATCCTGGAGAGGAAACGCACAAGTCGTGCGTACTACTGCTCTGTCCCTGGTTTATTCATCGGCTGAATATTGTGCTCCTGTGTGGCTGAACAGTGCCCACGTGCGAGAGGTTGACGTCCAGCTTAATAGAGCCATGAGGATAATTAGTGGCACCCTCTTAGCTAGATCTCTTCCGAGGCTCCCAGTTGTGTGCCACATACGTCGCCACGTTGTGTGCGATTCGTCGCCAAGAAGCACTCATCAGAGAGTAAAAGAAAATATTATCTACCCCACAACTTCCCATCACGCAATATCTCCCACTAACCTTCAACCGACTTAAATCCAGAAAGCCACCTCTACGTATTGCTTCCCAGCTGATACCAGAGGATTTCTCGCCCAATACCACATAGGTACTATGTTTGGTTGTGGAGCCATCATCCGCAGCAGCTGTTAAAATTAATTATAAGAGGTAATCCGTCTTATGCTGCAATTACGAGATTTATTTTACACCAGGCGCATTTTTAAGCATATTTTTTGGTCTGTACATGATACAAAAGCTTGCACAGTTTGTTTTCGATAAAAAGATTAAAAACAGTTTTTAAAACTTTGTGCACGTTAGACCTATGTGTTTTGAACTTACTATTCGGTCTACTCACGGTATTGATGTCTCTTCTTTACATCTTACTACTGTTTCTCCGTCTTGTTGGCTGGAATTGGTCTGTTGCTAGCGTGTGTTTTTTGACTGTGTACGGCAATTTTAGTGTGTTTTTGTGTCGTTTCTTCCGCTTCATCACAGCACATCACATCACTTCACTTTTTTAAATGCATACAGATTACATATCACCTGTTATAGGCGGAATGCCCTGTCTATTTGTTTATCACTTCACTACAGTGTGGCTATGTTTTTGTCTCTTTATTTGTTTTTCGTGTGTTCTTTGAGTGTTGCCAACGTTATATATTTGTATTTATATACATAAATACAATGTAATTCAACTTGTGTGTGTGTGAGACAGAAAAAATCAAATGTTCAAATATTTGTATAGCTTATGGGACTTAACTACGGGATCATCAGTCCCTAAACATACAAACTACTTATGAACTAGCGAACACTAAGAACGGCACAAATACCCATGCCCGAGGGGGGGATTCGAACCCCCGACCGTGGTGTTTCGTGAACAGGATGTTGTTTTTTCTTCAGATGAGTAAATGCAGGTTTAATTGGGTTGTGGTGGTGATGGGACCCGGGGGGGGGGGAGGGTAACCCGATTTTCGTTTTTGTGAAAGGGGGGGGGGTTGACTCTCATACTGATTATTTTCATGTTAGGTGGTCAATAAGCTTGAATGTGTTGTTTGCTAGATTGGTTTGGTCATTTATGAGAGTTTTCTTTCTGTTATTGTTCTTTTTTTTCCTGATATGGTAGTTTTCTTAAAAGGTGAGCAGGTGTTTTTCGTTGTTTTTTATTCTTAAGATTGCCATGTTTGTGTCTCTGGTGGTGATTTTATGTTGGTTTTGGTCTAAGTGTTCTGCAAATGTTGAGTGACTTGTTTTATTCTTCCAGGCTCGTACATGTTCTTTATATATGGTGTCAAATGTTGTTTTAGTCTGGCCAATGTAACGTCCATTACATGTGTTGCATTTCAGTTGGGATATTCCTGATCTTCTGTATGGATCTGTATTTTCTATTGATTTTGGAAAATATTTTTGAAGTGAATTGTTATTTTCGCGGGCTATGTTGATACATTGTCTTTTGAAAATGTTGGATATTCTGTGTGTGTATCATAACATCTGTTGTTTTCTTCATTTTTCTGCTTTGCGTTGTTCTTGTGTGTGTACCTTGTGTGTGTTTTCTTTTTTTTGTATTATGTCTTTGTGGTGGTGGTATTGGTGTGTTTATTTGGTTTTTAATTTTTATTGTTCAGCTTTGTTACTAGGTTTTCTTTGTATCCATTGTTTGTGGCTATTTGTACTATTTTATTCATTTCCTTCTGGTAGTTATCTGTATACCACCTATGTACCCTCATGGGACATCTTTGAAGGGTGAACAAGCAACTCATTCCCAGACCTTCCACTAAAGTCGGTGGCATGAAACTCCCCCGCAGGGAGTGGACTCTGCTGAATCTTTTTCGCACAGGAGAGGATAGATGCAATTATTGGAAGTACAAATGAGGAATGACATTAGATCAGTGATGTGGTTGCGGAGCAGGCATCCAAACTATGGTTCACATAGCAATAGACTGCCCCCTGCGTTCTTTCGCTGAGGGGTTGGATGTTCTTCACAACATAAACGAAGCAGGACTGAAATGACTTAAATCACTGTACCTGGCTCAGTCACGGGATATCCTATTCACAGATAATTTATCCCCTGAACGCAAGTTCTATGTACTGTAGCAACATAACAAAAAAATGTTCAAATGTTTGTTAAGCTTATGGGACTTAAATTCGGGGTCATCAGTCCCTAAACTTACAAACTACTTATGAACTTCTTAGGAACTAGGACGGCACAAATATCCATGCCCGAGGGGGGATTCGAACCCCGACCGTAGTGGCCGTGCAGACCGTGACTGGAGCGCCTCAGTCCCCTCGGCCACCGCGGCCGGCGCAACATAACATGGTGGCTGTCAAGAACCATATGAAAATAACAATAATAACAACTTTGAATAAAGTGTGAGTTCGGAATTGTTTGTAAGTAATGGTCGCCTTGAAATTGCTGTTATCCTACACTTGGGTATCTCTTTGGTAATTTGATCTGCTATTACGACAGGCACCTGGTTTCTCGCCGCCTGTCCAATTCCGCTGCCAGCCTGACATTGCTGTTGTGCGGTGTGCCGGCCGGCAGGCGTAATGCAGACGGCGTGATAGTACATTATTACTGTTCTACAACCTTTAAGTCAGAGCTCAACGTTTTTTGTGCTGCAGACAAGAAGTTTCCACTGCATTCCAAAGGAAACAATTGCTGTCCCCATGGCGCAAAAACCGACCCTACCAGCAGAAGTTAAACTGACACTCCCTCCGTCACTTGTAGCCCGGTTTTAACTCCCTGTACGAAACTTTCCATCTAGGCTGTGTCTGGCATGTCCCAGGAATCTTCAAATGCGATGGGATGTATTGTGAACATGACTGACTTTTCAGTCAACCAACACGGTACATCTGCAGTCATATACTAAAGACAACACAAACGTCCATGCCAGAGGGAGGATTCGAACCTCCGACTCGGGAGGTCGCGCGATCCGCAACGTGGCGCTTCAGTCCGCTCGGCTACTGCCGCGCGGCAACTGCATTTTATATAGTAAATTAGCTTTGTACTAATTACACTGTTATGTTAGTAACGGATGAAATAAGCTACTGAATGCAACACGGACGGGAGCGATGTATGAAACTGAACAACATATACTCGAGAAGAGAACAGCCGCAAAGACAAAAAACGAGAAACAAAGAAAAGTTGATGTTTGTAAAAATTATGGAATCAAACTGATGTGGCCATCAGTCCCTGGACTTAGTACTTAAACTAACTTACGTTATGAAAAATACACACCCATGCCCCATACAGCCGGCCGCGGTGGCCGAGGGGACTGAGGCGCTTCAGTCACGGTCTGCACGGCCACTACTGTCGGGGGTTTGAATCCCCCCTGGGGCATGGATATTTGTGCCGTCCTTAGTTGTAGGTAGTTCATAAGTAGTTTGTACGTTTAGGGACTGATGACCCCGTAGTTAAGTCCCTTAAACTTAACAAACATTTGAAACATTGCCCCATACAGGACTCGAATCTCCTACAGGAAGCAGCCACGCACTTCGCAGCAACAAGTGCATGGCTACTCCCGCAAAGCTCGCATCGACTCTGAAGCACACAACGAAGATCAGCTTTCGGAGAATGGCAGCTACTAGGGTGAAGAGGCCAGTGCCTACACTCGATTACATATAATTTACAGTTTTCATGTGTATCAATTTGAGCTGCGACTCCAGCAGTAAGGATAAAATGCTACATCATCACTTGTCACATAGTACATACTGTAACTACATATAGTCGAAGAGAGCAGCGAAGGCACACAATGTAAAATGTGAACTGCATAGGAAGAAATTACGCATGCGCTTGATACTGACGCATTGTTGAAATCGCTAATTCCTGTTAACTATCACTTATTTCATCATATGTGAAGTTATAATCAGTTCATCAATCCAATCACAAATGGCTTTCGATTTCTTACGTATTTACAGCTAACTCTGGTCAAGATATTGTGTGATCCCCACCTAGTGGGATTGACGGATGATACAGAGAGAGTTCGGAGAAGGGCAGTTTGTTTGGTATTAACGCTTTATAGGGGAGTGTCACAGGAACGATGTACGAGCTGAGTGTGGAAATCATAAAAAGAACGGCGTTATTCGTTGTGGCAAGATTTATTTGCGAAATTTCATGCACCAACTTTCTCTTGCGAATGCGAAAATATTTTGTTAGTTCTCACCTACATCGGAAGATATGATCATCGTAATAAAATAAGTGAAGTCAAATCGAAAAGATTTAAATGTTCCTTTTCCCAGCGCGCTATTGGAGAATGAAACTGTCCAGAAATATCTTAAAAGCGGTTCGATAAACCGTCTGCCATGCACTTAAATATGATTAGCGGAGTATATACATTGACGTAGATGTAGATTTCCAGAGTGGTTGCACATATACCACTGAATGTACCTTCGAGTTTATATAATAATACTATACTCAGTTTGGAATGTATAACCTCAAAGATAATGAAATGCATGAAATTACACCCTATCACACTTGAGGTTCTAATTCTTATGTGTTTACTACGAACTCCCGCACACAAGTGTTTTTAATTACATAACTTCCAACTCCATTCTCAGCTGAAAATTCTGTTATCGTAGGATGAATAGTTAAGGAAATTGACGTAATACTGATTCGGTTGCATGAAAAAGAAACAGAAATGGGTAGAGAGCGGTGTAGAAGGAGACGGACAGAGAGGAAAGGAATGAATACACACCCAGGCAACTAACGCCAGTTTAAGAAAAAAAATCTTTAATAGACAGCCTACAATTTACCACATTGTATTTCCACAATACGTAGAGGCTGTACTTCTTTACTTACTCTCAATACAGGATCACCATCTCCTCTTTATCACTTTTTCTTCAGAAGTGTATCATACCGTCTTTCTGGATGGGGTCGTAAGGTTCTAATCGGTGTATTTTTGCAGCTGATAATAGTAACACGTTGTAATAAGCATATTGCATGGCGCTCAAATGACACTAAAACGCAAATTAATTCCCATTCCTCATTTATCGACGTGATTTAGCTTCCTTTTCATCTTTTGGGCTCGGGGGTAGTCGCCATACTGCACGTAACACAGATAGTAAATGCAGTTTTACACGGATCGTTCTGCCAGTAATCTGAACGACTTATTTAGATATCTTTGTTCCAGGAAGAGAAGCGGTCTTCTTTTAGAGATATTCATGTTGCAATACAGCCAAGATCGCAGAAGGTTATAGAGATATTAATGTTGTAAAATAGCCTAGATCGCAGAAGTTTATTTTATGTTACTGGTTGCGACCAATTGTGTGACATATTCAGAAACATTTATACAGCCCATGCGGCTGGTGCTGACTTCTCCAGGGCTGCCGTGAGCGCACTCTTGGCACTCTCTAACTTCAGTTGATAGTTACCAACGTGCAGCCACCGTGTGCAGCCACAGCAGCCCTCGAGAAGTCGAAACCAACCACATGGGCTGTATAAATGTTTCTGAAGATGTCACACAATAGGTCGAAACCACTTGTATCAGGAAGGCTGTTGGTGTGTGGTCTTGTGTCAATACGTGGAATAAAAACAGGAGGATGTGGCTTATCTTTGCTTTTAATTATTTGTGGTCTTCAGTCGAGAGACTGGTTTGATGCAGCTCTCCACCATACTGTATCCTGAGCAAGCCTCTTCATCTCCATATAAGAACGGCAACCTACATGTGTATGAATCTACTTACTGTGTCTATCTCTTGGTCTCCCTCTGCGGTTTTTACCCCAAACACTTCCATCCAATGCTAAAGTCACGATTCCTTGATATCTAAAAATGTGTCCTAATAATCCATCCCTTCTCTTAGTCAAGGTATGCCAGAAATTCCTTTTCTCCCCAATTCTGTTCGGTACCTCCTCATTAGTTACGCGATCCACCCACCTAATGACTTACGATGTACATTTCCGAGAAGGCAGTCGGACTAAGGAAGGCGGAATAGCTGCCCCTGTAGAGCATGCCCCCAGGTGAAGCGAAATTAGCCGGAGCCAAAAGTCAGGATATCCTATCAGGATCGAGGCTCGAGATCGAACGAGGAACGTGGCGGAACCGACGGTGCGCCAAGGCGTCGGGCCTGTCTGCCACGTGATTACATGGAGCTCACTGATAGGTGGGTCAAGTGTGCAGGCTGTTAGAGGTTAGCGTACCCTGGTCAGCAGTACCGAACCACCACGCTGGACTAAGGCTGCAGCCTCGTGGACGGACGTGTGATGGAGGAAGTCCAACGCACGCCCGCTCCTGTACGTAGTTGACAATGTACTAAAATTTTGGAGGCCATGTCTGGGCAGGACGAGATATTCCGTTATACAGTTAAATAAAATAATCTCCTAAGGGCCGGTTCGTCCATCTCTCTTCTCGTTAATAAACGAGAAGATGCCTTTAACGTCCAGTTAACTGTGTTTGTTAAGTGCATTGCGTTTGTCATTGCCAGATACACCTCTCGTTTGCTAACCTGGAGAAAACGAGAAGATACGATATATTTCGACTAGGGTGGCAATATAAACTAATGAAAGTGCCGTCTGAATAAAGTTCTGTTTCCCTTATTTAACTATCGGGGAAGAGGTTAGTAGATAGTTGTTATTTGGAGTTATGGAAAACAAAGGTGGAAAATGCTCGAATTTTATAACAAGGAAGTACAAGAGTGTTGTGTCCTCAATAGAGTAATGTTAGGATGCATTAAATGTAAAAAACGGACGCTACGACATGGAATGATAAGAAAAAAGCGAAATGATCGCGTGTGGCAAATGAAATCAGTGCTTTCCACGGAAAATGTAGGACAGTAAATATGCTTAGGGCTAAGTACGATAACACGCCAAGTGCGTAGTATCTTAGTGCAACCTTGCACATAGGCAAAAGTATACTGTTCCTTTAGATCGGAGGAAGGAATCACATTTCAGGCCTCACACTAGGCGCAACAAGTAAATACTGCGTAATATTTTACGACGCTACTCGCCGGGCTCCAGTGTTTATGTTGGCAATAGATAAATAATGAAGTGTAGAATTGTGTTAATATTTTTCAAGAGCTACAGAGTAAGTATATTCACAGAATATATGACATCAACTGCCATTGGGCAAAGCTGAAAATATATACCCAGCCGGGATTCGAATGCGGGTCTCCTGCTTTCTAGGCAGTTGCGCTGACCCCTTCACCACTGGGGACACAGTGATCACCGCACCTGCAAGGACTACCTAAGCACGCCTCCCGTCAGATACAAATTCCCAGCTTCGCCCTGCCCACAGTACTCAAACTCGTAGTTATGAAACTAATTCCCGTAAGATCACTGTGTCATCAGTGGTGTAGGGGTCAGCGCAACTGCCTAGAAAGCAGTAGACCCGGGTCCGAATCCCGGCTGGGTACACATTTTCAGCTTTGCCCAATGGCAGTTTATGTCATATATTCTGTGAATATTAAATAATAACAACTGCAGTATCAGAAGTGACGTCGGTTCTTACGGAACAGACGGCACATGTATATATACAGAGTAATTGTTATTGCTGCTCGTTTCCTTCACAGCAAAATTAATACTGTACCTACTCTATCGTTGACAGTTTCTTGTATATACCCTAGTCCGCTCAGAAAAAAAATCGTTTTAATTGAAGTTGTCTCGAGAAAAAATTTATTGGTAGTCTGAGTTGCCGTCATTACGATTGCTGCCAACATAACCACTGCAACCCGGCGAGAAGCGTGGTACAATTTAACCAAATACTGAATTAATATGCTTGCAGACATGAATAATGTATTCTGTTTTCTATTATGACAGATAACTTACAAAATACGTAACTATCCGTTGTACTCTTAAGACGGTCGTGGAGGTTTTCATGTAGCGTTTCCAAGACGAAATAGCGTAACAAATTCCGCACCACCTCAGCATTCAAAATGATTTGGGCGAACATA
Source organism: Locusta migratoria (assembly GCA_026315105.1). NCBI lineage: Eukaryota > Metazoa > Arthropoda > Insecta > Orthoptera > Acrididae > Locusta > Locusta migratoria. The sequence continues at coordinate 533,659,737 of CM048747.1, forward strand.
AATACGTCTAGGTCGCATTAAAGGAGCAATGACCTCCAGATCGTCTAAAATATTGACAACGTCTTCATTGTCAACCAAATCTCTTATTCCAACCATTTTCATCATACCGATTCTCACTGAACTAGTCGATACCTATAAGTTTGTATTCTGATATCGTAACAATAATTTTAAGTTTATGTTGCATATCTACAATATATCAAACTCATCTGCTAGCTACTGCCATGGATGGGGCGAGAAATATGACGATAAAATTTGTCAATGACGCTGATTTCCACACTACTTTTTTATATATGTAGTGCTTCTGTTATTTTGTTCGATAAATCTGTCTTATCACTTGAATATATTGCGGTATTTTAGCGCTTTGGAATCTTCCTATTTCCATACAGATTCTCACTTAACTGGTTGTTAGCTGTGTAACGAGCAGAATTCTACTCGTTAACTTAACGGCCAGTTTGAGGTCTTTTAACGTCTGGTTAACTCACAACGAAACATTGACAAACGCAGCTCACCGCTAACAACCAGTTAAAATCTTAACCGGAACTTAACGAGACACTGACAAACCGGCCCTAAGACCTAGTTTTTTTACAACATAAATACGTGCTCGGTTAGTCACACGGATGACGGATGACGTCACTGTAGCAACGATTTTCCCCTCCTCCTTCCGCCTCTATCCCCTCACCCGCCCCCCTCCCCCCCACCTGCTGTGCTTGGAGCGGATGGCAGGACCACTCGGGAAGCGCTGGCTTAGACAGCCCTGCGATAGGCGTTTGGAATATTGCTCGCGGAAGACATTTTCACCGGCGACAGGCAGTGATCGTGACGTTGAGTCGGTTGCCTGTCACCAGACTTTAAATTTCAAAACTCTCCGCAGTGTGACGTGAGGTGACGGCATGTAGGACTGTCGATACTGATCCGTCCTTCGCGTGGAGCTGTTCAGCGAGGTACACTCGGTATGCAGTACAGTCGGTGCTGAACTCCACGTCGCCACCAGATTTAATCCTGTACCTAGTCTCGTCCTAAGTCACAAACTTGACACTACTCTATACACGTGCAAACTGAAGAGGTAATTTTTTTTGAAATTCTGCAGTACATTAGTGTTTTATGTTCCATAATATTCTTATGTATCGGTTTATTTCTAAACTGCTTTTGGGCTTTTTAGGTCATTGTCTGATGATCGTGAACCGATAGTCCGCACTACAACAATTACAGTACAAACTTATGCGACGATGGATGAAGGGCAACAGGCGGATTGTGTTTTTCCCGACTTCAAAAAGGCGATCGACGTGGTGCCACACTGCAGACTGCTAACGAAGATACGAGCTTATGGAATAGGTTCACAGATTTGTGACTGGCTGGAAGACTTCCTAAGTAATAGAACGCAGTACGTTGTTCTCGACGGCGAGTGTTCATCAGAGACGAGTGTATCGTCAGGCGTGCCCCACGGGGAGTGTGATAGAACCGCTATTATTTTCTATCTATATAAATGATCTGATGGACAGAGTAACTTGTAATTTGCGGCTGTTTGCTGATGCTGTGGTGTATGGGAGGGTGTCGTCTGTAACTGACTGTAATAGCATACAGGATGACTAAGAAAAATTTTCTACTTGGTGCGAAAAATGGCAGCTAGCTCTCTCGAAAAATGTAAGGTGATGCGCATGAGTAGGAAAAACAATCCCATAATGTTCGAATACAGTATTAGTAGTGAACTTCTTGAAGCTGTCGCGTGGTTCAAATATCTACGCGTAACATTGCAGAGCGATATGAATTGGAACAAACATGTAAGGACAGTTGTGAGTAAGGCGGACAGCCGACTTCAATTTATTGGGAGAATTTTGGGAAGATGTACTTCATCTGTAAAGGAGACCGCGTATAAAATGCTCGTATGACCACGTCTTGAGTATTGCTCAAATGTTTGGGACCCGCGGCAGATCAATTTAAAGGAAGGCATAGAATCAGTTCAGAGGCGAGCAGCTAGGTTTGTTACTGGTAGATTCGACCAATGCGCGAGTGTCACGAAAATGCTCCGGCAACTCAATTGGGGATCGCTGGAAGAAAGACGACGTTCTTTTCGTGAATTTTTGTTAAGTAAATTTAGAGGGCCGGAATTTGAAGCTGAGTGTAGTACGATCTTGCTGCCGCCTACTTACATTTCGCGTAAATATCACAAAGACAAGATAAGAGAAATAAGTGCTCGTACGGAGGCATATACTCATTCTTTTTTTCCTCGTTGTATTTGGTACTGGAATAGGAAAGGAAATGCCTAGTAGTGGAACAGTGTATCCTCCGTCACGCACCTTACGGTGGATTGCGGAGTATGTATGAAGATGTAGATGGTTTTCCGAAGATATGTGACTGTGACTGTATATAAATACCAGAAAATACAAATGAAAACTACATAATGCATCTTATATTACATTCAATTTAAGTATTAAATTTTTTGAACAGTATAATTTAAATACTTTCCAGGTGAGTTATGGTACAAGCACAATGTAAATTTCAATGAAGCATTTGAATAAATTTCATTATCCTAGGTATACTAATTAATAACCTAGGAATCTATACGACACATTTTTGTTTTCCCTGAGAAAATATCGGCCTTATGGTTTTTTTCTTAATATAAAAAAAGGCTAGAGCGCAAATTTGTTGTTTTATTATCAAGTAATTTCCACCCCATGTTGGTTCATCTTCAGGAAGTTTCTCCGAGATGGTGCGGAGCGTAGCAGGAGCTAGGGACATGAGAAATTCACGTCTCCTGCTACGCTCCACGCCATCACGGAGAAACATCCTGAAGGTGGCCTAACATTGGGTCGAAATTATTTGATAACTAGATAACCGGTGAACTTCGTATCACTTACCTCTTAATATAAACCATATTAATTTAAATCATATGTATTTCAGTCCCAGTAGCTTTATAAAGGCATCATCAGATAGTCTGAAGTATCGGCTCGATAGTGGGCGGAAAGAGTGGGCCTATCACGCACACATGTCCAGTATAATGTTCATGTCACATTCTTAGAAGTTCAGGGAAGGTTTAAACGGTGATAAAATATAAAAAAATTGCGAAGAAAATTTCATTTTAAAACTGGTAAAATAATGACTTGGTTGTTGTGTTGGGTGCGTAGAGAAATATACTTTAAAACAGTAAAGTTCGCTTTACACGATCTGAACCCCTATATGAACTGTCAAAGATAAAAAATTTTAGTTCATAATAACGTTCATCTTTCGTTTACTGTCAAAATTTTATCGCAATACGATGAACGGTTCTCAACTTATGGTGTTGAGTACATTTAGGAACACATTGAAAAAGGAACTTGATTCGAATTTTGCGACTGCTTTTTAATTGAACTCCTTTTTTACTGAACACTCAGTTATAGTGCTGAATTCAATCAAAACCACATTGAAAAACGCACTTTCAGTTTTCTCAAATTTTCCAATTGTCCAGTAGGTTTTACAAAAAATTAATTTCATACAATCCTTGTCCTATCAAGCTGTACTCAAGTGATGCTCTTACAACAATGTGGCAATTGATTTTTATTGATAGCAAAAAATCGTCGCGCCATGAGGCCACAGCAGAACCAAACCCTCTCTTGACCACTGCCTAGCCGTTAGAGGAGGGATAGTGGAGGGGAGCCCCGAGAGCGTCACCATTTGTCAGGCAGGTAACTTGATCAAGCCCCAGCCAAGGAGGTTAAGAGCAAGCTACACTAGGAATCTTTGCTAAGACTGGGTTCTGCTCAGCAGGTGGCAAACCTACTTCTCGGCCAGAGACATTAAACGCCCAGAGTTTGAAAGAAACGACGACACAAAACAGACGAGGCGCGCCTAGCACTTCCTAAACTCTCTTTCATGCCAGTGGGAGCACATCACAGTACACACTAATAGATATTTGGGACCTCATGTACAACATAGACACTTAGAATTTTACATAAAGATACAACTAAATCAATATACAATGCCTGGTATCTCGCGTAATGCGAGTGGAGTGTCTGAAGCTAGTCAACATTTGTTCATGGGGAGTCAATTAAATGGGACACCTTATGTGGATGTGTTTCACCTTCCCTGGACTTACATGAATAAAACAACAAATTTGCGCTCTAGACTCTATTTAAATAAAGAAAATTTGTTATTTTCCTAAGCTGCCTGTTGTATGGATAGAATGGAGTATGTGTTAAGAGTTCAAAAGATGAGGGGAGTGGTTTGACAGATAGTGGATAATAAATAATAATTTTGTTCAACATAAATACAAGATATTCAAGATTTCTTCGTTCTATGTTCCTCCAAGTACCAACGAAATATTCTATAACTGAGATACATTTTTGTTACATTTTCGAACATACTGCAAAAATTGCTGAAATTTGTGTTTTATATTAATGGTGGTTTATGTGTTTACATTCTTTAATCAGCGTGGCACCGCTTAGCGCGCTGTAGGACGTGCCCCCCAGCATCGCCGAGTATTGGCCGGCTGTTTGGTTCAAGACGAGTGGCAACGGCCTCCGTCTCAAGTGACGTTTCTTCGGCGGCACAGCAGAAGTCAGCGGGCTGGCAGGAGTGGAGAACGCCAGCAGAACAAACGCTTTCAGCGGCTCTTCAGCCCAGAAGAGATCCGGCAGGAGCGGTAGTGGGATGGGGGGGGGGGGGGTCTCGCGGCATCAAACATTGACTCTGCCTCTCCAGGAGACCGCCGAGAAACAGCCCGGCTGCTGTGGTGGGGGGAGGCGGTGACGTCACGCGGCTAATAGCCCGGCCGCCCACCCACTCAGCACGACCGTCTAGTCGTCTTCTGTGTCTGCCCGCTGGGTCGGGAGCCACCTTAATACGTGAGCCAGGCCAGGCTGCGGCTCCGCTGTTAGGCCCACCTTTGAGACAAACGCTAATATTTTCCTTACTTAATGTAAGAATAATACATACGAGAATGGGAGGGAAAACGCGACTTTTGCATGCATAAAGACAACCGAGAGGTAGCTCTACCGCTGCGGGACTTTAAGGCCACTTGGATAAAAAAGTTTTAATTCTTCTTCTTTTATGCGAATGTTTTGGAACTTGCTGATTAATTTGGTACTTTACATACTAAATTTCGGTTAGTGAAAATATATTTGTTCCAGCTAATGAGACGGAGAATTTTAGCATGATGAAAATGTTTCGATGTAGATTTATAGAAAATTTATTAAAAATGCTACTCCCATGTTCTACGCCAACATTAGCTGTTACTGTAGTTTTTATAATATTTCCAAACATCTCAAAGAAATATTATAAAATATATAAAAAACAATAACATATAATATTTTATATATTTAATTTTATATCATTTGTTATTTACATTTTTGTCCGAAATGTTATGAAAAGTGGACCGAAAAACAGGCCAGTGCGATTTTTATATTTGTAAATTCTTTTACTTTTCGACAGCTTTGGATGAAATTTTTCAAGAAATTACTTTGGAGGAGGGGACTATTCCGAAATAACTAATCCAACTCATCAATGATGACTATTTAATTACAATTTTTTAATATATTAAATATGTTTTTATTTCGTAAATGAAATATCAACCTCAATCCATTCTTCGAACCTTCCTTAAGGATACAGGGTACTTATAAATGGTGGAAAAATCGAAATTTATGACTTTTTTAAATTCTCAGAATACAAATGAATGTTTAAACCGTTGCATATGGAAAATATTACCCAAGAATGTTTTTGTAGGACTAAATACACTGAAATTTGGTGTACTAGATGCAGCGATATGTTTCAGTGATGGAATGATAGGAAGAATGGAAGTCCTGCGAAATTTAGGCATAAAATATGGCTCCAATATGAAAAATCAATTGCTTGCGTCTGACAGACAATGGGTGCATGAAGTTGGAAGATTGGTTCTTCAAGTTACCACAGAAGCAAGAAGTTCTAAAAGGAATGCCAAGAGGAAGCTTGGTGCAATGCTGCAGGATGAAGACTATGCTTCAGGAATGTTCTAAGGCACAGATTAATTGGACTCACATCTTCATTTGCAATTTCCCACGTTGTATTTTTCAGCATTCATGTACAAATATTTCCTAAGGTTTATCAAGCATTCAGCGAGCGAGATGGCCCAGTGGTCTCATGCAGTTAGTATGGGAGTTCAGTCAACGGGGCGTGGTAGTGGGTGAATGTGGCGAACAACTGTGCATGAAGTAGGGAACTATATGAACTCTAAGGAAAAGCTTCATACTTTGCATAAATCCTTTAGGCCTTAAGTTTTATATTACGCTACTTTATTATTCATCCAGTTTCGCTTGTTTCAAGTATCATCAGGAAATGAATGTATATATGTAGGCAAGCATCATCATGAGTAAAAGTATATATATGCACAATATGCTTTTATATCCTGATGATGCATGAAAGAAGCGAAATCGGTTGAATAATAAATTGAAATAATATACAGCTTAAGGCTAAGGCTTACAATAATTTATTCAAAATACTTCATAGTTGTAGACTCTCACCAGCATAATCTCATGAAAGCTATATACTCAGAACCACGAACATCACAGTACATAAGCAGATGCGTTTATTGTTTCATTCTTCCGATATAATGCGATGCTTTCGTCACACAGAGTTCAATAAAGAAGTGTAACACGTTGATGTTATACTCTCAGCACGTTTTCGTAAATCACACTTTGTCGACGATTAACAGAGATACAAAGTTGTATGTGCTTGACATAACTGCCGATGGGCGCGTGATCTAATATCTTGTAATGAGAATCTATGAAAGTAGAGGGGCCGAGGCTTGTTTATAACTTATTTCAAATGTTCAAATGTTTGTATAGCTTATTGGACTTAACTACTGGGTCATCAGTCCCTAAAATTACAAACTACTTATGAAATAGCTAATCCTAAGGACGGCACAAATATCCATGCCCGAGGGGGGATTCGAACCCCTGACCGTAGTGGCCGTGCAGACCGTGACTGGAGCTCCTCAGTTCCCTCGGCCACCGCGGCCGGCTATAATTTATCTACTGATACCAGTTTCGGCAAATTTATGTTGCCGTCTTCTAATCTGTCAGACATATAAAACATTAGATACACAAATTTTATGTAGCAGATGAATTTAAAAAGCGGTATGTCACAATAGATATAAACCTAGGCATTTTTGTATTGGCTACTATGAAGTTATGTTCTGAATATTATAAAAAATACAACTATGGCTCTTTGTATATGGAATCACTATTACGTAACATTTAATACTTAATTTTACTGTAACTCCGACTTAAAGATTCGATAAGTAAATGGAACGTTGTTTTACACTGATAAAGTTCAAAAAAATAATTGTAAAGCTTATGGGACTTAACTGCGGGGTCATCAGTCCCCTATACAAAGTACTAACGAACTACCAGATACTAAAGACGACAGAAACATCCATGCTCGAGGGGGGATTCAAACCCCCAACGGGGAGCGGCCTTGCGCATCGGATCACAGCGCCTAAATGCGCTTGACCACTCCGCCGCGGCGCACGGATAATTTTTTTTTTTTTTTTTTTTTTTTTTTTTGAAACTCGCGCTCTGTTCTTTTCACTGTTAACTAGCCATGTTTGTGAAGTTAATTAACTGCTTACTCACAAAATCTCATTACGGCGATATTCACACAGTGGCGGAAGTGTACAGTTCCCTTAAGCAAAACTCTGAATCTATAACTTAAGCGAACAGTTTACCTTTACTGCAATCTTTAGAGGAAACTGCACACAATTAAATAATGATCCGCAGTCATGGATCTAAGTGAAAAATCATGAATGTTCGCAACGAAAACGCAAATAATGCTCGAGAAGGGAGCAGAATCACAAGATACATGAACAAATTACCTCACATCAATTCAAAATAATGATGAGCAGAGAATTTAAATTAGCACAAAAGGATTATAATTTAACAAGTTAATTTATTATTCAAAACAAGAACAACAAGGGGAAGACCATTTTTTTAAATACAATAAAAAACACACCTTACAAAATATTCAAAATGTGCACAATTACATGGCCCTAAAATTGCCCACCTGCAAAGTTAATTACAGGTGAATTACGATCACGTTTCATAGGGGGAAACGGAGGAATTGGAGCACATTCACACACAGATTCGTACGTCAAGCCATGCAGGTACTTACCAAGCACCCAACACAATACACAAAGACGACAGCCAAGCAATGTGGAGAATGCAGATCAAAGGTTCACTCGTGCACAATGAAATAGTACCTCACTTCCATAAGGTGTCAAGCTAGTGGCTTAGGCTCATGATAAACTATCAGAAAAAACGCACTTGATTTAAGACCACAAAGTGTGGTGTACAGACAGAAGTTAAAGTTTCCCTAGAACTTCTAACTATACAATAAGTCAAGATTTCATTAAATAATATCTAAAAACGGCCGCTCTGGCGTTTGTTTAGCACAGGGAGAAGATAACTACAGAAGGTTAAAGTTGTTAGATCAATACAGCACTCTACTAAGTCGGAACACAAAATATGCATAAAGTTAACAAAACCAATTACGAAGAGAATAAGATCGCGAAATATATCATGTAACCATTCTTTCTGATCAGAGGAATGATATCTATTAGATAAGCAAGGTTACAGATTGCTACAGCACAATACACAGTTCGGTCACAAAGATTCAGATAAGTGAAATAATTCTATTTCATGAAAATTAAAAACAGGATAGACGTCGTGCAACGGTTCTTTCTACACAGAGGAAAAAGATCTATTTAATGGTAATAACCACAACAGGGAACACGCTAATCGGCGCACACGTGGGCCGACAAGTACACAGATTACAAGTAAGAATGGACAATTTTCGGGGAAAATTATCACGCTACACTCAATAGGAAACACCTTAGCAAATTAGCTATACAGTTATTAACCACTCATGTGCACTGAATGATGGAAAAGTTGAAGGCTTAGTTTTATATCGTCCACGTGTTCTGTCGACAAAGTACGAACAGTATAGGCACCGCGAATCCCCGAAAATATTAGAAATCAGCTACGATAAGAACGCGAAAGCTATTGAACATATTTAGACAGGTGAAGAAATGATTTAAAAGTTGTAAAGTGCAAGAACTATGTTAACGAAACACCATCAGAGCATCAGAATCAGATTCCAGCAAAAATCGACATAAAATTAGCAATCCTGTACGAAATTAAGCAAAATCTCACTACTACACATAGTGTAGGTGCTACTCCCGGAATTAAACTCGCGAAAAGGCATATGTACGACTATGGAGCCTGAACTAAGTCGAGCCACAAGGCCACAACATACCCAAACCCAGAGGTACTTACACTAGCAGGCACCAAGAAGCGAATGAATCGCAATCTTGACCACTGCTTAACCATTACCGAGAGAGGGAAAGTGGAGGGGAGCCCAGAGAGCGTCACCGTTCGTCAGGCAGGTAACCTGACCAACCCCCAGCCAAGGAGGTTAAGAGCAAGCTACATTAGGAATCTTTGCTAAGTCTGGGTTCTGCTCAGCAGTTGGCAAACCTACTTCTCGCCCAGAGACATTCAACACCCAGCATTTGAAAGAAACAACGACACAAAACAGACGAGTCGCGCATAGCACTTGCTAAACTCTCTTACATACAAAGTTTCATGGATTCTGTGGAAGCCACGGCCAGTGGGAGCACATCACAGTACACACTAATACATATATACATACACACTTAGAATTTTACATACACATAAAACTACATCAATATATAATGCCTGGTATATCGCATATTGCGAGTGGAGTGTCTTGCTAAAAAATTGCTGAAGCTCGTCAACATTTGTTAATGGGGAGTCAATTAAATAGAACACGTTATGTGGACGTGTTTCGTTTTATACAACATATTATGAAAAGAATAGTTGGTCTTCCACTTTATAATCATCTTTTATACTGAGATAATGGGAATTGTATTTTAATGATTTATTTTTCCATGCCTTTCTAAAATCAAATAGATATTTAATGGATCATTTTATCTATGAGAATATAAATACAAAATAACTATAATATTGCAATAATCTGTAAATCAGTCTTTTATGTAAGTTACTGGATGTAACTATACAAGATACATCCATTTTGCAATGCAAGCATCCATTATAGATCTCACATTGTAACAAAGTTTTGTCTGTAAATAGACAGTCTGAGTGAGTGCTTGCAACATGGGAGCAACTTGTTTTACCGTAGAAATAAAAATGTTTTATTTTCGAAACATCCGTGTCCAAACACAGACGGAAAGTAAACATGACCAAATATTACTAAGTGATTTTTAATTACTGGTAATATGATAGAGTAGATTCTCGATAGTTCGAGGTGAACGGGATCGGAACCACCTCGAAGTATGAAAAACTCGGACTATCGAAATTTAAATTGAAAAAAGAAATATTATGATACTGAAAGTAATTCAGTTCAAAATATGACCTTTTTTAAACTATTTACACGTGCATTTGCAATGCCCGAATAACAATAATTAAATAAACAATTAAGAATTAAATAGAGAAGTAATCGTGAAGTGTCTTTTGCTTGGCGAAGCTGAAACGTTTCCTCGGGGAAATGTCACGCCACCGCCTCAGGAGCAGTCCTGTATGTTACTTGGTGTCGCCTCTACTCAGGCTGTTGTTGCACGTAGCATACGGCGGCATCGAGAGCAGCGTAGACATCGGTTCAGCCTCTGCCTCTTCATCTTCATCATTCTCACACTGCTATGGAATGTTAACTATGTCAATTGTAATAAATTCTTGCACTTTCAACCGATCGGCCGAAGTTAACCACTCACCTACTTCCATCTCTTGTGCCTCTTCAGGTCATGATAATCTTCTGATGAAATTACACAACGGTTGATCGTCATCATCTGCTCAATCTTCAGTTTCTGTGTCTGGCATACGTTCCTGTATAGCTTACCTCCATGACTTAGAAATTTTGTTTGACTTTATTTTTCTCCAAGATTCGCTAATCTTGTAAACGACGTCCTTCAAAAAGAGATTCGTGAGAGCATTTCTGAGAAGAACACTGTTCCAATTTCAGTCTGTTTCTTCGCCGGTCATCAATAGTCACTTCACCGACACCATGTTCTTCAGCAAGTTTCATTTATTGTTTCTCGTTTGTCCAGTCGTCTTAGTGCTTCTGATTTTAGATGCAAATTCACAAATTTCCTCTTTTTTAATCAAAATATCCACGGTTGTACTGCCGGTCTATAGTGCCCGTTGGACACTATAGACCGGCAGTACACCCGTGGATATTTTGATTATCAAATACGCCAGGCGAAACTGAAGAATCACTTCCTCTTTTTTGTTACAGTACTCATCTTTATAATGTGTACAATGGAACACACAGTCAACAAACAAAACGAAACGCAACAATGTACTGTACATGTGCTACTGCGTGGCAACTACAGCAGCGTGAGAACTCCCCAGTTTTGTTCGGTAGCGGCCGGCAGCAGTCAGGGTATTTCGTACTATACTGACAACAGATATTCGTGCAACAAGGCAACTATCAAATCGTCAGCGTTGATTGCATAGTGCGTTGTTGACTGCTATGTCACTGAGCTCTCCAGATCGATTACTATGCAGTGATTTTTTTCATTGTCATGCAAGTAAAAAAAAAGTTAAAAAATACAACAAAACAACAAAATAACTCGAACTATCGAGACTTTACTGTACTGTATAATATGTTAGAGATATATAAAATTTGTGTCTATAGAATTTATATACTGTACAACTTACACACGTGAAGAAGGCAACATAAATTTGGCGAAATTGGTATTAAGATAAATAATTGAAAATATTAGATCTCGGCTCCCTAATTACACAGCTTCCCATTACAAGAAATCCGAAGATGAGAATGTAGATGGACTGAAAGATAACATCGCGAATTATATTGATGTATCTGCCAGCTACATTTATCCACTTCCGCCCACCACAGTACGGATGAAATACGTTGAGGACTATGACTGTTACGTTGGATTATGAATGGATTAATAAAACCATTTTCACAAAAAGTCAAAAAAGTAGCGTGTCTTAGATTATTTAGCTTCACCTACGAGTGTTTATTGCTCTACACTTCTAGGGTTTTTTCGGGCCACACTCACTCATTGGAACCGGCGCGACAAAACTGCCATAGTAACATAACAAGCAAACTGTAAATTGCGTCCTGGAGGCCTAGAGAGGCCCAACAGGTACCGACCAGTCACCGTGTCATCCTCCACCCGAAGGCCCAACGGATGAGGTATGGATGGGGGCGTGGTCAACGTCCCGCACTCCCGGCCGTTACGGCAGTTTTCGTGACCAGAGCCGCTACTCCTCAGTCAAGCAGCTCCTCAGTTGGCCTAACAAGGGATGAGTGCACCCCGCTTACCAACAGCACGGGTAGACGCCGTCTACTCGGTCCAATCCAAGTCCGACAGAGCTTAACTTCAGTGAACCGGTGGAAACCAGTGTATCCACTGCAGCACTGGCACTGGCCAAAAGGATAAGTGCATCCCTAATATCTTTAATATGTCTGGAATCAGTCTAATACCTAAAATGTTATTCTGACCCTGACAGCACTGGGAGACTAGAAATCTTAGACGAACTGGAAGTGAGGACTGGGTTGAATTCTTGATCAATGTTTAAACAGCTGAAAAATGAACAACTGAACTATAAGCCCGAAAAGTGTACAAGAGAGGAAAATCTTAGTAGAGGAGTTGGTGAATGCAAAATGAAAAGTTGGTGAAGATAACACGACTGGAGTTTCCATTCTAAATTCTAATATGATTTAATTTTTAATTACTAATGAAAAATTATCTGTTTTGTCACTTTTGACGTTTTATGAATTCAGTTAATAGTTTCCTTCACGTAACTGATCTCGGCAATGGCGTAGATAACGTCAGTGTTTCCAGTAAAATGCACCGAAATGTAATGTAAAAGTGTAAGAAAATATATGCAACAGAAAATTTTATCCTCCCTCTTCGTATATTCACTTCCGTCAAACTAGAAAAATCAGTACACAAAGAATTTGGAAGTAACCTGTAGAACTTCCATTATGTTTCTCATAGTAGTTCGTAAATATAACAGTAAGGAAAACAGCGTTCGACAACTTAAAATCGTAGACGACTGCAAAAGAAATTAGATTTAAAAGTGTATGGGTTTTGGTTCCCTCAGTTGAACGAATTTTCGAACAGTCGCAATCCCGTATCCATGTCATGTCTGTGAAAGAGTGTCAATGACAAGATTCGCTACTGACGTTATCGTCAGTGAAACTAAACGAGGATTACAGAATGTGTTGATAAAAACGATCGGTCCAGTGACTAAGGAATACGGAAGGACAGTAAAGCCATGGAAGGCAAAAATAAGCTTAGTGAGAAACATGATATCGAATTTGGTCCCCACGAAGGAGCCACCTTGGAAGTAAAACAGCACATTTCGGACAAATTAAAGAGGAAGTGAAATCAAGAGACGCGCACACATTGAGAGAACTCATGTCTAAAATACTCTACTACTGACAAAATATAGGCCTAAATATGAGGAGCCTACTTCGGATAAAGTACACTTGAATCGCTACATTACATCTGAGTGAACCACAGGCAATGAGAAAAATCGTAAAAAAGGGCACTTTCTGAGATGTTTTGCAACAGAATAATCTCGTCAAATGATAGAGTTTTCGGCGTAACCCACCAAGAAATTTAAAGCACGGAAAACACTGAAGAGTAAGATGTATATTAAAATTTCTAGGAATTACTTCCGTTGTAGGTGGTAGGAAGTTGTAGGTGGTAAAAACTGCAGCGGAAGATAGAGTGTGGAAGACATCGTTGCGAGTAGTAGTGAACTTGAGGTGCGAGTGCTGCTTTGAGAAATAGAGTTTGCTCAAGAGAGGGGTTCGTGACCGGCTGCATCAGACCAGCCAGAAGACTGATGACTCAAAACATGTAACTTCCCTTCATGAATATGTAGTCAGATGAATAATTGCCACATCTCATGTGATTCGTTTTCTCGGAACTGACGCCAGCGGTAATTTCAGTGCAACAGGTAAGTAGAAAGGTCAAGGTGTCATCACATGGATTCAACTGGGTAGTGGTTTACTATGCGTGGTCCTCCTGTGTTAAAACTTTTGTCATTACTATCTCTGTAAAACCATCTGTACGCAAGAAGGTTGTGGGACTTCAGTTGTTCAGTTTGAAAGTCAGCAGCAACAGATAGGGCTCAAGATAGTTACATTCTTTATTTCTTTGTTAATTGATATTAATAGGAGGGACGTTCCGAAAGTAATGCAACGATGGGCGTAACATAGTGATAACGTGTTGGTCGCCTTTCAAATTATTTTCTTTGTTTGAGTAACTCTTCCTCTACAAAGATGGACTTTTCAACGTAGTATTTGTGGGGTCGCACAAGTATGAAGTGCGCGCCACGTACTTTCGCCGCGCGCCGCCATGCAAGCACGGCGCGGCATTCTTACGACGTCAGCCACGAGAGCCCTCTGCTGCAACCCCGCTCGTGGCCACAACTGAACTGTATCGGTCACTTGGCTATAGGACAGGCACTAGGACTCATCAGTAGACAGGCCTCTACCTACATAAACTATGTATCTGAATTCCACTAGTCTTCAGTTAACAAAGTTAAGTATTATATTATCTCTACGAAATATATATCTTGTTCTAATCTAGCTTAGTGATTCTAGTTTCTGCTGTCCCACTGGCTGGTCACCTCCGCACGTGCACACGCGTGCATCCTATTTCCCTGTGTCGGTCTCTCTACTCGGCCACCGACACCTAGGACAACCGGCGGCAACGAGACACAAAAGTCTTCATATTCATTTCCGTCATCGTTGAATTTAACACTCGAATCCTCTTCGAAAAAATCCAGATTTGCACTGTCGAACCCACTGCTTTATTGCCACAGTCGACCCGTCTGTGTCCAGAATGTATCGTCCCCGAAGACTGCCCTTCTTACAAGGAGACCCCCCAACTCTAGGCATTTCAGTTTGGTAGCATACATCTAGTGTGTCCACTCATAGAAATTTTAAAGCGCACTATACAGAAAATTCCAAGAAAAATGGCTCTGAAGTTTATGCGCAACTCAAATACATTTTATATGCTAGTTATTAAACGTGATGTTTGTCGAAGTCCCTCAGGCATGCTAGTCGCGGTGGCTCAGCGCGATCGGCCATCCCTCTGTAGTCATAATAATAATAATAATAATAATAATAAAAACTGAGCCAAATAATCAGCGAACAACCGGTAACGAATACGAACAAACGACCGCAAAGCACCAACCAAAACAAAAAGGCAGTAGAGAGCCTGACTACATGCGTATGACCGTGGTTCGATCCTACCTGGGGGAACATTTCACTTTTATTATTTATCTTAAAATTATAACAATTTTAAAATAAAATTAATGATATGCAATATTATCAATTACATTATAAACTAGGCCTACTTTATTTTATTTATGAAATGATAGTTGCAGCTAATTAAAATTTTAATTACAATATAAAGTCGGATAATTACAAATGCATTTTACAATTAATGTAGGTAGATTAGAACGTTCACTATTACAGTCATTAAAACTTTATTAGAAAGTTAGGCGATATTGTAAGCTGTGGAAAGATTACAAAAATTCGTTATAAATTCGAGGAAATGGTTTCTTCATGGAAAGGCAGAGTGCCACTGTTGCTCTATTATTTGTACACGAACAGGCAGACAGTCAGGAAGAGTCAAGACTGCATACAAATAAAATCTAGAGTCCATCATCAGCTATCATAACCATTTTTAAGGAAATTATCAGATACGCCTGCTTAGCTTCCAGGTTTTGTACTGAAACATAAATTTTCAGGAATGCCAACCAAGTATAATATTCCTCAGATCTTTCGAAAAACATTGTTCCTGTAAACAATCGTCCATCACTAACTGTGCAAGACAACTAAACAGATTTTGCTTTAAATCTTAGTATGGTAGTTATCACTGTGGTCCTTATATATTAAATACAAAACAGTTGAACACGATATTAAGAAAACATTTAAATAATTTAAACTCCACTCGGAATTTTATTACAGAGGTAATTAATTTACCTATATTACAATGCATTTGAAATAATTAAACTTATTAAAAGTTAACTTGATTGTAATTCACATTATTTATTATTTAATCGATAATACTGTAGATGACAAACATTATTTAAAAGTCCTTATAATTTTTGGAACAAATAAAAATGCAGCCTGAGAGGTAAATTCGACCACGGATGGGCCACATGACAGGTCATGACGCTACCACCTTTTTATGTTGTTCTTCAGGGCGATCGATGCTTTGCGGTGGTTTGTTCATGTTCGTTGTGTATGTGCTGAGCTTAAAACTTTGGAGTCCTTTTTCTTGGTATTTTGTGGGTAGTGTACTTTTGAAGCCCGTTTTACACGATCGACATTGTGGTGAAAACTGACTACTCAAAGTGCGTGGGCCTTTCGTGCATGCGTGTAAATTAGCAGCCTACCCCATCGCGAGTGCGTCTATGACGTCAATGATCTATAGATTGTGTCGAGTGTGGACGTCCAGACCCACGCCTCTAGAGTAAACTGTGTAATTAATGTTATTCAAGTTAAAATTTTTGTTCAGTTTCATGCAATAATGTAGTTTCCGTGACATAATTTTATAAGTGATACAAATTGTTTTCATATTATAAGTTTCAAACGCTTATCTTGTTTATATTAACTTTATCTGTTCTTTGCACAATATATCTGGCAGATCGAAAGACAAATAAAATAGTGGTAGATCATACAGCTATTACAACAGATAGAATGAACTTTCACTCTGCAGCGGAGTGTACGCTGATATGAAGCTTCCTAGCAGATTAAAAATGTGTGCCAGAAGTGGGACTCGAACCTGGGACCTTTGCCTTACGCAAGCGCTCTACCACTGAGCTATACCGACACTACTCACGGCTCCCCCACACAACTTATATTCTGCCTCCTACTTTCCAAACTTCACAGAAGATCTCCTGCGAACCTTCCAAGACTAGCAGTTAGGGAAAAAAGGATATGGTGGAGACATGGCTTAGCCACAGCCTAAGGGATGTTTCCAGAATGAAACTTTCACTCTGCAGCGGAGTGTGTGATGATATGAAACTTCCTGGCAGATTAAAATTGTGTGTCGGAACCGGGACTCGAACCTGGGACCTTTCCCTTACGCGGGCAAGCGCTCTACCACTGAGCTATCCCGACACGAATCACAGCTCCCCAACACAACTTTACTTCCGCCAGTACCTCGCCTCCTACTTTCCAAACTTCACAGAAGCTCCCCTGCGAACCTCGCAAGACTAGCAGTCAGGGAAGAAAGGATATGGTGGAGACATGGCTTAGCCACAACCTAAGGGATATTTTCAGAACGTAACTTTCACTCTGCAGCGGAGTGTTCGCTGATATGAAGTTTCCTGGCAGATTGAAATTGTGTGCCGGAACCGGGACTCGAACCTGGGACCTTTGCCTTTCGCGGACAAGGGCTCTACCACTGAAGCTATCGCGACACTGCTGACGGCTCCCCCACACAACTTCAATTCTGGCAGTACCTCGCCCCCTACTTTCCAAACTTCACAGAAGCTCTCCTGCGAACCTTCCAAGACTAACACTCCTGGATGAAAGGCTATGGTGGATACATTGCCTAGCCACAGCCTATGGGATGTTTCCTGAATGAAACTCACTCTGCAGCGGAGTGTGCGCTGACTGAGGCGCTCCAGTCACGGTCTGTACGGCCACTACGGTCGGGGGTTCGAATCCCCCCTCGGGCATGGAGCCGGCCGCGGTGGCCGAGGGGACTGCGGCGCTTCAGTCACGGTCTGCACGGCCACTACGGTTGGGGGTTCGAATCCCCCCCTCGGGCATGGATATTTGTGCCGTCCTTAGTATTAGCTAGTTAATAAGTAGTTTGTAAGTTTAGGGACTGATGACCCCGTAGTTAAGTCCCATAAACTCTACAAACATTTGAACATTTGAACATTCGGGCATGGATATTTGTGCCGTCCTAGTTCGTAAGTAGTTGATAAGTAGTTTGTAAGTTTAGGGACTGATGACCCCGTAGGTAAGTCCCATAAACTATAAAAACATTTGAACATTTGAAAACTACCTCGAACCTCTCCCTCGCCTTGTCCAACAGAGACAGCCAGACCTGCCACCGCCTCTGCTACTGTCTGGCGCCCTGTCTGTCCCGCTGATGTGCCGCCCCGTGCGGCCGCACGTTTCGCACCTGCATTGCGCCGGCCATGAGTACAGTTACATATCAATTGTGTATCTACATGGGATATTCTGAAAATCACATTTAAGTGCCTGGCAGACGGTTCATCGAACCACCTTAATACTATTCATTTCCTATTCCATTCCCTAATAGCGCGCGGGAGGAAAGAACACCTGAATCTCTCAGTTCTAGCTCTGATTTCTGTATTTTATTCTGATGATCATTTGTGCATTATAGGTGGGAGTCAACAGTATATTTTAGCATTCGGAGGAGAATGTTGGTGATTGGAGTTTCGTAAGTAGACTACGCCGGTACCGGGACCCGGACCTGGGACCTTTGCGTTTTGCTTGCAAGCGACACTACTCACGGCTCCCCCACACAAATTCAATTCTGCCAATACCTCACCACCTACTTTCCAAACTTCGCAGAATTTCTCCTGCTAACCTTCCTGGAAGAAAGGATATGGTGGAGACATGGCTTAGCCACAGCCTAAGAGATGTTTCCAGAATGAAACTTTCACCCTACAGCGGAGTGTGCACTGATATGAAACTTCCTGGCAGATTAAAATTGTGTGGCGGAACCGGAACTCGAACCTGGGACCTTTGCCTTTCGCGGGCAACCGCACTACCCTTAGGCTGTGGCTAAGCCATGTCTCCACCATATCCTTTGTTCCAGGAGTGCTAGTCTTGCATGGTTCGCAGGAGAGCTTCTGTGAAGTTTGGAAACTAGGAGGCGAGGTACTGACGGAAGTAAGGTTGTGGGGCTGCATAGTGAGTCGTGTCGGGATAGCACAGTCGCTAGTGCACTTGCCTACGAAAGGCAAAGGTCCCAGTTTCGAGTCCCGGTTTTGGCACACAATTTTAATTTGCCAGGATGTTTCATATCAGCGCACACTCCGCTGCAGAGTGAAAGTTTCATTCTGGATATTAATAATTGTTTTTCAGCATGCATTGACATGTGGTACCTAACTAGAGCTAGGCTTTTAATCAAATTGCGTGGTTATGGAATATCCCCCCAGATTTGTGACTGGATAGGGGTTTTCCTGTTAGAGAGGACACAGTTCGTAGTAATCGATGGTAAGGCAACAATTAAAACAGAAGTGATATCCGGCATTGGACAGAGTAGTGTTATTGGTGTTCTGCTGTTCCTTATAAACTATTTAGGAGAAAATCTGAGCAGCTCTCTTAGGTTATTTGCAGATGACGGTGTCATTTATCGTCTAGTAAAGTGTTCTGAAGATCAAAACCAACTGCAGAACGATCTAAATAAGATATAACTGTAGTGTAAACATTGGCAATTGACTCTAAATAATGCGAAGTGTGAAGTCTTCCACATGAGTACGAAAAGAAATCCGTTAAACTTTGTTTACAAGACAATAAAAAAAAAGTTCAAATGTTTGTAGAGCTTATGGGACTGAACTATGGGGTCATCAGCCCCTAAACTATAAACTACTTATGAACTAGCTAATACTAAGGACGGCACAAATATCCATGCCCGAGGGGCGAGGAGGGGGGTTTCGAACCACCGACCGTAGTGGCCGTGCAGACTCTGACTGGCGTGCCGCAGAGCGCTCGGCCACCGTGGCCGGCCCAAGATAACTCAATAAAACGTGAAGGCCATAAACTGCACAAAATATCTAGGAATTACTATTACTTCAGACTTAAACTGGAAAGAACATGTAGATAACGTCGTGGGAAAGGCGAACCAGAGACTGCGTTTTATTGGCAGAACTCTTAAACGATGCAACAGAACTACTAAAGCGACTGCATATAGTACGCTTGTCCGTTCTCATTTTGAGTATTGCTACCAAGTGTGGAATCCTTATCACGTGGGTTTAACGGAGGCTCACGATACAGGGGAGACAGCGACACGGAAATGATACAGGACCTGGGATGGGAATCATTACAACAACGGCGGTTATCGCTGCGGCGTAGTCTACTTACGAAACTCCAATCACCAACATTCTCCTCCGAATGCTAAAATATACTTTTGACTCCCACCTATAATGCACAAATGATCATCAGAATAAAATACGAGAAATCAGAGCTAGAACTGAGAGATTCAGGTGTTCTTTCCTCCCGCGCGCTATTTGGGAATGGAATAGGAAATGAATAGTATAAAGGTGGTTCGATGAACCGTCTGCCAGACACTTAAATGTGATTTGCAGAATGTCCCATGTAGATGTAATGCAGAATTGTTATGTAACTGTACTCGGGGCCAAGGCAAGGCAGGTGCGATACGTGCGGCAGCACATCAGCGGGGCAGACAGGGCGCCAGACACTAGCGGAGGCGGTGGCAGGGCTGGCTGTCTCTGATGGACAAGGCGAGGGTAGAGGATCCGAGGTAGTGCCGTGGCCCGGGAATATTCCCAGTGGGAAGGAACTTATAGATGGGAAGGAATATTGTCGTCAATATTTCTTTGGCCTGGAAAGATTGCAGAAAATTGGGAAATCTATATTATAAAGTGTAGTTCTGTATGGAGCGGAAACCTAGACCATTAAACCTCGGACGGCAGAGCCAATTACGAGTATAACTTCAGCAGCAGCGCGGTGCAGATTTGTATTCCGTGTTACAAACCTAGTGATCGAAATGACAAAAACAGTTTAATGTACAGGTAGAAATATCATATTTATTAATATCTAAATAAGTATATCAATTACCTTCGGTGTATAAATTTAACAAATGTAACATTATTCCTAAAGTGACAATAATCATGTATAATAGACCCTGCAGTACTATCATTTCCTCTTTCGTTACTTCTCTGTAGTTCCTGTCTGTTGAGTAATTAGTGTCACCTTTTTTCTCCGTTATGTGCAACTTGGAACACAATTACCTCGTCAATCATCTTATCATCTGTCATGAATGAGGGAGCTTGCGTCTCTGACCTCACGCCCCTTGCGTTCCCATTTCACCCATGGAAGATTTTTATGATATTCTTTTTAAATGTGTTGGAGTGCTGCTTGTATGGCGTTTTACTCCACATAGTGGCACCGTCTTCAATATCAGATCCATTGCGTCTGAAATCTTGTTAGGTATCTGATCTAGGATTTACATTTGAATAATAGTATCCTGTTCATGATCTGATGAGAAACCTACCCAAAAATCACTGAGACCTTCATTACTCATTACTCGTTGAAAGAAGTGTATTTCCTCGTCTATTATCCCAATATCACGTCTACGAGACCTGAAGATTAAATTATGTAGTAGAATAACACACATTTTCACATTGTGTAAGGCTTAAAAAAGGGTTAAAAATGAAATTGACGGAAACTGCAATGTGGCTAATCAAGAGAAACTGGAGGAAAATTTATCGAGAGTTGAATTTACGAAAAATTAAATTTTTGAGCAGGGTAAAATGTATACAATAAATATTTACTAGAAACTGCCTAAAATCCATTTACAAGGAAAACTAGACGTAACACAAAACAATTCAAATATACTTACATGACGGGCAGCGCGGTGGAAATCTGCTACCAGTGACGCACTCCTTAACAAAAAAAAATTTTGGGTGGACACGGCCGTGCACTAGAAACGCAGAAACTTCACTGTCATCATTGTTAAGTCTTAACTGAGGAATAGCTAAAGCGGAAATAGGACATCTCCATTATTGCGACAACAATGAGCATTTAAAGAAAAGTGGTAGCATATTTCCACCAGCTCTGCCGCTCGACATAAAGCACATTGAGAAGCTACAAGCTTTAGAGACAGACTTTTGGAGAAGATCAGCCAGAATTTCCAGAAAAGAAGAAAAAGAAACGCCGAAGTAATAATGGATGGAAATAAAAGAAATAATAGATGAAGTTATGGCTAGAAAGAAATTACAATGGTATGGGCATGTACGTAGAATGGTGGACACCAGAATACCAAAACTGGTACTTCAATGGGAATCTAAGGGGAGAAGAATACGAGGACGACCTGTGACCACCTGGATCCAGAATGTACAGCTCACAACGAGATGACTGGGCGGAGAAGAAGAGGACACACAAGATAGAGACACCTGGAGGAATATAGTGAACAGTGTGTAAAACATTATGTACTAGCTGCACGCATTTCTGGTCGAATTATTATGTTGTAGACAAACTTCTGTAATGAGGAAAATCTCAATAAATAATAATGAACATTTTTAGATATTGAAAGCTTAACACTTACTAATAGTCAAAAAATTTTATAACTAGGTTAAATAAGTGCATTCATACATTTTAATCCAAGATTTATCATTCTCTGAATTACTTTCCTTGCTTGCAGTCGAACAAAGTGGTCCTCTAGACATTGGCCGTCAATGAAAAGGCTGATCTAGACCTACCCATTAAAAGGAAACTACTAGGCGATGCTGTGTTTTGGGTTAGAATAAAAAAATGATGATATCTACTTAAACCAATCGTTCATCTTATCACATCCATTGAATCAAATGACCCAGAATTACAGAGAGTGGTCAGGAAGATAAATGAACAAGAGAAAATATGAACCAAATCTTACCAAAATCACCCATTAAAAAATCCGAAGAAAAGAAAGTCGTGGAGAAGTTCATCAAAAGAAAAAAAAACTTTGGCATTGGACCAATCCATTTCGCAGCATTTTTGCTGGACCCTAAAATGCAGGGAAGGATGCTCGACCCTATGGAACTACGCCTTAGGTTTTGGTTGTGATTGTGCCCAGAAGATGGGTTTGGATGTCTTCAAAGTAAGTTTAGCTGACTACAGAGACAAGGAAGGCTTATTCTCAAGAAAGTTCCTTTGGGAAGTGATGGACGATAAATAAAAAATCATCAGGCCTCTGTCATGGTGGAGGAGGTTGAGAGGTACTTGCGACTTGGCACATGTAGCTGTAGGAGAATATTAGGAACACCAGTAACTTCAGCTGCCACAGAGCGTACATTTAGTACGTTTTCTTGGTCGCATTCCTAGAAAAGAAACCGTCATTCTTTTGAGCGAGCAGCAAAACCGAAATTTCTTTCGTACAACTGGAAACTTATGATTGCTCCACCTCCAAAAGAGAACATGAAAGAAACAAGAAAGCAAACAGAAGCTAACCCAGAGGAAGCAGGAGGGCAGGAAGTCCTTGACACTGAAGAAGATGATGAGATCGACTAAAACAATGATGATGACTTTTTTGTAGTTGGATATGTAGAAGATAAGGATTCAATGGAAATTGAGTGTGATAGTGACTAGGGGTCTTAATAAATAAATAAATAAAGATGACTGAATATGAAAAGTTGCTGTATTAAACCTTTTGCCTTTTAGTAATTCTGATTTTTATCACATTTTGTATTCTGGCTATTTTTCTGCACGTTTCGTTCAATTATAATATTTTTCAACAAAATAAGAGTGTTCGTGATTGTTTAATAACACAGTTACCACATTTACCTAATAATTTGAGAGATTTCATTTTTAAAATTATAAAGTCCCGAGAAATTTATTTAATTATAATTTTTTTCTTAAAATATATTTTAGAGTTTGTGTTTAATTTTACTGTATAATTACTGCCTTAAACCTATTACTTACATTTTATTGAGCTATCTGGCTAATTAATCATAAATTCCTGGGAATTTATTAATCTTGGGAATGATGCCGGCAATATTCCCTGGGAATATATCCTCGATTTTAAATTCCCGGGAATTTGACAACAATAATCAGAGGGCAACTATTATCATTATTATAATTTGTTATGTATTTATTTATTTTATATATATATATATATTTATTTATTTATTTTGAGTGCCCATTGCGGTGTTTACGTGGTCGCTGGCAATGAAAGCTATCCTTTTTTCAATCTGTGCCTTTATTTTTAGAAGAACCATTTAGATATTGTTGCGTTATTCACAAAATAAAAATACAGAATTCGTATTGGCAGTTGGTCTATGGAGTCAGACGCAATTTCAATGCTTTTCCTGATTTTTGAAAAAGAGGCACGTAACACGCGACTGTAGGCTATAATTTACATTGGTGTAATAGGGAAGTGTTTTTCATATCTAGTACAATTATACTTGCATGATTGGAACAGTAAAATATGAGCAAAAAACTCCAGAATCCCAAAATTTTGAAATTGTTGATGAAAGAAATATATTTTGTAAATAAAAATTTTACTTTTAAAAAATAACTTCCTACATAACATCTTAACACGACTTGTAGATAGTCTAAATTGCATTTTCTCTCTACGTCCCATTCGTGCTTGGTATTAGATTTTACAGAGCCAGCGAATCTGGATCCTACAACAATATTCAGAAACGATTATTCAACCTAATTATGAACTCGGCCTTTATTAAAGCAACACGGAAAGGAATTTTCGACTTCGAATTAAATAAATGACGAAACATGAAAATTTAGCTGGGCTGCGTTTCGAACCCACGTTCCCTGCTTACTAGGCAGTCGCGCTGACCACTACACCATCTGTACATAGTGGTCTTATTTGCACCGACTATCATAGCACGTCTTTTTCCAAATTCAAATTTCCAACCTATCCACACACCTTTCCTATTATCACTCAGTACTCACGGTGTTTCATCGATTTCCGTAAGAGTTCAAGTCTGCTGTGCAGCCGCACTGAAGAAGGGATTACTGAAAGTGCTGGACTTAATATGCAGGGTAGTCAGGAGCAACGATACACGACGTGACGTGTGATACTACTGGTAATTCTGGACAAAAACTGCCAACAAACATGTCATGCTATTTTTAACCTTTTCTAGGTAAACCAATGAAAACAACTGGGAATGGAAAAAGTACAGCTAACAGTAATTTGAGATATTGTTATGTTATGGCATTGTGTAAGTTTCCTCACAGAAGGTGTTCAAACAGTCCACTGTCAAATGCAGTGCATGTTACAGTTCTTGCTCTCAGGTGTTGTGTTGCCAGTTGGTTATTTGCAGAAGTGGGCTCTAAAATGCACAACTTAAAGTTTTGAGCACGTTTTCATACTCAGTTGTCTACTGTTTACAAGTGTCTTCCATTGTTCAAGTGCTCTTAGCTCTTAAGGTATTCATTGTCCAGGTTTAGTATGTTTTTCCTCTTGTTTTGGTATAAGCTACTTCCTTTCAAAATATGGAAAGTGACGAGCTTGCAGTATAAAAAATTTATTTCGTAGTGACAAAGATAAAGAAGAGCTCATAGTGTCACTGAATGGTACTTCCGAAAGTGATGTGCTTATTAGACAACGTACCTTCCTGTACGAGTCCTCGAAATTTATAATGCGAATTTCCTATAACCCTTTATTTTACAACCTATGTCTTTCCGAATGTTCATCGGAGTGTGGTATAAGAAATTATAACAAATCGGTCAAGAACTTTTGGAGTTTTTCGACAAAAACTTTTTCCTTTATGTATTAGGTCTACATGTATAGTTCTGTGTCTTTTATACAACTGCCAAACGTGTTTTTTTTTATCAAAACATGTGACAACAGTATCTTCATACCTGAAAAAAATGATTTTAACATTACACCTTTTTTTGTTTTTTAATAAGTGGGCGGCATTTTTGCAACTCGCACAGAGCCATATTTGGGCTTGCGTCAGCCCTGACTGTAATCACCTGATATTCACCACATGAACTGTTACAGCAATAAATCTTGATTGAATTGGAAAACAGAAAGAAAGTGTACTAATTCTTGTTTCCGACATTGTATTAACTCGTTTTGTTTTTTTTTTTCTTTCTTTCTTTTTGTGTGTGTGTGTGTGTGTGCGGTGGAGGATACTCCAGTTACCAACATCGGTTGCCGATGAGCTCCTTAGCTGAAACTCCCAAAACAGATCCATCTGGATGAAAGTTTAAAATGAATTCTTTTTATTGTCCACTTTGTGGTTTAAGGTACTTTATGTCTAACTGTGGTTTTTGCCTTTTCTTGTTACAGCCACGAGTGGTTTTTCGTGCAGAACGGTTGCTGGTAAGCCTCAAATTTCTCTAATTAATCATTTTCATAGTCATTTTGCATGATAGACGTCTAAGGTTGTCACAGGTAAAGAGAAACTGATATAAATTTCAAACTTACGCGCCTTTGTTGTTATCTGATAAAGATTAGTGAAATCGACTGAAAAAATTCACAATCGCAAGACTAAAATAACTATTTTAATAAAAAGTAATTTTTCACTAATATCTTTTTGTATCCAAGTAAAATTATAGCGTAATTTGTCCAAACCCCATGAAGATTACTAACCCAATACAAATAGGTCCATAGGTCTGAAAATTTGTAAAACTACTGGTAAGATTTATGAAGAAAAGCATAGAATACTTAACTGATGCATGAGTATTCCACTTTCTAATTATTCCCCATTCAAGTTTTTTTGCTATTAATAATTCGAAAGCACACATTTAGAGACCTATGTGTACTGGGTTAGGAATTTGTGTGGTTGAGGTAAGGGAATATGGAATATCTGCAGCTACGCCAAACAGTGTAGTGACAAATTACGTAAATGTAAACATCTGACTGAACATCGAGGAGAAAAATTATTTTACAGAAAATTCGTGGAGCACCTGACTGTGTGCCCTTGAGAATACCCACTAGTAATAAAAATCCAGCTCATATGAAGTTGCCGTTAACGACACTTTTGAATCCTAATGAAAAGTAACTGCCCTTTAACTAGCTCTGCAAATATATCAAATTACACTCTACAAATGTGCATTATATAAGACGTTGTTTCAGTGAGATGTCTTTCATAAAGGATAACTAGAGGACCCGTGCAAATACTTCGCACTGTTAGTGGAATGACAAAAAAGTTGGGGAAAAATGTAAGTAAACTTGAATGTTCACGTATAGCCTTCTTCAGAATCAATCAATTCAAGTGTTTAAAAGCGCAAATGAAAGAGCTCTATCCGCTGAGTGTTGTTAGGTCAAAAAGCACTGCGTACCTTAATTTGATCCGAAGATACCGTAAAACAAGCCGATTAAAATATTCAGTGCAAGGACATAAGGATACCGCGTTTGATTAAAAATAAAGGATGGAGAGACTTAAGTTAATTCTGATACTTGATGAAAAATCTGCGAATGAATACCTTTCGTTTAACGCAAAAATGAAGGAAATCGGTTGCATAGAACGGACTGATCGACTGACTTTAGTTTACAGACAGGGCATCCCCATAAGAAATATACAGAAGGAAATCGCGTTTGAGTATGGAAAAAGGAAGGCGAGAGTTACGTAAATTCTTATAGTTGTTGACAAATCTGCGGATGAATACCTTTCGTAAAAAAATAAATAAATAAATAAATAAAAAATGGGGGCTAAACTTTCGGGAAACATTCTTCATACACAAAGAAAGAAAATATGTTACGTGGACATGTGTCTGGAAACGCTTAATTTCCATGTTAGAGCTCATTTTAGTATTTACGGATGAGGCTTCATTACAACGTGATCAACTTGTACATTTTCACAATCAACAAGTGTTAGCTGATGAGAATCCGTACGCCATTGTGCAATCACGTCATCAACACAGATTTTCTGTGAACGTTTGGGCTGGAATTGTTGGTGATGTCTTGCTTGGGCCTCATGTTCTTCCACCTACGCTCACTGGAGCACATTATCATGATTTCCATACGCGATAATCTACCAGTGCTGCCAGAACATGTGCCTTTACAAGTACGACACAATATTTGGTTCATACACGATGGAGCTCCTGCACATTTCAGTCGACGTGTTCGTACGCTTCTCAACAACAGATTCGGTAACCGATGGATGGCTAGAGGCGGACCAATTCCATGGCCTCCACGCTCTCCTGACCTCAACCCTCTTGACTTTCATTTATGGGTGCATATGAAAGCTCTTGTGCTCGTATTGTGGACGGCTGTGATACAATACGCCGTTCTCCAGGGCTGCATCAGCGCATCAGATATCCCATGGATGTATGTATCCTCGCTAACGGAGGATATGTTGAACATTTCCTGTAACAAAGTGTTTGAAGTCACGCTGGTACGTTCTGATGCTGTGTGTTTCCATTCCATGATTAATGTGATTTGAAAAGAAGTAATAAAATGAGCTCTAACATGGAAATTAAGCGTTTCCGGACACATGTCCACATAATATATTTTCTTTCCTTGTGATTGAGGAATGTTTCCTGAAAGTTTGGCTGTACCTTTTTGTAACACCCTGTATATGATAATCTTTTAATAAGATTGGGCAATAAATAAAAATGAATGAGAATTAGAACGATACTTGGTATACAAAATAAGTCAGCACACTGTTGCAGGAACAAAGACAGAAGCATGCCAGATTTAAAAGAACGCCGAATCCGCAAGATTGTCGTTCTTATACAGAAGCTAAAAATTTTGCGAGGAGTTCAATGCTAGATACAAAAGCATCCACAACTGAACTTTGTCTCGAAAACTCAAATATATTCAGGTCATAGATAAAGTACACAAGATGTAAACCACAAAGACTTCCTTCACTACGCAATGGTGATGATTATGATACTAGTGCTGTTAAAGAAGAGTTACTGAACACAGTTTACAGAAATTTCTTCACCGTGGAAGACGAAGCTGACATTACAGATTTCAGATATTTAGAACAGCTACCAAGAAGAGAAACGTACAAGCTGGTTTTCTCGGAGCAATGAAGCAGCTTAACCCCATAACAAAAGTAAACCCTCCGAACCAGGTGGTATACCGATCGTATTCCTATCAGACAATGCTGATGCAGTACCTCCATACTAAAATCATATGCAACCAACAGCTCAACGAAGGGTCCATACCTAAAAGCTGGAAAGTTGCACGTTACACCGATATTCAACACAGGCAAAAGTAGTAATCCAATGAATTACAAATCTATATAACTGACGTCGATTTGCAGTAGCAATTGGTACATACACTGCGTTCAAATGTTATGAATTACCTCTAAAAGAACAATCTACTGACTCATGGTGAATACAGATTTAGAAAGTATCGTTCTTGTGGATCACAACTAGCTCTTTACTCACACAAAGTGATATAGACTTCACAGATTCACGCCATATTTCTGTATATCCAGAAAGCTTTTGACACGGTGCCTTACAAGTGGCTAAGGATCAAATTGCGTGTTTATGGAATATTATCTCAAACATATTATTAGTTCTGAGATTTCCTGTCAGAGAACACATAGTTCGTAATAACAGACGGAAAGCCTTGGGTCAAGGCATATGTGATATTTGGCGTTCTCCAAGGTAGATAAACGATCTGTGAGATGATCTGAGTAGTCCTCCGTTTTGTAGATGATGCTGTCACTATTTTCTAAAGATCAATTTTCATTTTTCTCAAAATAATAAAAAGTCTGAAGTCCGAGACATGAGTACTAAAAGAATTTAACTAAGCTTAAATTGTAAGAGAAATGACTCAAATCTGAAGGCTATAAATTCAACTAATACATAGTAATTACTATTACCGCAGACTTAAATTGGTAAGAAGACAGGAAAAATGTTTTGGGAAAGGCGAACCAAAGACTGCGTTTTATTGGGAGAAGGTGTTAAGACATTATTAAGGAGACAGCCTACACAAGGCTTATCTGTTCTGTTTTGAACTATTGTTGGTAGGAGTGATCGAGGCCATCGAAAGAGTAAAGTGAAGTGCAGGTTGTTTTATATTATACAGAGGAGACACTGAAATGATACAGAAGGTGGAGTGGAAATTATGACAACCACGGCGCTTTTCGTTGCGCTCTGATCTTACGAAATTGCGATCGCCGACTTCCTCCTGTGCGTGCTAAAATAGAATTTTGACTCTCACCTACGTACGGAGAAATCATTATCAAAAGAAAATAGAGATGACAGCAGGAACGGAGCGAATTATTTGTCATCCGTCTCAAGGCAATTATGGCAACAACCGCCTACGACATTATCAGACATGGGATAAATCGGGAAATTCCAAGCTTGTGGAGTAGGAGAGGTACTGGGACAAAACATACTGCCTTTATAATAAACCTATATTTATTAACTTAAACCACAAGAGATAATTTAATGCTGATAGATAATTAATTAATCATTAATATTCATTAACGCATTTATGACTTCACTTAGTGATGAGATTTAATTCAGAAAATAATTACTCATGAATGCTTATTAAAACCTTTAACTTTCAGTTAAAGACGAAATTTTTTACGTGTTATAGTAAACCTTACACGAAGCATTTATTCAACATCAGATGCAATCTGTTATTTAACTTAAATGTTCGAACAAAACTCTTTATAGAAATTTCCGTAATCCTTACTTCTGGTGCTAGTTAAGCAGTTCTTTACAGTGAAACTTCAAAACACAAAATTTACCAAGGCCATACAGCACAATAAAACAGTTTAAATCAAATCACGAATTAACAGAGCCTTCAAACAAATCCTTACACTGTCCCACTTCAGCTCCAGTACACTTAAGCAATTTTCCTTTGAACTTCTGAATACAGGCTCCGTGATAAGTGATGAAAGTAGCCTGTTATTAAAAGTGGCAATATCTCGGGCACTTGAGTTCTGCAAATGTAAGTTGAAACGCTCACTGCTGCTCTAAAGTGCTTTTGAGTGGCCACAATACATCCGCAACAGAATTTCATCTAACTGCTCACTCCTTAAGGGAGCAGTCAACGTTATAATAAACACAAAATCAATGTTAAAAAAATGAATAGATAATTAAACATGGGACAAGGAGCATGAAATCATAAAGCAGAGGTTTGGTACTTGAAAATCATAATCTATTCAGAAAAATAACAAGCAAATAAATGTATCGAGGCCAAATTAAGCACACACCTTGTACAAAAGTAGATTAAATCATATAATTACTGGCTGTATTAAAATTCTTTCTGCCCCTTATTAATATGGAGGTTACGTGGGAGGAAATTTTCAAATACGCAATGGATAGCTGAAAGAACATTCAGTCATTCACAGACCTGTGCATAATGCATGGTAGTACATTACCCTGCTGGAACACATGAAAGCAGCGGAGAAACGAAGAGTCGGTAGCATCTTGATGAGATGGTGGGTGTCTTGATCACAAATTTAATTATACTGTGCGCTACACGAATTTATGTTCGGGCAAGCAGTGGCTCACTATTCTTAAGTACCACACGGTGTGCCACCACGCCTAATTTCATAGCATTTACAAAATGAAATTAATTTAGAATCAGCAAGTAAATCATGCGCCAGAATTCGTATAGAAGAATGCTAGTATTAACAAAAGCATGGCTGAAGGCCGAAATAACGAACGGAATGAAAGCACGTGGTGCACTCGGTCATATAAGACAGGAAAGACGAACTCAAGCTAGAAAATCTGAGAAATATTTAGCATACTCATGGATACAAACATGATGTGAAAATGTTCATGAAAAACAGTAAGGAAATTCAAACACACTAAATTTATACAAAGGCTGAAGGCCACACATGTGTATTCTAACTTGAGCGAAACTGGACACACAATCATCACTGAAATCAAAACGCAAATAATAAATTTACACTGAATTTACTTGAGTTCTGCAAGTTAAGAAATACTTCGCCTCACATAGTGAAAGAATTACTCAAGAAAACTATCACTGAAAAACCAAGACTGCCTTATCAAACAAAGAAAAACGAAGTCCTAACAGCATGCCATTCCCTCAGCAGGATTCGGCGGAGTACTTACTTCCACAGTCGTCGGAGCCAGATTGAAGAGTGAAGAGTGTAGCTCTAAGGCCACAGAAAAACCTCCCCCTGCCATACACCAGATGTAGGGGGCGCTAAAAGCGACGCAGAGCGCGTTCAGAGACAAGTGTTTACCAACCCTTGCTACCGCGCCAAGATTATTCCCTCTATAACCGTTCCCAGAGAGGTCTCCTGTCACCTCTTTCATCCAAGATTAGGTTGGTACCACACTAATAACATCACCAGCTAGCCACCTTGCCAAGTAAGCTTATATCTGGCCAAGCAGCAGACGCTAGCGCAGACGACAAACGAAGCCTTGCGTTCTTAAATACAGCAAAACGAGGCCTAAAGTGGGAGGCTGCGACTATAAGCCATTGCGCAGCAGTCAGTCAATATTAAGAGCAACCTTCCACATTAACAAGTGCAATCACACGGATGGAAACATATATAAATGTGGGGGAAATATATGTAAACATGGGTCATTGACCATTAATAAAAGAAATAAAATAATTAACACACAGACAGATAACATTAATGGTGCAGAAACACTTTAGGTTAAAGAATAAATCAAAATGGAACATGACCACACAATCAGTGGACGTGTTTCAATGAGAATATGGGGCTTATTGAAATTAGAGGGAAAAACCAGCATCATATACCACTACTGGTGCTGCCCACTAAATGTCATCATAATGTAACAGCACTGCTGCACAAAATTATCACTGCACATACTTTGCAACATAGAACTGTCAGGATCAAATCATGACACGCAATTCTTGTACACGTCTTGTTGACTTCAGTCTCAACTTCACTGACCAAGTTAATGTCTATGCTCCGTTAGGTTCGCATATTGGCCTCATACCATTGAAATCAAGTTCCACGTAGTCAACATATATGCAAGCTCGACGAACTTTAAGTACTCAAACGGCAACCTGAGCAGCGGTACAGAGCGCCCCAGCCTTGTTGATACACAACTGGTAAACGCCCCTAGCAACCAGAATGACAACGTCACACAGGTGTACGGTAGTTCGTATATTAAAACGTTCAAAGCGCTTACCCGCGTCAGATTCTACAGCACTTACGTTCCGCCATATATCTATCCATCTGGTTCTCTTTTCCAGTCAATTACTGCAATATTCTTCCAGGGACGAAAACCGTCAATATAACATTTGCTGGAGGCCAAGATTAAGTCAGTCAATCCACCAAAATCCACTTCCGAGCACCGACACCAATAACTGTGTCCTTCCGTGTTGCTCATCGCCCAGCCAGACCTAGTGCCAGACACCTATCATCGCCATCGAGCAACAACAACAACAACAACAACAACAACACACACACACACACACACACACACACACACACACAAGCTGCCGAAACAGCCTTGTCGCAGTGTCACCACACCTCTCTCTCCGGCACTCCACTTGCGATACATCGAAGCGGACAACCAAAGATTAAACGTCAAGAGATCGACGCCACGGATCAATTTCTTCTTTCTTTCGTGTGCTTTTCGATAGTGAAATGGTAGATAAATAGACTGGAACTGTTTCGACGGAAGCTCTGCCTGACACTTCAGTATTGCAGAGAAGCCGTGTAGATGTATAAACGTAGCTTTTATGTCTGAATTTCTCCTGCGACTTCATTTCCTTTCCTACACACACACACACACACACAGAGGTCAGTAACCTATGTTTGCATGTGAGGATAGACGCCTAAGAGGTTACGTCAATAGTTGCGTCGCAGACGTCCTTTTAACGTTCACCGTGTATGAGGTACGAGCGTGTATTTTGCCGGCAGGTAGAAGTTCATGTTTACCTGTCGCAGAAGCAGCGAGACATCACGAGTTAGCCGGGGCAAGATGGCGTGTGTTCTGCACAAGTGTAAACTACGAAAAGTGGTGCGGTCGCGCAATTTTCTTAGCACTGTACATCGTGGAATACTTTATACAGTTGGACTCAGAAGTTCAGTTGCTTAGTTATGGATAAGGGGGTCGGATATGGGTTTCATTTGTGGAGTTCCTGTCAGAGACGACACTGTTCGTGGTAATTGACGGAAAGTCATCGATTAAATCAGATGTAAAACCTGGCGTAGCCCAGTGTAATGGTCCTAGGTTGTTCCTTATCTCCATAAATGATCTGAAAAAAAATCTGATTAGTCATGTTACGTTGTTAACAGATAATGCAGTCATCTATCGTTTATTGAATTCAACTGAAGATCAAAACCAACTGTGGAACGTTTTAGATAAAATATCTGTACGGTGCGAATTATCACTAACTTCCCACCAGGTGTTAACAAAAAGAAAAAATGATATGTACACAGACAACATTTAAAGCAAAGTCGTTATCTAGGACATTACTGGCGGTCAAACATAGTAAATATAAATTTGCAGAATTTTATGTTAAATATTCAAAATTTGTTGTACATATGTGTAAGCATATTACAATAAACAACAAAACCGCTGTCTCTGTCTTTATACTGTTTGAACACACTTACCTCTAAACCTACTTAAACAGTTTTAATGGAACCTGAAACTTCCTGGCAGATTAAAATAGTGTGCCGTTACCGGTATTCGAACCCGGGATCCTTGCCTTTCGCGGACAAGTGCTTTACAAACTGAGCTATCACGGCAAACTTCACGGTCCGTTCTTACAACTTTACTTCTGCCAGTACCTCGCCTCGTACTTTCTAAACTTTGAAACTTTCTATGATGTAGAAACAGGAAACATATCAGGATTTTTCTGCTTAAAGATTTAACCAACGTGAGATGGAGGTGAGAACTCTCTCTTCTTGATGAACCAATAGTAAAAACAGTCAAGATTGTAACATAAATCATTTATTAAAATGGCCGCTTAAGTACATTTAGTCTACAGTCAGATTAACAGCACCATTACCAACCAAATGGTGCTGTTGATAAGATTGCCGACAAAATGCACCGAAACTGGTCATTTTGATAAATGAATTCATTAGGGGAGATAGAGGGAATGTCAAAAAATTATTTTTATTTATTTATTTAAGTCATTGACGGGTTCGTATGCTCTGTGAGAAGCTCCATATGTGATGTAAACTGATCTAGAAAAAAGTTATGTTCAGAGATTTAACTATGTTAAATGTAGACGTACAGGGTAAAAAAAAAAGGAATGTCCATTGTACAGGGATTAGATTTTCACACTTTGCTGTTCATGAAATGAGGCGGTTCAATTCAGTTAGAGTCACATTCACCGTTAGAGGGCACTCATATATGCAAAATGACACGGACATGGCAGTGGTAAAAAAAAAAAAAAAAAAAAAAAAAAAAAAAAAAAAAAAAAAAAAAACCACCAGCAGAGACTCTTGGGCAGTGGAATGAGGCGATTTCAACTGCAAGAAGTAGGCCCACTCCACATGAGGTTGTCGATATCGATCTTCCAATATTTCGAGATTGGACAGATTTTCTTTCTCCATAGAAGCTGCTGCAAGAGACGCCACGAAGAAGGAAAGAAAAATTTGCTACCTATAAATATTTTGCGAAAGCCATTCGGCCTGGAAATTTTTTACTACCAAAGGAATCAAGTGAGGAACCAGTGAAAATATCCAAAGCCAAGTACAAGGATCTTCAGGACCTTAAACCTCTGTGTGGACCAGAAGGGAGAGCATTTTTGGATAGTCTTATATGTGATGAATTTTTTTCAAGATAGGTCTATCTTTAATGATTCAATTAAATGTCTTAATATATTCAAGAACTCATTGACTTTTAAATATGCGTTCTTTCTTAAAGGCCTTCATTTCTCAATGTAATATTAACTTCTGTTTATTTTAAATCAGTAAGTTGATTATGGACATACCCCCTTTTTAACGTGTGGAAACGTCTTTCTGTGAATAAATGTGCATATAAAATCAATGTTTATTTCAAAATGTGGTTTTTATTGACTGTTTTCTAATGTTTAAAAGGTTTTTATAGATTAGTATAAATAAACTGTTAAATATTTATTTTGGGAGCGTTTGAAAACACTAATTTGCCATCCTCTCAAAATCTAGTTTTTGTGACATTCCCCCTTTTGCCCTGGTGTCTTTAAATGATATTTTTGCGATCTTCATGGTTTTTACTGTTTCATTTTTCCTTATATTATAAACTATGAATGAATTCCTAAGTTTGTGGTTTATTACTGTTGCCATAATATCCTTTATCTATATCTATAAATGTGAATGTCTGTTCGGTGTACGTTTATAAAGTCTGAACTACAAGACATAAAGAGCTAAAATTTGTAGAGTTACTAATGTCTACCCGGGGAAGGCTTTAGACACGGTTTTATGGCGATCGGATAGCTATTTATCTATACATATATATCGATGTGAATGTCTGTTCGGTGTACGCTTATCACGTCCGAACGACAAGACGCAGAGACTTAAATATTTGTACAGTTACTAATTTATACATGAGGACGGTTTTAGGCACGTTTTTACAGTGATCTGATAGATATTTAGTCATTTGAAGAATATAACGCGAAATGCGGAACAATAATTACTCTTTGAAAATTATATTTACTCTTTGAAAATGGTTTTATTGGTTGGATTGTTGCGTGAGGGTTGATAAATATAAAAGGATGGAGTATATTGGGATGGAAAGTTATCGGTACATATAAAATTCTACGTGTGTGTGTGTTAATATTTCGCTCTGCAGCGAAAACTACAGAACGCAAACGAATGGTCTGTGTATAATTGTTGTCCGAAGTCTCCCGTTGTACACCATAGCAGTTCCATGCCGATAGCTATAAGGGGGTGGATGATTTGGTGGTTGAAAGTCGTGAAAATTATAAAAAAATTCGAAGGCCAGCGATGACGTTTGCAACTCTATAGCAAGAAGGTTACATACAGAGAAACGTGATGCCACAGACCAAATCTTTGGCCTATGCATGGTACAGTGTCTTCAGCTCTTTCTCTGTAAGGATAAGCATACGAATAACGAAATATAATCAACCAACACGCGAGCGGAGCCGCGGTTTTAAGCTAGTCTGATATTATTTCACAGAAGTTACAGATAAATGCAAAGTACTTCAAGACTCGGTTTGGTGACATGCCGGCCGCGGTGGCCGAGGGAACTGAGGCGCTCCAGTCACGGTCTGCACGGCCACTACGGTCGGGGGTTCGAATCCCCAAGGGAGTGGATATTTTTGCCGTCTTTAGTATAAGGTAGTTTTTAAGTGGTTTGTAAGTTTAGGGACTAATGACCCCGTAGTTAAGTCCCATAAGCTATACAAAACATTTGATCATTTTTTGGTGCCATTTCAAACACAACCGACGTCACGCGACAACAGCGAGGAACTGATGTACGACCAGACGGAGGCGAGTCTTGCACACTGTACGTGCACACACGTTGTCTAACAGGCCAAGACACAAGGAAACAGCTGCACTGATTCCTCGACAACAACGGTACCAATTCTTATGCCGTGCGTTTGTTGCTCGTTTCTGTCACGGGATTGTTCTTATATTATCACTGATTGCATTTCCTAGCTTTGTATCCCATCCTCGTCGCCACTTTTGTGTCCCAGCCTCGTCGCCGCTTTTGTGTCTCGTTTCCGTCGTAGGTGTCGGTGGCCGAGTGGAATGAGACCGACACAGGAATAAAGATAGCACGCTGGTGCAGGTACAGAGGGGAGCAGCCAGAAACTAGAAACACTAGAGTAAATTAGAACTAGATATATATTGCACAGAATTTATACAATACTTAACTTTTACATAGCTGATACATAGTTGAGCTACCGTCCTGCCTAGTGCCTGTACGATAGCCAAGTCTTCACTGGTGCCTATCTGATTCCGAAGGTCCTAACTGGTTCCTATCTCAGTCCCAAGTGAAGGATGTCGTTCAGCGGTGGCCACGAGCGTAGTCGCAGCAGAGGGCGCTCGTGGCTGTCGTCGTAAGAACGCCGCGCCGTGCGTGCATGGCGGCGCGCGGCGAAAGTAGGTGGCGCGCACTTTGTACTTGTGCGACACCACACCCCTCCCCCCCAAACCGCCGCGCCGTCGTGGCGTAGGGCTGAGGGCCACGGCGACGGCACTTGGAGGAGGGCCTGGGCGGGGGCGTTACTGGTGGGACAGGCGTCGTAGCTGAGGCTGGGATCGAGACGCCGTCCGCGCCCCGGCATCCGCCTTGCGATCCCCCGGAAAACCCGCCAAAACGAGGGGAAGGGCGCACGCTTCCGCCCAGATTGAGCAGGTCATCTTCTTCTGAGGTGCGTGGCCCAAGCTGGGGGGGGGGGGGGGCGCACGGTCCCGGAGTCCCTCTCGGTGACGCTGTCATCTGCGGCGGCGACGGAGGCGGAGGGGCCGACTGCGTAGGAGGCGCGTCGACATCCATCGGGAGCTCGTAGCCCGGGGAAGCTGGGCCCGGCGGCGAGCGATGTGGCTGTGCTCCCTGGCGGTGAACTGGGTCTGGAATCAAGAAACCCGAGACAGGATCGCGCGGCCTGTGCAAGCGCAACTGGTTTGCGTGGCGCCGCAGCTCCGACCCTGTGGAAGAAGGTACGACATACATATTGCGACCGAGCACGCGCTGATTCGTGCCCGGCCACCATGTCTTCTTGTTGCCAGCAAACACCCTGTACAGCACCGGCGTGAAAACCTGAAAACGCGTTGCGCCATACGAACCGACTCGGTGCTTGTGAGGCTGTAGCAGGCGAAGGAGAGTGCGGTGACGGCGGCCGTGTAGCAGCTCGGCAGGAGACGGGCCGTCACGTGGCATGCACCGATACGTAGACAGGAAAATTTGAAGAACTTACTGCCTGGAGTGCTGACCTTTCATCTTTTCCATGTGAGACTTGAATGTTCGAACGAAACGTTCTTCTTCACCATTGGACTGAGGGGGAAAAGGTGCGGTGGTGATATGCTGAATGCCATTCACACGACAAAACTGTTGAAATTCCGCACTAACAAACTGAGGTCCATTGTCACTGACGATAGTTTCAGGCAAGCCTTCGATGCAAAACACTGATGTTAATGCACTGATTGTAGTAGACGCTGTCGTTGAGTTCATGGCAATCACAAAAGGAAACTTGCTGAAAGCGTCTACAACGATTAACCATCGCGTATTCCACAAAGGTCCGGCAAAGTCAATGTGTAAACGTTGCCATGGTCCCTTGGGGCGTGGCAAGTCGGAGAAACGTTGTGGAGGAGCCGCCTGATGCTCCGCACAAACAGTACACTGTGACGTCATGTTCTCTATCTGAGCGTCCATACCAACCCAGGTACAATGACGTCTGGCCAGTTGCTTTGTCCTAACAATACCCCAATGTCCTTGATGCAGGAGGCATAACACTTCACGTTGCAGGGAACGAGGAAAAATCACTCTTGTTTGGTCGTTGTCCGTATGTAACAGCAGAACACCCTGACTTAAAGACAATGCATGACGTTGTGCAAAATAACGTCGAACCAGAAGCCGCTCAATGTCTTTGGCTCTGGCAGGCCAACCAAAGCGAACAAAACGTGCTACCACACTTAGGTCTGCATCCGCAGCTGTTTCCTGTGCAACCCGACGAGAGTTCAAAGGGAAATCTGCGACAGCGGAAGCATCTCTGGAGTCTATCTGACAACATGCCATTTCCGAAGAATCAAACGACACATCCTGGCCAACCGGAAGTCGGGAAAGTGTGTCCGCGTTGGCGTGTTTAGTGGTAGGTCGGTACAAAATCTCATACTGATAATTAGACAGTATTAAGGACCATCTCTGAAGCTTTTGTGCCGTTCGTGGCGGAATTGGCTTTGTGGGTGAGAACAACGACGTGAGAGGCTTGTGGTCTGTCAACAAATAGAATTTTCTGCCACAGAGATAATGATGCCGTAAATGATTGCTAAGGCCTCCTTTTCTATCTGACTGTAATTCTGTTGCACTGGCGTCAGTAGCTTGGATGCAAAGGCAATAGGACGATCGTGAGAACCAATACGATGCGACAAAACTGCATCCAGACCGTACGACGTGGCATCAACTGCTAACACTACAGGCTTCTGTGGGTCAAAGGGAATCAAACATGCATCACTGAGTAGTGCAGACTTTAATTTGTCAAAAGCAACTTGGCAATCTTTAGACCATACAAAAGGAACATTCTTCCTACGTAAGTGATGCAGTGGAGCTGCAATCTGAGAGGCATTGGGAATAAATCTGAAATAATAGTTAAGCTGTCCCATTACTGCTTGCAATTCATTCACATTCTTAGGAGGAGGCAAGTTTTTGATTGCTCTAAGATGTGACTGTAAGGGATGGATTCCTTGGGCATTAATCAAATGGCCTAGGTACTCTATTTCAGTTGGAAAAACGAACACTTTGCTTTATTGCAACGTAAACCTGCTGCAGTCAAAACTTTGAAAAGGCACTCCAGGTTTGCTAAATGTTCTTCAACTGTACGTCCGGATACCACAATATCATCTAAGTAGTTCGAGCAACACGGTACAGAAACTGTCAGCTGTTCCAAAAAGCGCTGAAAAATAGCGGGGGCGGAAGAACTGCCAAAGGGTAGGCGTTGAAATTGAAAAAGGCCCATGTGATTATTAATGACGAAAAACTTTTTTGACTCGTCATCAAGCGAATCTGTAAGTATGCCTCTGCTAAATCAATCTTAGAAAAGAAGCGAGACTGTCCTAATTATTTGTCCATCAGTTCGTCAGGTCTGGGCAGGGGGAAAGTGTCTACAATTGTTTGACTGTTCACTGTTGATTTGAAGTCCGCACAGAGACGAAGTTTTCCTGTTGGCTTTGTTATAATTACTAAAGGCGAGGCCCACTGACTCGCAGAAACAGGAGAAATCACACCACTATCTTGCCAACGTTTAAGTTCTTCGGCAACTTTATCACGCATTGCGATAGGCACTGGTCTAGCTTTACGAAATTTTGGAACTGCAGATTCTTTTAAAGTTACATGTGCCACGAAGTCTTTTGCACAACCTAGTTCCGGCAAAAACAAGTCACTGTATTTTTCACACAATACATTAATTTTGTCCTGAGGCACTACTGACGAAATCTGAAGCACATCTCTTTGAACTGATAAACCAAACAAGTCAAATGCATCTAGTCCAAAAATGTTCTGAGTAGATTTGGCCTGAAGAACTACAAAAGCAACTGTTTTTGTAACATCTTGAAAAGAAGCGGGCAGGCTACACGTTCCTAGCACGGGAATATTTTGACCCGTATGAGCTGTGAACACTTGCTGTGACGGCGACATTTTTGGCGAACCCAGAAGTTCATAAGTGTCTTTATTCATAAAAGTGACAGCGGAACCAGTATCAAGCTGAAATTGCACAGTCTTATTTTGTATGCAAAGAGTCACAAAAAGAGTTTGCCTGTAGCGCTCGACAGGTGCGCGAAAGTGGGCAACGTCTAATACAGTTTTACTGAGCTTGCACATGCGCGGGCTTCGTGCGGTAGGAAGCGGCGCAGAATCGGCACGCAGCGGATTAACAACACTGTCACTAGATGGCACTACCGCCGGATCGGCGTCCGCGCAATGCGAGGCTACTGCACTAAAATTACTTTGAGTAGCTACATCAATTCTACTGTCACTAGCTACACAATACTGGGCACTATTACAATGATAAGTTGTAGAAGGCACTAGTTCCAGTACAGGATTGCACTGTACATAGTCATTTTGCTTGTCCCGAACCCTTTTCCGTTGCACAGTTTCACGCGCTCGTCGGCGCTTGCTACGTGGCTCACTACATAGTTTTACCTTAGGTGCAGAATAATTGTCTCGCATTTGAGAACCAATAGAAGCACAGTCCAAGTTCACAGCATGTATAACATTTACAGAATGACTTGTTCTTGCACTCTGCGAAGCAATGTTCCGAAAGGCACCGTTCTTGCAATTTTTATTTTGCATACACACTGTTTGTACGTGTCCTGATTTTCTACATTCATAACATGCTGCGTTGCGACTAGGGCAATGAGCACGCTTGTGGCGAGACACACACTGGGGGCAAGATTTACGTACATTTTTCTGAAATGAGCATTGGCGCCCGTTATTCAAATCACTGTTTCTAACACGACGGGGCGACCTTTGTGTCGCACTTTTACACTGTCTACTGTTCACTGTCTGTTCAGCACGGCCTGTACTATTGTAAGAATCACTAGTGCTACACTGAGAACTACGGCTAGGAAAGCGTCCGTTACGGCACACTGAATTTACACTGTGGCTTTGCATTTCTACATCTGCTAAGTCAAAAGTATCATGCGCTTCTATAAGCTGCAGTACACTGTCTAATGAAGGGTCTGACTGTTTTAGAATTGCTGCCCTAATTCTGGGGTCCTGAATGTTCTGCGTAATCGCATCCCTCAACATCACGTCACTATACGAAAGTCCACAAGAGCAAGTAAATTTACATTTGCGGGTTAAGCCCTTCAATTCCGTAATCCACTCTTGGTGTGACTGCTCAGGTAATTTTTTCAGTCTGAAAAATCGGTACCGTGCAGCGGCTACAAGAACTTTTCTCTCATAATGAGCATTTAGTGCCTCTACTATTTGTTCAAAGTCTACATCACGAGGAGATGCTTGCCTGAATAGTTTCTGCAGTAATACGAAAGTCTTGGTGCCAACTACGGCAAGAAAGAAATGTTTAACTGTCTGACCTGTTATTTGATGAGCCGCGACGTGTTCTTGAAACTGCGCGTAATAGTCGCTCCATTCTTCCTCACGTTCGTTGTACTGGCGAAAAGTAGGAAGCGTTGCGGCGGCAGGTGAGGGCTGCTGAAGCGGCGGCTGTTGTTGTTGGTGAGCCGCCTGGGCCGTTAGCTGCGCCACTGCCTGCAGTAGTTGCTTGATTTGCGCCGTCTGTAACTGAATAATTTCCATTAAGTTTGGGTTCGGGTTAGAGGCCATGCTGACCGATTAGGCGCCGCGCATACAAGTAAATTAGTACAAAACACAAATGCAATATGAAAGGAGGGCTCGCTCTGCAACAAAAAATGTCCACAAAACACGTAAAAAAATATCTTCCCCCAAAATTCTTATAATAAGGGTGGGTGGGCGGGAGTAATTCTGCGTGCTCCGACTGCTGCTGTCTGGCTGCTGCAAGCGGGCTGGTCCAAGGTTCGTCTATCACTCCTCGTCGCCACTTTCGTATCCCATCCTCGTCGCCACTTTTGTGTCCCAGCCTCGTCGCCGCTTTTGTGTCTCGGTTCCGTCGTAGGTGTCGGTGGCCGAGTGGAATGAGACCGACACAGGAATAAAGATAGCACGCTGGTGCAGGAACGGAGGGGAGCAGCCAGAAACTAGAAACACTAGAGTAAATTAGAACGAGATATATATTGCACAGAATTTATACAATACTTAACTTTTACATAGCTGATACATAGTTGAGCTACAGTCCTGCCTAGTGCCTGTACGATAGCCAAGTCTTCACTGGTGCCTATCTGATTCCGAAGGTCCTAACTGGTTGCTATCTCAGTCCCAAGTGAACGATGTCGTTCAGCGGTGGCCACGTAGTCGCAGCAGAGGGCGCTCGTGGCTGTCGTCGTAAGAACGCCGCGCCGTGCGTGCATGGCGGCGCGCGGCGAAAGTAGGTGGCGCGCACTTTGGTCTTGTGCGACTCCACACCTGGTTTCTGCGATAACCTTATATTTCACAGCAAGGGAAATTTTAGGAGTAAACATTACTAGCTTTTGATTATATTTTAATTATTTAAAAACAAAAAAGTTTAGACCCCCTGCTACAGAATGTAGTTATGCCGATGTTTTTACCCGGATATTGACAATAATTTAAAAAACGGTTACAACCTACACCAAATAACTACCGAAAAAACGGTTATTCAGAACTAAAACACCGGTATGGGTTGTAAGCGGTCGGTTTTTGGCGAGGTCAGAGGCCCTGTCCCGTCTGGCAGTGTTCCGACAGAGGCCACAGTTCCGAAAAGGTGTTCGTGCAAAATATCGTAGCAACTGCTCAAGTGGCTGTAAAACAGAGATTGAAAGAAATTGTAAACTAGGGATGCTTGAGCTTTGAAGATTATCTTGTCTCATGTAAGGCATGTTGTTATAAGCAGCTGTTACTAACGAGACAATTATTATTACTTTGATTTTCCGATAACTAGCAACACTGTCTACAGTGCAGACCTATTTATTTGTTCATATACAGCCCATCAGTGTCTGTTCTGACCCGTTTGTAACAGTTAATTGTTCAAACAACTTACTGGTATGCTGCCGGCAGACGTCGTCGACAACCGCCGATATTTGAACAGAAGTACACTCTGCCATTCTCAAGGCACAACTGCACTCAAGGAAGCAATGTGCAAGCGTATTTAATACCTCGGTTTGCAAAGGGTCAACAAGGAAGATAACACACACAGAAGAAGTCACTGCAGAGTCAACACAAACACAGGTGACCAAACACCAAAAATATAGATAGTGACTGTTAATCAACAGGTGAGCAAGCGTTAATTTTGTCCCTCTGTTTTTTGACGAGAGACAGTGCCGGATTTAAACCAGAATTTAAACAAAAACCACCATCTCTGTTTATAAGGTCGCTTGCTAGTTTAATTTCAACAGCTTCCTTAATAACACTATCCCAATAGGTGGAAGTGCATGCCAGAATCTCCGTGTTGTTGTATTCCATAGGACTACCGGTGCCAAGACTGTATTCTGC
This sequence comes from Locusta migratoria, assembly GCA_026315105.1. Taxonomy (NCBI): domain Eukaryota; kingdom Metazoa; phylum Arthropoda; class Insecta; order Orthoptera; family Acrididae; genus Locusta; species Locusta migratoria. The sequence continues at coordinate 533,704,035 of CM048747.1, forward strand.
AACAGCGGATTTGTTTGGCTGTTGTAAACGCGTGTAACCTTTGTGTTCAATACATCGGTCTTCAACAGTCCTGATTGTCTGACCAATATCTCACATGACACAACTGCAAGGAATACGATATACACAGTGCCAGATTAAGCCCTGTGTTGGCCTCTACGCAATCCACATTATGGGGCCCCACTCCTAACTCATCCCTTTATAAGTTAATATTTCCCCATCAAACAACAATGTATTGGTCTTAATGATAATAAAAATTATATAATCCATAATAATAATAATAAAATTGCGGTATTCCATAACTGAAACATTCGTTTTAAGTAATTAAAATGTTCAGCGATCGTGTAAGATAGCCGCTTACGAGCTACAATAAACTGAAATTTGTATATAACAATAATAATAGCAAAGTGAAATGAGACTTTTCGTGGAACATGTAAATGTATTTATTCAACAAAATTAATTATCAATAGATAAATATACGTTGATTAATACAATAATATTCCAAAATAATTTAACAAAAATACAGAAATTACTAATAATTAAGAAACGCATTGAACATTTCCTTTCCTCAGTTTTTTTCAGCAAAGTACCTTTAGAGTCTCTATCCTGAAAGACATAATATTCTGTGGCCATAATGGCAAGTGAGTTCAAACGTTCTTAGGACATTGAAGACCCATGACAATTTTTTATATGTTTTCGTTTTGAGAAGCTTCACTAGCCTGTTACATTCGTAAACATGAGACACCTGTAAATTTTTAACTCAGTCATAATATTTGGGAAGGTTGATTGCACCATATTTTCAAAAATGAGTTTGTATGATCGCGATGCAGGAACTGCTTGGTCAGGTATAAAATCTTCTAGTTGTGATGTGAAGAATTTAAAATGAATCATTTCGACCACAAATTCCTCTTCGATGTCCTCAGAATAAATGTCTCTAAATCTCTGGGCAGCTTCTTTAATTTCATCATCAGACTTCAGTGGAAAGTCAACAAGGAATCCAAAAGGACAGTGAACTTTATTGTAAGTTTTACATAATGTAAAAGCTCTGTACATAATTTGAACAATATTGGTAGGTAAGTTTCAGTTTTCAATTTCTCTTTTCCGTGAAGGACAATCTCTTCTGCATTACCATCGTCTTGACATTTTGGTCTTTAGCGAAGACGCTTGCCTTCATTGGTGTATTGTGCACAGATTTTCTCATTTGTCTTTTTCACGCAGTATCAAACATGTCCCTATGTGGTGACAGAAAAAAGAAGCGATTTTAAGAGTTCCACAGCCGTCTGAAGCTTTACTGTTTCTGTTTGTAGAATAATTAACTCCATTTATCCGGTCTAGTATTGCAGCCCAGCAGTCTACCAGGATTAGGGTTTCCTTGTTTGACAATGCATTTAGTAAACAGTTACCTTCGTGAATTGTCTCAAGTTTCTGATTCCTATCTCCATCAATGTCTTGGAGAGACTTAAGGAAGCTTCTGAAGCCTCGAGAGAAGGCCTTCGTTTAATCAGCTTTTGCTCACAACCTTGTGCTATTCACTCTTTTTAAAACTACTACAGAACTTTTCTGACGTTCACCATTTATTCCTTTAAGATATTCAAGCACTTTTCCCCAACGATATGACGACGCCGAGAAAAAGTTGTACAATGATTGTACTAGCCCGAAGAACCGTTGTAGCATCCTGACATTTTTGATGCAACGTCATAAGACTGTCCTCTCAGGTTTCTTATATTGATGCCACATTTACTCAAGAGTGTCAGAACAGTTTTGGCAGTTGTTCCTTCCTGCAGACAAACAAGGGAAAGGCAACAAATTTTTATTTAAAAATAAAAAGTCTTTATAATAGATTCTCATTGTTATATCGGTGCACACGGGGCCCCCTAGGCAGCAGAATACTCTGCCTTATGGGTAATCCGGCACTGGATATACACCTGCCTTACGCAAACCAAGAGCATCCTTTACGGACCCCAACAGGACCTTTATCTTAGAAGGTGGTAGAAAAACACATTTCACATTATAATTCCATAAAGTACGACCAATGTTGTTGGAAATGCTTCCTGCGTAAGGCAAAAAGGCCATAGATTTAGGTGGCACTTCATTACTATCGTCACTCACCCGTTGCACAGTAGGCTGATAGCGCAACGCACGTTTTATCTTTCTCTCACTATAACCATTCTGACGAAAGGTCAGCTCGAGATGGGACAACTCAGCTGACAAACTTTCAGGGTCTGAAATCACATGGGCCCTGTGAAGCAAGGTACTCTTCACGCTGAACTGGATGGTGACAACTATCGGCTCACAGATACAAATCAGTGTGAGTAGGATTCCTATAAACAGAATATCCCAATGTACCATCAACCTTCCCTCTGACCAACATATCAAGGAAAGGAAGACAGCCATTCTTTTCCACCTCCATAGTGAACTGAATATTCGGGGGGATTGAATTTAGGTCTTCCAAAAAACCGTGTAAATTCGCACTACGATGAGCCCAAACGAAAAGTGTCGTCTACATATCTGGAAAAAAAAATCACCCAGGTTTCAGTGTCGCTGACTAGAGTCAGCACGTTCCTCGAAATCCTCCATAAACAAATTGGCCAAAATAGGTGACAACGGGCTTCCCATTGCAACTACATCAATTTGTTCGTAGTACCGACCATCGAATAAAAAGTAAGTGGAAGTCAATATACGTCGAAAAAGATTTGTTAACTCGACACCATGCTTAACTTCAATTAGCTGCAAAGAATCTGACAGAAGAACGCGAGTGAAGAGAGACACAACGCGAAAACTCACAAAATATCAGAGTCATTCAAACGCAATCCCTGCAATTGACGTAAGAAATCCGCTGAGTTCTCAATGTGGTGTTCACACCTACCTACCATTGGACTCAACAAACTACCATTGTTAGATACTATACGCCTCAAAGGAATGTTCTCTTTGTAGACCTTAGGAGCACATACAATCTAGGTGATACAGCACAGAAAGAATTAAGACTCTCGATGGTGTCCTGTGAGAGAGGACTTCTTCAGAAGTCTTACTCTCAACACTCTTTGTGGGGTCAGCACCGATTCTACGATATGCCGAATCAGAAAGTAGGCATTGCATCTTTTGAATGTAATCGTCCTTCTCCGCAGGCAAGATGACAATATCAGGATCCATTATGATCTAAAAATTGTTGTTTCGATTATTACTGGAAAGCTTTCTATACAGGCACAATCTTTCAATATATTTTTGGTGATGTTTATGTATATATCGAACATTTACACAGTCATTGAAACAAGTTTCACAAATTTGGAATTTCTTGTTTTCTGATATAAATGGTATCTGATAACATTGCACTTTTTTACTGTTTCTTCCGTCGCTTCTTGGTAGAACGTAATCAAATAAATTAAAAAAACACTATTTTGTGTGTGTTCTACAAGTTTATTTTTGTTTACTTAACCGGTTTTCGGCTTATTAGGCCATGTTCAGAATACTGACTGTTGTGTCAAAGAGGTTACAGTGTTTAGATACAGTATGGGAAGAGATAACAAGTGTCTCCACTTAGATCGACATACACAGTATAACACTTCTTTGACATTGTGTTATTACAGTTATCAACTTAAAAACTAAACAGTAATAAATGAATATAAAATGTGTGGAGCATAAAACAAGGAATAAATTTGAATATAACCTGGGAACTGGAACTACCTACTATTATAAACAAACAGATAATGCTGATAAATAAATGTATGTAAGTGCCTTGATAATAATTTTGCGCGATAATTATACATGGTGTTACATATGACAGTTGTAAGGCCAGGTTTGAAGTGGCATCAAGAACTTAGAATGAATAGTTACTGCATAAGATTAAACTAAAACAAATCTGTCTAATGAAATTAGAATTTCATCTATTAACACAATGTCAAAGAAGTGTTATACTGTGTATGTCGATCTAAGTGGAGACACTTGTCATCTCTTCCCATACTGTATCTAACCATTGTAACCTCTTTGACACAGCAGTCAATACTCTGAAGATAGCCTAATAAGCCGAAAACCGGTTAAGTAAACGAAAATAAACTTGTAGAACACACACAAGATAGTGTTTTTTTATTTATTTGATTATGTTCTGCCAAGAAGCGACACAGAAACATAATTTGCGCCATAATTCTAAGTGTATTTGCAGTAGCGGCAGTGGGTGAGGTCGATTGTACAGAGACTCCGGATCCCGGAGAAACTGTGCTCTACGCGGAAAATTAGGCCCCTTATATACCAGAACGGTGCCGCTGATGTCACTGGAATTGCAAGTTTTTCGCTGATGCTACCGCTAACTGTCGTGGATCCTTGGCGAGATTATGTCCTAACCGGACAATTATCTTGCCCGGACAGCCAGCACCGCCATGACCTTTAGACACCGGGGGACCCAGCAACCAAACGAAAAATAAAATCTCCAAAAGTCTAAATTTTTACAGTCACGTTCTCTGATAATATAATTTTTCGTGTGCTTACAGCATCTACTTCTAGTTCATTTTGAATAGATTTTACGTTTTACAGCGTGAAGTCTTACTCGCTGATAACAAGTAAATTTCTATAAATGAGAATACGTATCACACAGAATTGTCAGGAAATAAAAATTGTGTTTATTACATTGCATTTTGAAATATTTTTAAGGCCCCTAATGTTTGTAAATCTAAGGGACTTAACTGCTGCGGTTATCAGTCCCCAGGCTTACAAACTACTTAATCTAACTTACGTCAAAGACAAAGAACACACACACAGACCCATGCCCGAGGGACGACTCCAAACTCCGACGGCGAGCAACCTCGCGCTCTGCAGCAAAGCAGTTTAGCGAGATCGGCCACTCTACCACGGCTTCAAGATCCCCTTCTATTTTTCGTTGCACTATGAAAATACTTCTTATTTCTGAATACGTCATCAGATGAAATCAGATCACATTAATATTCATTCTTGGGCCAAAAAAATAAACAAAAGAGAATAGATTTTCTGGCTCCTTCACCGAGGTCAAATCAATTCAGACTCACTTTCGCTAAAAAACGACTAGGATATTTCCAGAATTTTAATTGCAAAATACAGTTTGGAAAGAAGTACACGACATACTTTATGTAAATTTAAATTTAGTTTATTCCGTAACTTAGCCTACAGTTCGAAATAAAAGCGTGCCAAAGCAACTTAAATAAATTTCTTTCCATGTTTTGCATGTATTAGTGAACACACGGAAAAAAGTGCAATCGCTCCTAACCATAAAATTCATGCCGGATTTGATGACACTCAGATGTTGGGAATATTAGTTACAATTACTGGAGACTGAGCGGTAGCAGGCATGAGGCAATATTGGTGTTGTGTCTCGGCAGCCGTACCAAATTGTATCTACAAAACAAAAGGAATTTACATATAACTTGTTATGTTCTTAAATTTTATACAATTAGCGAGAGTTTATTTGCTTTTTTTTTGACGTGATATCTAGGCCATTAGAGGCGAAGAATCGAGAGCATGATGACTGTCGAATATATGGTCATTGTGTCGTACGGAAATGTTAGTTGGTCCTGGAAACGTGTTGTGATGCCCGAAATTATAGTCGACTGCACGCGAAAAGTGAGAAATCCGGGTCCGAGTTCCAGTCGGTCACAAATTTTCGTATGTTACCATTGGGTAGTACATCTATACCTACCCAGTGGAGCTGGAGAAATTTGTAATTGTAAGTAAAATTTCAATTCAAATTATTTCGTCACGTTCCAAGAACAGAACTTAGTGAATTTGTGACGCTACGCTCCACGTTTTCGTTACATCCGCGAGACCGTCCATTGTCCTGGTCCGTATGCTCCAGATGTGGTGCGACGCATTCTAATTCGTTGCGTAATCTTCTCCTCAACACTATCAGTAAAGGAACCGTTAATTCGTGGTTCTGTAAATACTTAAAGATTCACCTTAATTCTCCATGCAAGAGTACTTCGTCACAACTACTTTGCCTCTTTGTCCTAGACACAGACAAGTCTTTTCTATCAGCGAAAAACCTTGAACTATTAGCTCTTCAATCCAACACATGGATATCTGCGAAGAACCTACTATCAACCCAGAAAAAAGGATCATACGTCGACGGGTGTGTTGTACAACATAATTTGGTTGATTTGAAAATGGACTAAAATACCTGAAACGCGTAAGCCTACAAAAAGGAGTGTGCCTGAACATAAGCAGACTCGACTCGCCTTATATAATGGGTGCTGAAATATTACTGACAACGATTTATTATACACTTAATACATCCAAAAGTTTTATTAGTTTTTATTTCCTGTTACACACACGAGACAAATAATTCGAATAAATAATCGACGAAACGTATTTGTTCAACATAACGTAAAAAACGACACCCCGGAAAAACTACTCAGGTTAAATAAATTGCAGCGGACCTATTTTGTTTTGATAACCACTAAAGCAACATTGGTTCTTACTATGAATATCTAATATATTTTGTGCTTAATCCCGAAAATAAAGTGGAAGGGGGCTGCAAAAAGAGGGCTGGCAGAAATCCCCGCTACGCCACTGGATTAAGTGATCGTGTTTGGTGCTGAACTGTAAAGACTGACAGCAAGGATGTGCTATCTTTAACTTTCGTTGAGAAGTACGGGCCTACACTTAATAAGGTACAAATAGTTGCGTATGAAAAAATCAATTTCAGATATTATACAGTATACCATTCTTTAAGTTTACCAAATGTACGGGCACACACCTAATGAGGTACAAATAGTTGCGTATGTAAAAACCAATTTCAGATATTATACAATATACCATTCTTTAGGTTTACCAACTGAGATTAGCCATACACTGCGGTATCGAAAGATTCTGAATACTTCCCCGCAAGCACTACCAGGTGCAACAACTGGAACAACAAAACAACCAGGACTATTCTACAAGGTGAGTCTGAAAACTTCCGTGAATGATCCCATATTTTACAAACCGCATTAGCGAGGATAAATTGCCCTTGTATATACACTGATCATTGAGGGACATGTCAACAAGCGCCGCTTTACGTACAAAGCACTGCAGTAAATCAGTGGTACATAAAGCGAACCAGCTAACAGGGACAGTGTGAGAAATCATGACATTGCAACATGGAGCGCAAAATTCAGCCACACAAGGACTTTATCCATCATAAATTTGTACCCGACTGCTCTTTCAGGAACGAAAACAGTCAATATACATTACTAGCCATTAAAATTGCTACACCAAGAAGAAATACAGATGATAAACGGGTATTCATTGGACTAATATATTATATTAGAACTGACTTATGATTACATTTTCACGCAATTTGGGTGCATAGATCCGAAAAAATCAGTACCCAAAACAACCACCACTGGCCGTAATAACGCCCTTGATACGCCTGGGCATTGAGTCAAACAGACCTTGGATGGCGTGTACAGGTACAGAGGCCCATGCAGCTTCAACACGACACCACAGTTCATCAGGAGTAGTGACTGATGTATTGTAACGAGCCAGTTGCTCGGCAACCCTCGACCAGACATTTTCAATTGGTGAGAGATCTGGAGAATGTGTTGGCCAGGGCAGCAATCGAACATTTTCCGTACACAGAAAAGCCCGTGCAGGACCTGCAACATGGGGTTTTGTATTATCCAGCTAAAATGTACGGTTTCGCAGGGATCTAATAAAGGGTAGAGCCACGGGTCGTAACACATCTAAAATGTATCGGCCACTGTTCAAAGTGCCGTCGACGCGAACAAGAGGTGATCGAGACATGTAACCAATGGCACACCATACCATCACGCTGGGTGATACGCCAGTATAGCGATGACGAATACACGCTTCCAATGTTCACCGCGATGTCGCCAATCACGGATGCCACCATCCTGATGCTGTAAACAGAACCTGGATTCATTCGAAAAAATGACGCTTTGCCATTCGTGCACCCAAGTTCGTCGTTGCGTACAACATCGCAGGCGCTCCTGTCTGTGATGCTGCGTCAAGGGCAACAGCAGCCATGGTCTCCGACGTCGTCTAACTGTTCTTGCAGATGGTTGTCGTCTTGCAAACGTCCCCATCTGTTGACTCAGGGATCGAGACGTGGCTGCACGATCCGTTACAGCCATGCGGATAAGATGCCGGTCATCTCGACTGCCAGTGATACGAGGCCGTTGGGATCCAGCACGGGGTTCCGTATTGCCCTCCTGAACCCACCAATTCGATATTCTGCTAACAGTCATTGGATCGCGACCAACGCGAGCAGCAATGTCGCGATACGGTAAACCGCAATAGCTACAATCCGATCTTTATCAAAGTCGAAAACATGATGGTACGCATTTCTCCTTCTTACACGAGGCATCACAACGCCGGTCAACTGCTGTTTCTGTATGAGAAATCTGTTTGAAGCTTTCCTAATGTCAGCACGTTGCAGGTGTCGCCACCGGCATCAACCTTGTGCGAATACTCTGAAAAGCTAATAATTTGCAAATCACAGCATCTTCTCCCTGTCGGTTAAATTTTGCGTCTGTAGCACGTCATCTTCGTGGTGTAGCAATTTTAATGGTCAGGAGTGTAGTTTACGAAGGAGTTTTGAAACGGCTGCGGATACGCAACCAGCGGGTTCGGCCAGAGCTCTACCGGAGTAGACAGAGGAATTTCCTGCACGACAATGCCCATCCGCACACTGTGATCCGCGAGTTCAACTTTCTCGCTAGACGCGAGGTCACTGCGCTTCCACGCCCTCGTTATTCTCCAGATTTGGCGCCGGAAGATTTCTTTCCGTTTCCCCGCTTGGAAGTACCCCTGAAAGGATCACGTTTTGCATCGGTTGCGGAGATCCAACAACGCGTGACCTTAGTGCTTCAAGCGATTCCACATAGAAGCGTTTCCTGACAATTTGCAACAGCTGTACAACTGATGTCAGAAGTGTATTATAGCCAACGGCGATTACTTTGAAGGCCAGTAAAGGTGTTTCCTATATTTCCCGAGACCATTCACCAAACTTTTCAGACACAACTCGTACTATTACACAAGGGTACGTTCGACTTTCTAGGATTGTGGAAGGTGCCACCCTGAAAACTGACAACTGCAGACTCTTGGTGACACCCTACTGCCCCACCTCGCGGAAGCTCTTTAAGACTGTAGCAGCAGCAGCTGTTGGCCCCACCATCCCCCCTCCAGACAGAGGGAGTGACTCTCTTGGATAACAATGCCCGCCGCAACACAGCGAGACCAACGAAGCGGCTGTCACAAACACTGCTTTGTAAACGCCTGGAGAATCCGCCCCACGGTTCAGACTCAGCCACCAGCCACTTTCACTTGTTTGGAACTTGACATCTCATTTGCGTTGCCAACGCTTTGTTAGTGGTGATCCCGAAGCTGAGGAAGTTACGTACTGGCTAGGACGACTACTACCGTATTGTCCGTACATACAGGGTGAATAAGTAGTGAAATGAAATAAATTTCACGAATTTACTTTGATTATTACTGCAGATATCTATGTAGGCAACGTATTTCCTTTAATTTAGAGAATACCTCTCTTTCGTAGCAGCAAAAGCTACATCAACAGTGCTCGCTTAATATGCAGAGATTGCGAACTCTTAAACGGGACTGATAAGTCAATCATGAAATTAATTCATTAAATTTGTCATCGTAATTCGACGTTGAAGGTAAAATACGATAGAAAGCAAACTAACCAGTACTACATATTTGTTGCTACGATAATATTTCGGTAGTAGAAACCAGATCTCTAGGTCACCCAGAGAACTACCGCCGAGTAAAAACTTTGAACAAGCGCCAGAGTGACACCAGTACAGACCACAGCCTGCGCCTCTCCCTACTCTGCCATTCTGTTGTTCGAAACCAACTCTAAGTCACGTGACTAGCGGCTGAAATCGAGATTTCGTTAGGGTTTTTCTCATTAATAGCTTAAAATATGTAGCACAAATTTTAACAATAAAACAAAATTCTCCTACTCCTATTACACAAGTAGCATTAAAGGTTATGTAATATGTACCAACTTACCAATATTAATGAGAAAATTTAAATTCTTAATTGTGGTTTTGTGAAACATATTGACAGTTATTTTTATAAGCCATGTTCTAGGATTTTTATCTGCCAATTTCCACTTATTTCACCTCTGTCATTGTTGCTGATGTGAAAAATATCCATTAGCACCGTGGTTCGGACGTTAAACTGTAGGTCGCCCTGTAAGTCAGTTCGAAGTTCGGAGAAGGCAACGGCATACCACCTACAAATAGAACCATGCCTAGTAAAGCACTGTGATGTTCATACCAATCTTCGGACTGTTGACTGCTTTACCTTTTTACCTTTTTTATAACCAACACTTTACTCAGTCAGCATATTGTGGCCGCCAGTCGCGACCTTAAACAAATGAGGAAAAAAAAAAAAAAAAAAAAAAGAAAAAAAGAAACTGTACTTTGTATGTAAGAAGTCAAATCATATGACAGAATATAAGATTTACTTCCCCAAAGCAAACGACTGTGGCTGAAGCGGTTTTACCACTTCTGAAGTGGTACATTGTTTATTCTCGCGAATAATATTACAGATCTTGTGTTTGGATTGCCCTATGGATTTTTTAAGTTCGGCCTTTTTTTTAAATTATCATGAACCTGAAAGAATGAGTCCTTTCCAATAATTCTTCACATTAAAATTGAAGTCTGTCACATACTTTCTGGTCCATTTTCCACACGTCAGTGGATAACTCCTGCTTATAAATCAGGAAAACCACAACTGTCTGCTCCACTTTTCGTTCCTCCTAAAGACGAAAAGGGTTTCCTGTCAAATGTCACGTGACAAAAATGTCCCTTTCAGTATAATGACGCCATGCGCAGTTCATGTTACATAGGGTACCTGTGATGTAATATTTTCGTCGTTACGAATCCTGATACGAATTACGGAATAATAATTTTTCAATGAAAGTGATTTTACTGTTGCATTTCAATAAATAAAACTAGAACATCTCGCAGTTTGGGAGGTTTAACAGGTCTCCCAGGTCTCGCATAGCCCCCCCTCACGCTATATTTCGCTCCGAGTAATTTTTGTTTATTATAAGGCTTTGGCTATGTTTACGTTCGCAGTGAAGCACCCTTTGCTTCCGAAGCAGTTTTCTATCTCGGTTTTTGTACCACGGTGGCTCCTTTACATCTCTTACGATCTTGTTTGTCATACTCATCTTATGCATATTGTACGATGGCTTTGAACTTTGACCACTGTTCCTCAACACTATCTGCACTTAAGATAAAACTTCTGTGTAGAGCCGCCAAGTACTCTGAAATCTGATTTTTGTCACTTTTGGCAAATAGAAAAATCTTCCTACATTTTTAATATTTCTATTTACGGCTGAAATCAACGATGCTGTAACCGCTTTATGATCGCTGATTTCCTGTCCTGCGTTAACGGTTTCGAACAGTTCGGGTCTGTTTGTCACCAGAAAGTCTAATATGTTGTCGCCACGAGTCAAATGTTCAAATGTTTGTAGAGCTTATGGGACTTAACTACGGAGTCATCAGTCCCTAAACTAACAAACGACTTATGAACTAGCTAATACTAAGGACGGCACAAATATCCATGCCCGAGGGGGGATTCGAACCCCCGACCGTAGTGGCCGTGCAGACCGTGACTGGAGCGCCTCAGTCCCAACAGCCACCGCGTCGGCCGGCACGAGTGGGTTCTGTGTTTAACTGCTCAAGGCAATTTTCTGATAATGCACCCAAAACAATTTCACTTGATTCTTTGTCCCTGACACCCGTTATAAATGTTTAAGTCTCCCAATCTATATCCGGTAAATTAAAATCTCCTTCCAAAACTATAACATGATCCGGGAATCTACTCGAAATATTTTCCAAATTATCATTCAGGTGTTCTGCCTATCAGCTCAGGCCTATAGAAATATCCAATTAGCATATTCGAGCCTGCTTTAACCGTGACCTCACAGAAATGACGAAGCTTTTGTAGGTGGAGTTATTAGAACAACGGTGTGTTTCGTTACGGCGAGATCTATTTACGGAATTCGTATCGCTTACTCTCTTCTCCCAATATCAATATATATTGGGTTGGAACATAAAAAGTGGCCACACTGCTATGGAGACATTATGCAACGGAATCCACTATTGTCGCTGATAGCACACGTTGTTGACATACATACCCTACCTCCGAGCACATGGACTCGCCCGCCCACATCACCGGCGCGCACACAATGTGGGGTAAAAGTCACTTGTGAGCGAGCGTTCTAACGTAACGGTGTCACTACGTTTTAAAAATAGGAACAACTGATTTGGATCAAGATTGAATGCTCCAGAGGTCGTACAGCACGACAGTGTCATCAAGGTCTTTTAGAGGCGTAAGGGGAATCGGAATTACCGACCAGAACAGTGGAACGTTGGGTAAAAGCCTTCAACGAAGGTCGGCAAATTGTGGCAGACATACATCGGACATGTCGTTCTATCGCCTCTGTGAAGAACACTGTTGCCGCGTTAGTGGACAGTGATCGAGGCCAGGCGATTCATAGCTCGCCCACGAAACCGGATGCGCGCATGTGTTTCACTTCCTGAAGGAACGTACGGGCATGCGAAAAATTGCATCACGATGAGTTCAGCATGGACGGAAATGCAGAAACGGATGCATTACAACGTGGCTCAGACGCATTTATAGCGCTGTGAAAGCGAAGGAGAGGCTTGCATACTCCGTGTCGTAACATTGGATGATACATGGGAAAAAACTGAAACGCCAATCCAACGAAAGACGAAAGTCAAAGTGCATCAAACCCAGTATGGTGACAATTATGGAGTTTCTCGTATACGACTGTGATGGTGTTATCTCCTCCACGGCACTAGTCAATTCACAGTATTACTGTTCGTTTTTGGAGCGTCACCTATGACCAGCTTTGCGAAAGATACAGCAACACTCTCTTTGCAACCCATCCATCAGTTTGCACAACTATGCGCGGGCGCATTACAGCGCAAGCTGTGGCTGTTCTGTTCGGTCGATGGGACTGGGAAGTGCTGTACCATCCATCATACACTCTGGTCCTACGTCTTTGTGACTTTGATTTAATTCCGAAGATGAAAGAACCACTTCGTGGCATTCGATTCAGAATTGTTACAAAGATTCGACAGGCAGTAGACCGCTCCATTCGCGCCATCAACAGAACAGGCACTGCTAGGCCTTCCACATACGGGCAACGGGTTCTACACACCGCTGGTGACTACTCTGAAGGACAGTAACAGGTGTAAATACGTGACGCTTTACTATTAGTTGTGAATAAATAGTTGGTACTATTTAAGTTCCAACCCTTGTAGAAATATGTTGTTGTTGTGGTCTTCAGTCCGGAGACTGGTTTGATACAGCTCTCCACCCTACTCTATCCTCAGCAAGCCACTTCATCTCCTCATAAGAATGGCAACCTACATCCATTTGAATTTCTCTTGGTCTCATTCTGCGATTTTTACTCCACACACTTCCCTCCAACGTTAAATTCACAATTCTTTGATGTCTAAGAATATGTCCTACCAATCGATTCCCTTCTTTTATTCAATGTATGCCAGAAATTCCTTTTCTCCCCAATTCTGTGCAGTACCTCCTCATTAGTTACGCGATCTATCCATCTAATCTTCAGCATTCTTCTGTAACTCCACATTTCAAAAGCCTCGATCCTCTTCCTATCCACATTGTTTATCGTCCATGTTTCACTCCCATACAAGGCAACACTCCACACAAATGCCTTCAGAAAGGACTTCCTTATGCTAAAATTAATATTCGATGTTAATAAATTTCTCTTTTTCTTTCCATTGCCATTATTCATTTTATATCCTCTGTACTGCGATCGTCATATGTTATTTTACTGCCCAAGTAACAAAACTAATTTATCACCTTTATTGATTCGTTGCCTAATTTAATTCCTTCAGAAATATATAATGTGATAAATGAGAGCTGGGACGGAGAGGTATTCCTTCTTTCCGCGTGCTGTTCGAAAATGGAATGACAAATAATATGAAAGTGTTTCTATTAACTCCTTGCGAAGATCTCCAGTGTAAATTATGGAGAAACGATGCGCCTGTAAATTCAGTAAAATATATTTAATAAAAATTCAAATTTTAGGGAAAAAGTGACTGAGGTTGCAAACGATTATTATTAACACTTTAAGGTCTGAGATGTCATTTTTAAAATATCATAATTTAGGAAGATTACAAGCGAATCGTTGCAGTTTTTCTGCTTTACCACTGTACTTTAAACTTTAGAATGAAGTAACACATTATAGTTACGAAATTCACTTATATCTTCATTATTATCGCAATTTTGTAGCTGAAACAAGGAAAATAAAAACGTTCCATAGTAATATGTATTGTAGGTAGAAATAATGTCGCAGTTGTTTATGTTTTACAAAAACCAACCGAAAGGTATTTATTTCGAAAAATCACATTACACAACTAAATTACATTAGGCCAACTATTTTTTTTTATATCATAAGCAATTACTGTTCCGAAATTCGCGATTAATTTGACGCGTTTCCTGTTGAGATGCCATGTCAATATCATCACGAAGTTGTTCTTCTGTAGATAAGTAAGATATATGTACAACGCGGTAAACTGTCTACAATCTGTTATACGAAAATATAACAAAGCCGAAATTACAGTAAATATGTTATAATTACCTGCAATATCTATGTAGTTAAAAGCTGTATGTGTGTTTTTGTTGTTGAACCTATCGTTTAATCAGACAACAGATTGTTCATTAACATAGTAACTTGGATTAATTATGGCCCTGATATTGATGTATATACTGTTAGAGAAGAAACAGTCATTAAACTAATTATGTGCGCAACGGATATTTTGAACACAAGAACTGTGACAAGTAACCTGCATGAAACACACACTGACTATACGCAAAAAATTAGAGTGCGAGAAAGATATTACAAAACACAAACCACTTGCTTAATGTTTGACTGCGATAATTTTTTGCAGATCAGTACCTGATTATCAAAATTCAGTATCATAATCAATTAACTGCAGTGTTGCATAACAATCATTTACTATGGCACAAATAACGAAATCTGTTCAACAAGATTACCAAAATAAATACTGCACTTTAAATCCACAAATAACTATCAAATGAAAGAAGTAGGCTAATCTTCTAACTACGTAAATGAAACAGGAAAGAAAGGTCAACTTTGTTAGTTATTATTAATAATCACCATTACATTACCTACATAATACAACCTTTTATAATGACATTAAATGCAATTACCTTCATTCCAGCGGTGGTACAACTTTTCATAGTAATAAAAATACAATATATATATTCCAAATACAATCAACTCAACTTGCTGGCACAGCAGCCTCTGCTCTACATCGGAGCCATACACACAACTCAACCGCTCTCTAAGCGAGCTAAACCACAAGTGCTACTGTCTCTCTGCGCGAGCTACAATGCTATGCGATACATGATCTTTGCCAAAGATGAAACTTCACACATATCGATACATACAGTAGAAGCGATATTATACATTTTCTTGCAAGCAAGTTACTCGATACAAAACAGGAGGCACAATATTACACATTTTCTTACAATTTTTTTATGGACACGTTTCATAGTGATCAAAATATCCACGAGTATACTACCGGTCTATAGTGTCCAACGGGCTTCAGAATCGTCAGTAAATTCTCCTTCAGCCTCCGAACCACTGAACACTACATCCTAAATTTCTTGATCTGTAAGCGATCGTCTGTACTCTGACATATTGGCGACTCTGCTTATGCATGTATGTGTTACAATCTAACGACACGAACATTCCTCTAGCTGGTGTTGCCATCCTGTGGACTTTTTGCATAACCAAACCATCAAGCTGTATAACGAAACACACGAACTGCCAGCATAGCTCGTCGCTCGTCGACAGCGCTTAGTGCACGGACTGCGAGCATAGATCGCAGCCAGACTGCAAAGTGTTAATTCAACGTCAAAGTAAAGTGTAACCAGAGGTAGTGGTGGTTTCCGGCGATATAGCAAGCAGTAGTAGGGCCGAACATGAGCGTACAGGCAACATGAAAAGACGTCTCTGGAGTGAGTTACCTCTCTAGCCTTGTGTTACGTGGACGCTTATACTCGGTAAATTTTTTGCTACCTCACGTGGCGGAGCATATCGCCCGCGAAGAAAATTACACGCAAGCTAACGCCGTCCCTTTGGCGCTTCTGAGGCTGCCGACCGCACGTTGGCGGAGCACAGATGCTGCTAAGAGGAGCGACGCGAAAAAGATTTAAAAATTTCATTTCGCAGATACAGAGAACCCAGCGTTTTTATGCTCCTCCTTTTGCGATTTCCCCTTTCTGCGAATATGGGCCTCGATATTTTAAGAATAAATTCGGAAAGCTGGTTACCGCGAACTTTTGTGCTCCAAAATATTCACTTAGTCTGGCTTTTAGCCACATTAATGAAATATTGAACCAATGCTCTTTGTGTCCAACGTGGCTTAAAAAGATTAGAGAGTGGTATCGAGTTTCGGGGAAGAGAAAGTACGAGCTTTGTTCTGCCGGCGTTCTCTTTTGTGGGAACTAACTGGATTATTTCGCGTGGAAGCGGGCGTGGTTTATCATAATACCCATTCCAAGGTTATGACGTAAAGACTCTCTCCAAAACTAAGAATGTTAGTGGAACATTTATGCAAGGTAAGGAATTAAGTAGTACGTTGACGTGGCAAATCGTCGTCGCTGGGCGTAATATTGACGACACATTACTGATGGGAAAATAACACTACACAGTGAAACTTTTAGGAGCACACTATAGGGGAAAACAATAACAAGCGACCGATATCACATGTAATACTTGAATTTACGACTTTCTTATGAGAAAATAAATAATGGTTGAGTTTGTTGGAAAAAAAATCGTAACCATATTACAATGCAGAAAAGGACTTAAAGACTGGTTAATATTTAGAAAACAATAATTTATTCGTTTTACCTCGTATTCAAACTTGAAATATCTGTTAGGTACTGATTATAGCTAACTAATGCAGAGGAACTGAAATAGACGGTACCCGCATGTCGGAAAAATAATCCTTGCTCCATAAACGCCTGCGTAATTTTTACCAAATTGATGAATTACAACGCTGATTATTAAAAAAATAAGTACATTTGACACCACACAAATCAATTTCATAATCCGTAAATTACATGTTACTCTGAATGTAAACATACACTGCTGAAATAATGTAATTATTACTGCTACTATGCACTTTTACCCACTGTAATTGTTTAACTATTGTCACACGATGTTTGAGAATAAAATTTTAAGAATACACCACATTTTCATCTGTTTCAACGTGGAACGCTGTCAGAGCTTTCTAACACGAGATACGTTTTGTTAAATATAATACTCAATGTTCAGCTCATAAGCGATAGGCCATGTGATTTTGTTACCAGAAACACACTGCAAAGTATGTAATTTTACTGCCGTGCCTACTTACTTGTAACATTACAGAAGTTACGATTACGGAAGTAGAAAATACATCTTGTATATGCCGACCGGTTTAGGTAGAATGAAAAAGAGCAATAGAAAAATACTTCAGTACCCGGTATTGCGGCAGTATTTATTTTGTGATACAGACTGTGAAATCCTGGCATACACTTTATTTGGAATTAACATCATATGACGTTATGAGCCTATTTAGAAAATACAATATTATTTCGCTTTGTAGTATTTACAACAGTAAATATGCACTCCAAACAAACGGGTAAAACACGCAACAGAATCCAC
The DNA here is from genome assembly GCA_026315105.1 of Locusta migratoria. NCBI lineage: Eukaryota > Metazoa > Arthropoda > Insecta > Orthoptera > Acrididae > Locusta > Locusta migratoria. The sequence goes on from CM048747.1 coordinate 533,721,766, forward strand.
TTGTGCCTCATTTCAATGTCGGCAATGAAAAACCTCCTCTGACATCACTCTCGTAACTGTATAAAATGCTTGAAGTGTCACACATGATTTTTTGTGAAGGAAGCGACACGCCAGCAAAATGTTTTTATTTGCATAAGCTTTTTATTTCCTATCGTATTTCTTCAGACTACGTATAAATTTTATCATTTTTATTACAAAGCAAAGTAAATCGTAAACTTAATAGAAGTTACTCAGCCTGAAGTATCTTAGAGAGCTTACTTCAGAAAACGGAGAATTTTTTCTGGTCGTGAGAAACTTCTCTAGTTTTATTCATACGACATCAGAGCATGTTATCTTTTGTGAGCTATTTCCCTTACACATTTACTCACGCTGAGTATATTCTCTTACTCGCTTTATTCATGAGAACCTATGTTCACTGGAATCACAGTATGAAGTAGATACTCCGTTTTATTCATACGGCCTACTATGAACGTTGTGAAAAACAAAGTTGAATAGATCTGCTTTTACAAAAATCGGAAAATAAATTTGACGTTTATTGTCTAGGAGGAAAAACCTGTCAACCTTCATCAAACACACCAAAAATATCATCGCAATCGTTACCTGTGTCCTGCCAAATGGCGGGAAGCTGTCATGAACCATCTGCTTCTCTCTTTCGGATGACCGGCAATCTCTGGTGCTGTACCAGATCCTCGCAGTGTTTTTCACACTTTGGCGAAGAGATCGAATTACAGAGAATGGTGAATGTTCTTGTACTGTTGTTCAGAATTCCACATGACGTCTTGCATCGCTGGCAATGGGAGAATCCGAAACAACCACAATACTCACCAAACAAGAGTCCTGTGAATACCACCTCTTTGCCATAGTTATAGATCCTGTACAACAACAGAGAGACGCCTTAGGAATACCTCGCAAAAAGTCATAAAAAAAGGAGATGATGATATTGAAGGTCAGTACCTCAGCCAATAAAGCCACGTCGCAAGAAAATAACGGTACTCACCACTGATTGGAGTTAGATGAAATGAAGACCATAGGGCAGGGTTCGCCTTATGTTAGGGGTTAGGATTAAAGAGATGAAATGAGTTATTTAACTTTAGTTACTCATAGAGATTATTACTTAATCTAATTATTAAACAGATCGAATCATTCAAAGGCAACCAAAACATGTACATAATTATTGTAATTCAAACAAGCAATTACTGACGGTGAAAATGATCAGAAGTTAAGGCATTATCTGTTCGGGTTGCTACAATATTTCTCTAAGACATGAAAAAAAAAATGTAGTTGCTAAACCTGCCTAGCTTGTCGTGAGCTGGTGAGATGCAACCGCTCGTAAAATTTCTCTCTAATGAAAGCTGTACTGTACAGGCATAGTTAATTCCCGCAGCTCTCCTTCCACCAAACTGAACTTTTTACTGGCTTATTACTAAATGTATTTGAAGTCAACGTACCACCATACCACCGTACCACCAACTGCCAAATTTGTAAATTGCCTTCTCGCCACCCCGTATTACGTTGCTCAATGAAATGTCGTTTTCTCAAAGCCGTCTGAAATCAATTCGACTTTTCAATTCCATACCCATATTCCTCCAACCATTCCGTTACACTACTTTAAACTAAAAATAGTTAACAGATTACAGGCAGCGTCATATTGAATAACATTCAGTGCTTTGCCGCCGTCCACTACATCAGTGAGGAGCGTCGTTTCAATTATTATGTCCAAAAAACCAAATTTTACAGGTGAAGCAAAAAACTGATTATTCATAACCTGAGGAACATTTCACAAATTTTAAAAATTTGCAGTTGTTTTATTTGAGGTGTACTTCTAGCTACGAGAAAAAGTTAAATACATTTCCTGTTGAGTTCTTCAAATTTAAAGAAAATGTGTTGTACGTAATATGCTTTGATTCAATAATTTGTAAAATATACGAATAAAAAACGACTACTGTGGTAGATATACTATAACTATGTCTTTATTTTTGTTTCTTTATGGAATAACATTAGCTGCCACAGATTTAAGTTGATGGGTATGTTTGGTTTTCTTTCCCCTCTTTCGGCTTCCCGTTGAATTATCACCAACAGCAATTTCTTCCTCCATATTAGAAAAACTACTGTCTTTCACAAAGTTCACAATATAACTGTGATTATTGAATGCATAGCGTTGTTGAAAGTAGCACGTCAGTTGTCAGCATAACCAACGAGCAAAGTGACACTACTGCTTCACGCTGAACACAATGGGATTTGAAACACTCGCCTCAGTGGACTGAATGCGATTTGAAACAACAGCTACTCACAGAGGCAAATTATGCTATTAAAGAATCCTATTTGTTACATTCTAATTTCACAGCATGAAATACTGTTTTATAGTTTTCAAAATGACAAGCCAAGATCGCACAATAACATTTTATTACATGACGTCCGGTTTTGGTGCACTGTGTCACCATCATCTGGTCACATATATCAAGTGTTACTTTGCACTTAGTCACTATATAAAAAATACATAAGTTAAAAACATGACAGCTTGAGTATTTTGTAAGCTGTTATGTTTATAACTTATGTATTTTTTTATATAGTGACTAAGTGCAATGTTATACTTGTTATTTTATACCCAATTTTTTTAACAAGATGACCAGATTATGGCATATATGTGACCAGATGATGGTGACACAGTGTACCGAAACCTGTCGTCATTTAATAAATTATTATTGTGCGATCTTGGCTTGTCATTTTGAAAAATATAAAACAATTCGATCGCCTCCAGAACAGGTAATCTTATGAAATATTGTTTTGTAAACTATACAAAAATATATCATACTCAATTTTGTCCACGGGTGGACTTAATACGATTTGAAACGATGCTCCTCATCTTGTTTACGTGCTGTTGTCTGCTAATCAGCTATCGATATCAACATCATTCGACTTATATCGAAACAAAGAGATTATTGATAGTAACCCGCACCACGGCTATTCAGAAAGTGAGCAGCCAGTAGATTCAGGCGCAGCTGAGTGGCCGAGCGCATTGTAGCGCTATGCTCCGATGCACGACGCCATTCCGCCTCGGGGGTTCTGATCTGCCCCCTCGGGCATGGACATTTGTGTCCTCTTTAGTATAAGGTAGTTGATAAGTAGTTTGTAAGTTTAGAAACTCCGCAGTTAAGTCCCATAGGCTTAACAAACATCTTGAACAACAGTGGCTCCAGAGTGTACACTGCAGACGCGACGCCTCCGTCTTAACTGCGGGGTCACCAGTCCCTAAACTTACAAACTACTTATGAACTATCTTATACTAAAGACGACACTAACGTCCATGCCCGAGGGGGTATTCGAACTCCCGACGGGAAGCGGCTTCGCGGATAGTAGCATAGCGACCCAATGCTCCTCTGGCGAATCCGCCGCGGCACAACAGAGTTGGATCAAGATTGAGTGTACCAGACGTCGTACAGCACGACAGTGTCGTCAAGGTCTTCAAGAGGCGTGCGGCGTGTAGTGGCATGAAGTTGGCCCCACTCATCCAGAAGTGGGAATGAAGGAGCAAAAATGGTAGAAAGAGGGCCGCTTGCTTCTGGAGAGTCCACGAGCCACAGGGGACGAGAGGACGCGCTCAACAACGACCAAGGGCGGATGCCTTTCTTGCTCTTTAATAACCGCTGTCTGGTATTTGTATAGGTTAAATATAACTTTTCACTCCCTATATTTTACCCCTCACCACGACTATTCAGAAAGTGAGCAGCCAGTAGCTTCAGGCGCGGCGGAGTGGCAGAGCGCATTGAGGCGCTATGCTCCGATGTGCGAGGCCGTTCCGCCTCTGGGGTTCGAAACTCTCCTGCCCGCGGGCATGGATATTCGTGTCCTCTTTATTAAAAGGTAGTTCATAAGTAGTTTGTAAGTTTAGGGACTGATGACCCCTTAGTTAAATCCCATAAGCTCTACAAACAATTGAACCTTTTTGAATAAATCAGCACGCTTGTTTAATTGTATTCAAAAATGTGAATTCCTATTGAAGTGTGTAGATAGTTTATATTGAACTGATTTTGATTTATTGCAGCTATTGCCATGATTAACATCTTCCCGAAATTTTTCTGCGACATTAATTGACTTTAGTGGACCTTAACGTTTGGTGAACTATAATAGAAACTGGTAGTTACTAGGGTTCATTTAGACATTATTGTTGGATGTATGAAAAAAGGAGGATAACCAACTTTGGCAATTTTGAAAACTCCTGCAGAAACTCATGAATTTTTATTTTATCTGATAGTATCTTTTGAGAGGAAAAACTTTATGAAATTAGTTTGTGACTCCTGGCTCTGGCTCTTGTGCACATGAACCTATTCTGTAAATGAATTTTAATTCCTCGTTGAGTGTTAGAACTTCTCAGAGAGGAAGAACTTACTGATATTTGTGTGTGTGTGTGTGTGTGTGTGTGTGTGTGTGTGTGTGTGTGTGTGTGTGTGTGTTAGTCGTCTGCAAAAATCCGGAGTGAAGTGTTCCCTCGGTTAAAAGAAGCTTACGTCTGTAGGGCTGCCATAAACCCTTTCTATACTTTTATAGTGACATCTTTATACTACTTTAAAGATTACACAGATTACAGGCAGCGTCATAATGAATAAGATTCAGTGGTTTGCCGTTGTCCAACTACACCTTGTTTACGTGCTGTTGTCTGCTAATCAGCTATCGATATCGACAACATTCGACTTATATCGACACAATAAGATAATCGATAGGAGCCCGCAATAAGCTGTTAAGGAAGTGAGCAGCCAGTAGCTTCAGGCGCGGCGGAGTGACCGAGCGCATTGAAGCGCTACGTTCCGATGCGCGAGGCCCTTCCGCCTCGGGGGTTCGAATCTCCCCTTCAGGCATGAATATTTGTGTCGTCTTTAGTATAAGGTAGTTTGTAAGTAGTTTGTAAGTTTAGAAATTCCGTAGTTAAGTCCCATAGGCTTAACAAACATTTTGAACAACAGTGGGTTCAGAGTGTACACTCAGACGCGACGCCTCCGTTTTAACTGCGGGGTCATCAGTCCCTAAACTTACAAACTACTTATGCACTGTCTTATACTACAGACAGCACAAACATCCATGCCCGAGGGAGAATTCGAACCCCCGACGGGAAGCGGCCACGCGCATCGTAGCATAGCGACCCAATGCTCCTGGCGACTCTGCCGCGGCACAACAGAGTTGGATCAAGAATGAATGTACCAGACGTCGCACAACACGACAGTGTCATCAAGGTCTTCAAGAGGCGTGCGGGGTGTAGTGGCATAAAGTTGGCGCCACTCATCCAGAAGTGGGAATGAAAGAGCAAAAAGTATAGAAAAAGGGCTGCTTATTTCTGGAGAGTCCACGACCCACAGTGGTACGAGAGGACGCGCTCAACAACGATCAAGGGCGGATTCCTTTCTTGGCCTTTAATAACCGCAGTCTGGTTTTTGTATAGGTTAAATATATTACAGTTTAGTTTTTAAGTTCATAACTGTAATAACACAATGTCAAAGAAGTGTTATACTATGTATGTCGATCTAAGTGTAGTCATTTGTCATCTCTACCCATACTGTATCTAAACTATGTAACCTCTTTGCCACAGCAGTAAATACTCTGAAGATGGCCTAATAAGCCGAAAACCGGTTAAGTAATCAAAAATAAACTTGTAGAACACACACAAAATTGTGTTTTTAATTTATTAAATATCACTCTTCGCTCCCTATATTTTACCCCTGACCCCTCAGAAGTGAGCAGCCAGTAGCGCGGCGGAGTGGACGAGCGCATTGTTGCGCTATGCTCCGATGCGCGAGGCCCTTCCGCCTCGGGGGTTCGAATGTGTCCCCTCCACCCCACCCCCTCTGGCATGGATATTAGTGTCGTCTCTAATATAAGGTAGTTTCTAAGTAGTTAGTAAGTTTATAAACTCCGCAGTTAAGTCCCAAACATCTTGAACAACAGTGGGTGCAGAGTGTATACTACGCCCCCGCCTGCTAGCAGGTTGCAGAGGCGGGCAGGCAGGAGAGCAGAGCAGCAGAGCAGCGGATGCCGCCGCCTGGCCACAGGCCCGCCGGGCACGCCAGGAACGCGGCTGGCGCCAGCAGGGTGGGCGGCACTGGCGCCAGTGCTGCGCCACAGCGGCTCCAGGGGGCGCCCTCTAATGACGGCCTCTGTCTGTCCCTCTGTCTGGCTGTCTCTCTGCCCTCTGTCTGTCTGTCTGCACAGTGCAAGCACCTGCCGACCAGCTGTTGCACGCTGCGCTGTCCCACCTCAGGGCATCAGGGCACACACACACACACACACACACACACACACAAACGCTGCTTACGACCGTGTGCCGTGGTGGCCCGTAACAGTAGGGGAGAGTAGTACACAGTGAAGCAAAAACTACCCTTTTGTTTCGTATAAAATACTACTCACCAAACAAATTTCCTTTGTTTACTTGTCAATATTTTGGAACAAAAAATAATAATTTTGCTACTAATTATTAAGTGAAATAACAATTTTAAGCCGGCCGCGGTGGCCGAGGGGACTGAAGAGCTTCAGTCACGGTCTACACGGCCACTACGGTCGGGGGTTCGAATCCCCCCTCGGGCATGGATATTCGTGCCGTCCTTAGTTGTAGGTAGTTCATAAGTAGTTGGTAACTTTAGGGACTGATGACCCCGTAGTTAAGTCCCATAAGCTTAACAAACATTTGAACATTTTTGAACAATTTTAAACATCCTCCGTAAATGTTTCACTGTGTACCGTGTATAGTACACAGAGAAACAGCTGCCATTTTTTATATTTATTACCTGCTGAGGGACTTATAAAACATAAATATCTTTGTTAAATACAGGTACAAACATTAACATATACTAAATTTTGTGCATTGAACATTAAGTCCACCAAAATTGATTGGGAAACGCATATACCGGTGTTTGGAGAGTCTCTTAGTAACCAGAGCTGACGCAGGTGGCAAAATCATTGCAATCTCATGTGAAACACAGACTATGTATTCTGCAACTGGGAATACAAAACCAGTACTTTTTTCCGTAGGTACGAGGCTTTATATTCAGTACCACAAACTACTGACTTCCAAACTTTAGCTTCAAAATATTCATTGTTTCGGAATTTCACCAAAATATTGTCACCAATCATAACGTCCTGCTTCAAGTTAAAAAGATGTAATAATACACTTATCTCTTTCACTAGATCTTTGTCACTTTTTTTTTACTCTCTTCATACATCTTTTCTCCTTTTCTTCCAAGCTCTATCCTTTTTCTCAAAGTCTTGTCTTCAATAACTGCTCGCTCGGATGTTGGCATACATGCATCTGAGGCCAATGGTCCTGTTTCACTGTGTACCACATACAAGTGTTTCACTGTGTACCAAAGTCACCATAAACAAAAACGTTTGCCACAACTCTTAATCTATGTATCTACCAAATTTAAAACTGGTCAATATATAGCTAAATATGTATATCTTATCACATAACTTAATATTTCTTTTAGCTGTATGTTATATCGAAAATATTAAACTTACAAAGAGACGTTAACTGTAACTTCTGACCACCGAAAACCAATAATAACGCACAGAAAGAAGAATAATCAACCAAACTGTCCACCTTTACAATCAAAGATGTATTTTATCATAATAAACATAAAGGGATACCAACAAGTAGAAAAAATTACTAAAAACAATTGACACGGAATGTTTCACTGTGTACCGTGTTTCACTGTGTACTACTCTCCCCTATACTGTACGTGTTTACGAATTTTTAGATTCACAGAAACTTGGAACTGTCAAATAGCCTCTGCTGTGTAACATGTGAATATGAAGAAATTTGTTTAACGCAGGCATAGTCAATAGCAATATTAAGTATGCTCAATTGGCTGCATAAGAATTACTTCACGGAATTTTGTTCCGGAATGAAAACAGCGCACTCTTCCGGCCGAAGGCATCATTACCGACAACGCGTCCCTGTTTGAAATCTGTTTATTTCGGTCCCGTCTACCGCCCGTTTCCTTTTTGACAAATACGAGAGTTGGAACATAAATAGTGGCAACAGTGCTGTGGAGACACTATGCAATGGAATCTACTATTGTCGCCGATAGGACACGTTGTTGACATATCTACCTTACTTTCGAGCAAATGGACTCGCCCACGTCACTGGTGTGCGCACTATCGAGGGAAACACAGTCACTTGTGAAACTTGATTCCATTCTCGATGTGTGGAACCTGTGACTGTGAAGATTAAAGGAATCAGGAAATACAGCAACCAGTCACCTTCTTCTGCATTTATTTACCACGACCGGTTTCCAACTGCCTGGCAGTTCATCATCAGGCGATATGCATGTTTAATATGTTGCTCATAGAATTGTGGAACTCGTTTCGATGCGATGAGATACAAAATGATGTGATAGCTACGTGATTGGCATTAAATTACGATAATTATAGGTTTAAATCGTATTCTAAACAGCTACTTGCAGTTGGTTTACACTGCTGTTTGACGATCGATGGTTTTACATGCATTTCAGATATAATGAAGTGCTCAGAAGCTGGCGACAAGACACACTTCATCACAGCATTAGCTTTCCACATGTTTTACAAACGTAAACAATTCAGAGATATACAACGCCACTTGTCAAAGATCAGAGTTAATGCACAGATATTATTATAAACTTATTTACCAGTTACAGTTTCAATAGTTAACGTGTTCATACATTACTATTTACATTATTCTGTTACAGTTGTGGATTTTTTATTCCTTAATACTATAATAGTATTCTGCTCCATGATAACGCGCCTCCACACGTCTCGAAGATCACACAAAGTGTACTGGTCAAGTTGGACCGGCTTGGGCATTCGCCCTATAGCACGGACACATCCGCCCTATAGCACATCAAGTCGCTCTATAGTTTGGTTCGGTAGAAAAAACATATCAGAGGGAAGCGCTTCAACTCGGACGAACTGAAGGACGGAGAACTAACTGCTGTCACAGCAATACGAATTGTAGGACAGTAAATCCTTCGGCTTGTTAAATAGTGGGATATTTGTACTCAGGCCTCTGATGATTGCTTTTGAACAATAAATAACAATAAATACTATAATAGTATTAAGGAATAAAAATCCACATCTGAAAGAGAATAATGTAAATAGAAATGTATGAACACGTTATCTATTGAAACTATAAATGGTAATTAAGTTTATAATAATGTCTATGCATCAAATGTGATATATGACAGCTAGCGGTGTATATCTCTGTATTGTTTACGTTTGTAAAACATGTGAAAAGCAAATGCTGTGGTGAAGTGTGTTGTGGCCAGCTTCTGAGCACTTCATTATATCTGAAATGCGTGAAAAACCACCGATCGTCAAACAGGAGTGTGAACCAACTGTAAGTAGCTGTTTAGGATACGATTTAAACTTGTAATTATTGTAATTTAATGCCAAAAACGGAGCTCTCACATCATTTTCTATCTCACCACAGCCAAACGAGTTCCACAATGTTGTGAACAACCTATAAAAATGTATACCACCTGATGATGAACTGACAGATAGTCGCAACCGGTCATGGTAAATAAATACATAAGAAAGGTGACTGGTTGCTGTATTTCCTTATTCCTTCCTACAGTCACTTGTGAGCGAGCGGTCTAACGTAACGGTGTCACTATTTTTACGAAACAGGATCAACGGAGTTGGATCAAGATTGAATGTACCAGAGGTCGTACAGCACGACAGCGTCATCAAGGTCTTCAAGAGGCGTGCGGGTTGTAGTGGCGTAAAGTTGGCACCACTCATCTAGAAGTGGGAATGAAAGGGAAAGAAGAATAGAAAAAAGGCCGCTCACTTCTGCAATTTTGGAGAACCAGAGCGGACGAGAGTTCGTGCACATCAACGACAACAGGCGTATTTGGTGAGGGGGGGGGCACAGGGGCTCGTGCTCCCCCCCCCCCCCAGACGGCCCGACGAAAACTGAGAGAGAAAAGGGAGGGGAGAGAAAGAGAGAGAGATAACGGAGGAGAGAGACAGAGAGACGGTGAGGAAGGGAGGCAGGGGAAAAAATCTTAGCATTAGAATAATTAACTTTTACTTACGGTCAACCTGTAATTGCGAATTTAAAATACAAAGAAGAAGAAATTGAGTCAGTACAACGCAAACACATGAAATATGTTATTCTTGAGTTTCCAATGGACACTGTAGACCGGCAGTACACCCATGGATATTTTGATTACATGAAATATGATTTTAGGTTTTAAGGGAATATCATACTTAGCACGACTTACTCATATTTACTGGCTGTTTGTTTCTGACCCGTAATTTGGCGACCTTTTAAGATACGTTGTTTTTCCAATTTCTGCCTTGTTTGGTTAAGACACAGCTACTCCGGTTACTGTACTGTTTATCCACGGTAAGTTGACGATGTCCTTCAAGTAGTGCAGGTTTTCTGCTGCTGGCATCACCAAGTAAAGTCGTCTTCACTTGTAAAATATGTTCCAAATATTCAAATGTTTGTTAAGCTTATGGGACTTGACTACGGGGTCATCAGTCCCTAAACTTACAAACTACTTATGAACTACCTTATACTAAAGACGGCACAAATATCCATGCCCGAGGGGGGATTCGAACCCCCGACCGTAGTGGCCTTGCAGACCGTGACTGAAGCGCCTCAGTCTCCTCGGCCACCGCGGCCGGCTTGTAAAATATACTGCCATGTAATTACCATTGCACTACTAGTTTCGACGCCCTTTAGCGTCATTCGCAATTATTAAAAAAATACTACAATGATTCAACCACATTAAACAGTAAAAACTTAAATAATTAATCAAACCATGTGAGCCGAACGGGAATGGCCGTGTGATCTGGGGCGAAAAATCGCGGTGTACACGGCCACTCCCACCAAAGGTTCGAGTCCTCACTCGGGCCTTAGTGTGTGTTTGTGTGTTTTGTCCTTAGAATAAGTTAAAGTAGATTGTAAGACTAGTGACCGACGACCCTAGCAGTTTGCTCCCTTCGGATTACAAACATATGAACTTTTCTAATAATACGTCCTACATTTCTGTACAGTCACCATTAATTCATTTGGCTCATTTAATGTGCACAAGACATTTTTCAACCATATTTTACAACTGAATTTTCAAGTTGTCAGTCTAATAGTCCAATTATTTCAAAGTTGTATTTAGAGAAACCTATGCTGATTTCGCATGGTTTTATCTGTTTACGGATTCGCATACACCCATCTGGAGAAGTTCAGATACAGTTACATATGGAATTCAATTCCGAGCCTGAATGCCAAGTGTTCAGCTGTTGGCAAGTGTTTCTTTCTTTATGACGATGAAGGATGAAACAGGTGTGCCCACAGCATTTTGTGGTAAATTTAGAAAATTTACACTGTTTGATGTGATTCAACCATTGAAATATTTTTGTGATCATAGGCATTTGAAAATGACGTCATTGTGTGCAGAAACTAATAGTGCATTGGTAGTTAGATGGAAGTATATTAATTAATTTATTTATTTAAGAAGCGACTGTGGCTTTGGAACAAGTTTTGTGTGTTTTCTATATCACTTATATGTGACAATAACTGTAATAAAATTTATTTATGTGTTTGAGTGAGTGTGTGTGTGTGTTAGTCTCACAATGCTCTTAAGAGCATGTTCATTCTCCTCTGCCCTGTGCCCCCCCTCCCCCGCCCCTCCCTCTCCCCAGAAAAAAATACTGCATCCGCCACTGCCAACGACAGAAATTTAACTGCATTCACAGCCAATAGCAATGTTAAATATGCATAATTTGTCTGCATAAGAATTACTTTACGTAATTTTGTTCCGGAATAAAAACAGCGCACTCTTCCGGCTCAAGGCGTTAATACTGACAACGCATCCCTATTTGAAATAAGGACAGGAAAGAAGACAATGCAACAGTCAACAAGCTACAAGACGCGCAGTTTCAGATAGCACCGACCGTCTCAGTTAGTTAGAAGGTCACACCGACGGAGGCAGTTAGTATTGTACAGAATAGTTACGCATGGACTGCACCTTAGATCAAAGTTACGTAATTGTTGTTTTTAATATTAATAAACTTTGTGTTAAACTAACTTTGTCTCGAGTGATTTTTGCTTCCCGTACAGACTGCCCTACGATGCATAAAGTTGTAGCCACAGAAAGCTACAACTCAGGGAATAGGCATTGTCGTACAGAACAGTGGCACGTTGCGTAAAAGCCTTCAACGAAGGTCGACACACATCGGGCAGATCGTCCTAGCGTCGTCGACGCCAGACGATTCGTGAGCTCGTCCTACGAAATCGCATTAGCGCACACGACTGTGCTTCGCATCCTGAAAGAGCACATGGGCATGCGAAAAATTATGTCACGATGGATTGCGCATGAATTGACAGAAATGCAGAAATTGATGCGTTCGACGCTTCTAAACGCACTTCGTGGCATTCGCTTCAGAACTGTTCAGTTCGTACCATCGACAGAACAGGCTCTGCTAACGGTTTGCTACGCCTTCTACATCTCTAACAAAAGGTTCTACACGAAGCTGTTGACTACTTTCAGGCCGGCCGCGCTGGCCGAGGGGACTGCGGCGTGCCAGTCAAATGTTCAAATGTTTGTAATTCTATCGGACCAAACTGCGTGGTCATCAGTCCGTAGCTTACAAACTACTTAAACCTAGGTAAACTAACCTAAGGACAACACAGACACCCATGCCCCAGAGAGGACTGGAACCTCCACGGCGAGCAACCGCGCGCTCCGCAGCGAGACGCTTTAGACCGCTCGGCTACTCCACCGCGGCTCGCGCGCCAGTCTGCACGGCCACTGCGGTCGGGGGGTTCAAATACCCCCTCGGCCATGGATATTTGTGCCGTCGTTAGTATTAGCTAGTTCGTAAGTAGTTTGTAAGTTTAGGGACCGATGACCCCGTAGTTAAGTCCCATAAGCTCTACAAACATGTGAACATTTGAACTACTTTCAGACACAGTAACAGGTGCAAACATGTAACACTTTTGTATCGGTTGGGAATAAATAAATGCCCTATTTATGTTCCAAACCTCGTAATTTAGGCCACCATATACAGGCTGAATCACTTAACACTTGCACCGCAAATATTTCGGAAACGGAAAGTGCGATTGATGTGCGATTTTCACCGAATGGATTGGTTATATACTTTTGATGACATTACAGCGTTCATTTAATGAAATAAATCGCAATTTGCGATCGGTTATGGCTGCACTGTACTAGGTTCAGATGGAACTCTAAAGTGTGGCGAATGAAAACTTCTGTCCGAATCCCGCCGGGCACAAATTTTCATTCGCCACACTTTGGAGTTCCATCTCCTAGTACAGTGCAGCCATAACCGATCGCAAATTGCGATTTATTTCATTGAATGGATTGCTAGTCAAGACCTCATATTGTCAGCCAGTAAAAAGATTTCAAAAATACCTAGAAACTGTATTTTTTATGCAAACATACAGTTTTTCAAATGGAACAATGGTTGTTTCTATCATGTATTGGAACTTTTGACACCAGCTGTGTGCGAAGAATTTTGAATGATATCTTTATCACGTTTAGTTTGGCAGCTACAACCAATCAAAGGTTTGGAGGCGGAGGCGACGAGCCGGCCGCGGTGGACAAGGTGACTGAGGCGCTCCAGTCACAGTCAGCACGGCCACTACGGTCGGGGGTTCGAATCCCCCCTCGGGCATAGATATTTGTGCCGTCCTAGTTCATAAGTAGTTTGTAAGTTTAGGGACTGATGACCCCGTAGTTAAGTCCCATAAGCTTCACAAACATTTGAATTTTGGAGGCTACGACAGCGTAGCTGGCTGGCTGGTGGTCATGAGACAGTGGGCCGTACCCCAGGGGCTAGCCACTCGGCCAGTTAGCTATGCTATCGCAAGTTCCATCCCCAAACTTTTGAACGGTTGTAGCTGCCGAACTAAACGTGATAAAAATGTCATTCAAAATTATTTGTACACAGCTGGTGTAAAAAATTCCATTGAATGATAGAAACAATCATTGTTTCATTTGATTAATTGTATGTTTGCATAAAAAGTATACTTTCTCGGTAGTCTTACAACCTGTTTATTGGCTAACAATACGAGTCCTTGACTACCAATCCATTCTGTGAAAACCGCACATGAATCGAACTTTCCGTTTCCGCAATATTTGCGGTGCAAGTGTTAGGTGATTAACCCTGTATACATATTTATGTGTGTGTGTGTGTGTGTGTGTGTGTGTGAGAGAGAGAGAGAGAGAGAGAGAGAGAGAGAGAGAGAGAGAGAGAGAGAGAGATCCCTGTATTGACGAAATGATCCTACAGCGATTAACAAACAAGATACAGGAAGAAGTTGACGACAGTATGTACTTACAAATAGACCAATACACACTATGATGGACATACGAAGAAATTAGGTACTAATGGTCAGTAAATTACATCAATGGGAAAAGTTGAAACTTTGCGCCTTGCCTAGATTCTAACCACGGTCCTCCTGCTTACTAAACAGCTTGCTAACCACTACGTCATTCGAGAACCAGAGATCACTGCGACTGGTCGGGCTATGATAGATCGCCTACCGCCATACCCAAATTTTCAACCTATCTTCTCTATTGACGAAGGGCCCCTGCTCGTTATCAGGCATTACTCGCTCAAGAGTAAGGGACTGGTGTGAATTTGCACTGAAGAAACGATCATTGTCTGTTTTCGGACATGACGTATGCTTTACGTTTGATCGACTGCCTGCGTACGTCCCAGTGACTCAGTGCGTTCGGTCAGAGGGCTGCCCGCCTTCTTTAACCAGAAACCAGGCAAAAGCTCATCCATCAATACAGGACATACACGATCTTCCGTCCGCCAAGACCGTTCTACAACACTAAACAAAATTGGAACGTGACAATTATAATCCGAATTTCCCGGGTTCATTTCCCGGTCTGTTGTAGGACTTTTGTGTGCCACCTCCCACTGCTTTCACCTGTGGGTGTGTTCGTTGCGGTGAAAAATGACGAGGTGCACCGTGGTTCGGGATCCAAGCTAACTACAACTGGTTGTATGAGTCACTTCAAAGCCAACCGGGAGAAAGCAACAGAACCATGCCTAATCAATCTTCGTATTGATCGCTTTTTCGCTTTTACTATTTGATGAATGAGTTGTTTCGTACGTTTCATGAATAGTATTGTGACCTGCATGCTATGCTCTTGGAGCACACCTCTGATATTGGTCGCGTGACGGCTGCTTGTTTCAAATCACCCTGCCAGGACACACCGTCACTTTTAGTATTTTACGACTTCCCCTTATTTTGTTTGATTCATAAGCAGATGCAAGGGTGAAGCCTCTTACCCCAAAGACTACTATGTTATGGGAGAAAGCCAGTACGGCTAGAGCTGTATGTGGTTATAATTTGTCACCCGGTGTGCAGGTATTTTTACAGTTGGTATAAATCACTCAATGTGACGACGTTATACATACACGTCACGTCCTACTTTCGACTTCAAGTACATCTGAGGTTAATCGTGTGAAACACGTCCACTGATTGTGTGGTCGTGTTCCATTTTGATTGATTCATTAACCTAAAGTGTTTCTACAACATTAATGTTATCTATCTGTGTGTTAATTATTTTACTCTTTTTATTAACGATCAGTGCCCCATGTTTATGTACTTTTGCACCATATTTATAAATTTTTCCACGCGTGTGACTGAACTTGTGTGTTCATGTCAATGTGAATGTGCGCTCTTAATATTGACTGTCTGCCGCGCAATGGCTTACAGTCGCCGCCTCCCGCTTTAGGCCTCGTTTTGCTGTGGTTACGAACGCATGGCTTCGTTTGTCGTCTGCGCTGGCGTCTGCTGGATGGCCAGAGACAAGCTTACTTGGCGAGGTGGCGAGGTGGCCGTGTTCTTAGTGTGGTACCAACCTAAAAGAGGTGACAGGAGACCTCTCTGGGAGCGACTGAAGAGGGAATTGTCTTGGCCATATAGCAAGGATTGGTAAAAGCTAGTCTCTGAACGCACTCTGCGTCGCTCTTAGCGCGCTCTACATCTGGCGTATGGTGGGGGGAGATTTTTCTGAGGCCTCATTCTGGCTCCGACAACTGTGGAAGTAAGTACTCCGACGAATAATTCTGAGGAGAAGGCATGCTATTAGGACTTTGATTTAATTGTGAACAAGCCGTCTTGGTTCTTCACTGATAGGTCTCTTGAGTAATTCTTTCGCTATGAGAGGTGAAGCGTTTCTTAATTTACAGAAGTCGAGTAAATTCAGTGTAAATTTATTATTTTCATTCCAGTGACGATTCTATGTCCGGTATTGCTCGAGTTAGAATACAAGTGTGTGGCCTTCGGCCTTTGTGTAAACATAGTATGTTTGAATATATTTCATGTTTTTAACTGAATTTTCGCGTCGTTACTGAATCCGCAAGTATGCTAAATATTTCCCAGATTTTATTGTTTGATTCCATCTTTCCTGTCTTGTATGACCGATTACACCATGTGCTTTCGTAATTGTCGTTACTTCGGCCTTCAGCCATGCTTTTGTTAATACTAGCTTTCTTTTATACAAATTCTTACATGCGCTTAACTCGCTTATTCTAAATTAATTCTGTATGTAAATGTTATGAAATTCTGCATGGTCACACACCACACAGAACAGTAAGCTGCTGCCTCCACGAACATGAGTTCGATTAGTGTACAGTTTAATTAAAATTTGTAATCAAGACACCCGCCATCTCGTCAAGATACCACCGACGCTTCGTTACGCCGTTGCTTTCAAGTGTTCCAGTTTTTTAATGTACCGCCTAGCCTTATGCCCATGTCTGTGAATGAATGAATGAATGTGCTTTCAGTTACCCATTGTGTGTTTGGAAATTTCCTCCCACGTTACTTCCATATTCATAAAGGTCAGAAATAATTTTAATACAGGAAGTAATTATATGATATAATTCACTTTTGTACAAGGTGTGTGCTTAAGTTGATCTCCCCACATTGATGTTCTTGTTTTTTTGCTGAATAGATTATGATCTTAAAGTATCAAACCTCTGCCTCATGATTTCATGTTCCCCGTCCCATGTTTAATTATCTACTCATTTATTTTTTAACGTTGATTTTTTGTTTGTTAAAACGTAGGCTGCTCCCTTAAGAAGTAAGTAGTTAGATAAATTTCCGTTGAGCATGTGCAGTGGCCAGTCATAAAGTAATTTAGAGCAGCATTGAGCATTTTAACTTTCATTTGAGGATCTCAGCTGCCCGATATCTTGCTTATTTTAAAAACAGGCTACTTTCAGGTTCACTGCAAATATTCTACCATTTTAATATATTTTAAAATTTTATTATTTTAAAATCTTCTAACATCCATGCTCTGAACTAAGCAAATATTTGACTCTTTCTTTTCCTCTTTTCATTGGGAAATCACTGTTTCCAGTTACTGGCTATAGCGATGATACTTCGGCAGCGTTTCATTTATTTTTACGACGCTGCACAAGCTCTTTATTAACCGTTTAAGTGCGTTCTGTCGCTAATTGCTTGTGTGAATGACGAGATTTCGTCCTGCTAATTGAAACTGTCCACTAAATGGCAGCTCTCCTCAGGCAACACACCGTAATCTGGGCTAATTATAGCAGTTTGCTCCAGGCCATGCGTCGACAGTTTGCGTCCAGTGAAGCAGTCGTTTTACTAAGTGAAGCTGAGTGTAGAACGATCTCCCTGCCGCCAACTTACATTTCGCGTAAAGATCATAAAGACAAGGGATCGTACAGAGGAGTACAGACTTTCTCTTTTCCCTCGTTCTGTTTGGGAGTGAAACAGGAAGGGAAATGCCGAGTAGTGGTACAGTGTACCCTCCGCCATGCTCTTTAAGGTGGACGTAGATCTTTCGCAATGGCTAAAGTAGGACGTTTATCAGAGAGAGATAGTGCAGCTTCTTTGACGATAATTTCAGTGACCCGACCGTCTAGAACACGAGGATGTTGAGACTACTGAAAGAGACTTTTATTCAAAAAGAAAAAAAAAACTGACCACGAGACACTATTGTAATAGACGATACCGAGTACGTGCTAGTTCAGTTCGTAACCAACAACAGGTGTTCAGTGGCAGTACTCGTACAGTTACAACTCAGAAACAACATAACGTGATGACTTGTTTTGAGTGCAAAATTATAGCTGAACAGACCAACTTACAAGCACAACAGTTCATAGCTCCTCATCCAAATTTAGCACCAGGATTCAGAGTTAGCAGTTGGCAGATCCTACAAACGTTGAGGTAAGAATCCTTATTGGAAGTATTGTGCTCTAATAATTGTTCACAAACCGGAACACAAGACGTACTTTTCAAAGAGATATTCGAAAACGAAAACATGAAGGAAAACTTTTACGTTTAGAAAAAGAACATCGCACCGGAGGGGGCGCCGACACATATTGTTCGCAGAGGAAGGATCCTCTTACGGATAGCGTGGTACGTGGAACCAATTACTCTTTTTACAAATTAATTACTTTTACTAAATCCCATTTGTAAGTCACTACGTAATATTTTTGCTTTCGCTTTTTAAATAATTTAAAACTTATGGCCATATTTCTTTTCGTTTCTGAAACTGCTCATCAGTTTATACATTTATTTTCCTGAACGCATTTCAGATAAAATGTAGAATATTTTAAAACATTGTGTAGATCATTTTTATTTTATAAGAAGGTGCTAACCTTGGTTTGCATGGGATTGCGCAGAAAACCAGCTACAAACGACTATAATACAAGTAGTAGGGATCATCCAATTATTGATTTAGAAGAATGCATAAGTTCAAATACTTGGTTTATTTCAAATATGAACAAATCCATAGAACTTTATGTATTGCCAATAGTAATGATAAACTATTATTGATAATAGTATTAATAATATGAAGAATTAAATGTAAGAATAAACTGTCTTGCGAAACAAAAAATTGTTTTATGCAATTTAATTTTACATAACTACGTATAGAGCCAGAAGCAAACGATGTGAAGCATTCAGTACTGTCTGTGTTCTCCTTCGGGCATGGAGGGGCGTGCGAGTGTGTGAGTGAGTGTGTGTGTGTGTGTGTGTGTGTGTGTGTGTGTGTGTGTTGTACTTAGCATAATTTAGTTTAAATAGTTTAGGGACCAATGACCTAGGCAGTTCAGTTCCTTAGGTTAACAAACAATCAAACGTTTACTTAAGCAGAGATTAAAGCCTCTGAAAAGTGTTGTCGCAGCACAAAAAAAAAAACAAGCAAATATGTTCCTGCTTAAAAGGAAAAGAGAGAAACCGATTGTCTCATACCTCGTTTGACCAAAAAATTATCATTCGAACGTTTGTACCCTGTTTACGCTAGAATCTCTGCAGAGACTTTCAAATGTTCAAATGTTTGTAAATCTATCGGACCAAACTACGTGGTCAATAGACCGTAATTTACAAACTACTTAAACTATTGTAAAACAACCTCCCCAGGGATGACTCGAACTTTCGACGGCGAGCAACCGCCTGCTCCGCAGCGAGGCACATTAGACCGCCTCTTTTTTTTTTTTTTTTTTTTTTTTTTTTTTTTTTTTTTTTTTTTTTTTTTGGTAGATTAGTTCATTGCGGTCGTTTTTCCTTTTTGTTTGTTGTCGTTCGGTGAGTTTTTGGCTCAACTTTTTTTATTACAGAGAGGCGTTCAGCCCTCTGTCCGGGCGCGCTGAGCCACGGCGCCCAGTGCTCGGCTACTCCACCGCGGCTGCAGAGACTTTGAACTACGATTAGACTACAGCATGTTGGTCTTCAGGAACAACAGCTTCGTTACTTTTATGTTAAATATTTCAACAGATAAGGTTTCAATAGCGTTGTTTTTATTATTGCCCACTAGTTTTGGCTGATCTGTGTCGCAGTACTTTACTAAATTTGATGCTACACCATAACTGCAACGAATAACATAAATAAATTCTATCATGTATCGATAAACCACATTCTGGGGCACACTTACTGTACAGAAACCTACTGATTTCCTGATTTGGACTGCAGAAGATGTTTAATGCTTACATTTTTCCTGTTTATT
The DNA here is from genome assembly GCA_026315105.1 of Locusta migratoria. NCBI lineage: Eukaryota > Metazoa > Arthropoda > Insecta > Orthoptera > Acrididae > Locusta > Locusta migratoria. The sequence goes on from CM048747.1 coordinate 533,741,754, forward strand.
GTACGACAGCTGCAGCATGTCAGTTCTTATGATTCCTCTATAAATGATCACTAGTTCAAAGGCTATCGAAATCTCGCTCATCAGCAGAACGCCGCGCGGTTGGCCGCCTGGTATAAGGCATACTACGAAGTGGGCGATAGTTCACGCGCGGAGGTTCGAAATTCAAATGTTTGTATAGTCTATGGGACTTAACTACGGGGTCATCAGTCCCTAAACTTACAAACTACTTATGAACTACTTACGAACTAGGACGGCACAAATATCCATGCCCGAGGGGGGATTCGAACCCCCGACTGCAGTGGCCGTGCAGACCGTGACTGCAGCGCCTTAGTCCCCTCGGCCACCGCCGCCGGCCGGAGGTTCGAGTGCATATATATATATATATATATATATATATATATATATATATATATGTGTGTGTGTGTGTGTGTGTGTGTGTGTGTGTGTGTGTTTAAGTTAGTTTCAGTACCTTGTAAGTCTAGGACTGATGATCACAACAGTTTGCTAGAACTCTGGAAATGGGGCCGTGAAGAGTGATATTTCCGTACGCGGCTATTCCAAGCGTCGTGCGCGCTTTGATCACCAAAGAATCATCGCTCATTAGATCCCTCTTTCTGAAGAAAGGAAACGGTACAATTTTTCATTCATTAACAGTCTAACATATATATCTACAATACAAAACTGAACTACCTAAATTCAGCTGTAACAACTGTGGGAAAGGGCATATACCGATGCTCGCAAAATCGATTGGACGAAATGTTACCGATGGTTACGAAGTGACTTGTTTATGAAGGAATTCGGAGACAGAATAGTAAACACCAAACTACTGTCCATTAGGTTCAAATGTTCAAATGTTTGTTAAGCTTATGGGACTTAACTACGGGGTCATCAGTCCCTAAACTTACAAACTACTTATTAACTACTTACGAACTAGGACGGCACAAATATCCATGCCCGAGGGGGGATTCGAACCCCCGACCGTAGTGGCCATGCTGACCGTGACTGGAGCGCCTCAGTCACCTCGGCCACCGCGGCCGGCTGTCCATTAGGCGCCAAGAAACGCACAACATTCTACGTGCATTCTAGAAATTAAAATTTTCTTTTTTAAACGAATTAAATCGGCGACCTGTGGGAAACGACTACAGCATTCGCTGCTCATCTACCTTACCAGCTTTCCCGTAGTACAGCTGTTGAAGTGCTGCAGAATGCAAAGTGCAAAAAGCACTCAGTGTCCTGCAAATGGCTGCCGTGGGAATAGTCGGGAGGACTCCCACCTGTCCCATCTCGGCACAAAGTGAAAAGCACCAGTCTTCCATCGAAGCCTGACCAAGAGTTCACATCTGCGACCGGCGAAGAAGTCGGGTCTTCCGTCGATCATATTTGAAACACTTTGGTGTGAATCAGTAACCTAGGCATGTTTGTCTGGTCACACGAAACCACAAATTTACATAATATTTTATGGACTTCTAGCAAGAAAGTGCCAAGAGACATAAAATCAGAGAATTACAGCCCACACAGAGGCATACCGACAATCATTTTTTCCGCTAACAATACGTGACTGGAATAGGAGGGAGAACCGATAGTGGTACTCAAGGTACCCTCCACCACACACCATCGGGTGGCTTGCGGAGTATGAATGTAGATGTAGAACAGTTGCAGGCAGCTAGTTCATGTAAAAACCATGGTATACAATTGAATTCACTAGCTTCATAAAATCATTATTTTCCGTAATACATTAGTTTCATTACGTCATTATTCTTCTCAATTATAAGAGGTTCGATGTATTATTGGAATCGTGTTACTTCCTATCCCTTTCTTCAGAAGATGGTAATTCTGTTTTTCATTTTCATGAACAGTTGGTTCGTTTGTTCAACTCCCGAGAGTTAAAGACTCAGCTCCACTAAGAAGCACTTTCGTAATAATATCGAGCAGCCCATTTTCAATTCTGTTATGTAAAAATGTCTGTACTTTACACTTTTAAGACAATGAATTGTGTTTATGGTGACCTCATTACGTACCTAAAACCACCTTAAAATGTTCAAATGTTTGTTAAGCTTATGGGACTTAACTACGGGGTCATCAGTCCCTAAACTTACAAACTACTTATGAACTACTTACGAACTAGGACGGCACAAATATCCATGCCCGAGGGGGGATTCGAACCCCCGACCGTAGTGGCCGTGCTGACCGTGACTGGAGCGCCTCAGTCACCTCGGCCATCGCGGCCGGCCGAACCATCTTAACTAACAACACTGTTGTAGCTGTAAGGGCAGGGTTACCTATACTTAGAGGTCTGCACGGATAAGAAAATTGTTATCCGCATCCGGACTATATCCGCAAGGCCCATATCCGGAACCGCATCCGCATCCTCGGCACTTTATCCGCATCCGCAAGTACGTTATCCGCATCGACAGAGATTAAAGTTTTGAATGGGTAATAGAAATAGATAACAATATTTAAAACCATGGTATGTAATAATATAATTATTGTTAGAGGCCGTTTCTGCCAACTTAACTACTTTTGACTTTTCGAATCACGGTAACTGTTCTATAGCTACTCCAAAACAGGATATTCCAAACAGGAAAACATTGGCGCTCTGGATACACAGATAGTAGCGCTTCGGAGCCCGTGTGGTCGGAGCACTACGTCAGCTGTCTGATACGGGCATCTTATTAAATTTATGTGGTTAAAACTGATCAGCATAGAGGAGATTTCACTGTGTTTACATTCAGTAAAAAGAAACGGTTCTTTCGGCGTTACAAAAGGGACACTTTATTTTCCCCATATTAACGCACAAGAGGTTATGTGACACAAAGCAAAGCATGCCATTTTAAGTGTTAAAACTGTCGTCTACTTTGGTAATTGTCAGCAAAAAGAGACAATGTCGGCTGCAGCAACAGCCAGCCTATACAATCTAACAATGTGTACCTTTCTAAATACGTTATTTTCACTGTACACCGTATGTGATTATGAAAGTTGCTATAAGATGCTATTGTCAATCGTTATTATTTCCGTCATCATTTATCTATTACATAAACATGAATGTTTGTTTGTTCGTGTTTTACGCGTGGCTGTACCGTTAAATCGGTTGCGATGAAACTTTGCGAACTTATTGCTAGCACTTTCGCGACGGTTGTTAACATAATTAAATGACTGTAAGATAGTTCAGGAGATATGACATCATAAACAATTAAATGCACGGTAAATTATTCTTTCCTTGAGGTAACAATCGATGTTGGGGTAAAATCCGCGACACACACTTCAAAAGATATGACGTCATAAACAATTGATGCGGTGTTCATTTTATGAAAGAACTGTCACTCTATTTACTAAGCTATAAGTTGTCACTCGGTAACTACAAAGCGCTAACTGAAGGCAGCGGAAATTTAGCATAGCACCTCTGGTGAGCAGTGGGCCAGTTTGCTACCCAGAAAGCACTTGACTGACCGCAGATAAGACATGGTCGCAGAACGGATTAGGCGTTGGTCCCTCGGGTACAGCTACCTCCGCTGTGGCCAGGTGATGAGGACAACAGACTTCTGCTTTATCTAGCCCCTGTTAAGTTTTCACGAATGTCCACAGGCTTGAAGTTTTCAGCAAACATTTCGACAGACGTACTGGCAGATACCTCACTCTTTATCCGCACATAACACGCGGATATCAGCGTCGCCCACAGTTTTATCCGCAAAGTATGAAACACTGCGGATATCCGCATCCGCGAAGACCTCTACCTAAAGTGTATGTACATTAGCGGTCTTCATTTCTTCGTTTTCATTCTAATTAACATTCATCATTATTACTTCACATCACTGTTTCAGATATCTTTCATGAGATACATTTTTTCATAATTTACAAAGCTCATGATAACAATTAATAAAGATATTCATGAAGATATACAGATATAATTACATGATATTCTACAAGGAAAACTGAAGAAATAAGTTCATTTTAAATATAGATCTGCAAATTGTTAGTTACGGAATTACGGCTAATTTGAAGCCATCATAAAACTGTACGACGTTACAGTAAAGCACGATTTCCATTCATTTTGTTGTTATTCATCTGGTGAATCTAATACAACATGTATGAGATGTGTATCTGCAGTACTTTTCCAGAAGTTTCAGAGAAGCAAAGAAATAATTTGAGAAATTTTGAAATTTACCAACAATTTGGCCCAAGTTTTTAACAGAAGTTGTCAAAGTTTTCAGCAGAAGTTGTAAAGAATTCAATTTTGGAAAACGATGGTAATAAAGTTAACTGAAGCTGTATGAATGTTTTATTAATACCATAGGATACGTGCATTCATGTTAAACCAGAATACTGTATTCATACTCGTACAGCTAAATGCATTGAACTCGGTGAAGACGTTTTTGAACGTTTATTGTGAAATTGTATGTACATTGTACAACTTCCTTAACGCTTAGCTTTGTGTTTTTCAGTTTATTATGAACCGACGTGTGCTAAGTTATTAATGAAAGCAGATTATGTGACACGTTCATACAGGTTTAGTTAACTTTATTACCATCGTTTTCCAAAATTAAATTCTCTAAATCTTCTGTTGGAAAACGCTGTAGATTTTTTTTTTTTTCAATCGCCAAGTACTAAATAAATTACATTCTTTGCAAAATTGTTACTTTATTTCTTTGGAATTTCAGGAAACCTACAGCAGATAAACGTCTGGGACATGTTTCATTAGATTCCCCAAATAACAAAATAAAAGGAAATCATGCATTTCAGTAAGCTTCTACAGCTTTGCGGTGGCTTCACATTAGCGATATGGCTAAATTTCAGGCAAAATCTTCCAATATCCGTAGCTCCGTGCCGGCCGCAGTGGACGAGCGGTCTGCGGCGCGCAAGTCACGTTTTACACGGCCACTACGGTCGGGGGTTCGAATTCCCCCTCGAGCATGGATATTTGTGCCGTCTTTTGTATTAGTTACATAAGCTCTACAAACATTTGAACATTTTTCATAACTCCGTAACTAAACATTTGCGGACCTATGTTTATATGAACTAGATTTACTTGTAGAATAACATAAGAAAATAATTCTATATCTTCGTGCATCACCCTGTTTAACATAACTGAAAAAGTTAATAGCATCAAATAATGTATCCACGGTAATTTCATAAAGATAAATAAAAATATATCCGAAACATAGTTTCTTATATCAACATAAAAGCATGACAAGCTATGAGAAGTATAATTCCAAGCAACAGTTAGCTGAATTTCGGATCCTAATGTCAATCTTTCCTGTGTAAGTGGAAAATATTAAGAATGAGAGCAACCATTGCTGTCCCTGTCATCATTTTGAACGGAAAACTTCAGTTCCTTTCTACAAGCCATCTTAATCAAATTTATTCTGTTGCTTGAACTTGTCTTTGAGTTACTAATAATACACGGTGTTGAGAGAAAAGACGCAATATATTTTATTATTTAGAAGATGGTGGCCCATCGTTGGCTTTAAGAACAACTGCAACCCTAAGATGAACATAAGGTTAAAGGCGGGACAGATGCCGCACTTTTTTTTTTTCAAATTAATTTTTACCAAATTAAATTTTACTTAAATCACAAAATTAGGCAATATTGATGGTTTGAACATTGTATTTTATTTTAGATACCATCGCATTACAAAAAACTTTATAACCAAGGAACATTCTTATGATGTACAATGGCTTGCAAATTTTACTTAATTAGCAAGTGGCGGGCAAGATGCCGCAGAAGGGAGGGACAGATGGCCAATGGAAAAATACATTGAAAATGACATTCACTTTGATTTTTGTTTTTCAAGTTTATTTTTAAGTCGTCCACACAAACAACACAGGTTCTCATAGACAGTGCATGATTCATGAAGCCACCTAGAACATTCTACACATTGAATCCAGTCAGAAGTATACGATAAAGTTCAAGACATTCTACACATTCGTTTTCTTCGAAATTTAATTCATCGGAGGAACTACCGTGTAGGGAAATATCATCATCATCTTCTTCTGAAACTGAGCCTTCAAACAGACGCTTCTTTGGCGGTTTTTTCCTTCGGGTTTTGGGGATTTGATTTCTTTTAGCTGCTACATTTTTTGTGGACAAGAGCTCTTCCTTTTTTGTTTCTTTCAGTGATTTTCTTTCTTTTCGTTGCTATAAAGTCGTCGGATGTTATATTTGTTGCTGAATGCTTTCTTTTGGAATTTTTCCTCTGAGACAGTGTAGGAACAGGTGATATCTGTTGCAGCAATTTTGATGGAGTCTCTCCATGATATGTCACTGAGTTGTCATTTACACAGCAGCTGCCTTGATCAGTTGGTCGATGAGTAGCCAAGTTTGTGCAAGATTTGCAGGTAGAAGGGTGTCCTCTTAACACATTTGTTTCAGACCTTGATGTTGATGGTTCATCTGGAGTCAGATCATTAGAGACATCTGCAGTAGTTTGGAGTTCAGTATTATTAATGTCTGAAACAAAGGCATGGTTTGGAATTACTGCTCTGTCAAGTGGGATACTTCCAGTACCTCTAAATCCGGATACACCGGGGCAGCATGAGTCCATGCTTGGTCCAGTGGCTGTAAAAAGTGTCGTGTGGCTAGGCAAGCAAATTATCGACACTTAATTTTCAACAGCGAAATCCAAAAGGGTGACACAATTCATATGAGAGGCATCTCACAGAAGCAGAGCAGGGCCAGGCCCGTTTCTAGGAAGGAAATGGTTTTTGATCCAATCCATGAATATATCACTGTTGACATAAGCGGATTCTCTCTTCATAACAACAACGGATCCTGGAGGCATGTTGTCTTCAGCGTCTAGTTTTTTATTCACTCCTTTGTAAATGCAGTAAGGTGGTAAGAAATTTCACTCGCCATTACAGCATGCAATAACTGTTATTGTCTCTCCTCTTTCAAAATGTTCAAATGTTTGTAAATCTATCGGACCAAACTGCGTAGTCATCAGTCCGTAGCTTACAAAATACTTAAACTAAGGTAAACTAACCTAAGGACAACACACACACGCATTCCCCATGGAGGACTCGAATCTCCGACGGCGGGCAACCACGCGCTTCGCAGCGAGGCGCCTTAGACCGCTCGGCTACTCCACCGCGGCCTCTCCTCTTTCAGCAGAAGTAATGGCATGGAAATCTCTGCTTCCTTTTGCCGCAACAACCTTTCCATGCTCATTGTTTAACTGTAAACCAGTTTCATCTACGTTGTAGATACTACCTGGTTTATCCAAAAGCTCATTTTTGGTCATCGTTTGTGTTAACAGATCAAAGTAAGAATTGACTTCGTCTCTATTCATTCCAATCGCTCTGGCTACAGAAAGCCCTTGCGTTTTCTGATGCTTAAGTCTGCATTGCGTTCTAAAAATGAGAGAAGCCAATCTTTCCCTGCAAGTTTCTTTTCCTTGTTGAATTTGTTTTTCAATCCCATCTGATCACCTAAATTAAAAGTTATTTGCCTGAGTTCTGACGGCTTGGGAGCAAAGCAATATGATTGCAATTTCTTTACATAGGCAACCAATTTCCTTTCTGCATCTTCACCCAACTATGATGATGGTCCACACCCATCTCTCCTTAATGTTCGTTCTGCTATATTTTTCATTCGAGCTGCTTTCCTTTTAGCATAACCTTCCTCTTCTACTACTCTCACTGCCTCTAATAGATCTTCTACAGTCCATTTTCCCCTGTCTGTTATTCTAATGCGTTTTCTCGGCATTTATGTATAAAACAAAGACGTATGGACTCCTGTTAGCATTGCAAGCACTGCGGTATCTGTTCCACAGTAATGTTGCGTCGTCTTTCCGTTTTCGTGGAGACAGATGTCGCACCCCCATTTTCAGCAAAGATGTTATCGGAAGAAGCCGTTACTCGACATAACCTACAATGTTTCTACTGCACAATCTAAATACAAGTTATAAGCTACTAGACGCGTATCTACTAGTACATACTATTAAAAAGGAATCGTGAAGAATTTCGTTGACATACCTTCGTCTCGAAATGCGGTTTTTTTAATTTCTCCTCTATTTTCCGCTCCTGAACTACAAAAACCTATGCGTAAACTGATCTCACCAGCCGTTACAACAGCAATGAGCGTCGCGCACACAACAATGTGTGCTGGCGAATTTTATGGAAGTGTGGCGTCTGACTGCCCGCGTCGTCTGTCCCGCATTTACCTTATACATTATCCACCGAAACACCCGGCAGTTACTTCATCGAGTACGTCTATACCTTTCCCTCTCTCTCTCTCTCTCTCTCTCTCTCTCTCTCTCTCTCTCTCTCTCTCTCTCTCTGTGTGTGTGTGTGTGTGTATGCGCGCGCGCGTGTGTGTGTGTGTGTGTGTGTGTGTGTGCTTCATCAGTTTGGTATATGGAAGTGTTTGTTTACAGTATGTAATAGGAAGCTGTTTGCTGTCGACCACGGTGAGCTGTTCATTCACAGGTATCTGCCCAGTGGCCGGCCGCGGCGGCCGAGGTGACTGAGGCGCTCCAGTCACGGTCAGTACGGCCACTACGGTCGGGGGTTCGAATCCCCCCTCGGGCATGGATATTTGTGCCGTCCTAGTTCGTAAGTAGTTCATAAGTAGTTTGTAAGTTTAGGGACTGATGACCCCGTAGTTAAGTCCCATAAGCTTAACAAACATTTGAACATATCTGCCCAGTGAGGGTAATGACAGAAACAGTCGAATATGCCGTATCTAAAAATTCTTTTGGGATTTTCGATACATAAATGCGGTCGTTTGTAGGAAGCATTGTAAGCGATGAGTCATCGGACCATTCATATTTATTTACGTACTAGACGAATATGTAATGGAAAATGGGGGTACCTATTTTTTAAAAATGCAGTTGATATCCGTTTGTCGTATGGCAGCGCCATCTAGCGGGCGAACCATAGCGCTCTCTGTTTTCCCCCTTCAAGCTAGAAAAGTTTTGTTCTTTGTAATTTTTTTTTTTTCGTGTGATGCTTATTTCGTGAGATATTTGGCCCGGTCATAATCAATGGAACACCATGTATATACTCAAAACTATTAGACATGTCGTCCCACGAAAACTTTTCAGCCACGGCGGAGCGGCCGAGCACCTTGAGGCGCCATGCTACAATGCACGAGACCGTTCCCCGTCGGGTGTTCGAATCCCCCCACGGCCATGGATGTTTGTGATGTCTTTATTATTAGCTAGTTCATAAGTGGTTTCTAAGTTTAGGGACTGGTGACCACCTAGTTAAGTCCCATAAGCTCTACAAACATTTGAACATTTTCACCCCAAATATGTCTGGTACAACAACAGATATTGAAAAACTACGTTCACAGGCTTGAAAGTACGGCAGGGACTTAGGAAAGTAAGTATTATGAACACAGTCTAAAACCTAAACAAATATTATTTTCAACACAAACGAATGTTTAAGTTTCGACCGGCTGCGTGCTACATTCATTTCAAACATTAACTTGTCCCGATGTAATGATTTATTGCGATGCAACCAACGCCATTGTTTTTGTGCTTATTCTTGCTACTGATTGCAAAGGTATCGAACCTCCGACGGCGAGAAATCACGGGCTTCACAAAAATGTTCAAATGTTTGTAAATCTATCGGACCAAATTGCGTGGTCATGAGTCCGTAGTTTACAAACTACTTAAACCTAGGTAAACTAACCTAAGGACAACACATACACCCATGCCCCAGGGAGGACTCAAACCTCCACGGCGAGCAACACTTTAGATGGTCGGCTACTCCACCGCGGCCGGGCTTCACAGCAAGGCGCCTTGAAACTCTCAGTTACTCCACCGCAGCTCTAATAACTGCACTCTGGGTTTTATACAAGTCGAATATAACTCATCGCTCTGTGACGTTCAGAATTTCAAAGAGTATATTCCAGTCAACATTGTACCCGCTCGGTTAGCCGTGCGGTCTAACGCTCCGCTTTCCGAGACGGGGAGGCGTACCAGCCAACACCACCTAGATGGCATGGCCTTACAACAGGCCGTGCCTACGTCACACTTATAGGCCCGGGCCGCCATCTGACTGGCCGGCCGTTGCGCGGCGGTGGGCGTGCCCCAGCAGCCAGCCAGTGAGCTGTGAGCCTGTTGTAAGGCCTTGTCTTCTAGGTGGTGTTGTACCAGCCCTCGGTTCGAATCCGCCCGGCGGATTACCTAAAGACGTCGGAGGACAGGCCAACCTGGATGTGGTTTTTAGGTGGCTTTCCACATCCCTCCTAGGTGAATACCGGGCTGGTCCCCAAGTCCCACCTCATTTACACGATCCGCAAACATTTTCGTAACACTTTACACTTTCACACAGATATAATACTATACGTAGACATTTCGGATACACATTTCCTGCTAGGGGACATGGAGTGGCGGTAGGAAGGGCATCCGGCAACCCTGTAAATATTAACACATGCCAAATCCGCATTTAACACAGTGCCGACCCTGCATGTGCGGGAAAGGGCCAAAGAGAGACAGACACTCCAGTCAACATTGTCAAAAACTTTTTACATAGATGAAAAATTTAGGTTGCGACCGATCGCTGTTGTCCTCTTACAAAATGGATCTATATTCCAGCAGGTGCGTTCCAATGATGTCTTTAGTCCCATACCACGTCGGTATTGGTATAATTTGTTCAGCGAAAGGAGATCCGACACGATACTGGGAGATATCGCACAACTTTTATCACTTATCCTACTGTCCGTTTGATAATGATTGACCCCTGACTTTGATTTCATATTCCGGTCACATCGCACGACGAACGCCGATGTTTCAGACCTCACCGGAATCGTGGAAATGTATACTTTCATTTGTTGTATGAATATTTCATTTAATTTGAAAAGTTGACGGCATACGCGATAATATTTAAGAGAAATCGTGCTTTTTCTGGCTTTTTTCTGCGAATGTCAACTTTAAGGATGCAGAGAAATCAGAGCATAATTAGGAGAAAGTTTTTCCTTTGCACAGTTTAAAGATCCAACCTTGTTCTATTTCCAGACGGAGTTTCGTAATTTCTGATTAGTCGTTTTGTCCTGATAATGCTAGGTGTAGATCGCTGCAATTTGCCTAATGATGAAACGTATTAACAAGCTGTTATGATTTTATGCTCATGAACTGCATCAAGCTCTAATATCACATAATTAATTTATTTGCTTTTTCGTTCCTATGCGCTACGTGCTCGCGTGTGTTCTTCACAGTTGAATAGGCGCTTATGGCGCAATGCAACAGTGGTGACAACTACGCCCCGCCATAGCGTCGCATATATTGCAGCCACTAACGCAGTTGCTTTACAAACTCTTAACTGACAAACAAAGAGACAATATATTAGTAATGACATCTGATGTCACCGACAAAAGTTCAAGCATAACAGCAATGCCCTCTCCGTCTCAACAGCTACAACGGTAAGCTTAATCGCAGCTTCTTCCGCTTTATATTATAGCGACGAAACGACTAATCAGAATACAACGAAACTCCGCCTGTAAATAGAACAAGGATGGATCTATAAACAGTGAAAAGGAAAACTTTCTCCTAATTACGGTCTGATTTCTGTGCATTCGCCGAAAAAAGCCAGAAAAGGCACGATTTCTCTTAAATATTACCGTGCATGCCGTCCCCTTTTCAAATTAAATGTAATATTCATACAATAAATAAAAGTAGACATTTCAACGATTCCGGAGAGGTATAAAACATCGATGTTCGCCATGCGATGTGACCAGAATATGAGTTCAAAGTCAGGGGTCAATCATTACGAAATGGACATTAGTATGCAGAGCTGCAGCAACTGGGTGCTCCTACTAGACTTGCGCATAATAGTTCGCGATCGGGTGCGCTCACTTTAGTTCGCGGCTCTGCCGCGAACTAGTTCGCTTTTTTAGGTCACCCGCTCCCAGTGACGGCTGAGCGGCGTGTTCTGCGCGTGCAGGGGGGAAGTTCCCTCACTTAGCTGATTCATGCACTTGCTGCTTGAGCCGCTTACGATATCACGCAAACCAAAAGAAAAAGTTTGTGGATAGTTCCTCGCATTTAAGTTTAGTGTTATCTCTATATCTTGGCATTATGGAATTTATTAGTCAGATATTGCAGAGTGCAGAACAGATAAAAACAGAAATTTTGTAGCACTGAAAAATGTTTGTATAGCTTAAGGGACTTAACTACGGGGTCATCAGTCCCGAAACTTACAAACTACTTATGAACTAGCTTATCCTAAGGACGGCATAAATAATCCATGCCCGAGGGGGGATTCGAACCCCCGACCGTAGTGGCCTTGCAGACCGTGACTGGAGCGCCTCAGTCCCCTCGGTCACCGCTGCCGGCTTTGTAGCACTGAACTATGTAATCTAGCAGGCAGACGCTGACCTCGAAATGAGTCATCAGCAGAAGGCAAACACGTGATTTTTAATTCTGCTATGCGCCCTATCGCTATTGCCCGTCGGACTTCGGAAAAGAATCCAACGAACTATGAAGCGAGATAGTTTTGGTATAATCGTCCGGTGCTCCTAGTTCGTCCGCTGCTCCTAGTTCGTCCGCTGCTCCTAGTTCGTCCGCTCCTTCTATTTCGTCCAGTCTTTTTGGCTTTTGCTACCGCTACTAAAAGAGTTTTTTATATATATATATATAATGAATCAGTGTTGCCAAAGCGTGTGCCATTACCCGTATTTTTGGGCAATTTGACATCAAATACTTAGTCAAATAAACCAGTTATTTACACGAATGCCGGCCGCGGTGGCCGAGGGGATTGAGGCGCTCCAGTCACGGTCCGCACGGCCACTACGGTCGGGGGTTCGAATCCCCCCTGGCGCATGGATATTTGTGCCGTCCTTAGTTGTAAGTAGTTCATAAGTAGTTTGTAAGTTTAGGGACTGATGACCCCGTAGTTAAGTCCCATAGACTCTACACACATTTGAAAATTTAAATTAAAAAAAAAATTTACACGAATGGGTGATACAATGGTATTCAACTACTTTGCATACACAGTACTCGTACTACTTAATTTTTAAAATAGATTTCTCGTGGCAGTGTACTATGAAACTACAGCTGAGCTGCATCTCAGCTCGAAATGAAGGTAACTGGCAGGAGGAAATCAAATGTTCAAATGTTTGTTAAGCTTATGGGACTTAACTACGGGGTCATCAGTCCCTAAACTTACAAACTACTTATGAACTAGCTAATACTACGGACGTCACAAATATCCATGCCCGAGAGGGAGATTCGAACCCACGACCGTAGTGGCCGTGCAGACCGTGACTGGAGCGCCTCAGTCTCCTCGGCCACCGCGGCCGGCAGGAGGGAATCACGCGATTCTGCGCGCTCTATCGGCCTCTCGCTGTTCCCCGTCAGTGTTCGGAAAAGGAGCGGACGAATTAATAGGCGAGGGATGTGTGAACTAGTTCGCGTAGTTCGCCTGTGGAAGCACTCTTCCGAACTAGGTCGTTCACGAACTACACAAGACTAGCTTCTGCTGAGGACTACAGCGGAGACCACTGTGCGTCCCAGAATGCAGCGCGGCCGCCGTATCGCTGGCGGAAATCAATTTGGACTGCCGCGGCACGCCAGGCCACGCGACGGTCGGTAATGACGCTGGGTCGCTGGGTCGCTAACCACCACGTGTGTGGAGCCGCGCCAAGCGATAGTCGCCGCCGAGGCGGACGCGGGCACTAGGCGGTGACCGCTCGGTCACGCACTGCCCAGCAAACGAAAGCAACAGCACGACGTCACTCTAAACCTGGCTTCTGCGAGTTCCAAATCCACTGCTTCTCAATTCCCTACACAATTTGGTGGTGACTTGAGTCAGACCCACGGGTCCATCTGCATTCCGTTGAAAATACCTCAATACAATGGTCAAAACAGTTACGCGATCAATTTGAAACACGTCCACGTTACTTGTGTCCGTGTTTCATACGTTATTTGACACACATAAATGTATTAGTACCGTCGTTGGTCAATTTAAAATTCCTCTATTGTGTATTTTACTCATTTAATTAACTGACCAGGATGTTAATTAGTTTTTTGTATCCCATCCTCGTCGCCACTTTTGTGTCTCGTTTGCGCAGGTTGTCTTAGGTGTCGGTGGCCGAATAGAGAGAGACCGACACAGGGAAATAGGATGCACGCGTGTGCAGGTACGAAGGAGACCAGCCAGTGGGACAGCATAAACTAGACACACTAAGCTAGATTAGAACAAGTTGTATATTTCGTAGAACTAGGATAATACTTAACTTTTACAAGTGTCAAGACTGCAGAATGTTGATACATAGTTGAACTAGATAGAGGCCTGCCTACTGATGAGTCCTAGTGCCTGTCCTAATCCCAAGTGACCTCTGCAGTTCAGTGGTGGCCACGAGCGGAGTTCAGCAGAGGGCACTCGTGGCTGACGTCGTAAGAACGCCGCGCCGTGCGTGCATGGCAGCGCGCGGCGAAAGTACTTTTGCGACACCACAAATTTTAAACTTCCTGGCAGATTAAAATTGTGTGCCGGAACCGGGACTCGAACCTGGGACCTTTGCCTTTTGCGGGCAAGCGCTCTACCGTTTTTGAAACACCAATACTACGCTTGAGACGCTCCCACCTGACTACTTTTTTTTTTTTTTTTTTTTTTTTTTTTTTTTTTTTTTTTTTTTTTTTTTTTTTTGTCGCGTCTCCTTCCTCCCGTACAACCCATACTTCCGCTCACCAAATTCGCCTTCATCGGCGTAGACTGCTAGCATCGCCGTTGTAAGATTGCAGTTTGAGTAACTGTCGCTAACCATTGGCGTGTGATTGAGTTTTTTTTGAATGTGTGTATTTCTCTTGTTAATTTCCTGTGTGTACTTCATGTACCCCCACGTTAATATACGGGCAGATTCAACTTTTATTATGGGCAATAGTAATAGTAACTTGTGTAACTAAAATTGTACAGGTGGTGCATTTCTTACAATTATGTGATCCTCCCCTCCGCTATATTATTTCTGAATATAGAGAATTTATTTTAAATTAATTTCTCCCTGTGTTCCTCATTTCACACCTCTCATTTTCATTAATAATGAATTCTGTGGTTTTATTGTGTTTTTGGTAACATTTGACTGCTCGCTTCACGAGTGAAGGAGATTAATTTCCGTTGCGTTGAAACAGAGGCTAATTTAATTTTGATCATGGAGCAGCCGTTATTAAGTTGTTGCCATTGCCAGAAAGTGAGTTTAATCTTTTCTGTGCTGTAAATGATTTTGTCTGTCGACGACTATAGTAACTTATTTAGTTGGTTTGTGGATGGTAGTGCATTTGAGTTCTATATGCAGTCAAATTACGAATCTGGGTGCTACAGACTCCTTTCAAGTTGTGATACGTATGTTCTGAAGAATTGTCTTCGTCGAAGTCTTTCGAAGTCTTTCTGTTGCACAGTGGAACGGAATTCCAAAAACGTGGCGAAAACCCCACGAAGACGTTTAATTCACAGAAAACTTGTCGCACAGGAGTTTTTGAGGTCGCTGATTATGAATTTGATGATAAAGATTGTCTAAACTAAATGGCGGAGCTAATATAGCAACGTGACACATGAAAATCCATAATAATTTATTAATGATAGCGTGTTTATAGTATTTAGACGCAAATAATTAATACACTGACATAGTGAGTCGTATATTATAAAAAATAACAAAATAATTGTCGAAAATGTTTTCTGTGATGGTGATGGCAGTGTTAGGCGGATTACATCGTTTGTTTGCTTATGCCAATTTCATGTAGGAAGGATAGAGCCTACATACTGACTCTTTTTGAACATGCATTCAACGTATAGTGCTACTTCGGCTGACAAAGTTTTCTCGCTTGCCTTGATCGATTCAAAGGTCTGTCGATTCCTGGACGTTACTGACGGACCTGCCATTGTTGTCCGATACATAACTTTGCAGCATCCAGTTGACCTACAGAGCGTAAACTCATTTGAGTAGCATAAGCTAATCCTTGTGGCGTCAAAGTTTCAAGAACAGATAGAATTCTTCTTCGTTTCGACCTCTTGCTCAATGACGCAAAATACACAGACGGGCATCCATTGCATTTTCTAGTCGACGGCTGATCACAGCCTGAGAATTAACCACTAACAGTAGGTGCCGAAAATGAACTGGGTGAATAAGCCATTATTCGCTGTTTTGTTTCAAAAATATGCCCTTTGTCCTTTTAGCCTTTTGCCACGTCGTTCTCAGTTTACCAAAGAATCAGGAAAGAGAGACTTTCATATCCTCCGGTATCTGTAACGCTCGACCAATTTTCTCGAAAAGATCTTCCTCCAGATAAGGTATTAATGCAGGTAGACCATCATTTCAACCGTTTTTTAACAATGCTGAATATTTCTTTTCGAGTGGATTTCACGTATTGACCATCCGAACCTGTGTAAAAAATATTACAATAGCATTAGTAACAGATTAAGTGTAGACAAATGGTCAGATATCGTAAGCGTGTGGCACGAGAAACTTACAAGTTCCGTAGCCTACCGCGCAAGGGCTGCACCGACCATGTTGTGCTACGAAATGTCGGCCGCACGGGCACTTGTAAATATTCATTATACAAGAGGAATGGCAGATTTTGGCAGCTGAGTCTTGTCAATTCCATCAGATAATTAGTCAATCTATAGTCTGGGGGTTCAAATTCGGCGGTATATTCTGGTATTCGCTACTTTTGCTGTAGTTGATAATGCAAGTTCGGCAAAGTATGATCGTTTTGCACACGCTTTCGAAAAAAATATAATATAAGTAAGATGACCACGTAGTTTATATCGATTTAGCGTCGAACATTTTTTACATATCTGTAGCAACCGTTTCCATCTTGTAGAACTGAACTTTTTCATTTCACTACCAAAATATTCACTCACAAACCGAGGGTAAATATGCCTTGCTTTCACAGCGCCGCGAGTGCTATCGACGAAGGTCACTTTTCAACTGACGTAAGTCGACAGGTACCGAAGGTAGCAACCTCTCCTTCTGGAATGAGATGCACCAATCCTTCCCCTACCTAACCTACCCATCAGAATTCCGAGAATCTAAAATTCATTTTTCGGGGTTTTGGCCACGTTTTGGGGATTCCGTCCCACTGTGTGTCGGTTCTACAAGGTGAAAAAGTCAACATTAGGGCAACCGACATAGTAGTAGCAACAAAGAGATGTCGCAAGAGGGGAGGGGGGTCGGTGTTTACTTGTGCTTAATCTACTAAACGAATTAACAAGCGGTTGGGCGGTAGTGACTTCCCTGAAATCAAGCTGTAGGTAGGTTGGAAGCGAGACATACACAGTTGTAGGTGGCTGCAGCTATTGGAGTGTCCGAAAGAACCTGGACGTAATTTCAGACTACAAGAATCGTTAAAAGGTGGTAAGGCTAAGTCCCGTCCAGAGATAAATCCAGCAATAGATGACCGTTAACTCCAGTTAACTGGCCATTGGGGCAGGAGGTTGAATGCAATTCAGATGGAACGCACAGGGCGCGCAATATTCCCTTCGGGAATGTGTCCTCCACGATGGAGACCTATGGACTGAGCTCCATTAAAACTACCACCGTTTACCCCTCATAAACTGGGCGGGAAGAACATCAGGATTTGAGACGTAACGTATGGCGCCGCATTGTGTTCATAAATAAGACTTTGTGTTTAGCCGGGCGATCGTCGTAGTTTCATCAGGAGAGAACGTGGAACAATCCAATTTATGTGCAGGAAACATCACCATATCATGGTGGTCGACGAATGGTGTCGACAGAACTAAGTTCTGGCAGACGTACCGTCCTCTGTGTCGTTTATAATGACGCTTTGACAGCTCAGAGGTATAAAGACGAGATCCTTCCACCTTTTACTGTGTCCTATGCTGGTGCCTTAGGAGATCCTTCATGTGGAGAATAAAGCTCGTCCCCTGAGAGATTCACTGGTGGAGAATATGCTTGAATCTGAGGGAATTGAACGAATGGAGTGGCCAACATGTTCACCGGACGTAAACCCGAGTGAACATATTTCATATTCACTAGCCAATCGTATTGCAGCCCAACAAAGGGTGATTTATAACCTCGTACTGTCAATGGAGAGAAGTCTTAAGTAAGAGTGATGTCAGGTGTGCCACAGGGGAATGTCGTGGGTCCGTCGCTGTTCAAGATATTTATAGATGACCTTGTGGATAACATCGGAAGTTCACTGAGGCTTTTTGCGGATGATGCTGTAGTATATAGAGGAGTTTTAACAATGGAAAATTGTATTGAAATGCAGGAGTATCTGCATCGATTTGACGCATGGTGCAGGGAAGGGCAATTGAATCTCAATGTAGACAAGTGAATGTGCTACGAATACACAGAAAGAAAGATACTTTATCATTTAGCTACACTATAGCAACTGGAAGCAGTTACTTCCATAAATTGTCTAGGAGTATGCATTATGAATGATTTAAAATAGAACGACCGTATAAAATCAGTCGTCGGTAAAGCAGATGCCAGACTTAGATTCATTGGAAGAATCCTAAGGAAATGCAGTCCGAAAACCAAGGAAGTAGGGCACAGTACACTTGTTCGCCTGCTGCTTGAATACTGTTCGCCAGTGTGGGATCTGTACCAGGTGAGGTTGTTAGACGAGGTAGAGAAGATCCAACGGAGAGCAGCGCGCTTCGTTACAGGGGGTCATTTAGTAATCGTGAAAGCGTTACGGAGATGTTCGATAAACTACAATGGAAGACTCTGCAAGAGTGACGCTCTGTAGCTCGATTTGGGCTTTTGTCGAAGTTTCCAGAACATAACTTTACCCAGGAGTCTAATAGTATATTGCTCCATCCTACGTATATCTCGCGAAGAGATCATAAGGATAAAATCGGAGAGATTAGAGCCGACACAGAGGCATAGCGACAATATTTTCGCGAACAATAGGAAGGAAAACGGATAGTGGTCCTCAAGAAACCCTTGGCCCACACCGTCGGGTGGTTTGCGGAGTAGAAGTTTAAGAACTGATGATCCCGCAGTTAAGTCCCTTAAGCTTAACAAACATCTGAACATATTTGAAATGAAATACGTTACCATACGTATTTTGTGTATGATATCTTATCTGGTCCTCTAATTGTGTTGATCAGTGTAAATAAAAGACGTCTCATTATAAGAAATACAATGTATAGTAAAATTGATGTTTCACCTAATAGGGGGATGTATGAGTTTGGAATTTGATGGTCCGAGGTTTCTTATCTCAGACAGGCCATTGATGGGATATCTGCAGGTGAGTGAGAATAAAGGGGGTAGGGACGGGGTAGGAAGTACGAACAAGAAAAGTCGGATAACATAAAACTAGCACAGTAAAGCGACTGTAAAACTCAATACCCACTTGTTCAATACTGTCTCGATAAAATAGCACCTCTGTAGCATAAAATCCGTGGTAGGACCGCTGTTCTTATATCCTTAATAACGGGCGCCAGCGCAAAGCTGTGAAAAAAGTGGTGTCACGATCATGAAACCTGGACACTTGATGACTGGATACTTGTGGTACAGCCCGATAAATCGTCGTTTAAATTGCTTCCTCAGAACAACCGTGTTTATGAATCGAAAACCTAAGCCCGGTTCCTACAGTCAAGTATGGGCGATGTTCCGTCATCATTTGGGTATCAATATGATGGTATTCCAGTGTTTATATAACTGCTCTCAGTGGTCGGATAATGCACCAGAATGATAATGCACCTTCAGACACAGCAGACAAAGTTCAGGCATGCTGAGACGGTACTGTTGGTACCCTTTCATTACGTTTTGTGTTTTATAACGATTAAATATTTGATTTATTTGGGTTCCGGTGCTGTGTTTGAGCTGCACTTGGTCCTGACTGTGTTCATTACTAATATTTATTCGTAATTATGCCTATCAGTTTCAGTGTGAATAATAAAAGAAAATTAAGGATCCAGGCTCCGCAGATCCCACTTCCTTATCCTTTGGTGAGAGAGAATGTTTATGAGT
Source organism: Locusta migratoria (assembly GCA_026315105.1). Classification (NCBI taxonomy): domain Eukaryota; kingdom Metazoa; phylum Arthropoda; class Insecta; order Orthoptera; family Acrididae; genus Locusta; species Locusta migratoria. The sequence continues at coordinate 533,761,633 of CM048747.1, forward strand.
GTGGATGAATGAATGTTGGAGTTTGGGTGCCAGGTGAGGTGTTAGTGCATGCAATTGTGGGGCAGGTTTGCCAACTTCCGTTTTGCGGGGATCTGCAGAGAGGTTCGTTTGAGTTTGCGAGGTCGTGGTCGATAACAGTCAGTTCGGGGATAGTCAGAAGGTTGGCTAGAAGCTCGTATTGACGGGATCCAATGAGAGCGCGGCTACTAGGGAACTTGAAGCCGTCCATGTTGAGCAGAGGTGACCAGAGTCTTGGTTGAAGAGGATGTAGGTAAGAAGAGCTCCTGAGGTAAAGTAAAAAAATGAGCGGAAATAGTGTAGATATCGAGGTTTTGGTAAAGGATTCAGTTGGATTTTCATATTAGTTTTGAGACAAGTTCTGGGGTGATTTTATTAATTTTGTTCAACTAAAGTAGGAAAACGTAAAATTGAATTGTGCGATTGACTGTGAGCCGTAAGGTCGTGTAGTAGCGAAGTTTTCAGGGAAACGGTTGGTGTAGCGAAGTTTTCAGGGAAACGGTTGGTGTTAACTAAGGAAACTATAAAGGTAAAATATTGTGGGGCAATTTTGCGTGTGAATATCGTGCCTCAGCCAATGGATTTCCTTTGGTGTTCATTGTGTTCAGAAAGTTGGTGGGTTTCCTTTTGCGTAGATTACGTATAACAAGTAGATGGGACTGATGAGTTGAAATTTCAGTTAAGAATAATTATCCGTGTGAATTTTGTTTCCTGTTGTGGCGACCTTTTCAATCAATCTTAATAGTAACAGATTTGTGTTAGTGAGTAACCTGGTATCGTTACAAAGACGATGTGTGATTTGGTTTGTGGTGATGTGGCATAGTATTACCGTGCAAGACTGTGCTAACCCATGTGTATCGAGTGTTATATTAATAATTTAATTTTAGTTTCACTTTTTGGGGGATTTTTTTAAATGTGAAATTTCAGTTAATACATACGCGGAAATAATTTTCAGAGTAAGGAGTTTCACATTACTTGCTTGTGCAATTGAAAATTGGGGTTTTCTGGTAAACGACGTAGGAAAGCAAGAATCTATCGATGACGGCGATAATTTTCGTGCTTTCTGCCGGTTCTCGTAGATGACGAGCGGTTTAGTTGGTCTGAGCATTAGTATATCAACGTATTGGGCTAGTGGAATTGAATGCGTGAATAATGAGTGTTTCATTGAATCCCGTACATACAATGCAAAGAATAAAGAAGGCACTACCCTATGTTTCAATTTAGGAGACCATTGATAGAAAATAAACACTTCATAAATAGGCTATAAAAACAAATATACGAGGTTCAGAATAATTAATAAATATTGGCAATGAAAAGCTTCCCCTGATTTAATTGAATGAGGCGCCACATCCTTTCCCAGTTTAATATTGCAAATTGTGAGCCAAAGAATAGTAAAGCCAGGTTGAAATTAGATAGGAATTAATGACTGTTTCATGTTCAGTAAAATTAACAAAGCATTGCACCTAACAGGTAACTCGGTTCATGTGCAAAAACATTATTCGTTGCGCATTTAATAGAAAATTAAAGTCTATTGGCAGTTGGTTGTGTGTGTAGTTTTAAACCACTAAGTAAACATCGGGCCATGTTGCATAAATTTTGTGCACATATACCACCCATGCACAGAACCAAGGCGACTGGTAGTTGGGCACAATTATCCTCTATCTAATTCAATATAATTACACTGCTTTTACAACGTGGACACAAAAAGAGCAGGTTTCACCTAAGTTATATCTTCATCCCACCATACCATACAAATTACATAAGAAACAGGTGACCGCTCAGTGATTTGTACAGCATCACAAAATTATCATTTATCTTCCCTGTACAGCAAAATTGTCACGTCTAAACTTAATTGAACGGTTATCGGATGTTTCAGACAAGAGAACTCAGACAAAATATACAGTTTTAACATCGTTGACCTAACTGGCGGATATTTTACAACAGGAATGGATAACATTCTGTTTGAAACTATAAAGACCGCTGTTCTCAAAGCCAAACTCCTTACTATACAATTTGCTCATGGCAGGGAGCGATCTTATAAATGTATTTTGTAAATAATGAAATGCCAAGATCGCGGTATTTCGTTTTTATTTATGAGAGACGACCAGTTTCGATGTACACAGACGTCATCTTCTGGTCTCTAACGGTGAACATAAAATGTATGGTTACAAAAAGCACCAAGAAAGGAACATGCCATATAACTGTTGTTGTTGTTATGGTCTTCAGTCCGGAGACCGGTTTGATGCAACTCTCCACCCTACCCTATCCTGAGCAAGCCTTTTCATCTCCTCATAAGAACGGCAACCCACATCCACTTTAATCTGCTTACTATACGCGTCTCCCTCTGCGATTTTTACCCCACACACTTCCCTCCAATGCTAAATTTACGATTCCCCGATGTCTAAGAATGTGTCCTACCAAGCGATCCCTTCTTTTAGTCAGGGTATGCCAAAAATTCCATTTGTCACCAATTCTGTTCAGTACCACTTCATTAGTTATGCGATCTACCCACCTAATCTTCAGCATTCTTCTGTAGCACCACATTTCAAAAGCCTCAATCCTCTTCCTGTCCGCACAGCTTATCGTCCATGTTTCACTCCCGTACAAGGCAACACTCCACACAAATGCCTTCAGAAAAGACTTCCTTACCCTTAAATTAATATTCGATGTTAGCAAATTTCTCTTTTTCAAAAATGCTTTTCTTCCCATTGCCATTCTGCATTTTATATCCTCTGTACTGCGACCATCACATGTTATTTTACTACCCAAGTAACAAAACTCATCTACCACCTTCATTGTTTCGTTACCTAATCTAATTCCTTCAGCATCGCCTGATTTTCTAAGACCGCATTCCATTATTTTTGTTTTGCTCTTGTTAATGTTCATTTTATACGCTCTCTTCAACACACTGTCCATTCCATTCAACTGCTCTTCCAGGTCCTTTGCTGTCTCTGACTGAATTACAATGTCATCAGCAAAACGCACCTTAATCCCTATTACAAATTTTTCCTTGCTTTCCTTCACCGCCTGCTCGATGTACAAATTGAATAACATCGGAGAAAGGCTACAACCCTGTCTTACTCCCTTCCCAACTGATGCTTCCTTTTCATGCCCTTCGAGTCTAATAACTGCGGTCTGGCTTTTGTACAAGTTGTAAATAACTCTCCTTTCCCTGTATTTTACCCCTGCTGACTTCAGAATTTGAAAGAGTGTATTCCAGTCAACATTGTCAAATGCTTTCTCCAAATCTACAAAAGCTAAGAATGTAAGTTTGCCTTTCCTTAATCTATCTTCTAAGATAAGACGTAAAGGGAGTATTGCCTCCCGGGTTCCTATGTTCCTCCTGAATCCAAACTGATCTTCCCCGAGGTTAGCTTCTACCAGCTTTTCCATTCTCCTGTAGACAATCCGTGTTAAAATTTTACAACCATGACTTATCAAACTGATGGTTCTGTAATTTTCACACCTGTCTCCGCCTGATTTCTTTGGAATGGGGATTATTACATTTTTCTTAAAGTCTGAGGGCATTTCGCCTGTCTCATACATCCTACACACTAGTTCAAATAGTCTTGTCATGGCTGGCTCTCCCAGAGACTTCAGTAGCTCTGAGGGTATGTCATCTACTCCTGGGGCCTTGTCCCGACCTAGGTCTTTCAAGGCTCTGTCAAATTCATCTCTCAGTATAGTACCTCCTATTTCATCTTGATCTACTTCCTCTTCCCTTCCTACAACATCGTCTCTAAGTTCATATCCTTTGTAGAGCTGCTCTATGTACTCATTCCACCTTACAGCTTTCCCTTCTTTGCTGAGAACTGGTTTCCCATCCGAGTTCTTGATATTCGTAGAGTTGCTTTTCTTGTCCCCAAATGTCTCTTTTATTTTCCCTTAGGCGGTATCTACTTTTCCCCTTGTTATACATTCTTCTACAGATTTGCATTTGGCTTCTAGCCACTCCTGCTTAGCCATTTTGCACTTCCTGTCAATCTCATTTTTTAGTCGTCTGTACTCCATTTTGCCCCTTTCATTTACTGCATTTTTATATTTTCTCCTTTCGTCAATTAAATTTAGTATTTCCTGTGATATCCAAGGATTTTTTGTAGGTCTTGCCTTTCTACCGATTTTGTCCTCTGCTGCCTTCACTATTTCATCTCTCAATGCTACCCATTCCTCTTCTACTGTTTTATTTCCCCCTGTTTCTGTCAATTGTTGCCTAAATCTCCCTCTGAAATTCTCCAGAACTTCACTTTCCTTCAATTTATCTAAGTCCCATCTCCTTATTTTCCTACCTTTCTGCAGTTTTTTCAGCTTCAGCCTACAGTTCATGACTAACAAGTTATGGTCAGAGCCTATATCTGCCCCTGGGTACGTCTTGCAGTTTATAACCTGGTTCCGGAATCTATGTCTTACGATTATAAAATCTATCTGATACCTTCCGGTATCTCCTGGTCTCTTCCACGTATACAACCTTCTTTTGTGATTTTTAAACCACGTGTTTGTTACGATCAAATCATGTTCCGTACAAAATTCTACCAGGCGACTTCCTCTTTCAATCCTCCTGCCCAGTCCATATTTACCTACTATTTTTCCTTCCCTTCCTTTTCCTACTACCGTATTCCAGTCTCCCATCACAATTAAGTTTTCCTCTCCCTTAACTGTCTGAATAATTTCCTTTAGCTCCTCATATATTTCTTCGATCTCCTCATCATCGGCAGAGCTAGTTGGCATATAAACCTGTACTACTGTTGTCGGTGTTGGCTTCGTATCTATCTTGACAATGATAATGCGATCACTGTGTTGCTCATAGTAGTTTACCCGCATTCCTATTTTCTTATTCATTATCAGCCTTACTCCTGTGATACCCCCAACTGATTTTGTATTTATAATCCTGTACTCACCTGACCAGAAATCCTGTTCATCCCGCCACCGAACTACACTAATCCCCACTATATCTAACTTCAATCTATCCATCTCCCTTTTTAAATTTTCTAATTTTCCTACGCGATTAAGGGATCTAACATTCCACGCTCCGATCCGTAGAATGCCAGTATTGTCTTTCCTGATGACAACATCCTCCTCAGTAGTCCCCGCCCGGAGATCCGAATGGGGGACTATTTTACCTCCGGAATATTTTACCCGAGAGGATGTCATCATCATATGTTCATACAGTAGGGCTGCATGTCCTCGGGAAAGGTTACGGCTGTAGTTTCCCCTTGCTTTCAGCCGTTCGCAGTAGCTTTGTGGCAATCCACATTAGCTGATGTTACAAGGCCAGCTCAGTCAATCATCCAGACTGTTGCCCCTGTAACTACTGAAAAGGCTGCTGCCCCTCTTCAGGTACCACACGTTTGTCTGGCCTCTCCACAGATACCCCTCCGCTGTGGTTGCACCTACGGTACGGCTATCTGCATCGTCGAGGCACGCAAGCCACCCCACCTCGGCAATGTCTGTGGTTCATGGGGGTGGCATATAACTGTATGTATAGGTAATCATGTGTCAACAGTTTACATCACATACCTGCACTAAATAATAAAAAGATATATAAAATGAAAAAATAAAAAATAAAAATTATACTGTTCTTTCACAGTGGTAAATAAAAAATGTGGTGTGTTTTGTAATCGTACTGTGTGCTGTTTTCATTCCTCGACTTGTCATAATTTTTTGTATGGTGTGACTTTGTTTCTTGCTGTATGTTAATCGGAACATGATGTAACAGATGTGGATTAGCGATCCCTGGCAGCTACAACTGCTGTTACAACCTGGTAGATTTTATACATTATGTATCTTACAAATGTGCTGGGTACTGTTTTTATTCTTCAGTTTATCGTAATTTTAAATAACGAAACCTTTTCTTGGTTATAGGTAAATTAAAATTTTATGTAAATTGACGAAACCTCAGTAGATATTCTTACAATTTTAAATTTTATTATCGACAAATGATAACAGATGATGCTGCTCTACAGCCGAGCGAATGGAGACAACAGACAAGCAGAATATAAAATTAAAGGTGATAAAATGGCGCTTTTATAATTACAAGATGAAAATATTGGAGAATGTTAAAAGACAACATGACAGCGGACAGAACATACATGGTTGTTAAAACAAGACATTGCCACGGTGGCTAAAACACACTCACTACAGACGATGCGACAATAATATGACGGCGACATTGAGGGGAAAAAACACTGAACACTGGTGTACGCAACGTTAAAAAACACTGGGCGACGAAACACTATACACACGAAGCACTGAACACTTAAAAACACTAGCACTGTACTGGCCCTGCAGGGGGAGGGGGGAGGATGGAGAAGGCGCGGGGGAAGGGGAAGGAGGTGGGGGAGGGGAGAATGGGGAATATCGGAAGGAGCTCTCGGGGAGGTGGAGAAAGGAGGGGGTGAGCCAAGCCGGGAAGAGGAGTAGTAGGGGAGGGGGAGGGAGGTGGCAGCGGCAATCTACAGAGAGAGGTCAAAGTTGGAAGGAGGGCTAGATGTCGGGACGGTTGTGGAGAACGTCCTCAGGGAGAGGTAGTTGGAGGAAGCCACCCTCGGAGAGAACATAGAGGGTGTGGAGGTGAAGGGAGGGAGGGATGTGGCGGTAAAGGCGTGGCAGGGGCCCGGGGGTCCAGGAGGAGAGGAGATACTAGTGGGTTATGGGACTGTTATGTGTTGAAGGAATTGGACCAAGTGTGGGAATGGGATGAGGTCGTAAAGGATCCACGTGGGGGAGGGGTGGCCGATGAGGTAGGCGAGGCGAAGGGCGTGGCGTTCGAGGATTTTGAGGGACTCATAATAGGAGGGGGGAACGGATATCGGGGTGGGAAGCAGCAAAGGAAGGGACACATGAGGGAACGGTAGGTATACAGGATGGTGGAAGGATTTAGTCCCCATGTCCGGCCGGAGAGGCACTTTCAGAGGTTAAGGCGGGAGAGGGCGTTTTGTCGGATGGTTTTGAGGTGAGGGTTCCAGGAAAGGTCTCTATCTAGGGTTAATCCGAAGTAGTGGAGGGTCTTCGTTTGCGGGATGGGGCGGCCATGCAGAGTGAGGAACAGGTCTCGGTGGCAAAAGGAAAGGGTGGTTCGACCAATGATGATTGCCTGGGATTTTGTAGGGTTTTGTAAGGAGCCACTGGTTACACCTGCAGGAAAATTCGAATTGATGGGACTGAAGGAGATGTTGGGAGCGAGCGAGGGACAGGGGCCAATGGGAATTTTTTTTCCTTTATTGTGTTTCCACACCAGCGATTACACCAGTAGTCTGGAAGCAGCTCCAGAGGCTGCTCTTCAGCCGAGAGAATAAAATACATTGATGAGATGAAAAATTAAAATACAAGACAGGCGAAAAAACAACGGAGGAACAATGACATATACATGGTGACAATTCGAGGTACAAACAGTTGACAGGTGAACAAAATCAGATTTAGTCAGTTAAAAATGAGGAGCCACGTTGACCTAAAAAGCACATGTTGGACGACAATAACACAGGACGGCGAGTACACGGAGACACTAATAAAAATACACGGTGCGACACTTGTCTTGTTGCGGTGGACGCAGTTACAAAACACACACTTCACTGGAGCACAGCACACAACACTTGCTGGAGCACTGTTAAAACTGTCGGTCCAGGACCCCAAGAAGGGGGGGGGAGCAAAGCGTGGGGGAGAGGAAAAAACGGCGGGGAAAGGGGGCGGCAGGGAGGAGCCGTAGGGACTCCAGGGCAGGGAGGGCATAGCCAAGCGGGGGAGCAGAAGGGGAGGGAGGGGAGAGGATCAGAGCTGGTAGGACGGGTATATGTCAGAACGGAGGACGTCATCAGGGAGGGGGAGGTGGCGGAAATTACCCTGGGAGAGGACATGGAGGGTGTGGAGATGAAGGGAAGGGGGTATAATGCGGTAGAGGCGTGGCAGAGGCCTAGGGTTGGTAAGGATAGGGTGGACCAGGGGGTTGCGGGAGTCTATTTTATGGGTGGTATAGAGGATACGGATATGCTGGAGATATTCAAGGAGATGGGGAAACGGGATCAGGTCATACAGGATCCGCGTGGGGGATGGGACCCAGATGCAGTAGGCGAGGCGGAGGGCGTGGCGCTCGAGGACTTTAAGGGTTTTATAGTAGGATGTGGGAGCGGAGATCCAGGTGGGATGGAAGCTGCAAAGGACGGGACGCATGAGGGAGCGGTAGGTGTAGAGGATGGTGGAGGGGCTGAGACCCCACGTCCGGCAGGTGAGGAGTTTGAGGAGGTTAAGGCGGGAGAGGGCTTTCTGTCGGACAGTGCGGAGGTGGGGGGTCCAGGAGAGGTTACAGTCGAGGGTTAGGCCAAAGTACTTCAGGGTGGGGGTGTGGCGGATAGGGCGGTTGTGGAGGGTGAGGTAGAAATCATGGATACGGAAGGAGCGGGTGGTACGACCTATGATAATTGTCTGGGATTTGTCAGGATTGACGGAGAGGAGCCACCGGTATCACCATGAGGCGAACTCGGTGAGGTGGGACTGGAGCAAAAACTAGGAGCGTGCAAGGGAGGGGGTGAGGGCTAGGAAGGCGGTGTCGTCAGCATATTGTAGAAGGTAAATGGGAGGCTCGAGTTGGGGCATGTCGGCGGAGTAGATGAGATAAAGGAGAGGAGAGAGGACGGAGCCTTGGGGCACCCCGGCAGAGGGGTAGAACAAACGGGAGTCGGAGTTGCAAACAATTTCGCCTGGTTGCAGTAGGAGTCTCTGCTAACCTGTGCTACTCTAGCACCAGAAAAACGCGTTGTTCAATGGAGTACATGGTTTTAATCTCTTCCTTCGGTATGCTAACCTCCTTTCACGTTTCAATAGTGGAAATGATTGCTCTGGGCTTCGGATCACTAGTTATACTAGGCATTACATATGGCGATTACAGCGCCATTTGTTAGCAGCTTTTGTAACTATTATTTCAAACTGCTGTATAAACTTCTTACAGCTTTCACAATAAACATACCGTATACTGCATTCCTCTATCGATATTTGTTTTCGATATATTTAATTTTGAAATCAGGGAGTACTTTTCTGACAACCTGTAGAAGAGATCATTGCAGAACTGTTTTGTAGATAGAAGAAAATATACTACAAGCACAACATAAGAATTGAGTATTCTTTTCATCTGTAAAAAAACTATACGTGAACTAATCTATTCTTCTACTTGCAGACCTAGTCGACATCCTTGACCCACCTCCTCTTACTTCTTCATCCCGCATATAGAAAAATCTATGTGATTATTTCGCTCTTGATAAATGAACCAATAACGAAGTGTGTACATTTTCTTTGAATCTCCTCTATCGTCCCAGACTGAGAGCCAATACTCCAAATGTTAACCGAAAGAGTGTTTTGTAAGGTACGAAATGTTTTCCAAAATTGGGTCGTGGACAAGAATCAGTCGTCGTTGACTTTTTAATCTTTATTTATGTAAATCTACAATTCCGCCCACAAATATTATTAGAACTTGAACTGTGAAAAGTATATATATAGTGTGTTACAAAAAGGTACGGCCAAAGTTTCAGGAAACATTCCTCACACACAAGGAAAGAAAATATGTTATGCGGACGTGTCCGGAAACGCTTAAATTCCATGTTAGAGCTCATTTTAGTATTTCTCTTTAAATGCAAATTGAAATAATTCGTGCAGGCAATTGTCAAAATAACCAATTGTTTCGTTAGTATGTACTGTATTTCCTAGATTCACCGCCAGTTGGCCCGACTGAAGGAAGGTAATGTTGACTTCAATGCTTGTGTTAATGTTCTTCACCTACGCTCACTGGAGCACGTTATCATGATTTCATATGGGATACTCTACCTGTGGTGCTATAACATGTGACTTTACAAGTACGACACAAAATGCACGATGGAGCTCCTGCACATTTCAGTCGACATATTCGTACGCTTCTCAACAATAGATTCAGTGACCGATGGATTGGTAGAGGCGGACCAATTCCATGGCCTCCACGCTCTCCTGACCTCAACGCTCTTGACTTTCATGGGGGCATTTGAAAGCTCTTGTCTACGCAACCCCGGTACCAAATGTAGAGACTTCGTGGTCGTATTGTGGACGGCTGTGATACAATACGCCATTCTCCAGGGCTGCATCAGCGCATCAGGGATTCCATGCGACAGAAGGTGGATGCATGTATCCTCGATAACGGAGGACATTTTGAACATTTCCTGTAACAAAGTGTTTGAAGTCACGCTGGTACGTTCTGTTGATGTGTGTTTCCATTCCATGATTAATGTGATTTGAAGAGAAGTAATAAATGTGCTCTAACATGGAAATTAATCGGTTCCGGACACATGTCCACATAACATATTTTCTTTCTTTGTGTGTGAGGAATGTTTCCTGAAAGTTTGACCGTACCTTTTTGTAACACCCTGTATATAACATATGTCCATGGCCTGAACCCAATACTTAACACGTTCTTTTGAACTGCTGGGGCCGACCACGATGGCCAAGCGGTCTGCGGCGCGCCAGTCACGGCCTGCGCGGCCACTACGCCCCTCTCGGGCATGGATCTTTGTGCCGTCCTTAGTATTAGCTAGTTCATAAGTAATTTGTAACTTTAGGGACTGATGACCCCGTAATAAGTCCCATAATCTGTAAAAATATTTGAACATTTGAACTTCTGGGCACTGATAATGACCGAAATGATCCATAAACAAAGATGTGCGTTAGTGAAATAGTACCTCTTTTTTCATTAAGTTGAAGTTACAGGCATAGATGATGACTAGTTAGTTTATTCAAAGCGGACAAATGTGAAAAAGGAAAGGTAGTATGCTTTTGATATACCAAGGTCACTCCAAAAGAAATGCACACTATTTTTTTTATTTATTTATTTTTTAATGCAGTTTTTATTCTGCATGTTTGAAAGTATTATAGTGTGTAGATACATCCTTTAGGAACAATATTTTCATTTCCCCACATAATCCCTATCCCTCTCAGCAGTCACCAATTAGTTAAATCTCTGCACATTGTCTGGAGTGTGTGCAGTACAAGGCCTGCCGCTGTGAGGACAATTCTCAATATTGCCGTTCCCGATTTCATCACGTAACCTGCTTGCCCAACGACTAACTGTACTGCGATCGACAGCAGTATACATCTTTTTCAACCTCTTGTGGATGTTTCCCACCGTCTCGTTTTCACAGCACAGGAAATCAAATGTTCAAATGCTTATATAGCTTATGGGACTTAACTACGAGGTTATCAAATGTTCATATGTCTTTAAATCTATCGAACCAAACTGCGTGGTCATCAGTCCGTAGCTTACAAACTACATTAACCTAGGTAAATCAACCTACGGACAAACACACACACCCATGCCCCAGGGAGGACTCGAACCTCCACGGCGAGCAACCGCGCGCTCCGCAGCGAGACGCTATAGACTGCTCGGCTACTCCACCGCGGCACGGGGTTATCAGACCCTAAACTTACAAACTACTTACGAACTAGCTAATACTAAGGACGGCACAAATATCCATGCCCGAGGGAGGATTCGAATTCCCGACCGTAGTGGCCGTGCAGACCGTGACTGGAGTGCCTCAGTCCCCTCGGCCACCGCGGCCGGCTTCAAATGTTCGAATGTTTGTCGACCTTATGGGACTTAACTACGGGGTCATCAGTTCCTAAACTTACAAACTACTTATGAACTAGCTAATACTAAAGACGGCACAAATATCCATGCCCGAGGGAGATGCGAACCCCCGACCGTAGTGGCCGTGCAGAACGTGACTTGCGCAGTCCGCTCGGCCACAGCGGCCGGCAATAATTCAATGATAGCACGTCGCTTCTGACGAACGTCAAATCAAGCCCCCACAATTTCGTAAGCGGCCAACAGCGAACAGCGGGCAAATTGAAGAGCGCGTCGGTGGCCATTATGGTGGTAAACTTCCGTGCGAATTTTAAATGTGCGTAAGACTCTTTTGATTAGCGTGTGTATTCATCCGAGTTAAGTCGCGAAAACTATGTCTCATGTGAATAAATAATTACAAAACAACTTCAAACTCTTTTAATACACAGCAACAATCGGTTGTGTGTAAACTTATTACACATACGGTGTAGAAATCGGCCAACAGCTTTTCTTCTTCCTAACTAAATCGAATTATAGCGTTTAGTTTTTTAGCGTTCTAAGAGCAGCATATGAACGGAATTTATCGTCAGACACAGTTTTTTGGAACTTTATCTGTATACTCTACGATGGCGAATCTTGTGTACAAACATTAATTTCGGAAGAGTTTCAGGAACCTTTACGTCTTTGTTTGAGTGCCTGCTGTATTCTCAAATAATTATATATTTTATACCATCAAAAAATGAAATAGAGCTGCGAATACAACAACAAGCGACTGCCAAATTCTTTTAAGAACACTCATTCTTAACTAAGTGCACGTAACATTAGCATTAGGGCATCTAGCACATATATTAGCCTCTTTAAGGCAGCCAAATACAGTAGCGTGAACTGCTCAAAAGTCATCAGCTGTCATCATAGGGTTCAACTTCACAAAGTGCATCCGGTGTGGCTATGTGACATTCATATATCCAACTATACACACCTCTGCAGACCGCTTTCAGTTGTTAAACCTATATGTAAAGCAGATGACTTTTAAATTCTGTGTTACAAGTTGCAAATATGAATTTCATAAACAAAAATTCGGATCTGCACTGAGGTAAATGATCTAGTACCCTCCAATAGGTATTTTACACAATCATAAAATGAAACTTTTTGAACTTCCTATCAAGCAGTATTGCATAAAGTAGCTCGTTTGTAAGAGCTACCAGTATTGTTATTTATTTCATTCAAAATCCGAAATTGTCTTGACTGACAACCTGTTAAGCAAGAGAAAATATCTCTGAACACAAGTAGTAGGGCTACATGTATTCCTGAGAAATATAAATAGGAAGAGAGTATTCGATCTTTTTATTCCTTTCTTATATTGATTTATGCATTTAAACGCTGAGCATTTCTTCACCTTCGTGCTTCACGTAGGCTGCAATAGTCAAATAGTACAGACGTGACTATGAATTGGGTATATACATGGTGTTACAAAAAGGTACGGCCACACTTTCAGGAAACATTCCTCACACACAAAGAAAGAAAATATGATATTTTCATGTTAGAGCTTATTTTATTACTTCTCTTCAAATCACATTAATCATGGAATGGAAACACACAGCATCAGAACGTACCAGCGTGATTTCAAACACTTTGTTACAGGAAATGTTCAAAATGTCCTCCACCCTCCGTCGCATGGAATCCCTGATGCGCTGATACAGCTCTGGAGAATGGCGTATTGTATCACAGCCGTGCACAAAACGTGCACGAAGAGTCTCTACATTTGGTACCGTGGTTGCGTAGACAAGAGCCTCTATCAATCCATCGGTCACCAAATCTGTGCCGGCCGGGGTGGCCGAGGGGACTGAGGCGCTCCAGTCACGGTCTGCACGGCCACTACGGTCGGGGGTTCGAATCCCCCCTCGGGCATGGATATTTGTGCCGTCCTTAGTGTTAGCTAGTTCATAAGTAGTTTGTAAGCTTAGGGACTGATGACCCCATAGTTAAGTCCCATAAGCTGTACAACATTTTGAACCAAATCTGTTGTTGAGAAGCGTACGAACACGTCGACTGATATGTGCAGGAGCTCCATCGTGCATGAACGACATGTTGTGTCGTACTTGCAAAGGCACATGTTCTAGCAACACAGGTAGAGTATCCCGTATGAAATCATGATAACGTGCTCCAGTGAGCGTAGGTGGAAGAACATGAGGCCCAATCAAGACATCACCAACAATTCCTGCCCAAACGTTCACAGAAAATCTGTGTTGATGACAAAATTGCACAATTGCGTTCGGATTCTCGTCAGCCCACACATGTTGATTGTGAAAAATTTACAATTTCATCACGTTGGAATGAAATTTACATTTAAAGAGAAATACTAAACTGAGCTCTAACATGGAAATTAAGCGTTTCCTGACGCATGTCCACATAACATATTTTCTTTCTTTGTGTGTGAGGGATGTTTCCTGAAAGTCTGGCCGTACGTTTTTGTAACCCCCTCTATAACGCAGTACCTATATAATACACGATTGATCTCCCAGCTACGCTCCTATTTATCTGACGCTTACCACGATCATGATTTATTTTTAACACTGCTTTAAACTTTATTAACTCACTATAAGCTTATTTCGGCCTTAGGCCATCATCAGGTGTTCTGTAATACGAGTAATATAGAAGAGATTTACATATATTCTTATAACATAATTACATAAATTTTTTACAAAGTATACTTACATTACTTATGATATTGTTGTTGTTTATTTGCTGCCCGATTGATTATAGAAGCTGATGTAATGCTCATCTGTATATGTGCAGCAGCACTGGTTATCTGATTAGATTTTTTATCAGTTTTTGATAGTGGCAGTCTGTAGTGGCAGCGTCCAACGATATTATAAGTTTACATGGTTACCAGTAATTTGTACATTTATATCTTTGGTTTATTGGTTTTTGTATTGGAGTTTTACTATGGGTTTGGAATCTTTGGTGTTAATCCATTCTCTTGTTTGTTTATAACGTGAATAAAATTTTCTTTCGAATGTCTGATAGAATTTACTTTCATGAGCCCCTGTCTTACAGTCACACCGTGAAAGTAGTTTTTGAATATCCATAATTGTTTCCGAGATATTTGCGCTGAAATGTTTAAGTTGCCCACCTTGTACATACAACGAAGAACTTTGTCATGACAGTATTTATAATCGTAACCTAATATTCTTTCAGCTCTTAAGAAATAGTGTGGAAATGTAATCTACTTACTTTCTCCGACAAGGTAGAGGCACAAATTAACCTACATAACGCATGGGCAATTTAAAATATATGACACGTGAATCCTTAGGGTAATTCCTGTAATGTAATTTGGCACACAGTACAAACACCTGTTATTAGAGGTGGTCCATTAAATAAATAATTCTAACAGCAGCGCTCAAACGAAATCATTGAGTGACAATTTTGGCGGTCTCTTACGTATACTTTTAGATTACCGTATGGCTATTACATTACATTGAAGAAGAAGGAAATTAACTACTTCTTAAATCTGTTGTCAAGTTTGCCAGCTTATTTTAGATGTTATGAGGTTATTGCTGTTTTGTAAATACAGTTCGACTATTTACTTTTCCTTCCTCGATTCTTGAAGATGGAGGAAAAATTAAGACACTGCACGTGACACTCTCATTGCACTATCTTCAGCGTACAACAACGTAAACATAAAGCAGCATTTTTATGTTTTTGAAAATCGCTTGTCTATAGAAGCAACCGTAACAGTTTAATTTATTGTAAAAGTAAACACGCAGACTCAGGAGTTGCTTTGAAATAATTACACTTCATCTAAATTTAAACACCATCTATGGGTGTTATCATCAGAAAAATAAAATTAGGACGTACAAATGAATCACAAATTGTATATTAGAAAATATTACATAATGCAATTTATGCATAACAGAAAAATTAATGATAAAAATGGGCAGATTACATATATGAGGCGTTAAGCCTTGGTGCTTATTATGTTCCTGTAATAAACATTTTGTAAGAAAAACTTAATTAAATTGAGAGATCAGACGGTTTCGTGAGACAACTTGATGATTTGGGTCCTATTGTGGTACAGGGAGAAACCACATGCTAAACAACATTATAATTATATCGCACCATAATTAATGAAATCAGGCGGTTTAAGTCACATTTACAACTGTTTTGATGAACATTTCATTCCACTCCATGGCGGTGGAATGAACTCCATTTGTTCATGTAGTAGACATGCAGACTCCGCTTGAGACACAGTTTGTAACTTAATTGACATCCTATTTTTATAAAATCATCAATTGTACTGGCCTCATGCTCCAATGCTGATAACTAACACAGACAATTTTCTAGACTGCTCGGAATTTTTTTGCGGCCCCCACGTATCACCTCGTATACTTTCCA
Source organism: Locusta migratoria (assembly GCA_026315105.1). Lineage (NCBI taxonomy): Eukaryota > Metazoa > Arthropoda > Insecta > Orthoptera > Acrididae > Locusta > Locusta migratoria. The sequence continues at coordinate 533,777,612 of CM048747.1, forward strand.
CTAGCTATGTAACAAAACCATTATAAGTATTCGGGATGTGCTTTCTTATTATACTCAGTATGGGCATATTAACTAATACGCCAGAAGTCGATTCGCTCTTGCGAAACACAGCTTGCCCTTTATTCCCATGAAGTACCATCGACAAGGGGTCTCCGGATTTCCGGAAGGCTTTTGACACTGTACCCCACAAGCGGCTTCTAATGAAATTGCGTGCTTATGGAATATCTCGCCAATTGTGCGATTGGATTGACGATTTCCTATCAGAAAGGACACAGTTCGTTGTAATTGACGATAAGTCATCAAGTAAAGCAGAAGTGATATCTGGCGTTCCACAGGGAAGCGGCCGGCCGCGGTGGCCGAGGGGACTGAGGCGCTCCAGTCATGGTCTGCACGGCCACTTCGGTCGGGGGTTCGAATCCCCCCTCGGGCATGGATATTTGTGCCGCCCTTAGTCTTAGCTACTTCATAAGTAGTTTGGAAGCTTAGGGACTCATGACCCCGTAGTTAAGTTCTACAAGCATTTGAACATTTTGAACAGGGAAGCGTTATAGGTCCCCTACTCTTACTTGTGTTTATAAACGATGTAGGAGACAATCTGAATAGCTCCCTTAGATTGTTCGCCGATGATGCTGTGGTTTATCTGTTAGTGAAGCCAACAGAGGATCAATAGCAACTGCAAAGCGATTTAGACAAAATTTCTACATGGTGTGAAAATTGGCATTTGACACTAAATAAAGAAAAGTGTGAAGTAATACACATGACCACTAAAAGAAATCCACTGAACTTGAATTACGCGATAAATCAGTCAAACCTTCAAGGTCATAAATTCTACCAAATACCTAGGAGTTACAATTATGAACAACTTAGACTGGAGAGAACACATAGAAAATATTGTGGGGAAGGCGAACCAAAGATTACGTTTCATTGGCAAAACGCTTCGAAGATGCACCAGCTCCACTAAAGAGACTGCCTACATCACACTTGTGCGTCCTCTCCTACTGTTGCAAATCAAATGTTCAAATGTTTATACAGCTTATGGGACTTAACTACGGGGTCATCAGTCCCTAAACTTACAAACTACTTATGAACTACTTACGAACTAGGACGGAACAAATATCCATGCCCGAGGGGGGATTCGAACCCCCGACCGTAGTGGCCGTGCAGACCGTGACTGGAGCGCCTCAGTCCCCCCCCTACTGTTGCCCCTTGTGGGGCCCTCACCAGGTGGTACTGACGGAAGACATTGAGAAGGTTCAGAGAAGGGCAGTTTGTTTTGTTTTATCATGTTACGGGGGGGAAAGCGTCACGGAAATGTTGTACGAATTGGGATGGAAATCATTAACAGAAAGACGTTATTCATTGCGGCGTTATCTGTTTGCGAAGTTTCAATCACCGACTTTTACTTCTGAATGTGAAAATATTTTGCTAGCACCCAACTACGTAGGGAGACATGACCATTCCAATAAAATAAGAAAAATCAAATCGAAAACGGAACGATTTAGGTGTTCTTTCTTCCCTCGCGTTATTAGAGAATGGTAGATAAATTTATGAAAGTGGTTAATGAACCCTCTGCCAGGCACTTAAATGTGATTTGCAGAGTATCTATGTAGATGTAGATTTAGAAGTGAGTTAACATTAGCACCTGTGGTAGTAGCAGGAGAAGGTCAAGGGACTCAGTCTTCACTACTGCGAAGAAGATGTTGAAGGATGACTTCTTCGAAACCCAGGAAGTGTACTCACTGATTCTCAGTGTCGTTCGACCCGCAAAACGACGTAAACAACTACGCACGGTCAGTGTCAGTGCGACGGAGTGGGTAAGACGGCCGAACAGTTATGGTCGTAACATTTGCAAGGAAGGAAGTCTTGCGTTGAATGACCCAAAAGTCGGGAACGGACTAAATATAACGAAAATAGTGAGAGACATGGATGGGGCTAGATACGAACAAAGAGGGTGGGGGGGGGGGGGCTTTTCGAATAGCCTGCGAGACCGTCTGCCATCTTATTATCTATCATATAGAATTCAGCTCGCATTTCTTCAATGGGAGGAGGTCATGTGATACATGTTTTAAAGGTAGAATTTGGCGAGAAACACAGTGGTTAAATCCGTTTTCCAGTATCTTTATTGGGTAACAAGTTATCATTTTTATAACAGGTGTAATTCGTTCATAAATCACGACAGTAATTGCTCGGAACATATTTCAAACCAAAGTGCGCTTCACAGAATGCGGTCCACTTGCTGTCATTGCACCAGACGACATTTCCGTATCCGATGGAGAAAGTTTGCATGTGCATGACGCAACACGGCAGGCGTAACAGTATCACAGGCTCAGTAGTCCGCTGTTTCAGGTGTTGTACAACACGAAACTTCACGCAATACACCATGGCCGTCAGGTATCCCCATCGGTAGAAATCCAGGGGAGTTAGATCAGGTGAACGGGGTGGCCATGACGCCCAGTCCAGTAGCCAGGAAAGTCCATGTCAAGCCATTTCCGTACTCCGGTACCATAATGGGGTAGCGCCCCATCCTGCTGGAAGTAAGAAGGGAATGTCTCATCTTCGTTGCAAGCCACAGGCTTGAATTTGCAGACTGTTTCCGGCAGAAAGATAGGGCCAATAAGACGCATTCCCCAAATGCTGCACCATACTATACCACCTCATTCAGACCTGAAGCGAAAGTCCACCTTCGGATGTCCGGCGTTCAGTAGCGCTTGTTGTGTTGACCTGCCCATTGACGTAAAAATTCGACTCGTCAGTAAATAGGATCTTGTACACAACGTCATGTGTTGACACCCACTCACAAAACTGCATCGTTCGATAAAGGTCGTCTTCCGCCGGATGCTGCCGGTGTAGCCTTCTGAATGGATGTCATTTATGTCGCTGTAGGATTCGATGGATAATGCTCCGAGGAATGCCGTGCCGTTGGGCAAGTCGTCTGATACCTCGGACAGGACTTGGCCACAGCTGCTAACACTGCCGTGATCGTTGGATCATCACTTGCTGTACGGGGAGGATGGCCTGTGCGCGTTACGGCGGGGGTGGAGATAGAAAAAAATTATAATCTTTAAACCAATTAAATGTTTTGGTTAAAGTTCATGTTATCAAGTCCACTTGTGACAGTTTCCTTGGCACTTTCCTATATTCCCTTCACCTCACTCATTTCCGAACGTTGCACGTGAGGCCCGTAGGCGGTTGTCAATATTTGAGTAACCTGGTGTCTTCTCTCTCGTAGATGTCCCCAACGCAGAAGCAACACTCAGGTCGTAAACTCGAAGTTTTTCTGAGGTGAGGCTGAAATTGAAAGTGGTAGACACTGTCTAACGACCATTAACGAAGTCGATGAATTCCTATAGAGATGCCAGTGGCTCTTTTATTTTTTACCAATCCCACAATACAGAAGCCACGAACTGCATGTTGACGTCAATATTAGTCACAAAACTAACGTTGTTACAGTCTTAACGCACTCTGACATACATTGCACGCAATTCACAAATATTTTTAGCCCCATTATCGACCGATTAATTCAAGACTGGTTATTACAAGTGCCTCTAGATTTTACCGTGTTGGGGCTCGCAGTGAACTGACTGGCAGTGGAGCTGGGCACCACGCTAGCGCCTAGATTTTTGGCACCAAACGACACTTCTATAACGCCACACTCACTCTTTACCGAAAATGCTTAATCTAATAAATCTACAAAACAATAGTGTAATCTTAAACAATTAATTAACACACATTATAGTAATAAAATTACTAACTGAATTTTTAATTATTAAATAATTAATAAAATAGCTGGTAGGATGTGGTGCGAAAAGATAGAGCAACAGCCAATCAGATCACAGAGAAAGGGGCGGAGTTTTCCCACGGCGCCGAACTTACAGTACCATCTGGCTACTATCTTGCTCACGCTACTTTCTACCATTCCATACAAGTAAATGAAATTATGAAATAAGGAAATGGCTGCTGGCTTGCAAGCCCATTACCGCCGCAGGTTCTTATCTCCTACCGATCCCGTTTCTTTAAAATTGCTTTCCAACTTCCGGACGGCACTCTCCATGACGCCGGCCGCGGTAGCCGAGGTGACTGAGGCGCTGCAGTCATGGTCAGCACGGCCGTTACGGTCGGGGGTTCGAATCCCCCCTCGGGCATGGATATTTGTGCCGTCTTTAGTCTTAGCTAGTTCATAAGTAGTTTGTAAGCTTAGGGACTGATGACCCCGTAGTTAAGTCCCATAAGTTGTACAAACATTTGAACATTTTGAACTCTGCATGACGGGTTCCGTGTCAGGGTGTCGTGGGTTGAAGTCCCTGGTAATTTCCGTGTAATTCCAAGCACCAGTTATCAGGATGATTTCGATCCTTTGTCCAGTGATATGTTATCTTTCACATTAACGGGACACCTGTAATGATAGAATTAAAATGTGATCAAATCATAGAATGTAGGCTTTCACGGCCGGCGTCTTCATTAATAAAAATTTCCGGGCTAAGTTGCCGTGGTCCATCCATAAAAACATGTGGTGACCATGAAATCAAATTTAGTGAAACGAGCGTGCTAGCCAGGACGTCGCATTATTACACACGGATGTACAGAAAAGCCATAGAAATACAAAAACACCACAATAATTTTAACAGGAAAGAAGAAGGTTTGAAATTAGATAAGATTTGGCGGTCAACTTTGAACCAAAGATATGACAATCGATTACCTGTAATCGAGAGACATGACGTTGGTCAAAGATAACTTCATAGTCGGCAGCACGTGACAAGTGGTGGCGCCATCTATGCCATCTATGTATGCAGGACCTCCAGCGCCTAGTAGGCAGTCGTCGACTCACCCTTGAAGATGTTGCCCGCAGTAGGCAACGAAACGTCGGGAGTAAGAAGTTTTATGGATGGACCACGGCAAATTAGCCCGGAAGTTTTAATTAATGAAAACGTGATCAGTTTCAGCATCCTGAATGACGAATTACACCTGATATAAATAATAATCCATAAATTGTTACCTAATAAATATATTGGAAAATGGATTTCACCATTGTGTTTCTCGTCAAATTCTACCCTTACAACATGTATCACATGAGACCATTCCCACTGAAGAAATGTGAGCTGAATTCAATATAGTGGATACCAAGATGGAGGACGGCTCTCGCAGATGACCAAAAAAGTTTAAGTAACTAAGAGACCACACTGTTTATCTCATCGGTTGTTGCACTTAAAGTAGCTTATTCTAAGGATAACACACACATACGTACGCACGCATGCACACGTGCTCGAGGAAGGACTCGACCCTATCACTCTCTACGTTCTAGACTTGCGCATAAGTTCCGCCACCTAGATGCTACATGCGCTTGCTGCTTGAGCCACTAACGGTATCACGCAAACCAAAACAAACAGTTTGCGGATAATATCTCGCGTTTAAGTTTAGAATTATCTCTATATCTTGGCATTATGAAATTTATTAGTCAGATATTGCATATTTTAGTTCGCGACCGATCGCGCATATTTAAGTTCGCGACCGATCGAGCATATTTTAGTTCGTGACCGGTAGCTCTCCTTTTAGTTCGCAGCTCGGCCTCGAAGCAGGTCGCTTTTTAGTTCGTCCTCTCTTTTTGGCTTTTGCTACCGCTACTAAAAGAGCTCGTTCCTTTGTTATGGCAGCTATTTATATAATGATCAGTGTTGCCCAACCGTGTGCTATTACCCGTATTTTTGGGTATGTCTATAAAACTACAGCTGAGCTGCATCTCAGCTCGAAATGATGGTAACTGGCAGAAGGGAATCACGCGATTCTGCGCACTCTCGCGTCCTCTCGCTGTTCACCGTCAGTCTTTGGAAAAGGAGCGGAAGAACTAAGAGGCAAGAGATCTGCGAACTAGTTCGCATAGTTTGCCTGTGGGAGCGCTCTTCCGAACTACTTCGTCCGCGAACTACACAAGATTACTATGTTCTACTGCCACGCTGGAATGTATGTTTTTATTTTTATTATTATTATTTTTTTCTAAGCATGGTTTTAAAATATAACGGACTACGGCCAACCCACAGTGTGATTTTAATCGTCCGTGTTCCTCTTGTGCTTCTGTGTTTCTACCGCCACGGTGGAGTAGCCGAGCGGTTTAAAGCGTCTCGCTGCGGAGCGCGCGGTTGCTCGCCGTGGAGGTTCGAGTCCTCCCTGGGGCATTAGGTTAGTTTACCTTAGTTTAAGTAGTTTGTAAGCTACGGACTGATGACCATGCAGTTTGGTCCGATAGATTTACAAACATTTGAAAATTTGTTTCTACCTGTGTGCTCTTCTACCGGCGACAGCGGCTGCGTAATTCGTTACATGATGCCTCAGACCGCGCAGCTACCCTAGTGCGGCAGAACACACCAGTGTTTCCACATTATAATGAGGGAGAGCACTCAAGACCCGTAGCGTCAATCACTGTCTAATAAAAATTCATTATTCAGCGACAGATAAAGTTGGGGCACCCGACGCTATCTATCATCCTACCGCGGCGATTAGCACACCTGGCGCCACGCTTTCCAACCCGCCAGGATTGAGTTGTCGTGCAGCTGACTCCACAACAGCCCCTCAACTACACTCGACCGCACTCGCGCCGAGGTAATCCGTCACGGTAACTAATGCACCGCCCCTGTTTTAACGGCTTCCTCCCAGAACACGTGTACCTTTTTTTAGCGATTCTGGGCCACTAATTCTGAATTAATTTCGCCGGCAAGAAAATGCTAATCCGGGCCCCCTAACGGCCACTTTGAGATGTATATGAAATTGCAATGAATAAGTTAGCGCGGCGCTGCCGCAGTGCTCCGCTTTACATATAATTGGCTATGCAGATGAGAGGCCCAGATTCGCGGGCGGCGGCTGGACTCTGCCGGACACTGCGGGTGCCGGCGACGCGGCCGTCGACTGCACCACCTGCCTGTGGGGCGGCGCGCCACCGCACCTGTTCACCACTGGCCGGCCTCAGCGGCTGCAGCGGGTATCACTAACTTCTGTACGAGAACCAGAGATGTGGTATGGGGAAAATGCTTTGGAGCGAGATTCTCATTTAAGGGCATGACTACTTACTGAAGCCTCGCAGACCGGGATGGTACTGTGTGAATTACATCTACATCTACAACCATACTCCGCAAGCCACCCGACGGTGTGTGGCGGAGGGTACCTTGAGTACCACTATCGATTTTCCCTCCTATTCCAGTCACGTATTGTTCGCGGAAAGAAGGATTGTCGGTATGCCTCTGTGTGGGCTCTCATTTCTCAGCTTTTATCCTCACGATCTCTTCGCGAGATATACGTAGGAGGGAGCAATATACTGCTAGACTCCTCAGTAAAGGAAAGTTCTCGAAACTTCGACAAAAGCCCGTACCGAGCGACAGAGCGTCTCTCCTGCAGAGTCTTCCACTGGAGTTTAGCGATCATCTCCGTAACGCTTTCACGATTACCAAATGATCCTGTAACGAAGCGCGCTGCTCTCCGTTGAATCTTCTCCACTTCCTCTACCAATGCCACCTGGTACGGATCGCACACTGGTGAGCAGTATTCAAGCTGTGGGCGAACAAGTGTACTGTAACCTACTTCCTCTGTTTTCGGACTGCATTTCCTTAGATTTCTCCCAATGAATCTAAGTCTGGCATCTGCTTTACCGACGATTGATTTTATATGGTGGTTCCATTTTAAATCCCTCCAAATGACTACTCCAAGATAATTTATGGAAGAATTAGGAGATGCTTCTGCATCGTCTCGGGCTACTACCAAAGTTAATGGGAGGAATGGGTTTTGTCACTACAAAGTGATTACTGATTTTCCCCGTTGAATAAGAAGTACATTCATAAGGATAGTCCATTGCGGAATCAGGAATGCCTGGGTTTGGTTACCTTACATTCAGTATTTCAAGCAAGCAATATTTTTTAAAAGGCAACATGATACAGAAATGACAATATAAACACTAGGTTGCAAAAACTAAAAAATAATAATAAATAAAAAATAAAAAAATAACCTTTAAACTATTTAAAGATGGCCAGGATCGTCAAATTTAAGAAAAGGCTTAAACATGCCTGAAAGGCAGCTATTACATTTGCAAACAATCGTTTACAATAGGCTCACTCGACCTGTGTGTGGACGTGTTTCACAATTCTATGATGTAAACATGTTTTAAATTTTACTTTTTATTCTATGACATGGAGTCAGCCACATTTTATTTAACAACTATTTTAATGTGAGCTAAATGTAATAATTCTGAAGAAGGCAAAAATACTTTTGCCGAAACCTAGGTCACGGTTTATGCATGTAAACCATTTTTATGCAACTGGTCGGCTGAAACTTTGTTGACTTTTGGATCGTTTACAATAGTCCTTTGCCAATAACAAATAAAATGTCAAACCAACAAGCCCTTTTAAATGGCCAGTACCTGATAGATACACGAGCTTTCCAAAAGACATAAAATTTCAGAAAAAGCTTCAGCTTGGCTGAAGGGTGCTGAATAAAATTTACGCTTCAAATTATAGCAGAGAAGAAGCAACATCAATGGTAAACACTAATCAATTCCCATTGCAGCAAACTCGAAGCAGTAATCTCTTTCCCAGCAAGAGAACGGCGAGTAGTCACAGAGAGAAAACAATAAAGAAAAGCGAACGGTACGGTTTAAGGAGAGGCCAAACGAATTAAAGAACTGCAGCCTTAACCCGAAGGAAACTCTAAAGTTTCACAACATTGCACAAAATGCGACTACGGGTTGGCGTAATTTGCCCGTAGAAGTGAAATATTCCACCTATGATTACGGCTGTCGCCCAGATGGGCGACGGGGTTATATTTGGGTAAATTTTACCAGGTAAACATCCTAGAGACACGTATCTTGCAATCGCCAAATAGCAGCTAAGAAACTATATAAGATCAAATATCATGGGCGAGTAGCCTCTACAATAGAAGACCTCGGTGCTATCAAGCACGACAACCAGTACTGGTCATCGAAGCACATGTATTCACAAGGCATGGGAAACTGCTGGGGTTCAGCAAACCACCCTAAACTATGACGTGGAAACAAATACAGGCAAGTACATGGCGAGCCAGGAGGAAAAGACGCCAATTAACGCAAATAATTTGACACGGCCAAGCGAAGCAACTGTTGTTGTTGTGATCTTCGTCCACAGACTGGTTTGATGCAGCTCTCCACGCTAACCTGTCCTGTGCAAGTCTCTTCATCTGAGAATACATTCGGCAACCTACATCCCTTTGAATCTGCTTACTGTATTCGTCCCTCGGTCTCCCTCTACGATTTTTACTCCACACATTTCCTTCTAATGCGAAGTTGACGATTCCTTGATTTCTCAGGATGTGTCCCACCAACCTATCCCTTCTCTTAGAATACGCCAGAAATTCCTTTTCACCCCAATTCTGTTGAGCACCTCATCATTAGTTACGTGACATACCCATCTAATTTTCATCATTCAACTGTAGCACCACATTTAAAAAGCTTCTATCATCTTTTTGTCTGTACTCCTTATTGTCCACGCTTCACTTCCATACAATGCTACACTCCAGACAAATGCCTTCAGAAAGGACTTACTAACATTTAAACTAATATTGGATGTCAACAAGTTTCGCTTCTTGAGAAACGCTTTTCTTCCCATAGCCATTCTGCATTTTATATCTTCTTTACTTCGGCCATCAGAAGTTATCTTGCTACCAAAGCAACAAAACTCGTCTACTACTTTCATTGCCTCATTACCTAATTTAATTCCTTCAGCATCGCCTGATTTTCTGACGCTACATTCCATTATCCTTGTTTTACTCTGGTTGATGTTCATCTTATAACATAAGATATTGTCCATTCCATTCAATTGCTCTTCCAGATCCTTTGTGGTCTCTGACAGGATTACTATGTCATCGGCAAACCGCAAAATTTTAATTTCTTCTCCATGAACTTCAATTCCCTCTCCAAATTTCTCCTTGCATTCCTTCACTGGCTGCTCAATGCACAGATTGAACAACAACGGCGAAAAGCTACAACCCTGTCTTACTCCCTTCCCAACATCTGCGTTCCTTTCATGCCCTTCCACTCTAATAAACGCTGTTTGGTTTTTGTATAAGTTGAGGATAACTCTTAGCTCCCTATATTTTACCCCTGCTACCTTCATAATTTGAAACAGTATGTTCCAGTCAACATTGTCAAAAGCTTTCTCCAAATCTACAAACGCTAGAAACGTACGTTTGCCTTTCCTTAGCCTACCTTCTAAGATAAGTCGTAATGTGAGTATTGCCTCCCATGTTCCAACATTTCTCCTAAATCCAAACTGATCTTCCCCAAGGTCCGATTCCACTAGTTTTTCCATTCGTCTATAAATTATTCGTGTCAGTATTACTACTTAACTCCAAAGTCCAATAAAAGTTGTACACAACGTGTCAGGACGCCTGGATAGATTGCTCGGAGATGGAAGTGAGTCTGTTTTAATCCAAGCTGAAGACTCCGGAGAAACAGGTAGATCCTGGGAGGCTCAAGTGTACATGAGGCCGCCGTCGTCACATGGAACACACTCGGCGACATCGATCGCCCGGCAAGTGGCACACCACTCGGTAAACAATCAGGCGGCTAGCCTGGCCCATGTACGTTCTGAGTACCGCCGGCGAATACACCACACCTTCCGGCCTTAGCCTCCAAATAATACAAAGCCTACTCACTAGGAGCTTACCTCTGATGAGCAGTGTCGCCGCTGTAGTTCAAACTTATTCCGCTGTTGGCGCCACAAGCCAACCTCATTCCGTGTAGATTCTTTTGGAACCGAATAGGAAATAAGGCTTAAAAACATGTCCATACAGCACAACGGTTCGTTTTGGTCACTGATGACGAGAACAAATATTGAAGTTCATGTTACTGTCTCTATTTAACAATGATAACATCTATTGTTTCTTGTTATTATCATGTACACTGATTATTAGGCCTAATTGATTGGAATTGTTTTGCGGCTTTTCCTAGAGAGCTTCTTTTCTAAATTTTCATTTCTTTTCGTAAAATATTCCCTACGTACCTGGTCTGTCATATTGTTCGTGAAATTAGTTAAGTAGGGCCTCAGAAATTTTTGCAGTATTAATCTGCTCAGTAGCTCTGTATGCGAATCCTTAACCGCACTGCAACGCGGGGTTGCAACTAATATGACGCAGTATGTAAAAGTGTGAACAGTACTTTTGGCTTGTCTGTGACTGATTCCAGTGCCTCGTTAGTCACACTTTCTAGTCTAGCCAGGAACATGACGGATGTAGGTTTTGCAGAGTTTACAGTCTTGTATTTCTAAATGATATACTCCGCCTATTTAACTTTGTTTGTACTATGGCATCTTTATTATGAGGTTGTGAAATATGGCTTTCTTGGCAGACTTCTTCGCTTACATTTCCCTTGTCTGTAGCGATTTTATCGATCTTCTGTTTCAAAGATTTTGTCCCACATCTTTCAATTTCTATTCTCGGTTCTTTTATATTGATTCGTTTGCTTGGCAGATACATTTCTAAAACACTGGGAACTGCATCAGGATTCAATTTCTTTATCTTAAGGTCGGATTTATAGTCTGAGGTAAGAAAATGGTTACTGCATACCAAAGAATGCTCATTGGGCTGCCATAATTTATCCTTTGTATCACCTACATAAAAGTTAAAAATGATATATTTAGGCAACAGTAAAATAAATTATACCAGCACTGATCACTTAGAAATGCACATACCTTGTCTACTTATTGTTTTTATCCATAGTTGTCTCGTGGATTCATTACTCGAAAATTCGTGAAAACTCCAGGAGCTTTATTTCGGGAGCCCTGATTGCAAAATGGCACACAACAATATAACATTTTCCACAAACACTTAAACAATTGTAGATTTTCACATAAAAGCAGTAAGTTACACTCTTTTGGGATGCACAGTGTGCATTACAACGCACTGTAGCAGGACGCACTTCAGTCAAGTTTCGCGCGTGTGTGGTTGTTATGTGGCGCCTCTAGTGGCTGCTGTTTCAACGAGAGCGGCGACAAGAGTTTACTCCTAGTGAGTAGGCTTTGTATTATTTGGAGGCTAAGTTCCGGCTGCCGACCCACTAACTCTTCCTCGCACTTACTCGCTCGTAAGGACCTCTCGCGGTCAGCGAAGATAGCCAACGGCAGACGTGCACGCAGCCGACCGGAGACGTTGTGACACAACACAGGTACCGACGCCACTTTTCATGCATACGCTTGTACAGCACGTAATGTAATGTTTTAGATTTCTTTTCGTAACATTTGTATTTTCTTATTAATTATGCGATTGCATATTTATTTATGTGATACGTATGCAATTTCTTGTAAATCTTTGTGTGTCAAAACAAAATGCTACAACAAAGTAGAAACCTTGGTTAGCAAGGGCTTTGCTGTAGCGTAAAGTCGTCTTTGAGTAGGGGAGTATTATCGCTGGTAGCGCGGAGGGGCGCAGCGAGTAGGAAGTCGTTGCTGGAAACTGGAGCCGGCCGCGGTGGCCGAGGAGACTGAGGCGCTTCAGTCACGGTCTGCACGGCCACTACGGTCGGGGGTTCGAATCCCGCCTCTGGCATGGATATTTGTGCCGTCTTTAGTACAAGGTAGTTGATAAGTAGTTTGTAAGTTTAGGGACAGATGACCCCGTAGTTAAGTCCCGTAAGCTTAACGAACATTTGAACATTTGGAAACTGGTACAGAGTGGACGCAACAGTCAAACAGTGCGCGTTATAATGTCTGGTAAAAGTACTTGCAGAAGTTGCACGTTGGATTGGCGCGAGGAGAAGAAACGCAGAACAGGCAATACAGTTTATTAATATGTGCACAGCCCAAGTAATTAACAAAAGTGCATCAAGAGGAATGCTTTGGGCTCAAACATATAATTCCTTCCGTCGCCAAGAAGAGCCTGTATTGGCCAATTGTTAAGTGCCAACAATCTTCAGCAGCAACACCACGCAAATCTGTAAAATTTGTCCATTATGATTCAGCGTGTATCGCTAACCATCGTAGTAGTAATTATTGTTCAATAGTGAAAGTTATTTTCTGTAAACTAGTGTTGAAAGTTCATTATCCACAGTAATTTATCAAGACAGTTTCCTTCCTCCTCCATTGTTTTATCGAGAACATTCACAAAAGCGTTATTTCGAAATCCAAATAACAGATATGGAAAAGAATGCCATGTGCATAATAAGTAATCGGTTCAAGATAGTGTCACCAAATGTAGTTGGATACAGTATTGCTAAAGTGTAGGTTTGCAAACCTGAATGAAACTTAAGCTAACTTTAAGTGGTAAGCAATTATTTCACTTTCAGAAAAAAGAGAGTAATTAAATAGGCATTGCATTCAATTTGAGCTAGAATTTTTGTTATCAAGCCACAGTTAATGTAACTAGTGATTGTTTGCAATTTACGTACGATACTACAACAGTGAAGTGCTGATATCATGTTTAGTGAGGAAGCAATAGTTGATCTGATAATTAAGTTGTTTATATCGTCATGTCGTCAGAGCACTAATTAATTACGAGACGGCATGATGCCACTCATGTCTGCAGTGTCGTCTTTCCATACACCTCTTCCATCAAACATGTTTCTTTACTTTAGGAGATGTGGATGGCGCGCATGTTAGCTTTGCCAATATTTATTCTTACGTTTCTGAACAATATAAAGTTGTCATTTGACACCACTGTGTCGCTAAAAGTACACATAATTAAAGAATGTAGCCAACTATTTCTTGGTGCAGAAAAAATTAGTACACCATTCGAGTGACAAAATTTATTTAAACATATTATTTGATACGATATTTAACAAAACAATTGTTATTTTTGTTCAAAGAAACTATTACTCGGCTTCTACCAGTGCATTTTCTAATTTGCATTTTTCTCCCTTCCTACAATGTAATGTGGCCAATGAGGAAACCCGTCGTATCTGACATTTTAGACTGGCCACACCTCTCTCTTCGTTGTTCTTATCGCATCCGATGTGGATGCTTCTTCTTCAGACTTATCCTTAGTCAGTCGCTGACGTCCTCTTTTGAGGTTGAGCTGTTTTTTGAGGTTGAGCTGTTTTCCTTTACTAGTAGAATTAGAGCTTCATCTACCTGGCCCCTGAACTTAAATGTGATTTGCAGAGTATCCCATGTAGATGTAGATGTAGAACTTCAGCACATACATTTTCACTCCATTCCCTTCACCTGTGGCCTCCAGATCTCGCAGATATTGTAGCAGGACTTCTTACTTCTGTAATATCTGGATCTATGAAAATAGTGTCAAGGCATTTGAAAGACCTTTTTTTCATCTGAAGTTACTTTGAGGCTGTTCATTTTCTGCTTGTGAAACGCCTTTTTCAGGTTCTAGGGTGTCTCTTTCAAGTCGTGGGATCCAGCAGTTTCCTTCTACTTCTTCTTTCCTTGTATCCGCTGTATCTCCAACAGTTTCAGGCCCAGACTCTTCACTGTCTGAGAGTCCCAACAGAATTTGCTCAATTTCCTTGTCGGGATGATTCACTATACCAGTCTTACAAATTGAAATATTTACTGAAATGAGCTATTGGTATATCCATTGAATATGTTATGATTAGGTTCAAAAATTTTTGTAACTGAACATCAAAAATATTACGTATAAAAACTAGAATGTCCATGTATTGTAAACGGACGTCGTCACAGTTCTGTCAAATAAGAACAACCTGATTTGAAGTAGCTAATAATATAACATACAGCAGTCACCGAAATAAGACACACACTTTGTCTTCTACAAATCTTCGACAGGCTCGACACAGAAAACAAAAAATGTGAAGCACGAATCACGCATTGCAGCACACACAACACAGCTCCACAAACATTCTACGTTAACTTCCCTGCCGCTGTGGAGTGGCCGAGCAATCTTTGGTGCTTTTTCTGCGAATCGCGCAGTTTCTCGCGTCGGACGTTCGAGTCCTTCCTCGAGCATGGGTGTTTGTGTTGGCTTAGCATAAGTAACTGAAAGTTTAAGTGGTTCATAAGCCTTGGGACTGATGACCATCGTAGTTCAGTCACTTCGATTTCAAACATTTGGACATTAGATTTGACTTCCCTACCCAAAAGGGACGAAAGCACTCCCTATGGCACACAACTGTACTGTATTGTTGTCATCCGCCACCAGCGTGACGAAACGCAGACAGTCTGTGTTTCCACCCTGCAGTAGGTGAAACACGATGGTGTCAATCAACCACACGATGAATAAAAGGGATAAAAGATTGAAAGTAGCTAGTTACATTTTTTACTGGAAGATTTCTGCTCCAAATCAGTTTGCGAGTGACCACAGTTCTTGCACAACGAAAATTTATCTGACTGCTTACTCCTTTTGTGTTTTAACAAACACAAAAATAATATATAAGTAGGAATAGTCAAATAAACATGGGATGGGGAGCAAGAAATTATAAAGCAGAAGTTTGATATTTAAGATTATTATCTATTCAAAAATAAACAAGCAAAAGTGTGGGGAGACCAAATAAGCACAATGAAGCACACACCTTGTACAACAGTGAATTAAATTATTAAGGCCAGTAATAAAATGGTTTCTGCCCTTTTTGAATATGGAGGGAACGTGGCAGGATATTTGCAAATACACAGGGGATAAAGAAAGCACACCCATTCACTAACAGACACATGCATAATGCTTACGACACTTACTCAATCTGGAACAATTCATGGCAGTTGCAAAACGAAGCGTCGGCGGCGTCTTGAGGAGATGATGGGTGTCATCAAGCACAATTCAGAAGTATACTATGCATGAACGAACTCATGTCTGGGGAGGCAGCGGCATACTAAGTTTAAGTACTACGTGGTGTCCGAACACGGTGAATTACATAAAATTTACAAAAAGAAATTAATTTAAAATAAACAAGTAATGCACATGCGAGAATTCAACAGAAGAAGGGTGATGCCAATAAAGAGCATGGCTGAAAGTCGAAGTAATGACCGTTACGAAAGCACGGTCATACGAATATAGGAAAGACGGAATCAATCCAGAAATTTTAAGAGAGAATTTAGCATGCTCACAGAAACAGACGCCACACGAAAAGTTAGTTAAAAGTATCAAGGAATACAAAAATACTAAGATTACACAAAGGCTGAAGTCCACACACGTGTATTCAGAATTGAGGAAACAAGACACAAAAATTATTACCAGATTGAAAATATAAATGCTAAATTTACACTAAATTATTCGACTTCTAAAAAATGAGAAACACTGTGTCTCGCATAGCGAAATAATTACTTAAGAAATACTCTCAGCAATAACCCAGAAATGCCTGATCACAAATAAAGTTCAAAAGCACGCTATCCCCTCAGCCTAGATAAATAGTTGGTTTGAATTTTAAAGGAACTAAACGACTACGTTTATCAGACCACCCTCAGCATGATTCGGCGAAATACTCTACTCGGCGGTCGCAGCAGGAGTGAGTTCTCAGACCCCACACAGAGCGTTCCCAGGCTGTATCAGATGTTATTGTGTACAAAGCCTACTGTCTACCAACCCTCGCTACATGAGGGAGATAATTCCCTCTACAACTGTTCCAGAGAGATCTCTTTTGTTACCTCTTTGGTCCATAAGGGAGAAAATTCCCTCTACTACTGTTCCAGAGAGACCTCTTTTATTACCTCTTTGGTCCATGTTTATGTTGGGACCACACTAAGAACAAGCCTCCTCGCCATCTTGCGACCTAGCAGACGACAATGCAGACGACATACGAAACCATGCGTATTTAACTATATTAAACGAGGCATAACACGCGAAGCAGCAACTGTAAGCCATTGCGTGGCAGTCAGTCAATATTAAAAGCAACCTTCCACGTTCATACGAAAACACAAATTCAATCACAAGGGTTAAAACTTATATAAACATGGGACATTGATCATTAATAAAGGTATAAAATAATTGATGTACAGATAAACAAAATTATCGGTGGAGAAGCACTTGAGAGTAATGGAAGTAGCCCCTTTACAGATCAAAAATCAAAATGGAAAACGACCACACATTCAGTGGGTGTGTTTCAAGATGACAGACTGTCACAGTGACAAGGTACGATGTGTTCCACTGTTGCGTCAGAGCTGAGGACAACGCAGGTAGGGCTTCAAATGCCAAGCGATCTTCTCAAGCAGCATTCTCTATGCATGTTTCACTGCCAAAATACTTTATTCCACACATGGAGCAATTCGCTGGATGGACACCTCACTTACTCCCATCCCAGTTATTCTCTCTCTTTCGAACTCATTAATTCTTACAGTTCACGTTTTCTCATTACTTTCGCTTAATAGCGACAAAAGGAGCCACAGGAACATTTTATCGGTAGTTGGTGTTTTGCTGTGGTATCCATGTTCACTGTCTACTTGGAGGACGCTAACGGTTTAATCATTCCCACAGAACATACTATTGTACATCACCTGTTTATATGAACTCCTATATCTTGTCTTTCAAAGTTGAAAGACGACCGACTGTCGCCTTCCATATGTTTTTTATAAAATTGTAATTGATTTGATGTCGCTAGATTAGCATTTTGTTAAAACTAGAACTTCACTCTTCTCAAGGCATGAGGAATAGCTTTTTTATTTCATGTTTTAAAATATTAGTTAATATTGCTAGGATTTTGTTATTTTAATTATTTATTATTGTTGTTATGAATGTGGCAATAAGTGCTGGTTCTTTGCTACGTCACTGTCCCTGTGAGATTGTGTACTTGTTTTACTTTTAAGTGGATGTGCGAGGATTTAATGGCTGTCTAAATGCGAGTGGTAATAGCTCGCTTTGCATGGTTCTCTCTGGCCCAGAGACGATAGTTAGTCGTTACCAACCCCTGCTGCTGATGTGACCAAAGAGGTTTCTACACCCTTTGGTTACAAGCCAGTTGACGAGCTTTCTCCAGGTCGAGTCTCGAGATCTTCTCTCGTGGGTTTTGCCCAGTTTCCGGTAGCTTTTTCGCGCCTCCTGGTCGCTAGGTCTTTACTTTGTGCTCGGACCACGGTGAGTTAAGGTTGATTCTACTCTTGTGTCTGCAGAGATGGTAGCAATTCGTTGTCTAGCATGTTTAACTTAGACTCTTGAACTTTGATTCATTTTTTTATTTTATTTTTATTTTTTTTAATATTCCTCCCGATCGTGCATGGAAATGTGTTCTAGTTTTTCAGTCCAGTGATTTCCAACATATAAACACGGTCTATGTGTTACTAGTTGCAGTTTGATAACGGCCTGGTATATT
This sequence comes from Locusta migratoria, assembly GCA_026315105.1. Lineage (NCBI taxonomy): Eukaryota > Metazoa > Arthropoda > Insecta > Orthoptera > Acrididae > Locusta > Locusta migratoria. The sequence goes on from CM048747.1 coordinate 533,795,814, forward strand.
CAAACCTTTTGTGATTATGTGGCGGTGTACGAACTCTGTGTGAATTCTTTCTAGCTTTGTGGGGCCCGATTTCTAACAGACGATATGTTCATTTTTGTACAGTGCATGTAAATATCTTTCTTATCGTTTCCTTCCATGAGTGATATGTGTTCCACGTGGTTGGTTCTTAGAAAAAATCCTTCAGCTTCCACTATTGTTTGTTCCATGCCCTTAAGTCTAGTAACTATGTGTGTATCCTTCTGATTTCCACCAACATTTCACGATCTGCTCTGCCCGCCTATTTTAATTTTGCTGTTTCTTCTCCAAACTTATAGTATGCACTCAGTCTTTGTCAGTAACTCTCTCCGATCCTAGTACAACCTCCTTCAATAGTTTGCTTATGAAAATATATGTATTTCTAAGGGTTGCATGCTGTAGCTTTTATTCTCACTTTTCCATCTTTGTAATTATTATTATTATATATATATATATATTTTTTTTTTTTTTTTTTTTTTTTTTTTTTGAGGCTGGACTTCATCCGTCACTATAATCGCTCCCTATCGCGTGTAGCTGCATTTCATTCGTTTCCTTTTGTAATTCTAAATATTTCTATGGGTTGCATGCCATACTTAATTTTCTTTTTTTTCGGAAACTGAATGTATACCTTTTTATCAGTTTTCGGAACCACGTGAGTCCGAACTCCGACTTGAGGGGTTTTCATCTAGTCACCTGAATTCACGCCACTTATCATAAAATCAGTGCCTAGATAGTTCACTCTGATTTTGTGTAATGAATCCGATTTTTAACCATTTCACCTTCAGTGGAGTGCGATCATGTAACGTAGCCATGAGTCGCCGTTAGCGTGTTTGCCCGCGGTCTAATCTAAATGCAACTTAACTTTTCTATACTCACGAAACATCTCATATAAGACACGACAGAGCAGAGCCATCTTCGTAGTTTCCTTGTACATTGTTTTGTGTGGTACCTCCGGGTTTGCTGAATTTCGCCCACGATAACGGCGCCTGCTTCTGCCTCTTCTCAGCACGCTGATTTTGGTGAGTTTCGCTGTTGCACTGCGTGTGTGTGAGCGAGTGAGTGTTGTCTGTAAGTCGTCCGCCACAGTAGCGTTAAGTTCTGTGTAATTTATGTTAATTTCAATGCTGAGCATCGTCAGTATTAGTTCCTGTAAGGTGATGCAATTTTATTGGATTAACAAAATTGGTTACCATTTTGCTTGCGTTCAACATGATTAAACAAGTGAAGTTCAGTATAATTTTGACTTGCCTATATACTGTAGTTTTCGAGCACCCTCCCCCTTTTTATTTAATATTGTTTTTCACCGGTGTTGAGAACAAGCTCAGATGCAATTTTTTATGAATAATTCCCGTTGCGCCATAAATGTTTTCTTTAGCCAATGAAATAACTTTAATTGTGGTGGCTTGTTTATTAATGCCTGTGTGTAATTTGGTGTGAGCTGCTACATATAGTGGCCACTGTATCGTGAACTTCCTGTTATTAAATTTGAACAAATTCAGTTCTCAATTAGGTCCAGGGAACAATGTTTTGCAGCAGGGAGTAGCCGGTAGTTCACACGCCGCTTCTGCTAATTTTACTGCTAAAATTAAGCATTTTTATAACAGTTTACTCTTATATGGGTACCTCCTACCAGAATTAAGCTTTTATTACATACAGTGGTCTACTTTTAAAATGTATTGTCGATGAGGTTCAAATTTTGGCACCAGGATGGTCATCTTATTCTTGTGATTAATTATGTTCAAAAGTAAAACGCCAAGATCTCTATATGATTATCTAACTGACTGACTATGCCACCATGATCTGGTCATAAAAAATTCTACAAAGTGGAGGTTAAACATTTAGCCAAAATATAAAACACATAAGTTATATTATCAACTGCTTTTAAAAGACACTTTTGTGGCTGATCGGTACGTTAAATAATGTACGTATTTTAATCGGTATTAGTTTCTTACGTTCAGCACTTACCGATTTGACTGAAATTGTAGTGAAAGAAGCTTGACGTTTCTGAGTAGAAAACCGATGTCTGTCTGCAGAAGGTTGTGTCTTCTGTTGCTGTATACCATTTTTAATAATCTTCAGAAGTGAAATGCAAGATCGTAGAATACTTATTTGTTTTACGACGACCGGTTTCAGTGGATTTTGCCAGCATCATCTGCTTCTATCAAATTTTACACGTAGGTCATCTTTTTTAAGAATGAAGATTAAATAATACGTGCAATTTAGCACTTAGTCTAAATATAGAAGTTAAAACATCGCAGTTTGTAAGTTTAAATAATACGTGCAACATTACTCTTAGTCTAAATATAAAAATACATCACGTAAAATATCGCATCTTGTAAGATACTTACAAACTGTTATGTTTTAACTTCTATATTTTTGTATTTAGACTAAGTGCTATGTTGCACGTATTATTCAATCTCAACTATTAAATGAGATGGCCTATGTATAAAATTTGATATACCAGATGATGGTCGCATAGCCTACTGAAACGGTCGTCATTCAATAAATAAGTATTTGTGCGATCTTGGCCAGTTCTTCGCTCGCTGTTATCATAGAGTCAAGAACAAGGAAATGCTACTCCACGAACTACCGCCTGCTGTTTGTTGTGGACGCTTGTGCTCTAGACTTGGAGTCTGCCCGACATACGGAGCTTCGATATTCACATGGCTTAGAACGACAATGGACTGGTGAATTTCCACCGGAGTATCGATTCTGCGTATGAAGTTCGCCTGAGATGCAAAAATATTTTATTTTTCACCCAAACTAGTCTCTCCACCTCTGTCCCATCATCAGATTGGCCGGCCTCAGTGGCCGAACGGTTTGCGGCGCGCCAGTGACAGTCTGCACGGCCGCTATGGTTGGGGGTTCGAATCCCCCCTCGGGCATGGATGTTAGTGTCGTCTTTAGTATAAGCTAGTTCATAAGTATTTTGTAAGTTTAGGGATTGATGACCCTGCAGTTAAGTCCCTTAAAGTTTAACAAACATTTGAATATTTTTTTTTTTTTTCATTTAATTATTTCCCTGAAACAAAATACATTGGTTTTACTACTATACTATGTGTAAATTTAGGCCTAAAAAGTCGTCTTATTTTAATTTTTACTTTGTCTATATAATTACGTACTGATAGACCTGTCATCTGCTACCAAATGATCTGTTTGAATCTTGTGAGGATTTTAAAACGCTACTTTTAGTGATGAAACATAACTTTGGTAAGTGGGGATATTTCTATCGTCAGCCTACTGTCTATCACATGCGATTTCTTTTGGCGTACACTTCTTCATCCGCGTTTCTGTAGATAACATGCACGTAATACACATATTTGATAGAAAAAAGTCCGCAAAATATCTCTGTTCATCACGTGTGACTTCGACCATCACCCTTTTCTACGCTTTATATGTCGCTCACAGACGTCCGACACATCAGTCGGCAAGACTTAACGGAATAGGAGTACCTCTGAGGATGTCCAACGCAGAATCGGTCGAAACGTCAGGAATAGAAGAGTTTCATAGACCACGGACGTCCTACCCAGAAGGTTTACCAGCAGGAAAAACACATAGTATAGTAGTAAAATCAATATATTTTGTTTTTACAGAAATAAATAATTGAAAAAGTCACTGGTGATGTCATAGAGGTGCTGAAACACTTTTATTTTACACTCAAAGTGTTTTGCATATCAGGCGGACCTCAAACCCAGAATTTTTATTGCAGTCACGGCAAAGCGAAAAAATTATGAATGTTACTGGTATAGCTTGTACTTTAGTATAAACTTCAGAAATCATGTTCATAACTGTTTTGACAAACCATTGGCACTTCGTAACGAGTATAGTTTGTCTAATTCCTTACTACAACAGAGACCAAGGGTATCTATAGACAAAAATGAGAACCAAAGTGAGACTAGAAACGACTGTCAGTACGTAAAATTTTTTATTGTTATTTTATACTTTCCAGCCCATATTGGCAATATATGACTGTCAGCAGTATAAACGTTTGCTTTTAACCCACAGATGGAATTGTGAAAGCACATATGTTAAATGTTGTGTCTGCTACTGGGGTATGTAAAAGCAACTGGCACACGAATAATGATGCGAACACAAGAGTAAACTAGAACAACGACACAGGTTAATAGAATAACATTTCTAAAACGTAAGCAAATGCTTACTGTCTTCTTGCGTAAAGCGGGAGTCCAGAAAGACTGTTAAATGAGAAAGTACGCTAGATTCTGCTTGCTGATTCTTCTGGCTGCTGCTCGTTGGTACCGTGACCGACTGTCTGGGCCCAACCAGTAGGTGCAGCTGGTTAAACCAAACCACCTAGAGACAAGGCCTCACAACAGTCCTTGTCACCTCATACCAACAAAGCAGCGACTGCCAGCACACTCCCTACTGCCTCATAGTGGCCAGCCAGTCAGCTGGCGGTCGCAGCCTGGTCCGTGTGACCTGACGTGGGCTGTTGTATGGCCTCGTCTCTAGGTGGTGTTGGTTGGTAGAGGTCACTGCTGTTCGTGGCGGCGCCTCTTTTTGTTATTGGTGCTTGTTGTGGCGCCTTCTAACCTCTCGCTCTGGCAATTGCTGCGCTGGGTGGTGTGCAATTAATACGATAGGACTGCACTTTAAAATTGTTCACAGTGGCAAAATAAGTAATATGACTAGAAAAGACAGGCAGATATTGACAATGTCAAAATATTAAAACGTAGGTCGTCCATTGGTAAAGCATACACAGGAAGAATGGAAATGATAACTAATGCAGGAGGTCGAGCGGTTGCTGGCGCACCCCTTGGTGGGTGCGCACGTAGATGGTGTTGGAAAACTGGTAATTCGTCAAGACGCCAGACTCCTAACCGCCACGGTATGCCCTGCAGGAAGAGGTAGGGGCGGTCCAGGTGCCGCCGTTGGCATAATGTTCCGGAAAACATTTATTCTGAAGTGGTACACATTGCTGCGTACTCCAGGCGACCGGGTCGATGGCGTCAGCAGCCTCCTGACGTACTGTGCGCCGTTTGTTACGGAACAATACGGAAGTACGGTAGAACGTGTGAGTGAGAGATTCATACCTCTCGACTGGTGGTCCTCGGTCCCTACCCTTATTTCTGTCTCGCATCATCCCCATACTGGACTGATGTCGTGTGCTCGTGATGTCCACTGACTCCTGGCCTACCGGCATGTAGGCGTCTCCCCTAGTAACGCTGGAGTTCCGGTGTGCAGGACATGGAAGTCCTCCTAGATACTTCCTCTGCGTCCGTAGTTGGTTGTAGCGCAGGAGTCGAACTAGGAGCTACGCAGGAGTCGGCATCTCGCCGGTTGTCAGCTGATGTAGAAGAGTGCTGGAGTTCTACAACAGACTTATACCGACGTTATAACATGTCACAGAATCGAGTGCTACGAAGTGTAAGCCATCGATTAATCTGATCGACTGGCTATGAAGTCAAGTGCTGGAGTACATGTAGTGTGTGTGTGGAGCGACTGATATTTCCCGTACGTGCTCTGTCATGACAGCATCGGCCCCTGTCAAACGAATGTGTCGGTGTTTTACATCTTTCCGTGTTCACTTAACAGGTTAGCTGGTGGTTCCAGAAGGCTCCGAATACGCGTTGTTGCGTTTGACGTAGGCTTTGTTTCCTCACGTAACGAAGTGACGTGATACTGCAAGCTCGTACTGTTCCATTTAACTTCCGCTTATGCTTGCTATTCACTCCGGCGCGTGTGCGTCCATTCCGGTCAGCTTGACCCAGTAAGTATGACGCAAAGTAGCTGCTGTTCCCCTTCCCCGTTCTGACACACCGCAATATTTCTACAGCAACCCAGACTTAGAAAAATTTACCGCTGTACTTCCGCTACAGAGCTTGTGTGCAACAGTAAGTACAAATGGTGAATGAAACATAAATTTGCGTATGTGTTAAAATACTCATACAGGCGAGATAGTTTATGCAATTAAAAATAAAAACCAAGGTTTTGCTGGAGTAGAATGGAGACAAGCGCCGCAGTATGTAGACTACCTGGGAGGGTAACAGTGAGGAACTATGTTGGAGACGTCACGTGATTAGCAGGTTGGAGGAGGAAGAGGGAAAGTGACTAGGGAGAAGGAAACCATGCCATTGGTTGTGGGTGCAGTGGACTGGGAGAGAAGAAGGGGCCCTCGACAGGGAAGGAAGGATGAGACGAAAATGAAATATTCAAATACCTGTAAACATTAGCAACCAAACTGACGACATCATCAGTCCCTAGTCCAAGAAACTGCCTTGAACTACTTTTTATTTCATACCACATTTAGCGGTCAAGCCACAGTTACCAATAATTGAAATGTTTATTCTACACGACTAGCTTCATTCTCAAATGTATATAGCGAGAAAAGTTAGAAATTAAAATATCATAATAAGTATTGACTAACATTGTCCCTTAGATAAATTTTAAAAAGTACAATGGATTCATGGAGCAAATCCTCATAAATAAATCCCCCAAACATCCAGATGGTTGCTATATCCAAGGCACATAATATTAAACCAGTCACATACACTCCTGGCCATTAAAAATCGGTACACCACGAAGATGACGTGCTATAGACGCACAATTTAACCGTCAGGAAGAAGATGCAGTGATATGCAAATGATTAGCTTTTCAGAGCATTCACACAAGGTTGGCGCCAGTGGCAGAACCTACAAAGTGCTGACATGAGGAAAGTTTCCAAACGATTTCTTAATTCACAAACAGCAGTTCACCGGCGTTGCTTGGTGAAACGTTGTTGTGATGCCTCGTGTAAGGAGAAGAAATGCGTACCATCACGTTTCCAACTTCGATAAAGGCTGGATTATTGCCTATCGCGATTGCGATTTATCGTATCGCGAAATTGCTGCTCGTGCTGGTCGCGATACAATTAGCAGAATATGGAATCGGTGCGTTCAGGAAGGCAATACGGAACGCCGTACTGGATCCCAACGGCGTCATATCACTATCAGTCGAGATGACATGCATCTTATCCGCATAGCCATAACGAATCGTGCAGCCACGTCTCGATCCCTGAGTCAACAGATGAAGACGTTTGCAAGACAACAACCATCTGCACGAACAGTTCGATGACGTTTGCAGCAGCATGGAGTATCAGCTCGGAGACCATAGCTGCGGTTAAGCTTGACGCTGCATCACAGACAGGAGCTCCTGTGATGGTGTACGCAACGACGAACCTGGGTGCACGAATGGAAAAACGTAAATTTTTCGGATGAATCAATGATGGTCGCATCCGTATTTGGCGACATCGCGGTGAACGCATATTGGAAGCGTGTATTGGTCATCTCCGTATTGGCGTATCACTCGGTATGCCATTGGTTACGCGTCTCGGTCACCTGTTGTTCTCATCGATGGGACTTTGCACAGTAACCGTTACATTTCAGATGTGTTACGACCTGTGGCGCTACCCTTGATTCGATCCCTGCCAAACCCTAGATTTCAGCAAGATAATACACGACCGCATGTTGCAGGTCCTGTACGGGCCTTTCTGTATACGGAAAAGTTTCGACTGCTGCGCTGGCCAGCACATTCTCCAGACCTCTCACCAATTGAAACATCTGGTCAATGGTGGCCGAGCAGTTGGCTCTTCACAATACGCCAGTCACTACTCTTGATGAACTGTGGCATCGTATTGACGCTGCATGGGCATCTGTACCTGCACACGCCACCCAAGCTCCGTTTGAATGAATGCCCAGGCGTATCAAGGCCATTATTACGGCTAGAGGTTGTTGTTCTGGGTACTGATTTCTCATATTCTATGTACCTAAACTGCGCGAAAATGTAATCACATGTCAGTTCTAGTATAATATATTTGTCCAATGAATACCCGTTTATCATCTTTATTTCTTCTTGGTGTTGCAATTTTAATGGCCAGCGCGTACATCTCGACATCTACATACACATACATACTCCACAATCCACCCAAAGGTGCATGGCGGAGGGTACTCATTACCACTACTAATTACTTGCTTTCCTGTTGATTCCCATATAAAACGAGGGAAAATCGATTATTTGCATGCATCTGTAGGAGCCCAAATCGTATCTTAGCGTTCTTTATGTGAAACGTAGGTTGTCGTTTGTGGAATCCCTATGCAGTCCGCATTAAATTCGAACTTCCGACGGGAGCGGCCGCGCAGTACGTATCATAGCGCATGACACTGTGCGACTATCCCAACGAGGCAGGGTAAGGTTATTAAATGATGGGGCAGATTCCATTGTCGGGCAAGGGAAGTAATCTTTTGTAGTTCGCGAATGAACTAGTTCGGAAGAGCGCTCCCACAAGCAAACTACGCGAACTAGTTCGCAGATCCCTCGCCTCTTAGATCGTCCACTCCTTTTCCGAAGACTGACGGGGAACTTCGAGTCGACGCGAGAGCGCGCAGAATAGCGTGATTCCCTTCTGACAGTTGCCGTCATTTCCAGCTGAGATGCTCCTCAGCTGTAGTTTCATAGTTCACTGCCACAAATTTTCTTTTCTAAGGTATTCAGCAGTGTCTAAATAATATTTACTACGAGTACTCTGTATGCAAAGTAGTTGAATAGCATTGTATCACCCAATCGTGCAAGTAACTGGTTTATTTGCTTATGTATTTGATGTCTAATTGCCCGAAACTACGGGTAATAGCACACGCTTGGGCAACACTGATCATTATATAAAAAAGCTGTCATAACAAAAGAAAGCTCTTTTAGTAGCGGTAGCTAAAGCCAAAAAGAGCGGACGAACTAAAAAGAGCGACCTAGTTCGCGGCCGAACTGCGAACTAAAAGGAGAGCTACCCGTCCGAACTAAAATATGCGCGATAGGTCGCGAACTAAAATATGTGCAATCGGTCGCGAACTAAAACATGAGTTATCGGTCGCGGACTATTATGCCAAACGTATCTCGCTTCTTAGTTCGTTGGATTCTGTTCCGAAGACCGACGGGCAATAGCGAAGGGGCGCGCAGCAGAATTAAAAATCACGTGTTTGTCTTCTGCTGATGAGGGCCATTTCGAGGTGAGCGTCTGCCTGATAGATTACCTAGTTCAGTGCTACAAAATTTCTGTTTTGAAGTATTCTGCACTCTGCAATTTCAGACTAATAAATTCCATAATGCCAAGATATAGAGACAACTCTAAACTTAAACGCGAGAAATTATCCACAAATTGTTTCTTTCGGTTTGCTTGATATCGTTAGCGGCTCGCGCAGCAAGCGCATGAAGCAAGTAAATGGGGGAACTTCTCCCTCCACCTGCATGCGCGGACCACGCCACTCAGCCGTCACTGGGAAAGGACGAACTCAAGTGAGCGCTTCCGATCGCGAACTATTGTGCTCAAGTCTGAAGGGAAGGCGATAAATGAACAGTTGGGAGAGGATGTGGACGTTGTGGTAGTATCAACAGAATGTGGTGGCAGAGGCGCGGCACTGCACACACACTCACACAGCTTCGCCCAGCTAAGTTACTTTACAGCGGCATGTAACATACCGTGTCACAGCCTGAAGTAGGCACCACTTGCCAGAGTGCAGTAAAAACACTTTGAATCTGTGGCCGTCAGCGCCCTCTAGACAGCCGGCGGAGTGGCGCCCTCTGCAGAGCTGCCAGTCCGGCAGGGGGCGTTTGTCAGCCGGGTGAGTGAGTAATAAGGGCGTCTGGCCGCATGAATACTGGATGGCCGCGCGGCTCTCTTATTCATGCGGCCCTGCCAGGTGCTGAAGGGTGGGCGGCAGCGGTGGGCGGCGCTCGCGCGGACGCGGCAGGGGGCGGCGGTCGAGGGCGGCGCGGCTGCCCACGCGGAACATTAGCGGCACCTGCCATACCGCGCTGATACACAGGCCGCCGCAGCTGACAGGTAGCGGCGTGACGTCACGGAGCCGGCGCCGCAGGACGGCGGCGTCTGCGTGAACTGGCCCGTAAACACTGTACGAGACTCTCGACTCCTCATCCGGTAGCCTACGGGTTTGAGTTCCGTGCTGGACATAGGTCGTTCGAGGATGAAATACAGAGTGTCCAGAAAAGGGCTTCCTGATTTCAAAATTAAATATCTCGAAAACAAAGACCGATAGAGGAATGCAGTAAACGGTATGTTTATTGTGAAAGCTGTAAGAAATTTATACGGCAGTTGCAAATAATAGTTACAAAAGCTGCAAACAGATGGCGCCGTATGCTGTACAGCTCATATCAGCATACACAAGTGAAATAATCGTATGAAAACACTCTTTGCAAACAATCACATCACAATGTCTTCAAAATGTTCACCATTGGCACTATAGAGGTGGCGTAAACGAAGAATGCAATTCGCCATCACATTTCGTAGTGTCTCAACCGAAATGGATTCACATGCCACAGAGATCGCCGATTCAAGCTCGTCCAGCGTGGCGGGATGCTTCGGGTAGACTACGTCTTTCACTGTGCCCCACAAACAAAAGTCACAGGGAATCAAATCTGCCGGCGAATATGGAGGGCAATCTATGCCTGACCAGTAAATTTGGGATATTCCACAGCAATGACTCGATTCCCGAAGTATTCCTCAAGAAAGCGAGACACTTGTTCGGTCAGATGTGGTCGGGCTCCATCTTGCATAAACCATTCAGTACCTGGTCGATCCTTTAACGCTTGCTGTGTGATGACAAATTGTTCCAAAACTGCAACGTAACGTGCACCAGTGAACGTTTCTCGAATGAAAAAAGGCCCAATAATGCCTCTGCTGCATACTGCAGCCCACACAGTAACTTTATGAGAATACAGGGCTCTCGCTTCATACCAATACGGCTTTTCGGAACCCCAAAATCGCCAGGTTTGCTTATCCACGTTTCCATTCAGGTGGAAGTGTGCTTCATCTGTGAACCAGATGCAGCCAACATCAAATCCTTCACTATCAATCATTGTGAGAATCTGATTAGCAAAGGCAACCCTTGGTTGCACAGTTCGTACGGGTATGGCCTGGTACGTTTGAATTTTGAATGAAAACATGTGTAGGCTCTTTCTCAGTATTTTCTGCGTGCTGGAACGCTTCAAACCAGTCTAAGATGCAATTCTCCGGACGGATGACATTGGATTTCGCTGAATAATTCCAGAAACTGTGCCGATATTTTCAGGCTTAACTGCGGTTTGCTTGCGGCCAACATGCCTAACTAGATCATCAGTTACGCTGCCTGTTCGTTAAAATTTTGCGACGAGCGTACGCATGGTTTTCGCATCGGGTCCTTTTGGAACATTAAATCGTGCTTGAAAACTTCGCCTTGTTGCCGTAGGACTCTCTTCTAACCTGTGGAACTCTAGCACCAGAAAAACGCGTTGTTCAATGGAGTACATGGTTTTAACCTCTTCCTTCGGTACGATAACCTCCTTTCAAGTTTCAATAGTGGAACTGATCGCTATGGGCTTCGGATCACTATTTATACTAAGCATTACGTATGGCGATCACAGCGCCATCTGTTAGCCGCTTTTGTAACTATTATTTCAAACTGTAGTATAAACTTCTTACAGCTTTCACAACAAACATACCGTTTACTGCATTCCTCTATCGATCTTTGTTTTCGAGATATTTAATTTTGAATTGAGGGAGCCCTTTTCTGGACCCCCTGTAAATGGTTCCCGAATGTCAACTGAAGGACCGATGAATTATATAAGACGAATCGTGGAACGGTGGTTCAGCATTCACTTGGGTGTTCCGTTTAATATCTCCTGTTTGCGACAGTAGACGGAGGTGGACTGAGATGAGCAACGATGTGGACGTTGTCGTAACTGTAAACACTGATTAGTCCACAAGAACTTTATTAACACAGTGAAATAAGTACGTAACTTTCTATGTGCTTGATGCAATTTCTTCCTAGTTACAAAACAGTTCTGCAACGCAATAGCACATTGGTCTGGCTCTGTCCTAAGTAATTGTAGGCTCTTGTAGATGGTGCTCTTCTGTTAAAGTTTCTGGAACTGTCGTGGATGTGCTTCGTACTGGCTGTAACTCGAGTACTGTTTACCGTTGCTGTGGTGCGCCGGCATATCTAGGCGAGCCCCCTTCTTCCTATTGGCTGGCGCGCGAAGCAGACAGAGAGGTACCAAGACTGCGGATGCCCACCGCCGGCCGAAGTACTACGGAGCGACTTATCACTCTTCTTGGTACACATTTATTTCATTGGTGGCTAGACAGAAAGTTCAACATTGCACTTAGTCATAAAATACACAAGTTGTATTATGAACTGCTTTATTGATGTGTGTATTATCAAATGAAGGTTAGTGAAATAACATAGAAATTGTGTGTCTCGAATGAAGAGTTTCTAGGAAGCAGAAAGGAGTCTTCCAACAGGTATTTTTTTCCTAATTCCTCCAAAGAATCGTCACAGGTCCGTTATATTATCCAGTATTCTACCATTGAACCTAACGTCGGATGTTCAATAGGGCTTTTCGCGGGTGTTTCTTTAGTACATGTTAGAAAGAAGCTGCAACACACTGAGGTAATTGAAAAGTGTAGGACGATCCGCGGCGTATCGACGCTAGGTGTAGAGCAGTGTTTTTTCAACCGTTCCGAATATGCGCCCCCTTTCCAAATAAAAATTTCCGGCGGTCCCCTTCCAGATAATAACATTCTGGTGACACCCGTCCCCTCCTCATGAACAATAAGATTGTTCAAATGTTTGTAGACCTATGGAACTTAACTACGTTGGTCATCAGTCCCTGGGCTTACAACTACTTACACTAACTTATATTAACTTATGCTAAAGACAACACAAACACCCAGGCGCGAGGGTGGACTCGAACCCTCCGCCCTCCCCCAACGAATAATAAGAAAACTATGTTATCTCAAAGGAAACAAATTTATCCTACTTTGTTTTGCTTCAGCATGATTTTAAATTGTTGGACGAAGATTTATTGTTTACTTTTCGGAATGGAACAAATTCCATTTTTACATGATTTCCGGCAGAAAAATTTATATTTCTTAAGTACTGTTTCGCTTTTCAGGGTAGACTCGGAAGCGAATTTTGTTGATTAAGAAAGATGACACGCGGGGGACAGTAGATATACTGCTGAAGGTTTTATCTTAGGCATAGAGCCACCTGTGCGTACCCGTTAATAGAGAACGTTCACAGCCAAAAGGCTCCGAGTGACATCGGCGAGTGAAGCCACGGAACTGCAATGGTTCTTCTGCAGCCAACTGAGCAAACTTGAAAGGTGTAAGGTTTTGGTCATCCCCCAAGTGACGGGATGCTCCTTTCAGAGAACCGGCACAAAAGTTGGACGTGCTGCGTCAGTCGTGTAACGATGCTGGTTGCAATGGTGTCGTGAGCATTCTTGCACCCGTAAGACGAGGTTCTGGACGCCCACGGAGCACAGACGTCCAGCAGGATCATAGGAGGTGAGGTACTTGCGGAAGTAAAGCTGTGAGAACAGCCTGTGAAGGATGCCGCGATGGCTCAGTTGCCGGGAGCCGTCGTGGCCCAGCGCTCCCGGCCAGGGAGCTGAACACTCTCTGTAACAGAAGAAAACATCATCTACATCTGATACTCTACAAATCACATTTAAGTGCCTGTCAGAACCACCATTATACCATTTATCTCCCATTTCATTCTCGAATAGCGCGCGGGAAGAAAGAACACCTGAATCTCTCCGTTCGAGCTCTGATTTCTAGTTGTTGTTGTTGTTGTTGTTGTTGTTGTTGTTGTTGTTTTTTATGGTCTACCTATGTAAGTGGGAGTCAACAATATATTTTTTCATTCGGAGGAGAATGTTGGCGATTGGAGTTTCGTAAGTAGCCCACGCCGTAGCGATAAGCGCCGTTGTTGTAACGATTCCCATCCCAGATCCTGTATCATTTCTGTAACGCTGTCTCCCCTGTATCGTGACAATACGAAACGAGCCGCCCTTCTTTGGACTCTTTCGATGTCCTCCTTCAAACCTACCTGATACGGATCCCACAGTGGGCAGCAATACTCCAAAAATAGACGGACAAGCGTAGTGTATGCAGTTTCTTTTGTAGTTCTGTTGCATGTTTTAAGGGTTCTGCGAATAAAACGCAGACTCTGGGTCGCCTTTCCCACGACATTATCTACGTGTTCTATTCAATTTAAGTCTGAAGTAATAGTAATTCCTAGTTATTTTGTGGAGTTTACGGCCTTCGCTTTTGATTGATTTATCTCCTAAACAAAGTTTAACGGATTTCTTTTCGTACTCATGTGGAGGACTTCACACTTCTCATTACTTGGAGTCAATTGCCAATTTTACACCATACTGATATCTTATTTAAATCGTTCTGCAGTTGCTTTGGATCTTCAGATGATTTTACAAGCCGGTAAATGACGGCGTCATCTGCAAACAACATAAGAGGGCTACTTAGATTTTCCCCTAAATCGTTTATGTAAAGAAGGAACAGCAGAGAACCAAATACACTACTCTGTGGGACGCCTGATATCACCTCTGTTTTAGTCGATGCCTTACCATCGATTACTACGAACCTTGTCCTCTATGACAGGAGATCCCTTTATCAAACCGCAAATTTTACGGCGATTTACCATAACCACGCAATTCGATTAAAAGCCGTTTATGAGATACGGTGTCAAAAGCCTTCTGGAAATCAAGAAATACGAAATCGATTTGCGAACCCTTATCGATAGCACCCATCACTTCGTGTGAATAAACAACGGACAAATACGATCAGCGACCGTATGGAAAAGAACCACCTACAAAAAATTACAGAAAAATAGAAAACAACGCTTGCGACGAAAGGCAAGGTCCCAGTTTGGATTCTCGGTTCCGGCACACAGTTTTAATCCGCCAGGGAAGTTTCATATCAGCGTACAGTTCGCTGCAGAGTGAAAACATATTTCTGGAAACTTTCTACCCAGTGGCGGATTTTCACAATTGCCGCCAGCAGGTTATTCAAATTTTTCCGCCCCTGCCCACCTCTACAAGTCCATATTCTGTTTCAAAATCATGTTAATTACAATTTTTGTCAGTGAAATTGTAGCTGTATGTTTCGTGCACTATCGTCCTAATATACCATCTTTTTTCCGTAACTGGTATGACTGTCAACTATGAGATCGAAGAATCACTTCCTAGATTACTTTTACAACCCACCTATTTGATTAAGAATTGCACTAAAGTATGATAGAGTGAAGGCTTTCACGACTGGTTGACATTGTAGGCATTATATCTTCTGGGTTGTAAGGCAGTGTTCTTGGAATCTTGCTGCTTCCAGGCGTTTCGTCCAATGCTGTTGAGTCGGCAAGAGACGGACAACCTCCGAAGAAGTCCGACGCAGCATCGGACGAAACGTCAGCAAGCAGCAAGATTCCAAGAACGCGGCCTTACAACCCAGAAGATATAATGCCTACAATGCACTAGAGTAGTTTTTATTGATATTTCTGAGCTGATAAAAATACATTGATGTAATACTAATAATGTGCAGGTAAGGTATACCCCAACACTTCTTACACAATAATGTACATTCGGTAAATGTCATTAATTTTTTTTATTACACTTACCGTTAAACTTTTTCAGCTAAATTTGCCGTCCATTCTGCAACCCAGGCCTCACGCCTACTAATAAAGTACTGTATCACACATTACTGTACCATTTCGGAAATTAAATTTTTTCTTTGCTCGCCATTTCCACAAACATGTCGTTCAGTTGGCGGGAAATTGTCTCCTGGCATCTCTAGTCGCATTTCTATTTCTAAACGTGTCCGAAGTTTTGTTCACCAAAGCGGTCGTGCTTACAGTAACGAAATAAGTGTATTGTCCTATTATCAGTCAACAGTTTTTTTTTATTTTATTTTTATTGTTTTTTATTTTTATTTGTTCATGTTTCGATTATCAGGATGTTAGTGGTTACAACTGGAACACGTCTATGTTATGACAATTGCTGTGACAGTAATTGTCATAACAGAAACGAGACGCGTCCCAGTCGTAACTACGAACATTTTCAAGATGATTCTGAGGGTTCGAAACATGTAAATACAAAAAGAAAAATAGAAAAGAAACGAAACGAAAAAACACCTGTTGACTGATAATCGGACAATATATCGCTTCAAATATTAGTGCAGTTCCTGACTCTCGCACTCGACTACGTCGGCTATATAAAAATATTTGTTCATCTTCTTATAGCGTCCCAAATCACTCAGGATTTATTTTTGAGACAGTATGGAGTTCATGAAATTACACAGTAGCTAAGACGGTACTGCACTGTACTACAATGGTCTGCGCCTCTATTGTATAAGGATGACCTGCGTCTGAGGTATCACGTGTGAAGTTTTTACCTATAGAGGTTATAGTACAAATACCACAGCCGGCCGCGGTGGCCGAGGGGACTGAGGCGCTTCAGTCACGGTCTGCACGGCTACTACGATCGGGGGTTCGAATCCCCCCTCGGGCATGGATATTTGTGTCGTCCTAGTTTGTAAGTTTAGGGACTGATGACCCCGTAGTTAAGTCCCATAGACTATAGAAACATTTGAACTTTTTTTTTCAAGGACAATAACAGCTACTTATACATTTATTTTGTTTGGATAAAAGGTATTTGCTAGTTAATATTTATGCACTCTTCCGTCGGTTCTTGATGGAACATAGACATATTAAGTAACTGTATGCACTATGTATTTGTTGCACAATAATATTTATTTTTGTTGTGAACTAGCTTTCAGCTTCTTAGACCATCTTCAGACAGCTTAATACTGCTACTAGACTGGCTGAACATGAGAGGAGTTGGAGACTAGAAAAGAGAGATTCCACCTTTGCAGAACATGCCTTAAATGAATGCCATGCCTTTGACATTAAATGTGATGTTGTCCACAGAGCAAATTAAGGGAGAAAGGTAACATTGCTTGAAATTCTCTCTATCAACAAACACCAAACTCAGAAACCGGACCTAATTCTCAATGATCGGATCCAATTCCAGTATTCACCATTATTAAAGTAATCTAATATGTATAATTCGGCCACTATGCTTGTCGAAATTGTGTAATGCCTCTCACCCACATTCCAATGTTTTTCCTTTCATGTGTTACTCACACCACTCTCTTGAAAACCAGCGATTTTAATATAGGCTATATACTTCAATATGCTCCTTTATACCATATTCACATACTCTAAACTTAGCCGAGACGGAGCGGCCGAGCGCATTGAGGGGCTAAGCTACGATGCGCGAGGTCGTTCCCCGTCGGGGGTTCTAATCCCCCCTTGTTCATGGATGTTTGTGCTGTCTTTAGTCTAAGGTAGTTCATAAGTAGTTTGTATGTTTAGGGACTGATGACCCCACAGCTAAGTCCCTTAAGCTCTACAAACTTTTGAACTCCAAACTTATGTAATTGTTCCCCAGCAAGATTTAATTTTTATGTCTTGCTCACTCACATGTTCCCCTTGTACTTTTCTTCGTATATATAAGTTAATTTTATTTACAACTGTACTTACTAGTATTCACTGAACCATTGTTTGTTTTAATTGGTTGGGCGTCTCTGTTTATAAAATACTTAAAGGCTACATAGTCTATGACCGACAGTTATCTTTGTAAAATCCTTGTACTCGAAACACAACAGCTGGTGTGATGTGGATAACCTGCAGTATTATCTGAAGATTGCCTAAGAAGCCGAAAGCTAGTTCAATACAACTATATAGTGCATAAGTTATTTAATTGCTAGTTCATCAATCCTCTGTTGCGTAGTAGTAAGAAGGAAGGCAAGCCGCAGCTCGTCATGTTAATATCTGATGTATTTCCAAGACATGAGCTGAAAACAAATACATTTACTTAGAACTAACTTAAACCCGCGGCTCCGCTTGCGTGTTGGTTGATTATGATAATAAGCTATCTTTCAGTAGTTGTGCCAGGGCCGGCGCAAGGCACGTGCGAAACGTGCGGCCGCACGGGGCGGCACTTTCCGGGGGGCGGCAAATCTGCCGCCCCCCCCCCCCCCTCCCGGAAGCAAACCTCGGAAGAAGCGGCCTTCGAGAACTGTGGCAAGGCGCTTCGACTACCAGCCGGCCGCCACTGTTAAATAAGGGGAGGGGGAGGACTAATTTCTTCCTCGCCACTGTGGCAGCACCGTCGTGTTGACGCCGTAGGAACACACAGGGGGAAGCAGTCTGGCGTACAAGCCAGTATTCTTATGGAGCGTTGACAGTCTGTTAAGCGCCTTGCGTTTACTCAAAACTAATGTTGCAGAAGACGAAATCTAATTTGGAAATTCAAATGCAATGTTCTATACTGCGATTATGTGTTAAGCCTCAAGTAATTTTGCTAAGCCCTTCAATGGCAGTTCCCGAGTGTTTTATTCTTCCCGCATTATGGATAAAAATGGTTGAACATTACTAGTCAAACATGTCCAACATCTACAATGACTAGAGGTATACCGAATGGGTAAATACGCAGCGAGTAATTACAAGGTATAAAGACATTGGTAGTAAATCTGACATAAGTTGTGTTTAGACGTATTTTTCAAAATTTTTGCTATCTGTTTCTGAGTGATAGTCAAACTTTTTGGTTTTTGAGCCATGAAACACCTATCTGCGCCTGCATGAACAACAATTAAACTCTGACCGTCACTTTTGTTTGACAATACTACTCACACACTATCACTTTGCCAACATTTATTTACTGTATACGGTTTTCCGTTGAATACCTTATCTGTTCGCAACAACTGAAAAATGTTTATTTACGTTAATTTTCTGAGTTCATGTTGCGCAGGATTACCCGAGCGGTCTAAGGCGCTGCAGACATGGACTGTGCGGCTGGTCCCGGCGGAGGCTTGAGTCCTCCCTCCAGCATGAGTGTGTTTTTGTCCTTAGGATAATTTAGGTTGAGTACTGTGTGTGTGACCTTAGAAACTGATGACCTTAGCAGTTAAGTCCCACAATATTTCACACACATTTGAACATTTTCGTAAATTCACAAGGCTTGTTGAAATTAGCTATATTTCTTCAATCAGGTTTAACTCTAATTTTGAGCTGGTGCCCAGCGACTGTTGTGTACAAATCTGTAGAGAATGTCACATATGAGTCGCAATATTCAAGAAAGGCAATATGAGTGATCCCCAAAATTATAGGCCTATCTCATTGACGTCGATTTGTAGTAGGATTTTGGAACATATACTTAGTTCGAATATTATGAACTACCTCGAAGAGAACGACCTATTAACCTATAGTCACCACGGATTCAGAAAGTATCGCTCTTGAGAAACACAGCTCACATGAAGTGTTAAGTGCCATCGACAAGGGATCTCAAATCGATTCCATATTTCTGGATTTCCGGAAGGCTTTTGATACTGTACCCCACAAGCGGCTTCTAATGAAATTGCGTGCTTATGGAATATCTTCCCAATTGTGCGATTAGATTCACGATTTCCTATCAGAAAGGACCCAGTTCGTTGTAATTGACGGTAAGTCATCGAGTAATACAGAAGTGATATCTGGCGTTCCACAGGGAAGCGTTATAGGTCCCCTACTCTTCCTCGTCTTTATAAACGATTTAGGAGATAATCTGAATAGCTCCCTTAGATTGTTCGCGGATGATGCTGTCGTTTAACGGTTAGTGAAGTCAACAGAGGATCAAAAGCAACTGCAAAGCGATTTAGACAAAATTTCTACTTGGTGCGAAAATTGGCAATTGACACTAAATAAAGAAAAGTGTGAAGTAATACACATGACCACTAAAAGAAATCCACTGAACTTCAATTACGTGATAAATCAGTCAAACCAAATACCTAGGAGTTACAATTACGAACAACTTTGACGGAGAGAACACATAGAAAATATTGTGGGGAAGGCGAACCAAAGGTTACGTTTCATTGGCAGAACGCTTCGAAGATGCACCACCTCCACCAAAGAGACTGCCTACATCACACTTGTGCGTCCTCTCCTGGAGTACTGATGCCCCTTGTGGGACCCTCACCAGGTGGGACTGAAGGAATATATTGAGAAGGTTCAGAGAAGGGCAGGTCGTTTTGTTTTATCACGTTACGGGGGGGGGGGGGAGCGTCACGGAAATGTCGCACGAATTGGGGTGGAAATCATAAAAGAAAGACGTTATTCATTGCGGCGTGATCTGTTTGCGAAGTTTCAATCACCGACTTTTACTTATGAATGTGAAAATATTTTGCTAGCACCCACCTACTTAGGGAGACATGACCATCCCAATAAAATAAGAAAAATCAGATCGAAATCGGAACGATTTAGGTGTTCTTTCTTCCCGCGCGCTATTAGAGAATGGAACGGTAGAGAAAAGTTATGAAAGTGGTTAATGAACCCTGTGCCAGGCACTTAAATGTGATTTGCGGAGTATCTATGTAGATGTAGATGTAGATTTTTTGTTTTTATTTTCCAGATCTACATATATATTTCGGGTACAGTGTGGCTATTCTCAATGCTTTATGTTTACAGCTATATCGTCATGCTGAACGTAACTATCAACCTGGCGGTTTACATGTAGGCATATATTAAAAGCTTTTGAGACTGGCCACTCTGCGGCCGAAGCCTAGGTAGATATGAACAGTGAAAGCAAATATTGCGATTGATTGCTGACAATTCCTATAGATTTGTTTAAAGGAAATTCAACAAACGTTTTGAAAAACAAAATATCGTGGGGTTGGAGGGGGGCGGCAATTTAGCAGCTCGCACGGGGCGGCACTTCGACTTGCGCCGGCCCTGAGTTGTGCTATGATAAGGATGAAGTGAAATACAATACCTTCTCTAGAAACAAACATAGTAGTGTAGATTAAATCACATGTAAAAATGCACTCGTTTCGAAGAATCCAATCACGAAATTCAACAATAATGATTATAATAATATCACAGATCGGTTACTTGATGTAATGCGCGAAACGTCAAATCGATTTTTTAAAGAGATGTATTAAAAGAAATTTCTTTTTTACTGCTGTATTTATTTATTCTTACATTTCCTTATTCGTATGCTTATCCTTACAGAGAAAGAGCGGAAGACAATGTCGCATACACAGACCAAAGATATGGTCTGTGGCATCACGTTTCGTTGTATGTAACCTCCTTGCTATAGAGTCGCAAACGTCATCGCTGGCCTTCAGTCCGAAATAATTTTTTTTATAATTTGACGACTTTCAACAACCATAGCTTCCACCCCCTTATAGCTATCGGCATGGAACTGCTATGGCGTAGAACGGGAGACTTCGGACATCAATAACACACAGATCATTCGTTTGTGTTCTGTAGTATTCGCTACAGAGCGAAATATTAACACATACACACACACACACGTAGTGTTTTATATACACCGATAACGTTCCATCCAAATATACACTATTTTATCATTATCAACCCTCAAGCAACAATGCAACCAATAAAACATTTTCAAAGAGTAATTATTGTTCCTCGTTTCGCATTATAGCCTTTAAATTACTAAATATCTATCAGATCGCTATAAAATCGTGCCTAAAACTTTCCTCGGGTATAAATTAGTAACTGTACAAATATTTACGTCTCTGCGTCTTGTCGTTCGGACGTGATAAGCGTTCACCGAACAGACATTCACATTAATATATATATAGATAAATAGCTATCCGATCGCCATAAAACTGTGCCTAAAGCCTTCCCGGGGTAGACATTAGTAACTGTACAAATTTTTAGCTCTTTATGTCTTGTGGTTCAGAAGTGATAAACGTATACCGAACAGACATTCAGACGAAACGACGAGCATTTAGTGACAATGCTAATATATGAAGATTTAAGGAGCGGAAAAATTAAATATTTGTACCAATTAGTTTTTGCGAAATAGTTTGTGAAAGATGGCAGGGCATGCGCCTCTACGCTATTAGTGCAGCGCGATTCCAACCATGTTGGGGAAAGCATGGCGGACGATTCAGCCTGGGTGTTTAGGAGCAGTTGGTGGGTTTCGCTGCTGTTTGGATGAAACATGGCAGCGGCCTCTCCCTCTCTCTCTCTCTCTCTCTCTCTCTCTCTCTCTCTCTCTCTCTCTCTCTCGCCCACAGCACACACGCCAGTGTCCAGAACCACGGCTGCCGACAGCTTCTGTGTCCGGCTAAAGGATCGGCCCTGGTGCCCGCTAGCCTCCGCACCTGCGCCCCCTCCACCGCCGGCCACTGTATTCCAGAGGAATTTCAAAAAATCCCCCGCCTGATTTATTTCTCCGCGCCCACCTCATTTAACTTTCTAATCCAGAAATGTCGGCGGCCGGGGGAAAAATTGTTTATTACAACCTGCGGAACTTACCTCTTTGTAATAATGTAAAGTGGGACAGCTTGAAGCCATCTGTAAATCACAGCCCGTAATTCTCTGAAATCGTCCATTAAGCCAGTTTCTCTCTGTTTCGCGCCAGTTCTGGGTATAATACTGTACTTCAGAACGCATTCGATCAGCCCTTCTTAGCAGGCATTTTGTAAGCGAACACCTGATGTCGTGAATTATTCGTAGTCGAATGCAAATCCACATACAAACGCGAATGCATTGACACAGGTTGTTCGAGAAGGAAAACAAAGGTTGCAATATCGACCATTTTGAACAGATATCGCTTCATTCCAAGCTCTATCGCTCCTGAGTTGACGTCTAGTAGGTAACACACCCTAGCAAAACTCAAGTGTGTCTGTTTCATTTGAATAACAGGGAAGCTAGAAAGAAATTAAACATCGTTTGGGACAGAGTCCAACTGGAGAACTGCTCCAACCCTATCTGTCTGGGCGTCACCCTCGACAGAACATTAACCTATAAATATCATATCGAGAAAACAAAGGCCAAACTCCAAACACGAAATGGAATACTCAACAAGCTAACAACTGCCAAGTGGGGTGCTAAACCAAACGTTCTACGTACCACAGCACTCGCCACCTATTTTTCTGTGGCTGGGTATGGATGTCCAGTCTGGGGAAGATCTGTTCATACATAGGAAATAGACCCGGTCGTTAATGATTCCTGCAGGAAGATAACGGGCTGCTTGAAACCTACCAAAGTGGACCATTTGTATTCACTGGCTGGTATTGCTCAGCCTCACATTAGAAGATTGATCCTCAGCTATAAAGAACGGTATAAACAACTCAATGATCCGAGGCACCCACTATTTAATCACCAGCCTGTACCTAGACGACTGAAATCTAGGCAAAGTTTCATAAACGCAACTCAGCCATCTGCGGAGTCCACAGAATCACTCTGGGAACAGAAGCACCCGGACTCACTCAGTCATGAGGAAGCTCTCCCCCCCCTGGCTCTCACTTAGATTGGCAACATTGAAGAACTTTAAACCGACTCCGCACGGGCATGGGCCGATGCAAACAACTAATGTACAAATGGGGTTACACGGACACAGATAGATGTAAATGCGAGGAGATGCAAACAATGTAGCATCTCCTGAGGTATCCGTTGGTGAATACGTGCGGAGAATGCTCCCAGGAAGATCTTATGAGATATAACGAGACCGCTGCTCTACATACCGAAATCTGGATGAGCGAGATATGAATGTTATCGTGTTTGGTTTAGATGTGCTTGTCTTTAATTTTGATGACGTACGTCCCAACTGACTGATATGTTTTTAATATATACACTACTGTATCTACTAATTTAAGTATAATTTTACTTAATTATCAATGTGTAGTTCCTTACACGATTATACATATATATATAAATTTTTCATTAATATTGGAGACTGTCAACGCCGCATCAGTTACGTATCATTACCGAATAACACAACAAACCGCAAATGCTTTTAAAGAGCTTCACATCAATTCAATAATCTGTTTTGTCTATCATTCGTATTTTCAGTTCACTAAAGTTTCCGAATACATTCATGTTATTGTCAGTAAACATGTCTGCTCTTCTGCCTTGTTGAACAATATTTGAGTATTTAGAGTCTCTTTAGACGTTGTTTCATTCATAAAAACTTGCTAATACGCTGGGGTCTGGTGCGATGTAAAGCGAAACAGCTATATATATTCACAGTTCGATGGGGCTTCGTCTAGCTATGGAAATTATTCTTTGCCCGGCCAGTGTAAATTAAATCGCAAAGAAAACAACACATTTGCTAATATTCTTTTCATCAGTATGAATCTCGGCCATGTGCTCATTATTTTTCTAGTTTACAATGCAGAAAGCACCCACTATGCACAAAAACTGTTCATTTCCTTCTGATCAAAATCTAAAATAAGTAATGAAGAGGTATCGGACTTTTACTGTAAGAATCGACCTTTTATTAAGAAGTCTATAGGATAAATACATGTAAAGAGACGTGTTTAACTTATTTACTTTATTCGGGGTGTGCAAATGCGTGACTTCTACTGTCCGTGGTTTCTTTTATAATTATTTCTTAGCGCGTACGAAATTTGCCTGCACCCCTTCCAGAATCGCAGCTAATCTGCCTGTATTCTACGAGACACAAGCAGGTCAGACTGCAGTCATCTACTACTAGGAGATCTCTATAACCATAAAAAAATGGTTGCGTGAACAATAATATGGACGAAGAGGTCTTGTCTTAGGGACTGAGAATAGGGAAATGTTGCCAAACACATGACGAAGCTGTTAAAAAGTATTTGCCTAACAGTACACAAGAGAGCGTTCAAAGAATACTTTTGGGCTGGAAACTTCGAGAGTAGTGGGTATGATATTTGTAAAGATCAGTGCATACATTTTTTGTGAAAAAATTCATGTTTCCGTGAAACTGACCTTATATCGGTGACATTTGCAAGGCTGCCGGTGAATGTAAAATGGATGTTGTTAATAGGTAAAGAGAAAAAAATCAGGAAGAACAAGTATTTCGCCACTTAGATGCTATATTCTGGAAGAAGCAACCAATAATGTTTGGATGGGCTTGAATTGGAGAGCGCGAAACAATGGTAATTATATATATCGTATGGTATAATGTCAGCTACATATAATACTTAAGTAAGATATACTAGTGTCTAATTAATAAGATAAAACTTATCTCTGTCACAGAGCCAAGTCCAACTTCTTTAACCACTGGACAGCTTCCTGACCGACTATATGGAGTTCGGTCATCCCTCCTGAGAATGATCGTAATGGGCAATTAGTAATTATGTGGGTCATCGTTTGTATGCCTGCTCCACAGTCACATGACTGGTCGTCTGTCTGTCCCCATTTGAATTTCCAATAGTTACAGCGACCAACACCAGTTCGGAAGCGGTTGATCAAAGACCATTCTCTCCTGGGAAGGTCCATTCCTTGGAGCTGCTTAGAGGGATCGTCTATACAGATGCTGTTTTTTTCCATTAAACGAATCCCAAGTTCTTGCCCAGTTTGATTTAGGCGAGAAGCCACTCTCATGTAGTTGCACAGCTGTTTTAAGAGGTGCTTTACGTGATTTCAGCCGGCTTACCTGTGGTGGAAGGTCTTGCAGGATAGGAAGCTCAGGAGAGGACAAGATCTTATAATACTCTCTCATTAAGGCTTCCTTCCGTCTTAGATCAGAAGGATCGATGTTGCATAATATTGGGAGCCATGAAGTGGTGTAGCGATCAGAGTGCCACTGATCAATCTCGTTGCTCTATTTAATTGTACATCAATGTCTCTCACATGAGCACTGTTGAGCCAGACAGGAGAACAGTTCTCAGCCGCAGAGTAAACTAGGGACAAAGCTGTTGCACGCAAAACCTTAGCACTGGCTCCCCAAGATGATCCTGCTAAGTGCTGCAATATGTTATTCCAGGTTTTAACTTTGTCTGCTGTTTTATGAAGGTGGTACTTAAAAGTAAGAGATCTATCCGAGATGACTCCCAGGTATTTTGGACGTTCATTATGTTCAAGTTGAACACTATCAAACGATATATTAAGTTTATAGTAAGCCATCCTATTTTTGAGATGGAAACAAGCTACTTCCGTTTTATTTGGGTTTGGCTTTAGTTTCCACATTGCGAAGTAATTTCTGAGGAGAGTTAGGTCAGATGTTAAAGTAGTTCCGTCACATGGATGTCTCTGTGTTGTGACGCTATGGCAACATCATCGGCATAAATGAATTTTCTAGATTGCGTAGCTGGAATATCAGCGGTGTAAACATAAAAAAGAATGGGAGGAAGAACCGAACCCTGGGGGAGGCCATCGTGAAGCTGTCTATATCCACTTTCCGTGTTGGCGAGATAGATCTTGAACAAACGGCCACTTAGCATTGAAATCACAAGTCGTCATAAAATAGGACAAGGAATGAGGTTGTAAAGCTTCACTACGAGTGCCTTCTTCCAGACGATATCATAAGCTGCCGAGAGATCCAGAAAAACAACGGAAGTGGTACACTTCTTTCCGAAACCAGTGTCAATGAAAGATGTCAGTGCTAGTACCTGGTCACAGCAATTACGGCCTTGTTTGAAACCAGCTTGTTCAACAGGGATACTAGCAGTGAGAATGGGAACAATACGATTGTAGATGAGTCTCTCGAGCAGCTTGTAACATACACTGAGAATTGCAATTGGGCGATAGCTATCTGCACGTTCGGCTGGTTTACCAGGCTTCAAAACAGCTATTACTTTAGATCTCTTAAAAGCTTTTGGTAGAGAGCTGTCTTTAAGAATGTTATTGTATAAATTTAGAAGCCACAATCGGGCCTTGAATCCAGCATGTTTAATAAATTCTGGGAAAATATCATCTATACCGGCAGCTTTCCCAGTCTTCACATCAGAGATAGCCACATGCTTATCTAAGCAAAAAGGTTTTGATACTTCCAGGGCAGCCTGCTGGCATTTCTTAACTTCCTTTAGTTTATAGAATATTAATCTGTCAGACTGTTGCCGTTTTGACTTGGATAGTGCTACGATTCGTTTGGCTATGTCGGAAGGATCAGGGTGTGTGGGAGGCAGTTTTTTTCTCGGATACACTGGTGGACAATTTCCTCAGAAGTGACCAAGCCTTTCTGGCTGCTGTGAGTGAAATCTAAACTCTGAACTTTTTTTCACCCATTTTTCTCTCCTGGCATTATCAAGGGTCAGCTACCAAGATATTATGATAATGATTATAGAGACAACTAGAGATGTAGCAATGAGTGTAACTGTCGTGAAAGAGGGGTAGATAGAAACAGAGTAAGCTCAGATGGCTGCGTACCGGCAGCATTTCGGTGAGGGATTTGTCGTAATTCTCGCGGTCATCATGCACAGCTTGTGAATGCGTTCCTCCGTCACTACAACATCG